>OX438583.1:11051865-12373438 GCA_949316365.1 Hoplodrina blanda
AATAGTAAATGGAAAGTGTGCCATAAAATACTTAATGCATCCTACACAGATCTAAATAGCAACTACACTGACCGCCAACATGAACCAACCAGCCACTTCACCAAAAAAACTTGTAGGAGTCAATATCATGTTCATTAATTAACTGTGCCTATAACTTTAGGCATTTCTAAATTGTATCCAAGATTCTTTATGTCCATGTAAAAATGTAAAATTGGAAATAAAGTATTATTTATTTGTTAGTGCTAGACTTAAAAATTGTGCGCCTGATCTCCATACGAAGTTCTATTGAAGCCAATTAACAAGTGTATAAATATGTTTCAACAGGCGCAGTCAGTATTTTTTTTTTATCGTAACTCTAGGTATTGTGAATGTGTCTGGTTTCAAAAGGCGTTTTAGTAAATATCGTATAACTACCAATAGAAGTCAAATTGAATTGGAACCATGAGGCCACTTTACGTTACGTTGTTGTTACGTTCAGCAGGTGGACGGCTATAAGACTAAAAATACCTACTAATGTCTCAATACCTAGGTATTACTTGTATAATAATGATACCTAATACCTAAATAAGTAGTATTAGCGCAAGTAAAAGGAGACGGGGATTTCTGGATCTGTAATAAGTTATGATATGGTTAAAAAAAACCGGTTAAGTGGGTGTCGGGCCACGTACAGTGTAGGGTTCCGTAGTAGCCCGTAGTAGCAAGCAACTACTTCATCTTAGCCACTTTAAAGGATTAATGCTAATTAAGATTTTGTATTTGGTACAAAATTATCCAACACCCAAGTTCAACGACTATTACTGCTAAACTAATAAAGCAATCTTAACCGCTATAGTTTTCCTTTAAAGTTCATGAAATACACTATTATCGTGAATTTTTCCAGATTTTTCAAGCTAGCAGTTTGGCTTTTGGAGTGGGGGGGACCCCCGACTGGAATAAAAATTTGCTCTTTAAAGTTTAATATTATTTTCTAAAACACCACAAACCACAGAACGCCACCTGCTACGATCCTTACATACTCCTTTCGCCTCATCTACGTTCATACATCTCGTTATACAAGCACGCCGGTTACGAGTACTCCGCACCTGACCTTTCTGAAGAACCTTACCAATAAGGTCAGTGTAGGTCTTCCTAGGGCGACCCCTCCCTGCGTTACCACTCACCTCTGCCATATACACACATCAAAAGTGTCTAGGGATCAACATCCCTAACATTTGTTAGGGATGTTGATCCCTAGACACTTTTGATGTGTATAAATACCTTTTGTTAATCGTCTTTCACTCATCCTCAAAGAATCATTGACTCTTGTTTATTTACCGTTAATTCCGCTAGATTAGATTTTATTTAAGTGTAACAATGACTTAACTGTAGGCCTCCTTTATTATGAAATTCTTTTTTTTTAAACTTCAAAATACCACATGTATTTATCTTAAAGTAAACATAATCAGGAATTAGATTATATTATGTTTAATTAAATGTATATTGTTGATAGAAAAAAGTTATTCTGAAAAAAGGAATCAAAAAGTTTAAAATTCAATTATCTCGGTTTCATACTATTTGCACTTACGTCAATGTAATTCTATATGTTAAAAAAAAATGCTCAATTCACAATCTAGAAGACGAGAACATACTAAAAACACTTTTAAACATCCCACCTCGAATGGACTTCATCTGATCCAGCCTGAACGTTTCTGCCTAGCGACGTCATAAACCGAGATCCATACCCTACAAGGAGTGCCTTTAGTACCATGTAGTTACATAGTTAATCTACATATCCTTTCATCTACTTGATGTGTAACCATTTGCCCGATACGAGAAACGAATACACTAGTCGCGTTTGACAACGTTAGACTCATGAGAAGTCATGCCAGCTTAGCACTTTTTTAAACGTTCTCAGGGCTTTTATGGTAAGTATCAAATTTTGTTACTTGGGAGGGATTTGACTTATATCTAGAATAACATAATAACGGTAACAAAATAATACCTACATTATAATTATTTAATGGAGCAATGTGTAACGGATAAGAAGATGATAGTTGGGGAGGCCAGGAAGGGATTTCTGGATTTACTCGAGCGCGGCAGATTAATATAAGGGGGGATACCTAGCACCCTGTTAAGTACCTCCACCATATAAGAGCCCTGTATATAGGGCCGCGCGTTTCAAACCATCAGATTAAAGAAGTCCCTGCACATAATTGTCAGATTAAGGGTCAGCACGACAAGGACATCAAGCTGAACTGTCTGTATATTAATTTGACGCGCTCTAGTATTTCAATGTCATATTTTTTTCTTCCATTTGTAACCATTTTCAGCCCCTTCGTACGGCCACCCCTACCATGCAAACCGGCAGATTAATATTCCTCGGTTATTAAAAACACGTGGGGCGCATACACTATTAATATCGGACACGCTCGATTAGTAGTACGTGATTTTTTTTTTCATTTTTTTAAATATTTACTTATGCGCTTCCTCCACCAGTGAAAGGGTCCTATCTGTAACTATTTTTACTTTTTAGCATCTAATATTCACAATCCAAAAGGTTCCCACGACGCTGGAGTAAATCCAAATTTAGCATCTTGGGCTCCCCTACTATGAGAGGCAGTTTACGACCACGAACATAAGCAAATAATGGTTTCATCGATCTTCCTGGACTCTAATAACTTGGCTATAATTTACACAAAAATCCGTAACAATGCCAATGGTGTCATAAAAGTTTATGATGAGTTAGTTGATGAAATTAGTTAGTTAGTGTTACTTAGTTATTATACTTTGTTAGTTTTGTATTGTAAGTAACCTACATTGTGTAACGTATTTGTATTAATGCCTGTGCAAGTTTTTGATGACGTAGGTAGGGGTGCGTGTCTGTGTGTGTACCTACATTTGTACTGTGTAATACAGCACAGGAGTAAATTCCTGTTTTAAGCAAACATAAGGTCACATCGTATACCTTCAGCGTGCAAGGGACCTTGACAGTCAGTCTACCATTTCGTTCCAGAAATGTTCAGTGATATTCCGTATAAAAACTAATTAAAAAATATTTTTAAATACTAAGCTTTTTTTTTAATTATTACGTATATTAAGTATTGGACATTGTACTGTCATCAGAACTAAAGGTGTTTGCAAAATTTCAGCTCAATTGGATACCAACAAATGGTTGAAAAATGGTTTGCAAATTAAAGGACAACTTAAGTACATACATGTATACAAACTTACATACGAGCAATGCAAGCTAAATAAAAGCTTGTAAAAAGGTCAAGCAGTCAAGCGCAATCTCTAGCCATTTACATTTCTTTGAGCAACGTGACGCTGACTGGAGTATAAAATGAAGAAGCTATAAATGCTAGAATATTTTGACGTTTTTGGAAATTTCTCAGTAGTAGCCTCGAAGTCTGGATTTGTGCCCGGTTTATGGCAATAGGCTCGACCCCTATTACATGGGACTTAAACATAACTGGCGAAACGTGGGTGTACTAATGGGTACACCTCTGCCTAACCCTTCAGGGATTATAGCCGTGATGTTATGTTATTTTGACGTCTTAGGTAAGACGTTTTCCTTGCTTCTACAATGAGGAGCTTAAAATTGTACAGACGATGTAAATAGGATTTAAGTACGTGTTATACGAGCTTCAACTAGATTTCTGAAAGCATATGGAAATTATGAATTAAACGGTTTTCTTAGGAATCACGCTCGACGACAAATTACAATGAGGACCTCACAAAACATCTATTGCGGGACGGTGAAGCTCAGCAGCTTATGCTGTTAGAAAGATGCTGTTAGAAAGAGAGACTTAACAGATGTAGAAACTGCACGATTGGTCTATTTCAGCTACTGTCATAGCATTATGTCGTGGCATTTTATTGTAGGGTCCGGCTGCTGACATTGAATTCTCCGTTTTTATTTTACAGAAGAGACAGAGCCATTTACAATACGAATCTCTTAAGCAACTGTTTAAAAAGATTAATATTATGACAGTGCCTTGGCTAGGCACTATTTATTTTTGAAAATATTATGTAAAGAATAAGAATCTTATTATACAGGGTTACTGGTAACTCGACGTATTCCTTGCAGGACGTCATAGTAGGGCTAAAATGCAACAAATTAAGCCACCAAATGTTCTACCGAAGTTAAGTAGTTTTTGAGTTAGTTAGATTTTTAGTTTTTTTATGAAAAATCCCAGATTAAATCATTTGGAGCCAATTTAAAAATGATTTACGGCGCGACTGTACTGAAATTTAAGTTAATATCATAGTTGATGCCGTAGCAGATCTTTGTTTATAATTAAAAGTTCAAAAATGCCAAAAACTTTGGCAAATATCACTAAAGAAACATTTATTTCTTTGTGATTTTTGCTATTACTTCATACAAAATGTTGTCTAGTGAAAAAAAAAATTACTACGCCTGATGTACAAATTACTAGGAAAATATCCTTGTCTTATCAGCTATCCAAAAAGGTATGACAGTAAATACAAAGTTAAGGACTACATTATGTGCGTCTCACAAAAAGGTGATTATTCGGAAAATCAATAAAACAATTTCGTGAATATTAGCATTATTTTTAATCAATATCAGTTTAAAAACTTTAATTACACTTTCACACGTCTTGTTTGATGTGCTGCCCTCGGTTTCTAATACATGTTCTTATTCGCTTCCTCACTTCAGTTTTTGTGATTCTTGATGTGATTGTTGCCGTCATCTGGCCCGCTGCATCTGTTATTCTCTCCCTTAGTTCTTCAATTTAATTTACTGGGGTCACATAAACTAGGTCTTTCATATGACCCCAGACGTAAAAGTTAGAGTACAACAATCACATGAAATAGTAATAATGGAGGGGCGCGCCATGTTATAGAAGTTTATCTATAAATGATAACACACATACAATGGGAAAGCAAATCTTAATATGAGTCAAACTAGTTTTCCGTAGAAAGTAAAAATCGAAAAAATAATGTAGTTTTCATTTTAACTCATGCTATTTTATAATGGAACAAGTTCGACTAAAATTCGTTCGTTTCATTGTCCTCTGTGGTTTCTAAGTTCATATAATAAACACAGAAGGAATTAACTGCTCACAGAAGGAAGTAAGCATAGGTACGTAAATCAAGAATTTCTGCAATCTTATTATTAAGTTTAAACGGCGGCCTTGTTATCACGAAAAGCACTTTTAATATTTGCTTTACACAATAAAAGATAAATAGAAGATATATAAGCAAATATGAGATAGAGTTCAGTTTTCGATAAAGTGTAATTATATAGATAAGTAGGTACTTACATAATTATATAACGTCGCTTTGCTTGGACTCTGAGCCGATGTGAATGGAGCCTTGGGTTCGCATTTGAACAAATAGATGGCTAACGTAGCCGATGTTTCATAGGTAGGTAGGTACCTATTTAAAAAATAATCGTCTCTCTTTTGTAAGTATCATGGTCTTTTTAAGTCAGAGATTGTGAGTTCACATAATCTGGTACCTAGAGGTACCTACTTTATTCTAGGACGAAAACGTGTCACCTTTTTTTTTTCGGATTGGCATCTCGCAGGTCAACCTATGAGGTTGTCGGCTGCTTAACCGGGCTATCCTGTGGTGCCTTAAAGAAAATTAAGGCCTCCAGCCAGGGCTTTAAATAACTTACAAACTAAGCGACTACACGCTAAGGGCACCCCCTGTGGGGTACGAGCCTCGGCTTAGGGCGTCGCTGGGGGAGGGCAGCAAAGGATCGGATGGATGTGGATCGGATTATAAAACGTGTCACCCAGTTTTTTTCGGCTTAAATATGAACGGGACGAGGGGACGACCTACCAATCAATCAATTGACAACAAGAGGCGTTACGTTTATCAGTTACCTACCAGTATAAATAAAAAGTACGTACCTAATAATTGTTGCTTGCATCCTCATTAGTCACAAATGATTGATTAAGTATATTAGCACCGCGGCTAATGTAGCAAAAAATAGTAGTGTTGTATCTACAACCTTGAACTGTAACGTAATAAATATAGTCGAAGGTCGAAACTTGGCAGGGAATATTGAGCTCAAGATATTATAAAGCTGTATGATCGAGAACTATCTCTTTCCCGAATCGAATATCCGCGGGGAGCCTCCATGGTTACCGTAAAACACGTAGGTACTCTCGTCATTCTTATGAAATTATAGGAAAAACCGGAAAGCAACAGCATAATGGTCTATAATGAAACAATTTATAATTAATATTCGAGCTGCTATAAATGTTAATCATGCATTTATAGTAACAGATGATTTAAAAATAGGATATAGTATTGAGAGGCTGCTTTTTACGGTCCTATTCGAAAGTACGAAGTACCTATTCTCATGCATGTCGCGCTCAAAATACGATATTTAATGGTTTTCAAATAAAAATATTACGACGCGCATTAACGTCAAATTCGCGCCGAATCTAAACGTCCACACCAAACATATAAAGTGTGTCAGACACGTGCGAGGAAAATTACGTATCGCAAGAGTGTGGTGTGCGATGGATGAGCTAGCGACGGCTAGCGAAGAGAGCGTCGCGAAGCGCGTGGGTCGCGCCCCGCTGCCGCCACGATGACGCACCACGCCGAGCCAGACGCAACTGTGACCAGATGACACTACATGTCCCAAGATAAAACAATCAAGCAAAGAAAATAAAATAACTAAAAAATTAATTTAAATCGAATCATTATACATAATAAAAGGAAGGTACTACAAAGCTCCAACCTCGGACACTTACAAGGAAACAAAAACTAATATCGTAAGAATTCATTACTGAATAAACTAGACCCAAAAAATCTATTGCAACGACACAACATGTTTTACACAACAGAAATCCATTCAGTTACATTTTAGCATAAGTAATCGGAGCAACAAAAATATCTTAAGAGCTATCGTCGAAATTATCGTCCGTGTTTGTATCGTGGCGGAGACATACTAGTGGAATAGGTAGTACAGTGTTTGGACGGCCCCGACCCCATCCCATTGGTGTTGAACAGTCCACCATAGAACGCCGCGCGCGCCGCCTGTATCCACCACTCCACGTGCCCAGTGTCTACCGCTAAACAGTGCGCCGATTGTGAAAACGTGAATTAACCTAGCTTTTAGTCGCGCGCGCGAAAAGCGACAAGGTCGCTCTAGATTGAATACTTTTTGTCAAACCTGTGTTAAAACCCGTGTCACGCCACCGTATCGCTCAAGTAACTTTTTGCTTCCATGCAGTTTTCTGTTTACAGTGAATGTAAATAATCGCAGAGTCGCCGCTTTTCAGGTAGTGTGTCAAGGCCCCATAATGGCCTTACATGTATCTAAGTTAGTATTAAGATAGATCATACACCATCTGCCTATGGTAGATTGTCTATACTTATGTTAACATTTCAATTAGGCTTTAAATTATTTACTAAGAATTCGTTTGTTTGCGTAGATAAATCGGAACCGCATTCATTATAAATCTCCAAGTCAGTTCGGTTAAGGTCTAGGGTTCGATTCTGAGGAAGCGTGTATCGAATAGTTTAATGGCCTTAACGTAACTCGACGGTGGCTTGCAATGATTGTGAATGATTTCTCATAATTACTATGGAGTGACATTTTTTTTGTCCTTTGACAGATCTTATTAATAATTTATAAAGTTCGTAGTCCGTCAACCGCCTTTGGTAAACAAACCTCCTTTGTCTGTGCCATAGCGCTAACAGAGGAATTCTGTCAAATCAGATATTCTAGAACAATCTCAGCGTACGTTCTACATAGAATCTGATTTATGAAATTCATAAATGTTATATTTTTATTTAAAGCTAACTATTATTTATTCAAACCTTAAGCTCTTTCAAACTTTCTACGATGTTATCCTACAAATGTGATCATTAACATTTTGTTTGTTATAAACTAAACATCAATGAATCATTGTTATTCTATTATGTAATCAACATTACAAAACACATCCAATATTCCGAATACTTTGTATATTACCTCATTGATATGAACCTACTCATACTATATCTGATACAAGAGTGAATTTCCCGGGACCGAAAATTGCGTGGCATCAATGAAATCGGTACTAAAAAACATAGGTATAATGTTCTCACATTTTTTTCCGGTTAGGTGAAATAGTAATCTATGTGTAGCACTAAATATTTTATTAATTGGATTAATAGATACTTCAAAAAAATTAATTAAACCTCGAAATCTTTCATTGCCGTGTCTGTCCACACTTCACCTTGTTGTGTATTATTCCTCATTGATAAAAATCTATTGGTTATTTATATTAAAACCTAGTTTTATTTGATACATGAATAGTTAAAGTATTGTTACGGAATACATTTATTCAAATATTTAAACAATACAATGAATGGTTAATAAAAAATCATTTGTCCCAGAACTACCGTTCATCGCCGTGTCCTAATCATGTTCAAGGATATTGTTTTACCTACGACTTGCGTCCCCCCTCCCGGTATGCTAAACGTTGCATATTAGTGCCCCCTAAGTGCTCGACGTGGAAGGACGTACACACGTGCCTGCGTTTTCGCGCCATAAATGTAAGTATTCCATTTTTATGTTACTGGACATTTTTTCTTTCATCGCCGTGGATAGGTATAACTTATATTTGAATAAGTTTGTCTTCATGAGTAAGCAATCGATAGAACACCATTTCTCATATGTTAATTTATGAAGTGTTTATTTCTTCGAATAGTTAATAGATTTTTTGTTATTTATATTTTTTGCCTTGATTTTCATCGCCGTGCTTTCATTGCCGTGGTTTCCGTGGCCGAAATTTACTATGGCTATGAAGAAAAAGACACGGCAATGAAAAAAATTTCATTGCCATGCCTTGTAAACAATTTAGTTTCATTGCCGTGGCCAGGTATTTCATTTCCGTGACTTGTGTTTTCATCGCCATGGTATGATTAGGCAAAGAAAACATCTTTTATCACCTGGTACAGGTAATACCGATTACTGACAGTACAAAACTCGTCAAGTTAACTCTAGACTCTCTGGTCTCTCTTTAGACTTGATGAGTTTTTTACTGTACAGTCTACTACAAAAAGATGTTTTCATGTTAACCTTACAAAATAATGTAACATTTGGTACTCTTTCACACGTATATACACTGACACACACGCAAGCACCCTCACATACTACAGTCTGATTTTAATAATGGATTGTTTATTTTTAGGATGCCAAGATGCCTAAACCAAAATCATCTGAAGAGGAGAGAAAGGAGAGGAAAGGATTGGCTGAACAAAAGCGACGTCAGTAATTAAGAAGCAACCCTGCATTAAAAGAGGATTTCTTAAAAAAGCTTTTTTACAAAAAAAAACAACCGCCTTCAAAAACTACAAAATAAAAAAATAACTTTAGTTTGGAAGTCGGTGGCAATACCTACATAACAAAAAACAAAACCAAAGCCTCCGACTTCCAAACTAAAGTTATTTTTTATTTTGTAGTTTTTGAAGGCGGCTGTTTCTTTTTCACTTTTTATTTTTCACTTTTTAGTGCTTGTGTGTTAATGTTTGAAATTCTTAATAAAAGCCCTTTCAAACAATACCTCACACGATATATTTAATTTAGAAAAATTCTCACAAAATAAATAGCACTAAACCAAATTGAATGAAATTTTTATGGGACCAAATGGCAAGTATACCTACTGCATCGAACAAAAAACAATCACACTAATCGGACTAGAAACCTCGGAGTAATCGGTGTCCATACATAAATTAAAAATTAAAAAATACTGGCCGAATTGAGAACCTCCTCCTTTTTTTGAAGTCGGTTAAATAGAAGGCTGCAGGAGTAGTTGTTCCTCGAAGTGCAATGACTTCGCAAAAGCTTCGGAATCCAAAAATATATCTGATCATGCCTGTCTCCGAGAGGGAAATGCAAACCCAGACAGATTGTGTATGGGAGTAAGATTTGGATAGATATTACAAAAGGAAAAATGGGAGTATGTATAAGAAAAGAAAGACTGTAGTATTAAAGTCTCTAAGTAGTGTTGCGAGTGTAATTCAACAGTTTTTGTTTACTTATTGTACTCTCATTCTTTTTTTGTAAATATCTCCTTACCCAAATTTTACTTCCATACAAGTGTTGGAATCAAGATCAAACAGTAAAATAAACAGTCATTTTTATTCTATCTATCTGTCTATTTCAATATAAAAATATATTTTAATTTCCGTGGATTGATTCTTTCATTGCCATGGCACAGTTCTTTCATTGCCGTGGACGCTTGTTTCATTGCCGTGCACGCATGTTTCATCGCCGTGGCACGAAATTTTAAATCCTGATATCTCGTTAGTGTTTTAAGTTATCTGCTAGACATTAAGCAAGAATATATACATTATCAAAAACTTTAATAAAAACGATTTTTTTTTAAAAAAACCTTAAGATGAAAAAAAACACGGAAATGAAGATTTTATAGGACCTGTTGAAATTCACTCACAAGCGTTTGACTACGACCCAGGTCTACCCGTACGAATGGTTGTTCAAAGAGCATGACGCCTCCCAGGGCCATAGGAATCGTTAGAATTAACGCATAGAGGCAGATATTTGATAAGCTTTCTCTTTTTCTGTCGCAACGCTCGGTTACGAGATTCTTGTGGGTTGTGAGAGCTTGTTACTCCTACAAAACTAAGATGTATGTTGATGCGCTTTAAATTTGTTTTAGCACGTTAGTAACATTTTTTTCGTAATACGTCTTAGTTATTTTTTGTTTTCTTCTTCGTAATGTTTTGATTTTATACTTTATGACATATTTGTTTCTTATTTCTAATACGTATTTTGAGTGGTGTACAAGACCTACTTTATTAAACAGTCATTATTTGTTATCGACTCGTCTTATTACGTAAGAATGTAGTACCTCCAGGTCCACTCCAGGATCAATATGGGGTAAAATTTGCGATAACTACTTACTGTAACGTGCCGTGCGTATTGATTTGATTAACACTGTTGATGCGATAGTTTGTTTATTGTTACTATATCCTATGTAGGACGTCATCTATGTACTTATTTATGAGAGGAGGTTCTTTCTTATGTCTGTCTAGTGTCTACATTGCACTATGAGCTGGGAGTACAGATATTAATTAGAAAAAGAAAATGTGGGACATTACTATTCAGTTTTAAAATTAAACATAAATACTAGTAAGTAAGTAGTAACGCATATTATACAAAATAATTATGTTAAGTCGAAACTAGTTTCAGCGCTAAATATTGGGAATTTACTCTTTAGCTGATCACGGAAAAAACCAGCAACCTATTGATAATTTCCTATTAGAAAAATTTAATAATACTTTGTCCGATCCGGAAATCCAACCCACAGGACTACTTGCATGCACGCGATTGCATGTAAAAAATACATTACCTACAGACTGCTGCAATATAATGTACAATTATTTAATGTGTACAGACCTGACAATTAAACAATAGTTAGTAAAATTTTAGCCAAAAGTGGTTGTTTATTAGTAATGTAGACAACGGATTTACTTGTTAAGTTATCTTGTCTTATGTTTATTAATTAACATTAAAGTAATGTGTCCTTTAAAATTTTCAAAAAACAGTTTTACCGCATGAATTTTTAATTATGTAGGTACCTACACATACATTGATTAGGTACGTCTGATCGAAAACTGGTTCACATTTATTCGGCATTTTTTTAATAGAATCTTCCTGAAATTGGTTATGTTCTATGATGACCATACACATGGCAGAGCTCTCCACGCCCCCAAAGGTCGGTATCAAATAGAACAATTGGCAATTTACAAGCTTGCCACAGTAAAGAAATATACAGTACTGTGACTCGGCCGTGGCCTTAAAACAATTACATACAGCTCGGCGGTACCTAAACATGCATTAGGGCTGCCCGTCAACTATATTTTAATTTCATCAACCTACTTGAGTATCTATCTAGTTTTGTGACTGTAAATATTATATTTTTTATATAAAAAAATGAAATGCGTTGTGAATGAAAGAGGAAGTGTTCAATAAAAATAAATGTTGGGTTTTTTGATTAAAAGATTCAATAAATAAAACACCCTTATTTTGATAAGTAGGTCCTGAAACATATTTACACCTCGACTGAGACGTACGAAAAGCTTAATAATTAAATTTAATAGTGTACAAAATCCGCATTCGGATAAAAAGATTAATATAAAATACTTACATACAACAGGTAACATAAAAAAAATACGGGTGAGTTATTGACGAATTCAAGCAATTAAAAATAGCACAATGTAGTCTATAACATCTCTTTGCCATATTAAGTAAGTACTAGGGGAAGCCCGGGCAAGACGAATATGTTAAGCGGTAGTGAAAATAAAACCACAATCTAATAATCAATAGAACTCTTTGTACTTTTAATTTGTACTATGTTTAATCATCTTTGGAAAATAATCATTAAAATTAAAAAACTTAAACAATTTCCATAATAATTATGAGCATTAACAAAAAGTATCAATTATCCGTTTTGCCCGACCCTATCGGGCAAAACGGATACGCGCCAAGGGCAAAAAGGATATGTAGAATTAGTTTAGATCAGTCTTCGCATTCAACACAGAAGTAGCTGCCAACTCCTTCATAAGAAGTGCAGTCTTCATGCGCCCAACTTTTGCACTGATTGCACTGATATGAATCCAATCTTCCGCTGGTGGTTCAGTGTATAAAACCGATGTGAACCTACCCAATTTATTTGACTGACTGCCGTAGTTCACATGTCTCTGCAAAGTTGTAAATGGAATTCCTTGGGGTTGAATTAATTGATTGTCCATCATCTTTTACAGCTCTCACTGCTCTAAATAATGTATCTTCTGACCATGCGGCTCGATTAGTTTTGCGTTTGTAATTAAACACCATCTAAGACAATTAAATTTTTATGATTTCATTGAAAATGAATATAAAATAAAAGTACCTAAATTTAAGTAAACTGTTTATAATTAACATTAGTCGTCAAAAACCTGTTAAAATATTTCTTACTTATGAAGAACATAATGAAATAATTAAACGGGCAAAACGGATACCTATCCGCTTTGCCCATATCCATTTTGCCCAACACGCTTATATTAGAAACAAGTCAAGACTTGAAATGTTTTTAGTAGGTAAACAAAAAGTTATGATCACAAATAATACATAGATAAACGTGCAATTGAATAAACAAAACATATTTATAGGCAACTGATGACTAATACAAAAAAATTGTGTACAAACCTTTACAAAAATCGTAACAAAACAACGAAAAATCTTTTTTTTTCCTTCCACAACAGATGCACTCGCGTATTGTTTTGGTTGAACTGTCATGGCGTTGCCGGTCGCACGTGTCACGACTTCGGAAATTGTTAATAGCGGCATCTATTATATATTTATGGAAAAATCTGTTATTCTTCTTACCCGCACTATGCTTCTTGCCCGGGTTTCCCCTACTAATATTTTTCACAAATCCCACGCATAATGCTTACAAAACTATCACACCATCCTTTCGTTACTGCGGCGCATTGGCGTCTGTTTGTGTACGTATCTGTTTGTATGACTCGCGTTCCGACCGTTTGTATGAAGATAAAATACTGTATATTTCTTTACTGTGGGCTTGCTCTACCAAGCTGTGTATTGACCCTGAAATCTCGGGAAAATCGCCTACACGTGCCGCATACGATAACATTAATAACCTTCAGTAGAGGTTTAAAAAAAACATGACAATACAAAATATACTTTGTAGCTACTTAGATACTTAAAAAATTACGTAAAGTAAGCAAAAAGGTACTTATACGACCAAAAAAAAAGTAGCCATGAACGATACCAAATTGACTTTGGACACGCATCATTACCCATTCAATGGTTTCAGGCAATTAGTGCTGTTTTTCTAGAACGAATGAATGTTCTAGAACTGTCTAAATAGACAAAAATAGATTTTTGCTGAAAAAAATTGAAATCTTAAAATATGTACCTACCTAGTTGAATAAAAGTACATATTTACATGACTTTGACATGTCGGTACCTTCTTAAAATTATGATAGTGTGGAAAAATATGCAAGTAGGTACCTACCCAGTTGATATAGGATACCGATGTAATAATATAGAATTTATAGAACGTCATCTCTGTAACTCATAACCGTGTGACTCTTTCAAGTCCGAAGTTTAATTTTAACGGCCTGTTACGCCTTGCATGTTTGCCACATTACTTACCTATAATTCGACAATGTTAATAGATTATTCAGGAGAACAATATTTATCGAGTAGCTAATTAGAATACTAAACGAGGTACCTACATTCATGGCTGAAGGCTAATTGATAAATAGTAGAACAAATAATGTGTCTACATACATATACATAGGTACATGCCTACGTCATATACTCGTATAATGAATATCTCAATGCCAAGCACTATGTTTTGTCGAAATGGCACATGACGTCACTCTTCCACCCTCTTAGTTAAGTAGGTACCTAATACGATTATAATACTTTCACCCCAGTCTTTCCGGCTAGCCGTTTGGAGCCGGCCTTGAACGAACACATTAATATAAATATGACACAACCTAGTCAATGATGTCATTTCAGAAGATTAGACATGACACACTTACGTAACTACAGGCACGTGTATGAAGATAAAATTCAGAAGCGAATTTCTTTCATTTATCGGAATTGTGTGAAAACTGAACAAACCCATACCACTTCATCCTATTTATCTGTAGTAAGGTCGTATGGCATGGAATTTCACAATCACAGCTTCAGCAGAAAATAGCTTTTGAAATTCGCTTGAAACTGTTTAAATATAGGAAGGTATGTTCACAAATTATTTTTGAACATGACTGTTACCTATACATATTACTTATGTTATACATAAACGTATTACCAAAGTGTTCATGGAATGTAAAACTTTATTTGTATCATAAATAAAATATGACCCATTTGTCTAAAGCAAAGCACTAATGTTTAATAACACAATAAATCTCTTCCAACATTAATTCAGTTTTATTAAAACTGTAACGTGATTACAAAAGTAAAGAAAATTATCTTATTGTTTGTTTACCTTTCCTGGATTAAAATGGCGAATAATAATTACAAATTATAAGCATGATACCTAATTTTGAAATAATAATGTAACGCCAGTTTACTATTTAACGTTTCATTGATAATACAGAGCTGCGTGCTCATACATTTACTACCTCACTCACTCGCATTATGTGTGAGTGAGATAGTGTTTATAAAAGGGAGTCACTGACTGACCCACGTGATCTAAATTGCTTAGTAACTCGTAGATTTAAGCTCACTCACACATATAGGGGCGCGCCCACAAATGAGTGAAATTAATATGTGTACTAGTCCAATTATTTTGACATCTTACTGTGCCACTTACTTCTGTCACAAGTGTATTTGCTTCTGATAATTTGTCCCCGCATCTATACAAATAGTTTGGAGGTCATTGACATACATTTTTGTGTATCTCCATCACGAACGAGGCCAACGGAGAGATATTTTGAATTGAATGAGAAAAGACAATAATAATATTACCTAATATTTATTTATCAAACGGTGCTTAGACGATATCTACATATATCTGTAAATAGCGTAAAACAAACTCACTTTTTAGTGTTTATCTATCTGATCGGTTATAAAAAAAACATTCGTGAATTATCATCAGATTAAATTAATTATCGACCTGATTAGAAATTAAAAAACTATACCTAATATAAGGCCTTGTAAAATATACGTATCATAACTATGTGTAGGTAATTCATACATGACTAACTTTATATTATTTTCCTTCAAGGCCAATCTAAGGGAATAACCTGGTTCAGTGGCACAGTTTTCCTCATAAGATTTTCCTACCTAAATAAATCTACCTACCACTCTTCTTTACACTACTACCACTACGTACTATAGCTAAACTGCTTAATTAAGTAGTCGCCTGCAGGGTAAAGAGGGGCACTTTGGTAGGGCAAGAAAGGGTACCGGCCACCGCACAGTGTTCCAAAAACCCCTCGGACCGGACATTTTTAACTGACCCCGCAGATGGACGTAGTTAGTTATACTGAGCAATTGTCTAGAAGTAACCCCTATTCGAATGTGGATAGTTTTCGAGAAAAAAATACTTAAAGTTCGCCGTTCCGGAGGGACCGAAAAATGTAAAATATTTTGTATTTACTTTGTTATTGTTTTTTTTACAACTATTTATTTTTAGTATGATGTGCCATTCAATTATGAGCTCTTAAGGCTTTTAATAAAATAAAAATTGGTAACAGTTTAGAAGACTTAAAAAAAAAACGATTTTTGATTTTGATTTTTTTTTTCGAATAGCACGCAGTTTTCGCACGAACTATTTTATGCTGATAATACTTCAGCTTTATAACTACCTATGAAAAAAAAAGCAGCTCAGGATCTAGTGGATACTTTAAGATACTTGCGATTTTAACTTTTTATTAAAGTGCCTGCAATACTGGTCATAGCAAAGTTGCTTTGATAATTTTGCTTTACAGTTACTGAATACAAATCGCTTAGATATGTACTTTTTAATCGTGAAGAAGAGCAAAAAATTCCGGCTTCGTTATTTTGGTCAATATTTTGCTTTATTCATTAGACCAAGTTATAGACGTACTATACCAGGCAGGTATAGACGTAATATTTTTTAGTGGACTGCAATAGACTGATATGGAGAAATAGATTTTGACAGTTTAAACAAAATCCAATTCAGAAACTGTAAAGCAAAATTTTCAATGCAACTTTGCTATGACCAATACTGCAGGCACTATTATAAAAAGTTAAAATCGCAAATATCTTAAAGTATCCACTAGATCCTGAGCTGCTTTTTTTTCGTAGGTAGTTATAAAGCTGAAGTATTATCAGCATAAAATAGTTCGTGCGGAAACTGCGTGCTTTTCGAAAAAAAAAATCAAAATCAAAAATCGGTTTTTTTTTTAAATCTTCTAAACTGTTACCAATTTTTATTTTATTAAAAGCCTTAAGAGCTCATAATTGAATGGCACATCATACTAAAAATAAATAGTTGTAAAAAAAACAATAACAAAGTAAATACAAAATATTTTTCATTTTTCGGTACCTCCGGAACGGCGAACTTTAAGTATTTTTTTCTCGAAAACTATCCACATTCGAATAGGGGTTACTTCTAGACAATTGCTCAGTATAACTAACTACGTCAATCTGCGGAGTCAGTTAAAAATGTCCGGTCGGAGGGGTTTTTGGAACACTGTGCACCGGGAGAGGTGCGGGCGGCGGGTGCTCGTTTCGTGATACACAAGAGGCGAAATGCGTACTACAGTTCTTATAAGATGTGTGAAGTCACAGTGGTATATTATTTATTTCCCGCAGGCGTTAGCTATAGTGCTTATCTAATATTATTAATATTTTACGCATGTACATTAACCTACTAAAGATCTAATAATACAGAAGCTATTGGTAAACCTGAATAAATAAATAAATAATATGCATTCTGTTATAAATTAAAAACCTGATCTTTGACGGGTATGCTTATTTTTTTCCTAAATGAATAATCTTCAATCTGAACCGGTTTTAACGAATAATATTATTTTTTGTAAGAATTTAAGACGGCTACCTAACCTATGTTGTAATACATAGTATCTCGTACATAATTATTAAATATTTTTAACAAAACACCTTGGGATCTTAATCCTAAAATGTCTAACAATAAACACGTGTAAATGCTAGAATAGTAAATAACACAAAAAAAGGTTATAAGTAATTAATTATTATACAATATAAAATTAGTCAATCAGGATCAGTTGGAGCTAACTTTATTCCATAGTGTATGTAACTATAAAGTTTTATGAATAAAACTACTTTCAGTTGATTCACGATAAGAAAGCATCCTAATAAAAGCTGATTCATCCCAAGAAGTTAAGGAAAGACCTTTAGTGTTTATTAAAATAATAACTGGACTGCCTCGTTGGTCTAGTGGTCGCAAAGCTCGACGGCTGAAAAAAAATTGTTCAAATACCCAATTGTCATGCATTAAGTACATGCATACGAATATGTGAAAACAGTAAAACCATGTTTTGTGTACAAATAAATTAATGTACAAGTTACTTCCTATTTGTACAACGAAATGTGGTGTGCATGAATTTTCGGCCGTAAGTATTACAGAACCAAGATGCCAATACTTATTATTATAACACATAACATCACGTCTGTAATCCCCGAAGGGTAAGGCAGAGCTCTGCTATACCCATTAGTACGCCCGCATTTCCCATGTAAAAGGGGCGAGCCTATTGCCATGAATCGGGCACAAATCCAGACTGAAATCAACTGAGTCCAGGCTGCTACTGAGAAATTCCTGTTGAAAAAACCCAAAAATACTGCTCGACCTGTGAATCGAACTCAAGAGCTCATGCTCAGCAGTCGCGCTTTGCGACCACTAGACCAACGAGGCAGTTATTTTATCCATAATAATATATTCGAGTGTAGATAGATGTATGGACTTTTCATTATACTATAATTATTATTATAGGGTACTTTGTAGCACAATAATTATGTAATAATTTTTTTATGGATCATATTCCACAGCATTAATTTGTTAATTTACTGCTAGTGTACGTATAGGCATCTCATGTGTTCTAAACTCCATAAGTCCATACTCCAGTATTGTAGTTATATTTTATAAATATTTTGATGTAGGTATATAATATTCGAAATGTATTTTTTTTATATTCATCATCACGATCATCAAGGAAAACGTAGAATCACCTACTACAGGTAATTCTAACCTATTAGGTAAAAATAACATAACATCTTATAGGAAGACTTTGAACCAAGATATAAAGTTAAATTAACATAACGATGTTAATATTGGTAGGTAAGTACTAGGTACAGTACAGACAGTTAATTTATCAGTTTATGTACATATGTAAGTTTTACATAAGTAGGTTTAACTTAAGTAAGATATACATAATTGTCATGTCGCGAAGGTCGTTTAACAATTGACAAGTAAGTAGGTATATTATTAAAGTAGTCTCAAAATATAGGTATACGGGGGGGACGCCCTACTGGAACAAAAATTTGCACTTTAAAAGACCTATTGAACGATACCTCACACGACAGGGTAGACGAGCTACCTATGGAAGCTACCCAAAAAAATATTTTCCGTAATTTTATTTTATCACTTTGTCGGCGTAATTGATATGTACATACTTCTACAAAATTACAGCTTTCTAGTACAGACGGTCTTTTAGTAAAACCTCGGATAGACAGAGGGACATGACGAAAATATAAGGGTTCCTAGTCAGAACTACGGAACCCTAAAAAAATTACTTAAGTGCTTTATTATCTTGAGCGACGGCCTTAAACTCGTAAAAAAGCGGCCAAGTGCGAGTCGGACTCGCCCATGAAGAATTGCGGTTTACGATTTATGACGTATTAAAAAAAACTAAAAGCTAGATCTCGTTCAAACCAATTTTCGGTGGAAGTTTATATGATTCTGACTGAGAGTTCAGAATTAAAACATTCTAGCTAGGTTGCCTTGGCATGCGAGTCCATGCGACCTTCACAGTACAGTATGACATACAAACATTATTGGAAATATACATGATAGATGTAAAAATATTGTAGTATTACTAGCAATTCATTTTAGCGTTTTTTTTTCTACTCTGTCAGTATAATATATAAAAATCATTTATATTTTGTACCTATAGGTATATAATTCATTGCCACTCTTGTATTTTCCAGTTACGTCAATTGACAACAGTGAAACAGAACAAACAGTTTGTTATGTATAGACAGATGTTTTGCTTCATCGAAGAGATCGGTAGTCATAGTTGAATGGCGGTAACCTCGAGAGAACATCAAAGATGCATCATGTAAACATAATTGTTAATGGCCTTCGCACATCATTTTTAGTAGAGTTAGGAAGTTTTTAAAGTAGCTACACAAACAGGAAGATGTTTCATTTTTTAAAAATACTTAGTAAATGTTTCCATTTATTTATAGTGATAACAGACACCTAGTCGACCTGTTAATGTGTTCGTCGTAATTTTTAACAAAATATAATTTATTTTATACATTTAGGAAACCTCATAACGCATAACATAACATAAATATCGAGTTGGCATAGACATTAAGAAGAATCTATACTTTAAAGTATAGATTAATTATTATATTATAATAAAGCTGAAGAGATTTTTTGTTTGTGTGTTTGTTTAAACGCGCTAACCTCTGGAACTGCCAGTCCGATTGGAAAAATTCCTTTTGTTTAGCTGTTCTGTTTTGGATAGCTAGATTTATAAGGCTACTAGACTATAGGCTATATATAACATCAGGCTACGACTGACGGGAGCAAATTTAAGGTAATCTTTAAAAAAAAATGTAATTAATGTATGTGTATGGTATCTAAAAATTCCTCCGCATCTCCGTCAACTAGAAAAGTGCCTAAAAGACTGGCGGCATTGCGACGTTGAATGGCAATGCTTAAAAGGCTCTGGCCAAGGTAAAAAGCCTGCCCTTTGGGTCAAAAGAATAATTGTCAACCAAGGGCTGACTATTTATTACGAGACTTGGCCGCCTGAACTTTGCCAAAAATAATAGAAATTATGAGAAGAGCATGTAATTTTCGACGTCGTTAATTGTCTTTAAACATCTGTTATAGGTAACTTATTGTGCTATAGATAGACTTATTAATTACTACATATTTATTTATTTATTTAATATAATACCAAACATATAATAAAAACCTCAGAAATACCATCACAGTTTCCCAATGCGGTAGTGTAATTATAATGCGCAAGTCCTAAATATTGGTAAATCTTAAGATTTACTTGTTTTTACTACAAAAACCTAGCAGAAGCAAACACAATAAAAGTAAAAAAAAAAACACCGAGTAGTAGTTTTCGAGTTATGTAGTTTAGTATGGAGAAGAATGGGCAAGAATTTTCATAAAGTTGCTGATTTAATTCATAGTACCTAATACGAGTATTATTTTTGTTGAAGCGAAATAACGAACAGAGTGACGTTGCGTTTTATTGATTAAAGTGTTTTTTTAATTCTAAACGTTTTTGTTATTTGTTATGACTATATGACGAGTTTAGATGTATGGGCGGACTCGTTGATTTCATGTACGTTTGTCTGCTTCAAAATAGCTTTCATTGCTTCTTGTACTCACTTATAGAATGAGGTCGGCAGTGCGTCGCTAAAGAGTGAAAATCATTACAAAAAGCACTAGGTATTTCAAATAAAACTCATCATGATTTCCATTTTTCTCTTTTCACTGTAATAATAATTATATCTATGGGTTTGAACATTTTAAGGATTTTGATCGTTGCGAAGATCTTTCCAAGCATACAATATTAACGAGAACAATGTCAATGAATAGCTTTTGTTTATCAACTACGCTCTTAATTAAACGGGCCATGTTTTAATATGTCGGGTCTGAATCCAAAAATAAATACAATACAGATAATATTAATAACTGTTATCAAATATTTAGGCTATTATATTTCCCCAAAAAAGGTATTAGATAAAACCATCACAAACGTACTGTTAGCAGCGTTATTAATTAGTATTATAGGTAAACAATGTACGACAGAAATTTTTACTTTACATTGTTTGTAATGGAAAACAACATACGAACAACAACAACATACAACATTTACGAATTACTTAACTGCTAATTAATATGCGTACATACAACCTGAATTTTAATCCGTTGCAAATCTTTCAGGGGGTGAATGTGTTATGGGACATAGTACGAAATGTGAAAAAAAAAAACAGCTGATCCATACAATTTGATCGTAATGTTTGTCATTATTGTATGAATCAGCTGTTTTTTTTTTCACATTTCGTACTATGTCCCATAATAAAAGTTGTTCATATTCATGAGTACATTCACCCCCTGAAAGATTTGCAACGGATTAAAATTCACGGTGTATATGATAAAACATGATACAAATTAACGTACATAATTATAATTATCTTTCTACTATATAGCTGTTGTTTTAAGATTTTATCAATTATTTTTGTAAATTATCGAAGCTCATTAAAAAAACCAGGTAGGTAACTCTCAAATGTTTTAATTTTTTTTTAAACATTGCATGCACTTCAAAACTTATTTTTAAATTGAAATGAAACAAGATGACTATCAATACACTTGCGGGAAAAAATTGTATATTGTATTTATATAGATACATTTTGGGTAAATTGAAATTACGTCAATAGTTTTTGCAGTTTAGAAAACAAGAAGCCGGATAAAAGTAGGTAATCTTTTTATATTTCCTGTTGATTTTTTTCAACTTTAATGTCGTCATAATTTTATTTCATTTGACTTAAGCTAGGCTTCCTGAAAATGAGCTATATTTATTTTTTGTATTAAAGGGTTATGTATGACAGAATTTATAATTGAGCCTACATTATAAGCTCTATGTACAACAAAACAACATTTTTTTTAGAGATTAAGTTAGGTTATTAGAATGTAAACTAATAAAAAAAGACATTTTATGATCCTACTCGTAAATCTCATCGTATAAAGAGTTCATAACAATAGAGCACATTATCGTGCAAGAGAAAAACAATGGTAATTGTCCATAATTAAAATGCGTGACTTACGAGCCATTCACATTGTTGCATTACGAGATTACCTACTCACAACGGTAAAGTAGATGGTTTTGTCCTTAATTGCCGTAGATAAGATGAATAATTGTGATTGCAGATGTTAATATCAACATTGTGAAGGCACAAAATTGTGGTTTAGAGTAACTACCTAGGTATATTCAGATACGCTGGAGGCCCACGGTTGCAAACCGTGCGGTTCAGTTAGTTCTGGCTGTAGAGTGGCGGTACCTAACCGCGTGGTTACCTGCGACTGAAAAAATAAAAGATGATGTGCATGTAAAAACTTCGCAAGTACTTAAGAACCGCGATATCACGCGATTTGAAAACCTTTGTCTAGGTAGGCTTATTCCTATAGGCCCTAAATGTATGACATTATGTAAATATGTATGTATTAGGTGCATGTTTACTTTTTCATATCTTCCAGAAAAACCTTCTCTATTTTTATAATGTGGCTGCACAAACTATTCGATCATCTGACCCTAGCTTTTCCCAACTTTGTTCAGGTCAGCTTCCAGTCAAACCGGATGCAGCTGAATACCAGTGTTTTACATGGATCGACTGCCTATCTGACTGATCCATAACCCAGTTACTGGGTAACTAGATACCCCTCGGTACTACTGTCAGACTTCCAGGCTTTTGACTACCCATAACGACTGTAAAAATGTACAAAAGACAGCTGCGACTGGTTTTACGTGCATTCCGAGGCACAGGGGTGTAGTGTAACACCTACAACTTCTAAACTTCGAGCTACCACTAAAATCCCGGAATAGAAACTTCGGTTTCGAACCGAAATCGTGCATGCGACCACGAGACTAACGGGGCAGTCTTCACAAACTATTCGCTGCAAACCAATAAAAATATTTTGTTTCGGTTTATTTTCCCGCTTGTTTCGTTTAATAGAATACCAACGCAAAATTTCCTGTCAACCCTTTCTGTAATGTAGACAAGTTGAATTTACTTATTCAGTCTCTCGCAAATTCTAACTATGTATGGGTTACGCACACAAGACCAGTTTGGGTGTAGCTACACAGTTCAGTCACTGACCTTGCACTAGCCTCGTGTAAGAATACAATGAGTTAAGTCAGTGAGAAGTTGCGACCGTGTCGTGTTTATTGAGTTGTCAACTTGTCATGCACAAGTGGGACCACAAGGCCTTCAATGTTATAATGATCGCTCTATGTTTACTGTGATTACTCATACCTACCACCAAAAAAGAATGAGGCACGTGTCTTATGTCGGAAGTCGATGTGGATCTCTTCCCATTATTACGAAATAATTTACTGAATCAGTTGTTATGTACCTGTATGCAAATTGGTCCTTTCGACCTTGAACTAGGAATCATGTGTCACTTCATGGTGTCACAGTTGGCGGTAAAAAAGCAATCGCGTCATGGAAAAATATTAAATGAAAATGTGTTTTGTAAATTATTACCTTTTAAATATAGGCAGTTATTAATTTGTCAGTAACAAATAATATTAAGCTGTGGACTATCCATAATTTTAAACCCAAACATCTGCCAGTCTATCGTAGATAATACTTATAGATACTTGATGAGTCATCGGAAGTGACCAACCTTCGGCCACTTTATCATGTATAGGTAGGTAGGAGGTACCTGTATGAGTAGCACACATTGCGTCAACTTCCATAAAAGTTTCGGAACACCTGTGTTTACTAATACAGCGATAACGCTTACACACTAACTGATTATCCAGGAAACTTGTGATTATAAATATTAGATAATATACGAGTAGTATGTACAAAATAATACGACGTAATTCACGCAGACAACACTGTCTAAGGCAAAGCAAAACCATCTATCTCATATTTATTTGTCGAAGCAATTCATGAAACGATTTATTTTTATAAGCGGTTTAGAGGCGTCTGCTATTCTCTAACAGTTTAAGCTGTTCAAATAAAACCACGTATGAACAGTCGTAAAGAAAATTTTGTTCAAATAATAATTTTTTGATAACAATTTTTTGCTTTCCTCCACAGAATGGCTCCAGCGCAACAGAACATCGAAATGTGCGGTGAAGAAATGCATTCGGAACTAAAAATTAGTCCCCTTACATACAAAAACGGCAAAGTTGCACATTTCGAGAACAATAATACAGTGTTAAGGGACAGTGCTAGTGAAGTGACAAGTGACACCGACTTTGATATAAAAAAATATGAAGCTATGGAATTTAAGGCACAATGGCGGTGGCCAGATCTTACTGTTCAAATTCTTTTGCATTTAGTTTCATTTTACGGACTGTACCTGTTGATTAGTAACCAAGTTAAGGTGTACACAATATTATTTGGTAAGTTGATACTTTTTTACCTTACAAACTTATTTACCCTATTACATGGGACTTAATCATAACTGACGAAATGTGGGTGTATAGGTACTTATGGTTACACCTCTGCCTAACCTTCGGAGATTACAGGCGTGATATTATGTTATGGAAAACATAATACGTAGTAGGCACCTCTGACATTAATCCCAGAAGCGTATGTACCTAGTGGTAGTCGAGGTAGGTACGCATATTTCATCATAAACACAAGGACAAAATGTTAAAGGGGTCCCCAAACATGAATCTTGTTTTTTTTTTGTATCTAGTGGTAAATGGTTTAGAAATAGTTTTGGAAACTACTAAATCATCAAGTGAATAGAAAATAATGTTTTTCGTGTACTTATTATGTTTTTATTTAATAAAAGCTTGTTTTTAAAAATATTTTTTATTATCATTTTATTTTTAGCTTTTTTGTTTTAAAGAAATTTTATTACTATCTAACAATTTTTGTTTACCGTTTTTTATTTATTTATTTACATAATTTTATTTATTTACACCATTGTCATTTTTCGTTCTCTACTCTTCAAGCCTTTTCAATTGATACCCCTATTAAGGGGGTTGAAAAAAACGTAATCCGCCATCTTGGAGCAGCCATGTTGAATTTAGTGTAATATTATTAATTTTATAATTTTGTTCTCGACCCTTCAAGCTGTTTCATTTGATACCCATTCTAAGGGGATTGAAAAAATATATAATCCGCCATCTTGGAGGGGCTGCCATATTAAAAGTATTATGTTATTAACTTTATCGTTTTCTACTCTTCAAACCCTTTCATTTGATACCCATATTAAGGGGGTTGAAAAAACAATGTAATACGCCATCTTGGAGCGGCGGCCATGTTGAATTGAGTGTAATGTTATTAACTTTATCGTTTTCTACTCTTCAAGCCCTTTCATGTGATACCCAAATTAAGGCGGTTGAAAAAAGAAATGTGATCCGCCATCTTGGAGCGGCGCCCATGCTGAATTTAGTGTAATATTATTAACTTTATTATTTTCGACCCTTTAAGCTCTTTCATTTGATACCCATATTAAGGAGGTTAAAAAAAATGAAATCCGTAATTTTGGAGCGGCGGCCATATTGAAGTTAGTGTGATGTTATTAACTTTATCATTTTCTACTCTTCAAGCCCTTTCATTTGATACTCATATAAGTGGATTGATAAAAATTATATAATCCACCATCTTGGAGCGGCGGCCATTTTGAAATTATTACAATATTGAGTATTGAACATTGTATTGTCATCAGAACTAAAGGTGTATACAAAATTTCAGCTCAATCGGATAACCACAAATGGTTGAAAAATGGTTTGCAAATTTTGAAAGGACAGCTTATTTACATACATACGAACAGTGCAAGCTAAATAAAAGCTTGTAAAATAAAAAAAAAGGTATCAAAATCACTAACTTCTGGAATTGGGTATTTGACACCACCAATCAATTGACATACTTTTTATGAGCTGTCAAAACGCGACTATCCCGTAGATTTTTTTGTATGGCAAACGACAACTGTGACGTCACTTACTAGCTAACTCAATTGATTAACTATTTAATGATTTCAGAGCAACTAAAAATCTAATTTACCTGTTCATTGAACATTTATCGGGTTTTCAGGGCTAAAATGACCTGTTTTCTTTATTAAGAAGTTGTGTCATGGAATTATTGGTTAATGGTGTCAAATACCCAATTGTTTCATACGCGAACTCTTGTCATCATTTTTAGGGTACCAAATGGGTGCTAAATCCTATTCTAAGACTCCGCTTTTTCTGTTTCTATTGTAACGTGAACTCTCAAAACAATAAAACCAGTGCTGGTTTTTTAATGAAATTTTATTTTTCAGCATTAGGCACGATATACACGTCTGGGTTTGGCATCACAGCGGGCGTGCATAGGCTGTGGTCACACCGGGCTTATCGTGCCCGGTTACCGCTGAGGATATTACTCGCGATACTGTTTACAATTACTGGACAGGTAAGATAATTTACTAAGCACTTGTGATTTGATGAATAAAATGTAAATATGCAGGAAAATGAGCATTATATTAAATTACAATAATTTTAACAAGAATTACCGCAAAATCTTTTTTGTAATCTTATGATCGTGTAAATACTAGATATACACTATGTAACAAAAACCCTGTCAGATCAGTGTTGCCGTTGATCAGTTTTTATGTTTTTTACTTCTTCTTTCTTCTTTTTTTTTTCACTGGGGAAAAATAATAATCTCAAATCCATTAAATGGTTACGTATATGTGTACGCACTACGATGCCGAATAATACCCTTAAGGATCGGACAGGGTTTTTGTTACATGCTGTTTATGTGAGTAAGTGTGTGCGACGAATGAATGATGGAATGTTGTTCTATAAGCCAACATTACATTGGCAAACTGTCATTTTATAGCACAACTTTTGTAGGTATGAAGAAACTTTTATTTGGGACAGATTTTTGGTAATGTAGGTACTGTACTTTTAGTATCAATATAGTCCCTCAGCGTAATTCCTATAGGACTGTGGGCAAAATACACCAATACAAAAGAAGAGGTGTATTTTAAAATACTGACAAGCATACAAGTGTCATTTTATTTGATTATGTATGTCTTCTAAGACAACCTCCTGATTGTCCATTTGATGAGGTTGCAAAACTGCAACTTGTATTAGTAGATGCTACCCAAAACGAGTTATCGGTAAGAAAATAAAAAAATCATCCACGTAGATCGACAGATAGGAACAAGAGTTTTTATGTTAGTAGAGAAATTGTTCAGTGAAGAAAGCTTTTAGTTTAGTCAATAGTTTAATAATGCATTCACTGGAACATTCAGTAAGTAGTATTTGTTCTTTGTGAGGGAAATTTCAAATTCAATTAAGTAGGTACTGAAAAAGTTCAAGCTATACCTATCTACTAAGAGATATACCTATTCTACTTATTAAATATCAAATCGATTTACCCGTAAAAACGTCGTAAGTATTATCCCGGGCTGATAAAGTTATTATGTTTCCAAATATGTTTAAATTCGTGTTCGTGTTAATGTTTAATAGGTCGGCAAAGGTGTTTTTCGTTGTATGTATTTTTTTTTTCGATGTTGTAACCTTGCCTTTGTTTGTTGTCAATAAAGCAGTCACTCCTCGCATAATGTAACAAGATTCCAGAATTCAATATTTCCGTATTTCACGTTTCTTCAAAAATACAAAACAACTCAAGTCCTCGATATTAACGACGTTCTTGCTTCAAAAATTGTTTTTGAAATCGCTGTTCTCTAATAGGAATCAGAAGGGGTAGGCAGAAGTCCCTATCTTCATCGTGTTTCACGAGTATGTTAGTTACGTCAAGATTTAAAAAAGCGTTTGCACAAATAATAGCGTGGTTAAGGAGCTCGAATTTGCACGCCATCACATCTTGAGTAACTATGTCTACTATACTATACTACTCGGCAGTCGGACGGACTACACATATATTTAATTCCCCTCGGCCACCTTCAACACTCTGTTAGTGGTTTTTTAATCGCAAAGGTCAAGGTCATGGATATACAGTAGTAGCTTGAAACGCTAAAATGTGTCAGGTCAGGCGAATGAGTGATTTAGTCACTTTCCCCGATTTTATGACCTTTAACTATCGGCTCCGACATTCATTATCCGTGTCATTTTTTTTACATAAAACCTTCAAGTTTTGTGTTTTCTTATACGATTGTTGTTAAGATATTTTATGGAGTATTTGCTATTTCTAAACTAACATTGGTACCTGTAACAATAAATATGTAGGGATATATTATTTATTAATATTTTATTTTGTTAACGGTCATGGTATAATTTTGATATAAGTAGGTAGGCAATGCGAGTATAAAATATGTAATAGGTAGGGTATGTTAGTTTATGTGAAATTCAAAACAGGTGTGCCTTTTATAAGTATTAATAATATGTAATGCATGGTTCACATTTCTCAGAAACTAGAAATCAAATTGCATTTGTAGAGTCCCGCACTGTCTGTCCGTCCGTCTGCCTGTTTAATTAGTAGCTAAAACCCAACAATTTAAACGAAAACAAACAAAATGTCTGCGACATAAATTATACAAGGTGTCCTGTCTGCTATGGCCAAATCCTAACTAATATTATAAATGCGAAAGTAACTCTGTCTGTCTGTCTTTCTGTCCGTCTGTCTGTCTGTCTTTTCTTCACGCCTAAACTACTGAACCGATTTGTGTGAAATTTGGTACAGGGTAAGTGTGAACCCCAAAAAAGGACATAGGCTACTTTTTATTCGACTTCGACTTCGACTGCGTCCGCGATAACCGACATATACGCGGACGAAGTCGCGGGCAAAAGCTAGTATAAAATTAAAATCAAATCAAAATTAGTTTACTTATTATTGTTCAATTTGTATTACAAACGAAGCCCTGCAGCAATGATAAATTCAACAGCAGGCCCTGAGGGATTGGCTGTTGCGCTGCGTATCGCGGGTCTGGTTCCCAATCGGAACAAATATTTGTATGACGTGCAGTTTTAGTGGTTTTGTTAACGCACCTACGGTAACTACAGGAGAAATTCCTATTGTGTGGCAAGAATAATAGTAACAAGTAATGAAGCAACGGCCAGAAAAATGACAACGATGAAAAAAATACATTATTAGAACAAGTCGGCAAAAAGGGTCATTAGAAGAAATATTTTTCATCCTGTAGATACAAATAATAGTTACTTGTCGCATCAGACAAATGAAATTGAACCGAATGGTGGCGCATAGAGCTTGCAACTTTTCTAATTTAGTGGATTGAAAGCTTAAAGAAACCAGTCGCAACTAAAATGAATGATTACCCTCTATCCCTGTCTTGGGACAGTAAGTAAATAAAGTAAACTCTCCTTAAGCACCTATAGCTGTGCTTAAGGAGAGTCAACTTTAAATACAGGGAAAAGTCATAATGGTCCTTTCTAATCGAAATTCTTTTTCAAACCACAATAATAAGTGTTCTGACACACTTATTGGCAGAACGAAGGTGATTTCGACAAAGAGGGAGCTACAGGGTACCGGGACAGAATTTCAATTATTCGAAATAGGTATTTCACACCAATCACACCGTCGCGTTGTCAATCTTTAAAGCCGATATGCTTTTTTTTTTCGGTATGGCATCTCGCAGCTAGGTCAACCTATGAGGTGGTCGGCTGCTTTACCGGACTATCCTGTGGTGCCTTAAAAATTAAGGCCTCCAGCCAAGGCTTAAAAACTTAGAAACTAAGCGACTACACGCTAAGGGCATCCCTTGTGGGGTACGAGCCTCGGCTTAGGGCGTCGCTGGGGGAGGGCAGCAAAGGGACAGGCTGGATCGGATTATTATTATTTAGGGACGAATTTAAAGCTACAGGCTCAGCGACGCGGGCTGGCACAAGCAAGGGACGGGGCGAAAGCCGATATGCCGATACTTCTACTTTACACGTTGTATATACATAGTTACAAGGTCAATGGGTCGTTGTCCCAACTTTGTCTTTCAGTTTCATTGATGTGTTACTTGTGAAGTTTGGAGTCGTGCTTATATAAGCACGACTCCAAACTTCACAAGTAACACATTAGCAAATAGAAGGCCAATAATTGGGAATTTGAAAAAAAAGTTTTTTTTTATGTATTTAAATTTTAAATATACAATGCAAAAATCTTTATTATTAATAATATTGATATTCAAAGCAAAAAACTTTAAAAATATGTTTTTCAATTAATTATAAACAATTAAAAATTGATATTTCAATAAATATCACGTGACTATAAACGCGCTACATACAAATACAACTATGGATGGTGCGCAATGACGGCGCACCATAGTTGTGACGTCATAATGTTTAGTTACTTCATCGGGCATTATTATTATGACGTCACACGCGCAGTACCTAGGCCAATATTAGATATTGTAAGTTTGACCAATTGAGACTGGAATTAGAATTCGATTGTTGTTCAATTTACGGGAATTGCCCGTCTGATGTTTTCTGTAATTAAATTCCATCATTTGCGACCTGTAACAAAAACGAAAAGCTACTATACATACATACCTATACATACATACCTATACATACGTATATTTCAGCGAATATCGAATGTAGCTAAAACCATCATGTGATTGTCAATTACATTGAAAGTTGTTTATTACGAATACATTAGTGAGTATAGCAGTCCCTGTTGTTGCCTCTGGCTCGTGATCGTCATGATCAAATGAAGTCAATTGCACGCATTGACCTTTCGTCGTCGGTCGGCCTTAGCGACGGAACATCACAAAATTAACTATAATACTGTCCGTTATATAAGTAACTATTTTGCATAGTATGTTTCCTTTAGGTTTCGTATTCTGCAAAGATACTAGGTAGTAAACAGAGTACCTTTCTAAAAATGCGTAATATAATATTCATAGAAAACAGCTGTGTAAAATATTACCATAAAAACATTTTTAGGCAGACGTTCCTTAGCTCTAGTGTTCTTTTTGCATTTTATATTTCCAGCTTTCGTAGTTTGTTTTTACACGACTTCGTAGGGTTATGATTCTAGCTCTCTTATGTTTATATGCATCCACTTATTGCTTATTGCTTTCAAAACCACTACAACATACAAATCTCAGAGGAACCACGAGAATACTTAGGTCCAAATGAAATAAGAACCTACACGAATGGCTCTCAAATGATCTAATCATCAAAACATCTATGATTTATGGATATAATAGTTTCAAGGATTTTTATTTGAGTACAATAATACTACATATAAATATATAGACATGTAATTTTTTTCTGGTAATAACATTATAAACAAATACCAATAGTTATTTTACCAAACACGTAGGAAGTAAATTTTGTAAGAAATATGAAATAAATAGCTAGTATGAAATTTTCTTATTATGAATATAAGAAAATTTCGTATAGCTATTTATTTCACCTACAGGGTGTCCCAGCTAAGGACGTCCAAACGAAAATTTTGGACTCCTCCCTTCGTGGGCTATCCAAACCACCCCCATGTATGTTCTACGATTTTTTGCAGTTTAGGAGCTAGACGACATTTTAAATTTTTTTTGGGATATTCTTCTTTACATCAGATTTTGTAGATTTTCTCTTTTTGTGTCGCATTTTTTGGAAATATTTTAATTGATAATTAATCCTGAAAGTATGGTCTTCGATCGATAAAAACAACTGTCTGTCTTATTGTCACCCGAAATTACTTAAACTTAGTTCAAAGGCAAAAATGTTGTTTTGTAAATTTCGTTGCAGATTTTCGGCTCTTAAAGAAAAATCACAGTAAGGGCCCAAATCACCTTAAAGTTATTTCAAAATCTTCCACGGACCCTCAGCTCTTTAAAACAGTACAAATAACTAGTATTTTACGGGTCATTATTCGGAGCAATTGAAGCTCGAACATGGTAAGGCGAAAAATACAATATTTTAGAACATGAGTGAAACCTAATGAAAATGAATTAAAATGAACTTTTATCAAGTTTTCAATGCAATATGAGCTCTATGTCATGTTTATTATTTGCACAATGGTGATTTGGAGTGGTTAGTAAAGTTAGGTTAGGGTTAGGTTAGGTTAGGTAGTTAGGTTAGGTTAGGTAAACCTAACCTAAGTTTAGTAATTTTTTAAAATTAGTGATGTTATTTAATAAAGTCAATGACATAGAGCTCAAATTATATTGAAAACTTAATAAAAGTTCGTTTTAATTCATTATCATCGGCTTTCATTTAAAAACGAAAAAGTGAAACCTAATTAAAATGAACTTTTATCAAGTTTTCAATGCAATATGAGCTCTATGTCATTGACTTTATTAAATAACATCATTAATTTAAAAAAATTACTAAACTTAGGTTAGGTTTACCTAACCTAACCTAACTACCTAACCTAACCTAACCCTAACCTAACTTTACTAACCACTCCAAATCACCATTGTGCAAATAATAAACATGACATAGAGCTCATATTGCATTGAAAACTTGATAAAAGTTCATTTTAATTCATTTTCATTAGGTTTCACTCATGTTCTAAAATATTGTATTTTTCGCCTTACCATGTTCGAGCTTCAATTGCTCCGAATAATGACCCGTAAAATACTAGTTATTTGTACTGTTTTAAAGAGCTGAGGGTCCGTGGAAGATTTTAAAATAACTTTAAGGTGATTTGGGCCCTTACTGTGATTTTTCTTTAAGAGCCGAAAATCTGCAACGAAATTTACAAAACAACATTTTTGCCTTTGAACTAAGTTTAAGTAATTTCGGGTGACAATAAGACAGACAGTTGTTTTTATCGATCGAAGACCATACTTTCAGGATTAATTATCAATTAAAATATTTCCAAAAAATGCGACACAAAAAGAGAAAATCTACAAAATCTGATGTAAAGAAGAATATCCCAAAAAAATATTAAAATGTCGTTTAGCTCCTAAACCGCAAAAAATCGTAGAACATACATGGGGGTGGTTTGGATAGCCCAGGAAGGGAGGAGTCCAAAATTTTCGTTTGGACGTCCTTAGCTGGGACACCCTGTATAATCATGAGATTATAGGTAATTTATATTTATATACTTACGCAAATTGTTTCATTATCTTCGTAAGATTCATTAAATATGTGGTTTAGTAGGCCATTCTCACATTGAGTGATTCAAATAAAACTAATGTAATGCTCACATGTTATAAATATAAAATAACTTGTCAGTAACGGTTTCAGTAACCGTGATTAAAGTAATATTTAATTCAGAACCTACTTAGGCGTGGTATTTGCTTGCCCTTTCGAATTCCAAATGGACAGCTAATTTTCGTGCATCAAAAATGTAGGTATATTGGAGGTAGTCATTATAGGTTCCATGTTTCAACACAAACAGATAATTATTAAAGATAAATAAGTCAAAGTCAAATCATTTAATTCATTTGGACTAAGATTAGATTTCAGTAGAAGGCATTTTTGAACTAAAGTAAGAAAAAAACAAGGAGGGTTTCTTTTTTCTTATTTTCGTTCAAAAATGCCATCTACTGAAATTCCAAAAGATATGTCATCATCATCATCATCATCATATCAGCCGTAGGGCGTCCACTGCTGAACATAGGCCTCCTCTACAAATATGAAAATATGAAAAGATATGTAGAATGAAAGAATGTAGAAGATTTTGCAATAACTCGGATCCATAGAACTCAATATTTCTTTGGCCAAGAAATATATAAGTCCGGTTTAATTGTTATTTGTATTTCTAATAGAAGTCTCATGTACCTATGAAGTCTAATGAGGACACAATATTATAGCCGCTACCAGGATTACTTTCTGGGAGGTGCATCAGCATCTACACACTATAGATAGGTACCTACAATTCTATAAAAAAATAAATTATAGACAAATACATGTAGGTATATTACTTAAGTCAATTAAGTTAGTTAGACAGCAACCTAGACGTCTTAAAATTGTATTCAAACAGTAATTCAATTGAAAAGTATTTTAAACTTTTCCAACAGGGGGATGCAAGTGCACCTCCTTGCACCCTGCTGCCGGCGCCCATATGTGGACACATTCTTGATTCCACTGCTGAATAAAAGAAGACCTAAGGTCTTGAATATCGATGTCAAAATGTTGTAAAAATTCCTGCTTGTGAATTTGACAACTTGATATATTTTTTTACCTTCAAAAGTTTGAGGGGTTTGATTCATTTGAATTGAAATTATTTTTTATTTAGTAACCTGTAATGTCTGACTGTCATTATACTACAAAATAATTCCATTTATAGGTAAGTAAAGTATTGGTGATATTCCTTGCTTCTGACTCACTCGTACGCCTTCCTACATAATATTTTGTTCAAGGGCGATCTCTCTCGAGTACTATTATAAAATCAAAAGTTTAGGTGGATGAATCGATGGATGGATGTTTGATAACTCTCTAACACATGTTAAATTAGCTGGACATACATAATTGTCTAATTATATCTATATTGATTTAGCTTAACACAGGAATATTTATTCTGTTTTTGTTCCCGTGGGTTAATCTGGAACTTTGGCATAATGCTGAAGACTACGCAAACAAAGTAGTGGACACAAGCTAGTAAAATAATAATGAGCTATACGTATTTATGACACCGAAGGATATTTCACATCTGGATGAAATTGGTTACGTCTCGCAGACTTGAATAATCAATGAATAATGAATTGAATAATGTTTGAGCACTTAATTAACAACTAATTATACAGAATGGCCAAAACAGGGACGTTCAAAAGAAAACGTCGAAAACCTCTATCCACGGGCTTCAAAAACCGCCCGATATGCAAATATTCTGTAAATTTTTGTAGTTTAAGAGGTTTTACGTTGTTTTTTTATATTTTTTGGAAAATTCACATATGCCTTCAGACTTTTTATTTTTGCAACGCATTTTATAGGATTTTTTAAATTATAAATCCTGAAAAATTCCGCCTGTTAAATCATCACCCGAATTGACTATTCAATAAAGGGGAATACTTTTGCTCGATAAAATTCATTCCAGATTCTCAGTCACCCAAAAAAACAAAAGAAGGGTGACAAATACCCGAGTTTTCTTTTGGACGTCCTTATCTGGGCTACCCTGTACCTAAGTAGGTATTTACTTTTTCCAAACTTTTCTTTTTTCTTACAGCGTGACATCTACATATGGGCACTAGACCACAGAGTGCACCACAAGTACTCGGAGACGGTTGCCGACCCTCACGACGTGAGGCGAGGGTTCTGGTTCGCGCACGTTGGGTGGCTGGTCCTGACTCCTCATCCCGCTGTCGAAGATCGTCGCATCGCACTGCGGGCTACGTGTGCAGACCTTCTTGCTGACCCAGTAGTCAGGCTACAAAAGAAGTAAATTTCATGAAACCATGTTTTGCAGATTTGGTGACGGTGTCGCTCTAAATAAGCTTGAGGGTTCTGTTGAATTAAAACATTACGAAAAAGAAACCACATTGTCATGGGGAAATACTCAAAATAACTGTGATAGTAATGGTATAATGTTAATCGGTTATAATAAACTATAAAATACACCGTCTATACCTACAAATCGATAATTTTCGGGTAACAGGTTGTCAGTATTTATCTGGAAAAAGATAATAAAGTTTAAAATACCACCAACTGAAATCAACAGTAGCTCGCGAAGCATAAAATTCTAGCAATCAATATCTTCTTACGGCCAAAATAGGCTGTATTATGAATTTTAGAAGCTGAATACTGATTACCACCTTCTGTATTTACGCTTACTTAGAACATATACCTAGTTACCACGTCACATTATTTGATAATTGTATAAAAAAAACACTTGACGTTTGACAATGAGCGATGAGAAACGTGCAAGCACGTCCTTTCGTTCATGCCCACTCGCCGACAATCACTGGATCACTATAAGCTTATAGTCCTTAATCTGCTTTATAGGATTACCATTTTTATCACGTGTCGTATAGTTGTAACCACGAAGCTATATAGCTGACGCTATGTCACTAGTTCATTTATTTTTGCACTCTAATAAATATCTTTATCACATCACTAGCTTTACCTTATAAGGCTCATTTATAATAGAGGGCGTGATTTTTTGACTCCTAAAGAAAAAATCTACATCATTTCTCACGATCACAACGCGAACGAACCCAGAACCGTCAATTACCATAAGTTCTGCATACGGTGTGGACAATAAAATGCAACAAATTACTTCTTTTGTAGTAACCTGGATAAATTTTTAAATGACCAGTCATTATTAGCCTATCAATAGTAAATCCTGTATCGAACTAAAAACTAGGAATTTTGTCGTGTCCATAAGATAATTAATTTGATATGCGATCTCGCTAATTTCCACTAACTTCGTCACAAGTCTCACGATTCATTGTGCTTTGTTTAAACCTTAAAATAATTTAATTTTGTAAGACTGAGTTTCCACTGCGAGCTGAACGTATACCTCGCATCAATTATAGAGGTACCTAATCCTTTCTTGATGAAAGAACTTCCGTGAAATTTACTATTGCGAGTTAAAAGTACCTATGGTATGAACGGTCCGTACGGAGTCTGTTCCGCTGTGGAAGCTGTTTCTTTTTTCTTGTGGAAGCCTGGCTACTGCTTTGGCAACTCATTTACTTACTTACTTACTTACTTACTTGAATAGTGGGAATTCATCGCTCATGATTTTGGAAAATTATTTACATTATTAAAATGTAAATAAGATATAACGACCTAAGGCTTCAGCACCATTTCATTTTAATTATATAACTTACTATGTTCTGCCCACGACTTCATCTGCCTCAAAGCTGATTTCTCCATATAAACTTTGGACCCCCGTTTCATCCCCTTAAATAATTTCTTAGCGTATGCGCTACGGACGGATAGTTATTCTGACGTATGCGTCAGAATAACTATCTGCGTGCCAAATTTTAGCGCGATCCGTTCAGTAGTTTAAGCTGTGTGTTGATAGATCAGTCGATCAGACGTTTGTTTTTTTCTATTCTATTTTACTCTGAACGACTCGACCGTTGGACTCATAAATTATTGATGCTTTCATCGGCCAAAAAACAGAATTATGAGAACTTATTATACCTACCTACCGATACAGATGCCCTTGAGACAATATTCTGACGATAGTTCAAATCAATTAAACAGTCAATCAAATCGCTCTGTCACAGCAGATGTTCATCTAAAATTGTCATTAATAGTTCCTACCACCAAGGTCAGATCACGAATATCTATTTAGAAAAGATCTACAACTAAAACAGACGTTAAGACTGTTAGAGAATACCCTAGTGCGCCTTTGCACTTTTCGTTGCATAAAGTTAAAATAAATAAAACATTCCATTTGTAATAGGCCTACCTGCTACGTGTTATCTATCTATCTATACATAATTATAAACTTCCCGAAAACACTGAATACCTAAATATCTTATGTGGTTGGAAGTCTTACGTGTACTAAGTTTCGTATATCTTTGTTCCAGGTTCTTCATTCCAATGTTCGCGTTACTAAACATCGGGCTCCCCATTTTCGTGCCGTGGTATTTCTGGAACGAGACTCTTGTGAACAGCTTCGTCATCAGTTTCGTCACGCGGTTTACTATCACGCTGAACATCGCTTTCTGCGTCAATAGCTTTGCTCATCTGTGGGGCAACAAGCCTTATGACAAGTTCGTATTAATCTTTATTTTTTAATCCTGCAGTGAATCTATTCGTAGTAGCTCATGAAAAGAGTACTTGAGATAACTTGGGCAGGCTATTATGCTCAGCAGTGAAACAATAAGCGCTAAAGGCAATTTTGTATAGATTACGTTACTGGTTTTAAACTGGGTTTCAAGTTTTGTATGTAGAGTTTATCATAAGTTAAGTTAAGGTTTGGTCGCTTCACTTGTAATAAGTCAGTATAGTCATCAAATAATCTTGATTCTACTTACTCTTGAGTAGGCAGCTACTGAATTAATAATCTTTAGGCGGATACATGCCCCTGTATGTATATGTATGTTACCGGCAATCTGTATAATTCAGGTATTCTATACAATACCTAGGCAATGTATAAAATACCTGGGGTGTACAGGCAATGTATGAAACATTATGAATATTAATCTCTATTACATAGTTTACCTAGGTAATGTATACAATTCCTAGGGATTGTATAGAGTACCTGCTAGTCCATCGGCAATGTGTAAATAAATATATTTTGGTCTATATGTTACTGTAAATCATAGGTTTTACAAGTAAATCTTAGAATTGGTATTAGCCAAGGAACTGTAACCAACTTGGCTGTGGAATGGTTAGTCACAATCTTACCCCTTTTTTTGGTTCGGGTCTAAAATTCTTACATTTGTCTTAGGGCTAATTTTTCAATCGTCAGATAATTTCTAATGGAGGGATAAATATGGCGGTTTGACAGCTTTTGTGTATAAAATATGTCATCAATATGTGGTTCATCTTATGCGAGCGGAGCGAGCTCAAGACTTGGGGCACCCCGACTGGGACAGGAGACCCCGCCATCCCCTTCGTGGTTATTTTTTTTTAAACCACCCAGAAATAGGAGCCCCGCGCTGCGGGTCTTCGTTGACCGGGCCTTCCTGCTTCTTTCTTGCTCTTTTATACACATTGCCGGCTGCGCTTTCGCTATTGTATAGAATACCTAGGCAAAGTATAAAATAAATAATATTTCATACATTACCTGTCCGTTTTAGGTATTCTATACATTGCCTAGGTATTGTATAGAATACCGGATTATACAGATTTCCGGTAACATGTATACGTAATATAATTATATTTACTTTTTATACTTCCTTACAATTTTTACATATGTTAGAAAGAAACACAATTGAATTTTGTTTTTTTATTACTTATTACAGACGTGTTATTTGAGTTATTTCAATAATTTTATAAACGTTAACTATCCATAAATGCAGGAAGTATAATAATTTAACTCTTTACGAGCTACATCGTAAATTACTAAATGTTCTCCCTATTCTACGAAGAGGACAATAAATGGTGATTGTCGTACTTAAACATAATAATTATGAATTCACATGTTCCTCGTGTTTACTCGATTGAGTTTATTCGTACCGTGAATCCTTTATGCACTTTGTATGACAGCAATATTTATTCCGTACGGGAAACATCAATCAATCAATCAACAATACGTAGCAAAAAATATACAAATTCTGACAAATAAAGTACCTACTTACTATACTCACGTCAAGCGATCGATAGCTAAGCGATAACATAGGTACCTATTTACTTACGAACACTTAGCCAAATAAAAACCTATCCACCATACAAAACCTGTGTATGGAGAAAAATTACTAATGCACGATTCGCACCTGAGCGTGAGCGTGCGTTGAGCGTGGCGGAATGTGCACAGTGATAAGAGTGAAGTGTTTCTTACTACGGTCAAGACTGGTCCTCGGTTCGGGAGGAACGACGTCTTACACAGCGACGAGAGCTTCGAAGATTTCACCACCGGCATGGCGAGCCGAATATTCGCGCGTGCCGATGACTCAGACTGGCATCACATTGCTGACTTAGCGCCTTGGCATACGAGACCGCCTCACTACAAGCGATCTCCACCACCTCCCGGGACTTGACGCTTGAGTAAACCGCACTCATACTACACGCGGTGCATTCAAACAATAGAACCCCAAATTCATTACACAATTACCACGCTACCGGCACGCGATGCGCTGAGTGAATATGGGCGTCGCGCAATTAATGGCCAACACACGCCATAAACTCCATACTCACCCAAACACACAAGAGAAGTCACTCGCCGCACACTACAACGTCCCACGCCTTACAACCGCCCTGCTATCCACCCGCGGTCCGATTACGTTGTAGGGCGCGCGGTGAGCATACACTATGGCAAACCAAAATCGGCGTTGCTCGATCGGCCTTTGCTGGGCCTTCCCTGGATCACCAGGGATCTCACTTGGCAGGGGACCGTCGACCGGTCGCAGCGGTCACATAATATATCTTCTTTGTCAAGGTGTCAATAAGTTATTTTTACAATCGGCCAGTAGAAATCAAAAAGTTATGAATGAATGCACTAGAAAAGCTTACAATACTCGTAGTTAGCTTCAAGCCCGGCTGCACGTCTGCTTCGTCGCGCTTGAACACGCTCCATCGAGTGTAAACAGTACTCAAAGCTTGACCGATATAGGTTACTGGTATGAGTTGGTGCTTAAAGCTATAAGCTGATTATAATGACGTAGGAAAGTAATTTCTTATGTCATTATAATCAAAAGATTAGTCATTATTAAGAGAATCATTAAGAATCATTATTAACAAAGAAAATAAGCAAAACATGCAACAATATTATTTTTATCCCCCGAAATGTACAATGACGACGTTTGTAATTATTGCAAAATATACGTAAATATTTACCAAGTGACATTTGTTTATACTTTGAAACATTTGGGCCTTATTTTAAATATTTTTGCGCCAAGCTATGAATGACCAGAGATAATGTTTTCGATTGGGAAAGACACGGTTCGGACCATTGCGGCACATCGGGATGATGTTTTTAAGTATTGAGAGATAAAAGTTTGGCTGCTGTAAACTTAATCAAAACAAAATCAAAAGGGCTCCTATTTCTGGGTGGTTTAAAAAAAATAACCACGAAGAGGATGATCCCCTTCTAACCTAACCTGTCCGAGTCGGGGTGCCCCAAGTCTTCAGTTCGCTTCGCTCGCTTAAGATGAACCACATATTACTGACATATTTTCTATACAAAAGCTGTTAAACCGCCATATTTATCGCTCCGTTAGAAGTTATATGATGATTGAAAAATTAGCCCTAAGACATATGTAAGAATTTTAGACCCGAACCAAAAAAGGGGTAGGATTGTGACTAACCATTCCACAGCCAAGTTGGTTACAGTTCCTTGGCTAATACTAATTCTAAGATTTATTAGTAAAACCTATGATTTACAGTAGCATATAGACCAAAATCTATTTATTTACACATTGCCGATGGACCAAAAGGTACTCTATACAATCACTAGGAATTTTATACATTACCTAGGTAAAGTATGTAATAGAAAATTATATTTGTTACCGGCAATCTATATAATCCGGGATTCTATACAATACCTAGGCAATGTATAGAATACCTAAAACGGGCAGGTAATGTATGAAATATTATTTATTTTTTACTTTACCTAGGTATTCTATACAATACCGAATGCGCAGCCGGCAATGTGTGTAAAAGAGCAGGAAAGGAGGCGACGTGTGGGCAGGCAGACAATTTTAAACGTCTTGCGACTTGTATAGTTGCTTGCATTTAATTTCGCTGCGTGCGACGCGGGCGGGAGGACGCGGACAGCATATAATAAGGAGCCCAGGCCTATCTAGTTTTGGCGTAGCCGACGAAGACTTGGTCTACGGAGCCCCGCTGTGCGGGGCTCCTATTTCCGGGTGGTTTAAAAAAAATAACCACGAAGGGGATGGCTTCTAACCTAACCTGTCCGAGTCGGGGTGCCCCAAGTCCCGAGCTCGCTTCGATCGCTTTAGATGAACCGGTTTCGCCAATGACAATATTAGCCTGATATCGGGTTTGGCGTAACATACAATAAATAAGAAAATTTTAGACCCGAACCAAAAAAAAGGGGTAGGATTGTGACTAACCATTCCACAGCCAAGTTGGTTACAGTTACTGGGCTAATACCAATTTTAACATTTACTTTTAAAACCTATGATTTACCATTATTCGGACTTTTACAGTAACATTTAGACCAAAATCTATTTATTTTACACATTGCCGGTGGGCCAGCCGGTACTCTATACAATCCCTAGGAATTGTATACATTACCTAGGTAAAGTATGTAATGGAGAATAATATTCATAATATTTCATACATTGCCAGTATGCCCCAGGTATTATATACATTGCCTAGCCATTGTATATAATACCTGAATTATACAGATTGCCGGTAACATATTCATAATGTTTCATACATTGCCTGTACGCCCCAGGTATTTTATACATTGCCTAGGTATTGTATAGAATACCTGAATCATACAGATTGCCGGTAACAGATACAACTTCACAATAATAAATAAAGGAGCGAACTATTTACATACACTGGTTTGAACTTGAACAACTTTGTACCATCGCGTTGAAAAGGCTTTTATGTCATTAAATATTGTGAGGAAGCTTTTAGGGGTCCATCAGAAAGGTACAAATAAAACGTTAGACCACGTTTTATTAGAGGAAAATGGCATTTCAATATGTAGAAGATTAATGTACAGTATGAATTATTCCATCCATTATCGGGATGTACTCTTCTAAAATACACCCCAAAATACGATAAGAGAATCTTCATCTAGTTTTCTGTTATTCACGTTTTGACGTAGGCATAAAATTCGATGTAATGTTCAGCAAACCACTTTTGATTCTTCTTTAAAATAATAAGTAACTGTTTCTTTGGACAGGTTCATAAAGTCGGTGGAGAACAGCCTTGTGAGCCTTGCTGCGCTTGGCGAGGGTTGGCACAACTATCACCACGTGTTTCCCTGGGACTACAGGACCTCGGAGTTAGGCAAGATGAACGTGTCAACCGGCTTCATCGACCTGTTTGCCAAGATTGGATGGGCTTATGACTGTAAGTTCATTTATTTACCTTTGCAACCAAAAACATCACGCACCTTCCTGAGTTTCAATTACATACGTACCTACTTTCTTAGTTAAACTTGATGGATTTGCACAAAAATAACATCAACGGGATTGAAACTGGGCTTAATCCTAGTATACACAAATATAAACATGTACATTTATGAGGACGGATGGATGCATTTTTGTAACTCAGTCACGCAAAACGGCTAAACGAAGTTAGGTATTCGGCACACATTTCGTTATTGATCTAGCTCAATACGCCGACAAAATAGCTGGCAGAAGCTGGTGGATTATATTAGGCCGTGGTTTAACACCTAACAAATAATTTTATGGTTTAGTTACATGAATTCGAAATCGCGAATTGATCCGCTAAACGCGACTTTATCACGTGAAGATCGCTAGCCTAATACTCACAGCCATTAGATAAATGAGGTGGTATTAAATATCCTCGCCCGCATTCTACTTGAGAACACCTACTTAATTGAGGATAATGGAGAATTAATGAACGTGATGTGCCTACGATTTTGAGTTTACAACCCTCTGCAAGCCGTTACATAAACAAAATGCAAACTGAACGTATTCAACGCATCTTCACAAATACTTTTTTTCATATTTTAACCCAAAGCTTCTTTTTCTAGCTATGCAAGCATATTTTTAATACCATTAAAATTCATTAAATAAACATAAGATTTTTTTATCTAACGTGCAGCCCATGTTATTGAACAGTGATTATCCAATGTTTACTCGGTAACAGCGTGTGCTTGCTCGTAGCAATGATCCGTAGCTCGTAGCATACCGTAGCTCGTAGCGTATTAGAATCCTCGAGAGTGTGGTTGTTCACATATTATTATTGAGTCAATTTCTCTGCCAAGATTTGATCACATTATGTAGTCAAATTAGATAATATATTGATAGGATATTGATAAGTTAAGTATTCTAATTCAATAATAGTAATGGATTTACAAATGAAGACGTTAAAGGAAAATGTAGTCTAAACAAATTGACGGCACGGTTGGCGCAGTGGCTGAGAGACTGGCTGCTGCGCTGCGTGTCGCGGGTTCTATTCCCGATTGATGACGTTAAGATCTCGGACCTCTTTGACAGTTTCTAATAATACTTCTCTTATATTAGGTAGGTATATGAGGCAGCACTAGATTGGTTTTTCCTTGTGAACCGTATTATATGTAGCAATATTTTTACACATTTTGAACGTTTGTAATTAGTTGAAATTAGCCTTTAGATTAGGATTAAAATAGTAGAATTGCCCTTCTGATGTTGTTGCGTCGCAACCATAATATACAAATGTAAATAACTATCCATACATTTTGTTTCAGTGAAAGCTGCTACAAACGACATGATATCAAAGAGAGCTAAGCGCAGTGGAGACGGAACGTTTGGGGAGTCGGAAGAGCCCTATCCAACGTCAGAACATTGTCATTCCGAGTGAACACTCACATTTTGCCGAACAGACCACAGACCATGCATATTGTTCAGAAAATGAATGCCTCGTAAACGTGCAATGGCGACAATTCACCTTTTTTCAGTACTTATGTAATGTAAATACATACGTACTACTTAAAATAATTGTAGGTACCTATACTAGATTTTATGCGATTTTGACCACGTGGAATTTATAAAAAATCTAAATCCCCGTTTCCCTACTTATAAGGTTTTAATTTTATACCATTTCCGCTGTTACGGGCTTCAAAATATGTTATTTTTGCCTCCAGCGTCCCTAAAACCTTAATAGCGACACCCATATCGATTTTTAGATTTAATTACCCATTTCACTCCTAACCAGTAGGAGTCCCTACTCCTAGAAACAAAATGCAAACAGGCACATCTTTTTATTCATAGGTGTACTCCTACGAAGTTCCATCGCGAAATGTCTATTTAGTACCTATTATTTTTACATATAAAAAACCCCGGTTCTACCTCCTTAGGGTTTTTAACATTTACTAATGGCCGTTGGTGAAACCTAATACTTGCCAAAATTAAATGGTACAAGCCCGAAAAATTGTTTTACTTTATATGAAATCTGACATAAATTACTAACCCTCATGGGTTAATAATTTGTCAGATTACGGTAACTCCTAAAATTAATAAGAATCACGTAAGGTTTACTAATATTCGAGCTATTACAATAAGATCATAATAAGGGGAACCTGTGTGCAAAATTTCAGCATTCCAGGTCGCCGAAACGCCGTTTGCCGAAATAGGACTTTAAAAAAAATCGAACACATAGTTACTACACGAATTGATTATTGTTTTGTATAAATTTATTTCTGAACTTTAAAACCGTTAAGACACGCTTAAACATTATAAATGTATAGCAACAGGCGTTAATCATTACTAAACTTTAAGCATCGTATTTTAATTAAGTAGTGTGTTTGTTTACGGACGATATTCAGAACCGATATTACCTAAGTTTAATAATAAAACGGGTGTTCTATTTTATTATTAAACTTAAGTTCAAATTGCGAGTGTTAAGTAGCTGAAATCAATGAGTTATATGTATTATTTAAAAAATCCTTTACAGTACCTACCTAAATAGTTATATAATTACAGAAATATATTTGTTTAAGTATTAGGTACTTAAAATAGTGAAAGGTGAATTATAACTTCACTCATACCTCGAAGTTATCGTTGTGGCATAGTAATTTAATATTATTATTTTGTTATAGGCTATCGTTTTGTTTTAAATACTTAAACATCAGTTTCTCAAGCTTTAACAATGCTAAATCTTTAATTTATATATATAATATTTGTTAAAAATAAAACATAGTGACCTACTTAAATGTATTCATTACAATTATAATATGTGTCGAAAAGTTTGTATTTCACCTTAACGTTGTTTTTTGGTCATATCATATGTTTAAGTACCCCTAATACTACCTACCCCTTAATAATAAACGTAGTAAACTCACATGGACACAACCTTGTAGCCAGGATTATCAAACCCGCAGCTTACTCTGAAATACAGCCTTGTGAAATCAAAACTGCCGACGTGCCCGACCCAGTTCTTGAAATTGGCAATATCACGTTGTGTTGGGATCGATCTAACACCACTGCTGCACTGTCAGGACTATTATTTTTGACTTTTTATTATTGCCAATAAGCCTGGCATAGTGGTGATAGATCGATTAGAGCGTCGCGCAGTGATTGTGGATATAGCAGTACCGTATGACGAAAACCTCGTGAAAGCTGAGAAAGATAGCATAATGGCATAATAGCCAAGATCCTCGATCCACATTTGAGGAAGCAGGTTAGGCACGTTAGGCAGTTGGATCAAGGACTTGATTCAGAAAGCGGTACTTCTAAACACGGCGCGTATTGTTAAGAGATTCCTATCTCAGAAGCCCTGACCGCAGCAGCTTGGTCCCTGTTCCCGATGACGGTGGGCTACAATTTTTTTGTTTAAATTTAATTTTGTAATAATATATAAAAATGTAATTTGTATGTTTGTTTAAATAAATAAATGGAATGATAACGTAGTAAAGTAAGTTATATCAATCATCAACTAGTGCAGTGCATACAGCTTAGAGTGAAGTGTGTCTGCAATTAGATACAAGTGTTGTGTAACCCTCTGTAACCCCTGGACCTGTTCGTACAAATACTACTGCAGTATTTGACTGCGCCCTGGTGCGGCTGGACCTTAAGACGAACCAATTGAAATGACAGCTATTGTAATTTTGAGAGGTTTACACAATGCGATTGCTAAGCTGTAGCTCCGAGGATCAAGGAAGAATGTACATTTAAACATTTTTACAATTGTATCTAATCAACATGATGAAGCGTATATCACCTTACTTACCCCTTAGTTTCCCCGCACAAAATGCAGGAACAATTAAAATTCAATAATATTTTTTGTGTACTAAATGTCAGCCAGTTTGGTGCGCTTTCTCAGCTAAACTTGTAAATCGATTTTGATAAAATTTAGACAACAGACAGGCAGCTTTTTACTGTAAGGGGTCATTTACGGAGACGCAGGGCTTCGCACGTCGCGTGCGGCGTGGTATCTCGCGTGGCTCGCCGTAAACGCACTCATACAACGCCTTAAGGTGGATGCGACGACCCCTCCGTCCATACATTTTTCATTAGAGTTATACACTAAACACAGACACTCTTTCTTTAAAACTAATCATTTTATCACTTCTTTACAATAAAATGTGCTCGCGTCCGAAGTTTTTAGCCAATAACTTCATTATTCACTGAGAAAAACAATAGTGAAATCTCGGCAAAAATTGACACTTCTTTAGTAGTGTGCGTGACACTGCGGGACTTTTGAGTACTTTTGACAAGCAAACGAAAGGCGAAGTTTAAAAATTGGCACACTAGATGGCGTGCAAAATAATTTCTGATAAATCAATATCTTAGTTCAATAATTGGATTTCCTTTCCAACCGTATCAAAACAAGAATAAAATAACATAAAACTAATGACCTTCGACATCTATGTTTTTTTAAACAATTTTACTTATTATTTATTATTGTTGTGTGGCAACATAAATACCAATACTCGTAGTGTAGGTTATAAGCAACGTTGCCGTTCTTTCCTAAATGGAATACGTTGACAAAAAAAGCGTTGCCAAACTTCGTTCACTTGTTGTTGGACTTGATAATACCTAATAGAAAAATAATTCCTAATACATTCTGATTTCGGTTGTCACGCGCTATGATTTGCGCGCGGAATTTCTTGTGTATTTTTTGTATGCTATGCATTTTCATTGATTAAAATTGCAATTTTCCTCCAGTATGTATTTGAGACTATATTGTAACTAATTTATCGTAGGTATATATAGTAATTAATTATTCTAAATACGCAATTATATTTTTGGTGGTATTAGAAACTAAAAAACAGCATGTTGGCCCGTGATTTTTCTGAAATATCGTCACAATACTGATTACCTACGTCATACGTGTCAGTGATGATGAGTCAGTGTTTCATATTTGAATGTGTTTGAATATGTTTTTGGTCAACCATTATAAATCGGTAAACTAGGTACCTACTAAAGTAGTCACAAAATTAAACTTGCAAACATTTGCTAAATACCTATGGTTTTGCCGGGTTACGATAAACATCTTTTACGCATTTTAAAATAGTAAAAAAAAAAAATAGTTTCAGACAGACAAACATTATTATTAGTTTGTTTTATTTTGTAGTAGGTACCTACTAAGCTCACGTTCACGGTAATGGTGCGTTCAGAAACAAATAATTGTTGTTCATTCCAGGGTAACTTGAATTGTGCACAGCGTTAGTAGGTATGGTCGAACGTGTGACGTAGACGTTTCGCAGAATATTGAGAGTGTTGGTACCGGGTAGGTATGACGATTTTCTTGAGATGAATAATTATAATAAATTGTTTGTATAATAATAAAGCGTAATTTTAGCTCCAGAAATCAAGTTTCCGTAGTGTAGCGGTTATCACGCGTGCTTCACACGCATAAGGCCCACGGTTCGATCCCGGGCGGAAACAGGTTGCTTTTTGTATTTTATTGCCGATCATAAAAAGTATCTTCACGCTTTTTTATTAATTGGGTGATCAGAGAAATCTGAAAAATAAACATTTTGTTAAAATAAAAGTAAACTACGTACTATTTCTCGCCTTGAAACTTACGTTTAGAAATCTATGATTGTTATCAAGGCCAAGTATGCCGCAAAACCAAATTATTTGTCGTATCAGATTACGATAGCTCACTTTGTTATTTTTTTTGTTGCTTTGTATGAGCTACCTATGTTATGAAATACCACGTTACCGATTTGGGGTAACATGACATGTAATGATAGTTGTATTGATCTAAATAAATAAAAAATTTATTTATTTAGATTGCGTCGGGGACAGTGGTCAGTGATTGACTGATGCGAGAATGATTCGAGCGGTTACACGATCATTCTGGCATCAGTCTGCTGTCATTCACAACAGAATGATGAACAATATTTAAAATATTTAATTTTTGTCATTCTGGACCATCAGTCCGTCAATCAACCGGTTACACGATAATTCTCCCGTCATTCTGACCAGACTGATGGACCGGAATGTTGTAGGTTCATGAATAACACGCTCAGTCTGGTTCATGGGTTACGCGCTCAGTCTGGCGTCATTCTGGTCCATCAGTCTGGTCAGAATGACGGGAGAATTATCGTGTAACCGGTTGATTGACGGACTGATGGTCCAGAATGACAAAAATTAAATATTTTAAATATTTTTCATCATTCTGTTGTGAATGACAGCAGACTGATGCCAGACTGATCGTGTAACCGCTCGAATCATTCTGGCGTCAGTCAATCACTGACCACTGTCCCCGACGCAATCTAAATAAATAAATTTTTTATTTATTTAGATCAATACAACTATCATTACATGTCATGTTACCCCAAATCGGTAACGTGGTATTTCATAACATCGGTAGCTCATACAAAGCAACAAAAAAAAAAAAATAACAAAGTGAGCTATCGTAATCTGATACGACAAATAATTTGGTTTTGCGGCATACTTAGCCTTGATAACAATCATAGATTTCTAAACGTAAGTTTCAAGGCGAGAAATAGTACGTAGTTTACTTTTATTTTAACAAAATGTTTATTTTTCAGATTTCTCTGATCACCCAATTAATAAAAAAGCGTGAAGATACTTTTTATGATCGGCAATAAAATACAAAAAGCAACTGTTTCCGCCCGGGATCGAACCGGGGGCCTTGTGCGTGTGAAGCACACGTGATAACCGCTACACTACGGAAACTTTATTTCTGGAGCAAAAATTACGCTTTACTAAGTTATGAATGAAGTTTTATCAGTCTGCTGGTAGGTATCTATCAGATGGTGGCTTGTGATCGGTGTAAACAATGAGTTCTCTTCCATCGAACATTTTTCTGAAGTGTTTGATTGACATACCTACCTACCTATAAATTGATAAGTAGGTAGGCTAATAACTCTGTCAACGTAGACCGTAGGTATAGGTACTGTATGAACTGTATCGCTGTTGTGTTTCGGAGAATTTCTTTGAGAAATAGGTAGGTACCTAGCCAAGCAGTACTTATATTTCTTGTTTACAAGTTATTGAAGGACAGCTCCTGCGCAGGTGTTCGTTGCGTCGCACGTGACTACGTGAGGGAGTTGGCGTCGGTTGGTGATGGAGATGGATGAGCAAACTAAGCTGCGTTTTGTACCTATGCTAACTTTACATAACTCGAATGCTTGTGACGCTTCTGTGTTCCACTTGATCTTTGTTTTATCTCGCTTCTTGGAATTGTGCAGGACCGCGTTGAGCGGTGCTTGTAAGTACTTATGTGATCTGCGTTAGGTACCTACCTACCTACCTACTATGCTGTCACGGTAGAAATTTATCATGCCGATAAATCTACGTAGGTAGGTCTTGATCTTGAATCGTCTCGGGTCTGGGCCCTGGGGTAAGCAGAGATAGCAGACTTTTCCTTGTGGTGGTTTGATTCCGTTGCTTGACACTTCATAGACCAGGAACTTGAGGTTTTCTTTGCCGAAGACGCATTTTGATGGATTTATAGTGATATCATATGATACACCTCTTATCTGCGTAAGACTTCCTGTAAATCTTTGATGTGGCTTGCTTTACTTACTTCCGCCTTCCGCCGGAGGTAGTGGGTTCGATTCCCACCCAGAACAAACTTTGTGTGATGAGCATAATTATTGTTGGTTCTGTGTCTAGGTGTAATTTATCTATAATACTGTATGTATTTATAAATTATAGTATAAGTATGTAATGTATATCAGTTGTCTGGTTACCATAACACAAGCTCTGCTTAGCTTGGGATCAGATGGCCGTGTGTGAGTTGTCCCAAGATATTTATTTATTTTTATTTTACTTCATTTTCAGATGCGATTATTGGGTAGGTAAGTACCTACCTACCTACCTACTTACCTACGTCGTCGATGAATGGAAATTTATGCGTAGATACCTAGTCTAATCCGATAAGTAGGTAGGTAAGTAGTACTTACCTACCTACCTACTTATCGGGTACTTACTAAGTACCTAAGTACTTGATAGATGAATCGTTGGAATGTCTGTCCGGCATTCTTGAGACCTGGACATACATATTCGTGTAGGTAAACTCGAATATGCCAAAAGGTGTTGTGATGGCTGTTTTCTTGATGTCTAGCTCGTAGACTGGTAGGTAGGTACTTACCTACTTAGTTGTTGATAAGCACGGTTTAGGTCGAGTGTATTGAAGATTTTCTTGCCGTGAAGTAGGTACCTAGGTAGATAGATGAAAAAATATTGAATACCTAGCTAGTGTAATGTAATAAAATAAAACTGCGTTATATTGTAATCAAAATTAAGTGTCGTGATGGCCAAGTGGTTAACGCGCCCACCTCTCATGCATGAGGTTGTGGGTTCGAATCCGGGCAAGCCAATGTGACTTTTTCAATTCATATGTAGGTACCTACTTTGCCCTACAGTGGGACAGTAAGAGGCTGGTAGGTACTTTTTTTTTATTTTTTTTTTTCAATGTTGACATAATTTATTTCCCAAAATTATAAATTATGTTGCTTCAAATACTTCTGTTTTGATAAACGATTAAAATAGTGTAATGAAATAAAATAAAACTGCGTTTTATTGTAACCAATGTTGACATAATTTATTTCCCATATTTATAAATCAATAAAATAGTTTACGCTAACAAATATAACTTATTTTTACTTAGACAGAAAAATTTAAACTAGTTTTTTTTATATTCACGCCATCTAGTGTTCAATCTTCGTAAACGCAGAGGTATATATGTGTGTGTAAACGACACTGTATTCAATGACAGAAGTTTTAAACAAGTTATGTGTCGAATTGGGTAGATTTTGAGGGAATGATATGACCTATTCAAATAAAATGTAATATCCGATAACCGCTAAGACTACTCCTATGACTTAATAATTGTCCAATTACACAAAAACTCAAATAAACTAAAAATGTTGACTTCAGCGCCATCTCTCGGGAGAATGGCTGGGAGCAGCCCGTCGGTTTCACCTTAATTGTTATTTGTTGTACTGTGTAAGCAAAATCGACATAATTTTAGGGCACATGATTACAATGAAGTTGGTAAGTACATACCTGGAGAATTTATTTTAATATGAGTGCAGTCCACAGCTCCCACAACTCTTGGAAATCCTGCTATTGCAAAGAACTCATTTGCCACAACTGGAAATTCTTCTGGTGTTGGCATATTTATATATGTTGATTTCAAGCTGGCTATCTTAGCTGTTACTTTATGCACTATTCGGTGCACCGTGGGTTGTTCAACCTCAAAAATATCGCCTAATACGCGTTGGTAGCTGCCTGTCGCATAGTACCGGAGAGCTATAAGAATTTGGTCCACTGGCTGTATGGCTCGGTTTCTTTTTGTTAGGGGTTTAATACTGCTACCAAATACAGAGTCCAAATATAATACAGTTTCTTTCGAGATGCGGAACCGTGAAACAAACTCCCTGTCGTTGTACTTTTCAAAAGCGTTCAACTTTTCTTCATTTCTGCGGCTCACAGTTGGCCTTTCGTGATCCGAAAGTGAAGACAAGGACGATAAAGACATTTTTATCACTATTATAATTGGTTTCAACAGATTTAACTTGATTTGAGGGACCTCGCGACCACTCTCAGATCTAAGGGCTGCTCAAATCAGTTTGACAGTTCATTTGAAAGATAAATAACGTTGAGTTGCGTTCCTGTATACGACTTTTAAACTGAGTGGTGTTTGAGCACCATTTAATTTAAGAAGCACTTATATTTAACAGATGCTCAAAATAGACGTTTGTGTATACGAAATTAAAGTTTAGGAGCTGCTCAAACCTTTAAGCAGCCCTTAAATATTTGAGTGGCGTTTCAGTATTCGGCCGTTACACTCTAAAACTTATAATACCTAACAGATCACAAGTGACTTACAGAAGTACCCATCTACAACGCTCCCTAGTTTCTTTTTACCCGACTACGGCAAAGCCAAAAGGAGGGTTATGATTTTGACCGGTATGTATGTTTGTATGTTTGTTTGTTCCCTCGTAACTTCTAAACTACTTATCATTACATGACAAATGTGTCCTTAGAAGCGTCTCAGTTGTCCGCTGGTTATAGGGTAGGTGACGTGTCACCAAATCCAATATGGCGCCCTTCAGGGGATGTGAAGTCGTTATCGAAAAAAAAATATTTTGCACAGTATCAACATGGGTATCAAATTAAAGGGCTTGATGAGCACATTTGAAATATATATACATTATATAGCTTTATTACTAGCTACTTTGCCTGTTTTTAACAGTGTCAACATGGATATACAGCCTGTAACAAAAACCCTGTCCGATCCTTAAGGGTATTATTCGGCATCGTACTGCGTACCTACACATATACGTAACCATTTAATGGATTTGATATTATTATTTTTCCCCCGTGAATTAAAAAAAGAAGAAAGAAGAAGTAATTAAATTAAAATAAAACATAAAAACTGATCAACGGCAACACTGATCTGACAGGGTTTTTGTTACATAGTGTATATCAAATGAAAAGGCTTAATGAGTAGGTACATTTGAAATTCACTCGCTACTTTGCTTTTATTATTATATCAACCCCCAAAATAGTGTAAATAAAAAATAAGTTAGCCAATAAAGATTGTGTGAAACAACCGCAGGTGGCACACGACCACGCTATTACCTACTTAAAAATTTCGAAAATATCGGTCAAATGAATGTTGTTCTTGTTTTATACTTTTCAGTGCGCGATTTTGTCGTAGTCGGGTTTTAGTTATTTTTTTCAACTTAGACTAACAATCATGTTAATAAAATAACCACTACTTGAACTTTCTATCAAGGTAGTTCAAGAAAAATGTAAAAATAAAATAAGTTTGGATAATATGGCTAATCCAGCCAGAGTGAAGGGACTGCCCCGACAGCGTGCTATATACAAAACTGTCCTGTTATATTTTAGTCAAGAAGTCATAAATGAAATGTGTAGATAAAGTAAGGGCACCGAGATCCAGGCTTGTGGTTAGTCAGTTAGGCCGTCAAATAACTTTATTTCATAATAATAAATAATGAAAAATCTCGTGCGACATTTGAAAATCATTATGCATCGTCAGTAGCATTGGCCTTTGACAAAGATGACGAATTAGTTCATTTACAAAACATCACCATCATCGCAATGTAACTCAGTAGGATATAATCGAAACCAGCAAAAAAATATTGTGTTGATTTGTTTTCCGATTAGAGCAACTTTTCAAAAATATTTTTTTCTATTCTGTACGAACATGACGTGTGGATTAGCATCACTTAGGTCAACCATCTTGAAGGAAACCAAATGATCCAACAAAATAAATAAAACGTTCCATGGTACTCACACTATCAAAATTAAGTTAATAAAACTAACATTAAGTTAATAAAACTAAGATTTTCAGATATTCGGCAAATGAACTGTAAAATAAATACTGAACTATAAACTGTAGAAACTCTATGCATGTTTTCTCTCATTTAGTTGGAGAATATTGAGTGGTACCTACTTATGATAGCATTTCCCCAAAAAAGAAGTACCTATGTTCTTTTAACAATCTGAAACTTGGTTTAATTTGTTCCTACTTCTACTTAGTATTAAAATTAAGTCGCCGCTTTGAAATAAACCAGACATTTACATACCTAATCCATATACAAACAGGCGTTTGGTAATATTGATCAAACTTCTCTTTTCCTTAACAAATGCAAGTCATTAAAGTGCATTGAAAATCACAAGTAGCAATTGCGTAATTTGCTAGGTTTTACTCGCGACTTTGTACAGGTGAATTTTCTTACGAACCTATTTTTTTTCGAAAGCAATTTTATAGCGTTTAGCACTCAAGGATAACGTTACTTTGTTGTGGGAGCAAAGTTGCCATCATTGTGTGGGCTGTCCCGAAGACGCGGCGCAGCATACGCTGGAGCGGTGCTCAGCTTGGGTTTAGCACCGCTGTGACCTCATCGCGGCACTTGCTGTGACCTTATCACGCTGCCGACCATGATTAAATCTATTGTCCGGAGCACGGCACCTGGGATGCCGTTACCTCTTTTTACGAGGAAGTGTGCATGCACATGCAAAGGAGCGAACCTCTCACTCGTTCTTAATTTTATTATTTGCGGCCATCATCGTAAGGAAGGATCTGCGGGCGGCGAACTTGAGGCAGTTCGTTACTCGTAATATTAAAATGTATATTTAATTTACATAATTTTAATTTATTATGAATCCTTATGTAGAAAATTGCGTTTTTTTTTGTTGTAATTTTTTATTTGTTTTATTTTGTAGCCACATTTTAAAAGAATATTTATTTGTTTAGCAGCTGCTTTTACATTTATTTTTTTAATATTAAGTACGTTTAAATAAAACCGGAGCATTTCTGTTTGTCCACCCCTGTAAAGAAACGCCGAATCAAACTCGGAGATAGTCAGAGTTTAAAAAAGAGTTATTTTTTATAATAAAATCTTAATATTATTGACGATTTTCTTGTTCTTGACTGAACTAAAATTAGAGAATTGGTATCTTTTTCTTTTTATATATGGTCTCACTGTAGGGCCTTAGGTATACGCCTTAGGCCTTTTATCTAAGGCTTTTTTTATATACATAAAAGGGCATGATTGATGAAATTTTGGTCCAGTATTTGATAGCTTGTCTTACTTACTTACTTACGTCTTTCTCTTTCATATTTTATCATAATGGTATCGGTATTCTCAAATTTTGGTTAATAAAGGAATGTACAATTCAAATTCCTAGAATTCTAAACAAAGCTTTGACTCTTAGTTTCGTAAAATCTTCAATTTAGAACATCAGTCATAATAGTCAAAGTTATTAGGCATAACATAAGGCAAGTAAAACCTTCCAGAAATTAGTTCCATTTAAAGCGTTAAGCCCGAAGGCAGTCTACGAGAGAACGTTGTGGTCACATTATCTAAGAGCCCGCAATCCTTGCCTACGATAATGTCTATTCGGTCACAGCGACTCTATTATCTACTTTACTTAGGTTTTCAAGTATTTTGACAAGATATATTTTAAGGTTATGGGATGGGGGCCAATATTAAATCAACTGTCTAATCTTTATTTTATCGATAAGTAGGACAGAGCTAATCCGCTTTCATATAATTATTACAGGAAAAAAACACTTTTTAGATAAGTGTGTTTATTTAGGTTCATTTTTGAAAATAATTATCTGTATCTGTTTTAAAAATACCACAAAGTCAAAATAAAATATCCATGGAGATTTTGGAACGTAGAAAAAATCTAATTCCACTTGATTTTTTACATGTATGTAAATTAACACTTCAAATTCATTTGATGATTCAAAACCCAAAAACGATTTTCCTTACAGTTTTTCCATAGATTAAACGAAAGAGAAATTCAAATATCTCTTACGTTTATAAAGAGATGAAGATAGGTGGGGAAAGTGTTACACCGCGCGCTGAAACTATAAGTAAGACGAGTTTGCGCACGCGCCACTCAAAGCTCCGACCTGCGCGCAGTGTCACGGGCGCTCCGTGTGTCTCATGCCCTAAAAAAATCCAGCTTCTTACTTTTTATTTCCTAGTGTTATATCCAGTAACAGTGTGTGTTGTAATTTCTGGATTCAAAACATCATATTTTGAAATAAGGTAAGATTTTTAATGAATAGTTTTTCAAGCAATTCGAAACTGAAGACACTAATTGTTATGAAATTTTTAGCTCTAACTTTTATACAATATTTTCAATTGGGTTTGAAAGTAATCATTCTCTCGAGGCGGTCTCAAAGAAAATATCCTCAGCTTTATCAATAAGTATTGAAAAATCGTTTAAGCAAAAATATTTATAAACATTACCATAATTACTTTTATTATTTTTAAAAGTAATTAATAATATTCGGATTCGTGTTTAGAGAAAAAAGAAAATAGCATTGACTGATGAACTGGGCTAAATATCAACGGTACTTTTCACGGCCGTAACCAACGACAACGAGTAATAGACAGACCATAGCGTGAATTACATTTGTATTAGAATTTATGTCAGTCATGACATCGCATAAATCAAGCATAATGAAAATAGTCTCGATAACAGCCTTTATATTTATATTCACATGTCACTAGAGTAAAACCTATAATGTGTGACTGAAAAAATATTTTTCATGAATACCTAATATAATTATATAATATTATTATTGTATATAGTACTAGCGACCCGCCCCGGCTTCGCACGGGTGCATGTATTATACATATAAACCTTCCTCTTGAATCACTCTATCTATTAAAAAAAACCGCATCAAAATCCGTTGCGTAGTTTTAAAGATGTAAGCATATATAGGGACAGACAGACAGACAGGGAAAGCGACTTTGTTTTATACTATGTAGTGATATAATTTACATGAATTGTTTTATGTAATGGATTTTGTAATCTGAACATTCAGAATGAAAGGGACTCTAAGGTTTTGTACGGCAATGAACCGTCAAGTGAGACGTTGAAGGCTAAGATGCAACTGAAAACAATCAATGACGATGCAACCGCAGGCGAAGGCGCAATGTTTAGTACCTACGTAACTATCGCGAAGTACTTGTTTACTAAAACTAGATCTACATGAGAATTATTTATAGAATTCAATTATGCAATACTCCTACAATACCTATAATTTCCAAAGCGGGAAATATTTTCGCACCGTTTAAAAAAATTGGGACTTTTACCTATGCACTCCTGAATACCTGTATCCACCGAAATGATCAGTTATCATTACCTACTATTCGGTCGTTTTCATCTTGTGTGCATAAAACTTTCTTATTGCTATTGATTCAAGCAATGTCCTTTTATTCAGACTTGTAGGAGTTGTAGGTATCACAGTAAAGAAATTTCTTGTATGTGTACAAGTTAGGTTTAACATTCATAACCAGGTGTAAGTAGTTGCTAGTTAATTAATATTAACTTGCAGTCATAATAACGGAGTTATTTTTGCTTAGCAGTCTAGAAGTTCTAAATAGTAGGTAAATATAGGTACATACCTACTGAAGCACTTACTCCTCCTCTCTTAATCTTCTTAATTCTCTATATAGGTAACTGTGTATTATTTTAAACGTAAACTGTTATTATATAGCTAAAAAAAATAAGTTAAAAATAACTAAAACCCGACTACGACAAAGTCGCGCACTGAAAAGTATAAAACAAGAACAATATTCATTTGACCGATATTTTCGAAATTTTTAAGTAATAGCCGTGGTCGTATGCCACCTGCGGTTGTTTCACACAATCTTTATTGAATAGGTGGCATACGACCACGGCTATTACTTAAAAATTTCGAAAATATCGGTCAAATGAATATTGTTCTTGTTTTATACTTTTCAGTGCGCGACTTTGTCGTAGTCGGGTTTTAGTTATTTTTAACTTATTTTTTATTTACACTATTTTGGGGGTTACTTATATTATTTGGGGGTTATATTATTTGAAGGAATAACTCTATTTAATTATTTGATATAATAATAAAAGCAAAGTAGCGAGTGAATTTCAAATGTACTCATTAAGCCTTTTCATTTGATACCCATGTTGACACTGTTAAAAACAGGCAAAGTAGCTAGTAAAAGCTATATAATGTATATATATTTCAAATGTGCTCATCAAGCCCTTTAATTTGATACCCATGTCGATATTGTGCGAAAAAATTTTTTTTTTTGATAACGACTTCACATCCCCTGGAGGGCGCCATATTGGATTTGGTGACACGTCACCTACCCTATAACCAGCGGACAACTGAGACGCTTCTAACGACACCTCATTTGTCATGTAATGATAAGTAGTTTAGAAGTTACGAGGGAACAAACAAACATACATACAAACATACAAACATACATACATACATACCGGTCAAAATCATAACCCTCCTTTTGGCTTTGCCGTAGTCGGGTAAAAATGAACAATTGTTAGGTATTCTTTAGTATAACACTTCTGACTTAAATAATGCTTTAATCAGTTAAATAGAAATCATTATCAGTCGAAAAATATTATCTTCGGGTCATTAGATGTAACTCATGTAACCTACTAAGTAACATACTCATTTGAAAGTAGGTAACGGTTTATGTCTCTATTTATGAAATTAAATATTTTCTGAGTCAAGTTTTTAACGTACAAAAAAACGGTAATTTCGTGAAAGTATTTTCTTAGCTGTTCGTACATTGACACCAAGAATGTCATCATAATTATTTAGTCATAACTTTAGCCCCAATACGTTCGTAATTGGCTTAGTGGGTGATCCTGTGTTTCTAAGAATCAGTAATGACTTGTGCAGACAAAAACGGGATATAAAAAAGGAGTTGATTATGTTACAATAAAGTCTGTCTGATACAATAACAGACTTTATTGTAACGTTATTTTATAATTTCAATTGATTAGATTTCCATGAAACTTGTTAGTCCAATTGTTACATAGATAATGTTGTAATATTGTTTGTATGTGAGTTTATATGTTTGTAAACACACCGACGATACAGGAGAAATTCCTAGTGTGGGGCAACGTTTTTTAAAACTATTTCTGCTTGGTTATGTGTAGTTAGGTACGTATAACTATACGCTCTACAAAAATAAATATAATATTTCGTTGAACCACAGTTTAAGCTTTGATGAGCATCGAGAATTCGAGACTATCTAAGTACGCATGTTTTATAGTGAAATGTATGTATGTTAATGACATTCTTAATCTATTTTAAATTACAATGGTCTTGTTATTTTTTCGAAAAAGAAAACTAATACATACTTATTTTCAGGCATTCTCAATTTTGGAACCAGGCATAACAATATGTATATATGATTTATGAGGAAAAAAATGTGTGAAACATACTCTCTTCAAGATAGAACTGACGTATAAAACGAAACGATAATTCAGTTATAAAACTAATGCATAGTTTTAAACAAGCAGCCGACAGATTAAAGTAATACCTAGGTATTTACGTTGCAAAAATAGGTATACTAAACAGTTTAATTTCCGAAGGAATTCGTTGACTGTGCCTAAAATAACATTATTTTATTTTTATTTGATAGAATATTACGAACATTATAAAATAATATATAATCAAAACCGAATGAAGCACGTGTGATACCTACTCGTTTATTTTGTTTAACGTCAACTGTATTGAATATTCAATAGTGACTAATACCATCCAGACATTAGTGTCTGAATATTAATAGGTACCGGGAACGATCCCGGTACCTATTAATATTCAGAAATTGCCAAGTCTTAAAATTTAATTTAAAAAACTAATTTTAAGACTTGGCAAATAATTTAATTTCACCATTTTGGTTATTAAATGCTTCAAACCTTACTATGCTTGAAATAGATTTAATATTACTCAGCATTTAATATTCAAATCTAACATAAATACTTAAATAAAGAGAGAAAGTTAGTCGTGGGTTGTTTGGTTTTAGTAGTATCTAAGTACTATAGTACTAAACCCAGTTATTAAATGATGGAAGCTGCAAATTGACATAAATAACATTAAGTAAATTTAAAGTAATTATTCTCTCGTTAAGTATCGCATATAAAGACAATGATGGTTCTATGGAAAGTCAAAGATGAAGCCCGTTAATTAAACAAGCAAACGTTTTAAGTTTCACTTTCATTGTCACAAACACATCCATCCTTTTCAACGCCAGACACGAAATAAATTAGTCAGCATTATTAATAATGTCGTTAATATTAATTATTTTTGTACTGTGTTTTGATTATCAGTAGCTTTTGCTTTTGTTTTGAAGAAAATGAAAAGCGACGCGTTTAAATTAATAACTCAAATGAGTAAAATTAAGAGCGTCGCATATTCAGTAGGTATAGGATCATAGATTAGCGTGATGCGTGACTGGAACTACTATGCTAATTATTTGATAATAGGAATTAAAAAATCAAGAAGAGATAGTCTTAGTAACAAAAAATAACATCTTTCAAACTTGACTTCAAATAAACTATAGAGTAACTTTATTGAAACTGGCACTCTTTTGTGTTTTTTAGGGTTCCGTAGCCAAATGGCAAAAAACGAAACCCTTATGGATTCGTCATGTCTGTCTGTCCGTCCGTATGTCAGTCACTTTTTTTTTAAACTATAAGAACTATACTGTTGAAACTTGGTAAGTAGATGTATTCTGTGAACCGCATTATGATTTTTACAAAAATAATAAATTTTGGGGTTCATTAAACCCATACGTTTCAAAAATTATATTGAGGTTTCTAATATCATTTTTTTCTAAATTGAATAGTTTGCGCGAGAGACAATTCCAAAGTGGTAAAATGTGCCCCCCCCCCTGTAACTTGTAATATAAGAGAATGATAAAACAAAAAAAATATATGACGTACCTACATTGCCATGTAAACTTCACCGCATTTCTGCTACGGAACCCTTCATGGACGAGTCCGACTCGCACTTGGCCGCTTTTTTATTTTATATCTATCACTTCGAATATTTAAGTTTATAATAAGCTATGGTAATCCTCATTAAAATATAATTTCTCAAACTACGATTTTTTATTTTATTATTAATAGCTAGTTCAATTATACTTCCCCATTTAAGATGTATGTTTATTTTTTTAGTAAATAAGTTAGTCATATGAAATATTGTAGTTATTTCTCAGCATTGCAGAGGTAAGTAAAGTTGCTAAACTGTGCATCGCTACGACCTCTTTGTGTTGGTTGAATAAACTTTACGAGCAACAGTTTGTAGGCCACGCTAGTTGTAAACTATGTGTTCGAAAAGAAACTTAAAACCCTAAACGTTTAGGCCATAAACACAACTGATGTTTTCCTAATAAATAAATAAATTCACACACTAATAAACATTAACTTTATTTCACAAACACTCGACTGTAAATACAATGCGACTGCTGAGCATGAGGTCTTGGGTTTTTCCAACGGGCATTTCTCAGTAGCAGCCTAGGAGTCTGGATTTGTGCCCGGTTGATGGCAAAAGGCTCGCCCCCTGTTACATGGAACTTAAAAACATAACTGGCGAAATGTGGATGTACCTACTGTGTACGGTGTATGGTACACCTCTGCTTAACCCTTCGGGGATTACAGGCATGTCGTTGTGTGTTATGTTTATTACATTTTTTGGATTTTCTGCCAGTAGACATTTGAAGTGATTCAGAGTTAAATAATGGTAGGTGTATTAAAAAAGAAATGAAACAGTAATATAAACGTGAACATTTATTTTATTTTATTTTATTTTATTAATTTTAAGAAAACTTACAGCTAGTACATCTTAGTAAACAACACAAAATGAGGAAGGTTGGATGGATGTTTGTTACTTTTTCATATTTAAATGACTGAACAGACTTAGCTAAAATAAAGCACACATGATAATTTTAATTCTGTTTTTATCTTATTTCACGGGCAGAACCTCGTTAAGCATATCCATATAAAAGTCGAATGAAAAAAACAATCAAAGATATAAAACTACTTAGGTAAGTAGGAACACAAAGTCGTGTTATTATGTGTTTTTAAATTATACCGTGACTGCGAAAATGCACTGACTGCAGTTGGTTCATTTGTTTATTGCTTAATAACTCGTCGAATACTTGACCAATTGTTTCCAAATCTTACACACGTAAGTATGTATGAATTGTAGGGTACCAACCTATTACTAATCGTTATGAATTTAAACATCGAAGAAGCCACTTTTATTCGCCGATTGTTATTTTTGTGTATCATATCAACTTTATCCTGACAACGTCATTCGTAAGCATATTACATTTCCAGTAGGTATACCTATCCTTGACGTTTACACATACCTATATTTATGAGTGTGATTAATTACGTTTACTTAGTAGACTCAACTTTCTATTTTAATTTTCTTTCTATTTTGACGGCACGGTTGGCGCAGTGGCTGAGCGATTGGCTGCTGCGTTGCGTGTCGCGGGTTCGATTCCCGCACGGAACAAATATTTGTATGTCCTACAGATAGTTGTTCCGGGTCTGGCTGTTTGTGTATGTGAGTTTATATGTTTGTAAACGCACCCACGATACAGGAGAAATTCCTAGTGTGGGGCAACGTTTATTTTAATAACAAATTGTGCAATAAAAAGTGTCTGCGATTTTATAATATGCATGACCATGACAGATAGGCTCTAGATATGACAAGTAATAATTTTCTCAAAATTCAAATTTGTTTAATGCAATAAAATTAAATAATGGCATGAAACGATTCTATTAGACACCTAGATAATTTGTTTGAAATTAAAACGTTGTTCAAGGAATCCTTAGCGTTTCTAATGTAACTTTAGAAGTACCTAGTACTTGTACCTAGTCATCATAACTATTGTACTTACCTACAAGCTTATATACAGCCGTAACTAACGAACTCAGTAATGATATAAAATATTTCAATTAAATTATTAAAAGTTTAATATTTAATGACAAATAAAAACACTTTACATGTAAACTTGCTGTAACTTGCTTGCTTGGCCTTTGCCCGGCAGTGGGCCAGTTATTAGGCTGGTATTGTTTTTATTTTATTTTTATGTAAACTTTTACTAAAATAAGTAAAACGTAGAAAAATGCTTTGATTAGTTAGATCTGTAACGATGAATTAACTTACATGAATAGTAACTTTTTAATATAAAATACTAGCGACCCGCCCCGGCTTCGCACGGGTGCATGTATTATACATATAAACCTTCCTCTTGAATCACTCTATCTATTAAAAAAAACCGCATCAAAATCCGTTGCGTAGTTTTAAAGATCTAAGCATATATAGGGACAGACAGACAGGGAAAGCGACTTTGTTTTATACTATGTAGTGATGTAGCAGAGACCTATTTTTATAATGGTAGCAAAAACACAATGAGAACTAAAAGCATAATGAGTGCATGTCATTAATCGATAGATACGAATCAATAGATACGTTAAACACAACCTTAATTTCAAAGTAAATATAGTAGGTAGGTAACTTGCCTATGTCGAGAAACAAATTAATGCTACTTGTGTATTAACGATAAGTAGTACGGTTTTTAAGATTGGGGTAGGTAACTATCAAGGTCAGCTGACTTGACCCACTTCCCATTATGAAGTTATAATTGCAGCGCGGCCGAGTCACATCACTGTGTGAAAAGAAAAATTGATGTTCTTTTTTTTTAATTGTTAAAAAGCGAAACATAAACCTGTCTTGCAATTTTATTTTTATTCACGGCTTGTGTAGGTATTCAATTCTGTACATTACTAAATTAGTGGGGACAAAAATCGATTATTAAAACAATCTGTTACCTGACACTGTAATCTGTGATTACGTCTTTTTGTCATCACTAATAATGAAATGACACATTCAGTTCAGTTTAGTTTACAGATTGTTACGCTGTGTGCGCTTTGGTGAATTTTTTGTTTGTTTTGAGCTGTTCAATTTTTTTATATACATATAATATACATATAACTGCACTTCACTTGTCAGAACTCAGAAGCAAGTGTTCTTTGTTCATAGTAAACAGTAGCAGCATTTTATGACATTATTCTTTTACGTACCATCGTCGAGGCAGATTTCTCTGGTGCTCTGCTTGTTTCCAACTTGTAATGAAAAAAATATTACGTTTTCATCAAGAAAAAAAAAAACATTATTGTTTTGTTCGCATTTTTTTAGATTAAATAATATATAACTGAAATTTCTAGCGTCTACGGGTCTAACCAAATAATATATAATATCTAAAGGGTTAAAAATAACTAACCAAAAGCACAATAAGTAAATATCTTTTTTTTATGTTTTGGTAGCTACTTAGCTAATTGTTTTAAAATCAGGGCACCGACATACCTCAGAGAGAACCGTATAAAATGCACTTAATATTCTTCACATTTGTCGCTTTTTTCACAAGCCAAAAAGATATAAAAAATTTATTTAGAAGAATGGCCTTCAGTTCATAGGGCAGCATTTCCCCGATATTTTTCCAAAACGCAAAACCTACATGAAGAATATAACTAAATGCCTACTTCTGTTACCGTAACTTACAAATAATATAAAAACCATTTTATCGTACTTTTTAAGTGGAGCTTGAAAACTGTTTAAATGCTTCCGTAAATAAATAATTTCATAGAGAAGGGCATTTACATAATAAAAATTAATTTGACGACGCAAGTGTTTCACTAGCACAGTTTCAAACTATAGGTAGACACACGGAAAACCGCAACGGAAGTTGACAAACATTGAACCTTTTTACATTTACATAATAATTATGAACTTCAAAAAATATTTAACTTTGGGTTGTTTGTTGGGTGGTTTTAAGGCTATTTTAATTTGAAACTGCCAAATGATCATCTCTACGTGTTAACGTGTCACGAGTCTATACGTTCGCCAACAAAAAAAAAGTTAACTCAAAGATGTAGGTTTAAGTAAAGTTAGGTAATAGTAGGTATTCATATTATTCACTTTATAAGATGTACTTTTTCATACAAAAAATCCAATAGCAGCTCATCACCAGTTGAATGGGGCTGCGTAAGCTCACAAAGCCATAATTCGCCAGCCGGCCGCTATGCACGTGGTCACTCTCCACCGGTTCCACAAGTAGGTAGGTACATCGCGTCATGCGCTTGCGTCGGTGAAAGTGTCCAGCGATCCCCACGCAATCTCATTCACTGTAGTCGGTTAAACTCGAGGTCAAGCGCACAACAAGTTTCGTTCCCATTATTTACTTTTCTTCGAGAGTCAGTAAAAGTTAGCAAAGCTTTGTGAAGAAATGACGTGTGATGTGTCTATATTTTGCCAACGGCTATATGTCATTTGTTCCGTTTGACTTTAGAAATGTTTACTTCTTTCTCTCACTGACATTAGTAAAACTTTCTTTTGCGATCTATTGTTTGCGCTAAAGAATTTACAGATATAAAAGTATATAAGAAAAACATCGAGGTTTTGTGTCAATTTTGTTATGGACGTCAAGCTCAAATTGTTACCTATGACGGTGCATAAAATAATTTAATCGATCAAACCGCAAAAAGTAGGTTTAGCGATTGGAATAAATGTTACTATTTACGTATCAAGGACAACATGTGGCCCCCGAAACGTGGGTTAGGACTCTCACTCTTTTTTAAAACTAAGTTGAACGTAAAAGTTTACGAATGTCATGGATTTTTAGCATCCTAAGCGGTCTCTACACCCTTTGAGCGAGGTATCCAGTCCACAGATTGCAAGAATGCATCTTACCAACCCGTTTGCCTTCGTCAGCTGTTGCAATACTAATAACCACTATTTACAAAGAAAACAGCTGATTTATCCTGTTTTCAAAATAATTTCCGCGAATGGAAAATTCTTTTTATGATGATTGTTTGTTCATTATTGAAAAGGAGTGTTGGGCTTTATATTTTTTCTTAGATAGGTCAATGCAATGTAAACATTGTACCTACAACAAGTCAAGATAAGGTTTTGGACATCTTAATGTAAAACGGATGTAAGCACAGACCTAAAGGAGACGAAAAAGATAAACATCCGTTATGCGGTTCTTGGAGACTGCTGCTATCTAATAGGTAAACTAATGATGATTGTAAAAAGATCTTAGAGACTCATTGACTATTTTAAATGTCGAAAACGTTCACCGAAATACTACATACCTACTTATTATACGGACTTTCATCAAATTGCATATGCGTTGGGTTTCCAAGAACAAAAAATAACAACATCAAGTAATAAAGAATAAGATTAATTTTCATTGAAATGTTTGACCATATATTTAATTTTTCCTTATTCCGCGTAAAAAATCTAAATCAACAACGACAACGACAGCGATTAACAAAAGGTATTTATATGGCAGAGGTGAATGGCAACGCAGGGAGGGGTCGCCCTAGGAAGACCTACACTGACCTTATTGGTGAGGTTCTTCAGAAAGGTCAGGTGCGGAGTACTCGTAACCAGCGTGCTTGTAGGACGAGATGTATGAACGTAGATGAGGCGAAAGGAGTATGTAAGGATCGTAGCAGGTGGCGTTCTGTGGTTTCTGCCTACCCCCATGGGAAAAAGGCGTGAGTTTATGTATGTATGTATGTAAATCTAAATCTATTTTTCAAAGTACACATTTTGATTGATCGTATGCCATCGTATGCCCAGTGCCCACTTGCCCGTTCTTGAGTAATTAGTCAACAAGTGACGTACGTGCAGAGCTTGACACATAATGTACCTAGCTTCTCAATAGCCACTTGTTGTACGGCGGTTGTGAAAGTACGCACTTGTCACCTTTCCTTCATTTTCTCAATGATATAACTTTCGAATAGCGTTTACTGTTAGAGAATAAACAATCATCTTGTAAAAGGTCAATGCTAAATTAATTAGCGACATAAAACATGTGAGTTGACAGCGCACTGTAGAGGTATCTTCTCACGAAACTTTTTTTTTCTTTATTATCTTTTAAACTGCATACGTACGTTTTGTTTGTCTGTGTCTGCATATAAAATAATACACCTAATGTCTTTTACTTCAATATGTACGATTTTTTATTAAGCGGAAATGTTTTGTATGTGTTAGCAGATTTTCTTTCAGAAAATGTTACCATTCAAGATAATCGTTATTTATTACCTGCCTTTTTCCAGTAATTAAATTAATAATAAAAGAAAAATATCTTAATGTAGGTATTGGATCTTTGATATTAAATACGAAAGAAATGCATGTGTTTAGTGTTAGCTTTTCATTTATTAAAGAACAGCTTTTTAAGTAGAGAGTACATGAGTAGCTACTTACATAATAATAGAGATATGACAATGTTTTTTGTATGTTTCAGAAGATTATCATATTATTATTCGGAAGATTGTCACTCAGTGTTTGTTCACTCTCGCGCATCACAGATAGATAACAAAATAATAAGGCAGCTTCGTTTGTGGATACTATCAGTGTATCAGTCATGGTTGGGTGCTTGCTGAAAGATTAAATACATAGAATAGAAACTATTAAGTTAGCTTCTGAAATAACGCATCTTAACTATTACTTTATGACTTTAGCAATTTGCTTATCGTTATTTTGTATTAAATGTTCTTAAAACCATTCAAATATGAGGAACAAAATGCGTAAAAGGATTTTAATATTAGGTACAGAGAAAAAAATATTTTATTATCGTTACGTTCTGTAGGTTTCTTTAGTTCAAAATTATCAAAAATGATGAGTGTGAGAACTAAAGTTTGTTTTATATTTTAAAGTAGTGACCCGTCCCTGCGTTACACGACTTTTACGACTAGACAAAACACAAATTGATTGATTATAAGTACAATTTTGTACTGAAACAAGGTGAAGTTTTAAAAACCGATACCTACTATTCGGAATTTAAATTAAATTGGTTGAGTCAAGTTGGAGGTCCGCCCAAACACTCCTTGATGTGGTCTGTGTTTATAAAATATTATATAGCTTGGTATTAAATTACTATGCTATTACATCGGACTGTAACTTTCAGGTTTATTCGACAAGCACAAGTTTAATTAATATTCAGAATAACTAAGTTTTCAGTAATCTTTCAGTGGGTGAAAGTATGTACTCATGAATTCCAACAACATTTAGTATGGAACCAACTAAATACAAAATCATCAGTTCTATTTTATATATTTTACCCACCACTAAAGAAGAGTCACCATCTGAGTGGTTGTGTGTATAGTCACAGGATGTAAAACTAAACTTATAGGTATTATTAAATAACTTGTGATTGAATAATATTGTTTCTTAAAATAAATTCATCGTTTCAAATAAGAGGGTAATAAATACTTAAATAAGTAATTGTTCTTTTATTTCAATAATCTTCGATTAAAATGAATGAGTACTTACATAGGCTGATGTACCTACGTGATCCGAGTCAGATCATTCGAGGCTTTCATTTGCTACAAGACGCATAGGTAATTATTACATTACAGCTTTCCTTTAAAGTATAGTCTTGACAGACAGGCGGAATCAGTGTTATATTATTATAGCCGAAGGATAATATATAGGAAATTTGTTTATCCTCGAGCAGAAATCCCTTCAAATGAAGACATTGAAATATCTATGTAGGACGTGGGAGAACACATTAATTCATTAATGACTATTGTGTAAAGTTGTAGACAGATAGTGAATGTAATCGACGATACTTATGGCAGTACTTATTAAAATTTAATGTATTGTGTAGAACCTGGAAATATTTAATTTTATTTATTATTCTATTCGGAATTAAGGTCACATTTTAATCATTATTCTATTTGGAGAGGTCACATTTGAGATCTATTGTTTAAGATGTTTGTCGGTTTCTAGAATAATCTTTTCAAATTCTTTCCAGTATGAATTTCATCTAAAACTAGTTGGAAAAAGACAATAAATTAAAAAAATAATGTTCAATAAGCCTTCGCTTATTAGATATTATTATTAAGAATTCGGGTAGAATAGTTATAACGTCACCAAACTGCGACTAAACTATCCAAGTTGCATAAAGTATTTATGTACTAACTATAATTATCACACTACTGTCTAGGTATAACGTGAATGTGGCCTTTTTTGCAATTTAGCTGATATACAAATGCGATTTTTTATTGGTAATGTGTATTTTGCGCTTATTACTCGAACATTAATGACCTGACAAGGCTAATACAACGATTTCCCGACCTATACCAAGGTACGGCTCGTTTAAACTGATCGTGCGCCGGCGCATCTACCTACCTAGTTCTTTTCACAAGGGAAATGACTAACATAATAGCATGTACCGTCATAATAATATGTATTTACGGCAAGAGGAGTAGGTATTGGTTTTTCCCCTACACTTCGACAATCAAGGTAACCGAAAGGGTAATAAGCTGAGAAATTTCAGATGGAAAACCCCAATGACACTTTGCTCGACCTGGGAATCGAACCCTCTTAGGTTCGATTAGTAGTCGCGCTTTGCAACCACTAGACCAACGAGGCAGTCTGGTAGGTTGGGTAGTCTGTATATAATAGATTATGTATTCTATGTATATGGTAGGTGCCTACCTATTATAAATCATTAATTATTGGACTTTATTGATGTTTCCTTTTTGCATTTCCCTTTAGTCATCTTTTGTGACACGTCCGGGACGAAAAAGAGGACATTAAGTATGTATGTAATGTATATAACATATATGTAGGTATGACAAGTCGTATGTAAGGATTTAGTAGCGTTTGATTTCTGAGACGCAATCTCAATAATGAGATGCTCAATAAAAAATACCTAACGCCACTTTCTATAAGCACTTACACGATAATGCGATAGAACACTTGAGAACTCGTAACGGCTTCGTCGAACTCTCTACAAGTCATGATGCGAAATAACTTCTATATTTGAATTACTTGGCCACATTTATTTGAAAACAATTTAAGCACTTTAAGTTTTTTATGCATAACCTAACCTAACTGTTATTTTGTATCGACAATGTCACAGAATACTGGTTAGTAGCGCTTTCATAGAGTATGACTGTAATACTTTGAAATAAAAAATAAAGTTTGTTCTTGTCTGTCATTCAAGCGTTTTGTTTTACAATACTAACCTAACATTAACATAGAGATTAATGTAGAAAAAATTGCCGGTAGAAACGCGCTCGACTCACACAGTGATCCAAATACTTAACCAATTAATCTATTTTGTCTCTAGGCAGCGAGGAGGAATGGCAGCGATGTCTAGCGCCCCCCTGCTCCTCGCCAATACGATGCTCACCAGCAAACTGCAAGACGATGATATCAGATATGCTGAACCGGTGAAGAACAAAAACAGAGATTACGAGTAATTACCTACTTACTCACTTCTTCATAAAAGTAGACTAGTACTTATTTATTATGTAGGCTCTTTAATGGTGCTCGATTTTTACTCGATTTATTTGTTCAAGTCTTCATTAAGGCTTTCTTACCCTGGTTTTGAAAAAAAGCATTGTAAACGACTTCCAAAAAAGTGGAGGTTACTTAATATAATAACTCATAGGTAGAATTTTATGTAAAAGTTGCTAATAAAAAAAGTCATAGGTACCTCAGTGCTATAAGCCATGTAAAATGTTCTGTGTTACTAATTTAAAGCAAGGTTAACATTTTATGTTTAGTTCATGTTCATGTAAGCATAATACAAAAAACATTCTGCCGAATTTAGAACCTCCTCCTTTTTGAAGTTGGTTGAATATAAAGTGTCAACAAAGATATAAACGTATGTAAGTACACGTTTAATATACCTACTCTACCGAACGTTTCGCCAATTAGCATGTTGATAACATGATGATAGCAAGCTGTTTTATTTATGTATTTATATTAAACAGTAAAGTAGTAAATTAACGAAATCACACAATAATCACTAGATACATGTAAAAATTTAAAAATGGCGAGGTACTACCTAGTTGGACATAAATGAGATTTTTAATTGTTACTGCATAAAATTGTGAATTTGTACGAATCTGTACTTTGCCGTACAGATTCGTACAAATTCACAATGATATCTATACGATCTACTTATAGTTGCTATGTGCATTTTTAACGCTACGAATTTCTCCTGTATTTTCGGTGCGTTACAAACATAATTATAAACTCGTAGACACAAACAACCAGACCTGGAACAACTACCTGTAGTCCGTACAAATATTTGTTACATGTGGGAATCATTTATTAAAATTGAGCAACAAATTCATAACTAAATCACTCCACACTTATCTATACCATAATAATATTTAGAGAAAAGGGAAGAATGCTATTTGAATAATAATTAGAATGTTCACTAAGGTTTCATGTAACATTTGTACTTGTAACATGTAAATAGATATTATAAATGTTACATGTTAGGTACAAAAATAGTTAAGTACAATTGTATTTGTAACATTGTATGAATATTTAAGAAGTAAACTATCGGTCTTCGGCTTCGTAGCATTTTCATAGCTAATTTCAATCATTTCTCACTGCAGACTCACGGCAATAAGTCTTCTTAATTTGAGTAGATAGGTACCTACCTATTTCCAAAGTATTAAGACAACAACAGGTTGGTTAGATTAATCTGATTTAAAAAAAAAACGTGCAAACTAAGAGAAAATTAACCACCTGTAAAGTTACATGAAATATTTAGATATTTATTATTGAAATGTGATAGGAACTATGCTACTGCTTTTAAATCTACTTAAAGTAGATAATCAATGCTCCGGATTAGGTAACAATAGAAATTTATATAACTGACTTTGTAAAAAACCAATATCTAAGTAGGTAGGTAGGCTACCAGTAAATGAGAGTTCACTATAATCGGAGGAGGAAACAAAAACAACGGTAATACAAAACAATTACTTGATTGTATTTGCAAGTCACACCGTTATTTGCCTAATTATTAAAAGCAATTAAAACAGCCACCGTTTTACTTAAGGCAATCTTTTTAATTGCAGATGGCAAGTGGTATGGAGAAACGTGCTTGCGTTCGTGTACTTGCACGCTGCAGCGCTGTATGGATTCTACTTGATGTTCACCGGAAAAGTCAAACTGTGGACGGTTTTGTTTGGTACGTAATATAAGTTCTATACTTAACACACACTTTTTAACTTTTGTACCTATTTACATGAACGACTGAATAAATGTAGGTATATTATTGAGTAGTTTCACTTTGCCTCATCAAGCCGCCACCCTACTGTGGCTACATTTTTTTCTCGCCACTACGAACACAACAAGAGAGTCCCATGAAAATCCGTCCACTATAAACTTCGTTCCATTACGTATATTCGGAGTTTCGGACGTACATCTGATCTGATTGCACTCGGCCTTTGATTTTGACACTGGCACTGAACCAAGGGCAAAAAAGGGATCATTAAATCTCATTCGCACTGCGGTATATAAACTGGCAAAGGTACACAATCAAAGCAGTTTTGTTTCGATCCTAATATTCTTCTATCTATCTATATAAAAGGAAAGTCCTGTCTAATTTATTTACTGGTATAATGTCTAAAAAAAAATACGTGATGCAGTTTTTTAAGGGTCCACCCGTAGGCAGGAATCTTCACATGTTAATTTTGATAGGGCTTACGGAGAGGCCATGATTTATAAGTTCTAGCGAAATAACGTTGTTCACCCACTACGTCCACATCATTGTATCCACGCAGACGAAGTCGCGAGCAAAAGCTAGTTTCATAGAAAAATTTAGGCTGAAATGGAGATAGTAAAGTTTGATATGTTTTGCTTCCAGGTGTGAGCTTCGCGATCATGTCAGGTATGGGCGTGACGGCCGGTGCCCATAGATTGTGGGCGCATCGTTCCTACAAGGCGCGCTGGCCTCTGCGACTGTTCCTCGCTTTCATGCAAACAATGGCCTTTCAGAACCACATCTACGAATGGGTGCGAGATCACAGGTCAGACTCAAGCTTTTTTCTGTACGCGCCTTTAACTGTGTCGTGTGTTGATAAAATTAGCGTCTAGAGTTTTTCCCATTCACAGACATTTTCACAGACATCATTAGATTTTGGCAATGTATTAATAAGGTAAAAAGCAAGCTTCTATCCAAAGAATGGAGAACAACTTAAGCTCCGCCCTGAAAAGAGGTCATATTTCCACAAGTTCAATGTGAACCGAATGCAATTATTTATTAAGTAACCTATCCAGCTTTATCCAAAAATACCGCATTCAAGCCAAAGTAGCATACATCACCATAGTCGATTATAACATTAGAAAAGAAGAAGATTAAGAAGAGGAAGATTTGTATATTATTGAAACTGGCCAACGTAAAGCTTAGTGAAGGAGTAATCTGAAATATAAATATTTTGTCGCAATAACAAGTAAATTCGTGACTCTTCGTTTGACTACCTAATTAGCACTAGTATGATATTTTTTCTGATGGGACTTTGGTTAGGTCTCTGTATTTACCTATTCAGTGATGTGAAAATTAGGTGCTCGTTAGGTTTGCTTATTATATCAGTAGTTTATTGATACTTATTTGATTTCAGTAAACATGAACGGCTACTAAATGCTTACGCATATATAGACGGCATATATAAATATTATTTGTGACTAGCTTCTGCCCGCGACTTCGTACGCGGATCCTGTTGCTTATGCCAGCGACAACGGGGTCGTCAAAATAGAAGATCTGAAACGTCTAATGTAGAATTCTAAGGCCCGGGGACGGGAAAACAACGGGATGAGCGAGACGATTGGAGTCGTTCTAGATCTTTCATTTTTGTATGTCAACAGGAAATGCCCATCAGGCTAAACAACTTTTACTAAGACGTCATTCCTATATATGTTATAGTGTAGCTGGGCTCTTGGAGTTCCACATCAGCTGTTCCAGATCTTCAAATTTTATACGACAACAGAGAGTGCTCATCAGGCTCAACAACTCTTGCTAAGACGTCATCCCTATATATGTTATAGTGTAGCTGGACTTTTGGAGTTCCAGGTCTTCAAATTTTATACGACAACAGAGAGTGCTCGTTAGGCTGCACAACTCTTGCTAAGACGTGATTCCTATATATGTTATAGTGTAGCTGGGCTCTTGGAGTTCCACATCAGCTGTTCCAGATCTTCAAATTTTATACGACAACAGAGAGTGCTCATCAGGCTCAACAACTCTTGCTAAGATGTCATCCCTATATATGTTATAGTGTAGCTGGACTTTTGGAGTTCCAGGTCTTCAAATTTTATACGACAACAGAGAGTGCTCGTTAGGCTGAACAACTCTTGCTAAGACGTGATTCTTATATATGTTATAGTGTAGCTGGGCTCTTGGAGTTCCACATCAGCTGTTCCAGATCTTCAAATTTTATACGACAACAGAGAGTGCTTATCAGGCTGAACAACTCTTGCTAAGACGTCATTCCTATATATGTTATAGTGTAGCTGGGCTCTTGGAGTTCCACATCAGCTGTTCCAGATCTTCAAATTTTATACGACAACAGAGAGTGCTCATCAGGCTAAACAACTCTTGCTAAGACGTGATTCCTATATATGTTATAGTGTAGCTGGGCTCTTGGAGTTCCACATCAGCTGTTCCAGATCTTCAAATTTTATACGACAACAGAGAGTGCTCATCAGGCTGAACAACTCTTGCTAAGATGTCATTTCTATATATGTTATAGTGTAGCTGGGCTCTTGGAATTCCACATCAGCTGTTCCAGATCTTCAAATTTTATACGACAACAGAGAGTGCTCATCAGGCTGAACAACTCTTGCTAAGACGTCATTCCTATATATGTTATAGTGTAGCTGGGCTCTTGGAGTTCCACATCAGGTGTTCCAGATCTTCAAATTTATCCTCTTAGCAGAAAATGCTCATCACGTGAAACAATTTTTGCTATGGTACCATTTTTGTATCTCTTATAGTTTAGCTGGTCTGTTGCGGTTCTGCATCAGGTGTTCAAGTTTCCAAGATAAATTATAGCCTATATGTTGCCCAGACTTAATACCTATACAACAAAAAAAAAATCATTCAAATCCGTCAAGTAGTTCCGAAGATTAGCGTGTACAAACAAACAGACAAACAGACAAACAGACACACAGACAAACAGACAAACAGACAAACAGACAGAATTTTTTTTTTGGTTTCGTGCTCTGTTACTGTTTCTAAACCCCCCTCAATTATTATTTTTTTAATAAATTCAATGTACAGACACAGTTTTTTTACTGTTTTATTATATGTATAGATGTAACTTTACCAACTATAGCCAGACACGTCGATAATGGTACCTCCACCATAGATTAGCACAGACATTATACAGGCATCACTCCCATACAAAAGCAGAAATACCTACGCTGTAATAGCCTACAAAAATTTAATAATAATCATTAACTGCAAACAGAAATACATATACATAGGTACTTGCTGACGCTTACTTAGAGTGAGGACGCCTTGCCTTTTTTTTTTACAAGCTTTTATTTAGCTTGCACTGTTCGTATGTAAGTATGTAAGTTGTCCTTTCAAAATTTGTAAACCTTTTTCGACCATTTGTTGGTATGTATCCGATTTAGCTGAAATTTTGCATACACCTTTAGTTCTGCATGGTGACAATACAATGTCCAATAATCAATATTATAGAATGTTAAAGCTTGTTTTTAAAAATGTTTTTTAAATTTGTTTTTTATTTTCTTTTTTTTTTGAGGTGGTAAAAATCATCAAATGAGTCCTTCCGCCCTGGGTGGGGCGGAAGGGACTGTCAAACTTTTACTGACTAAAAAACCACCCTGTTCCTTATGTTGCCCTTTACGATCCGGGGCCGCGTTTGGCCCCGTTGGGGGCCCCGTCCCTGTGCTGAAGGCTCTTTGAGGCTCGTATGGCTGCGTCATCCAGCGGACTCACAAGGGTTGTAAATTAAAGACTAGAAATAATTAAACTAATATTTGTTTTATAGTCAAATGTAGCTATATTATATTTCTCACAGATTTAAATTTATTAGTCGGAAACGGGCAGTCGGCTTACAAAGACATTTTACAGATACGACCTCTGTCACATACACTGTACACCCGTGCAAAGCCGGGGCGGGTCGCTAGTACCTAATAATTATAATAGCAATTTTATTAGGTACTTAGGAAGCACGTCTTTACAAATAAGTAGGTACTCGACTGCAAACACATTTCGGGCCACAATAGCAAACATGCTAGTAGGTACAAGACACTTTCAGCTTGAAATGGGTTCAATAGGTACAAGCAATACGAGCAAAATTACTTTTAAAAATTAAAGATTCTTTTTTTTTTTTGGGGCACTTTTGAACGTCATTAACAAGAGAAAATATTTTTTTATAATATTGATACTAGTTGCCCGTTCCAAGAGGTATTTCGAGAAGAACGGATATGAAACTCCATACATACTCTTTTAAAAAAAAATATGTTTTACAATAAGTACAAAGTAGTTACATCGACTTTTTCAAGACTTGAAATTGCCCTATGGAACAGGACCAGCATGTTTCCAAGCATTATAATTATATTGAATATAATCCTCATAATTGTAATTTATGCTTGTTTACAAGGTGTACTTTTAATATATTTTTAAAATTTTCTTTCATTCAGTTTAAAAATATAACAAGGTATTTTATTGTAACACAATGTAACACAGTATCCCATAAAAGATTAGATAGGTAATCTATAAGTACTAAGTAACTATTTGAATGTTAAACGCGCATTAATTTCAAATTTATTCACATAAGAAAACATACCTACGCATTGAATGTACTACAGTTCTCTCTAATTAAATTAATTACGCAGTGTTACATTATTAGTATATCATTGTTGTTATAGTACCTAATGTAACATCTGTGGCATATCTAATGACATCGAGTTTACGCAATTAATTTAATTATTGAGAGATTACGGGTTTCCTCGAATTCGCAGAACTAAATATCAATTGAAACATTAGAGGTACAGGTAACTAGATGTTTTCAAAAGAAACAATTTACTTCAGAAAAAGAGGGTTCTATGTTCGACTGTATAAGTATCTTATTTTTTCTTTCTTCATTAATAATTTATTATCGATCCATTTTCAATTTTTTTTTTCGGACGGTTATTCTCTTGAGATGTATTGTACTGATAATCAATGATTATTGCAGGTTAGTTATCTATCAAGATCAAAACTATCAAGTAATCATGTTCAGAACAACTGCGATGAACAGCTCATATAATAATTATATAGGTATAGGTGCTGTTGCGATCCCTGGACGTTGGATCACTACTTGTACCGGAATATTCAATTTACTATGATTGAAATACAGTATTTACGACTTCGGATATTTATAACTTTAAATTAATATAATATTAAATTTAATATCTAGATTTATCTGTCAGCCGTAGACACGGTCTGTCATCACCTTCTTAATTTAAACCTAGTATTTATCTCATAGCATAAAGTATAATGAATACGATTGTATTCGGCCCTTCCAGCCAGAACCTCTTCAGTACTTACAGTGCTAAAAGATATAACATATTTTCTTAATAATTTGCGAAATGTTTTCATTTCTTCATGGTATTGGATGATAGGAAGCTAGCTACTTCCTATCATCCAATACTACTTAAATATAAAGTACGTAATTTTACAAAACAGACAAGACAAACAGATTTGTAGTTATTAAAAGTGGTTGTCTTTTAGTATAAAGTTTTATTGTTAAATGTACGTATTTTGGTTAGAAAACAAAAGCCAAAGAGAAGTGACCCGGAAAGATAGCTATTGTAGCGGTCTAAGAATTTATAAATGCACACAATGCGATCCGAATACTAAATCAGACCAGTAGATAATATCAGATGTAAAAAAAAGACGCTTAACGTAGCCGAAAGTTACGACATGTTCTTCTAATTATTGCAATCATTTTTTTTTGTTCTCACATCAACTCACTTCAACCAGATTATGAATATTTGAGTAATCAAAGATTTTTCCTCCTACAGAGTCCACCACAAGTTCACGGAGACTGATGCAGACCCTCACAACGCGAAACGAGGCTTCTTCTTTTCCCATATCGGCTGGCTGATGGTGCGCAAACATAAGGACGTGTTTGAGAAGGGCGCCACAGTCGACATGTCGGACCTGGAGAAAGACCCGATAGTTATGTTTCAAAAGAAGTAAGTGCTAATAAGATAAGATAATTTGATTTTTTCAATCATGATCATACATACTGATACATATAATAGTCATCATGCGGGCTGTGAAAAAAGAACAGTAATCATGTTTGCCTGCCCATAGGGCAAACATGATACTTTTCTTTTTTCAATGGCGTAAAAATTAATTCAGAAAGTGGTACGTAGTCAGTAGTTCAGTACTCGCACTACCCTACTCGCAGTACCCGGCGTGCGAGTATATGACTAGATGTTTGAACGTGGAAGAAGCAAAAGGAGTAAGAAAAGATCGTTTTGTTTTTGGTAAAAGCAGAGTTTGTGTATATGTATATTACTTTGAAGGTCCGATAACGTACTAATGTACTTAAATGTTAAGATGCACCCAGTAAGTCAGAAATTAGTTCATGAATTTACTATATTCGAATGTTAACATTAGGAATTGCAGTCCAGCACTGTTTTCAATCCATGCTTCTCCTTTTTCAATCGCCTGATTTTTGCTGGATTAAATTCAATCCAGCGGGATCCCGGATCAAAAATTAATGATTGTATATCTTAAATCTGAACACGGACAAGTTGAATAAAGGCTGAAACCATCCTTGCAAACCATTCTAGATATATTTAATCCATACAATTTTCCTTTATGAAATATTCATGTTAGTTTGGGAATTTCTTCTTTCATAACAATAGTATTTAAACGTCAAAATATAGAGAAGGCATAAGCATTACTGAAGGCGGATTGGCGATTTCAGACTAAGATTAATTAAGTCTAGGTTTCTTCACGAAATTTTCTTACACAGTCGTCAGTAATATTTTAGCTATACTTAGAAAGTACCTAAGTTATATTGGTAATTGCCTGATACAGAACTCGCAACCTTATGAATGAGAGACGGCCGCCGTAACCACTGGGTCATCACGACATTTATAATCAATCATCGTAATTAATCATAATTTCACTTTTAATGGAGATAAAGTGCAAAGTGTGTAAATTGAACTAACGCTGCGGCGTGTCGCCAGTTCGCCACGCGTGGGAAAGTTATCGGTTTCATACATCGGTTGCTCCACGCCACGCGGGGCGGGACAAATGTGATCAGTCCTATACTAAATGTATGAAACCGATAGCTTTCCTACGCGTGGCGTCACGTGGGGCAGGTTAAGTATAAACGCAGATTTACACTCGCCATCCTGAAATCGTAAAGTTGCTTCAAATCACCTTTCAAAGGAAAAGTATTAAGCAATTTTGTATAAAATAAAATGGAAAACAACTTTGTTGTTCTTTTAATAAAGGTGACCTCCTTTTCAGATGTTCTTTGAAGTATGATTTCAAGGAACATCATAAAGAGATCAGAAGTTTTTATTCATCTCCTTTGACTTCCATCAAACAACCTTGACTTATACTATCTCAACACAATATTTTTCACAATACCACAATTTTATTATTTGATTGAAACATGACTATACGAAGGAAAATATTAATTTTCTGCATAATAATATTTCCGAGAATACATCATTACAGTGTAAGTCATTCTTTGCTTGAGTTGTTATGAAATTCATATTCAGACTCGTGTTTTTTTGAGTATCACAGTGTGGGTTTAAGCTTTTTGATATTTATCTAATGAAAGCGTGTCGCCTCCACATAATTATGTATAGGTATACTTATTTTTTCAATAATAGGTAGATACTATAAACCTGTGTGACCTGTGTTGAAGTAAATGTTTACTTACTAAAAATATAACTTAAAGGCCTATAAGAAATTATTGGTAATTCGATACATAAATATCTTGAAAAGCTAATTTGCATAAGTTGATTTTGAGTTATAAATAGGACTTTTAAGTATTTTTTATTTTATTTCGCATAATGGTTTTCTGAAGATTCATTCGTTCATTAGATATCAAAAAAGTATAAGGTTTGCGTCTAGAGTTGAATTTTTTCTTACATTTAGCACCTTTGGTAAACTAGAAAAATTACTACCCTGTTTTAAATGGTCAAAAGTTAGTTGAGAACATTTTTGAAATAACTTACTAAAAAAAGATAAAAATTGGAAATCTCTGCTTCTATAGAAAACTTCAATTTGCTCGAATTTAGCTGTAACACAATTTTTTAGACCTATGTATCCGCTTATGTGTAGGAAGTTTAATTAAAATCGGTTCATTCATTTCGAAAAATAAGGACTTGAAAGTTTGTATGGAATGCCATACGGCGTAAATTAACTAAGTATACCTAGTATGCGATTTAAAAATGTTTGTCTTGTATTTATATTGATCTACCAGTTGACCCGCCACGACTTCGTCGCGTGGTATCCTACCCCTACCCCTATCCTACCGATACCCTACCCATACCTGACTCTACCCCTACCCTACCCAAACCCTACACCATCCCTACCCTAATGATTTTTATATAATTATATAGATTTAGATAATGAGGAAACTTTCTAAATATGAATTAGATGTAGTCAACTTTTTCGTCAACTAATTGTCATTCTACACAGTTTTACAAAGACTTCTATAAATTATTGTTTCCAGAACATATCTCGTGGTGATGCCAATACTTTGCTTCATTATCCCCGCCTGGATCCCTTATCATTTCTGGGGCGAAAACGCCTGGAACTCATGGTACGTGGCGTCCATCACCAGATACACCGTGGCGCTTCATTTTACCTGGCTTGTCAACTCTGCGGCTCACATCTGGGGCAATAGGCCCTACGACAAGTAAGTGATCAACATTTCACTTTTAAGTCATTAAGTTATACACAACATTCAGTGAAAGTTGAAAAAAATGCAGCGAATTCTTGACCCGGTTACGGCTCGGTTAACTTACAGATTACTGAACGAAATATTAGTAACTTTGTTATTGTGTCTAGGTACTTTGTTATTAATGATACAAGTGCAATATTGTGATAGGTTGTTTCAGGAAAAATCTAGGTAGATACAACTTACGAGGTAGTTATGTTTTCTGCGGCCATTTGGGGACTACGTGTCTTTTTATTTACATCATTTTGTGCAGAAAAGAAAAAAGGTCCCACATCCTGATATTTTTTCTTCACTTGCTGAAATTCTATATGTTTTTTTTACTACACTATACCGACTCCAACGTTAAAAACATAAAAAACAGAATTGTAAAAACCCGCCAAGTGCATGTTCACACACCCGCAATATTTTTGAACGACCTATCCAAAGACGTTATGTAGGTACTATGGGATAGACGAGAAAATCATCCCCACGTTAGGTGTAAGGGAGGCAGATACCCTAAAAAAGATTTTATTCTCAAGATCTTATTTTATCACTTTATCGGCGTGTTTTATATGTGTTTTATATGTATCTATTCATGCCAAATTACAGATTTCTAGTACTAAGTGTCTCTTAGCTAAGCTGCGGACAGACAGACGGACGGAAATGGCGAAACTATAATCATTCTTTGTTGACGGAACCCTAACAATGATCTCAAATAACCCCGATTTATTCGACCAATAAAGTAAATTGTTATTAAGAAAACACACTTAATTTTCTTCCAATAAAGAATTTCCCTACATTAAAATAATATTAGACTAGAATAAAGTCAAGTGTTAGTTGCTACGAATACGCTGAACAAAACGAATCGTTTACAACAGGACATAGCCTCACACGTTATCGGATGCTGCCTTGAAAAGTTTCACGTGATTAACAGACTGAAATAATGTTTAGTTTAGGCACAATGTTAACCTTGTAGGAACCTGACATAAGATAAGATATATTTAAAATTACTGACCTGCCCGGTCTTCACTCGAGTGCAATTTAATAATGAAAAACATATTGCGAAGAGCGCTTTGCAAAAAATAAATTAAGAATGTTTATTTATTTTCTTTCATACAACGTTTGCAAGTACTGGCTGTATGAACACAACGAAAAATCAGCCAAATCGGTCGAGCAATCCGAAGTACCTAACGCTCTTTCATACATGCGGCAATTGTTTTTTATTTTAGACTAACTGGGTCTCGGCTTGGCTCATGTTCAATGAACATTTAAACCTGGGCAGAGAACCCAATATCCATGCATTTTTATTTAAGTTTGAAGTAGTGAGAACCAAAACAAAAATCAATAACGGTTAAGCGGTTCCTGATTAAAATGATGATGCAAACTATTTATGTTTTACTCACGACAGTTATTGCTATTCCAGAAACATAGGCGCTACTGACAACAAGACGGTCGCAATCTGCGCATTTGGCGAAGGATGGCACAACTACCATCACGTCTTCCCATGGGACTACAAAGCAGCTGAACTAGGGAATTACAGCACAAACTTATCTACAGCCTTAATAGACTTCGCCGCTAAACACGGTAAGACTGGTACTTCTTGTTTAGCTTTGTGTTTTTTCTTGTTTAGTTAGTTTGAATGCCTTAGTAGAACGTGAGGGTTTCTTTCCATGCAAAAAATTACCATCGTGTGGTTTGTAAAAGATAAGAAGCTTATTCGATTAGTGACATGGTCTACCTACCACGTGCAGGTTGTAGGTAATTTGTTAGTAGTTACTTATGTAACAAGTAGGTAGGACGGCGTTCCATTCCGTATTTATCCCAACCTTAAATTTGTTTAAATTCTATGTAATACAATAGTAATAGGCGAACTTCATTCATTATCAATCTACCTTGTGATTAATTTCCAACAATGTGGTATTCTATTGGAATATAACGTCCTATTCAGGCGTTTGCGTCCAGAAAGTGGAATTCTATAATCGGGTTTAAAATGACCGCTATGTGGCTATAGGTTGATAATAATAAATCTTTATTTGCATAAAACATGGTATTAAAAAAGACAAAATTGAAGTGTCAAAATCACAGCTTACTAAATGCAATGAACCATTAGAAAGATAAACTACTATAACATGGCGCGCCCCTCCACAAATTTAAAACGTTCGAAAGTATTTGTAAAAGTATTTACAAGACTCCCAACGTATATGTGTGCGTACTGAGACGGCTCTCGAAACAAAAACAAATCAGCGATTTGTTGCTCGACTAGCGGCGTCTTTGATTACTCATAGAAAATGGCGCTGCACTGACATACTCTATGAAAATTACACTTGCGCGGTCTTGCCAGTTATGATTAATTGACCAAAAAATCTGCCGGCCTGCTACTGAAGACGAATACTTACAACTACATAAAAGTCTTTCATATGGATATGACTTCACACATTAAAATAGTAATATGGAGGGGCGCGCCATGTTATAGTAGTTTATCTTATACAAGGTACCTACTTTTAGTAAGATTTTTTTGAATTTTAATTTTTCCGTCTGCCTGTCTCCGAAACAGCGGAGTCAATATCGACGGGGCTTTCACTGGTAGATAGCCGATGTTATAAATATAAAGAGTAATTACTGATGTTTTGCCATGAGTGATAATATAATTTGTTTCATATTCACAGGTTTGGCTTACGATTTGAAAACAGTGTCAGCCGATATGATCCGACAAAGGGTAAACAGGACGGGGGACGGTACACACGCGTGGTCGAAGGACAGTTTAGACGAAGAAGAGCACTACCATCCAGAGAACCCAGTGTGGGGCTGGGAGGACACAGACATGACCGAGGAAGAGAAACAATTTGCAGAAATCGTACACAGAAAAACTGAATAGGTTCCTCAAGTTATGGAATTTCTTTTAATTTTTCTTCTGTACGAATGTACTTCCCTATACCTATTTCTGGTGACTGACTGTTATTGTATTTTGTGAGCATTTCATGTTTAATATTATAATATTACTTATTTAGTTTTATTACGCACAAAACGCTCAATATTTTTGATAGATAGTGCATTATGTCGTTTGTACATGATAATCCAAGATAGAAAAAGCCGAACTCAAGAAGTGGCAATGGTTGTAATTTTGTAAATAACAAATTGTGAATGTTATTTAGGTACCGTATACTGCATACACACGTCCCTTTAAAGGTGTGTACCCGGTTTTATTGTAAATGATGATGGGACATAAGCCTTATTAATTACATTCTCAATCTCATGTTGTATATTATTAGATTAACGGCATTCAGCCGATATTTTGCGTAAGGCAACGTATTACTCATAAACGAATGAATTGACTTATGTATCTAGTACTTTGTTAATATTTAATATATTTCGTACTCTTTGTATGTGATATTGCTCAGATGGTGACTGTTAATATATTTATTTTTTTAATTTATTACTTTACTAAGAGCCTGATTAGCGTCATGCTTGAATAGTGAAAATATTTTTAAACACTTTTAAACGATGCTTATATTTAAATGTTTCAGGCCCTTAGTGAAACTCGACACAAACTTGATTTAAGTTGTAATTTATTAAGCAGCAAAACATTCAGAATAGAATGCTGCTTTTGGCGTAGCGGAAATGAGTGTAAAACATTTTATTTTAATTAAATCCTAGATGATATTTTAATAAATCGTGAACCGTTTTCCTTGTTTTATTATTTAATGTTATTTGACCCTTTCGATTACGCCTAAAGAAAAATGTAGATAAAAATAAAATTTACTCGAAATAAACAACAAACTATTAGAAACAACAGTTTCAAAGTTTATACCTGATAATTATTGTAATAATTATAACTGACAGTTCTTATAGAAGTCTAGAACAGACTAAGGTAGTTTATTTTAGTAAAGTTCAACATCTTACAACAAAATAGATAAGGGAGTAAGTAAATAGCTAATACTGGCAGTCTGGCAACAACGACTGATAGTATTATGAAAACTTTTAATACTGTTTAAAAAATTTAATTAAAAAATAAAAAATAACCTCGGCGGCGGCCATCTTGAACCGATTTTCATAAAACATAGCTAAGGACACTTCCGACTAATTTACATTTAAACAAAAAAATAACAATATCAAAATCGGTTCATCCGTTTGGGAGCTACGATGCCACAGACAGACGCGTCGGGGGTCATAAACGTAACGAAGCTTAAGTTAATAATTACCAACTAAAAATAATTTAATAAATAAATAAATTATTGCTACATCTAAAACATGTTTTCTTTCATTCAACAATCATTTACACTATATTAAAGCATTGAAATTCTCTAGGCTTTAGTTCTAAAATTAACTACATAATTATAAACTGGCAAGTCTACACCTTGTAGGCATGAAAGGTTCGGATGTTTAATGTTTTCCATTATGGTCTTTTTCTATAATCGCATACATTTTCCCATCAGCATATGCTTTCAGCCATTCTGGGTTAACAGAGAATGCTGGGACCTCTTGTGCATGGTCAAAATCTTCACCATATGTGTGATCTTCATGCTTGGCAGGTCTGTTAGAATCATCGTACAGTACTCCATAGTGATCAGAATGGACATGCTCTTCAATATTCGTTGCAGCGTACTTCTCATTGTTATAACCATCATTGACGTATACCACTTTGTGTTCGTACTTGTCGTTGAAGGCATTGTTCCTTAGAAGTGTAAATATAGCTCCCGTCAGCGCCATGTTGTTCATCATTCCAACTATCAAAGTCATCATCTTCAACCCTGGCAAGATAAAAGGGAAGATGGCTGACATAATCAGACCTGGTACTACAAGTAATGGTGCAAACTTGTAAAATGATTTCTTTAATTTCTTAATGCTGCTTCGACCTGATTCCGTTGTGTTACCTGAAAGTAAAAACAAACTTTTAAATAGAGAAACTAAATAATTGGCTACTTTTACAGATTTGTTGAATTGATCGACTCACATTACTTAAAAACAAAACCAAAACTAAGCATTCATGACGTGACGTAAATGTAGCTTTTTCCTACAATTTTATTTATGAATAATTAAAATGCTTTTATTCGTAAACATGCAAGCAGAGCTTTCAATTTAGTAGTATTACAGCTTTGTCTTATTAATAAGTTTAATACATAATTCATTAGAAATATAATTTTTGAAATGAAACAAAGAATTTAAATTATAAACTTACTTGTATAAATGTCGATTTTTAACGTTCCATTTGCTTTAGATCCCAGTTGTAAGTTGTAGCCGGGTATCATGTTGAACCCAAGGGGTCGATATTGTAGCAATTTGTTTGTATCATCATAGAGCTGAGAATTTAACTGTTCGTCGCTAGTATTACTGTACTTCATCCATGGGAACTGTTCCACATCCTCAGTCAAGTTGAAGCGGCTGGCGGGATCTTTGGTGTAAGCTTCGATGGCGCGTTCTGCACGCCATACACTGAGAGCACTGAAACATTTTGTAGGCCCTAACGCGTGTGTACAGGAGAATATGCGTTGTATAGGGTGGTAGTGTCGTCCGAGGAGCGAATGTAAAGTGGTATCCAGGTGTTCACGCGACGTTCGTGGGTGTTGGTGAGCGTACGCACACTGGCTCGCGACCAGTAGTAGCAGTGCGGTGAGCGGTCGCATTGCTGCGGTTGAACTGACGCCAAAGCAGGTTCCCTCACTACTTACTCACTACTCGCTCCAAATGCCAAGCGCATCGACACAACGGGCGAAAGCGAGGTATGGAGGAGCACGAAAAAAAAAATTGAGGATTATGTTTTCCCTTACTGAGTTTGAAACATGTACGGAAAGGTGGCAGTTGCGTTTTATTAAAGTGATTTACGCGGCGTTTAGTACAAACATTTCCGACAAAATATCAATGTTATCGAGTAAAATAGGAAATACGAAATCATTTCATTTTCCACATTTCAAAACATATGCTCTTAAATAGTGTTGGTTAGCCAGATACGAAGGCACATAAATGCATCATGTCTTTGAAGTGGGTAGATACTTTATCTGCAGCAGCTGGATAATAACAAAGATAATAATGGCTTTGTTATCTTGAGAAACACTAGATGGGCTTACCTAGTATTTCAGATCTATGTAGGTATACTTGTTACTTTCGCTGGGTACAACTTTCGCGGTTTTTTCGCGTTAGGTATTCGGAACGTTACATTTTTAGGCATCATTTGCCTCATGTTTAATACTGAAATATGGTCCGAAAGAGTTTTTTTTCGGTGAGCACATCGTTAATATTTCAGACACTACAGCATTGGAATAATGCTGTAGTGTCTTGCAAGTAGTTTGTTTAAAGAGTCTAAAAACCGTAAAAATGAAACATAGGTACTTAGGATGTAAAAGATTATTTTGACTCTAAAGACTTTTTTAGATACCACGTGACTTGTAATTCCCGTGGTGTTTCAGGTCGGTTTATAACTGTGAAAGTTAAAGATTATATATAATATAATATCTTTTTAATTCGACTTTCTACTGTGAGCATAATCATAAATACACTAATCACTGATCATCATATTACGATCGTGACAGAACCTTTATTTAATGATTTAGCTTCTATTCTAGAAAAATACTTACATATCTACCGATAGCTACTGCTTTATAATTATAATTATTTCAATTTAATTAAGAGAAAATACACCGTATTAACAATATATTTTAGGAAGTGAAAGTATACCAAATCATGTATCCCAACCACTTTTAAATCATAAATAACATTCTGTTTAATTCATCGGGTGGATAAATTTGGGTACGTTTAGCTTACCGTTAAAACCGTTACTACACTGCACTACTACACTACTACTACACGACTGTTATAGTAACTGTTTTAGCTAAATCGCATAATAGAGTCCTCATCTGCGAGAAATAAATATATGCCAACCACTGCTGTGACGCCACATATCTTAAGAATTGTGTCATATCATTGTGTCAGAGGTTGTGGTAGGCCCCCAGTGCACATTTTACGATGACTCAATTAAGCGGATTAGCTATAGTCGTAAGATTACTCGGTTGTACATACTTCCGTTACACTTTATTCTGGGACCTTAACTGTTGTATCAATGCTTCCGCAATGTGTCTAAAGCGAAAGTGGCCAACTATTAATTGTTTTTAGGTTATATATCACATATTTAATGACTGCCTCGTTGGTCTTGTGATCGTAACCGATTCTATTAAACGTGAGGTTTATTCCCAACGTCGGACGATGTTATTGGATTTAAATCAGGAAATTCCCGGTAGCAGCCCGAGGAGAATACTGCCCTGGGTGCAAATTTTACAATGGACAATAATAGATCTCCTTAAATGATGAATTGTAGGTATAGGTAAATACCATCTCTTTCTAAAGTTCCGCGTGATGATATTATGGTATTTTAAACGTCCTTCTATCTGCTAAAGGCAATGGAAATTTATCTGCGTAGATTCAGAAGAACGGTATGTTAAGGATCGAGATCGGTTTAAGGTTAATTTTTATTAACCTTTTATTTTTAAAGCATTTATTTCAATAAGACCATTTTCGGGCACTTTTGGATTTTCAAGGATTCAGTCAGATAATCAAAAAGTTGAAGCTAGTTGCTCGTTCCAAAACGGAGGTAGGCCTGTATGAAGAAGAAAGAGCAAGAAACTCCACGGCGATTTTTTCAATTAGGTTTTTATAAAATCCTGGTAACAATATTTTTGTTGCTTCTACATGTAAAAACAATAAAAATGAATACAAAACAATAATATGACTAAAGAGGCATTCAGCACTCGGTAACGAACATGACGCATGGATCAGCACCAATTAGCTCAACCATCTTGAAGGGAACCAAACTATATTCGCTGCTCTATTCAAAATCAGAATCTTAAAACTGCCTATTGGGCTGGATTGAAAAGTGTTAAATTACATTGGTCCAATATAATTCGAGCGTTACTAGATTCAGTGGAATTTAGCGCTGGACCAGCTAGACCGTGTGCGTAACAATCTTTTCGCGTCACACTTCTTGTATAATACTAGTACTCGCGTGATAATTAAGCATAACCATTTCATGAAATACCTAGGTAATTAGCGACGAGGATGTGCATATAAATTTTATTAAAAATGACTGGCTCTGCACGCTATATGCCTTTGTATATGACTGACAGTAATAAATGAAAGCAACAAGAGACTAAAATACGTTTTTTTTTTCAATGTTCAAGTGAAATGGAAAGTGGCGGTTAATACAGCAACGTCTAGACATCAGTCATTATAATCGATATCGAACGAACAGAATAAGCTGCGAATGCAATTTAAACAGTTTTTATGCGCCTGCGCGTGATATCAGTGTGAAACAATCAATATGAGAATGTAAGAGTTACGTGATTTTATGTTTTTGTTAATAGGTAAAACGTTTTTTTATTACGAACAATAATTATGACAAGATGCGTATAGCTATTGTTTCAGGAGAGCTACGAGTTTTTCAACCGTATGGTGTTATTCGTTTTTAAAAACGACAAGTAGGTAGGGTGACTCCGCCGGTTTTCGGCCAGTTAAGCGAACGTCTGACTTCATGGCGATTTTTATCTTTGATAATAAAGTCGCTGGTTAGTTTCTTAAATCTTTTTGAACTCAGAAGATACTGTAGTTTTAATATTTGTAGATGTTTTACTCGTAAATATCATAATAAAATTACAAAAAATAAAAAACTGTGAAAATAGCGATTTCGCCGGTTTTCGGCCATCTGTGTCAGTTCCCGGCCCTTATTTTTGCTAGTTTTCGGCCACTATTCTACTATTGAAAAATCATCTCTAGTTGCTCTGCATAGGTTCTTTAATGGATCAACAAGTAAATAATACGTAGGAATCAACGATTTTAATTAAAACCTTTAAAATATTACTTAAATGGGAACATTTTTGTACAAAATCACAGGAAAATTAATCTTTACAAAATATAATATGGCAAAACGAAAAACAAATAAGAATAAAAAAAAATATGAACATTCACATTTTCTTTAATAATAACTCTCTTTGAAATTTCGCCTCTGAGAAAATATTAGTGTCTTTCATTATTCCTAAAATCTTCTTAATATTAGTTTTTCTTCATATTGATTCTCGTTTCCTTATTTATTTTTTAAATATTTCTGAGTCAGTCTCTGTAAGTACTATATTTATTGTTCTTTAACATGCAAAATTTTTTGACTGGCTAATAACACAAATTTTGGGGAAGACATTAAATAAGTTTGTTTTATTCGTCTGACTGAAGATTTTCATTGAATTAGTTCAATTATGAACATTTACTACCGTTATTTTTTACTAGCCGAGAATCGGTAATCAAATTGTTAGTTTTCGGCCATATGGATTTGCTTAGGTCGAAAAGTAAATATTAAATCTCTCATTTTCGGCCGTCAAAAACTAGATAGATAAAAAGTGTTATTACCACATAATTAGCTCGATAACATGCGGCCGAAATCTAAACACACAAATGAGAAGGGGTTATACTTCGTGTAAAAAATATTTATTTTAAAAAAAATCCTTTTTTAATATTCAAAATAATCAATTAAATGTAAAAGGTTTTCTTCTAGTTTTCGGCCTCCCGGCCGAGAAGTAGGAGATCTTCTAAATCATTATCTAGTTACCCGGCCATTAAATTTAAATGTAAATAACCTAATCTTTCTTCGATTTTAATTGAAATAACACTAATTTATTCAACTTATCTCTCATACACAGAAATACAATTTATGTTTATAAACCGGTAAACAACAATGTAATTTCCCTTTCAAAAATAACGCGCGCACTATTTTTTTCGTTAATTTTGACACACGCGTGCACTATAAAACTTTCGGAGGCTTGAAGACTTATTAATTAGATCATTAAAAATCTACAAAATTCAAGAGTTATAGGGTTTATACCAAAGAAATAAGTAGGCATTGTCTTTTAATTATGTAGGGTAAAGTTTTCTTATTATATTAATATAACTATGAACTGGCCGAAAACCAGAGGTGGCCGGCAAACCGGCGAAGTCACCCTACGTCAACAATCGAATGCGTCGATTGTTTAATTCTAGTTTTATTTCCCATGCATTACAGCAACAGATATTGTGTTACTTACTTAATGAACTTTATAACTAATTAACTTTTTGTGTCTTCTTGTATTGATATTATTTTCACATGTATAAAGTGTGTGCAAGAAGCGAATTGTTTGCGATAGTCATTTTTGACCTTCAGTCATAAGGGACACAACGTATTCAAACGTCAACATAATATAACATAAATCGTACACATACGATTGGATGGAATGGTTTAAAGAAAATAACCACGAAAGGGGTTGGCGGGGTCTAAGTTCGTTCGCTTCGCTCGCTCAATAGACCCCGCTATCCCCTTCGACCGAGTCGGAATGCGCCAAGTCCTATCTAAGACAGTAAAACAAAAATTGGTGGGCATTTATCCATTTTGGTAAGCAAAAAGAATATAAATACAAAACAGCTGATTTTTTTTCATGACTTCAGGGTTAGTCCTACAGTAAAAGTTGTTCATAATGATGAGTACAATGACCCCTTTTAATTTTTCTGGTAAATTTTCAATGACCCTGTATCGTATAAGAAGTTTATTAACTTCTTATAAAAGTTAAGAAGTTTATTAAATTCTTCTCACTAAATAAAAGCTTGTAATATATTTATTACAAGCTTTTATTTAGTTTCACTTGTGTGTTTGTCATCACAACTTGTTTTACTTCTTAGTCTTAGGGTCTTAAAATTATTAATGTGAGCATTATAATGGTATCCTATTTTATTTTCTTTATGGTGATGGGATCTGTAGGTGTCAGTAAGTTCAGAGAATATCTAAGGCCGATCAAGAAAACTCTGTAATTATTTCCGCAAAATTTGAATGTACACATTTACACAGATGGGAAAATCAAAGTTCATGAATAAGATCTTATCTACCGAGACCATCACAGGGCCAGATTCCGAGACATGAATACACTGTCGTGTTCACGACAAGAATAGTAAATCAACATTGACAAGCTCTTGTCGCAAAAGCAAATGAGAAGCGCGTGAAAGCACTAATTTTGGTTCAAAATTCTAGGCAATACGGTTCGATTTTTCGGTATTCCGTGTTGGCAGGAAATGGCCTATATTGCCGAACATAGTGTGTGATTAGCATACGCACGGTCACGGACACGGTCAGGCGATGCAGCGCCTGCGCAGTGTCGCGCGCCGCTGCCCCCACGATCGAGTTTCTCTACGCCGTACGTGACAAGATTCCTGATTAATGCCCACTAATTATGCGCCACACACGCAAATCATAATTTTCACTAATTATTCCTACACGATTCGCAATTAAATGAAAGCAAAACTTACAGGAGACATAAAGTTTATGATTGATTTTCATTCCTGTTTCAGTTCAATATCAACTATTTTAATTAAGTTTTTGTTAGTGACCATTCGATAAAACTTAAAATTACAAAATATTAATTCTTGATGATTAACCTAATTGATGATACCTACAATATTTTGCACGTTCGAGTATCTTGAAATTTGTAGTACCTACAATCCAATCCAATGGTTTATTGTTCATATGTGATATGCGTGAATGCTGTGGAAATGCGTTCCTTGCGGAGTATGTGTGGTGTAACTTTGATCGATAGAGTGAGGAATGAGGTTATACGGGACCGTTGCGGATTAAAAGAGGATGTACCTAGTGACAAAGATAGAAAAGGGTATGCTTAGATGGTTCGGTCATGTTGAGAGGATGAGTGAAAGACGATTAACAAAAGCTATTTATATGGCATATAGGTGAGTGGCAACGCAGGGAGGGGTCGCCCTAGGAAGACCTACACTGACCTTATTGGTGAGGTTTTTCAGAAAGGTCAGGTGCGGAGTACTTGTAACTGGCGTGCTTGTATGATGAGATGTATGAACGTAGATTAGGCGAAAGGAGTAGGTATGTAAGGATCGTAGCAGGTGGCGTTCTGTGTTTTCTGCCTACCCCTATGGGAAAAAGGCGTGAGTTTATGTATGTTATGTATGTAATAATAAAAGCAATACAATCACTAGACATTGTAGTCCTGTAGCGTATACCAAACAATGTTAGATTAAAGAAATCCTGTAGACGTACGAATGAGAAGGAAGTTGTCATCACTTTCACCTTTCATTTGTTTCGATAACGATCTATACAATGTCCAACGGGAGCACACACCATTAATGAATCAACATTAGTCCTTAACCGGCGCAGGCGTGATATCGGGGGCGACATTTCTACCGTGCAGTCACGTTGTCCTGCGCTTTCTTTTGTCGTGATTCTTTGGTCTCGCCGTCCATTGTCTTTCATAGGAGACTTTATATCCTGGCATACAGGCAAGTAACCAATCAGTCATACACCAGCAGGCGTCTGGAGATCACCAGCTAATTGTCCGTCGAAATCATCAAGTGTTAGCCAAAATGTGCAACAAACTCACCCTGCTGACTTTGACGTACGTCATCGTCTTTGTCTCTGTAGTGCAGTGTGATAATGTGGACCAAAAGGATTTCTTAAGCCAAGGTAATTATGAATTTTAATTGCCTAAAGAGTTGCAGCCGAGGCTATTCAGTTGCATATAATTTAAAGCCAACCCTATTTTGGCGGATTGTTGGATAAATGGAACTTTAGTTGAAGTATGGTTTCTGCCTCAAGAGGTGTTAGGAACTTATTGTTACATCACGAATGATGTCTGGAACAATAACAATTTTAATTTATTTAAAAGATATTGTATTGAATATTAAAAAAAACTATTGCCATAAATGAGAATATCAATTTAGATTATTTTATGACCTAATCAAAAAATATTGTTACGCAATGCAAAGAAATGTAAATTCTTCCAAAAGTGCCTATTTAGAAAGTCTATGAAATTGTAATTTATTTTAAATAGGTATAGACAAGAAAAGAATGTGAACAGCACTCGGGTTCGGAGGGGGCAAATCTACTGACTTTTAGGTGATAATTGCGATCGCAATTTAATCTCGGTTTCAATCGGTCAAAAAAGCCTCTAAAAAGAGATTTTTTCTTAGAGATTTTTTCCATGGTTCTAACGAATGCAGGCCATCATCTTCATCACGAATGCATTTATCACGATTTTTGAGAATAAATGCCTATCATGGTTTCTAGTCAGAGCTCATCACCTGATATCGTACTGAAAAATTCGTCTGCTCGTCTGGCGGACTGGGCTAAAGCGTTATCAATTGAAAATTCTGCGATAGAATAAAGTCAATTACTTCTATGAAATGAAAATTTCAAAAAATATACGCAGTTGTGATTGCTAGATTAGTTCTTTATTGTTTTCCCTAACCTTTTTGTTGACAATCTAAAAAGCCATATATTTTTGTCCTAATCATCATTTATCCAAATGATAACCTGCTCGAACTTAATGTCACATAATATCACATGTCATAAAAATGAAATTTCTAAAGCTAGCTCTAAATCTTGTTATAAATATTACAATCAATAATACCTATACAAAAGACTTTATTCGTTATTTCTATCATAGTTATTAGTGACCTGAGTAAATATACCTAGTAAATGATTACCGCCTGCTAAGTTAGCTAGATCGGGAGTCCATTTCTAGGTGGTATAAAATAATAACAATGAAGGCTAAGGTTTGAAGAATAAGGCGGGAGCAGAGCTCTAACCTATCCGAGTCGGATTGCTCTGAATCGGGATGTTGTAAAAATAAATAAATAAATAAATGTTAACCATAAAGATGGTATCAGATCAATATATATTTTAAACAATACATAAGACATAGGACTTTATTTCATGCATATTAGGAGATTCAATTATAATAGTACTCGATAATATGACAGAATAGTTTTAAAATTTTTGAACAATATGATTATTAACGCTTATAGCAAACGTGTTATGGATAATGATTTGCAGACAAACAATTTTAGGAGAAGAAACGCAGTACCAGTATATTACCTAGCGTACCTTTAGATATTATATGGAGTCACAGACGCGGCTGCGGTTTTAAGCGCGGTTCTCAAGTTGAAATAATGATATAACATACCTACTCGTATTACACAAGTCTGGGTAAGATTATAAAGTTGATTAACTTAATTCAACTTCTTAGCTTTACTCAAGTATGTGTATCGCACGTTTACACGCGACACATGTTATAATATAATAAAATTATTGTATAATGTTACTCATGTTGACCTAGAACCGTTCATGACATTCAGAAACCTGCTCCAGTGTATATTCATTCATAACTGAAGCATTCAAAGCTACGACAACTCGAAATTAAGTAGTCCAAAACCAAATTAATGGCTTTTTACCCTTATCAAAAACACAATTATTAATAGATTTTAAATTCAAAATTTCTATTTTCGAAACTGTTAATAAATTCACCTTACTCGGACTAGTAATAGACACACATGCAAATTGGAAATCACTAAAACAAAAATTTCAAACTTTTCGTAGGTATGCCATCCGTGAAATAAAAAAGATCACCAATACAGATCTCACCACCTACTATGCAGTATGCTTAGGCTTATGCATGGCTAAGCTATGTTGTTACCCTTTGGAGAAATAGCACAGATGCATTAAATTAACACTTTTCATCTAAAATAAATTATTACACTAAGAATCTTGGTCAACATCGATGAAACAGATAGTTGCAAGTACACTTCATATTTTTTTTCGTAAATGTCAAGATTGTTTTTTCAATAAAGGCTACTTACTATTTGATGGGTAAATGAATATTTAAACGACAGACTTATAAAATCATAATATACAATACATCACATATTATTATAATCTTGTACATTGTACAGGTTCAGGTACCTATAGCTCTCATAGTGTTGTACTCAGGACAGACAATATACAGGAAGACTTTTTTATCACGTTCCAATTTTTTTCTAGGCATAAGGTTTCTTTCAAAGACACCATTTTTGAAAAAATATTGGTATGTAAAATTTTCAAAATAAAATATTGTTAAGTATATCCTGAATACGACATACCTTTCCTATTTGACGGTTCTAAGCCCGTGAAAGTATGAAAGGGATTGCAACTTATGTTTTGATTGTTAGCAATGTTTGAGGGTGGGGCCGGCACGCGAGTCGGGTCAGTGTTCGACGCGGCGCATAATTTCCACAACTATGTGATGCTATATCTTAATATTTTTGTACTGAGTGATACTAAAAGAAAAAACACGTATTTAATTTTTTTTAATAAACATCATAATATAAAATTTGGAACCTGATAAAAAAATCTTCCTGTATAGGTACTCGATTAAGCATTTAGATTTATGTGACGCATAAAAACTATTTATTTATTGAGATACTTAATTATTTGAAAATTCTTCTTTCAGTTGCTTTCATATCAAGGCCCGTCCTGCCTCATAATCCTACATAGAGAAGAGCGTTGCACTGCGGTTCAATATAAAACCCATAAATGGAATGCTTGTTTTCAGACATAAGCGTCGGCCGTACGTTTGGTCACAATGCTCTCAAGCGGCTGTCCTTCATCTTCCTGCCAGTCATGTTCACCTTGGGTGTCATCTCCACACTTCTAATGGCGCTGGCCGTTATTTCTGTGAAGAATTTAGCCATCGGAGTCATGCTGCTCATTGTAGCTGTCAGTCAGGTAAGAAAATACTTTAGGTGCCCTTTCCGACCGATTGATTACTGATGGTAGTAACAGCAGTGTAGTATATATAGGTACTTCCCCGGACAAGCACCTTTACCATTGAAATCAAGAGTATTAGAAAAATATTGAAAATAAAAACCAGATGTAAATCACTGTCTAATATCTACCACAGTATAAAGATCTTTTATAGTGTGTTTACAGTATTTGGATGTCAGAACATGACAGGAAAAAGATAAGGTACTTATTTTTAAACAGTGTCCTGACACTAGTGAAACATTAACTATAAGTTCCCTTTTGCTACCATAAAGTATTTGGAATTAATTAACGGAAGATTAAAAATGAGACTGTCACACGGATATCCGTGCTGTCCAATTTTTTTGCCATTTTGTGGTTAAAATATATTTTTTTGCTTACTTAACTTTGTGGTAGAATACGTTATAAAAAGGAACCTAAAACGTCCAAAGTAGGTCGCAATCTGATTATCTGACAATTAGCTTCTTCTCTATCTCAGTACCTACATTTAGTTTGGTAACCATCCTCTGTTAACAAACTCTTTGCGTTCTCCAGGCTGTATCTAGATTGTTCCTATCGGCTGCGGCGCCATCATCTCTGGTGCACCTACACCCTCGTGCTGAGCTGCTGCCGGCCCCAGCCATCCCCGCCCCCTGGCCCGCACCCGGACCCCTGCTCTCACCCTGGGCAAGGTCCGACAACGACGCTCCCATATCTGACTAGACTATCTGGAACCTCACAATGTTAGGAATGTATTGAAGAAAGTCATAAAGTAAAAAGGATGGAGTGTTATTCGGAATACTTATTTGTTAAAAAAATATGCACGCGAAATAAACCCAACATACCTATCGAGCTTATTCTGGAGTTGGTAAGACCGGTGGGTACTTAAGGTTAGCGGCACGGCGATCTCTGAAGTCACTACTGTCATTGATCTTCGCCACACTAAAGCCTATTCCTAAGCGCATTATAGTGCTCTATTTCTTCTTATTCCATGAAAAGACGTCCTGGTAACTCACAACCGAAAACCCACCAATCGAGTAAACGCTGCGGCTACCTCAACGACTGAACGAATCAGTTCAATCAAATGCATTTATTTATTCGCTAAGAATTAATTTAAATTAATTTATATTTTAATGTGTACTTTTCATCTCACAAATGTTGTAAGATATTATCGATGTGATTATGATTGTAATACAAGGTTACAAGGTTTGTTGATGTGATTATGTAATTCGTCTGCCTCTCGCGAAAACTGTGAGATTTTGTGAAAGATAGACGATCTGGGCTATTTTTTGAGTACCTATTTATTATTCAATAAATGATTTAAACGATGTGACGCTCTTTCACTGTTTGTTGTCGTCTTAACTACTTTTATAATGACGTGAACTAAAATTAAAATGGCTACACATTAACATAATGGCTACTAGGTAATAGGTATAATAACTTAACTTTCTCACGTGGAATCCAGAGCAGTAATACCTTTTTTGTTTTTTTGCAAATATCAACAGACGAAAATATGTCGTGGCCATTGTTAAACGTACGTTAATGGTAAACGTACGCCTTATAACTAATTGCCTCCGTGTAGGGATTGCAATCCCGCAAAACGGGATCCCGCATTCCCGCGGGATCCCGCACCACTTATTAATCTGCTGGATCCCGCACCTTCAAAACGCGGATCCGCGGATCCCGCATATTTGAAATTATTTACAGTTCAACTTTTTGCCCCGTTTGTATGTAAGATAAAGTATTAATTTTTTGGGGCTATAAGATCGAAAAATTAATACTTTATCTTATTTAAAATTATGTTATAAAATCGAATTGAAACTACAGGTTTTTGTTTTAAAATATCAAGTATTATGATGAATTACAAACATCATAAAACTGTTGTCTCGCGACGACTCGCGTTTCAAGACAATTTCAAGAACACGCGTTGTCTGCGCCGTAGATACCGATTAAAACGCGAGTCGTCTGCGCGTTTAAAATACGCCTTGTGCTGAGGCCCATAAGGTAAAATTAAACAAAACTTTTGATGCTAAACATTTAAAAATTAAGGTCTAATAAGGCTGATTACTAATTACTCGTACTTATTTATAATTTCATTGTTATTTTGTTAGAAAACAAATAATTTTTGTTGCATAATGTAAGACATGTTTAATTAATAATACTTTATTTTTTAAAACAAAAACCTGTAGTTTCAATTCGATTTTATAACATAATTTTAAATAAGATAAAGTATTCATTTTTCGATCTTATAGCCCTATAAGATCAAAAAATTAATACTTTATCTTACATACAAACGGGGCAAAAAGTTGAACTACTGTGAATAATTTCAAATATGCGGGATCCCGCGGATCCCGCGCGGGATTGGTCAATCCCGCATATCAATCCCGCGGGATTGAGTGAGCTGCGGGATTGCAATCCCTACCTCCGTGCCTCACTGCCTTGTAAAAGACGAAAGAAAACGAAATATTATATTTTTTTGTAATGATTTGAGTTAGGCTACTACTAGCAGTGATTGAATAGGTACAGTCAACAAAAGAGATAGGTTTCCAGGGTCGTCAGATATAGTTGAAGTTTTCTTAAAACAAAAAATCATACCCACATTAAGTACATTGTATACATAGATACCCAAATAAAAAATATTAGTACATACATCACTTTAAAGAATTCAATCAACAACATTGTCAAGTCGTGAGTCTAAAAAAGATACATTGTAGGTATGCTCGACGAAATTTTGTGAACTTGTGAAAGTTAAAAAAACTCGATTTTTAAACAGCTGAGACTGATTTACCAAAATTTTTAACTAGAGACTTTCTTTTGCATGTGGCTGCTACGAGTAACTCAAAAAGTAATATTTAGTTAATCTAAATTAGAACAATGCTTTTGGAGACGGTCATAATATAGTTTCAAAACTTTTGTGCCAGCTATATTCAATATCCCAACGTTGATTTGATATTGACAGTTGGTTGGACACCAATTTGTATTGTCTCGTAGGTCTCTTGGTCTCAAGCGCGACTACTAAGCGTCCTGACTTTCCCCAGATTTTTCCCAGATTCCAAGCACAGTGTTTTAGGATTTTCTATTAGAAAATTAGTTAGATAGAAACTAAGTTCTAGCAAATTATTCGTGTCTTTATATAACGCGTATCTCTTATGTAACGCTCTCCTCAGAGATTGAGATTGGTTTTTGTTTACTTCCTTAGCATTTTCAAATTTAACTTTCTACACTCCATTACACGCACCTCTAAAAATTACACGATTCCACGCGCGGGGCACTGCAGTGCCCCAAAGTAATTTATTGATTTTTACTTGATGGGGTAGAAATAAATATTAAATATATTATATATGTAATCATACTTTATTGACACTTATATCAAAAACAAAAAATAAGGTTTCTCTTAATTAAAACAAAAAATAAAAAACTCGTTTCACAATCTTACAAAATTTTAAAAATTCAACATAGGAACTGTAACTTTAAGATTTTAGTCATCAATTCGTGACTTATCGGGAACATTTAGACTTTGGTTATAACATTAGATACATACACTATATTTATGGTCATTACAAACAGGTTTATAACATTTGTGACTGCTGATATGGTCGATGGATCTTTGGCTTCCCCACAGTTAGACGTCTAGCCGTTTTTGATCTTTTGTGAGGTATGTTATTTTGCTGAGGTGTCAGATCGCTTTCAATTATATTTAAAATTAGCATATCTTGTTCCCTTATGTATCTGGTTTTATTTTTGGAATTAAGCTGCTGTCGTATTTGTGTTCTATGGCAACTGAGCGCTGGAAATCACGTCTAGAAATACGTTGGTAATTCTGTCTGACTATTCAGTTATCATGCCATTTATACTTGATATTACATAAAATTTAAAAAAATATAATCAATGACCACCGCCGGGTACTCCGTGCTACAGAGAATGCTTACACATTTATCTTAAACGTCGACTCCACACTTGGTTCTGTTCTATTTGTGTGTAAGGTTCCCGAGTTTGATGTTACCTGTTCCTCCGCATCATTTTCCTGTTCCGGCTGTGGTTCTACCATGAAGTCCTCTTCATCCTCACTAGTCCACAGGTCTTTTATACCACCCTACTCTTCCTTATCGGATACAGGAGCCAATCAACAATCTGATACTCTCTATGACCCATTTTGATCTACAAGTACCTAAAATGAGCAAAACTCAAATGTTTTTTCAACAATAATAAAAGTTAATAATGTTTACATACATTTTAAACAATAATATTAAAATAAATTACACAATTATTGAAAAAAATAACTAAAACTGCTTACCTCTGTCATACATCAAATAGTTACGTAATTACACGCATGGGGCACAGGCGTGCCCCAGCAGCGCTAAAATGTTTATATAGGGCACGTCGATGCACCAATGCTATCGACGACTTAATGACGAACGCTCAAAGACACTAGCAGCAGCTATTAAAGACGGCCAGATTCTAAGTCTAGTATTTAAGTAATTATAAGCAAAAATGTATGGCTGGGGCACGCCTGTGCCCCGCGCGTGTAATGGAGTGTTAACCAAATAAAGATATGTACCTGCGCATGTGATATGTTTACGTATAGTGATTACCTTTAAAACTGTTTGTAAAACATTTACAGATGTACAAAATATGTTGATATACAAACTATTAGTCGTTTTGTTTTCAAGTTTTATTTTTCTGCGCGGGTGTACCAGTCTTTCTACACAACACTCCTAATTTGAGACACTTGTATGACGATTCTTTTTTCAGACGTTTTACGACTAGGTCGTTTTACTTCTACGTTGTTCATTTCACAAAGGCATTATGCAAAATTTTCCTTCTGAAGCGAAAATATCCATCGTATTTTTCAAAAATTGACAAATACTGAAATCTCGGTTATACCTACACATAAGTTTCGTACTAAGAACCTACAGTCATTAATTTCGCAATACAAGTTAGTGGAAAATAAAAATTTAAAACATAGAAAGTAAAAGTTGTTTCGAAATAGGTACCTAACTTATTAATAACATGTTCAGCCAAGTTCACTGTCCGCTCTATTTTTAGATTCTATAATATGTAAATCGAATTTCTATTTCCGACAAACAGAGTTACGTGCTGTTATAGAATTGCGTGTGACAGCATGTTGCTATTAAGTTGATAAATTGTCTGCCTCACTTGGAGATCAACTAAAAGTAGTGGATCAAACTTTAATTCCTACACACAAACACTGCTAAAATAAGTTTTTTAGTTAAATAACATCACGGCTGAATCCCTGCTAATAATTACCTATATGTACATTATTTACTTCCATTATTTACTTACTATGAAATATTCCTGATGATAATACCAAAAAGAGTCAATAAGCATATTGAACTAAGTAATATTTTCCAAGGTGTGCCATAGTGGTTCTACGATTATATTACCTTCATAGCGGCATTTACACTACATTGTAAGTTTTCTCGCAGATACCTCTATCTACGTCTAAACTCTAACCGCGAGCGACTGTGCAACAACGGAACAACTTTTTTTAAGAAATAACATAATTATACTTGTTTGAATAAAACTTTCATTCTACGTTAGTAGGTATTCATTTAGGTATCTCTTAAATTATGCGTTGATTTCGCTAAGAGCCGCACTGATGCCCACCGACGCTGACGCGATTGGCGTCATTATAGTATTCAAAGCAACAATGAAGATAAAAACTAAAAAAAAATAGTTTTTAAACAAATACGTAACAAAATTGATGAACAGAAATTGTATAATTACTTAAACTGGGAAGCCGTGAACCGTGAAAGTGATAGTTTTTAACGCAATTATGAGCTCTTGATTTTTATTTTCACTATAATGATTCGGACAAGGATTCAGTAATTCAGTTAGGTTAGGTTAGGATCTAGCGAAAGTAGGTAGGTACTAGCGGCACGAAGAGGCGCGAGTTCAAGACGAATAACCAATGCAGCGACAGATCGAGCTGCGTCGCTAGTGCTCCATGAGATCCTTGTGATAGAATGGTGGGATAGGTTATCGCGCCCTGCGATGGCGCCGTCCGCTCATCATGACCGAGGCGCCCCGTACTCGGCTACAGGCTTGAGAGGCGGCACAGCTCGCTGATGTTTCGGGTGACGCAGGCGCTTTCGGATACACAGGAAGCTGGACGCCCGGTGTCATCGCTGCGTCGGCTATCGTGAGGACACAGCGCAGCATTATAAACTGTGTATCGCTTGGGCCAAATCGCGCTGTGCTTTCGTCGCAGAAGTATGCAGTGACCAGTCGCTGCCAGCCATAGTCAGTTCCATGGTTAACAGCTAACAGTCCTTGGACGCTGTGGTCTCCTTCTGCGAATCGTTATCTCACAGAAAGACGCTGTGGGTCATTGCCATGTACTCGTATCTTAAATTTATTAAGGTTTTTGAAGAATTTGAACTTTATTCAACAAAAAAGACAAGAAATGCGACACAAAGTTGACCAAGTGATACCAAAATCTGAAGTGAGGTAAGAATTTATCTAATAAGGACGTCTAGCTTCTAAACTGCAAAAGATCGCGGGGCATACATGGGGGGTGTTTCAGGAAACCCATGTAGATAAGCTTTACAATTCCGACACAGTTCCGAAATTATCGTAATGGAAAGAACATTTTACCATTTTATTATACGGGTAGGTACCTACCTAGGCCCCTACGTATAAGTACTTACATATAAGCAAAGGTTGGCTTTTGTACATACAAATAGCCATAGAATCTATCTAGCTAGACTATGCGGCAGCTAACCTAGAGTTTCTAACCCGTTTAATACAGGTCTATTGACTAAATTAATGTATGTACACCAGTGCAAGACAAGTTTTATGAAGAGAAGCATTGCAAGCAAGCACTTTTACTAGGCGCTTAGAGTGATTTCTGGGCGCTAAGCAAAAAGTCAAGTCGAAAATCAATTAATTTCAAAAAGCACTTTTAATCGTAATTTTCAAGGAAAAACTTTTGAATCTAGTTGCCCCTTCAATGAGGTAGCTTCGTATGGAGAAAAATGGTGAGAAACTCCATTCCTATTTTTTTATATACATATATAAAGTTTTATAATAATTTGTATAACATTAATTGGATTAACAGAATGTGGAGGCAATGACTAAAAACCACTGACGGAAACCACTATACCCAGGGACTGCAATGCAGAAACTAAGCAATGACAGTATAGTACCTTACTACGAATTAACAATAAATAATAAGAGTAAGTACTTAAAATCCGATTAGATTGGATCCGAATTAGATTGGAAGCCAACCCCATCACAGCTGGGAAAGGGTTAAGCAGATGTTGAATATATTTTCTTACTAAGTAGTTGTTGCTGACCAAACCAATAAAACAAATAATTTTACCATATTATCAATCTGTGAGTGTATCCTGCGCACAAAATTTAATTGATTACTTTTTCATTCAATTTGACAGGATTCGTTTTTAATCGTGTTTTTCGTTATTTGTATTTTTTATTTTGGATCATGCAGGCTGATAGACAGCCGTTTCATAATTTTGCCATTTATTAAGTTTAGCATGCAACTTAAATAAAGAAAAGTTATCATTTACTTCAATTACTTCAACACCTTACACCTGTTAGAAACCACCGAAACTACAGATATAACCAAAATCAAATTAAAATATAAACACACATAATGTGTTTTTAATTAAGTTTGACTAGTCTACCTAGCACTGCCTTGAATGTTTGGAATTTTAATAACCGGCTGTTTATAATCAAGCAAGCAGGATAATAGATAAATATTACGACTTGCCACCCAGAAGTAGGTAGGTACTTAATACAAAATTGTCAAACATACCAAATAATAAAGAAATTGTTAGGTGAGACCCTTACAATTTCTTTTGTTATTTATTAACGTGTTTTGCCTCGATTATCTTCCGGCTGCGTACAGGTACACCTAACAACATTATATTCATAAAAAAATATATAAAATAATTTAATATGTTCATATAGGTATCTACCCAATAGAAAGTTTTTGTATGTAGTGGGAATAGAAAACTGGCCAAGTGCAAGTCGGACTCGCACATGAAAGGTTCAGCACCACACCACCGTACAACATTTAACATTAAATGAACACGTTTGTTGTATGGATGTGTAAATAAAGTTACAAATTAAAGGAGGTCCTTCAATTTAAAACTTTATTTTATTTTTATTAGAGAGGTACAAGTCCGCGACTAGTCAGTAAAGGCTTCTTACCTACTCTGTATGTACTCTCAATAAAATGTTTATAGGAGGTATATTAAATAAAAACCTTGATTGATTATTAATATTTCATACACATGCCCACCACGAGGAATAATTATTTGGCATTGGTTACACTTTACACTTGACTTCACGGGAATCATTAAGTATTGTGCAATTGGTCAAAAAAAAACCATACATAAGACTTTCTTTTTGACATGCTTAAATTTTAATTGAACTTATTAACCATATTGGACGATAACAAAATTATCTTTATTTTTTACACAAAAAATACCGATCTGACCAGTGCAAAAGTAAATCATGAAACATTGCGAAGTAAACAAAACATGTGTAGCATCAGTGTGTGGACATAAACACAAATAGGTGGCAAAATTGTAACATTATGAAGCAATAGGTATTCATTACTCAAATCTGTACCCATTGCAGAGATTTAAAACAATAACTTTCACTAGCTTAATTAGAATCTATGTGTAGACTTACTAGACTTTCATAATTATATAATACTAGCGATCCGCTCCGGTTTCGCACGGGAGCAATGTATATACTAACTATACGTATATACGTGCCTATAAACCTTCCTTTTATATCACTCTATCTATTGATGAAAACCGCAATAAAATCTGTTGGGTAGTTTAAAAGATCGAAGCGTACATGGGCGGCGGGAAGCGACTTTGTTTTATACTGCTCATAATATGTAGAGACTAGAGTGTCCGCCGCGGTTACACCCGCGTCTTTGGTTACTGCTCCGCTCCCGTAGGTCGTAGCTTGATGTTATATAGCCTATAGCCTTCCTCGATAACTAATCTATCTAACACTGAAAGAATTTTTCAAATCGGACCAGTAGTTCCAGAGATTAGCGCGTTCAAACAAACAAACAAACAAACACTGCAGCTTTATAATATTATATAATAGTATAGAATAAGAAATATTATGAACTAGCTTTTGCCCGCGACTTCGTCCGCGCAAATGTCGGTTATCGCGGACGCAGACGAAGTCGAAGTCTAATAAAAAGTAACCTATGTCTTTCCCCGGGTCTTAAACTATCTCCATGCCAAATTTCATCAAAATCGGTTCAGTGGTTTAGGCGTGAAAGCGAGACAGACAGACAGAGTTACTTTCGCATTTATAATATTAGTAAGGATAACTTTGTGCCGATAGATTGACTTGGATATTGAATTCACAAAATTACTTTACTTATAACAGAAAAGTGTTTTTTTTTTAACTTTTTTTTACCAGACTGGCCTATATAGTGATACGTGGCTAAGTTTAGCTAGTGGATTACAATAAAGGAATCCATAGTGAATCGCAAGCTACGTACATAGAATCCTAAACCTAAGAACTTGGTCAGCGTTAAAAATTAACGTGTGTGTTCCGTTCGATCATCATTATTAAGTTGAAATTATTTACAGTTGTTGTTGGCGAACACTTTTTTCTTAACGTGGTTACTTTAGGTATTTTATAAAGAACATACATAGCACTCACTAATCAGAAACCCGAGTCAACTGTTTGCCTGTTTGCCTGGTTGCCTTGCTTATGCATCATTTGAAGAACACTTGCTACTTTTAAATTGGGTAATTAACTTACTTCACCGTCGCTTTTCTTATATTGTTCAAGAGACCTCAATACAGTATCCGATTTCTTCCTGTTGGTTTAACGGAATTAAAAGAGCTGGCAATATTGGAGCTGGGGTTTGTTTCGCTTCAGTGAGGTAAATGGTCTGTCGATATGCTCCACTTCCACCGTTACCTACCATTAACACATCGAGACTATCTCACATTATTGTATTTCGTTATCATCAAGTTTCTGCTTCAAAAGTAAAAATAGTATTCTACGTTAAATAGAATGAGAAACTCGTAACAGTGACGAGATTAAAGCTGATAGGACAAACAAATCAATTTATCGGAGTAATGACAGGAAACCCTGTTTGCCGAAAGTTCGTAGAGGATGTTAGTTTCCGGATCGTGTGCCATCAAAAATACTGTATTTTTTACAGTTGTTGTTGGCGTTAAAGTTATAATAATCTTAATTGAAACTGGTGCCTACCTACATGAAATCTGTAGTTGTAAATTAAAAGTCAGTTGAGAAAATCGAAAATCATTTTCAAATTCGACATTCCTACTTTTTTTCATAATTTTTTTTTTATGTTGTCAATTTTAATGAGTTTTTAGATATTCAAATTTTATGTTTGCACTTGATTTGCACAATTTTGTATTTTTTTATTATTTTTGGGTTTTTATCTGTTTAGAATTAGTTTTCAATTTGAAAGTTAAATGAATGTTGTGTAACACTATACATATAGACTGGAATGATGTCTGAAATAAATAAATTATATATTTTTTAATTATGACAATTAATACATTAAACAAAATAGGTATACGCCCCCCGCTAACGTCTTCAGGGTACTGTGACTTATTCTTCTCGATCTAGCTATAGTGAAATGTCCAGATTCATCAATCAAGCAATCGCGTTTCATCATAAATAAACTGATTTTCTGTACATAATAGATTCTTTAGGTATATGTAGAAGCGAAATCAATGACTAAACGGAATCTTACTATATATTATAGATAATTGCAAATTGTGTGTGAGTAACATTACGTTACAAACTAATTTCATAAATAACAAGTGAAATTGAATATCGAGAGTGTGATAGTGGAAAACATGGACGCGCTTGACTAAGATCAGTTTAGGGGTACGGTAGAAGGCGTGGTGGGGCGCGCTTGCGCAGGTGCACTGCCCAGGCGACCGGCAGAATGAACGCACCGCAACCGATGCGGATTCTGTGCCTTGTCGCGCTATTCCTTTCAATCTGTGCAGCGTCTGCGCACAATGTACCGCCAAAACAGGATCACGTGGAAGATGAAAAACTGGAACTGTACGATGGTGTTTCCGTGAGCATACCAAAGGATAATAGCTCGGGAAGGATATTGTCTTTTGAAGTGGATACCGACAGGAGTTCCAATGAAGGTAGGAGTTCAATGAATTTACTGTAGCAGAAACACATAAATATTTGTCAATTTTATTATTATCTATCTTGCACTTGAGAGGTAAATATAGGTGCTCTAACTATAGGTACAACATCGTAACCCGAATATAAATTAACCTTTCAAGTTTTTGGTTTTCAATTAATTTAGAGGGTGTAAAAAGATACCTTTGTTGCGAAAAAAGCTCATTATTTTCTATTTTATCCTACTCTTACAAATTGTATAATTAATTTGTGATACAGAGCCGATTCAATTAGGACCATGAAACAAAATTTATAATTCTGTTCAATGTTTTAGCCTTGATAATCTATATTGTATTTTATCATTTTGGTAAAATACTGTAACTGGAAGGGTTATAATTATTAAATAAACTCAGCAAATTATATGGATGACCCCGCTTGTTCAAGGTGGATTGGACGATTTCAAATTTTTTAATAATTTTTTAATTCATTTTTCCTTAAGATGTATTTCGCGGACGTCAGTGATGTCCGGGAAAAACTTGCAAAATACGTATGAATTAAAATAGTCACATTGGTAGGTACTAAATACAATGATTACATGTCGGTATCGAACCCACAACCTCATGTATGAGAAGCGAGCGCCTTAACAGCTGGGTCATCACAGTACCAATGATTACTGATGTTATGCATGGCACGACGTAGATAAACGGCACTTTAGATACATTCTAGTATCGTACGCCTTAACCCCTTAACTCTCATTGTTTACAACGTTGGCAATACCAACTTGTACCAAGTGTACGTTTATTACGTTTGGCGACGCAGTCTAGATTACATCAGTTCCAACCCAGAACTTCAAATTACGAAGTCGTATGGTTTGTTTTGTCTTAATGATGTATAGACATTTACTTAAATTACTCAGTATTAAACACAAAATATATCTACAGGGTAGATGCTATAATTTAAGTAGTAACAAATTTTTTGATAACCAGTCTTTATGAAGCTCTTTGTGTCATAAAACAGTTCTACAGTTATATTCTGTAAAACATCTCTTGGTTAATTTAAGTGAAATGAGATTGACGCAAGCTTTTAATCGCTTGCATCGTGAAATAAATGCGAGACGAATTGTTTTGTGAATTAAAGAGCTATACAAAGTTTTTTTTACAGAATAGACCATTGGTATGTTTTTTTTTTATTACGTGTAAGCTCGCATGCTAGAGATACAAAAATTTATTTGCGAATGGTGACACGACATCGAACGTGTCAGTCAGGCACAGGCATAGGAATGACAATTCTGTGCACGATGAACGCGCAGGTGGCCCATGACCAATCTATATCGTTCTGTATAGATACTTGTTTTTTTTTTTCAGAAAGTCCGATTCCGAAAATGATTGCGCTAATTGCAAGTTACGTTATCCCTCACTGCTATAGGTTATATTTTATTAGCAAAAAAAAGGAAATAGGAAAACCACAGAAATCTAAATAATAAGGCCTTATTATTTAAATTTCTGTGAGGAAAACTCATGCGGTCGTAGTCGCAGGCAAAAGTTAGTAAATAGATTATTCGTAAATTCTAATTAAAGCTTCAGGGTTCAGCTTCAGGGATCCGAAACCGACAAATTTTAATGATGTTTCGGTCGAAGTAACCAAAGTACTATTTGTATTTGCATTGTTTACGCATCCAGATCCGAATTCGATCAGTCTGAATTTAAAACATTTGGTTTGGACTATCATTTCTCTAACTTGAATTGGATGCAGCGCTCAAAATATCGTCGTTAGTACTTTTTTTTTATATGGGTAAAAAAATAATGTCCTAACCAAATTAATGTCCTAACCAAGACGTAAGTTCGTCTGTATCTTTAGACGCTGATGTGTTAAAAGAGCGTGCATCTCAGAGATAACTTCGTGCAATCATTCCAAGCAAAACATTATGCGTATAACTATTACAATCATAGCTAAAACTAAACAGTTCCTTTAAGAATAATAGAGTAGGTACATATTCTATGAAGGGCAAAGTAATTTGATAAATAGGTAGGTACTCGACCTAATTCATAGGCAGCTATGTTACGGTTCATGTTGTATCGTATTCGTATCTAGAAAGTATAGTGAAATGCGTTCGACATACAAATAGGTAATAATCAGAGCGGTGACAGACAGCAATGTCTATCGGTAAAATATAATAGTGATAAGAATATTAAATACTTAATTTATCTACATCAAAACGTTATTAAACACTTTCGGACATTATTAAAAAAAATGTTACCTGTAAAATTATGTACCTGTTGTGTATGAGATCACATTGTAGACTTCCAACATAATTAAATCGTATAAAATGATAAGGTTCTAAGAACTGTATAAGTTTCGAAAGTATGGTCAAAGTTTTCATCCCCCGACTGTACACTAAAGTCGAACAAGCTATTTGGTATACAAGCAGGTGACTTGCAAAACAATGTCTTGAGTGTGCTAAGTAAATAGTGAACACATTAGCATCATTATTTTAAAAAGTAATTGAGCATACCTACAGTAACAAAAAGTAAATAAATATGTTTGCCCGTAGCATGCAAATAGCTTGTTCGACTGCGCTTATAAAGTTACCGAAATAATTGGAGCACTTGAAAGTGCGGCGACTGCGAACAAACCGGTCTTATCTCAGGATCATTGACTTGAATGTCGCTTTTTATTTTAACTTTGTGAATAAAGAAACCAGATAAGTCCGCCTAGTTATGTGGCATTTTTATCGAAGTGAGATGGAGATAATACTATTACTTATAATAATATAAGAGATACTGTATATTAGGTAGGTACTAAGAAAACTAATAATACATTTACAGTTTACATTTGGTTTTTGAAATGTTGTCAAAAGACAATTACTTGTATAATAATGTACTTAGTTATTTATTAATGTTAAATAAAAAGTAATAGAGAAATATTATAAGGGACGAGTAAAAAACCACCCTGTTCCTTCTGTCTGTACCCTTTACGTTCCGGGGCCACGGTATCCTGTTAAGACGTCCCGCAACCCCGGTACTCCGCTCCCTTGGGTTGTAGTATGATTTTATATGGCCTGTACCATTCCTCTTGAATCTGGCTATCATACTCGTACAAATAAAAGTATAAATATAGTATAGTATAATACTTATGTTGAAGTTATTATTTTTCTTTAATCAGAAACGGCTTATTGTACTCACACTATCTTATTTTCGATTCATATTTACTGTTTGCGCGGTTATCGTGAAAGTAATGCAAAATGCAGTGGCTTACAGTCACGCAAAAGTAACTTTTATAATTTCACGCCGTTCATTTAGTGCAAGATAACACATTGTGAGATTTACAATTTACTGACAATGTCGGTGACAGTGCTAATGGCATACGTGGAAAAAAGGAGAATACCTACGTAGGTACCTTACCGCGAATCCGTTGCATTTTCACATTTTATACTTACTTTACAATAGTGGTATTTATTAACTGCACTTTGACTCTTTGCAATATAAAATGTGGCTCTCCACATGCTTACATTGTTCTCTGCAAAAGTAAAAAAAAATGTTATTCGTCATTTCAAAAAATGATACCAACGTTTTCATTTTCAATAATCAAGTCTGGTGTTCCAATTTCTGGTGCTCCACAGCCACTCGGGCTCACTAAATAGGAAAGTTTTTTTTTTTTTTAGAGAATGATGTTTCTTACCCTTTTTTTTGTCGACCTGAATAACTTGTACCGTTATCAGTACGATTACTTTTTTTTCTTTTTTACTTACCTCAGTCATCTAACCAATAAGTACACCGAAAGTGTTAGTATTGTATAATTTAATATCATTTATTTCAATTTTGTAAATGTGAGTACCATGGAGCGTTTTATTTTTGAGTTACTATGTGTTTTGACTTAATGAGCATGGCAGTTGAGAGCTTGTCATGCTCACTCAAATGTCTCGCTGATGATGGTGGCGCATGTGTTGAATCATTTGGCTCCCTCCATAATGGTTGAGCTAGGTGGTGCTGATCCATGCGTCATGCTCGTGAACGGATGCTGTCAGTTGGCATTGGTCATCTCTTTTAACTGATGGCTTACATCTTTATTTTTATTATTTTTAACTACTTACTGTTTTATATTTATCTTCATTGTGATCACATGTAGAATCAACAAGAATAATGTAACCAGGATTTTGTAAAAACCTAATTTAAAAGAGTGCCGTGGAGTTTCTTGCTCGTTCTTCTCCATAGAGGCCTACCTCCGTTTTGGAACGAGCAACTAGCTTCATTTTTCGGACTAACTGACCGACTCCTTGACAATTCAAAAGTGCCTGTAAATGGTCTAATTATTGAAAAAAATGTTTTGACTTTGACTTTTGACTTTGACCAATGTATAGAAAACTAACCTAACTATTTTTTTTTTCATTCTATTCCAGGTCGAGGCAAGAAGAAGAACATGTTGCAGAAATTCCTACCGATGTTTATTATGCCGTTCGTCCTGCAGTCGGCGATAATACCTCTCGTGTTGGGCATGCTCAAGTTTATGCTACTAAAATCTTTCTTAGTAGGAAAATTAGCACTTACTCTCATCATGATTAATGCCTTCAAAAATCATAACTCCTTCAAGGGAAGGGACGCCGAAGTGGCCAGTGCTCACTATGGTTACCATGACAACGGAATGGAGCACTATGCGTCTTACGTAAACTGAATGTACCTATTACCTACCTTACTAATCTTATTAAGTAAACATCATGGAAATAGTACCTACCAAATATACTCAAAACAAACTATTATTGAATAGTAGTTAGATAAAAGGCAAAGGGTTGGGAAAAGGCTAGACAGATGATAAGGTACTGCAACGTGCATGTAAAGTGTAATGTCTGAAGGGAACCTGTAAAAAGATATTATTAAGTAAAAATACGTGCTATGTAGTACCTATGTCTAGATGTAAATAGAATAAGCACTGTCTCCTCCTTAAAAATTTACCTTTTAAAGCAATTTTCAGTTAATAAAAATAATTGACTGCAAATGATTTAATGATGAACATGAATAGATAATTATTATTTATTAACCCCGTGTACTTAAAGCCTATTTAAATGGTTCTGGAGTCAATAATAATAATAAATCGAAACTTATGATTGGTTATTGTTATCTTGATTCATAAATCACAAGTTTCAGGTGTGACGGAATTGTTTTTAGTAAACGGGGAAAAATCTGTGAAATTCTAAAATCCTATCACCCTTGTCTACCTACCTACACGCAGATCTCTCTGCGTGTAGGTACGTGGCATGACGACTGCACGCAACTTACAAAAAAATAAACTACAGATAATTGCCATTATTTCCTTTATTGCTGAATTGTTACCTATCAATGTCACAGAAAATCGATAATATTTTTATTATTAGCCATAGGTTGGTTATATTATACAGTATGTCATTTAAAAGGTCGAGTCTGTATGTACCATTGGACAGAGGTTAAAGTACCGAGGGGTTCAATATTGAAACACACTTTTCTCTTATACATACATTACCACTTTCACTTTTTCTTTTAAAATTGAGCCAATTATATTAAAATATTCCTAGACCCACTTGTTAGCCCTCATGGCGTACTGTCAAGTCTTTCTTATATAAAACTAAGGTAATAAATTATTGAAATAAAGTTGAATGTGGCTTAACCAGACAGTCTCTACAGTACCCACCTATATTCGTCCTAAAAACATACCTAAAAATCGGCCTGCTCCCAATAGTTTATTTTCTTCAGTTCCAAATATTGTTAATTTCTTAGACGTAAAATTATTTATTAATCAAATAATGATAGAATGATAAATTTATTTAATTTGAATAGGTACTTATCTGAATAGGTACTTATCTGTTAATTTATTTTATTATATAACTTATTTAGATAACATAAAATATAAGTTTACCAAAGCACTGTTTGTGTCCAGAGTGATGGTTTACCTACAGTTACACAGTATGTACAGAAACGTTCTGTATCCTTTATCTAGGATCTAGATTGTACGATAAATAATTTTATTAATTTATTGCTTAGAATAAGTTTATTTACTTTTATTATCAAATAATAGTACGGACGGTGCAACTTAAATTCTCTCTCTAGGGATTTTTTTCTTTTTTTTTTAATCTGTCTTTTAGCGCTATTGCGCTAGAAACTTAAGTTGTACCCATTTGTAAGGATTTGTCATAATGCATTTGGTGTTGTTATTTTATTATAATTATTATGTTTTACTTAGAATTAACGTTATCACTATGATGACAATTTTATTAACGTTTACTTAATTTTAATGTATGATAGATGACATCCTCAATACTTTCTTAGCATAGGAATTAAGTATACAAAATAAAATTGACAGAAGTGGGTGTTCATTCAATGCACTACTTTGTGTTGTTTAGTAGTTTGTCTTATTATTTATTTAAATTACTTGTTATTTATAACTTAAGTTAATAATTACTGAAGCTACTTGCTGTGCGAGTTTTTGCTGAAAGTGTTCGTTGAAAGGTTTATTTGTCATTTTCGATACAATTGTTTATTTATTTTTTATTTTTGAAAGAAATCTTATATTATAATATTATTATAATTTTAACACATTATACATGCCTACATTTTATTACCTACTGTACTTTAGGTACCTACTTTTTGTAAATCTCAAGTCTCAATAAGGTCAAGCCGCGCCATTAACTTACCAGAATAATTGCAGTTTAATGATTAATGTTGTTATTAAAAGTGTTCGTACAGTTTTAGAGACTAATAAAATGTTTAGAAAGTTAGGTAGGTGCATACCTACCTAGACAAAACATGGTCTTAGATCTACCGACCCACATCAAAATTTTCATTTTTTAATGTAGGTAATTGTACAAATGTATAATTACGCTGAATGATTTTAGGTATATAGGTATATTCTAAGCATAAGCTTAAGATGTACAGTCAACAATAGAAATAGGTATCCAGGGTCATCAGATATAGTTGACGTTTTTTTAGAACCGATGGGTGTCTACGATTGAAACTTAACTTAATTAATGAACTGTTTATTATCTACTTTTTAAATTGAATTACTTTTGAAAACATGTTGATTGTACAATGAACTGGTATTGCTGGGTAGTAATGTTAAACGTAAGGCATATTTTTTAATTAGTTTGACGTAATTAATTTGCTAAAAACTTTTGGGTTGACTCGTCTTGGCAGAACTACTTTCAAACTTATAATAGGTACCTACATAATGACATTGCCGGGGAAACTCAGTTGCTGAACATTCTAATCTAAGTTATATTATGGTAGGCAATATTAAATTTTAAAATAAAATGACAAATTCCCACAATTCAATAGGTACACAATAGGTTTATTTACTGTATTTTTGTTACTTTGCCCAAATTAAAAAACTACTTAAGTACATAATAATACCATTTGTTATACTCACTATAGTTTTATTTCGGGTCGGATAATTTATCCCCATTATTTTTTATTATATTTAATATCAAGCGCATTACATGAAGGCGCCACTGCAGCACCAAAAGCGGTGTCTCCTGGTTTCGCAGACAGAAGTTTCATAGAATTTCATTTCGAATATTTTTGTTTCTAAGAATATTTCCTTGAATGAAACATATTTCACAGAAAAACATTTCATTTAACGAATATTGTTTGTTCCCTACCCCGCCAACCCCTTTGTGATTATTTTGTTTTGAAACTCCGCCGTATAAGCAACTGAAAGCAACATAGACACAGTTAATACATAAAGAAATAATAAATGAAAGGAAAACCAGGAAATCTTAAATTAATTTAATTATTTACAAAAAATTGTAAACTAATTCAGATTTCCTGGTTTTCCTTTCATTTAATTTATCATGTTTGATAGAGAGATTACATCCTTATAATTGACCCTAACGATCGATGCAATAAAAGTACTTACAGGGTATAATTTTTTCAGATTTTAGCCGGTTCGATTCCCGGGTGTGGAAGAAGAAATTTTCGAAAATCTTTGAATGCAGTTTGCTTTCTATTCAAAAATAAAGGAATGTTTCCTTTGAGTAAAATTTTCTACCTGCAGTATTAAGAGTACTTTCCCTCCAGGTGGCATTACAAAATTCCACCCTGTATAACGGGTTACATATTAGAAAATCAAAACTTTTCTGAGCTAATTTCAAAAGAACAACGTACAAATCAACAAAGTTTAAAATAAAAATGGTCATTTGATCAAAAGTTCAGCTGACCAAAGTCTGGAATATCAATATTTATATTATTTATTACACTATTGACCAAATCGTTTAAAGGTCAAATGGATTACTGAATAAATTATTAATTATCAAATGGATTAACTGAAAAAGGTAAAAATAATATTAATATTAATTAGCGAATAGCGCCTGTCTGATACAGAAAGCCTTTGCACAACATGATCGGTTTGCTAATACAAAATATCGAAAATCGTCACGTTTTGTAAGCGAGCGAAGCGAGCTCGGGACTTAGGGCACCCCGACATGGACAGGTTAGGTTCGAAGAGGATGGCGAGGTCTGAAAGACCCCGGCATCCCCTTCGTGTTAGGTTACTTTAAACCTTGAACGCAGAAGTAGGAGCCCCGCAGCGGGGCTCCGTAGACCAGGGTTCCGTCGACTACAGCCCGTAATGTGTGTAAAAGACGCAAGCAGAGGAGATGACGTGCGGGCAGGTAGACAATACCTGGACAATCTAGTTTTGGAGTAGTAGAAATTTTTAACCGACTTCAAGAAAAGGAGGAGGTTCTCAATTCGGCCGGTTTTTTTTTTATGTATGTACACCGATTACTCCGAGGTTTCCAGTTCGATTACTGTGATTCTGTTTTTGTTCGATGCAGTATACTTGGCATTTGGTCCCATAAAATTTCATCCAATTTGGTTTAGTGCTTTTTATTTTGTGAGCATTTTTGTACGTATGTTACCGAAATATTGTAATGATCTGATGATGAACTTCGGAGATATGAAACGGAACTCCTCATAGGATCACAGCAGAATTATCGTAATAAGTAAAATTGCATTGTTTATACGTGTATCGATGACTGACTGAAGAAAGAGGGGGAGGGTAGGAAGGGGGGTACGTCAACCTACCACTTTCTTAAATTAAATATATCGTGTGAGGTATTGTTTGAAAGGGCTTTTATTAAGGATTTCAAACATTAACACACAAGCACTAAAAAGGGAAAAATAAAAAGCTTTTTTTACAAAAAAAGACAACCGCCTTCAAAAAGTACAAAATAATTAAAAATAACTTTAGTTTGGAAGTCGGTGGCAATACCTACATAACAAAAAACAAAACCAAAGCCGCCGACTTCCAAACTAAAGTTATTTTTATTTTGTAGTTTTTGAAGGCGGTTGTCTTTTTTTTGTAAAAAAGCTTTTTATGTATTTTGACAAGGTAAAAACTAAAGAGAAAAGCCTACTTACAAATAAGCCATCACGACCTAAGCTATTACTATTTTTTAAATAAAATTATTTTTATAAAATATAATTAACCATATAAAATCAAAGGAGTAGGTATTAACTTACTTTATCTTTAGGTATACTACCACAGACGCCTAGGATATTTCGATCACCTCTAAGTAGACAATCGGTGACTGCGTTCAAATTACGGATAGGCCAAAGTTAATTTCACATTCACAGGCACTTTTGACTGAACTTTGTATATTCAGCCTGACTTCGGTTCAGTGTACTTAATGGCATAACATCACACATAACACAACATCACGCCTGTAATCCCCGAAGGGTTAGGCAGAGGTGTAGCCATTAGGACACCCACATTTCGCTAGTTATGTTTATGCCCCATGTGATAGGGGGCGAGCCTATTGCCATCAACCAGGCACAAATCCAAACTGACTGAGGGAAAATCCTAAAGGAAAAACCCAATAACTCTGTCCGATCTGGGAATCGAACCCAAGACCTCATGCTTGCAATCGCCCTTTGCGACCACTAGACCAACGACGAGGCAGTCAATGTACTTTAGCTCAGTAGAAAATATGTAATACGGCAAATTGAGTTTCAATCAAGTAGATTGAACCCCCGGTACCGTGACCTCGTCGTAGTTACAGTACTTACTCATACGCATTATAAATCGTAGTTTTTTAGTCAACCTTAATCCCAAGTGGCTACTTATAAAAACAACCTTGAAGAAATAGGCAGCAGCAATAGTCTGCGCCGTAGAATCAAACCAACCAGAGTCCTTACTACATAATACATACCTAGTACCTTGCAGATATTCCTCTGGTAACTTCTACGAAATCCGCTAAAGTCTGCATTAAGTTGACCTAGTCTTTGTTTGCAGTATTACAAGACAAAATCTTTGACGAGTAGGTACTTACAATAATGAATTAAGTATAAATATTCAAAGCTATGAAATAATTGTAAAGATCCTAAGTCGTAAGTCAAGTATATTCTTTAGAAAATAACGACCTTGCATGTATTTGTTTTCCCAAGAATGGCACAGGCCAAAGAGTTATGCTTAGCATATCATTTAAAATTCGAAATGTTATATACTTATGTGAAAAGTGGTTGTCAGCTCAACGCTAGACTATTCCATTATACTAAAACGTACCTATCTACTGGTACCTACATGACCCCTGTGGCTGTAAAGTAAGTATCTACGATAATATTATCATAATGTCTGCTGCCGGCTTAGTTGACACGAAGTATTACGAAGTCGACACAATTTTTTAGTATTTCTTCAATATCTACCAATATACATAATCGAGTCTGAAACGTTTTACTTACCAACAGTCGATTGGTCCATGAACTATTGGCCAACAGAATCTTTAAACCATTAACTTTTCATCCAAATATTTCGATCTCGATTTCATACTAGGTACCTACCTACCTAGTATGAAATCGAGATCGAAATATTTGCTTGACCATACCTAATTCTAGATTAAGATTATATTTGAGTCTGAAACGTTTTACCAACAGTCGATTGGTCCAGAATGAGAGTTTAAATAGAGTCAGCCCATGAATATCTAACTTGATTTGAGCGAGTACACATTCACATTCTGTATGAATACCTGTATTCTGACTCTATTTAAACTCTCATCGACACCCTAAGGAGAAGAATATGCGAGAGGTTCGCTCTGCATTCAAAGCCACATGTGTCACGATAGTTCTGTCTCCATTCCCTTTTCTTTGAGGATTTCCCGTCCAGGAATCGTAAAAAGAACAATATTTAACTCAAATTTATTTTTGCAATTAGTCATCGCTTGCAAAAAATACACTAAGATTTCCCAAAGGTACGTTGTAAATTTTTCAACGATAAACTTTGCACAATATTGTAATTAATTATTTTTCTTAACGTATGCATACCTATACCTAGGTACTAAAACGAATTCCATTAGTGCAAATTCTAAGTTATATTATGTACTACATTGTTCTTGTAATGACAAACATAATTAAGTATTATAAAACAATACTCATTTGTAACGGGTTGACCATACATTTATTTAATAACGATAGGGTTATCGATATAAATTTAAATAACCTAGGTCAGAAGCTCCCAATGTATGGGTCACGAACCACTGGTGGGTCGCAACTGAATATTGGGTGGCCCTGAAAAATAGGACGACACATCGAACAAATGCAAACTTTTCATTAAAAAATAGCATTACCTACTTCATCAGCTGCCTAGCTTTTTCCTAACGATGTTGTAGGTAGCTGAATACCAGTGTTTTACATGGATCGACTGCCTATCTGACCTCCATAACCCAGTTACTGGGTAACACGATACCACTTGGTCAGACTGGCTGTCAGATTTCCGGGCTTCTACAGTTTTGATTTTCCGGGCTTCTACAGTTTTGACTTTCCTACCATTTTATTATATGTATAGATTTGTATGCGTTGCGTCGTCGTAGACAAAACAGTTTCGTCTTGGTATGCGCCGTGTACCACACGACGCAACGCATACAAATCTATATTACATATAATAAAATGGTAGGAAAGTCAAAACTGTACATTGAATTTTTTTTTTTTAAAGAATAACTGTTTCTCTTTAATCTTAAGGGCCACCGCACACTAGAGACACGACAGTTTTTAGACAATCTTGTTTCACAAATAGACAAGTCAGCTTTAAGATTAAAGAGAAACAGTTGTGTCTACCACACGGCGCATACCAAGACGAAACTGTTTTGTCTACGACGACGCAACGCATACAAATCTATACATATAATAAAATGGTAGGAAAGTCAAAACTGTACATTGAATATTTTTTTTCTAAAGAATACTTGGGGTGTGATCTACAATCGATACCGAAGCCAAAAATATAGTTTTTAGAATTTTTGTCTGTTTATCTGTAGGTATGTCCGGGATAAACTCAAAAAGTACTGGACGGATTTGATTGTTTTTTTTTTGTTGAATAGGTATTAAGTCGGGGCAACATATAGGCTATAATTTATCTTGGAAACTTAACACCTAATGCAGAACCGCAACAGACCAGCTAAACTATAAGAGATACAAAAATGGCACCATAGCAAAAATTGTTCCACGTGATGAGCATTTTCTGCTGAGAGAATATAAATTTGAAGATCTGGAACACCTGATGTGGAATTCCAAGTTCACGCAGACGAAGTCGCGGGCAGCAGCTAGTGTATGCATAAATTCATCAGTAGCAGAATGGACTTCACCGTGCTGTGATAAACATCCTTGTTACACGAGCAATTGCAAGGAAAGGTCTTTTTTCCACCTCGTCAATTCGTTTTTCAACGAGTTCTTCGTCTGTTAACATGATGGGACGTGTTTACGCTCTGAACGCTCGGATCAGACTAAGGTACATCGCTAACATTGCTAGACAGTTTTGTCGTTGACACTTCAAAGGGAAGCCGACAGTCGTTAGTCAGACTTGTCGCCGTACAGTTGTTGTATGCATTAGACAGCTTTGACTATGAGACGTTTTGTTTCAAATGTGCGCGTTTAGTACTTTTTATTATACCATAGTCTGTCTTGAGACTGTCGTGTCTCTAGTGTGCGATGGCCCTTAAGGTGGATGCGACGACCCCTCCGTCCATACATTTTTCATTAGAGTTATACACTAAACACAGACACTCTTTCTTTAAAACTAATCATTTTATCACTTCTTTACAATAAAATGTGCTCGCGTCCGAAGTTTTTAGCCAATAACTTCATTATTCACTGAGAAAAACAATAGTGAAATCTCGGCAAAAATTGACACTTCTTTAGTAGTGTGCGTGACACTGCGGGACTTTTGAGTACTTTTGACAAGCAAACGAAAGGCGAAGTTTAAAAATTGGAACACTAGATGGCGTGCAAAATAATTTCTGATAAATCAATATCTAAGTTCAATAATTGGATTTCCTTTCCAACCGTATCAAAACAAGAATAAAATAACATAAAACTAATGACCTTCGACATCTATGTTTTTTTAAACAATTTTACTTATTATTTATTATTGTTGTGTGGCAACATAAATACCAATACTCGTAGTGTAGGTTATAAGCAACGTTGCCGTTCTTTCATATAAGGAATACGTTGACAAAAAAAGCGTTGCCAAACTTCGTTCACTTGTTGTTGTTTGGGACTCTTGATAATACCTATGATAGAAAAATAATTCCTAATAAATTCTGATTTCGGTTGTCACGCGCTATGATTTGCGCGCGGAATTTCTTGTGTATTTTTTGTATGCTATGCATTTTCATTGATTAAAATTGCAATTTTCCTCCAGTATGTATTTGAGACTATATTGTAACTAATTTATCGTAGGTAGGTATAGTAATTAATTATTCTAAATACGCAATTATATTTTTGGTGGTATTAGAAACTAAAAAACAGCATGTTGGCCCGTGATTTTTCTGAAATATCGTCACAATACTGATTACCTACGTCATACGTGTCAGTGATGATGAGTCAGTGTTTCATATTTGAATGTGTTTTTTTGGTCAACCATTATAAATCGGTAAACTAGGTACCTACTAAAGTAGTCACAAAATTAAACTTGCAAACATTTGCTAAATACCTATGGTTTTGCCGGGTTACGATAAACATCTTTTACGCATTTTAAAATACTTAGTAAAAAAAAAATATAGTTTCAGACAGACAAACATTATTATTACTTAGTTCGTTTTATTTTGTAGTAGGAACCTACAAGCTCACGTTCACGGTAATGGTGCGTTCAGAAACAAATAATGTGTGTTGTTCATTCCAGGGTGACTTGAATTGTGCACAGCGTTAGTAGGTATGGTCGAACGTGTGACGTAGACGTTTCGCAGAATATTGAGAGTGTTGGTACCGGGTAGGTATGACGATTTTCTTGAGATGAATAATTATAATAAATTGTTTGTATAATAATAAAGCGTAATTTTAGCTCCAGAAATCAAGTTTCCGAAGTGTAGCGGTTATCACGCGTGCTTCACACGCACAAGGCCCCCGGTTCGATCCCGGGCGGAATCAGTTGCTTTTTGTATTTTATTGCCGATCATAAAAAGTATCTTCACGCTTTTTTATTAATTGGGTGATCAGAGAAATCTGAAAAATAAACATTTTGTTAAAATAAAAGTAAACTACGTACCTACTATTTCTCGCCTTGAAACTTACGTTTAGAAATCTATGATTGTTATCAAGGCCAAGTATGCCGCAAAACCAAATTATTTGTCGTATCAGATTACGATAGCTCACTTTGTTATTTTTTTTGTTGCTTTGTATGAGCTACCTATGTTATGAAATACCACGTTACCGATTTGGGGTAACATGACATGTAAGTAATGATAGTTGTATTGATCTAAATAAATAAAAAAATTATTTATTTAGATTGCGTCGGGGACAGTGGTCAGTGATTGACTGACGCGAGAATTTTAACAAAATGTTTATTTTTCAGATTTCTCTGATCACCCAATTAATAAAAAAGCGTGAAGATACTTTTTATGATCGGCAATAAAATACAAAAAGCAACTGTTTTCGCCCGGGATCGAACCGGGGGCCTTGTGCGTGTGAAGCACACGTAATAACCGCTACACTACGGAAACTTGGTTTCTGGAGCTAAAATTACGCTTTACTAAGTTATGACTGAAGTTTTATCAGTCTGCTGTCAGTCTAGGTCTAGAATGAGCGTGTAACCGTGTTTTTCATCCATCATTCTGGCATCAGTCTTAGCCGGACCAGACTAATTGACCAGAATGACGCCAGACTGAGCGTGTAACCTTTGAATTATGAACTCGCTAATAAACAACAGCTGACGAGTGCGCCGCCCCTTTGCGTTGCGTAGGTATCGTTACGGCCGTTAGGTAGGTATCTATCAGATGGTGGCTTGTGATCGGTGTAAACAATGAGATCTCTTCCATCGAACATTTTTCTGAAGTGTTTGATTGACATACCTACCTACCTATAAATTGATAAGTAGGTAGGTAGGCTAATAACTCTGTCGAACGTAGACCGTAGGTATAGGTACTGTATGAACTGTATCGCTGTTGTGTTTCGGAGAATTTCTTTGAGAAATAGGTAGGTACCTAGCCAAGCAGTACTTATATTTCTTGTTTACAAGTTATTGAAGGACAGCTCCTGCGCAGGTGTTCGTTGCGTCGCACGTGAGGGAGTTGGCGTCGGAGGTAATTGGTCTAGTGGTTAGTGACCCTGACTGCAAAGCCGGAGGTAGTGGGTTCGATTCCCACCCAGGACAAACTTTGTGTGATGAGCATAATTGTTGGTTCTGTGTCTGGGTGTAATTTATCTATAATACTGTATGCATTTATAAATTATATAAGTATGTAATGTATATCAGTTGTCTGGTTACCATAACACAAGCTCTGCTTAGCTTGGGATCAGATGGCCGTGTGTGAGTTGTCCCAAGATATTTATTTATTTTTATTTTACTTCATTTTCAGATGCGATTATTGGGTAAGTGTTTCGGAGAATTTCTTTGAGAAATAGGTAGGTACCTAGCCAAGCAGTACTTATATTTCTTGTTTACAAGTTATTGAAGGACAGCTCCTGCGCAGGTGTTCGTTGCGTCGCACGTGAGGGAGTTGGCGTCGGAGGTAATTGGTCTAGTGGTTAGTGACCCTGACTGCAAAGCCGGAGGTAGTGGGTTCGATTCCCACCCAGGACAAACTTTGTGTGATGAGCATAATTGTTGGTTCTGTGTCTGGGTGTAATTTATCTATAATACTGTATGCATTTATAAATTATATAAGTATGTAATGTATATCAGTTGTCTGGTTACCATAACACAAGCTCTGCTTAGCTTGGGATCAGATGGCCGTGTGTGAGTTGTCCCAAGATATTTATTTATTTTTATTTTACTTCATTTTCAGATGCGATTATTGGGTAAGTAAGTACCTACCTACCTACCTACTTACCTACGTCGTCGATGAATGGAAATTTATGCGTAGATACCTAGTCTAATCCGATAAGTAGGTAGGTAAGTAGTACTTACCTACCTACCTACTTATCGGGTACTTACTAAGTACCTAAGTACTTGATAGATGAATCGTTGGAATGTCTGTCCGGCATTCTTGAGACCTGGACATACCTATTCGTGTAGGTAAACTCGAATATGCCAAAAGGTGTTGTGATGGCTGTTTTCTCGATGTCTAGCTCGTAGACTGGTAGGTACTTACCTACTTAGTTGTTGATAAGCACGGTTTAGGTCGAGTGTATTGAAGATTTTCTTGCCGTGAAGTAGGTACCTAGGTAGATAGATGAAAAAATATTGAATACCTAGCTAGTGTAATGTAATAAAATAAAACTGCGTTATATTGTAATCAAAATTAAGTGTCGTGATGGCCCAGTGGTTAACGCGCCCACCTCTCATGCATGAGGTTGTGGGTTCGAATCCGGGCAAGCCAATGTGACTTTTTCAATTCATATGTAGGTACCTACTTTGCCCTACAGTGGGACAGTAAGAGGCTGGTAGGTACTTTTTTAATTTTTTTAATTTTTATTTTTTTCAATGTTGACATAATTTATTTCCCAAAATTATAAATTATGTTGCTTCAAATACTTCTGTTTTGATAAACGATTAAAATAGTGTAATGAAATAAAATAAAACTGCGTTTTATTGTAATCAATGTTGACATAATTTATTTCCCATATTTATAAATCAATAAAATAGTTTACGCCAACAAATATAACTTATTTTTACTTAGACAGAAAAATTTTAACTAGTTTTTTTTATATTCACGCCATCTAGTGTTCAATTTTCGTAAACGCAGAGGTATGTATGTGTGTGTAAACGACACTGTATTCAATGACAGAAGTTTTAAACAAGTTATATGTCGAATTGGGTAGATTTTGAGGAAATGATATGACCTATTCAAATAAAATGTAATATCCGATAACCGCTAAGACTACTCCTATGACTTAATAATTGTCCAATTACACAAAAACTCAAATAAACTAAAAATGTTGACTTCAGCGCCATCTCTCGGGAGAATGGCTGGGAGCAGCCCGTCGGTTTCACCTTAAGCTCACTTGTCTATGTGAAACAAGATTGTCTAAAAACTGTCGTGTCTCTAGTGTGCGATGGCCCTAAGGGAGTAAGTCCTTTCGTAAATAAATGTAACAAACGTGACTCAAAACGTAGCTTTCACTAAGCTATACGGAAACGTTGGTACTGAAAATTGCTATTCTTACTATACAATATGGAATATAAGTAAGAATAGTCGTAACAACATGGTCACTTTATTTTGTCCAACTATTGCGTCCATCTAGCAAGTGACGGTCGCAGTGAGCAAGTGAAACTTATTGTCGTAATATCGATAGCCAGTGCGAAAATTTTAATCGTAGTTGTGACTGACTCGGTCAGGTACGGCCAGTATAACCAACATCTCTGTTCTATTTGATAATATAAAGTATTGTAAAAATAATCGAGCAAGTTTTTTATAAGTAACCTGACCAAGGTAGCTAGAGTGAAATAAAAATTTATGCAGTTCAAAAAGTGAAAAGATAATTTCTAGCAAGGTAAGTAAGTGACGTTTATTTTTATTATTTCATTTTTTATGTAGGCGTTAAGTATAATGTTAATATCTTGATATAACGCTAACAATGACGCTAACATCGTGCGTGCAGTGAGGTTTAACTTGGTAATTTATGCTTAAAGCATACCTAATTAAATTTAGTGTAATTATATTACAATGCTAGCTATTATAGCTATGAAAACAGTTAAGCGTGAAAGTTAACAAGGAGTATACCTAGTAAAAAGACACAGTTAATTTAGTTAAATTTATTTTAGTGACTTTATTATTCTTAATTGCCTGTCTGTAAGAATAGCCTGACCTCAAAGTTTAACTTTTCGGGAATATCAACCAATAACCGATAACCTATACCAAGTATTACATTTATAGGGAGAGCAAAATATAGGTTGATAAAAGAAAATTAAATTCAGGAAAGCCCAATTGCAAAAAAAAAAATCTACATAAAAAAACGAGATTATTTTCTCAAGCAGTTTTATCATAACGCAGTTAGTGGTCGGTAGTAATTTAAGTTTAATCTCATAATTGATCAAAATCAATCAACAAATGCAATGACTTGTCATGCATTAAAATTTATATTCATCCATCCGCTTAAGGTGAAACCGACGGGCTGCTCCCAGCCATTCTCCCGAGAGATGGCGCTGAAGTCAACATTTTTAGTTTATTTGAGTTTTTGTGTAATTGGACAATTATTAAGTCATAGGAGTAGTCTTAGCGGTTATCGGATATTACATTTTATTTGAATAGGTCATATCATTCCCTCAAAATCTACCCAATTCGACACATAACTTGTTTAAAACTTCTGTCATTGAATACAGTGTCGTTTACACACACATATATACCTCTGCGTTTACGAAGATTGAACACTAGATGGCGTGAATATAAAAAAAACTAGTTTAAATTTTTCTGTCTAAGTAAAAATAAGTTATATTTGTTAGCGTAAACTATTTTATTGATTTATAAATATGGGAAATAAATTATGTCAACATTGGTTACAATAAAACGCAGTTTTATTTTATTTCATTACACTATTTTAATCGTTTATCAAAACAGAAGTATTTGAAGCAACATAATTTATAATTTTGGGAAATAAATTATGTCAACATTGAAAAAAAAAAATAAAAAAAAAGTACCTACCAGCCTCTTACTGTCCCACTGTAGGGCAAAGTAGGTACCTACATATGAATTGAAAAAGTCACATTGGCTTGCCCGGATTCGAACCCACAACCTCATGCATGAGAGGTGGGCGCGTTAACCACTTGGCCATCACGACACTTAATTTTGATTACAATATAACGCAGTTTTATTTTATTACATTACACTAGCTAGGTATTCAATATTTTTTCATCTATCTACCTAGGTACCTACTTCACGGCAAGAAAATCTTCAATACACTCGACCTAAACCGTGCTTATCAACAACTAAGTAGGTAAGTACCTACCTACCAGTCTACGAGCTAGACATCAAGAAAACAGCCATCACAACACCTTTTGGCATATTCGAGTTTACCTACACGAATATGTATGTCCAGGTCTCAAGAATGCCGGACAGACATTCCAACGATTCATCTATCAAGTACTTAGGTACTTAGTAAGTACCCGATAAGTAGGTAGGTAGGTAAGTACTACTTACCTACCTACTTATCGGATTAGACTAGGTATCTACGCATAAATTTCCATTCATCGACGACGTAGGTAAGTAGGTAGGTAGGTAGGTACTTACCTACCCAATAATCGCATCTGAAAATGAAGTAAAATAAAAATAAATAAATATCTTGGGACAACTCACACACGGCCATCTGATCCCAAGCTAAGCAGAGCTTGTGTTATGGTAACCAGACAACTGATATACATTACATACTTATACTATAATTTATAAATACATACAGTATTATAGATAAATTACACCTAGACACAGAACCAACAATAATTATGCTCATCACACAAAGTTTGTTCTGGGTGGGAATCGAACCCACTACCTCCGGCGGAAGGCGGAAGTAAGTAAAGCAAGCCACATCAAAGATTTACAGGAAGTCTTACGCAGATAAGAGGTGTATCATATGATATCACTATAAATCCATCAAAATGCGTCTTCGGCAAAGAAAACCTCAAGTTCCTGGTCTATGAAGTGTCAAGCAACGGAATCAAACCACCACAAGGAAAAGTCTGCTATCTCTGCTTACCCCAGGGCCCAGACCCGAGACGATTCAAGATCAAGACCTACCTACGTAGATTTATCGGCATGATAAATTTCTACCGTGACAGCATAGTAGGTAGGTAGGTAGGTACCTAACGCAGATCACATAAGTACTTACAAGCACCGCTCAACGCGGTCCTGCACAATTCCAAGAAGCGAGATAAAACAAAGATCAAGTGGAACACAGAAGCGTCACAAGCATTCGAGTTATGTAAAGTTAGCATAGGTACAAAACGCAGCTTAGTTTGCTCATCCATCTCCATCACCAACCGACGCCAACTCCCTCACGTAGTCACGTGCGACGCAACGAACACCTGCGCAGGAGCTGTCCTTCAATAACTTGTAAACAAGAAATATAAGTACTGCTTGGCTAGGTACCTACCTATTTCTCAAAGAAATTCTCCGAAACACAACAGCGATACAGTTCATACAGTACCTATACCTACGGTCTACGTTGACAGAGTTATTAGCCTACCTACTTATCAATTTATAGGTAGGTAGGTATGTCAATCAAACACTTCAGAAAAATGTTCGATGGAAGAGAACTCATTGTTTACACCGATCACAAGCCACCATCTGATAGATACCTACCAGCAGACTGATAAAACTTCATTCATAACTTAGTAAAGCGTAATTTTTGCTCCAGAAATAAAGTTTCCGTAGTGTAGCGGTTATCACGTGTGCTTCACACGCACAAGGCCCCCGGTTCGATCCCGGGCGGAAACAGTTGCTTTTTGTATTTTATTGCCGATCATAAAAAGTATCTTCACGCTTTTTTATTAATTGGGTGATCAGAGAAATCTGAAAAATAAACATTTTGTTAAAATAAAAGTAAACTACGTACTATTTCTCGCCTTGAAACTTACGTTTAGAAATCTATGATTGTTATCAAGGCTAAGTATGCCGCAAAACCAAATTATTTGTCGTATCAGATTACGATAGCTCACTTTGTTATTTTTTTTTTTTTGTTGCTTTGTATGAGCTACCGATGTTATGAAATACCACGTTACCGATTTGGGGTAACATGACATGTAATGATAGTTGTATTGATCTAAATAAATAAAAAATTTATTTATTTAGATTGCGTCGGGGACAGTGGTCAGTGATTGACTGACGCCAGAATGATTCGAGCGGTTACACGATCAGTCTGGCATCAGTCTGCTGTCATTCACAACAGAATGATGAAAAATATTTAAAATATTTAATTTTTGTCATTCTGGACCATCAGTCCGTCAATCAACCGGTTACACGATAATTCTCCCGTCATTCTGACCAGACTGATGGACCAGAATGACGCCAGACTGAGCGCGTAACCCATGAACCAGACTGAGCGTGTTATTCATGAACCTACAACATTCCGGTCCATCAGTCTGGTCAGAATGACGGGAGAATTATCGTGTAACCGGTTGATTGACGGACTGATGGTCCAGAATGACAAAAATTAAATATTTTAAATATTGTTCATCATTCTGTTGTGAATGACAGCAGACTGATGCCAGAATGATCGTGTAACCGCTCGAATCATTCTCGCATCAGTCAATCACTGACCACTGTCCCCGACGCAATCTAAATAAATAAATTTTTTATTTATTTAGATCAATACAACTATCATTACATGTCATGTTACCCCAAATCGGTAACGTGGTATTTCATAACATAGGTAGCTCATACAAAGCAACAAAAAAAATAACAAAGTGAGCTATCGTAATCTGATACGACAAATAATTTGGTTTTGCGGCATACTTGGCCTTGATAACAATCATAGATTTCTAAACGTAAGTTTCAAGGCGAGAAATAGTACGTAGTTTACTTTTATTTTAACAAAATGTTTATTTTTCAGATTTCTCTGATCACCCAATTAATAAAAAAGCGTGAAGATACTTTTTATGATCGGCAATAAAATACAAAAAGCAACCTGTTTCCGCCCGGGATCGAACCGTGGGCCTTATGCGTGTGAAGCACGCGTGATAACCGCTACACTACGGAAACTTGATTTCTGGAGCTAAAATTACGCTTTATTATTATACAAACAATTTATTATAATTATTCATCTCAAGAAAATCGTCATACCTACCCGGTACCAACACTCTCAATATTCTGCGAAACGTCTACGTCACACGTTCGACCATACCTACTAACGCTGTGCACAATTCAAGTTACCCTGGAATGAACAACAATTATTTGTTTCTGAACGCACCATTACCGTGAACGTGAGCTTAGTAGGTACCTACTACAAAATAAAACAAACTAATAATAATGTTTGTCTGTCTGAAACTATTTTTTTTTTTTACTATTTTAAAATGCGTAAAAGATGTTTATCGTAACCCGGCAAAACCATAGGTATTTAGCAAATGTTTGCAAGTTTAATTTTGTGACTACTTTAGTAGGTACCTAGTTTACCGATTTATAATGGTTGACCAAAAACATATTCAAACACATTCAAATATGAAACACTGACTCATCATCACTGACACGTATGACGTAGGTAATCAGTATTGTGACGATATTTCAGAAAAATCACGGGCCAACATGCTGTTTTTTAGTTTCTAATACCACCAAAAATATAATTGCGTATTTAGAATAATTAATTACTATATATACCTACGATAAATTAGTTACAATATAGTCTCAAATACATACTGGAGGAAAATTGCAATTTTAATCAATGAAAATGCATAGCATACAAAAAATACACAAGAAATTCCGCGCGCAAATCATAGCGCGTGACAACCGAAATCAGAATGTATTAGGAATTATTTTTCTATTAGGTATTATCAAGTCCAACAACAAGTGAACGAAGTTTGGCAACGCTTTTTTTGTCAACGTATTCCATTTAGGAAAGAACGGCAACGTTGCTTATAACCTACACTACGAGTATTGGTATTTATGTTGCCACACAACAATAATAAATAATAAGTAAAATTGTTTAAAAAAACATAGATGTCGAAGGTCATTAGTTTTATGTTATTTTATTCTTGTTTTGATACGGTTGGAAAGGAAATCCAATTATTGAACTAAGATATTGATTTATCAGAAATTATTTTGCACGCCATCTAGTGTGCCAATTTTTAAACTTCGCCTTTCGTTTGCTTGTCAAAAGTACTCAAAAGTCCCGCAGTGTCACGCACACTACTAAAGAAGTGTCAATTTTTGCCGAGATTTCACTATTGTTTTTCTCAGTGAATAATGAAGTTATTGGCTAAAAACTTCGGACGCGAGCACATTTTATTGTAAAGAAGTGATAAAATGATTAGTTTTAAAGAAAGAGTGTCTGTGTTTAGTGTATAACTCTAATGAAAAATGTATGGACGGAGGGGTCGTCGCATCCACCTTAAATGCTATGAAAGAAATAATCGTATAGGGGAAGGCGGGGCATGATGGGGACACGAGGTAAGACGGGGTCACGCACACATACAAGAAACTAGACTCTTGCGAACAGAAAGCAATAAGCCAATAGGAAGCCATACTCGATCAACCGTCAGCGCGACAGAAACAGTGAGTGGGAGTGCACGCGTTTTTTGTTTACAAACGAAAATCACGTTGAGTGTCTCGTCGATCTAATTTTACGCAGTTAAAAACGCCTTTACTGTAAGGTAAATAAGACTACCCAATTTATGTCTTCTCTCGTATATGGTTGTTAGTGTTGTTTACTTTGTTGTGGTATGGTTAGACAAAAGTTCAGTTAATATTTATTTTTTGAGAAATTATTTTTTTGTAAATCAGCCTTTGGGGTAAGACGGGGTATTGGGTATACGGTAATCATCCGAAGGTTGGGTAGGCTGCCAGCTTTGTGGACGTTGGGCTCACAATGGTTGTGCTGGTGTGGATGATGAAAACACCGAAGAAATTCATATTTGTATTTATTGTGATAATAATTAGCTTACCCCATCTTGCCCCATTTTCATTACCCCATCTTACCCCATGGTAAGGGGCAAGATGGTTTTTCGAAAGTTCCTAACAAATCATTTATTTTAAAAAAATGCTATAATTTCATCTCCCAAAAACTATGCCAAATTGTAGTTAGATTAATAAGGCATTGTGCCATAAATAAATAAGCATAATAAACGCAATGATTATACTGTATTTTTGGTATTTTCCTTAGATACCCCATCATGCCCCGCCTTCCCTTACTTATGTGTCTACTTATAGGAAACGCACGAAAAACGTAGGTAACCCTTCTTTAAAGTCGGGTAAAAAAGCAATCTAGATAACTCATAACCCGCGCATTCGCGTATTTTATGGCAATGGTATACCTACGTACCTATTCGTTATCGTACTGCGAGTAAAACTTGCTGATTGCATAAATTATAACGTTATGTTATGTAATCAATCAATCACTTTAATTACCGTGTTTACCGAGATGGATAGGGCATGTTAAGAATATGCTAAAAATAAATAACCGTTCAAATAATATCCAGGCAGAAGTTAGATAGGCTGCCGCCTAAATGATAGGTGTATCTACCTAGTTATTGTTGGTATACCTACTTACTTACACATTTAAGAAGGTACCTACTCCTTTTTGTCAATTAATATATTATACAAATAAATAAATAAATTAATGTGTATGTGTGTAAGTAACGTCAAAATAACAGCTTTTTACTAAATGCATAATTATGAATGTTTACACTTTATTTTACATGAACAATTCTAGATTTCTAGGCTTAAAATACAAATGTATGAAAACTACATGATATTTTTGAGGGTTCTCATTGATCAAAAACATAAAATACTTAATAACATTTTCTCGATAGAAAAACATCACGAAGTAGCCTCAATTTTTTTGGTTTTTTCGATTTATACACGATATTATAATGATTAATATGACGAAAATTTGATAATTAGTTAGGTATATTTCTACATGAGTGAGGGTTTTGTTTAGGCATTTTAGGTAATTCCTTTTATTTTTGGAGTTATTACGATAAAACACTTAACACGGGGCGCGCGGGTGAATTATAATATAAGGAACTTCGTTCCAAAAGTTTGCTGGCTTTTGGCGTGCTCTTAAGCTAAAATTTATAATAACACCCTTTCTAAATTCCTCTCAAAAATATTATTTTTACGATGAAAAATATTTAATTAGAAATAATTATAGGTATAATGTTACTTTAGATTCATGGATGTAGCAATTTCGAGAAAATCTTTTGGAGTAATTAGGTAGGTAATGAGTGGTTTATTTTTATAGATGGGTGGTGGTAAATTTTTTATAGATTTCTTCTCCTGTTATTAATGTCTAGAACATTAATGTCTAGAACATTAATAACAGGAAAAGAAATCTATAGGTACGGTAAGTATATAGGTACGGTACCTACTCAATAGACCAAAAATATTTCATTTCAGATGTGTGATTCTAAACTAAGGAAATGGACAAGTAACAATAAATTACTAACATTTTTCATACTGGCCGCTCTAAGTCTGTTCGTTTCCACCGTGGCGTTAGCTACCATAGACAGCAAAGTGTCTACAAGACTCATCACCCATGAAGATATTGAAGGCAACTTAACAAAAGAAGAAACAAATGCAACAAACATGGAGGTACGGACCTGGATTTGGTCACCAGCCAAATGATATCGAGAAAACAAATTTTACAAACCTATGTAGCAATGGTTACCCAACAATGTATATTAATTTTATTTGTCAAGTAGTCAGAATATCAAAGCTGATCATCATTTTGTCATCTTAGTTTTAAGTTTCTGTAACGATCTATGACAATAATTCTAATAGGTACCTAACCTAACAGGATCTTGGCCAGTTGACGCTTGATTCTAAAGCAAAATAATATTGATCAGTACCTACCAATGACAATATCTGAATGTTCTTTCATTTCAGGATAAAAATTATTACAGATTGCCGAGAACAGTTGAACCAAAAAATTATAGACTTATGTTGCATCCTAATATGAATAATAATACTTTCGATGGATCTGTAATGATAACATTAAGAGTAACGCAAACAATTCAAACTGTTACGCTGCATACAAATAATTTGACTATCCATGCAGTCAGTTTAAAAAACAGTAATAATCAAAGCATACCAATTTTATCCAATAATAAAACTCTCGATAAAAGAGAGCTATTGATTATTAACTTAGAACATGAAATACACAAAGAATACTACAAGTTGTTCATTCTGTTCTCTGGTAGATTGGATAATAAAATCATCGGATTCTATGGAAGCCACTTAAAAAATGTTGGGTAAGTAGACAACCTCAATCACAATACCATAGATTAATATACCTTTTAATATACCTTTTAAATAGTAAAACACCTTTTATTAATACCAAATCATAGAGCAACACGGGCCACCTGACGGAAGTAGAAGTACCAAATACACTAACATTCTAGTGGGTGTGTAATGTATGATATAATAACAAATGCTCTAATTTCACTTGAAATAACGTTCACATGATATAATTTTCATATGCTATAAAATCATATAACCTAATTTCATATGACCTAATATTTCATATGATATAATTTTCATTTACTATAAAACATTGAGTATAACGTTCATTTTATATAATTCAATAATTATGTATAATATTCTTTTTATATAACATTCATTTGACCTAATTTTCATGTTTAATGGTCACAGTTCTAACCCAACTCAAATGGCACCTAACCAAACCTTAAAACATTCTATGCATGGTCGAGGGTGGGCTTGGTCGACGGAGCCCCGCTTCGCGGGGCTCCTACTTCTGGATGGTTTATAAAAAAATAACCACGAAGGGGATGGCGGGGTCTATTCGCTCGCTTCGCTCGCCCACACGACCCCGCCATCCCCTTCTAACCTAACCTGTCCGAGTCGAGGTGCCCTAAAGTTAGAATTGCATCCAATTTCTACTGGTTACAATAGTTGAGGGTGGTAGGTGTATAGGGTATAACTTTAATCTTAACTTCCCCGTTTTTGTTATAAATGTATCCATTTACAGCAAGTTTTAGTCCACCTTTAGAACTTTTGAATGTACTATAATTAATAGTAGTCATTTTAAAATCTAAAACAAATATCGAGATTGCAATAGCCACACAATGAATAATTTCGCTGTAACTGTATGACAGTAAGAAAAATAATAAATTCGTGTATAGTCTACCCACCTCATGCATAAAAGCAAACTTTTGTAGCAATTAATGCTTATGCGATGCATTTTTGCTAGCACCATACTAGCGGGCGTTTAAAATCGTATCAGATTTTCTAAATTATATTAAAAGTTACTTAGAGATTATGAATACTATAGTAAATGAATAATATACTACATGAATATTATGTCAAATGTGCATTTTAGGAAATGTTTATTATATCATAAGAAATTAGATTAAATGTAATTATATCAACAATTCATTATCTCAACTGATCGTTATATTAAACAAAATTATATTAACTGAAATTAGGTCAAGTGAACGTTAGATTTTTTGTTATTATATCAACCGTTACACACCCGTAGGTATATAGGTTGAATAACAAGAATGGAATGTGTAATTTGGTAGAGAATTATTTTAACAATATTATAATATTTATTACGTAATAATTAAGTTTGTGTGGTGTGTCAAGTCTCATCTTTCGTGGCACGTATTGTACATTTATTTATATAAGGTGAAATAAATATTTTTTAGTCTTGCAATAAAAATGACATAATCTAACTTTATGACATTGACAGAATGATGACATCAATAGATGCACTGTGAGTAGGGATGGCGTTTAAACGATACGCAAATAATGATGTAGTGCTATTTAAATTAATAAGCACGTAACCACATTCGTTATAAGTAATTACTGTTATTAGCTTATTCCTAAAATAAATTGTAATTAATTTATGTTTTGATCATTTTTAGACATTGTAAGTGGTTATAGTATTGTGAGATAGTGTCTAAATAAGTTGTTTTAATAACCGACACATGGCGCGTAATACAATTTTAACGATAGATGGACAGTTATTTTTTGTTATTAATTAACAGATCCTAATACGATGAAATTAAGATACAAAATATACTTATTTGTCTTTCGAATATTTCGATAAATTGCGATTCATGAGTTGATAAGGCTGCAGAATTGAATATGCATACATCGTATTAGAAATAATTGGTTTTACTAGTCAACGTTTAATTCTTAGGGGTGCTTTTTTAAATTTGATACCTAAGTTTTTTTCCACTTTGGTAAAAGATTGTTTGCTGATTTTTGCGTACATGATCGCGTTATATATTTTTTATGTATTGTGAAAACTTTGATTACACTGACAAACATTTTTTTGAGATGATGTTTTGTTAGGGTGTCAGGGTGAGGATGTGTGTGTGTAATAATCACTTTCGGAGTAAGCGACTAATCGGCAAAAAGCGTCAACTAAAATGTATTTATGAGGAATTACATTATAAAAAACCTTGATTGCTAATTAAATATTTCATACACTCGCGTACTTACCACAAGAAATTACTTGGTACAGGTTACATTTAAATATGGTATCATTGTGTAATTGGTAAAAAAAATCCATGCACAAAACTTTCATTTTGACATGATTAAATTTTAACTGAGCTATTTCACTTTAAAGAACAATAATATTATTGTTGTCTTTATTTTATAAGCAAAATCACCGCTCTGGGGGCCTCCCCCATCTCTTAGAACAGTATTATTTATTACTTTGCCTTCCGCACTGTTGGATTTTCGACGCTGGGCTCAGCGCTGAGTGTTGAAAATTCAACAACAGTCATTACGAAGTGTTATTAAAATGGTACTGCTGACCAGCACAAAACTAAAAATCAAGAAACATTGCGAAGTGAACTATATGATTTTATATTCCGACACATCGCAGGCAGCACTCGCGGTTTTGACTAACTTGCGCGCGAATCTAAACTAAACTATAAACGAACCGAAGTTGTCGAATACCCCCGAAACCGTGATCAGCTGGACAATTACTAGTCCGCCTCTATAAAACCGCCAAAGTCATAGTCGGCAGATTTTTTTTAAATAATAATTTTACATTCAGAAAGTGAAACAAAAAACTTATGCTCTTAATTTAGTTCCATAGTACCTATGTCAGATAGCCCTGAGCCTATGGAGTACTAAGTAAAATAAATGAAATTATTTACATTATGCAAACAACAACCATTTTAAAATATAAGTAGTTCAAATGAGCTAATAAGCAACTAAGCGCGTACGTAGTTATATAAGATTTGCAAAAAAAAAACGCCTAAGTTTATTATCGTTTATGGTTTTTAATAAAGTAATATGGTTATGGTTATAGTCAACGGTTTTAAGCCGTTGTGAATGTGGGCACATCAGCACATCATTACCTGAGATCCTGAGAATGACATGATAGTATTGATTGACAGTGACACTCCGAAATTTTTTTTTTGTTTGTTGCCTCGTCCTGAAGTCAGCTGTGGGAAACAAAATATAAAAATAAGTTTTTAAGTTACATATTGTTAGAATTAATGATATGTTCTCGCAGTTTATTAATCAAAACGTGTTTGGACGTTAACCATGTGCCTCTTAGACATCGATATCGTAGACAGATATTTAGCTTCACTGATGTTATAACTCAACAAAGCCGGGTTAATTTTGTTGCTTCTGATAATAATAGCATGGAAGATAAAATGCGTATGAACGTGAAACTATCTGATCGGCTCTCCCCGCTTGTTCGTCCTGTAAACTATAACCTTGAATTACGGCCCAATTTAGAAGAAGGCGAATTTCAGGGGTGCGTCAAAATTGACGTTGTGATTAAGCAGGAAAGAAAACATCTAATTCTACACTCAAAATTTTTGAATATTACTGAAGTAAAGGTTTACAAAGGTAGAGATGAAATTGTCGTTTCAAAGTTTTGTGAGATTAAAGAATTGGAGCAACTATTCATACTTTTTGAATCTGCTATTAGCCCAGGGAACTACAAAATCTTAATTGAATTCAACGGGGACTTAACTAGAGATATTGTTGGATTCTATTCTTCACGTTTGTACGATGCTAGGTAATTTTGATTTTTTTAATAAACTTAGGTACCTACTTACTATATTTAAGTTAGAATAGTTTGTGCAAAATGGTTTAATGTAATTACATGGAATAAATCTATCCATTTACATGAGTTTTATTACAACTTTTCTAGGAAAATGGTGGCAAGTAAGTTCCAACCCACTTATGCTCGACAAACATTCCCTTGTTTCGACGAGCCAGACTTCAAGGCTACATATGACATAACTTTGTGGAAGCCACAGTCTTACATTGCACTTTCCAACATGAATGTAAGTATTTTACAGCAGAGCATTGTAGAAAAAATACTTCAATTGTGTAGGAATATTAATTGTAATGTAGTTTATTATTATCCTTTGAAATATTGTTCTTTTAATCCCATTGAAATAAATTCATCCAAATGATTTTATTACATATTATTATGATTTTCCTCAGTGAACTTATCTAAAATTTAATTCTCCAGGAAATCTCATCAACTTTTGATAAAGATGCTAAAATGGACCAAGTGACATTTGCAACAAGTGTGCCTATGTCTACATACTTAGCATGCTTCGTTGTCTGTGATTTTGATCATAAAGAGACTGAAATTAATACGGGAGGCATCGGAAAGAGCTTTACACTTCGCTCATTTGCTCAGAAACAAGAACTGCACAAAATTGACTTTGCTCAGGACATTGGAAAAAGAGCCACTGAGTTCTACATCAAATATTATGAAGTGCCATTCCCTCTGCCTAAACTAGGTTTGTAAATCAATAAAATATTTTTTGATGATAACTAAAATTGTTTTAGGTTTACAAAACTCAATTTCTTTTCTTTTTCAGTCAAATTTATTTGTTTATAATATATTAATTTTTCAGATATGATTGGTATTCCTGACTATGTATCAGGTGCTACTGAGCATTGGGGCCTGATCACTTACAGGGAGACGTCATTCCTTGTTGATGAGGCTACAGCTTCAGCTAGCAACAAAATTAGTGTTGCCAACACTATAACACATGAGCTGGCCCATATGTGGTTTGGCAACTTAGGTGACACTTGTTTTATAGTATATCTTAATATTATCTATTTTTTTATAATGCACTTTAGTTGCAACTCAGTTTACAGCAAAATATTTGTGTGAGTATACTATTAAACTGTTTATTTAAATGTTTTCAGTGACCATGAAGTGGTGGGATGAAGTTTGGCTAAATGAAGGCTTTGCTTCATACATGCAAGTCAAAGCTTTAGATACCATTGAGCCGACATGGAAAGTTGTATGTAATTTATTCATATAAGAATCTATCCATAATTTGAAATTAAAAAATAAGGTGTGACTGCATGCCTCGCTGGTCTAGTGGTCGCAAAGCGCGACTGGTGAGCATTAGGTCTTGGGTTCGATTCCCAGGTCGGGCAAAGTGTTATTGGGTTTTTCCATCAGCTATTTCTCATTAGCAGCCTCAGAGTCTATTTGTGCCCAGTGTTATAATAAGGTGTATTAAATATGGCTGTTGATTTAAAAAGAAACAAGGTAATCTTGTATTCTTTTCAGTTGGATCACTTCTTAACCAAAACCTTGCACCCAGCGTTGGTGGTAGATGCCAAACTGTCTAGCCACCCAATAGTGCAAACTGTGGATACTCCTGATCAAATTACGGCTATATTTGACTCAATATCGTATAATAAGGTAAGCTCATTTCAGCATCTGATGCTATAAGTTAGCAGTTTTAATGTAAACACGCAATGACTCACTGTGCAAGGCCTGAGATCTAATAATCGCTTTACTTAATCTATACAGTTTTTAGTTTCATGACATTATCTTTAATCTTTATAAGAATAAGGTAAGTACATATTCATACGAAACACTTATAGGTTACTTGACACCATCACTAATTGACGTACTTTTTACCCGACTACGGCAAAGCCAAAAGGAGGAAAAGAATCGCATTTTGCCAGGTGATAAAAATAAGTTAAAAATAACTAAAACCCGATTACGACAAAATCGCGCACTGAAAAGTAAAAAAAAAAACAATATTCATTTGACCGTTACTTTCGAAATTTTTAAGTATAGCCGTGGTCGTGTGCCACCTAGTCAATAAAGATTTGTGTAAAACAACCGCAGGTGGCACACGACCACGGCTATTACTTAAAAATTTCGAAAGTATCGGTCAAATGAATATTGTTCTTGTTTTATACTTTTCAGTGCGCGATTTTGTCGTAGTCGGGTTTTAGTTATTTTTATCACCTGGCAAAATGCGATTCTTCCTTAGATTTGGTATGGCAATGTCGGGCTGTGACTGTCTAACTATTTATTGATTTTGAAAGCCAAAAAAAAAACAAATTTTACAGTAATTGAAAATTGGGTTTTCAGGGCTAAAATAAAGGGTTTTTTTTTAAAGAAGTTATGGAATTATTGGTTAGTGGTATCAACTACCCAATTAGCTTTAGTAAAGTTTAAGCTAAGAGCCTCTTGCATTGAATTTTCTTTAAGTGTCGTCCTCCAATCCGCAAGTGACTGTCTTTGAAATACCACTGCACAGATGGTTGGTTAGCATGTTCACATTAAATTGGCAATAATAAACAACATACTTACTTGCTATAAATTGTAGTAACTCTATGATAAACTTTTTAATTTATTATTTGAATAATTTTATTTGTGTATTTAGGGAGCATCCATTTTAAGAATGTTGGAAGGTTTCACTGGCCATGAGAATTTCCGTTTGGGGGTCTCAGATTATTTAAAAAAGTTTGAGTTCGGCAACACCGTCACTCAAGACCTACTCTTCACATTGGAGCCTTACTTCAAGAAGGAGTATCCAGATTTAAATCTCTCGTAAGTGCACATATTATTTTTATTAGCCTATTCTGTCCCACTCCTGGGCAAATGCCTCCCTCCACTCCTTCCATCCTTCCCGTATCAGTGCCACATCCGTCCAGTTTTAGAGAAATACATCCAGTTCGTCTCGCCATCTCTGTGGCCTGCCGCGGCCCCGAATCACTGTTTCAGGGCACTAGTTTTGTGCTATTTGGGCCCACCGTTTGTCCGGCAAAAAAAAAACTATTTAATGTCAATCATAAGTATAGGATAGAAGGACAGAATTCATTGGATAATATTACTTTAGGCCCACAATTTACCCTACTGTTTTACTTAAAGGAGAACACGGCGTTATTCTGTAATTAGAAAACAATCAAATTGTAATATTTTGACTTATTTACAGGTACGTAATGGATACTTGGACGCGGCAGATGGGTTACCCAGTATTGGAAGTGAAAATAGGTGACATGCCTAATACTTACTTCGTGTCACAGTCACGATTTCTTTTTGATCCTGACGCGGCTTACACTAACGATTCCAAGTTCAAGTGAGTTACCACTGGCTGAGCCAATAGAACGATGGATTACTTCTGTAGTTTTTAACCAGTGTTTTGCAGGGCCAGAGGCATAGAGAAGTGAAAGAGTCATCAACGCTCTAGTACTATAAGAAATGGATCTGTAAAGAACAAAAATCGCCGTCCCATTTTCGCGGCGGAACAACAATTAACAGTTCCCTATAGGTATGGCCACTGAAAATATTTCGTGTGTTTTTAGCTATCGCTGGTTTGTGCCTATAACGTTCAAGACTGACACAGCAAGAAATAATGAGATCGTGTGGCTCTCCGATACTGCTCAAAACGGTAAGAGCAACAAACATTTCGAATTTAAAGATTGCCTTCAAAGAATAGGAATACAAACACTATTATTTTTTAGTGAAATTGAGAGGGGATGAAGGCCACCGCTGGATAAAGCTGAACATTGATCAAGTTGGATACTATAGAGTCAATTATTCACTACCCATGTGGCAGACACTGATTGAGGCCATGAAGTCCAAATCTAAACAGGTAGGAACGAACTATAAAACTGCGCCGGTCGGTAAAAAGCTGATGCGACCGCGATATGTTCATATGTCATCGTGCCTGCATAGGGTTATGCCGCCCGAACGTCCCTTACAATGATGTATACCTACTCTGTTCTAAAACAGTATGATAAAAATGTAAACCCAATACGAATATATTTCACATCACACCAATTACGTGGTTCGCTGGAGGCTAACTGAACAGGATATCCAATGCACCTTTATATATGACCAGAAAACTATATGTAGAATTAAGATCCTGTAGGTCAATTACTTATTAAATTAAGCCTGTGTCATTACCTTTTTTTTCAGCTCACCCCAGCAGACAGGTCAAACCTCATGGATGACATTTTTGCTCTAGCGGAATCGCGCGCGGTGCCGTTCAATATGGCTTTGAACCTCACCACCTATTTACTAGTGGAGAATGATCTAGTTCCTTGGCAGACTGCTTCGTCTATCTTCAGTAACCTCGCAGATAGATTGCTTAATACTTTGGCGTATGACAATCTGATGGTACGCATGGAATTAGCTATGGATAAATAATTATTTTTATAATGGTTTCAGCTATGATGTTAAAACAAGTAACTCTTAAAATTATGTTTTGATTGTTGACAGAAATACGTTCAGCGTATAATTCGCCCCATTTACGTCAAACAGGACTGGGATGCTCAGAATTTGCCTGTGCAGGATAGGTAGGTACGATAACAATCAATAGAACATTATAAGTTTTATCGATTGGTTATCCATTAAAAATAATAATTTTGCCATAATCAAACAGTCAATCTCAAATCTCAATCTAAAAAATATCAATGTTATAGTTTGTTGCGGACACAGATATTGTCGTTGGCTGTAGGCTATCAGTTACCAGAGGCTGAAGAGAAGGCCAAGAGCTTGTTCTTCGAGTGGTTGAACCGAGAAGGCAAGCGTGGGAGCACTTCTATCCAACAGGACCTAAGGGATGTCGTGTACTTCAACGGTAAGGATGAGATCCATTATATTTATTACTAGCCTCTAAATCACTTGTAGCGTTTGCGAGGATTCAGTTCGAATAACTGAATCCGAGCTCCATCCGAATTGAAATTGTTCTAAATTCGAATTAACTTAATTCAGATCCAGTGAGCAACTCGTCATACAAATAGTATTACAGGTAGGAACGGACGACAGCTCTTTAAAGTAAACTTAAACTGCGACATTTTATGCGGTTTTACAACCGCATAAAATGTCGCAGTTTAAGTTACAATAAAAAGTAGTAAAGTAGTCTGATGCTCTGGTAAATGCTGGCGACTGTTCTTCGGATCGTCATTTTCAGCATTCCGTTTGGATGTAGTACGCTGATGCTCTAACACATCAAATATTTCTTTAAAAGCACACACATAAATATGATTGGATAAGGAGAATATCTAGTAGCTACATACTTATTGTCACAGGTATGAAATCAGCTTCCATGGCAGATTGGGATACTCTGTGGCAAAGGTACCAAAAGGAGGAGGATGTACAAGAGAAGACGAAGATTCGTAGAGCATTAGCTGCACCACGTGATACTACCATATTACGCAAGTCAGTACCTACGGCTAGTCAATTAATATAAATTGGAAAATATTTCTGTTTTACTTACGAACTTTCAGCTAAATGTAGCGAGGTAAGATTTAAGGTAGGTAGATTGATTCAAATGCTCAAACTTTCTCTGATCAGCATATCTGGTGTCATATTATAACGTTCATCATTTAGTGAGTCGCATTTCTTTTGCATCTGTATCCATCTTGCATTCATGTTATGCCTCTCATGCATGAGGTTGTGGGTTCAAATCCGGGCAAGTACCAATGTGATTTTTTCAATTCATATGTACTTTCTAAAGTTTATCTTGGACATCACTGGCATCGGTGAAGGAAAACATCGTGAGGAAACCTGGACTTACTGTTCCATTCAAACCATGTCAGAGGCCCTTGAGGCGGTTTAGAAACTCTGACACTAGGGTGTGTGGGCCTGTGGGGTCCTAAGACCTTACTGCCCACACGATAAAGAAGAATTCATGTTAGCGAGTTGCCCATTACGTTTCCCACTCATGAAATTGTCATCACGCTGTGAAGTCATAAATTCAACGTTCTGTTTGTCACACCTAAGCACGAATTGTTTAAAATGACCTCATACTTAGACATGTGCCAAATAAACATTCTATCTGTGTTTTCTAGATTTTTGCTGATGGCATGGGATGAGACGAACATTCGCAGTCAAGACTACTTGAACGTGGTGTCGCAGATAAGTTGGAACCCGTCGGGCACGGCGCTGGTGTGGGACGACGTGCGCTCGCGCTGGCCGCAGCTCGTGGAGCGGTTCACGCTCAACAGCCGATACTTAGGCAGTTTGATACCTGCGATTACTTCTGCTTTTAATACTGATCTAAAGCTTAAAGAGGTATTGCTATAGTATTGTATTGTCTTGTATTGGTATTTACTTATTTTTTAGCATGTGTTTTTTGTGAAGTAATGACATAATTTGTCAACGTCTGATCTGATAGTAAATAATATCCGCCGCTAGTAAGAACATTAGATTTTTGACTAAACTATATTTTTGGAATTAGTGACAATAAGCGGTATTCTCAATATTATTCAGGTATCCATACGTATCATATTCATAAAATACTCTTTATTTGTAGATGCAAGCATTTTTCGCGCAATACCCCGACGCAGGCGCAGGCGCGGGCGCTCGAAACCGCGCGCTTGAAACAGTGCGCAATAACATACGCTGGAACTCGTACCACCTCAACCACGTCGCGTCATGGATTAATAATAATCATCATGCCTAACTCTCTTGGGTCACGTTAATGTCGCATGGGCGCTTTTGCGCCACAATCTACGAAAAAAGTTATTTCTACTTAAAAAAAATATCAACTTTAACTTGTCTTTATGTAAATAAAATTGATTTTGTTTTTGCCGCTCTGTGCTATCTTCGGAAGCCCTGTAATAGCCGTGGTCGTCTGCCACCTGCGGTTGTTTCACACAATTTTTATTGGCTAGGACAGGTGGCATACGACAACGGCTATTACTTAAAAATTTCGAAAATATCGGTCAAATGAATATTGTTCTTGTTTTATACTTTTCAGTGCGCGATTTTTTCGTAGTCGGGTTTTATGAGGGCGGAAGGCCGCCCTAGGTGGGGCGGAAGGGACTGTCAGGCTTTTACTGACTAAAAAACCACCCTGTTGCGTTGCAACAAAAGGAACGTCCCGCAACCCCGCAGACGTTTGGCCCTGTTGGGGCTCCGTCCCTGTGCTGACAGCTCTTTGAGGCGCGTGTAAAACAGAGCGCGCCGTCGACTCGGGCCTGGTCCTTGATCGGACGGTGAGCTACCCATCACTCGCCGTCCGCAAGCCCGCGCCTACGGTGGCTGGATGTCGTCTCTCGACGTCCGACGCCCTGGGCGTCTCCCGCGGCGGCTGGGGCGTGAGGTGGAGGATGTTCTCCCCTCACGCGTCCCGCCTCCTCCTTCGCTAACATTACTGCTTCGCAAAAGAAGGTGTCTGCATCCCTACCTACGTTGGGAATCTGTCGGTAATAGTATCTTGTCTCTTTGGCTATGAAATAAAACTGAAGTAAGATTTGATTGAACTTTTATTTGAATACGGTACTTACTTAATACAAGAAATGTTAAAGATAGTTCATTAACATCAAAGCGCATAATAACACGCCATAATGACGTGCAAGTGACGACATACAGTAGTAATCTTATAACGATACAGTATGTGACACTAATAAATAAATATTAAGTTAGTGATAGATAAATGTAAAGAGGCATGTTGTGTAAATTGTGCCTTGCATGTTTTTTTTCTTAATTTTTAGTTTCACATCACCCTATGTCCTAATGACGTTATAATATTAAATTAGTGTTGTTCCCTATTCAAAACTTTAAGTTACGATTTCTATAATTACTTATTATTCTGTTTCCTCAGAATTACCTGGTACCTAAGTAGTGGGTATTAGGTCTTAAGTCATTAAACTGATCTATTTAGTCTTTTTTGCCCAATACAGCGTAGTAACTATAGGCAGCGCGAACGACCTGCAATAAATTACAAAATTAATATTAAATATGAACTTTGAAAACGCTGCTAGCGTAGCACCCACATCGAGTGAGGGTTTTGAAACATATTTGTTCGGGTGGAAGTCAACCAGCGATCCACCCATACGCCATTGCTATTAGATTTTTTCTAACCACAAAGCTATGGGACTTACCTGTATAAATGAAGGCAAATTGAGGTAATGGAAGGGTCCAGCGCGCAGATACCGTGGTCTCATCATACCAGCGCCCAACATTGTCAGGTCCCGTCTCACACGAGGGCTGAGGCACCATGACGCCGCCGCGAACGGCCCTTCTCCCATACCCAATGAGCTCTGTGCCAATTATTACTGCTTTGAAACTGGTTTAAAGTACAGGTACCTAATCACCTACAAGGCAGCGTTATAGTGGTATATCTAGAGTAGCTACGTGCTATAAAGTAGGTACCTATGCTGTTTATAAAGCTTTTTTATTTAAACTTTATCTAACAAAATGTACAATGGCCAATGATTTACCTAGTAATAAGTATTTAATTATGTCAATGACAATGGCGGAGTTAATGCCTTAGGCATTCTCTAGTCTCTACCTACTAGTCAACCAAAGTTGGTGAAGAGATATCAGGGCATGACAGACCGGGCAAATTATCGTAGATACGAGCGTAGAAGGACAAACCTAGTTTGCAAAATATCAAAGTAGTTACCAAACAAATGTACACCTACCTATATACAAACATAATACATAAGTGATAAGATACATAGGTACTTAAAAAATGAATAGTAATGAGATATCAGAATCTAGGTAGGGTAGGTAGGGTGGGTATTTGATCTGAAAAATGAACTTCGGCTTCAAAGCGTACCGACTGGTGTGGTAGAAGATTATTAGAAGACCTGACCTGATAAGTAATGTACCTAAGTGGAACAAAGATATTGACAATGAGAAGATGAGGAGTAGGAGAATGCTGTTAGGTACGATATTATATATGTTAACTTACTTCAACCACAATTACAACAACCTGATGACATATTGTGACTAGGGATTGCTTTTTTAACTTTTTACTTGATTTTTTAAAACAAAAACCTGTAGTTTCAACATTGAGTTATAATGTACTACGTACTAGAGAAGACACCTCAACTCGATTGTTTGTAACACGAGTTAGAGCGCATGCACTCCAACTCACTTAGTCTATGCCGAGCGTTTGCTGCAACGTGACACATTTGAGTGAAGTTTTGTTTATTATAATATGCCTTCGTGCGTATTGAGATACTGTACAAATAACTCCAGAAACATAAATAAAAGTCAAGGAGTGACTTTTCACCAGTAAGTTCATTAATTATGTTTAAAACACGCTTAATTTTAATTATAATTTTTCAATTGCAACGCGTCACCGCGGCGGCGCGGCGGCCATGTTTACGTGAATGTCAAAGAGTAAAACATTTTGTATGCGCAGACTTGACACTATCGACGTATAAGTTTACATAATTAAGGGCAGTAAAATATTAATTTTAAATCACGATAATAATGTTAATGCAATAACATTAATATTTTTTTATTATTATTTGGATTTAAAGGTTTCCTCGGCGGTGTCATGAAACAAGAGAATCATGGATGTTCAGAATAATCGCAGCGAAGAAACGTGGTTACCTTCAGATTATTCACAAAACGGCAGAAACTAACTAAACTTATATTACTTAAAGGAAATTAAAATATTATTACAGCATAAATACTTTTTTATTTATTCTTTGAGTAAGTACACAAGTAGGCAGAATAATAAAATTATGTCGCATCTGCACGCATTGATTGTTATCTATGAGAACATAACACTCCCCCGCTTGTCCCGCGCATGTCGCGCTGTCATCAAGTGCGCCCATCTTTTGTTTGAGATAGCTTCTCTAGTACGTAGTACATTATAACTCAATGAGTTTCAATTCGATTTTATAACATAATTTTAAATAAGATAAAGTATTAATTTTTCGATCTTATAGCCCTATATGATCAAAAAATTAATACTTTATCTTACATACAAACGGGGCAAAAAGTTGAACTACTGTGAATAATTTCAAATATGCGGGATCCCACGGGATCCCGCGCGGGATTGATCAATCCCGCATATCAATCCCGCAGGATTGAGTGAGCTGCGGGATTGCAATCCCTAATTGTGACCTCATAACAGACCGCGGCGCGGCGAGATCTCGCGAGATTATTAGTTTTATGTGGTTTTTTTTTGCAAATAATCAAAATATTTAAATAAATTAGGAAAAAAATTATAAGTTGGTAAATTATAAGATAAACGTTTATTTTCACGAATTTTTTCAATAGACTTTTATGCATCGAACATTGTTTGACGTATCTGTCTATATTTTTTTGTCTCATAGTCTTTATCACTATCACTACATAGTATAAAACAAAGTCGCTTTCCCTGTCTGTCTGTCCCTATATATGCTTAGATCTTTAAAACTACGCAACGGATTTTGATGCGGGTTTTTTTAACCTTTTCACCGCTAGCGAAAACAGAACGCGATGCCTCGCCCAGCGCCAAGCTATATGATAATATTAAAATGAAGAGCTTCTAAGAAGTCGTGGCGCTGGTGGCACGAAAATCCGGAACTTCTATTGAAGTCCGTGGCGGTGAAAAGGTTAATAGATATAGTGATTCAAGAGGAAGGTTTATATGTATAATACATGCACCCGTGCGAAGCCGGGGCTGGTCGCTAGTAAACTATATTCGCCGACATCGTTCGTTATAGAGACACCTCGCCCCGCGACCGAAACGCACCGAACGAAACCGACAGATCGCAACTCCGTCCGTGTCATTCCGCGCTTCGAATAAGACGTTTTTATGCTCGAGTGCAATCTCGTTAAACTCGCGAGATCTCGTCTTTTTTTCGTCCGAGATCAATCTCGCTAAAAAAGGCCGAGATCTCGCGAGAACGAGATTGCATTCCCTACTCCCGCATCGGTATTAAGTACGGTATCGTGCAACAAAAAACATCTAATCTTCGATCTCTATTCATGTAACTACTCAACAGAGAAAGTGGTCAAAACCCCCAGAAGTCTAAACTTTACAATCGGGTCAAAGCAGAATATTTATTTATGACAATGTTTTCTAGAAATCGAATCGTCCCCAAACCGGCTAGAAAATACCTAGATTCATAAGTTCTGGCTCTCGAATAGGTAGGTAAGCATGTATTTCTACTCGAATTCCGTACCTATGTTATCTCTCGTAATTATTGATGGAAGGGGTCAAAACACTGCACCTGGTCACAGCTAAGCCGTCTCCATGCATTTTACCTATTTAGATATCACAATAAATGACACAGGTACACACATGTGGCGTCATAGCCCTAATGTAGATAGGTAGGTACCTACTTACCTCGTTTAAGACTGCGTCACCATAGCGGCAAAATAAAAAGAGTTGTGTTAGAGTACCGCACATGTACTGCATTGATGATACGAGCTGCATTATGCTCATGTCTTCCTGAAACGGAAATAAAGAAAAACGATTGAAAATTATAATTGCCATTGTATAATAATATATGTACCTATATTAATTAAATATTAAACATACATACATAAACTCACGCCTTTTCCCCATGGGGGTAGGCAGATGAAGAACCTCACCAATAAGGTAAAATATGGTATGGTATGGTGTAGTTTTAGATTATATAATGTCATATGGTATTTAAATATTAAACAAAATATAGGATTTTTTTATGTGTAAATTACTTTTACTAACAATTATATTTTTTTCTTTTATTCTACATCATACCTACTAATATTCAAAGTTTTGTGTAAGTAAATTAAATCATTTTTATTATTTTGTTCTTTACGCAAAATCTTTCACTACCGTTCACATATTAGTTGTAATGTAGGTAGTTAACATTGTTTTTCATTAAACTGCCAAGTTACTGAATACATTAAAAGTGTAGGTACTTACGGATTTTAATCTGACTGCAACTGAGCACAATGTTAGAGTAGCTAGGAAGAAATATACTCCTATAATACTGCTCAACAACTGATCAAGCCCCGTAATCGAACTGAAAATCAGACATGTTCAATAAAATGATTTTATATTTGATACTTACTTAGGTATTTATTATACGAGTTAGGTAGGTAGGTAAGATTCTAATTATAGTTCTAGATTCTAATTATGTATTTCTATAAAGTCAAAGTCAAATCATTTATTTCAATTAGGCCATTATAAGGCACTTTTCAACGTCATACTAACTTTACTAGTACCATGTTAGTGTTATGACAACGTTTAATCCGTTCACGAGCTCTATCGTCTCTTCTCGTCAAAGGTTTGCATCGTTTCCCCCTGCCTCCGATTCGCGAACTATAGTCGCGGAGCATAAAATATTGTCCACAAGTAAATGTCATGATCCCGATAGCTGTTAAATCAAATGCAATGTGGACACAGACATAATAAACAGCAGCCCAAAATTCGACCAAAACTGCCACAATGTAACAGAAAATGCTTAAGTCATCCAGTGGAGCCCAGACCGGCAAAATGTGAGGATACTTCGGGCATTCCATTCCACGCATCTGACACTGTATATAATGTTCCACAAATGGAGATATTATAAAGATGATTGCTGTAATGCTATATATTATAGTCAGAATGGTTTTAGTATTTCTAAATTTATTTGTGTAAATGTTTATGTAGTCGGAAAAGGTGTCACACTCCTCATCATCCGACTGGTACTCTGCATGAGAGATGGAATTTTTACTCAATTGTGTGTTTTCCAACATTGCGATTTGTGTTAGAAGTTGACGCCAGCTTTGATGGCTTCTCCGTAAAGAAATTAGTTTGAGGATCCCCATGCCACAAAACGCTAGAACACTCAAGCATTCGAAGAGCCTGTCAGGATCCTCCTTAGCCATGAATACTGCAATGACTTGTAAAGTGAATGTTATCGCGAAACAGACTATGGACACATTAGCCGCCCAGTGCACCTTGTAGAGGGTCAAATATGAAGAGAGGCCTGTATTGTGAATGAGACGGCTGATCAGAGCTACTAGGTTGACAGTATGGCCTTCACGAGCTCCCAAAAAAGAACGAAGTAGATTGATGATCTGCAAAAGATTTTTAAACATACATATACATACATAAACTCACGCCTTTTTCCCATGGGGGTAGGCAGAAACCACAGAACGCCACCTGCTACGATCCTTACATACTCCTTTCGCCTCATCTACGTTCATACATCTCGTCATACAAGCACGCCGGTTACGAGTACTCCGCACCTGACCTTTCTGAAGAACCTCACCAATAAGGTCAGTGTAGGTAGATTTTTAAATATCTCAGTTTTTTCATATTCGGTATGTACCTATGTAAAGTAAACTACGAGGAGTTGGTAATTAAATTAGACATGAACAAACCTTAGATAACATCATGGAGAAAATCAAATTCCGAACAAAGGAGAATGTCGTGAGCCTTTATAGGTTTGTTATTCGTGAAAGCTGTAGATAGGTTTACCTACATTAAAACCTGAATTGCTTTTTGTTTTTTTACTTTTTGCGTCAGTTAAAGTCCACTTCCTATAGGTTAGCTCATTTTTCACTGCAACGTAACACGAAAAAATAAAGGATATTAAACCTGTAAAAAAAACGAATTTATGTTAGATACATTAATTTGTGTTCTACTTAGACAAAAATTATAATTTAATTTGGGCCACTTATTACTTTTACCTCTGGTTATATTGGCCGTATGTAAAAGTTTCGTAGGTAGGTATTTGCAGGAACGTCACTTCAACTTGATAGATTAAATTATAATTTTATTTTTGTAGTACTTACATAATGAATTTTTAGCAAGGTATTTTCCTCACAAGTGAAAATAATGTCGTATAAAACGCCTGAGCATTTTATCATTACACTCTCGGTTCCAGCCTAGACCGTAATGACAAACTTACCTTACTAGTTTTTTAAAGTAGGTAACTATCTTCTATTATTGGTTTATTTAATATTTTTGAGTATAGGTAGATACTACGCTATGCCACAGTTAGTGCTACAATGCTAACATCATACCTTTCTAATAATGATGTAGGCAGGTAGGTTTATAGGCATATAAGTAAGTAACCTGGCCTATCTACTTACTAGGTACTACCGATAAAACAAACCTTACCTGCTGTCTACCGCAGTGGTTTGGTATAATTTAAGTCTAATTAATGGCATTACATTGACAATTAAATTGTATAGTGACATCGTAGTAATTATTAAAAACTTTTCTCTTATTAGGTATGTAACACTAGTTATGAAGAGTCCAAATTATAAATAAATACCTAAATAGGTACACACAGCAAAACAGATAGGTACCTATGCTGGGTCGTCAGATATAGTTGAAGTTTTCTTAGAAACCGATGGATGTTTTCGAATGTAATTTAATTTAAAAAGTAAATAATAAGTAGTACTTTATTTAGGTTAAGTTTCAGTCTTGCAAAGACATCCATCGGTTTCTTAGAAAACTTCAACTATATCTGACGACCCTGCATACCTATCTGTCTTGCTGACTGTACCTACTACTCGTACTGCTAGGCTGCTGCTACTAATTAGGTATTGATAGGCAGGTAGGGTAAACAATCTAAACTAGCGACCCGCCCCGGCATCGCAAAAATGTAAAGTGTGACGGATCACGGAGTTCGTATAACAAATTACCTATAGGTACAATGTAGGTACCTACTTACATATTATTTATTCCGGCCGACCGACCGCCCGTTTACGGTTCAGATTTTTTAATCTTTCATATCTTATATCTACTGAGGTGCCCACCTCGTTGGTCAGAGCACATGCTCACGACCAACGCGGTGGGAACACAAGACCCTACGATCTTGGGTTCAATTTCGTGGCCGGGCTGTGTTATTGGGTTTTTCCATTATTAATTTCGTAGTAGCAGCGGGGTTTGGTATTTGTTGAGAGTAGTTGCCCCAGAAAGTACGTACGTACCTAAAGCCTGCACCTGATATTGTTTCTATCTGATTGCCGTCCCATCGGATTACTTAGGAGAGTAAGGGATGAGGCAGTGTGCTTGTGTTTGTGCTCACACTCGTGCTCTAATAAACTATAATAGTGGTTTGTGACGGGTAGACATTTCTTATCGTAGCCATAGCATACTTAATAAATCTAATTGCATAATTTTCGATTGAATTAGGTGTCTATTAGATTGAGTAGAAGACAGTCCGCCTTTTCCATGTATCTGTGGAAAACAAACACTCATTGATAAAACACCTGCACATTTTCCCTGAATCACAATAACTCCCTCCGCCTTTTCCATGTATCTATAGAAAACAAACACTTTATTGGTAAAACATCTGCACATTTTCCTGAATCACAGTACGTTATATTATAAGTATATAGTTTTTTTTTAAGAAACTCATTATAAGTATGTAGGTACCTCGCTTCTTCCCCACTTCTCAACTAGATTGCTCAGCTAGTTGAGCAGTTGAATGGTAGGACATAGTTTGTATTACCGAACATTTTATGCCCATAGATAGCTCAAAAAATAATAAAATTTCTATAATTTTTAGACTTTTTGGTGTTTTCTCTGTGAACACGAATTTAAAGTCATAAGAATATCTTAGGTATCTATAGCGTACATAAGGTGTAAAAAAATACGATATACACATTGTACACTTAGCTATGCTTAGCCAGCATAATTATCGTCCTGTTTGTTGGTTTCTGCTGCATGTATTACATAGGTAGATATAGCTAGTAAATTGTTGTGAAGATGCTAGCACAGTTAGTAAATAAAACACTAGAATAAATGTACGTAAAAGTTTAATTATAATTAAGCGATAAGAGAGTCCTGAGCTATAATTTTAAATAGGAAAGTGAATTCTATTAAATGCAACATTATCAAGTCTACCATCCTGAATACTGCCAGCCATTGTTTGATTGGAAGCCTAGGTCTCGATTGTCCCAGCTGTTAGAAGAACCGAGGCTCTCGACCACAGTGGAGTCTGCGAATCTTCCGTTCCATCCAGGAGATGATCTAAAAGAATTTCGGCTGTAACCATCGTTTAAGCGGTATCCACTCTGTGACCAATCGCTGCTGGAAGGATTGTTGTTTTCATATCCACTTCGCCTTCGGCCGTTGAATCCGAAGGGAGCGGTTCTGCGCCATCCACCATTACTATCTGATCGACTCAGCCCACCTCCAGACACAGGCCAGCCGCTGCCAAAAGAGCGCGTGAAACTAGCGGTAGGAGCTCCGCCAAAACCGTTACTTGTTTGCCAGCCACCACCGCCTGAGGACAATCTCAGATTGTTTATTTAATGAGTATTTTCTGACTGTCGACACGTAACCAAAAAACTCCATTCATATTAATAAAGTCAGCGTTGTTTGTGTTTTATACAATGATAAACAAATATTTAAGGGTCTGGCAGTTGTTTTAAACCTAAAAGGTTGTGACTGTTGTGTTGAAGGACTATTTCACAAAAATTTTGTCTTGCCATGGACCATCAAATTGTTTCGCGGTAGTTAATATAGAATACCCTTAATAAGTAAAATACGTATTAGATTCTTAGAAAATGGAGGCTAAAACACAATAGGTTCTTGGTATTGTGTTTTGGGGTTACGGGTTTCTAATACCTACGTGAGAGAGGAGGGGTAAGCGGGGGATCGCGAATGGCATACCAATCACGTAATTCATAGTTAGTGTGTGCATGTGCTTATCAGAGAAAAACCGTAAAGTGGAAATCAGATACTTAAATTTATTGGGAAACATTATTATTTGCGTTCGGCCAATCAACTGTGGTTAAGCTTAATAAGCGAAGATTTCTATAAAATGCATGAATACCGGCACCGACACCGGCAGAGTGCCTTGACTGAGGAAAAATGCAACGGTTTTATTACAGAAAATAAGTGCAGATTAAATAAAGATAATAATAATTTTATATGTTATACCTACCTGGAGAGCGGACATCTCGACTGGCGATGGCCACTGCTGCTGTAGCAATCAGTACTAGCACCAGAATCTTCTGAAAAAATAAACGAGTATTGGCATTACTCCTTGGTGAACATTTGATGGAAATTCTCAAAAGTCAGAAAACAAAAAAGAAAAAAATATTTTATATTATCATTTTAAACGAAGAAAAAACGATTTCAAACTAGAAAATGTCCAACTGTCCAGGCGTTTACTGTCCTTCGGCACTGACCGGCCACTGTCTAGTTGCGTTCGTATGGAGCCAGTGACGACCCAGTAGCTGCCATGTCCTTGTGGGAGTGGGGTAGGGTCAGGACAGTAGAAACAAAATATTTTGAATTTGCTGACCGACAGCAACTGACCGGTCAGTACTGGCTCAACTTTGTTTTCACGGACCCAGTAGCTGTCAGACAGTAACTGTCCTTCACTGTCCGACAGCTACTGGGCCTGTGAAAACCAGGCTTAATAGACACTTACAAAATATCAGTTTACTCCACAGTTTCTCTCCGTGCCCTTTGCTTACATATTTTGATAGCATGGTACCTAACATGGTAGCTACTAGCTCTTGCCCTAGACTTAGTCCGCATGAATGTCGGTTACCTATCTGCGAAGTTTTAATATTTTTACATGGAACCCTAATCTTTTTTAGGGTTCCGTACCTCAAAAGGTAAAAACGGAACCCTTATAGGATCACTTTGTTGTCCGTCTGTCTGTCTGTCTGTCTGTCTGTCTGTCAAGACCTTTTTTCTCAGGAACGCGTGGAGGTATCAAGCTGAAATTCATATCAAATACTCAAGTCTATGGTCTCTTGGAGCTGTGAAAAAATCAAACTTCTAAGTCAACGCGATCAAAAGATACTCCCGTTTATGCCGCAAATTTTCGACACTCGCAAGGGAATCAAAACCTACAGGGTACTTCCCGTGAACTCAGAATCTTGAAATTTGGTATGAAGCAACGTCTTATAGCAGAGATATAGGAAAAATTGCGAAAAGTATAAATTTTTAGTTACATCATATAATAAAAATATTTTTAATAATTTTAAACTTACTACCCCTTTCCTCATGAACGCGTAGTGGTATTATATTGAAATTCATATCAAATACTCAAATCTATAATACCTTTAAGCTGTAACAAAATCAAACTTCTATGTCAACGCAATCAAAAGAAACAGGAATTAAAACCGCATATTTTGAAACTCGCCACTACTCGCAAGGGAATCAAAACCTACAGGGTACTTCCCGTGAACTCAGAATCTTGAAATTTGGTACGAAGCAACGTCTTATAACACAGATAAAGGAAAAATTGCGAAAAGCATAAATTTTTAGTTACATCATATAATAAAAATATTTTTAATAATTTTAAACTTATTACCCCTTTACTCATGAACGCGTAGTGGTATTATATTGAAATTCTTAACAAATACTCAAATCTATAATATCTTTAAGCTGTAACAAAATCAAACTTCTACGTCAACGCAATCAAAAGATACAGCAATTAAAGCCGCATATTTTGAAACTCGCAACTACTCGCAAGGGAATCAAAACCTAAAGGATACTTCCAGACGACCTGGAATCTTGAAATTTGGCATGAAGCAACGTTATAAAGTACACATATAGGAAAAATTCCGAAAATCTTAAATTTTTAGTTACATCACATAGTATATTTTTTTTAATAATCATAAACTTACTATTTCGTACCTTAGCCAATCTAAACCGAGATTGATCCAAATTGTGCCTATTTCTAGTATTAAAATTATGTCTATCACTTCTCTTCTTAAAGAGATAAAGATTTTTCCGAACATACATAATGTTTTCATATATGTATTGACAAGGTACCGTCAGCTTTCCACATTGTTATGTTATGGATTTCATTTAGCAATAAAAATACCATAACTTTTACTTATATACCTACAGGTTTGTACGGAACCCTCGGTGCGCGAGTCTGACTCGCACTTGGCCGGTTTTTCTAATTATAAAAGTAAGTTAAGCCAAGTTACTTCATATAACATCAGCTATCCGCCAGTGAAAGTCTTCAAAATCGTCCCAGCCGTTTCGGAGATTAACAGGAACAAACAGGCAGACAAGAGGGGCAATTAATTATGTAACATACCTATGTACTTACTTTCAGCATTTAGTAAAAAGCTGTTATTTCGATACACACAGACACTTAAATTTTATTTATTTGTATAAATATATAGATTATATTATCACCTATACTAATTTATCTACCTTATTACCTACCTACTCATGTACTGGCACTTTGTATGAGGTTTCACTTTATCTATAAAAATAAACTGACTTACCATCTCTGGTGGTACTCGGTTCTTTTGCGAAGATTAGTGAATCCCATTCTATTTATATTACCTGCATCCCAAATCCATCTAGTTTTTATTGCCACACATCAGAGGCACGATATCATTAGACCAACAAAAGGGTAATTATGTTTGGGTGACACGATTTCAACATTAATTCGATTAACGCTTCTCTTTAAGATCAAGAGTATAAAGCAAACTTTGTCATTAGCAATTTATTATTATATAATTGCGTCAAGGTTGTGTTTTGGGAAAATTCAGGTAATTTTTCTACATGAGACCTGCCCAAAAAGCAAAATTATCCTGGAACGTGTAGGTACTTTATATGCCGTCCATACGTACCTACGAACCAAATGTTCATGTTTGATGTTTGTGTTCGCTATGTTCGTGTTCGCACGTTTTTACACGACTGCCCCAAAAAAAGGAGTGTTATGTGTTCAGGGTTAATGTATGTATGTATGTGAGTTTCTTTATTCCACCATAACTTTTAAACTTTTAACTGATTTAGATATGGGGTATCGTTACAATCCTTGCATCGTTCCGAGTAACATAGGCTAGTTAAAAATAAAAAGAAACCGGTGTGGTCACTTTAAAACGTAAATTAATACCAGCCTCAATTTATTTTTTTAATGAATCTGGTCGTGTCTATGTTTATTGTCTAGAATTTGACAAGTAGATTAAAAAAATATATAACACTGTAAATAAAAAACGTCGTGTAAAAAAACTGACGAGTAAACAAAGTACAAATATGTGCAATTTTTGCAGCCGTGTTTTTTAATTTTTTAATTATAGTAGCTTGTTTGTTTAAATAACGTGCCTACATCTAGTGGTGATTTCTCGAACTAGTGTAGTGAGACTGCTGAAAACTATATATGTAAATACAATTCTCGCGTTACTCGCATTAGGGAAGAGCTTCGTTGTTTAGTTCATTTCACTGCAACACGATGGCGCTGTAAACAATGTAACACATGTACATAATAAATAAAACTGTAGATACACACATGACAGTGCGCCGTAGGTAGGTAATGGTATATCATGATTGAAACGAAGACCTAAAGTAGTACCTACTTAGTTTTTAGTTTTTATTAGATTCTACATACTTAAATATAATTAAGTATGTTAATATTAAAATAAAATACCTACTTTTTCAGGTCGGGCAAAGTATTGTGGGGCTTTTCCATACAGACAGCCTGAAGTGTGGTGACACCCAGTGCTCTAAAGCACGTAAAACCGTTGGTCTCTTCCCGGTCGTGTCGGATTGCCTTGGACTACGAGAGTGAGGGAAAAGGGAGTTCGCCTTTGTTTGCGTAGTCTCTTGTGAACTTTATTAAAAAGTTTGTTGGTAGCATAATTACTATATCGTTGGCCGCTATAGCGTCTCTGCAAAACGACTTGATGTAAGGGCGACTTCATTCTAGCTTTTCTGGCTCGTCGATCTTTATAGCTATTAAAGCTATTTTTCTTTAATAATAAGTAGGTGTGGGCATGTTTATCAGCCAACTCTGTCATGGGAAGGGTTATTCATTGTTAGGCGTACGTAATAATTAGGCGCCATTTACAATTTGTATTAAAGAGGGTAATTATGGTTTTTGTTGTAAGATTCAAATAATGTCTAATACGCCATTGATTTATACATTTATGTTTAGAAAATACTTTAGGAAATCCAAATAAATCCATACTAAAAACACATAATTATTATTTGAATACCGTGTATGGTTCTCATACTGTCAAGTGGCTCTTTCAATATCTGTTCATTACCTGTGGGACGAGGGAAGGTTGTACCTATGCAGAAAATAATTATTATTATGTATAATTAGGCGTTTTAGGGATTAGATAATTTTATCAGAATAAACTTAGGTAACAATAAAATGCCACGCTACGAAGAGCAAAGTAAAAAAAAATTCACCATTATTTATTTGATTAATTTATTTATTGTGGCACTCCAACAACAAAGTTACAAAAACATCTAAACATACAAAACTTAAATTAATACTATCGTAACCTTGTCACTTACAGCTTTAACATTATGTAATACATAGGTACAATGTTAATAGACAATATAGTGAAAATTATGCAAGAAGAAATCATGGATCATTAAATTAAATTATTAATTAATCGTGTATGTTATGTGCCTACCTAAATAGTAATTACCTAATTACTTTAACAGAACTTGAATTAATCCTTTATCACCTTGAATGTTAGCCCTTTTTATTTTTTTAAGCTGGTAAAAATCATCAAATGGGGCGGAAGGGACTGTCAGACTTTTACTGACTAAAGAACCACCCTGTTCCTTCTGTTGCCCTTTACATTCCGGGGCCACGGTATCCTGTTATTAGGACGTCCCGCAACGAATGTTAGCCCTGCTGTCTGATAAAACAATCACAGGACACACGGATTGCATAATATGTTTTTATATGCCTACTGTCCATTTTATAACCGGAAAATGCCTGCATATTTAATTACCAATGTATTATATGGAGTGACTGCCATTTGACCTCCACGAGCGAACTACTGGGCAATCCTCATAATTAGACATACTTATGCAAAACATTCCGTATCAACCCACACAATGAAAGTTATGAGAAAAAGCCTTTTTCACACATTTTTGCCTAGAGTGTGCAATAATAGGTTCCAAAGGTCTACAATATAATATGCATAGGAATAATTTTATTCTTTTGTTTTAGATTTTAGATTATGTTGAATTTATTTTTTTTCAGTTTACTTGTTATCATAACTTAAAATATTTTTAATTTTTAGAATTTCGTACCCAAAACGTACCACCGGGACTCTATTACTAAACTTCTCGTATTTCCACTCTCCGTCTGTCTGTCAGCGAGCTGCATCTCATGAACCTTAGTAGAGAGTTGGAATTTTCAGTGTGTCTATTTCTATTGCCGCTATAACAACAAATAATAAAAATAAAATACAGTTACCTAATAATAAATAAAGGGACCATAAAGAAACGTATTTTTTGTATGTAACATTAAATACTGTTCAGTGGTACGGAACCCGGATCCGGACTCGCACTTGACTGGTTTTGACACTTATTTTTTTATATGCCTTATTTTTTTTTGTTGAATATTTTGATCATTTCGTATTAACACTGGTCTGAAGATAGGTCAGGGCTACGAAATGATCAAAACAAAGCAGATAGAATAGAATAACAAGGACAAAAATAATGTCAACTAACAAGTTAAAAATATACAATATAATTTATAGGTATATAAATAATAAAAAAAGTTTTCTTCAAAAGACCGCCTTCAAAATCTACGAAGTGAAAAATAACTTTAGTTTTGGAAGTCGGCGACTGGTTCTGTTTGTGGTTTTGTATTGCCATCAACTTTTTTGTAAAAACGTTCTTTATTTTTCACTTTTTATAAGTACCTAGCAAATTCATCCTGTCATCCAAATCCATGAAGAAATAGTTACACTACGTAAATAAATAAGCAAGTGTGTTTCATTTTCCGCATGATGAAACACATTTCTATGATTGGTTGACTAGGGATAGATAACTAACCAGCAATTATCTTTGATCTTCAGTACAATAACCAAATCACAATGCGTGTACTGTGCTCTATTGAGGATTTCCATTGTTTATCTCCGAAGGTCTACATCTCATCATCACGAAATTAATATGGGACCACCTCAGGAATATAACGCTTTCGAATAAAAATGAAGAAGAAAGAACTTTGAAAACGGTCGACAATAGGCATAGAATCGGTGAACATTCATAAAAATACCGTATAAACATAGAACCTCTTCCATTTTTTAATTCAGTTAAAGTAGCTATGAGTTATGTACATACTTATTTAACATTCATTGAGATTCTGGTAAAGATCTATTACTTACTATGCAACAACTACTTTGCGCTATGGTTTAAAGTCGTGAATGTGACCATAATATAAATACACACATCAAAAAAGTCTAGGGATCAACATCCCTAACATTTGTTAGGGATGTTGATCCCTAGACTTTTTTGATGTGTATATTATTAATAAGTATGACTTGTATACGATACGACTTGTGACTTGCTGTACGAGTATGTTTTACAAAAAACCAAGAACATAATCCGTACTACCGCATTATGTTTTAAATTAATTAATTCATTGAAAATTTACCCGAAACCTGAAAATGGGTCATTGTACTCATCTTATGAACAACTTTTACTATGGGATCAATAACCCTGAAATCATGAAAAAAAAAATCAGCTGTTAACAAAAATGGTAGGTACTTACATAAAAGATCGTAATGTGTAAATCAGCTGTTTTTTTTCACGATTTCAAGGTTGGTCCCCATAGTAAAAGTTGTTCATAATGATGAGTACAATGACCCCTTTACAGGTTTTGGGTGCATTTTCAATTACCCTGTGAACTGTGTAATTTTAAACTACTGCGTTGAGTTGATAAAAATGAATGACTGGTAGGGGTCTGTGCTGGTTTAGTGAATTCTCTCGCATTGCTTGACGAAGACCTGATGAGGTGAACTAATGCTATGCTGATCCAATGCTGAGATACGTGTACTTTGACAGGTCAATGGAAATATGTTGCAGTTTAGGTAGATAACTGCAACATAAGATAAGTGGACTTCCTCGTTGGTCTAGCTACTGCTGGGCATGAGTTCTTGGGTTCGATTACCAGGTCGGGCAAAGTGTTATTGGATTTTTTCCATAGGGAATTTCTCAATAGCAGCCTCGGAGTCAGGATTTGTACCCGGTTGTGGCATTATGCTCGCCCACTATTACCTACATGGGACTTAAACATAACTGGCGAAATGTGGGTGTACTCTATAGGCGTGATGTTTTGTTATAAGTAAGTAATTGCAACGAACTTGTTACCTTCTGTAAAAACTTGCTATCATATTGCGTTGTTTTATTGACGAAATAAGTAAGAGGTATCAACTCCCTGAAATAAACAAGCAAATATAATAAGAATTGATTTTCGATTTCCTCTGAAAATATTACTAGTGTTTTTCTTTTAACTCACTGTGCCAGAGAAATCTAAAAAGAAATTCCGAAGATTGAGTGCTAGATATTACAGATCGCTTCGGTGACCAAGAAAACTAGAAGTCGCTTGATGCTTGGAGGTCGTAAGCACACTCGATCATAACCCATTAGGCAATTGACAATGTGTTGCGAATCAGACTCGTGCATCAATTTAGCAATTTATGTACAATACGAACCTACCGTATCCGTACAATGTATTAAATTGGCTAAAATAAGATAGGAGAGACTAATCCTCGTACTCAAGTCGTACGATGGAATTCTAGAACATTCTTAATGATTCTTACAAGTTAGAACCCAAAATTTAGAAAAATAAGATTGACAAATAAATACCCAATATTTATTAAAAGTGATAGTAATAAAATGAAACAAAGATCTTAATTTTACTATGACCAACTTGCTTTTATTTAAAAAACGAATGTAAGGAGATTATTTCTCAGGGAGGTTTTAGGAAAACTCTTCATAATTATGATTTTGTATGATCTTCCCATAAAGCCGTTGACAGACGAAAAATCAGGTGACTGGTGACAGGTGACCGGTAAGTCACCCAGGGCTTGAGCGGTTAAAGGACGTTCGCACATCGGTTGTATTAAGGCCGTGTTACACGAGTCATTTTAAAGCATTTTTCTCAAGTAGTATCAGTACCTACCTCAAACTGATAATTTTCCTAGAAAACGGTATTCTGTCAGATTTATTTTCTTTTATGGTAATTATAATGAGCCATACATAGTCATGCGCAGTAAATCGTGTCAGTTAACTTTAAAGATGAAAAGGTTGTGATCTCAGATGATATCAGTTTCCTAGAACTAGAGCGATAGACCACACATTTCTAGTACTTTCATCAGATGTTTTAAGTTATAACCGTTTATCGTATATCTTTTAAGTTGTAGCCAGTTTGTAGGTTAGTAGATATACATATATATGAGTCACGTCATTGGCTAGTATATTTATGTATTTAATGAAGTATGGAAGACTTACAGCTTAAAGACTAAGTAAAAAAGGAGACGATAGTTGACAGGAAGCCAATTACAAGTCTTCGCGTATAGTATTAGATTCGAAACTTAAAAGTAAGCATACAACAGATAGATACATTTTGTTGTTGGTTACATATTAGTCAAAACTATTTTGTATACAATGTAATAATAGTTATTTGTTATACAAGAGTGCAAAGTTGCTTTTTAACCGCGTGTTCAATTTTGATGACCGAGCAAGCGAAGGATTCTAAAATTAGAATCCTGAGCGTTAGCGAGGGAATCAAAAGAGCACGAGGTGAAAAATCTTTGCACTCGAGTGCAACACGTAACTTTTCATTCCACCTCAGCGAGGAAATGACTAAATGCAAAAAAAAAACGTTTACAATCACAAGATAGGTACACTTTTATTTCAGTTTAGGTATTAATTACTACATTATGACAGGTAAGTATTACAGAATAATCTTTAAATTATAACAAAATAATACTAAGGTATAATTAAGAAAATTTTAAAGTAACGTTGCTACAGTTATTTAAATTGAGTGTAATATTTTTGTTTGGTACTGTAATATTGGTGTTAGTCACTTGTGTACTGTTTTTCGGTAAACTATCTGTCATACTTAATAGTTGTACCGATTCATCGGATTCCCTTGGCGTGAATGTTGGAGAGAGAGGGAGATGGTTAGGTGTTTCATAACGGCTTATTTTTGATGTAGAAGGGCCAGTCCAAGGATCCGATTGAGGCTCTTTCAGTGTAATGGCTCCTACGATGCCTTCACATATTTTAGACTTATTTTGGATGGAATCCTCTATGTATCCCTCTACAACTGCATTGGACTTCCAGCCTCCGTGGCGCTTAAGGGACAGGAGATCAGCTCCGGAATCAGCCAAAAGTGTGGCTGAAGTTCGTCGGAAACAATGACCCGTGTACAACAGGGGTTCTGGAAGTTCAAGAAATGTTGCTATTTCTCGTGGGATACTGCCAATTTTATTAGTACCCATAGGCTGTCTAACACACTTTCCATTGCGAGTGTTAGGCGGGCGTAAGGCTTGATATTTCTCAACAATCGTTACGTATTCCTTGCGAATGACGAAGTTGCGGTCTCTTTTTGTCTTTGTATTAGGTAAATTAATTAATAGTAAGTCATCTGAATGTTTCTCAATGTTTTTGACATTAAGTTGTGTTAGTTCATTAGTTCGACATGCTCCGTTTATTCCAATAATAAGAACAACCTGTAACGTAAAGAGTATTGTAGTAGATAAATGAATAAAATTGATATGAACGCATAATTATGCCTATCAACATCTACTAAGTATACTATTTAATTGAGATTAATATACTTAAGTAGATACTGAATGTGCAACTGACTTACTTTTGTCGCCAAATATACGGAATCGGGTGCTTCGTTAAGAAACTTTTCAATATCAGATACTGTGAAAACCTTCGATTTTTTTGGTTGATGACCAGATGAGGCTCTTTTTAAAAATGCCACTAATTTAGGATAGGTATCCATATGTTTGTCTTTTTTCATCTTTATTGTTGCTTTTAGCATCGAATACGTACTCCATAGAGTGCTTGCTTTCTTGTTCTCGGATAATTCTATAAAATATGCCAGCAATACGTTTTCTGAGAAAGTTTTGGCTCCTTTTGCTAGTCGCCACGTGTTGAACATATCGTACTGTTTTAAATACTTCTCGCGTGATTGTTGAGGGAGAAAGCTCATTTGCGCATTATTAACAGTTTCAGTCAATTCTGTTGGCGTCAAGCAAACTTCCTCGTCGCTAGAATCACTCATTCACTTGTTTTCAAGTTTCTTGTTTTTAATAGGTTTAACAATGACGTGAAAAAATGCCGCGTAAAGAACCGCGTACAAAGCATATTGAAAAAAGAACACCAAGAAGGTTCATTAAAAAAAGGGAAATTAAAAAAAAGTTGTATGATATATTCGGCACCATAGAGGTAGCAGTAAATAGGTTTAATGTTTTTTTTTTAATTCACAAACTTAGTGCACACGATGTTCTAAATTCAATTTACTTTATCCTCTAGAGAATAAAAACGGCTTTTCCACTCAGATATTGAAGATTAAAAATACTCTTTCCGAGATGGTGGGATGAAAAAACAATTAATAGAAATATAAAGGTAACAATCAAAGGAAGAACGTTACACTAGTTGTAAGGGATCCAAGTCATGTTGCTTTACATATTTCATAAAATCGGACAGATTCCAATAGGAACATCCTGTACTGAATTGAACCTGTATGGATTGATTCGAGGCTTATCTTTTGGAAATAGAAAATGTTTAGGTAAATTTATTTATAAGCACGACACGGTACCTGATTAGTAGTTTTCATTTAACCTATAACAACGAAATAATTATTCTATAATTGGTAACTACTTAAGTAGTTTAGTAAATTTCATTGTAAGAAAATTGAATTGCCGTTTTGTCAGTTTGGTAGAGTCAACAAAATAGATAGGTATGCAGGGTCGTCAGATATTTTCTTAGAAGCCGATGGATGTTTTAAAATTTAATTTAATTTAAAAAGTAGATAATCATCCTTTCATTAATTAAGTTTCGATCGAAGACATCCATCGGTTTCTAAGAAAACTTCAACTATAATTATCTAACGACCCTGGATACCTATCCATTTTGTAGACTGTACACTAGCCACTAGGAACATTTCAGATAAATGGGCAAGCACGTCATAATCGTTGACGATAAATCAAGACGAGATTGCAGATTGAAGCCCGTAAATCCGTAATGTATTGATTGTGAACAAACACGTTAACGAACCTCCTTATGCGTTTTCAGTACATTTATAAAAATATTAACATTGAATACGCTGAAGAACCTAAGGAATTGCAAAACTTAGATTTCAACCACGTACGTCGTAGCAAGGTGGGTAAGCCCCTCACAAGGTGAACCCACGATTTAGTAACGTGACAGTCACGGGAATACTCTCCACGCGGACATAGCCGGGGGTCATTTTGGTGGGCTTGAGGACAGCAGTGGAAGTCTTTAAGTGGAAATAATGATGATACCCCTGAAATTCAGTTGGGTTGGTTCTGTCTGTTATGTTTTACATGTTGTTTTAAAAGACAGTCGTTAGATACCTATTATTTTCATCTCTTTAGCATTAACATTAACATCAAAGAAAGAAGACGAAGCATTAACATTTAAATTATATAGGTAGGTTTTTAGGTAACCTAATTACTGTTTTATGCATGCTACGTTCTTATCACCAAAGGCAACCCCTAAACAGCTTATTACATAAGCTGTTGCATTTATTTTTAGACGATAAGTTCAGGAGTTATCGTGATCACGTGAGTCAAACTACAAAACGTGATCTACGTGGAAAATAACGGGAACATGGTAGAAAACGTTAATCCCGGCACGTAGATACTACAAGCTTATCATAGACTATGTTTCTAGTTGCACTTAGTAAATTAATTAAAGGTTATCTTTTATAGTGAGTCACGCAAAATGCGCAAAACGTGTTTGTGTAAACTTACACAATATTATAATAGAAACGTGACAGTGAATACATCATTAATTAATAATTTATTTATGGCAAATTATGTTTGCAGCTTTTTTGGTGTTTTCCGAAATTAAAATAATACAGAAAGTACCTTGCTACCTGTAATACGAAATAGTTTTATGAAATCTAAATGGGTTTTACACTAATCCTTGAACTAGCCACTAGGTCAATGCGTGTCTAGTGTCAAACTTACGATAAAGAGTTGTTTAGCATAAAAAACACGTCTGTGGTTACATCATTAAATCATGAATTTAGTTATACTTAGTTACGCATGTAAACGATTTTACCTACCCCAACTATGGTACCCTTTTAGCCAAATTTTCGGAAGAAAAAAGTCAGAAATTTTCCTCTGTCAGCCATCACACTTTAGTAAAATATTAACCCAGATCTACTTAAAGGGGAGTCTACTGTGTGAATTCCGGTTTTTGCTGTGTACATGAGATTCGACGGGGAACCCGGGGTCAGGTCACGTATGTTGACAGATTCACTTGCTATTATTGTGTATAAAAGTCGTTAAATGTTATTCTCTGATTACTCCCAAACATTAAATAGGTGCATGCAGTAGAGATGACTGGAGATTCGGTTCTAATTAATGATGTACTTTGCCCCTGTGACAATCAGTACGATAAAGCTGAAAATTTAACTATCACTCGACTACAATCTGCTACAGTCTTAAATAAGTAAAATATTTAATATTTATCTATTCTAATATTCTCTATGCGAAAGTAACTCTGTTTGTCTGTCTGCTTGTTGGTTTCACGACTAAACCATTAAACCGATTTTGATAAAATTTGGTACAGAATATGGTTGAACCCCGAGAAAGGATAAAGTGTACTTTTTATGTATTGCATGCGGTCTAGAATCGTGAACGGAATTCATGGCAAAAGTTTTCATTACAATGTTCCAGCGGTTATTTTCATTCTTATTGTAAACTAGCTTCTGGCCGCGAGTTCGTCCGCTTCAAAGTTGATTGCTAGTCTACTGACTATAAACTACCTTTCTGCCAAATTTCATCTTTATACGTCAAGCGGTTTTCTATATTTCGTAATGAGTGAGTAGATGAGGCGAAAGGAGTATGTAAGGATCGTAGCAGGTGGCGTTCTGTGGTTTCTGCTTACCCCGATGGGAAAAAGGCGTGAGTTTATGTATGTATGAGTAAGTGAGTGACCTTTCGCTTTATATTTAGAAAGATTAATCGGTAAATTCTGTCAGAATGGCATAACAATACGCAAGTATACCTTTCTTTTGAATATCTGAGGCCGTGAGATGAAGGCTATCCACATATTCAGCGATTTAGTTATTCGAATGTAAGGTACCTGCCCCTGGACACGTATGTTCGAATCCCATATTTATAAATTTGGTGCTAGGTTTAATTTTATTATTTAATTAAAACTGATGTTGGTATTTCCTTACAAAAAAAATAAGAAACGTTTTTTAAGTTTCTATGTCGGTGTAAATACTAGATTATTATGTTAGGTAATAGCTCGTGCCCTTGACTTTGTCCAACTGGATTTCAAGAGTAGGTACCGCAAAACATAGCCTATAAAGTTGCTACCAACTTGTACCTGAAGCGACGACATGTCGTCTGCTGCTGCTGCGTGCAGTCGGCTACCACCTTGTACCTTTAGCAATAAAGTAGCTTTCGACAGGTAGGTAAGTGAACAATATTTTGTACTTAGACCAGTACGGAGTAGGTACCTACTTCCAGAGATTACTTCGTAAAAATAAACAAACTTTACCTCTTTGTAATATTAGATCATAAATATAGAGGATTTTTTATAATTTAATATAATTATATAACTTTAAATAATGACAGTCCTATGTCCTATATTCTTTTCAGTTAAAGTTTATGTTTGTACCTAATGAGCTTTGCCCCTTAACGACAGAAAATACTTGCCTATCTAGCTTATCAATTTTGTAAACGTAGGTGCTTTCTAAGCAAATAAACATAATATTCTATTATGTTCTAACCTTTGCCTAGCTCTGCCTAGATGTGCTGATAACGTTGGACTTTGCCATTTTACAACAACGTTCTAGGGGTTACTTTGGTACAAGGTTCACCAAAACAAAATTGTTGTTTGCATCACTTCATCCGATGATCAAACCACGTGGAATTGCGTATTTTGACCCTAAGTCCTTGCAGTGACGTCACGTCAATGCGCTTGCGCCGGTCTTCCCGCGATCGCGGAGTATCATAGCGAAATCGCATTTGTATATAATCGGTCGCGAGGAAATTCAGCTGCCAGTCTTCTGCGGTGCGTCTGTCATCAATCACATCCTATCGGGTGCAACTAGGCGTGATATTGAGTGGATGATACCCTCTCTCGCTAGTTCCACAATTTCATCGGATTAAAAAAATACAGGTAAGTTTTCGTTTTCATTTTTATTTGTTATTATTTCAATAGCGTAAGTTTATTTCCTTTGGTTAGGTAAAATCATTACATATTTTTAAATTAAGTAGGTATTACTTGCCAAAATTTTTTTTAATACTTTTGCAAAACAGCAATACTTCGACCATTCTGATCAAATCAAATTGTATTATGGTTATTGAACATGTAGGTGCATAACCATTATTGTATTAGTGTTTTTAGATAAATAAAAACTTATGATGCTGTAGGTACTATCAGTAAATAAAACATAGGTACCTAATGCTTAGGATTTTTAATTCCTCGGTCACATATTTCAACAGTTTGGTTTTCAAAAAGTTAGGTAGGTAATAAGTATTAGTCTATTAATTTGAGAAAAAATTTAAACCACTTCCTATTAAACATGATAATTATGCATTTCAGTATAAGTTTGTACAATGTATGTACCTACATTGAAATAGTAACTAAACGCCGGTTATTTTGAAGGTTGCAAGTAATTAATGTGTAGTTTATATGTAGTTGCAATGACAATACAGCAAGGTTTAAATATTCATTATTTATTTAATACATATTTATAATTCTTTTATTCCTTTTTGATAAATATTTTTATGTTTTCCACTGCACTGCATTATTCATATACGGAAGTGGTTATGAAAGTTTTCAGTTTTAACTAGATTTCAAAGTTGAACTGTAGTAATCGATAAACTGTAGTTAGTCATTAGTACTTATATTTTTTCTTAAGTAGGTGCTATCGGTGTGTACTTAGATCAGATCATTACCAACTTCAGATTTTTTTTCAAGAAAATTTTAAGTAAGTTTTTGTGACCGTCATAAAAAACATTAAGTACGTATTATCATCCCTATAATCTTAGACCTTTAACAAGACAAGGACATGAGAGAGGGACAAACGAAAACAGTACTTATAACAGTCCGGAAGCAATCCCCGATGTGTGTGTAGGTACTTGTGTAGACGACTGTAGATTTTTCTCAATCTACAGTAATTAAGCAATTAAGTAATAATTTAATTATCATTCATATACTATATATCTCTTACACTCGTCACAATTATTAGAAAAAAAAACAAAATCAAGCTAAGCCAGGTAAGCTAGTTATTAAGTTATTTGCCATATTTATATTAACGAAACTAAACTATAGTTAAACCATAGTTATTTAACTATAGTACTATTTAGCTATAGTTATTTCTTTAATAATTATAACAATACCAACCAACTATTTTTGAATTCAAAATTCTATTATTAACAAAACTATTTTGAAGATCTCTTTGTACATGATTAGCGATAAGCTGACTATTTGAAATAAAATAGCCCGGAGTTTATGAATAAACTTAATTCTACCAAAACAAGCCAACCCACATTCTCACAATTAAGTATTCAAATGATTACCTTCAAACTAATTCAATAGGTATGCCAAATGTGTTTGTTACTATCCACAAAAACTGTTAATTGGGATCCAAAACTTATGCTTAGAACAGATTTACAATTAATCAGCGAAAAATATTTCAAATCAAAACAAACATTTCGAAGAATCAGTTACATTTTGACGCAAATTGATGTTAGGGTTACCTACGTCGCTGACCACCGGACCGTGTTATGCCTTTCAATTTGTAAAAATTAAATATTAAATAAGCTACTTAGTTGCGTTTTCTAATGAATAATAAATAGGTAATTGAGAGTTTCAGCCGAAAAGTTCAAAGAACAAATTGACTTTATCTCTTAATCAAATGACCCGGAAAATTAATTTTCCATAGTTCGTGATGTCGAATCGCGTGTTGTCAAATTGTCAATCAACTAATGTTTTCTCATTAATTATAATTATGCCTATTCGGTTTGGTCCTTTACGTTTTGGTACTCCTATTAAGGGACATTTTTTAGGCCAAAATTAAACAATTTTACCAATTTTACTTACTTGAAATAGTCAAATGAATTTTAACCTAATAACTATACTTAATTGTTAATTTATTTTTAATGCAATGTTTTAAATGTTTAATTAATCCTTATGTTTTTATATTTCTACAAGTTTGCATTAATATGGGAATAATTTCCTAAAAAAAATCAATATTATTATTTAATTTGACTATTTTAAAATCATGACCATAAAAAACCATGTGAGTCTAGTTCCACGAATAATTTTATATATTTGTACCAATCATTTAATTTTTTTGTTATTGGTTTAAGTGAAAGGTAAACAACGTAAGCGGATTTAAAAGTTGCACTGACTTAAAAAAATACTTGAATATTTATTTTAAAACATACCAAAACCACCTGTCGAATACAGATAAAAAATGGTAATTATTATAGGGATTTTAGGTAGATATAATGTGCAGTATTCACATGACAATAATAAAGCTATGACGTTTACCTACTTCATTGTAAAACTATATAATTACAATGTCCGTAGAACTAGTTTAATTCAGGGTTTTAATGCGTGTGCAACAGCATATTTAATGTACTTATTTGCAGAATATTAAGTATTTAGTTAATTGATTAGGTATGTATGTAGGTACCTACTCACTAAATAAAGTTGTCAAAGTAGTTATTATTTTACGTGTCGTTGCGGTAATACCGTCCGATAATAAAAGGTTACTGATATAAAGGACTCATCTGTGAGGCGACGTAAGATCGCGAACTGTCACCTTTCATAGCATACAAAGCGTGCTCTATTTCGCGATGTCGGCTCGATTGTGATCGCATCAGCCGGGATCACGCCACTCCTGCACAGGCACACTCGTCCCCACAGTCAAATTACACACACAATTATTATGACTACCGCTAAACTAACCATTTGCTACAGTACAAACATTATAAAAATCTACTATTTTTATTAGAGTGAGTTGAAAAATAAAGTTTAGATTTCATATTTCTTATATTATAAAACTAAAAAGCATATTAACGAATAATTATATAAGTAATATAGACTTAAAATAGCTCATGGTACATGCATAGGTATGACACAAGCTCATGCATTCTTCCCTTGATACACCTATTTATAACTGTAACAAACTGATTTTGTATTGGTATTAGCCACACTTTTCCACATATTATTATTAGCGCGATATTTGACCAATTGACACAATAGACAGTGTCGGCAGTGACAGATGATGCTTATCATCTTTTTAACTTCATTCGACAATTTCCTCAACACCAATGGACATAGGAAGTGACCTGTTTTCGGGATCCCGAGTAATAGTAGACCAGTACTTAGAGCCCGCAAAAAAGTATGCATGTAAAAAGTATCCATGTAAAAAGTATGCATGTAAAATGTATGCATGTAAAAAGTATGCATGTGAAAAGCGTGCATGTAAAAAGAAAACTTAGATTGTTGGGTACATTGTAGTTGGGACCTACACGTGTTATTTAGGGTATCTTCCGAATGAATTAGTATCAGTAGATACCTGGAACTGCAATGACAGCTGCAGCATTAACTTTTGCCACTACATACAGAACCAACACAATAATAATTAATCGTCTATTGTCTCACAATCTCACAGCTTGTATTTGTAGAATAATTTTATACAATACAAGTAGGTACCTACAGCAAAACTAGCATTTTATATTGTTTTAATAGACGTATAAAAAATAACTTGTTATTTTAACACGTTTTATCAAAGTGTGTAAATCGTTTCAGTAACATATAGATTACCTACCAATTCGATAATATTCTGGTTATTGAAATTACGCTTTTAATTTGACTTGGAACTCTACCAGCTGACAGGGATTTATTAAGAAGTTTCCTCCCTTATGGCCTTATGGGTGTATCAAGTATCTATTTCTACCTCTTGATACATGCAGCACAAATTAATTGACACATTTTATTGCTTTTTTTGCCGAATTACCACGATCGCCACTTTTTTTCAAGAATTTTTAGGACCCATGTAGCCAAAGGTCGCCTATATTATCTTTAAACAAAACAGGCTTCTTCGAATTATTAATAAAACATGCTATAAAAACCATAAAGAATCGCTATTTGACTAAGCTTACTGCTTTATGGGCTTACCCACTGAAACATAAAAAAATAATTTTCATAATTTTCTTTTATTTTATTGTACGAAAGTTGAAAATAAAGTAAAAACGCGTCACCTTACTGTTATCAAATCTATCTAAATAAGTATATGAAAGCGAAAGCACATAGGTACACTCACTCATCACGAAATATCGAAAACCGGTTGACGTATAAAGATGAAATTTGGCAGGGAGGTAGATTATAGTTAGTAGCTTAGTAGACCCCCCATATTTCATGCCCATGAATAATGCATCAAAATGCAGCATCAGATAGAAAACATAAATCTCAATCTCTCTTATAAATTTCTAACTTGAAATATACATTATATAAATTGTAATACTTGTTTTTATGACATGTAAGTCCTATGCCAAAAATAAAATTATTTTACGTTATTTAAAAAAAAAACATGTGTATATTCTAATATAATTATGTGACTTTTAACCGTTGTATTATAATACATTTTACATAATTTTAACATGTTTAATTTGCTTATCATCACATTAGATTCCTTTTTTATTTGGACAACCTACTTCCTTTACTAACCTACTGTTATCTGGAAAATAGTAGGTAATTAGATAAGTACGAATATTAACTTAGCACAATTCGTTTGAATATCAAGCTTTGATTTATAATTTAGGCAATACATCGTCCGAGCCCGTTAAATAGAATTTTTTTACGTGAAAGAAGGACAAACAAGTATTATAGGCCGTATTTAATTCCGTAAAAAGGTATTTATGTAAGTATTTGTCTGCTCTTTATAGCTTTATACGAAGTTATTTTGTAAATGTGTAGATACAAATAATTAAAATGTGTTTTTAATATTTTTTTATGCTGAAATTGTTTCGACAAGAATCCATTACTAAGAGTACTTAACATTAAAATGATCATGGATCATCATCAGTGAATATTTTTACAAAAAAATCTATAATTTCCACGTGTTTTAAGTTAAGTATATTATACATATTTATTTCAAAGATTTCCACAAGGTCTTTCGAAATCGTGACAGTGTAAATAAAGTAAACAATATAAGCCAAGTGCAAAATAAGTTTTAGCTATTATTATGTTATTCTAATCAACAATGTAGCGTATTATAAGAAGAGGGGCTGAGGACATGAACTAGTCCTTTTACACTGAAAGTGGGGATGCGGTCGGTCAGTTTGGACAGCAACTGACCGACCGCATCCCCATCTGCAGTCGAAACGAAAGCCATCAATTATTGAAATCAATTGAGTATGTAGCACTGGGTTTAGCAAGACCGACTTCGATCATTGATCACTTTTTTCAGTCAGTGTCGGATACAGATACTATATAATAATATCTAAAAATAAATGTATTGACTGTCTACCTATCGTCTGTGATAAGCGATTTCTGCCACACTTAAGAACCAATATGATAGTTTATGTATTTCAATGGATACCGTTTGGTTGATGATGATTAGCGGCAGTTTTGGTGGGTCTATTGCGAGACATTGAGTACCTACTATCGCAAATTCTTGCTTTTGGCGAATTGAAACCCGGCCAGAGTCTGGGTTAGTAAAGATACTCGTATATGAGTAACCACCTGAAGGTAGGCGCTAGACCACTTTACTTATTCCGCTAATGTAAACGCGCCGTCACGTGTGATTGGATGTTGAGCTTAAGGCTTAACTGGGCTTATAGAGAGAAGCACAAACGCGTCACGTGACGCGTGCCACAATTTACTTTTTAAATCGCAATTCTATAACTTATTGTTGTTATAGATCTGTGAAATAAATGTAGATTACTCACGGGGAGTTTCAATAGCTTATTAGGTATATAATATAATTCAATAAATCATACTAATACACTTTGGCATACACTTCAGCATGAATGTTTACTGTAAAAAAAGTATACTGAAATTCTACTTACTCATTAGGTAATTTCTTGTCTTCCAAAGTTAATAGTGTGTCCTGTTCTTTATATTATACCAACATTTCTAGACAATATTAATTAGGTAAGATGGTTCAGACCTAACTTTGTGAATTGAATAGAGTTATCAAGTGAAAGATTAAACTGTAAGTCTTGAAATTGGTCCGAAGAAGTAAGACTCCAAAGTAAGAACGCAGTACTACTATTCTTTGTTTGCCCCTTTTTAATGGCTATTGAAGACTCTCAGGTATGCAGCAGTTTATATCGAGATATACCTACTGAAGATTAAAAAGCATCTTCTTTATGTGTCTTTCTGAAAAAACGGAACCAAGCCTTCGAATAACATAAAATATAAGTCTGTTGACTCCTGGGATCTTGAATGATACATAATAAAATTGTACTAACTTATATAAACGTCCGTCTAGGTACCTAAATGATACACTATCAGTGAAACAGCGACTGTAATGACAACAATAATTGTTTGCTCTTTGTTCCCATGGTAAAACCAAAAAACAAGATATTATTATAAAGCGATCATCTATTTATTTATTTTCGTGTTACGTCTACGCTTGGTATTTTCAGTTGATTTTATGATTATTTGTATAAAATGTGACTTTTTTTCTAATTCTTTGATAAGTACCTACTGACCCTATTGGGCATACCTCTGCCTAACCCTTCGGGGATTACAGTACACCCACATTAGTCAGTTATCTTTAAGTCCCATGTAATAAGAGGCAAGCCTATTGCCATTTTAATATAATATTAATTATATAAACTGATCAAAGTATTAAATAAAAACATTAGAATCAGTGCCAATAAAATAGAATTTAAGAGACACTTCAAATGTTTTCAATTCCGCTGCAGATACATTCAATAAGTAGGTATTTGCATAGTCACGTAGGTTTGCACTCGACCTGTGCAACTAGTTTCAACTACTTCAATTTCAACTAGCTTTCAGATATTCTTCTCTGCGTTTCTCTCTAGTCTTGCAATGCGAGAATAGAAGATGTTTTTGCCACGAGATTCACTTCAAATTTTTATCTCTCTTGTTTAAAAAAAAACAACACAGAATCAGTGTTTAAAAATGTTCACATCAAAAACGTGACTGAAATTAAAACAAGTCTCTTAATTTTTTTTGTCATTAAACATCGTAACACCTCGTGTAAAGCTAATCTTAGCGTTTGTACGCATAAAAAAGCTGATTGAGACGATGCGAGAGATATCATGCGATTTGCCGTACATTGCGGGACTTCGCGGCTGTCGTACCGTAAGATCATCGACGGAAATGTACCATAACTTGCACGGTATTTCTCGCACCGTCGAAATCAGCTTTAACACTTGAAGCTACATTTAGTAAGTAGTAAACGTAAGTTTTTGTTCAAATAAATTTTTAACACTCCACATTGTCCCGTTTACCTTCATCGCTAAAAATAGATGTAAAACCTGAAACATTACAATGTAATCGTTAAAAAGTTCAGTTAAATGAAAGCAAGTAAAATAAAAAAAAACGTATCTTCAGTCAGTAAAATAAAACGTACCTATCTTCTTCTTCTATTCGAGTTGATGATTTGAGATAATTCCTTTTTTTATCAGCCACGTTTATCGCATCTGACGTCACCGGAGACATTTTTGTGCGATTTTGCATTTAACTGTCATTTTTAAGCGACTATGTAGTCACTTTTAGTAAGAAGCTGTGTTCGCAATTGTACTCAAAAGAGAAAAGAAATCATTCTTATAGTAAAACTAGCTTTTGCCCGCGACTTCGTCCGCGTAAATGTCGGACCCCCGTTCATCCTCTTAGAGGGTAAATATTAAAAAATTCTTTCTTAGCGGATGCCTACGTCATAACATCTACCTGCATGCCAAATTTCAGCCCGATCCGTCCAGTGGTTTGGGCTGTGCGTTGATAGATCACTATGTCAGTCAGTCAGTCACCTTTGAGTTTTATATATTATATAGATTATTGATTACAGGAAATTATAGGACCGAATCTGATCTGAACTACAGTTTCAGAACACGAACTCGTTATTCTTTTGTTTTGTTCAATCTTATTTTGATTTTGCAATTCCATCTCAAGATCTTAAGCTTCAGAAAAGGAATGATAGAAACACGTGATTAAAATCTGAATAAGAATGCTTCTTACCACGTCTTAAATAATTTAAATTACATACCTATTATTATCAGGTCGTAAACGAAAATCATTATTTTTGAGTGATATTGTTATCTTGGGTAATCCTTATTGAGGATTTGCGTTAATTATTACTGTATTGATACTATTGATATTACTGTTTATCTTTGAATACATGAAAATTGATTATCTACCTACACCTGCTTTTACAGAAAGTATTTTATATACCTACTTAATATATTTTATAAATAATAATATGCATTATTATAAATGGCCATCGATGCTTGAATTATAATTATTAGACTAGACTACCCGCGGCTTTGCCCGCGTAATAAATAAGTAGGACACATTACATAAAAAGTAACCTATGTGTTAATCCAGGAAATGGTCTATTTGTGTGCCAGTTTTCATCCAAATCTCTTCAACGATTTACGGGTGATTAAGTAACAAGCATGCAAACATCTAAACATCTTCACAAATTTTCACATTTATATCATTAGTAGGATAAAAGACAATTTAACCAGATAGTTTATTTGGCCACTCGGCTACTACGAAAACGAAATATAGGTACTTAGGTAGGTACCTCTGCTGTCGAAATGAGAACTTATTGATAAGTCGGTTTAAAGGTTCCAGTAACACGTTACCATAGCATGTAGTTATTTGGCAAAGTAGAGTTTTTGTTTAAGAAATTGTTCGGTAAATCGTTCAGTACTCATATGGAAGTACTTATTGTCCTTTTTTACTCGACTGCCAAGGAAGGGTTATGCTTTTTGATGATATTTTTAATTCAATCATACCTATGTTATCCACCATACCTATCTCTTAATATATTAGATATAGTATTATATAGTAGATATAATATTTTTACTCGAATTATATTAGACCTAGCGTATTATATTTGTAAATATGATATTTCTTATTACAACTACCTACTTACATATTTATATTTCTTCTATTTCACTTTTATGTAGTGATATAAAATGTAGCCTGTCATGATCCTGTCACATAAAGTTAAAGGTATAAAACATTATTTATAATGTATGAAAAATTACAATGCTTTATAATAATATGTATAAGTGACGTAACGACTTACGACATCAATCAATAAATCAGATACTATGCACTGCAAACGTTGATTTGTCCACCCCAAACGTCCGCGACATATTTCTACCTAATCTTCATAAACTACGTAAGTTAACCGAAGAATAAAACCTAAAACTTGTGTAGATCGCATTACCAACTTCACTGGTTGGATTTGGCTCACTTTTATCTTGCATGAATCTCTTTAAACCCGGTATCGAATCTTGGCTGTAACTGCCGAACTTTCGGTTCTGTAAAGTTTTCACTTTATATGAGCACTATTTACAGTCTAAAATATAGTATCAAAATGTTATCTAAGATAAAGATTATCTACACCTATTAAAAGATAACGAAATAGAATTTATACATAAATATGACGCACTCTCATTAACAAATCTGAATGTGTTATGGAACTACGGATTGACATAAATATTATTTTTCTGTTGTGCTTTATTGTGATGTTGTAACATTTTGCGACAAGTGGTCTATTTAGGAGTTCAAAGTGTTATTGATTTCTTAAAATGAAAGTTGAAAGCATAGGTACGTAGGTCTTGCACCGTTTATTCATCTGAATCTTTGGTTAGCGCTTTATCATCTCAATATTACGGTGTCATTAAACATAAAAGGAAATAAACAGTCCGTTACAATAAGTTTAGCTACAAAACAGCTTTCATTCATTTTGTTTGTCGTAGATAAAATGCCTCCTCAAGGGCAAACTGGTGGCTCCTGGGTCCTCTATGAAACAGATGCTGTGAATGGGGACACAGATGCACCAGTGATCGTACCACCATCGGCCGAGAAAAGGGTGTGGAAGATAGTATGGAGAAACGTCATCCTCATGGGAATGCTCCATATAGGGGGCGTGTATGGTGCATATCTCTTCCTTACACAAGCGATGTGGCGGACGTGTTTATTTGGTAAGTTTGTTTTTACTTTTAGGGAAGGTATAGATTTTTTAGCTTTATTATTCCCACTTTTGAACAGCAGTACCTATATTTATTTGTTTTTGTAATCTTACGAGGCTCAAGGCGTTCTTTTGTCTTTTTCGACTAACTCGATATAGAGCTAACTATTTTCTGAATTCTCTTAGTTTCATAATCTGGTAAACTTTTCGCTAACTCTGCTGACACTGGGAATCGGCTCCACTTGAGCCGATTGAACATTGATTGATGATAAACAAATGTGCCCCTACATACCTAAAATTAAAATCGCGCTTAACCAGAGTCAAAAATAATAGCAATACAATTAATTCAAATTCACAAGATGTTCTTAACAAAAAAGTGAACTGGAATTGTTTTTCAAGAAACAATAGAATCAAGGACGCAGTTACCCATGATAATTGGTTGCTGTAATTCAAATTGGTTTAAATTATAATACTGATTAACGTGCACGTAATTTTATTTAAATAATAATTATGCAAACAAAACAAAGGGTATTGCTTAGACGGTTCGGTCATGTTGAGAGGATGAGTGAAAGACGATTAACAAAAGGTATTTATATGGCAGAGGTGAGTGGTAACGCAGGGAGGGGTCGCCCTAGGAAGACCTACACTGACCTTATTGGTGAGGTTCTTCAGAAAGGTCAGGTGCGGAGTACTCGTAACCGGCGTGCTTGTATGACGAGATGTATGAACGTAGATGAGGCGAAAGGAGTATGTAAGGATCGTAGCAGGTGGCGTTCTGTGGTTTCTGCCTACCCCCATGGGAAAAAGGCGTGAGTTTGTATGTATGTATGTATGTAATAAGTTCTTACACCTTTTAGAAAATTAGACATAAAACAATATAGCAAAAATGTAACATAAATATATCTATACTTGAGAGCAATAAAATCGCACACCCCTTGTAATTTGGTTACTAAAATAAATATTTATTCAGATTCATGAAAAAAACTGCCTTAACAAAAAAAAGTCAAGGTGTGCGATTTTATTGCTCTCAAGTGTAAGTACTATAAATATAATGAGAATTTTATTCACTAATTTTATATTAAAATCAGGTCTGAATTACTTCTTTTTCTTTTAAGTCGATGATTTAAGACAATTTTTTTTCTATATTTTTTTTTGGCAAAGTACCTACTTATGGTATGGTTTCAATCACTTCGTTGGTATTTGTATGTTGCCATTTTCCCATAATAGCTATTTTGAAATAGCTTGTTACTTTAAATTGAAACTATTTAATTTTCTTTTACTGAGAATATTATTTGTTTCTTTTGAATAAATTGTACAATGCAGCAAACATAACATCACGCTTGTAATCTCCTAAGTGTTAGGCAGAGGTAGGTATACCCATCAGTAGGTACACCCACATTTCGCCAGTTATGTTTAAGTCCCATGTAATAGGGGGCGAGCCTATTGCCATCAACCGGGCACAAATCTAGACTCCGAGGCTGCCACTGAGAAATTCCTAATGGAAAAACTCAAAAACACTTTTCCCGACCTGGGAATCGAACCTAAGACCTCATGCTCAGCAGTCGCGCTTTGCAACAACTAGGCCAACGAGACAGTCAATGCAACAAAAAAAAAACTTAAATGAGCTTAATATGGCTTTAAAAAAAAAAGAAATCACTGTTAAAATTTACGAATTCAGTCATTTTTGCTTACCGACTGCGCCTCCGTCAATGAGCCAGTTCATAAGCCTTTCCATAGCGGGCCATGTGACATTGTGATATTTTAGGTAGATACTATATTGTTTCCTCGGGGATTCTATAAAACTGGATCACTTTATCAAACTAGTTACAGACTTTTTTATTTAGGTTTTCGCTGTGAATAAATATTAAATACCTATTTACATTTAAGTACCAAGTATTAAGGTACCTACTGTAATTTATGGCTCAAATAAATTCAACGTAAATACCTACTTGTCTGTATTAAATTCCTAAATATAGATAAATTAATTTATTATAAACCCTAAGAAATAGATACTTATTACAGTTTCAAAGAATCACTTTGAACACATTAATAACAGTGTTCTCTTTACATAATTGTAGGTACTTATGCCAAATGAATTCGTTGTAAATTAATTTTCTCGTGAAAATAATACTTAGGTACTGAAAATATATTTACGAAGTAAAGCATAATAAATAAGGTGTATTCAGTGTATTGCTCAAATCACATTACTTTAAGTTATTAAATACCTCGACCTCGACCTTTTGGTCTAGTGGCCGCAAAGCGCGACTGCTGAGCATGAGGTCTTGGGTTCGATTCACAGGTCGGACAAAGTGGAGGTCGGAGTCTGGATTTGTGCCCAGTTGATGGCAATAGGCTCGCCCCCTAATACACGGGATTTAAACATAACTGGCGAAATGTGGGTACACTAATGGGTCCACCTCTGCCTAACCGTTCGGGGATTTCAGGCGTGGTGTTATGTATGATAATATTATCTACGAGTATTTAATAATAGTACTTATTGTAACATCTTGACATCGTTGCGTGCCTCGGAAAGCACGTTAAGCCGTTGGTCCCGGCTGTCATACGTGGGTCTTTGACAGTCATTACGGGTCGTCAGAAGCCCGAAAGTCTGACAACCAGTCTTACCAGGGGGTAATATAGGCAGTCGCTCCATGTAAAATACTGGTATTTAGCTGCATCCGGTTAAACTGGAAGCCGACCCCAACGGACTAGGCAGACAAAGGCTAGGCAGGTGATGACTTATTGTAAAATATCGCACAAAGCCGTTTTCTTATTGCATTGACTGTGATGCAATCTAATTATATGCAGGCTTCAGATTCATGGCGACAATTCTCGGTGAGAGTCTGGATGCCGTGTAACAATACCCACGAAAAGCGCACTAGTCTGCTATCACTTAGCGGTTTTTCTACAGAATTCTGTTTTATAGCACATTATTAATAAATATTCATTTGCAGCTGTGTTCCTGTACATATGCTCGGGACTGGGCATCACCGCCGGTGCTCACAGGCTATGGGCTCACAAGTCATATAAAGCGCGCCTGCCACTCAGGATTCTGCTCACCCTCTTCAACACATTGGCCTTTCAAGTAAGATTTATACATATATAGTATACTGTATACCTAATGAAGTCCCATAATAAATACGAATTAGCTTATTTGCCCTTAGTCTTTGGTCATTAATATTCATTAAATTAAAAGTTGGTTAAAGGTTAGGATTATCTTTTTATTTAGACAAATAAGTCAAATAACAGAGGAAGTAAAAAATATAATATGTGTTCTAACTATAAAGATAAAATACCTACCACTTGTTTATCATTAAGATCAAAGATTAACAAAAACAAAATAATTTATGTAAACATTGTTTTGCGGAATAATTGATTTCCATTAATGAATTTTTAAATCGTTATAATTTTTACATAGAGGTTATAGTGTCTTCAGAGGTAAGGTTAGAGGTTTAAAAAAGGGGACTGTTCTTATGAAAAGACACGTGCCTATTGCAACACGTGCACACAGCACATTAGTTCATAAAGGTTAAAACGCACAGAAAATGTAGGCGTGAATGATAACGCCTTGCGTAGTTATGACGTCAAATTATGTTTTCTAGGATAGCAGGGAAAATTACTTGAATGATATTTAAAGTCACCTCCAGCAATAACATTTCATTTCTAGAGATAAAATCATATACTTAGGATTTCAGGCAATATGAAAATGGACATGAAAATTTACTATCAATAGGTAGATCTATTGATGGTAAATTTTCATGTCCATCTTTCACGATCCGGTACCTAGAGAGTTTAGTAGCTCTTACGCCTGCCTAAAACAAGGTAAAGAGCAGTTATTATCTATATACATTTGCAGGTTCATTTTTGGAGTTTTTCTGCCAATCTTATCGGACATAATTTTGCGTGGTGATTAAACAAATTCTTGTGGACCCTCAATAACATTAGTAGTTGATGAAAAGGGGCAAGTCGAAAGGGGAAATGTGATAAATACTTTGTTGACTATTTATAAAAAAAAGACAGGACCATACTTCCACCACGTGCATATAAGCAATATATCAAAACCATGCATGTGCTTACAACGCGTGAGAAACTAGCGTTATCATCACCTTTTAACACCAGTATCAACGATTACCCTTTGACTGTAATTTATTAAGTTATCAGCAGTAGGTAGTGATCTGCGTGATCGATCAATACTTTCTATAATAAACAATATTATATCTACTGTAATTTGCCGTACATAACGATTTAACAATATCATGTATGATTATAAACATTAAATATTATTACTACGTGAGAGAAACTAATGAAGCTAGTATCGATAATGTTTATTGGCACTTGAATAGTGGATGCAATAAAAATACTTAATCCAGTATCAGTGTACATATATTTTACCATGTTTTATTAACTTTGGCTTAATATACATTACAAAATATCAATCCAAAGTATTGAATTAATTAATTAAAAACAAATTAGTACCTGTACTCAATCTATGGAATAATGCTGAGCTGTTGATTGAGTGATTGATACCTTATCTTGTACGTGTGATAAAACAATACATTTAATTCTATAATTACGTAGGAACTTTATCATAAAATACCTACATAACAAAATACCCAGCTGTTGTTTTAATTCGCTTGTCACGAAAATCTGGTATCTAGTAATACAGATTATTATAATCTGAAATCAAAGTGCGTCAAATTGATTAACGATGTTTGGACAATATGCCCGTCGAGTGTCGATCACGCGTTTATCTATGCGCTTAAGCTATGCGGTGACATGCGACACTCGATAGGTCACTAAAATATATATTAAAAAATATAATAAAACAAAAATAATCGCATTGTATCGACTGTTACGATGTAACGCTTGACTAGCAATAAGTTGACATCTCCTCACTATAATCTTAAAGGTGGTGAGCCTTTTGGCTACTACCTATTGCCAAAAATCATGTTTACCTTGCCACAGTTTCTACTCGATCACTAATGGGAACTAAAGTACTTTTAGCATTGCCGCTTTCGATAGCGATTTTCAAAAGCTTGATACAGTGCATCTAACAAAAATCGAACGATATAATATGTACAATTTTGATATTGTGCTCAAACCAACAGAACGTGAGTTATTCTGTGACGTGAGTGTCCATTGCAGCAATCACCGATGCTAAAAGTATCGTGTTTAATATAAAAATAGGTTACAGTTTGTAAACGTACCTACATTAGAGCATTGAGCCGAACCTTATAGTAGTTTAATTAAATAATTTCATAAATGTCTGTCTTATTATCTACAAGGATCTCTACTTAATTTCTGAATAATCCTTTCAGGACGCCGTAATCGACTGGGCACGTGACCACCGGATGCATCATAAGTACTCGGAAACTGATGCTGATCCTCATAATGCGACGCGAGGATTCTTCTTCGCTCACGTCGGCTGGCTACTGGTCAGAAAACACCCTCAAATCAAGGCTAAAGGACACACAATTGACCTCTCTGACCTCAAGAGTGACCCCGTTCTGCGCTTCCAGAAAAAGTAAGTTGATACAATCGGGAAAATTATTTTTGGAAGTGATCGATTTGTGTATGTAGTACATGTATAACGTGAATGTGGTTGTATTAAGGTTTGATTTGTATTCACGTGGCGAATAACTTCGACGAATGTTGGAAACAATTTGTCTCCTATTTTACCAATAGTTTATTTTCAAACTAGTCATATGGTACTTAGATATTCTATTTTATACACTATGTAACAAAAATCCTGTCAGATCAGTGTTGCCGTTGATCAGTTTTTATGTTTTATTTTAATTTAATTACTTCTTCTTTCTTCTTTTTTTTTTCACTGGGGTAAAAATATAATAATCTCAAATCCATTAAATGGTTACGTATAAGTGTACGCAGTACGATGCCGAATAATACCCTTAAGGATCGGACAGGGTTTTTGTTACAGGCTGTAGAAAACCAGATCCCTCGTCCGCACGAGGGATCTGGTTTTTTTTCTTCGAAATTCTATAAAATCTAATGTGTTTCTGAAAAATGAAAAATAGGTTGTTATGACAAAAACGTATTACCACATATACATACCTTGTATACGATTTATAAGTTGCCTTATACTAATGTGTCATTGCTTTTACAGGCACTACCTGATCCTCATGCCCCTGGTATGCTTCGTGCTGCCGTGCTACATCCCCACGTTGTGGGGAGAATCCATGTGGAACGCGTACTTCGTGTGCTCAATCTTCCGTTACGTATACGTGCTGAACGTGACCTGGCTGGTGAACTCCGCCGCCCACCTGTGGGGTGCCAAGCCTTACGACAAGAACATCAATCCGGTAGAAACCAGACCCGTCTCCCTCGTGGTACTCGGCGAAGGGTTCCACAACTACCATCACACTTTCCCCTGGGACTACAAGACCGCTGAGCTCGGCGATTATTCCCTCAACCTCACAAAACTTTTCATTGATACCATGGCCGCTATCGGATGGGCATATGACCTCAAGACGGTGTCCACTGATGTCATCCAGAAACGCGTACAGAGAACCGGCGACGGAAGCCACCCTGTGTGGGGCTGGGATGACCATGAAGTGCGCCAAGAGGACAAGAAATTAGCAGCTATTATTAACCCAGACAAGACTGAATGATTAAACCAAACCCGTTTGATCCTATTCCATTAGTTTTTATATCGAAGGGTGTACTGTACGTGTATTATACTTATTGTGAGGGAAATGTGATACCACTATTATTATTTATTTTATTTATAACTTGCAATGATAATGGTTTTATTATCAAGACTTTAGATTTAATTCTTAGATTTTTAATAAATGATGCCCATCTGTTTCCTGTAGACAGAATACAATAAATAATATGTTGTCTTTTATGACGCCCCGTGTTTTTAAATTGAACCTGATGAATTGGACATAAGATCACGGCCTCAAGCATACCTATAACATGATTATTGCGTTACGTGAACTCATGTTATATTTTCTTTTACGTTTTCCGTAGCTCCTTGGTAAAGAAACATCGAAGTAACTTTTAATGAAGTTCATCGTCACACTCAACTCGTTTCTTATCTCTTCTGTTTTATAAAATTGTTGACCTTGAAAACATTTGTCATACTAAGTTTTTATTACGTTATCACACGTGTGAATCACGCAATGTTATTAAATAAGTCTGAGTTTTGCATAACTACAATCGTCTTTATTCATTGTTTATAGTTATGTAATTATCAACTTGGAAGAGAATCACCTTTTCTACGGAATAACATCTAGTTAGCTTGTATTATTAGCCTGCTCTTTCAAAACATTAAGATTGTTTTCTCATGGTGGGTTCTACCTACAGAAAGACTTACAATCAAACTAATAATAATTGTCCTGACCGAATTTCGGTCACGGTGGCCAGTCTCAATGGAGACTAGCATAGTAGGTACGTAGGACATAAGGGTGTGCGCACTCAGGTGCACTTCATCTTGTCTCACTTCATAGTCCGATGGGACGGCAATTCTCCAAGGCCGGGGAGAAATTAGGCACAGAACCAACGGCTTTATGTGTCACACCAGCAGCTTCCAAACTCCGGGCTACTACCGAGAAATTCCTAATGGAATAACCCAATAACAGTTTGCCCGACCTGGCAATCGAACTCAGGTCCCAGCTCAGCTCTCAACTCTCAACTCAAGCTCGGTCACTGCACTTGCGGCTACGAGACAACGGGGCCATTCTATAAAACATACAATAAAAGGTAAAATACATATAACCAAACCTAACTTAATAAAGTCATTGTCTGGGAGTACAATATTAAATTTATGTAGGTATTCAAGTGATTGCATCCATCTAAAAAGCTTTCCAATATAAAAGAAATGTGAAGATAGGTAATTGACCCAATTTTGGTAAAAATGGAGTCAATTACGTAATTGGTTTCCTCAATTCAACCACGTTTGAATAATAAAGTTCGATTCAAGCAAAATTTACACATCCTTAGATTAAAATTAATAAGATCTGACTAAGAACAATGGATCCCTATAAGTATAACATAACATCACGCCTGTTATCCTCGAAGGGTTAGGCAGAGGTAAACCCACATTTCGCCAGTTATGTTTAAGTCCCATGAGTTAGGTAGGAGGCGAGCGTATTGCCATCAACCGGGCACAAATCCAGACTCCGAGACTGCTACTGAGAAATTCCTAATAGAAAAACCCAATAACACTTTTAAATCCTTTTAATTTGCTTTAATATTAATACGAGTATTACCAATTATTTCTATCAATCGAAGTTAGTATGTATAGTTAGAGAAGGTGGGTAGTTGTTTACATGACAAGTGATCCTTTTTCAAAGTCGTCGAACTTTACCTGCGTAAGTCTTTGCAACTATATATAGATCTATAGGTAGATTCTCCTGTCATTTGAGATTAATTATGTAAGTGTGGGCGAGGCACTTTGATGCCATGCATTATGATTATGACTTAAGACACAATACGGCCCATTTACCATATTAGGTACACGTATTAGGCTACAGCTATATTGTTATGATAGTTAAAAAATTGCCGTAGGTATGTTGGTTATTAGAACAAACAACAGATGTATGAGGTTGTATCTTCGGTTAGAGTGGAGCAGTAAGTCAGTGCCTGGAGGTGCAGAAATCCAAAATAATCTGTGCTGGTTTATTCTAACAAAAATACTGATACTTCATAGAATATAAATTTGATTAACTCGGGAGATCGGATTTTATAAGACACAGAATAACGAATTAACAATGAATGGTCTCCATTTTACCAGGAAAAATAACTAGACATAGTATAAACGAAAAAATCTTCTCCCCCTGCCCTGCCTACTCTATTATGACGCTACTTTCTACAACAGGCTGTAATTTCAATTAGGGGTGACCGTGCGTTTGCACTGTATGGTTGCCGGCAATTTGACCGCTTGTTTAGATCAACGCAATTACTTTTATAGACAGGGTGTAGCTTTTTACTGAATTATTAATGTGGTACTTACTTTTTAAATTGAGTGTGAGCAATTCCAAGCTAAATATTAGCTTGGGATACGTTATGAGTGGTTCTCTTTAACAATGAATCGGCAAGTAATCGAACTCAAGACGTCTGGCTCTTCCCATGGTCTGTAAATAAAAAAAATCCTTAAATTTTTTTGCCTCAACAACGTTATAAAATATAAAAGATTCACAACATTAATGCAATGCGTAAAACATAATACAATTCGAAAATTTTCCTTCTTTTGAAATATCGCAGAACAGAAAATTACTCTCTCATTTTACCGAATCGACTACCCAAATGCTCTTAATTCCCTTGTGGAATGACTGTTTTTGGTATTTCGTTACGAGAAAATATATATCAAAACGTCAAAGGCTTCGTAAACAAGAAAATAGCGTAATAGGTACCTACCTACTTCCATATTTGAAAATTAAACCCCTCTTACCAACGTGCCTATCTAAACTTTCCTAAAATAAATAAACACCTAAATTTAATGGTATTTCCCATAAAGTAAAATCTAATTCACTTCCCCAGTCTTTTGTACTGCGGCGCTAAAGATCAAAATCGATTAAACGATAATCGACGAACGTAATAACAATAAAGAAATGGTTTAGGGCACCTATATATTTCTTTTATCACCTCTCTGCATCGCTGTAAATGTGCCACGTAATACTGTAGCTGGCATTTCGGGGAAAAATGTCAGTAACGCAGCAAAACGGAAATGAAACGAAAAAAACTAGGGCATCTTTTTGAATTTCGCTTATCCTAAAAATCATATAGAAAGTTACCGCTTAAAATATATATTACCTAATAAAAACCATACCTATAGTTATTAAAATATCAAAATATATTCGACAAATATAAAGACTTATATATGTATATAAACCTTTGAATCTATTTAATTTATATACTTTAACATCAACAATTCAGCATGCTGATTAGGAAAATCATTATTTTGGCTATTGGTTAGTAGATATTTTTATGTTTACAAGACAAGTCAATCTTGCACAACTGGTTACCGGGGATTGAGACACATTATTAATTTCGAACGTTAGTCTTTGATTATTACGAACACTACATAGAAGCTTTGAGTAAAGTCGGCTGCGTTTTTTACGCCATAATGGTGACAAGACGACTATACGACACGACGTAAACGGTCTAAAACGTGTCGTTTTTACGAGAGGAATAAACAAAGAGATAGCATTGTAATCCATGAACCTTTAAAGTAGCATTTTTTTTACTTAGGTACTTACCTACTTCAGTTTTTTTTTGTAAAAGTCAAAATGATGTAATTTAAATTTGTACTCTCTGGTCCGAGTTTCGATTTATAGTGTACAAGATAAACTGCTCGTGTATTCTGTTAAACCCACTAACGAGGTAGGTACTGGGTTGGATTCCCAGGTCGGCAAAACGGTCGGTCAGCCGAGTAACAAATGAGATCGGTTTATTCATCTCTGCAAATGGAATTAATCTGTACCAGAAAGAAGAAATAAACATTTGTGGTATATCAATTGCTTTACATAATGAACAGCAACATTTATTCACCGAAAAATAAATTATGCATCGAACGGTATATTTATTTATTTAAACTTTATGCAACAAAAGTACAAAGGCGGACTTTATGCCTATATTGTTATGCTTCATATTTGAATTATTTATTATTTTTACTTTTTCCTAATTGTTTTAATAGTTGTATATTTTTAAATAACTGGTTTTTTTTTGTACGCCAATTGTGACAAAACATGTTGAAACAACTACTTTTCACTTTCTCACCTATATTTGCACATATAATGTTATGTACATATAATGTTACACATGTTTACACAAATAAATATATCTTTATCTTTCAAATAACTGAAACATTATTAAAATTATACGAAACAAAAACCTTCCTGTAACATCATACTGTATAAGGGTGCGTCAAGGCCTGACGAAATTTATTTTTTATCAGTACTTCCCTATCGCTAGCCAAAGCGACACTGATCTCTGTTAATAAGTATATCGGACGCTATTATAATAAAACTGCGAGAGTCATTAATTCGAAGAACAAATAATTACTTTTATGTAGTAATAGAGTATTTTAGACAAACAAACTAGTCAAAAATGTCGTTCATAAACGATAGTGAATACGAGAACAATTCATTTTCCTTCTTCGGACCAGTGGGGATGGCGTTCTACGACGACGGCAACGTTCTAGAAGAGACGTACACCGTCAAGATAGTCGTGAGCATCATCTTGGCGATGCTCATGATAGTGAGCGTGGTGGGCAACGTGTGCACGCTGGCGGTGATCGCCCGCGACCACACCATGCGCACGCCCACCAACTGCTACCTCGCCAACCTCGCCATCACCGACCTACTCACCGCACTATTCATCCCACTCGAAATATACATCATCTTCGTGCCAGATTTCTACCCACTGGGAGAAGTAGGATGTCGGATACATTTCATCCTCTGGGACGTATTCAGTAACTGCAGCCTACTCATCATCACTGCATTTACAATTGAACGCTACATAATAGTGACAAAACCCTTTTTTCGACAAAAGTTAACGATGAATTCTCGCGTCTTCAAAATTGTAGGTGTTATTTGGGTCATCTCACTTAGTTTTTGTATACCTGACGTATTCTACATTGACCTACTGGAAAGAAAGGAGTATGTGTTTTGTTACTACACGTTGACAAAAGCTGTGAGCACTGTGGTGGCTATCGAGATATTAGTTTTTTTCGTAATACCGATGACGACGATATTGGTGCTGTATATTAAAATAACAATAAAACTGAAATCAGCTCAGAAAAAAATGCGGAGCAGTCCATTAGTTGGAAAACAGAACAGAGACAAAGCAGTGAAAATGATTGGTTAGTATCTACTTCTTCATTTGTTTGACTATTTAATCGGGATGATGTCGTAGAAACGGGGATCACGACAGCGAATGAACGATATTTCATTTTGACATTTTAAATTATAATAAGATATTTTGTCTAAAAGTAGTCCTAATATGGTTACTATGTATTGGTCTCCCCAAGTTCTCAGAAAAAATTGTTTGAAGTTGTCCGTTATAAATTGTATCGGGATTTTATTCAACGATTATCTAATTTGTTCCTAGAATTTATAAAACCTCTTTGTTCTGATTTAATTAACTAAGTTTTATGCAAAGGGCTGCACAAAGTGGTGTTAATTATTTTGCTACAGAGAGTCTGCAAACGAGTGCAGGGTGTCTTGTGTTCTTGTAGTTTCTCTTAGGTAAATTATTTTATTTTTGACAAGCAACACGATCTGCAAGTGCTATAATACTAATTTGTATCGCGATGAGAGTAAAGTATAACATAAAAATGTTTCTTTTCATAATGTAAGTAGCTAAACGTCACTATAAGCAAAAAATTGCAAAAAAACTTTAAGCGAGTATTTATTTGTAATTTTAAGTTCATTTAGTTTTTGTCTTTTAATATTATTAATACTTTTAAGTTTACCTATAGTTATTTTTACCGTATTTAGCATACACTTTTTTAAACTATTTAATGTTTTATTTAGTCGGGTACAGTTTTTAAACATTTTTTGATGTAAAGTTCCGTCATACTGATTTCTTTCATATAAAATAGTCCATGTCAACCAAATCATAACTACGGATCGATTGATACCTCATTCAGCAAAACCGTATAAGTATTTGAAATGTACGTAAAAATGTACGTATCTTACACTACCTTTTCTTTTTGTAGTAATTAGTGTTTTCCCTTAGTCAGGTTAAAAAGTTCTGCAAAAAAAAAACAGTGCATTGCCTGGCATGCGAGAATATATTTTTGCCAGTAAACACAATCTAATGAAATTCCACTTTATTTGAACAATAAAATCTGTACAAGATAGAAATTTAAATATGTAAAGTAGATAAACACTGAAATAATTGAAAAAAAAAAGAACATTGTTTTCAGCTGCTGTTGCTGCGTCTTTCTTTCTCTCGTGGACACCATATTGTCTTTTCCGCATAATGACGGTATTACCAAAATTTGATTATGAAGATTATTATAATGTGAGTATTATTATTATTGTTTTAACTTTGGCAATTAGTTGTAGGAGCCTTTAGAGATTATTTAGACAGTTTACAAAAAATTAAAAGTGGTTGTCTGACTTAATCACGACTTGTACTTAGCTTATTAAGCGATCAAGAGCTATGATTTCTCTTTCAACTTTGATATTATTTAAAAAATGAAAAGTGCATTTGTTATTAACCATATGTGTAATTTTCAGTTAACTTTAAAAATCGTAACTTAACTCAAAATACTTAAATCGTAAATAAGAAATCTACTTTCCTCTGGAGAGTCAACTGCACTCGAATTCAAACAATCATTTTCTGGTTAATATCCCTTGAGAACTAAGTAAATTAACAAAACTATATCTTATTTACGAACATCGTATGCTTAATTTCACTTCTCATCAACGGCATGCACTAATTAATATGAAAATTATAACAGCAAAAATAGCCACACTACAAACTTTTAAAGCTAATTTGGGGTTTTTTAAAGCATTGAAAAGTATTATCATACTATTTGAAATTCCCTTTTTCAGGTATGGAAAATAATCAACTATCTCTGCTACAATGGATACCTATCTACTGCAGCGAACCCGATACTCTACAGTCTAATGTCCCGGAAATTTCGACAAGCATTTAAAGTAAGTTTGCATTTAGTTCAACCTTATGCAGGCCATCCACCATCCAATCTATCGTCCAATCGGCAGGACGCTACCGATTGGATCATGCCGATTGGACCGTGGATGGGAGTGGATTGGCATGATAGTTATAATTGTCATGCCAATCCACTCCCATCCACGGTCCAATCGGCATGATCCAATCGGTAGCGTCCTGCCGATTGGACGATAGATTGGATGGTGGATGGCCGGCATAACGCGAGTGTGGATAAGCTTTACATACAGTACATTATTTATGGACTCAAACGACCGGCTAGTTTGAGATCGTTAAACTTTATGAAGCTTAGAAGACTTGTTTAAAGTTTTAGAAAGGACGGTAGGACGAAACCAGAACGATCGACGGTCTGGAAAATGGTACTGAGAGTATAATTATGGAAGGCATTGAAGGCAAAGAACAAGGCTATTGTGCTGCGATTCAGGAGAGGCTTGCTATTAAGCCTATGATTATTATTCTATTGGATCACATAACGTAATCGTTTACTTACTAAACACTATTATTACCATTTAATTACCATACTACCTTTACTATACTCTCTATCGCAGTACCTATACCTACGTTATCGTTATAATACAATTAATATTGATTATCATATTAACTCTGTTACTACCCAAAGCTTAGCGCCTAATTTATAACGATATTAGTCACAACGACCCTTGATCAAACAGGTTGCCAACAAAATAGTTTGCTTTAGCACTAAATGTAAGAAACCTTTCTCATCCATTCTTGATTAAATTTCTTGATCAGCACTATTTGTTAATGTAAATCTAAATAGCTGTAAACTCTTCGTCATCACTAGCAGAGAACTGCTATCAGTTCAGTGCTGGTTATTTGTCAACGTCTGTCTAGAGAAGAAGTTAAGTGCGGGTTGGGGCGGTTTGGAAACTCTGACACTGGGGTGTGTGGGGTCAGCAAGGCGGGTGTATGTTTAACTACTCAGGGTGTACTCAGGGTGCGGACACACCTACTATTACATACCCCCCCCCCCCCTCTACTATTACATGCACCCCCAAGGGTGCATGAAAACCAGGCTTCAAAAGTTTCACGTTTCACGTTTACGTGTTGGCCACGGAGACGGACTAGGCGCGGTTGCGGGTGGCGGCAGCGGTTGGCTAATTGAACAAAAATGTATGAGAACGTATAAAACATGCCACGACGCGCGCGCGGCGGGCTAGAGCGGCTGCGGCTGACGGCGGCGGTCGGCGGCAGCGGTGGCGGGCGAGGCGGGCGGATGGAAACAATACTATGAGTCAGTTTGAGCCTGGCCACGGTGCACAGCGGTTTTTCGAGCGGTTTAAAAGGGCTAGCGCGGGACGGATTGAGTGAAACAATTTTGTTTAGACGAATTGACGAGCGGCGGGGCTTTAGTTATAGGCATCCTCAATACGTCCACTTAGCCAGCCGCTATAGCCGCTACTGAAATGTACGTGGCATGCCACCCGCGCCCGCACTAGTCACCCGCGCCCGCGCTTAGCCTAGCCCGTCTACGTGGCCAAGGCGTTAGAATCCTGCCAAAAAATATATTCCTACTACTTCCAGGCACCTTGAACAGACCGTGGCGACACTTATAAATCCTCATAGTGTAACAAAATGCTTATCAGACGACTTTTAAACACAAATTTGTCTGCGAACAAGTGCTTGTCGTTGCCACTGTCCGCCGGGTAGTGCAAGTTTACTACCCCTATAAAACACATCTGCGCTTTATTATATTATCTACGTTGTCATACAGCATATTGTGCTGAATATTTCAGAAGAGGACAAAAGTATGATGAATTCTATGTTTTGTTGGGAGACTTAGAACTTCAGAGTTGAGGAAGCTAACCTGGAAGTTCAAGGTTTAATTATATAAAATGTAACATAATATGGCAAATTTTATTTCATTTATTATTTGCTTTTCTACTTTACGGCGACCGTGCCGTGACCTTAGGCATGTGAAAAATTGCTTACTGACTTTCTTAATAAGTAATAATATTTTTTTCATTTTTAAAATTGCTAACAATTTCATCGGTAACATAACTGATTAAGTGATTATAATTTATATAAGCTACGCCATACAACATACATATTACTAAGTATAATTTCAATTCAATTGAAATATTTGTACCTAAGCCTTCCTTCATACATGTTGCAAACAAACACACAACAAATAAACAAACACAATACACAATATTTATTTGTACAGCAAATAAATATTAATCTTAATCTTTATCAAGGTTTGCTCGCTGCTACCAACCCATTTATAAATACCATTTCTTTATTTATAAAGAAAAACATTCTTGTTCTTCCTTTTTTGAGGAATCACTTAAAAAAATGTATTTTTCTTTTTTCAGGATTTGCTGAAAAACCCGCGCGTTTTGAGCCGAAAAAGTATAACACAAAAGACAACATCAACCCAGGATTCGGTAGTGTAGGAACTTATATAGCATAAAATTTGTGTTAAAACTACAGACAAAATTGTAACACTAAACTTTTAATTAGGTATATTAATTAAAATAACTCAAAACTCAAACTGTAGATATGTTTTGAAATAGCAGTTTATGTTTCTGTTGCATAATAGGTAGGAGTTATTAAAACACGAGTGTGGTTTAGAACTCGAGCCGACAATGTGGTTTCTAAACATTATCACACAAGTCAATAACTTATTATACGTGCAATTTTACAACGATACTTTTTCTAAATAAATAAATAGGTATCTTGGGACAACGCACACACGGTCATCTGATCCCAAGCTAAGCAGAGCTTGTGTAATGGTAACCAGACAACTGATATACATATTTATATAATTTATAAATACATACATATTATAGATAAATTACACCCAGACACAGAACGAACAATTATGCTCATCACACAAAGTTTGTCCTGGGTGGGAATCGAACCCACTACCTCCGGCTTTGCAGTCAGGGTCACTAACCACTAGACCGCGATACAGCGGTTGGGCTAGGTTAACATTCATCTGGACCCGACGTGACTACGCGTGTCGCGGAGGGAGTTAAACATCTCACTCCCTCCCCTGACCTGGGGAGGCCCGCGGAGGCGGGCTGGCACCAGTTGGGGATTGCAGAAGGCGCTTACGTTCCCGTGATTTTTAGTCAAAGAGTCAGATAGACCCCCGTATAATATTAATAGCATGGTTTGGTTTTTATAAAGGTTTGATAGAATAAAACCGTATTAATTTTAATAGAGTTGTAAAATCACATAAGTGTTAAAATAATCTGTCCATATGATACTATTTTTTATTTCATAGTGTATAATTATAATATCTACTTTACGTTATGAGTATAGATAAAGTAAATTATGTTTTTTTTGAACTTTTATTAGTTTGTTAATACATGCAACAATGAAGCTACATTTTTTAAATGTACTAAGATTTAGAACTATGTAATTATTAAATTATACTACTAGAAATTAAAATTAATATCCTGATCCTGATTTAGTTAACTCAATAAGTCAGTACCAATAAAAAAAGGTTGCACCAAAGTAGTCTCATCTCGACGTACAGGTAGGTTTCGCTGTGAAATGTGACGTATAGCCTTTAGAAATTCAAAAGAACGTAATAAAAAATTAAAATTATATGGCAACCCGGTTTTTTTAGGTGAAATGACCAGTAGCTTTTCTCAATAATTCGATACAAACAAAGAGGTTACAGTACCTACTAATAAAAAAAAGGTTGCACTAAAGTAGTTTCATCTCGACGTACAGGCAGGTTTCGCTGCGATATGTGACGTATAGCCTTTAGAAATTCAAAAGAACGTAATAAAAAATTAAAATTATATGGCAACCCGGTTTTTTTAGGTGAAATGACCAGTAGCTTTTCTTAATAATTCGATACAAACAAAGAGGTTACAGTACCTACTAATAAAAAAAAAGGTTGCACTAAAGCAGTTTCATCTCGACGTACAGGCAGGTTTCGCTGCGAAAAGTGACGTATAGCTTTAAGAAATTCTAAAGAACGTAATAAAAAAATAAAATTATATGGCAGCCTGGTTTTTTTTAGATGAAATGGCCAGTAGCTGTTTTCAATAATTCGAAACAAACGAAGAAATTACATGACAAAAACAAAAAATTAAATTAAATCATAGATTTTTTTCGATGATATGGACAGTTGTGTTTTAATAATTTCTATCATTTTAATAAAAAGAGGTAACGTAAACAAAATTTTGTTGCACCATAAAGTTAATGCAACGTTATTACGTATTTCAATATTTCACACATTAATTTTTAACCGTTTACAATAGTTGTAAGTACCTACACCTGTAGAACCTACCTACAGCTGATTATAATAACTTTAAAAAATATTGTAAAAATACCTGTTATACAATAAAATTTATGTAGGTACAATGTAACAACGCAACGTCATAAAACTGTTCAACTCTGGGGGTCTACCGCCATCTCTTAAAACAATCTTATTTTAATAATTAAGTACTTTGTAATTTCTGTTGTTGGATTTTCAACTCTCGGCGCTGAGCCGACTGTTGAAATTCCAATTGTGCGAAAGGCATGTGAATCTTCTTGTAAAAATACATCTGATACCTACCTATTATTATTAACTGACTTTGTAATTTGTTTCGGGGACACATTAAAATTTCATGGTATTTTACAAAGCCGAGTTAATGAAATAATAACATTAAACTGGAGTAACCCGTGCATTGACCGAGATTAGGTTTCTACCAAGTACTTTGTTACGAATCGTACTTACATTATTTCGTATAATGTTACTGTCTTTAATGTGCTTAATAAATAACAAAACATAACATCACGCCTGTAATCCCCGAAAGGTTAATTAGGCAGAGGTGTACCAGTACACCCACATTTCGCCAGTTATGTTTTAAGTCCCATGTAATAGTGGGCGATGCCATCAACCGAGCACAAATCCAGACTCCGTGGCTGCTACTGAGAAATTCCTGATGGAAAAACCCAATAACACTTTGCCCGACCTGATAATCAGCAATTGCTCTTCGCGACTACTAAGTACTAGGCCAGTCGTGATCAGTCGTGTGCTGACATCATAAGTTCCTTTCTTGGATGTCGAACATCATTCAGACACACTAAAGTACTTAGAACTGACGTAAACAAACCTATCTTCTGCCGGCAACACGGATTGAGGATAGACAGTTAAGATGACCTACGACAGTAATTCTCTGATCCAATTAATAGTCACGATCCAACTAGATTGTTAGACGTATCGTGCACGTAGTAGATAGTACTTTAATTATGCTACATATAAAATAATGAGAAGCTAACCTAAAATATCATGCTGAACATTTTTTTATGGTATGACAAAAAACACTGATCAGGACTTGAAGTACCTACACAGGTCACAGATTTTCTGACGGTTTGTGGCTTCACTGAAAAAAAAATTCTATTTATTCCAAACTAGCTTCTGCCCGCGACTTCGTCCGCGTCAAAGTTGGTTTCTCTATACAAAATTTAAACCCCTGTTTTTTCCCCTTAGGAGGTGAATTTTGAAAAATCCTTTCTTATCGAATGCCTACGTCAGGCTACGTCATACAAAGAACACACCCTCTAAGTTTCAGGTCTCTACGATTAGCGGTTTAGGCTTTACATCCATCAGTCAGTCAGTCAGTCATTCCGGACAAAGCAATTTATATGTTTAGATAGATGAAGTCGGTTAAAAGGAAATGCGGGCGCTCGGCGTGCGAAAAAAAGAACTACAAATACGACTGAATAGCTAAAGCAAGAAATCATAATTCGGGGTTTTACTCTCGACTATATTATTCTATAATATTGAACTAATATAAAAGATATCTCATAAACTGTATAAGAAGGATATACCATGTGTCTCGATGATTTTCTTTTTCCATGAATCTTTGTCCACTAGGCCCGTTGACAACGGTATAAGTACGCAATTGAACACTTTGTGTGGGTTCTATAAATTATTTAAGTGCTTTTAAAAATAATGAATAATTAAAAAGGAAAACATAGGGGCACACAAATAGTTGATATTTGCTTTACCTACTGTAAAAAAATCATTGCTTACAAGTGATAAATTAGATAGAACACAGACTAAAGCGTTTCTATGGAAAAAGGCCACCCGCATTTCCTCTTTGAATAAATAGAAAGCGTTGTTAATATCGCGGCGTAGCACGGAGCTACGTCAGCTACGAAGCTCGGTGCGTAGCGGAGCTCACCGCGCGGGGTACAGTGTTGTGTTGACGACTACAGTGTGCACACTCGATACGAAAATGTCATCTTTCTTTAAAAAGTAATTAAACTTAACCCGTCCCTTTGATTCTGAGTTACGTATCATTTTGATGGGTGTGTAATGTATGATATAATAACAAATGCTCTAATTTCACTTGAAATAACGTTCACATGACATAATTTTCATATGCTATAAAATCATATAACCTAATTTCACATGACCTAATATTTCATATGATATAATTTTCATTTAATATAAAACATTTAGTATAACGTTCATTTTATATAATTTTCAATATGTATAATATTCTTTTTATATAACATTCATTTGACCTAATGTTCTTTTGACCTAATTTTCATGTTTAATGGTCACAGTTCTAACCTAACTCAAATGGCACCTAACCAAACCTTAAAATATTCTATGCATGGTCGACGGAGCCCCGCTTCGCTTCTTATAACTTAGCTTTTGCTATGAACTTCTCTCAGGCGTCAGGCAAGCAAGCATGCAGCATGCAAGCAAGCATGCAGCATGCAAGCAAGCATGCAGCAAGCAAGCAAGCATGCAGCATGCAAGCAAGCATGCAGCATGCAAGCAAGCAAGCAAGCACGCAGCATGCAAGCATGCAACATGCAGCAGGCATGGTTTCTGTCACGGCTCCGGTGCTGCGGGGCTCCGGCAGTCCCACGCGAGTTTATCGTCGCAGATGGATTTAACTCTCACCACCGCAGCTTCGGCTTGCTGGCCGGCTACGCCGGCCAGCCTCAGCCGCGGCGGCGAGTGTTACAACCACCTGCTCCTCAACTCGCGGGCCGCCTCGCCCCTCCGCGCCTACGCGATTTTAAATTACACTCTAGGGGTAGGGCAAACAAGACTGCGTGGAGTCGGATTTACAGCGATTCGTTTTTGTCACTAAATCCAAATTTTTAGCAAATGTTTCAGGACTAAAAAAATATTATAAATGAACATTCGGAATAATACACATAAAATATAAAACAAATATCGAGATTGCAATAGCCACACAATGAATATTTCGCTGTAACTGTATGACAGTAAGAAAAATAATAAATTCGTGTATAGTCTACCCACCTCATGCATAAAAGCAAACTTTTGTAGCAATTAATGCTTATGCGATGCATTTTTGCTAGCACCATACTAGCGGGCGTTTAAAATCGTATCAGATTTTCTTAATTATATTAAAAGTTACTTAGAGATTATGAATATTATAGTAAATGAATAATATACTACATGAATATTATGTCAAATGTGCATTATAGGAAATGTTAATTATATCATAAGAAATTAGATAAAATGAAATTATATCAACAATTCATTATCTCAACTGATCGTTATATTAAACAAAATTATATTAACTGAAATTAGGTCAAGTGAACGTTAGATTTTTTGTTATTATATCAACCGTTACACACCCCATTTTGATAGACTGGAAATTGCTATCATATATCTATACATCGAGTTATATTACTTATTGCCTAGAATATGACTAGAATACTTTTGAATGCAGCGCATTAAAACATATACTTACATATTTTTGTATCATTGGTGAAAATACGCAATAATAAAGTGACAAACTAGTAATCATAATGAAAGTCGGACACAAGGAAATCTATTTACTATATAAACAAATATTATTTCCGATAAATGGCGAATCAAATACTATATAAAAGCCGTATTATTGTAAATATGCCCAAGCGTTCGGAAAGGGATTATCCCAACCCGGGTCAGACGTACGCGGACGTCGTAACCAAACGTCACGACTTCTGATGAACATTGTCAAATCGGCTTTGATCGCTTTGAATCGAATTTGATGTTTCACTAATTGAATGTCCTTTGATCTTAGCAAAATGATTCTTTAGACCAAAACACAAGTCAAGTTCAAACGCTGAATAATTCGTCAACAAATAGACAATCACTGAGTATAAGCCTATAGATTAATAATAATAATACCAGCCTTTGTCCCACTGCAGGGCAAAGGCATCTTCTCATACAAATCAGGCACAAACATTGATCACCACGCTTGCTCAAAGCAGATTGGTAGTTTCATACTTATATTAATTATAAGTCTAGGTTTCCTCATGATGTTTTTCTTTTACCGAAATGTCAGTGATATCCAAGATAAACTTAGAAGGCTATGAATTGGAATAGTCATATTGGTAATGGCCTTAAACACTGGGGCATCACGAGTACCTATTAATATAATCCTACTAATACCATAAATGGGACAGTTGTTACTCAATCACGCGTAAAAATTTGAACAAATCTGGATATAAATTGGCACATAGATGAATTAACACTTAGGATACTTTTATCGCGGTAATTTGTTCCCTTGGGATAATAGTTTAACTTACTTTTCGGAAAGTTACTTTTTACACGGGCGAAGCCGCGAGCAGGAGCTATTTTAAAAAAATGATTTAATGGAGTACCATGGAGCGTTTTATTTATTGAGTTACTATGTGTTTTGACTTAATGAACATGGCAGTCGAGAGCTTGTCATGCTCACTCAAATGTCTCGCTGATGGTGGCGCGTGTGTTAGATCATTTGGCTCCCTCCATGATGGCTGAGCTAGGTGGTGCTGAACCATGCGTCATGCTCGTGAACGAGTGCTGTCAGTTGGCATTGGTCATCTCTTAACTGCTATGGCTTACATCTTTATTTTTTATTTATTTTTTACTACTGTTTTATATTCATCTTCATTGTGATCACATGTAGAATCAACAAAAATAATGTAACCTGGATTTTGTAAAAACCTAATTTAAAAGAGTGCCGTGGAGTTTCTTGCTCGTTCTTCTCCATAGAGGCCTACCTCCGTTTTGGAACGAGCAACTAGCTTCAACTTTCGGACTAACTGATCGACTCCTTGACAATTCAAAAGTGCCTGGTGGTCTAATTGAAATAAATGTTTTGACTTTAACTTTGAATGCCATGCCTAATAATAATTAGTTTACCTATATTTGAATAACCTGGTATAGCTCAATAAGCAAACAAAACAAAAGTTCTTTACAGTGTGGCACACAAATTAACTTATAGTTCTACACATGAGAGTGGCCTATACAACGATAACAAATGTGTTGTCATAGATCGCCATTTGTTTTGTTATCGCTAGATCATCGCTAAACACGGCCCAAGGGTCCCATTATATGTTATGATATTCATATTGTGTTACATGAATATGTTATGCTCTATTTATCGTTTTAATAACATAATAATTCTACCTGTGTGTCGTATTTAAATAATAGTTTATTATTTTATTGTTTTTGTTACAAAGAACGGATTTACTCAATTTGCAAAAGAAAACATAACATAACATCACGCCCGTAATCCCCGAAGGGTTAGGCAGAGGTGTACCCATTAGTACACCCATAATATACTTATTTCGCCAGTTATGTTTTAGTCCCATGTAATGGGGGGCAAGCTTATTGCCATCAACCGGGCACAGATCCAGACTTCGAAGCTGCTAGTGAGACTGCCCGACTTGGGAATCGAACCCACGGCCTCATGCTCAGCAGTCGCACTTTGTAACCACTAAACCAAAGAGGGAGTCGAGAAATCGGTAATTGTAACAATGGAAGTCCACGAAATCTTACTACTTAGCTAATAAGTGTAAATTATGTAAAATATTATTTTCGGAACAGTAATTCCATTAAACAAATTACTCCATAACTTTGCTACTTTCCTCGAAATTATAATTCTCATTTCTACCGACCGTAAGAAATCTTTTTTTATTCGTTTAAAATGCTTGTCCCTACAGTGTTTTCTGATTTTTCACAGCAACGAATAGAACAGGCGACATTTATTAAAATACGTGAATAAATAAGTTCCGGAGAGGTTGGCGGCTCGCCAGCCGAAAACACCCGTTCAAATGACGCGAAATTACAAAATACACTTCGAAACAAAACTACTACCCGCCACGATCGACATGCCAATCTTTATTATATGATTTTATTTATTGACCTCAAGGTTCGTAAGCTTTTACTCAAGGGAAATTATGTAGGTACACCTTAAAACATAGGTTAATAAGAAATCTTGTTTCCAATGTATTGCAGGTAAGTAGGTATTTTAATTCGAATTGAGACAGTGTAACAATTTTAATTGTCACAATATCTCTATATAAGTATAGAGAATTATACACTTATGTAGTTTTTTTTTTAATATTTCAGTTATATTTTAAAACACCTAAACATTTTATTGGAGTAAATGTTAAATGATGTGCAAACTATTCAATAACTAAATCGTAGGATTTCATTTAAAAAGAAATCAAAACTTTGTCAGAACATCGAATTTTGAAAAGTTCCGAGGTAAGTAATAACAAACGGTATCAGCAATATTATATAATAAACAAGTAATACAAAAAATTCTAAAGTGAAAAAAGTTTGTTTCCTGTCCAAAATAACCGCCTCATGGCGCACTGAGCAGGATCAGGAAGGATCCAGTAATGTGCTATTCATAGTTTCTTAGAAAATGGCCCGATCTTCGATCATACTACAAATAATCTTTAGGCACAAGCATTCCCCACGCAAGTTTTGTAAATAAAGAAAAAAATCCATTCAGCGTTAAGGAAAATAACAAGAAATGAGCTACTCATCATCACATTGGGCATAAATGTCAGTTCAGAGAGCATCGAATCGTATGTCAAGCATTCTCCATGATAATGTGCACCCCATTAAATGTCAGAATCTATCTTTCACAGTGGAATATGGCCATTATAAGAATAACACTTTCTTTTATACGTACTTGTGGTTATTTTATTGATGCTACTTGGAATAGATAAGTTAAATATTTTTGTCTTACTAAATATTACAAAATAAAAGGAAATAAAATGTTAGTTCATAGATTACTACACTAGTGTAAGATGAATATGAAGATGAAGTACTAATTATAGATTAAAATAAATTGCACTTTTGAGGGTAGGGTACTCAGAAGTGTTTTGCAAATACGCTGCCAGTACTTCAGTGAGCCCGGAAAATATATCGTGTACACCATTAAACAAAATAATGGAACAAGAAAAGTTAATTACTTCTATCATTAAACAAATTTATTTCTACTAAGTACATGTCAATTGATTTATTTCATTGCTAAAAAAGAGAAACAAAAACTTCCACTGAAAATATTTATATTTACTTTAAAAATGTGTTTCATTTTTACATGAAACTAGCTGACCCGCCACGACTTCGTTCGCGTGGTATCCTACCCCTACTCAACCGATACCCCTATCCTACCCATACCCCCACCTCTACACTAGTAGTACCCCTACCCTACCAATACCTAGTAAAACTTACCCCTACTACTACTAATTTAAATACGAGTAAGTAAGTACCCACGAAATATTTCTTATGTTAACCAGTCTCATATTAATTTATTACAATACGCAGAGATGTGTGTTGACAGTTATTCTGATTAAAACTTCCTATCAAAGTATTATTCACGCTTAGTTTATGCATTAAATAAGAAACAGACAATATAATCATAGACAAGAGGCGGCGCCTCTATTGGACATCAAATTTTAAATTGAGAAGCTTTAGAAACCAGGTCCAGTTCGACCATAGAGCAACACGGAGCACCGGCGTTGCTCAATGAATTTGTGGAGGTTTTACCTAGGCAAGAATACATTCCAGGAAGTTGTATATTCGAGTGGCATACTTTAGCACGAGTTGTATGGGTACGAGTGCTGGTCCTGACGTTAACGGAGTCGTGCAACTCACGTTTCAGCCAGTCCGCCCGCATGGCACAGTAATTCTCTGCAATAATTTAAGCGATGCCGAGAATTTAACTACACTTAAGTCCAACACACCCGTTTCTGTTACGAAAGATTGCGTTCCTTTAGTAATGCTACTTCCGATCTCACCTGACGAATATTACATTAAGTTTGAAGCATCAGGCGACAAAGTTATCTTATTTTAAAAATAAGATAAAAATGCTTTATCTTAACTTTAAAAGTAAGAGAAAAAATGCTGTCACGTGACATTGTTATCTTTCGAACTATATAATCCTTAAATTCCACAGTAAATGATTGGCGTCTTTTATTATAAAATGGTCTCACTTGGCCATCCATTTCAGCAAAAATTTTCCTACGGCTTTGAGCGCAACCCCGGGATTTGGTGAAAACGTTTTCAGCTTTACGGTGAGATTGCTTTCATTTTCATTGACATTCCCAACGCCAACAGAATTATACAATACAAAAGTGTGTTTCGTAGGAGATATTGTAGTTTTTCCTTTTTCATACACTATGTTGCTAAAAGCTTTTTTTTTCTATTTCTAACCTAAAAATAAACTACATATTATTTAAGCAATAAAACCTTTCTATAATTTAAACTTGTAATGGGAGCGCCTAATGGGAGAAGACTAATAGCAAAAAATAAAATAAATATAGAATTGATTTTAATTATGCAGACGGGGATCATTGCTATAAGCATAGGCACAGGTAGTTACCGTAACTATAATAAGACATTTAGACATGGCAATTTAACTTTTACTTTTTAAGCTTTCTTTCATATAGTTTACGTGTGCAGACAATCGGCATCGGTTAAAGTGGTTTTCTTGATTGTACATTACCTAGATGACATCGATTTAAAATACAAACATAAAACGACATCGACTGGTATAATAAATGGTAATTTAATTTTGTTTTGTTATTCTAACTAGTAGTCCGCGTAAATGTCGGTTATTGCAGACGCAGATGAAGGTCACGGAATAAAAACTACACTTTGTCCTTTCCTGGGGTGCAAACTAAACCCGTACCAAATTTCATCAAAATCGGTTCAGTGGTTTAGTCGTGAAAGCGTAACAGACAGAGTTACTTTCACATTTATAATATTAGTATGGATTATGTAATAATAAAGAAAACCAAACATAAAGAAATCCTTTACTTTTTTCCATTAGGTAGGTATTAGTTTTACCTATTTAAATATTTCAAATTACTGAGTGTATGAGCATTACGCAGGTTCTACATTTACGTGCTTGTATTTTACCAGGCGCTTGTCGGCTCTCAGACAGTGCGTCGGATTTCTTTATCGTTTTCTCAATTTCAAAATATAAGCTGAATTTCAAAATATAAGATTTTACTTTACGCCAGTTTGCCAGCCATTTACCAGTTATGTTTTTAAGTCTCATGTAATATTGTGCGAGCCTATATTGCCATCAAACGGGCACAAATCCAGACTCCGAGGCTGCTACTGAAAAATTTCTGATGGGAAAACCCAATAACACTTTGCCCAACCTGGGACTGGAACCCAGTCCTCATGCTAAGCTGTCGCGCTTTGCTACCACTAGACCAACGAGGCTCACCCACTTTTAGTGTAAAAAAACATTTAATTTTTTTATTGTAGTAAGGACGCAATTTATAGCACGCAAAACATTGTACTTATGGGAGCATCCAACGTTATAAATACATATAAGTAAAAGGTCACTCACAAGCTAAACACGAAATTATGAACACTACTTGACCTATGGAACTACAGGTTTATGGGTAGGAAAAATCAGTTATGAACGAAACTGTTTTGCGACGGGACCGAATTAAGAGGGTCTTTCTACAACGCGGACGAAGTCGCGGACATAAGCTAGTATAGCCAGAAACGTAGAGTCGAGCAACACGACAAGTTTACAAAGTTAGAATAGTTTGTCTTAGAAAAACTCTATATTATATATTGGGCCAGGATTATTGTGTTAGCTGGATTTTTTAAATCGTACCAGCTGAGTGAATTTTCTCAACGAGAGCAGGAACGGCCACCGCAACAAACTTCCGTCAATATTTATAGACTAGACTTCGTTCTTGCATCCGCTTTTCATTCGCTGTTCAAATTAGATTTTCTCAACACTATTTCCACGTTGCATAACTTTTTCAACCACTTTTCTCTTAGTTTTATTCGCGTTGGAAAAAACTGTTTCCATTTAAATGTTTTTAAATGGGCTAACACACAAATCGACAAAAGAAATCGTAATGTTTTCAAATTTTATTCATAAATGAAACGGCGAAACTCGTAGACTTTTTAGCTAAACAAATATAAGGAACTAAATAAAATCGTCTACTTAGGTACTTCCTAACGGTAATTTCTACTTTCAGGCGTAACAACGATTTTTTCATTATCTACATTTCTACATGATTAAGTCGGATCATGTCGGAAATTTCAATATAAGGAATGCTATAATAAGAGCCTTGCTAAAGAATTCTTATATTTTTTTTAACTTTAACGGTGTGAGATTTAGCTCGCCGTCCGATTAGAACCAGGCCAGGCCACGAATGAGATGTCAGCAAAGAAGACGGGGCCCGCTAGGGTCAGTGCCTGCCAGGATTCCGGATTTTTTTCGAAAGAATCACCTCGGGTTTGGAATGCAATGGGCTTTAGGAGGAACACGGATGGTTTTTAGTCAGTAAGAGTCTGACACTACCTTCTGCTCTGCCCAGAGCGGAAGAATTCATTTGATGATATCACATCCTTAAAAAAAAGGGTGTGGGATTCTGATATTATCAAAATGAGAGTGGGCTGTGCCGGCAAGATACTAGAATTTCTCAAAGAATGCGTTCCACCTGTAAACTCCTTCACTCGCTGAGTGTGAAAGAGATCGTTTAAAAGTGGGGCAGTGTCGACGTCATGTCCCACTAATGTTCAACTTCACTATCAATACCATTAGATCGAGATATAGGTATCATCCTACTTTTACTACTAAATTAGCGGCTATTTTTATATAATATCGACATAATATTCTACCGACTAGCCTCGGTTTTGCACGGGCACATATTAACTGAAAGTATATTAAAATTGTTTTTTTTTTGCTTAAAATACCATCTATTTTTAGACGTTTCCGGTGAGTTTTCCAATAATTTTCCTTCAAACAAACCTTGCCCTCACCTGAAAATTATGAAAACAACGAAAAAATCAGTCTTTCATGACACATGTGACAGTTGACTTTTATTTATCTTTACAGATATATTGAAAGATTTTGATACATACTTATATTTACGTAGGAAACGCTTCTTTGAAATTAGACTTATCAGAGGAACCCGAAATCAAAGAAACATTTGGCTTTTCGGAAAAATACCAAGGTAGATTATGTACATACCTACTACCTACTATGTGTCACCCCTTACATCGAGATATTCCACATCTATTCTTCATAATTAAATTAATTCCATAGAATACAACATGAAATAACTAAATTAGATATGAACTGTGAAGCAAACAAAATAAAAATCATAAACAAACAGCACTTCTCGGAAACTTTATACTTCGGAAATATGAAACTGTTCGAGGAATATTCTGTAACATGGAAATATCGTTCAATTTGTGAGTTACCTAAAAACATAACCTTTAATCGATATCTAGTTTATTAACTTTCGACATCGACTATAACCTCTTTTCGTATTTTGTATAAGAATTACGGTAATTGATTATAATTATTAGAAGGTACTTACGTAATTTTCGACATAGCGCACACAGCAACCGAAAACGTTGAAACGTTCACGCTGAATTACGCGACGTAGGTAATGTTCGACAAATGTGGCACTAGACTAAAAGATTTCGTATTAAGTATTCGATATTTGCCTACCTTCTTTATTGGGTTTCTTCGAATTTGCTTTGTATTGTAGGCACAATTTAATGGTCGAGTATAATTAATAAGAATCGCGTCGAGCAGGTATGTTAATTATCGGTTTAGTCTTGGACAATGCGACTAAACTAAATTAACATTAGATATCTATTACCTATATACCTATTATATAAGTATATTGTTAACAATTGCCTGTTCGGGATTGTCAGTTGATAAGTTTGACACGCGACCGCGCAACCGACTCTTTGCTTGATGAGATCCTCAATTAAAACTGTAAACAATAAATAATGAACGTTAATTTGTTAAATTAAATTATTCCATTGTTATTTTAACAGGTCACGTTAATCCGTTGCTGATCTTGAAGGCCCGTCAATGCCACAAAGGATAAACAGATCAACGAACAAAGCCTAGTCTTAACCAAAAGGTTTACTGGCAAACATTGTCATGGTGCTGATAATTGTTCCTTGGCTCTCTGTTACAATGCCCATCGTTTAGTTAAGTACGTGAGAGGGCAAAATTCTCATCAACAGGACGGAGGTAAAGGCCTCTTCATACAGGTGCGATATTATCACAAGGGGAATAACGAGATATCTAGCCGTATTGTTATTAAAGTCTGTTTTAATAGTATATAGGGTGACTGGTAATTAGTGTACGATATTTATACACATGATTGTACTCATGATAACAAACAACTTACCGAAAAAAAGGTCCTTTTACTATTGAGAGGACATCAAAACTTCAAAATATTATCAAAATCTTTGTCGTCTTATGCTTTGCCAAAGGGCAAAGCTGTGTCACGGCTTTTGAAAAGAAGACAATGAAGCAGGTAACAGCCATTTTGAGGGCAACACGACTACAGATATCTGTCTGCCAAGCATACCATTTACAACATAATTATGTCTCTAAGACCAACTGATCATCATTGAGCTTCCTACCAAAATCATCACTATCCCAACGAAACTTCGTTGACGGAAATTGGTAAACAGCTTGGTCTACTTGCACATGCGGTGACCGATGAGATTAAATTTGGATAATAGATGATCATCTATCCTTATTTCATCTCATCGGCCACCGCATGGCCGATTAACGCGTCCTCAATTAATGTGGCAATTCAAATGTAGATTCGAACTACAGTATTATAAGTGATATTTGAATCATAATAAATGTAAATGCGAAGCGTGAAGAACGTGAGTTAGACCTCCGTTCGCACTATTGACTAAGCCACTTATGACACAAGCCTATCTATTTTTTATTAGATAGAGGAGTTACTAAGAATGAGAGTAGATATTTTTATAGCAAGGAATCGTTTGAGGAAAGGAAATAAATACTAGGAAACGAGCAAGCGAAGGTTCTTCTTCCCCGCAGTTTTCTCGGTTGTCATAGAGACGGCTACGACCCGGCCGAAATCCACGCCTGAAAAATTCAACCGTCAGCTGCCGGCGAGCTGTTGCCTTTTTCCCGACTACGACAAAGCTAAAAGGAGGGTTAGGATTGACAAAAGGCAATATTCTTTGTTTAGTCTATTTTTTTTATTGTTTGTACATACATACATACATAAACTCACGCCTTTTTCCCATGGGGGTAGGCAGAAACCACAGAACGCCACCTGCTACGATCCTTACATACTCCTTTCGCCTCATCTACGTTCATACATCTCGTCATACAAGCACGCCGCATTGTTTGTAATTTATAAAATTATAAAAAAATATTGTTTTTTTTTAACATCACACGACTTAAAGCCATATATTATGGCTAATTATTAACTATGTCGGAGCCATCCTGTTATAACGAGCAATGACTTTGAAAAGTGAGACATTACACATTGATATTGGAGATGGTACTCTAAGCTTATCCTTCGGATTATGGTCGACTCTATTAAATAAGAGGATAAGAGTTGCTACTTAATTAGAACGCGGTGTGGTGCGCACTATTGAACAAAGGTCATATTGAAGTCCTAGAGTGAAAATCTCTTCCATATAACTGCAGTAATAACCATCCCCCGATAAAGGATTATTTACTTTAATTGGAGAGATTAACACAAATGTTAGTTTACTAGCTTACATTATTACTGTTATAATATTTAATGTAGGTACCTCTATCGCCTGTGGCTATTTGCTTTTCAAATAACAAAGAAACATTGCTTACAATTTACAAAAACACACTCTTTTATAAGTAAAATAAATACTGTTCTGTTTATATTTGTATTGTTGCAATATATGGGGTGTAAAAAGAAAGACGCAACACATAGCTATTGACAAAGCTTACTGCCTATCAAACTAAGTAATTTCGCTGCGCCCCCCGACAGATAATTGTTTCTATTTATGAAAACTTACCACCCGTATGTACATTGTGGATTGCAATTAAGTAAGTAAATTTTTTGTAACAATTTGTAAAGGAACAGGAACAGTAGAGGAATCGTTAAGGTATTTAAAGTTTAGTTAAAACAACTAAAACTTTTCGATTTATTTACAAACTGTATCCTACTGTATTAGGTATAAATAACTTAAACACAAAATTTATAACTTAGTTATAATAAAATTACAAAGTATGTATGTATGTATGTACAATTATAAAACAGAAAGGAAGAAGCTTATAGGGCATTAAAAAAAAAACTCGTCCGCATCGCTGTTAATGGGGCAAGTGCCCAAAAGGCTGGCAACATGAATAATAAATAATATTTGCCATGTTGTATGGCCATGCTGATTCTTTAGCAAAAGAAAAGGCCATATTGGTCATGTAAAGACTCGACCAGTCGCTTGACGATAGCCCGAAAAACAAGGTGAGCCTTGGCCCTAGTATTTTAACCCCTATAGCTTCCAAGTAGGTTGTTATCATTACGCTGTTTGAGGTTTTCAGCACCCATCTCATCACAAGGGTGTCAAAACATGTTGCATCCCACACCAAAGGCCTACCCAAATTCCAAGGCATTCAAGTCATCCAATCTAGTCACTTCCCATCGTCTCGTGCTAAGCCAAGTGGTTTCAAAACAGTTGGTACAACCAGTGATGGGGATAAAAAAAATTGTGGTTAACTTTTCACTGCTGTGGACAGAAACAGGTACTAATACTAGAAATTTTGCGAATGTTGAGACCAGAAGATGGGAAGTATGGCTGTAGGCAAGCTCGGTCATCCAAGGCAACATTCAGTAGGTACTGATGTTAATGTATTTTTTTTATAATTTGATATTTTTTTTCTAAGAGGTGTGGCTGCTTTCGTAAAGGTAAAACATATATACATATTTGGGCTAATACAATAATATCATAAAATCCTTACGAGGAATGAAATGGAAAATGCAGAATGTAGATTATCTTTTCGTAAATAAAATCCCCCTAACAAGGGTTCCCAAAACAAAAAGAAATACCACAACGATGGGAAGAACATGTAATTGTCAACTTTGTTAAATGTCTTTGCTAAGTACCTCTATCTTAGTTTTTTATTTTTACTGTTTAACTTTGCGCGTTTGTTTTGCATTGATCTCCGAGCGTATTTTGTATTTTTAATCCGTGAAGGATCTTTTCTTCTCAACAATCTCAAGTTATGATACCTCTTTGTACCGCTAGATCATGTGATCTAGCGATACAAAGAGGTAGTTATGTAACTATCATCATACAAAAAGGGAATATATGTGCTTCAAATATCTTCAGACGACATACTCACCCAGATCACCCCAGATTCTATTTTCGTGGCATGAAGGATAAATTTGACAAATGGCTACAACTCGGGCAGATAACTGAAGTTTTTTTTATTATCAGAGCGTGACGCAGTTACAATAAGTTTCCTTTACACAGTGAATTCGCTGGTGACCAATAACTGAATGAAAGTTCGTTCTGTAAATACGAGATCGCTGATGTATGAAAATTTTAACACAATTTTTATCCGGTTTCCGGATATATATGCTAGCTACCTATACGCAATCATGTTGTTGAACTATTGAAATTTTAGTTTTGCATTTTGTGACGCAGTTTTGAGGTTGCATATTTTTATTTAATAACAGTGTCAAGGTATTTATTTCTAGTTTAGTTTATGTTCAAAAAGAAAACTGTAAGTAGATTTTATGTATGTATGTGTGTAGTACGATCGCTATAATGTTTAGAGTTGTAGTTGTTATTTTATTTATTTATTTAATTAGGTTTACCAACAATTGTTCACACTGAATACAATTACTTAATACATTCTTAAAGTTAAACTCTAGCGCAACAATTACTTATAGGTAAACACCACATGCACGAAACAATAAATAAGAAAAACATAAGCTAACTTACTAAGTAATAAGCGCCAATATTACATTAAATTAAAATTGAAAATAGTAAAAAATCCGATAAATACCTAAACGAAATTGGTAAAAAATTAAATTGATTTTGTTGACAATAACAACATTGGTAAATCAATTAAATTAAAATTACATAACATTGGTGAATTGATAAATTATATTAAAAAAAACATGGACATCAAATTAAAATAAATTGAATTGAATAGGTACAATTGGTAACTTTTATAATTGCTTGAACATAAAAGAGCACAAATATTTAAGACTATTCATTAACATCATAGGTTTTAAATGCAGTAGAACAATTTTTTTTCACATCAAGCATTATCTTTACTAAGAAAGTTGTTTAATAAGATAGTTGAGTATTATACCGTGAAACTTGACCTACTACCGATAAAATTAAATGAACCTACACAAAAATAAAAAATAAAAAGGAAAATATTATTATGTAAATACTAATACCTACCTACTGCCATTCGTAAAACCAATAATCGTTTCAATACATAATAGGTACGAAAAATATCAATGGAGGAATCGGAATTTGTTACGCAAAATAATCATATTAGAATACAAAGAATACCATAAAACAGATATTAACTCTCATTCCTCACCACTCTCTATGGAATAAGGTATATTAACGTGAGGGAAAAATCACCCAATTTCCCTTGCGTCAAGGTTGAATGTGCTACACATAAGAAGTCGCAATTTCTATAGTACTAATTATATTATATTTTGTGGCATTTAGGGATTCGGCCCAATTATTTTGCATAGCAGCGGAAATTACAAAGGTGGAACCCACATGTCTTTAAATAAACTTAAAAAAAATATTTTTAAAATTGTACATTGTATTGTCGAATATCAGCAAATGGTCGAAAAATGGTTTGCAAATTTTGAAAGGACCATTTACTTATACACATACATACTATATAAAAGCTTGTAAAAATAATCAATTATAAGTATTTAGGACGAAGATGTAGCCCACCCATAATCCACCAGTAATATTTTAAAACAACCAAGAGTCAAGAAAAGCTGCCTAATTTTATCAAAGATATACTTACACAGATAAAAAAAATACTTTTGAGCTTTTTTTTTAATATAGCCGCTCCATCAACGGAATTATTGATAATATAATATAATAATAATATTAATAGTCGAAACCAGCGATTCTCAAACATTTTTTAGCGACGAGACCTTTTTGGAAACCGGAATATTTGGCGGTACCTTAAAATAACTAATAATGGATTTATGTGCATGTTTTACTTTAGCTTCTGCCCGCGATTTCATCCGCGTCAAAGTTGATAATTATATTATCCTACGTTTTTTCGAGATAACAAGTAGCTTATGTACTATTCCATAGCCTATAATCTGTGCCAAAGTTCATCCAGATCCGCTCAGCAGTTTAGGGGTAATTGAGTAACAATCATTCGTCCATCCGAATTTACTAATTTATAAAGATTAATAACCATATTACTTGACAATTAACATTTGCATGTACCTAATAGGAAGTATGAATTTCCTTATCACTTTTAATCAATTGATTGCTGAAAAGAATCAAACCTGTTACCTAAACTGTAACCTGGGTCATTATGCAATCCTTGGCACAAATGCAAGAATAAATTGATGAAACCCAATAACTTATCAGGACTTAGTTGCGTGCTCGTCTCGGTCCAATCTAATCAGTGCTACGAGGCGTAGGCGCCGTAGACTTTTCTGTAGCAAAGAAAAGCACGTAGCTCCCATACTATGAATACATTTATGGAACTACTAGAGGCGTCCCGCAGCGCTGTCTGGAATTTCAGTTCTAACTTTCTCAGCGCGGTGATTTATTTCACGGTTTGAGAACAAAGAAATGGGAAGTAAATTTACTAAGAATTTTTCCTGTGATATTATTTTTCTGAAGTAAATAATACCATTACAGGCATTTAGGTCTTCTTATTAAAGAGGATATGAAAATTTAGTTTTACTCTTTAGTTTAGTGTTTTTTGTTGTGTTCAGTTTTTTCTGTGTCGCTTTCTAAGTAATAATGTCAGATCGAACTGTCATCATTATTTAAAAAGCGACTCAAAAAATCAATTATAGCTAATTTGACAAATAACATCGTTGATATTTTTCTCTTTTAAAAGCGTACATTCTGAAGAAGTAACAACAAGAATACGAGTGTGTTCCGTGCGACACATATCAAGCTTGTAATCAAATCAGAACTTTTGCGAATTACACGTTTCATTTGCAACGGCACAAACAATATAAGTTGACTACTTTCATTCCAGCTCATGTTTAACCTGGTGAATTAATAAAATCCCTTTAATTTTACGGAATATCACAATTTATATACCTACCTCATCTCATTTTCGATACAGGCTATTTCATGGTTTTGTAGATTATAAATGTTTTAAATTTTAAACCCACTTTTAATAAAAAATACAATATATAGAAATACTCGTAGGATTGAATTAATAATAATGTTCGTTTTGTCCATAATTCACAGAAATCACATTGAGGTGTTTTACGAATACAACAAACTAATTTATAGTCATAAATTGCTAATTCAAGCTAAATTAATTATTGTTAATTATGTTTGATGTCTCCAATTATATATGATCTTTTGGAGGGGATTGTTGCGTGGATAACAAGGGGTCGGTGACAAGGTAAAATTAAATTACGTGAGTCACAGGACGATTTCTATGTTGTCACGTTACATTTTGCTTGTAACATACTCATATAAATTAATAAGACTCACAACACGTGTAATAAGCCCCACCTTGTTAGTCTTACGACGTTTATTCTTCTAGATAAATGTGACAATATCAGTCCAAATTTATCGGAAGCCATAAAAGCTGCAAAGCTGGTTATTTCTTTAGGGATCTAGGTAGGTACAGACTTAACACCTACATGTAACATGTAGGTTTCACGTAAAGTTACCGAGATATTAGGATAGTATAATAAAATGTAATATTTTTATCCCGCAGCGGCCGCTTTCTTATATTAATACTTATAAATATTGAAACGTATGATAATTTCGCCTTTGTAGAAGTTATAACTCCGACTATTAAATAACAATTATAACTGTATCTCAAGCGCTTTTGTTAAAATTAATTAACATTTGTCTGTGGCGGAAATGTGGTAAACCACACCACATACCACATCACATACTAGATCCACTCGCTTTTAGCACGAAGTGTGACAATCCTTTTAATATTTTCCGACCTTTCGAAGTAGGTATAAGGCTTTGCAGAATATTTTCAATCTCACATAGCTATAATATACTGCTTGTATTTCGTTGGTCGTCTAAACATATCGTAATCCTACAATTTGCTTTGCGTATCTCTACGAACATTATGTTGGCCACAATGCGTTGCGGAGAAATTTATTGCTATCATACGAACATTTATTTTCTAACTAAGTGATTAATTGTCTTCTGGTTATTTAGTTCAGATCCAAATGGAATAGTTACGCGCAGTGATAATATAGGTATAATCTATTTAATCTAGCTAGCTTACTATCGTGCAGCAATTAAAGGGGATCTGGGGATAAATACAGACATGTTTTAGTAGCACTGTTTGTTTATCTGGTTTACTTTGAAAGTGAAAATAGCTAGACAATTTTGTCTAGTAATATAATCTCTAGAGTCTACAAAGCCACAAGCCATTAGTCCATTACCTAACTTCAACTGAAAGTAGCTTTTTTGGAAAATAGCGATTCGTCGTAACCATTTTATTCTCAGATATATTTCCCGTCTATTTATTCATGTGAGAGATGATTATAAGAGAATTAATGCAAAGGATGAAAAATTACATTTGTTAGGTTACACTATACAAGGTACACTAAACAGGCACTAACAAAGACAATGAAACAATCTTCCTCGACTTGTATTGAGAAATCAAATTATGTTAGAATGTCTCTATGATTCAATGTTTTTTTAAGGTCTAGTTTTGAATATTAGTTTGTCACAATTTACCTACTAAATAAACAGGATCGTGCATCGTGCAGCTTCCGCCTCAATAAGTTTTATTTAGTTTTTTACGCTAGAGAGAACCTAATAGTATTATAAACTAAAACGCTCCTAAAAAACTTTGCCAACTTTCAGGGTAGGTAGTTACCAACTAAAAAATTTAAATTTTTCACTACTTCAAAGTCTTATTACACCTACGAAAATAGCTGTTACCAAGCTGAGCGAATCATCAAAGATAACATTAATTTCTACGAATGCAAATATTATAATTTTGTATTAAAAACTTTTTAAAATGACGCTCTTTCCTGTTACTTTACATTATGTTTTAGTTCAATTTAGGTGTTTCATACTTTTGTCATGGTAACTTTACCATATCCATCGATCACTCCATATGTCCTCAAATAAACCGCAGCGACCTCAAATGGCTTTCTATGGTAATTTCCAATCCTCCATACATTTGCACGAAATTGAATATGTAATGGGTTTAGATAATCGGTCGTGCGGAACTGTGAAATGAATTTCTATTAACTTAAATAGGTATCTAATGTAATCAACTCGTCAATTTTATTTGAATATTATTGATTTCACCATTTCAGTGTGAATTGACGTGTTGAAATCATATAGAGATGGATTATAAGCCGACGTTAATTAGTGAATGTTCAGTCTAGCTATCATGTATGGACTTTTCAATTAGTAATGACACAATTTCACGTGGATGCAAATTGAATCTGCGAGATAGCCCATCAGAATAAATAAAAAAAATGGATGATAAGACTGTTGATAGACATGCACATGGCATGAACATGTTACTTTTTTGTTTTATTTTTGTTGTTATTCATATCGGTATTACACAACAACAACAACAAGCAAGTACAAGCATAGTATTGTGTTAGTATATACATATTTCTATAGTATTTACGTCACAAGCCCGGAGGCGCTTTCATGAACATTGCACATCTTGATTGACATGATTTGTGTGTAGTGAATGTTTACGGCATATTGACAAACTTTACGCACACATCGCACCACGCTTGAATATTGTGAAATGTATGTAAATCTGATCTACATACATGCTTTGAACAATGCTGGTCTTAATTTACATCTACCCGTGGTCCCGCATCCCAGTGCGTGTCTGTATGCGATGGTTGGTACTGATTAGGACACATACAAACCTGGAATGACTTCCTTCACAATATAACGCTAGAATAAAACACAGATATCAAAGCTGGTTAAAATAAAGATCATGCGTAGTATATAAGTATCCATTTAAACAAAAATAAATAACAAACAACCGAACACTTCAGTTGTAACTCTTTTGTTATTTAAAACAAATAGGGTAGATATTTGCGACCATTTGAAAATTTACTCGTTAAATTAACGCATTCAGTGCAGAAAAAGTATTTTCTGCTTAGCACCAAAATCATTCTGGTTACAGCAATGACTATCTAGAATGGAACACTCGATCGATCATAACCAAGCCAGAGAGTCTCAATATTGGCGAGTAATCAGTCAATCCCCGACGTTTTCCTGACAAAACAAATTAGTTTAAATTTTCACATACAACGAAAACGTCTATTACAATATATTGTCTTCGCAGGCTTATAGACTATCATAAAAACGCTATATATAACTTTTACGGTAGTATTTAGTAGTAGTAATATAACTTATACTCAGTCTGCATTCGTAGAGATGAAAACCAATGAACCGACGAACATTTTCCACCGAATATTAGTTAAGGAATATTAAGAGAGGGTTCAGTTAATTATTATTTGTAAACGAGTTGAGAAGTGGAGGTACTTGGAGTCAAGTTTATCCGTACCTATCTGACTCGCGCGGGATTTGCTATCATTTACCTTTGCCAGTCGAATGGGCACGTAGGTACCTACCTCATTCGCACAACAACGTGATCACCAGGATAAACTATCTAAGTTGATGGACAGTAGTTTCATTTCGAACGATATTTATGAGATATAGAGTTCTTTTATTGGATGTACTAATTAATTTTGTTGTAATTTGTAGTAACAAGTAGTAGAAGAAAAACAAAGCTATTGGATTGTATAAGCTGGTTTATCGTATAAGAATGGGTGGTAGGCATATACTATATTTATGGTAGTTTGCTATGAAATTTCTGTATAGGTAGGTGTGGGATGCTCGTCAGTAGCCTCTAAAGCTATTTAGTGAAACTGTCGTCGTGTTTGTATTTTTAGTAATAGTCAATAAATATTAAGTCTGTCTCTGTATGTTCTCTTATACTAAACTAATTACACTTAATACTGATTTAATGTAACTACTAGTAACTGTAATTGCCACAAATAAAGGAGAACAATATCTTCATATTTAACAGCTACTATGTTGCCAACTAATCCCGTATTCGGCATGTGGCAGATAAAAGAGGACGTATTACAAAAGTTGCTGAGATTGAACAAATCGCGAGTTTGTAACTTTTGTGACCGTTGACCTTGCACGTGCACCAATAAATACATGCATTGCAAGTTTATTATAAGCTTGTAAAAAAGGAAATAACCTTTAGAAAAGCTCCTTTAAAAATAACTCACGGGTTTAACGAAGTTGTTTCATGAATTAATTGGTTGAACGGTATTACAGTCATCAACTAGAGTATTTCGGTCGTTATTTCTACTCTACGTGACTTTCAATCCAGTTCAATATTCGAGAGTCGAAAAAACATTTTATAACAAACAGAGGAAATTCGAGGAAACAAAAAGCGAAATGTTGACAGTTTGCAGCAGGTATGCGTTCGATTACTATCTGTCGAATTGTAGGTTTTGTACTATGATAGACAGCTCAATTCACTGCAGAGGATTGAGCCTTTTGAGTTTTGATCTTTATCGAATAGTAGCTTATGTCCGCAACTTTGTCCCTGTTGGGGCCCCGTCCCTGTGCTGAAGCTCTATGAGGCGCGCGTTAAACAGAAATCGTTGTCGACGAGAGCTACCCATCACTCGCCGTCCGCAAGCCCGCGCCTTCGGTGGCCGGATGTCGTCTCTAGACGTCCGACGCCCTGGGCGTCTCCCGCGGCGACTGGGGCGTGAGGTGGAGGATGTTCTCTCCCTCACACGTCCCGCCTCCTCCTTCGCTAGCATTACTGCTTCGCAGAAGGAGGTGACTGCATCCCATTCCCTCTCGCTCCGGAGCATGGCCTGAACCAGGGCCGGACGCGAGAGGTCGCCGCCGCCTAGCGCCTCCGCGAGGACCCGTGGTGCTCTGTCCAAGCGGAGCAGACCTGCACCGTATGCTCCACCGCGTCCTCCGGGCGGTCCACACAGTGGTGACACCCGGGCGTTTCCTCCCGCTGAATCCGACACAGGAACCTCCCGAAACAACCGTGTCCGGTGAGGACCTGCGTCAGGCGGAAGGTGAGGACGCCGTAGCGCCTCTCCAGCCACTCCTCAAAGAGGGATCTTACCGTTGCGATTGCGGCGTGCCCGAACTTGGGTTGCGACAGTCGCATCTTCCATGCCGCTATGAGATCGCACCGGAGCTTAGTCCGCAGTGCCGCGATTTGCCGCGGCAGCGGGGTTTCACCCCGGCGCTGCGCCTCGCGCCTCCACACGCCACTCATAGAAAACCTTAACTTGGGTTTTTACTTAAGCAACGGTTTTGTATCTTCCAATGTTTTCACATTGGATCGCTCTGTCTTGGATTTAGGTATATTATTATTAATACACAGTGGGTAGATATTATACGTAGGTGTTTATATTCAGAATCCAAATCCCTCAATACATTTCGTACACCGGGTAAGTAATATTTACATATTAAGATATTTATAAACCAACAAATGAGGCCACGATTCAACCATTTATCATAAGACCTATCATTTTATGAGGACGCCTTTATTTTATTTTTGTGACCCTAAAGTCCCTGAATACTTATAAAGTGGAATCTTGTTATAAAGTTTTTTTTGTCATGAAGTACGACTACAACCCATTTTATGACCAGGAATTGAAAAACTTTGAGGGAATGTTACGATTACATAAGAATTGAAGAGATAAACAGTTCTAGTTTTTAGGTGAAATAATTCTTATTATTGCCCACTCCTAATAAAACAAAGTTGATTTTCGTGTCTGTCAATTTGAATGCTTGATCTACAAAATTACACAATGGATTTTTATGCGTTATAGTATAGGACAAGAACTTGACTTATACCATTATCTTTTATTATTTTTCCAAACTGATTTATCCAGTTTTACACCTACTTCATATTTAATTAAGCCAAAAATGGGATTGACCTTGCAGTCTATAAATATATTTCTTTTATTAATACAAAGCGACTGGTTTGTCCGGTCAAGCTGCGTTTTTTTTCTTCTTATAAAAATTTTATGGTTGTGCTTAATTTTCGGTTTTACCCTGAGTCAGCGTTTATTTCGAAAAACAAATTGCAATCTTTTTTTGGTGTAATTAATTAGGTGTTATTAATTAAGTTTTGGTAGGATACAAGTTAGGTGCCTAAACAGCTTTTGGATGAATCAACCCATATTTGTAATCACGACTTGATTTTGATCACGACAATGTGTCACGCTTTTAAAACAGTCTATCCGTAGTTACATTGCTACAACTCTTGAAACCTGCCTGCTACTTGAAACTATTTAGAAGGTATTTTTCGAGCATAGGGGGACTAACTGGTCAATCTGTCGTTTGGTGAGGTAACAAAATTCAGTGATATGTTTGCAGATGACGTAAGATAAAACGAATAATCCGGTCAACCCTTCCCGCCAATAGAAGTGGTACTTCGGTTACAAAGCCCTAGTAATGTAGACGAAATGGTATGATGTGAAACGAGGAGCCGAAATAATATAGTCGATTCCCCAACCCTATTTCGTTTTGAATAATTTACTGAAAAGTAGAAACATTTTCTTTTTATTTTTCTCAGTTCATGGCTTACCTATGGATTTTTCTTTTGATTTATATATTTTTTCAACACACTTGCTCGTAATATTCGCTTGCTTGTTCGTAATTCGGTATATTACGCATACTTTTTTACATTATATTATCGCACTATTTGCGTTGTTAGTAGGTTGTTAGTTTAGGTAGTTTTGAGTTGTTGTTGACTAAATATTTTGTGAATAACTGTTAATAAAATCAATTAATAAATTATTTGCTGCAGGGGAGGTCTAGTTGACAATAACAGAATTGTACTGCACATATTACAAAATAGCTAGTCAGACAATTTTATGTAAAATAATGACCTGCCTTTTTCAACTAATAAACGTACTAACCAAATGTGAAGAGAACGCAGTCACTCAGCCTGAACTTTTAGCTAAATCGTAAACTTTATCAAGTGTGACTTTCCAGTTTCGTTTCCTTCTACTAGGTCTATCTGCCTAACCTTTTTCTAACTACATAATATGTTGGGCTAGGCTTCCAATCTAACCGGATGCAGCTGAATTTTACAAGTAGCGACTGCCTGTCTGACCTCCACAACCCATCAGGTAACGGTTAAACGTACCTTGCCTATTTAAGGATTATTAAATAAACATTTACCCACACGATTATTTATACTCTCACTTTTTTAAATCATAATCTATAAAAATATTTACCATTTTTTGTAAACTTATCTCGTAATCGCCTCTTGATATTATGTTACACTAATTTTACAACATCTTTTTTTTTAAGGATGGGAAATCATCAAATAACTCTGCTCGCTCTGGGCGGAGCGGAAGAGAGTGTCAGACTTATACTGACTAATACCCATCCGTGTTCGTTCTAGTGCCCTTTACGTTCCAGGGCTGCGGTTCGTCCGCAAATTTTCCGCAGAACAATGTCAGGTTTCGGCCTACACAACTTTTAAAACTAAGTTCACACGGACACAAAGTTTTTACCTACAACAATTTAAATATAAAATTCTAACTTTTTAAAAAATATTTGTTTATTTTCTACAACTTTTCGAAAAGAAAATCATTTTGTTTATTATGTTCCAGGTTTTTCTTTTTATAAGGTTCAGGTAGTAACTTGTTCTGCCACTAATCGATTATTAATTAAACCGATTTACTCTTCATTTTTTATTTACCACCTCACAATTATCTTTTATTATTATTTTTGACCTAAATAATACGTTAAACTGACTGTTATTAGTCAATGTCAAACATCTTGTTTGTGTTGTTGCTAGTGTTTTTCTATGTGTACAGTTGTTTTTTTTCTCGAATTCCTCTGCGTTTGCGTTTTAGACTTATTGTGTTATATCCATAACACACATTTTGTGACAATGTCCTATCAACTACGTTGTATTAATTGTGGTTTTACTCCGTAAAAATAAATAACCTCCAATTTACAATGTCTGAATAATTAAAATTTCTTTTTGAGAAGTTCAATGTAAAAGAGGAAAACACAGAGAAGCTTCTGACATTAAACTACACAAAAAAAACGTGAGAATTTTTACTGTCCATGAAAATTTTTTATTGAGCCTAAGTTACTATGGACATCTGACATTGTTCTTTTGCAGATTTTTTCAAGATTAGATGTATTTTACAAACTTCTAATCTCAAAAATATCTCTAGTTAGTACTAGAGCTTTGCAAAATGTTTCCGAACTGTAATCAGTTCGGAAACTTTTTCGTTCAACTATAATAATTATGTTAAAAGTTGTTCAAAATCGCTTCCATCCCCGAAATTATTCATTATTCTTAACATCGCAGGTGTTACACGAAGTTTTATTTTTGCTTCAGTGTCCAATGAGGAACCTTGTCTTAGATAAAGTTTGTTCTTTACATAATTATCCATCACTCAACATTTTAAGAGTTTTATTACATAGTTAAGTATGTTTTAAATACGACCTTCATACTCTATTAAAATAAACCATACAGAAAGAAACACCAGAGTTTGTATTTCATCCTGTGTTTGTTGTAAAAATAAAGGACGAAACATGTTCCGCGGTTTATAGACTTACCCCATAGGTATCACTATGGCTGTCATCAAATCTCGAGCATATTGTTTTCGCGCCTACGCCTCCACCTACCTAGTATTAAGAGAAAAATATTTATTTTTTAGTTCTTGCTCAATATTATGTTCTTTTTAAAATAAATAAAAATCTAACCTCAAATACGAGTATATTTAAGTACTCAGTATATTAAGTACAATATTCGATTAAATAAAACAATAAAATTCTCTATTTTGATTATCGCACAAAAGCGAATCTTGTTTACACGCAAAAACTTAGTATTTTACGACTTCTGAAGTTGCTAGTGACTCCACAAGCTAATATTATTATGGGAATTAGTATAAAAAAGCCCTTACTTTTCCTTCAATCTTTTATAAACACGGTTATGAGAAAAGTTTTTTTAAGCGGAAAATAGCGCAACTACTTGTTTCCACTCCTGTTCAATGGTAATCTTACCTACTTGCGATGGAACTTCTCTACTTGTGTGTGCAAGCATCGTTCAAGAAAATGTTATTCCAACTCCAAAGTAAGATTACGGACTTCTTGCGTCCTGTTATCGTTTACCTTCGGCTTGTGAAGCGAAAATAAGAGAAGAAGCCCTAACATTATAGATTCAGATAGCCTTGCACATGTAGCAACTCACTCACTCACTCGTTAGATATTTTCGTATATATAGGTATATTTTACTTTAACAAAGTGACAAACCGTTGTGATCGAAACCGATTTCCCAATAGTAAACTTGTAGGTATATTAATTTGTTTTTTAAGCGCTATTCATTCATAGATAAAGATATTATGAATTTACTTCGAATACCTATTTGAGGTCTATAGTTAAGCTCTATTCAGTTAACAGAAACAATTGTAATGTCGTAGTGTCAATAAATCATCTGCCTAGCCTTTCCCCAATTATGTTGGGGTCGGCTTCCAGTCTAACCGGATGCAGCTGAATACCAGTATTTTACATGGAGCGACTGCCTATCTAATGTCGTAGTGTATAGGTAATAAATGTATTATATTCGACAAATACCTATGTATAGGAACGTGTCGAAGATAAAGGTAATAATTTATAACCCAGCAGATGCATTCAAACCGACAATGTAAACAAAGAAAGCCTTGTTTACTCATCTATTATGACTTTATCATAGTATCATAGCGTATCTCCGGAAATTGTTTCTTTTATCGCTCCATATGTACCTAGGTATCGATACACAATACCTCCTTCCTCTATCTGAATAACAAACATATTAGAAAGTACCTTCTGTTTTTTCCTGGCACATAAATACATAATACATAGACCGTATTATTGAAAAAACACAGTATGTAATTATAAAAGTACCCAAAAAATTTTTTTTTGTTGATTAGGTGTGTAGGTATTTAGTGCACTTATAAACCGGTTAGTTCCGCTATGCACTAGTCCCGCTATGCCCGACTAGAAAAATACCTACGGAAAGGTGCCGCTATGCACGAAATTCTTCGATTCTACGCAAACAATGGAAGACACAGTTGGAAAGAAAAGTGTTAAGTGAAACGTTTTGAAAATTGTGTAGCGCTATTCGTTTAAGCGTAAGAGTCTGTAAGTTTTTTTTTTTTTTTTAGGTGGTAAAGAGTCTGTAAGTTAAAATTTGTTTTGTCTTGTTACAAATGTATGATTACCCAAGAAAAAAGTACTAGGGTGTCATAAAATCGAGCAGGTATATCAAAAATATTTTCGATCTGTAAAAATCAAGAGGGTAGTTTTTTAGCACCTTACACTGACAATATCATCCAAAGCATATTATCTTCAACAGTTTTACTCAGACTGGAATTCAGGGATTGTCTTTAAAAAAAATGTACTAGGGTGTCAGAAAATCAAGGATCATTAAACATAAATCATTTCATTAATTATTATCTATACAAGCAGAGTACAACTCGAATTGATTGGCAAGTTCTAAATTAACGCCAGAGAAGCCGTAGGCAAAAGCTAGTCTAGTGGTTAAATAAAATATTTTACAGTAACACTTTTCTTCATCACTGCCCACGAATTTGATTTTGTGCATAGCGGCACCTTTTCGTAGGTATTTATCGAGTTGGGCATAGCGGGACTAGTGCATAGCGGAACTAACCGTTATAAACCACCCCTCGAATTAAAAGTAATAATTACAAGTGACCCTCAAGAGCTCATAACAAGCCCCTTAAAATTGAGTCAATAAACTCACAAAGAGCCTGACGTTAATTCGAGAATAAGAATAAAGTCAAAGTCACAGGACAAACACACTGTGTACCAAAACAAAGAGAGATGAATCGAAAGCTATATCAACACGTCGACGTAACATTTAAATAAAGTCAATGTGTCTTGTAGGAAACGCTCAATTTATTTTAAATTAAGTCTAGTGTCGAACTCATTCACACATCAGAAGTAAATTTTGTCGTCGCCGTCTCTTCCGAAACGTTTTACGCTTTCGTTTTAACCCTTAGTGGCTGATTATTTTGAGCTTGCAGAAAAATCAATGCAATGCAATCGATCACCTGGAGATTTCTATTTAAAGCCGCTACACACTTGTAATGCCGCAACCTCGACGCGTGCTTATTAGCCAAATGACAAGAATTTGCTTCACTAGGTGTAATATGTGGCTAATGAGATCGCTTCACTGCTGTGGCGTGGTGTGGCGTGTTATAAGTAAGTGATGTATTCAAAGTTAAAGTCAAATTATTTATTTAATTAGGCCATTATAAGGCACTTTTGAACGTAATAACACAGTACCTACGTACACCTCACAATTCGCACACGACGTCGAAAGGTCGTAAGTTTAAATTAGTTTAATTTGCTTTACAAAGCAAATCGATTGACACTTTGGTTACTTATGACCGCTACTGTATATATAAAATGGAATCATTGATAGTACGAAAAGATGAAAAAGTATTTAGGTATATATTTTTGTATTAATCAGTCTATTCTTCTTACTGACAATTATTTTCTATTAAAGCGGGTTTTAAATTTTTGTTATTTATTATTTTAGTATCCAGTATATATAAACAAAAAACAAATTAGTCGATTAATATGAAACTCTCTTCAAAAAAAAACACGAGCAGGGTCTTAATCAAAACTGCTGTTGATCGACTAGACTACACGAAACACTTGTCTTAATTGTATTTGAAATACAATCTAGTCTGATAGAGAAAGTTTATATAGAATTTAGCTAATGGAATACTTCGATATTGTACCTTAAACAAAAAGAGATTCAAATCGAGTGGGCCGAACAGTTTCAATGATCAATTTTTAATTAATCTTAAGTTTATTGTCTGTTGTTAGGTACATAGTCACACAAAGTTCCACCTTTATTCGTTTTTTATTAACCGGTCAAGCCCTGGTCAGCCGGTGGCTCATTACATTGTGTCTCATTTTAAGTGGGACTTCAGTTATTAATACCTACCCAAATCTACCTCCTGTTTACCATAGTAACAATCACTACTCAGGTAATAGCTACCTACTATGTTACATGCAAAATAAACAGAATCCAATATTGTAGCCAAATCAAGTACAATTTTTTGTACCTACTATTATTAGTTTCCACCTACATGAATGCACTCATGGAGTACACTTAATAAAGTGGAGGCCATCAAGACAATGTAGTGGACATGAAGTCAATAAAACATTTATCATTGCCACAATTTCATTGGAATTCCTTGCGTGCAAGCTTTTGTCTTTCTTGTCACGGACTGAAAGAATGCTGTACATTTGGATGCAAACAATTTGTTGATAAGAGACATTTGCACCCAACTATTGTCCATTGTTCGTATCTAGTTGGACTGTCTCCATGTCGCAAATTGTTGTTTTTATGACTAAGTAGTAGACAGAACTTGTTTTGAATATATTTTTCTTAACTTGACGTGTAAACAAATGGTGTAAATAAATACAAATTGAAATTTTACAAAATAATGTACCTATCTGTAATAATGTTACTTCTAAGTAGATGGGATGGCGCAAGGGTGTCGACAGATGTTGCATCCCACAAACAAGAAGGCAAGGCATCATGGTTATCGCATCGTCACGACGAGCCTAGCCAATTGGTTCTAAAAGTGAAGGCACTTAGTACACAGTAGAATCAAAAATATCGTAACTAATTCTCGTAAAAATGAAAAAAATATATATAAAAATACATTATGTACATTTTTTTTAAGGCGGTAAAAATCATCAAATGGGTCCTTCCGCCCTGGGTGGGGCGGAAGGGACTGTCAGACTTTTACTGACTAAAAAACCACCCTGTTCCTTCTGTTGCCCTTTACGTTCCGGGGCCACGGTATCCTGTTAAGACGTCCCGCAACCCCGAATAAATATACATAATATACATTAATAAAATACAATTACTTACGTGCTTAGGCATAAGCCTTAATGTCTGCGTCTCCAGCTCAAGTTATTATGACGGGCAAAATTGGAGGATTAAGACCCGATTGAGATATAGATAAAACGTGTTCCTTAGACAGTGGATATTACTTTTGTGGACATCCTTCCGTATAGTATAGATACGAGATAAAAGTAAGATTTGGTTTCTTAGTAAAAAGTATATTCATAATTCTACTTTTCTAACAATTAGACGATTAGGTGCGACAGTAAATTAATAGTTTAACAGTAAGAACAAAAAAATTAAAACAACCGTTAATATTGTTTTTTGTTGTTTTTTGTTGTTTTGTTTATTGTTGTTTGTTTTGTAACAGCTATAACAGACTGTACATACTTGCTAGTAGGTGACCAAAGTACTTTAAAGTATCTATCTACAGATTTGAGCACACTTTGAGCATCGTAGTAAGTGGATCATCAGATGATGACCAGATTAGGAGAAAAAATGGTATAGAAATAAAACATAGGAAGTTGGGGAATATTTTTATTTTATAGACATTACAATAATCAAAATAGATCACTCCTTATGATATTTTACAACAACAATTACTTTATTACATTTAACAATGATATAAATCACTATAACATTTTAATACCTACCTATGACACGCGTAAAATTTTGTATCTGATACAAAACTTCTAGAAAAGAAGCCAACAAAAGCTACTAAAATAATTTTTTATCAAAACTGTAACAGTCTCACAATTTCTTTGCTGTGGAACTTCTGACTATTGACTGAAATCAGAAAATAACATTTCAAGTAGGTAGATGTATTCAAAATCTTATGTCTTTGGAATAAGTATTTAAGTTATTCAAACAACCCCGTAGTCACACAACAGGTAATTTCATACAATAGTAAAATAATCTTTGATATTGGAAATTTATATCAATGATTTACATTCTTTCACACTTTTTTACATTACAATTTATTATATCTTAAAAAACATAACACAGCCAAAGCCTTCTCACACCCATAATATTAATTTATTACACCATAGTAAAACTGGTTATAAAATACGTTCAAAAAGGCAACTCATCATTGGCATTTATGAATATTGACAAAAATAATAAGTTCATCTCTTCAGACAAACTTTATATCAATAATGTAATCTATATTTCATTTACTCAAATAAGTATACTTTATTTACACTTAATTGACAATATATAAATATTTTAATCTTTTATGTGAGTACAACATGCATTTTACGTTTCTCTTTAAACATAACATAGAAGAAATGAAGAAATTGTTCTTTTTTTTTAATACACGTCGTTCACAGTCTCATCGGGTACGGACACATGTGTGTCGTTAATTACATGAGGACAGGCTCATACACTAAATCAGAGACATATATCGTGATACTGCTGCCACACATGAATAAAGATACGATGCGTTGATGTATGGCTCCACCCTTACAAAACTGGGCGGGAAACGCTAGTACATTTAACATTAAGAATTCTTATTACAATAACATCAATCACAGCTTTCAATCCAATCTATTCACGCTCTACACGCCAAGATTTTTTTTGTTATAATTTTGTGCTTAGCACATACATACGTTTTACAACCACCGTAACCTTAACACTATCAGTAGAGTATTTTGGATTAAACTTACTTATTTCTACACACCTATCTACAAATGACATTCATGAATTAAATACTATAGTATCTATAATAACTTTGTTCAAAATACAAATACCTAAATAGATATTATATCTATTAAATTTGGATACATCGCTGTCGGTGTGGATCGGTAATATGTACATACAGTCATACCTGCATAAATTATAACCAAAAAACTTTAGAAAACAACATCCAACCTTTGGATATTGTTGAATAGATTTATTTATGTTGCTGACCAGAATAACGGGTGCAAAAAGACATTAAGGATGCGGGAACCTTTTGGCTATCCATATTGAAGGTCAAATCAAAATATCTACTTTTTCTGCATTTTTTTCCGAAAACAAATTTTAAATGATGTAACAAAACTTTATAAGCCCCACGCCCCTGTACTGTTGCATTCACCAAAGAGCACGTTTTGCGTGTTACCTTATACCTACAGTGAATTTTCAGAACAAAAATAAAAGTCGTTTCCAAGCAACAATATTTGCTCATTGTAAGGGGCGTCGCCCACACGATTAACAGTCGAGGTGCAGTTGAGGCGGAGGCGCATAAGAGGCACGCCGCAACAAGGTTTTCTTTACAAATGAATGGTAGTGCGCTCACATACAAGAGTTGCGGCGAGGGCGAGTTGAAGGCGGGGCGGAGGCGAGGTGCAGGCGGGGCGGAGGCGAGGTGCAGGCGGGGCGGAGGCGAGGTGCAGGCGCAGGAAGGGCGCTCAAGTGTGCCCAAGCCACGATTCCACCGCCATTTTGTCATTTTGCCATTCAAAATGCATAGCCGCCTGCGCCTCGACTCAACGCAGAGACCTATCCTCGACCGTGCTGCGACGCCGCACCGCCGCTGACGCGACGTCGCCTCGACTTTACCAGTGAGCGTCGCGCCTAACTGAGTTTGACGGTCAGGATGCGTAGTTAATGTCTATGTTATGTGTCTTTTACACCCCGTAAGTAAATGGTGGAGTGCCACCCTAGCGTAATTAATAGATTCGAGAATGAATAATGGCCAGTGCTCGCCGAAGATTACAGCTATATGTCACAATGGGCAAGTCTCCGGGATCACGTCTATAGGTACAGTCAGCTACAAGAGTCGATTAACAATGTTACTTTTTTATATCATTTAAACAGACACTAAACACATAATGTACCGGCTTTCAGATTTTCAGGTAATAGCTAAGGGTCTATTATATCTTAATTTTGTATTCATTGCGTTTTACTGTTAATATTGTACTTAATAATTAGGATTTAAAAATCATAAATGTTAATCGACTTTTGTAGCTGACTGTACATAAGGTAGGTACAAACCCTTAATCTCTTCATATAGAAACTAATACAGCGCGGGCAGCTCCGTCCACTACATAAATTCTCAAGGACAATATTCTTTACGTTATTTGATCATCATGTTACGGCTAACATAAATACACTTAAGAATGGACATTGAAGTGCACGTTAACATTTAAATATTAACAAAGTCATATCTAACATTGGACAACAATATTTATTAAGTTTAAAATCGTTAAGGAACGTCTATGTATAAAATAGATCACACTGTTAGGCCGTGCTACGTCACTCGTAGTGCTGCGCGGGCGAGCGGTGGCGTGCGTGGTCACTGTCGTACTACGTCACTTCCAGTCTTGCTCGGGCGGGCGGCGGCGTGGTCACTTTCATTTACACAGACGTGTCTCAGGTGAGTCCACCAATATTACAATTCACTTGGTACATGTAGGTGGCTAGCTCTTCGCCGGTAAGCTCATCGTCGAACTCGCGAAGACTGGAGTTGGAGATGCTGCGAGGGGATTCGACGGAATCGGAGGGGTCGTGGATGCGCTGGCGCCACCCTCGGCCCCAGTGACCGTTGCCGCTGGGGGACTCGTTAACGGTTGATAGATCGCGCCCGTTGTAGCACTGCGCACACAAACATAACAATTTAAAACAATACAGTTAATCGGTACAACAATAAAGGGAAACAAGGTTATAGTCGTGACACTAGTAACTTGTTTATAGCGATAATAATATAGGTACCTACCTAATGATGACATATACTAGCGTACCTTAAAACCTAGATACAGGTTATTCTATAATCTAGCTAGGACTCCAGAGCCATTCTCATATTATAATACGGATTCTTTCTAACGGAATATTTGATGTAAATAAAAACAATTATAAAAAGGAATAAAAATACTCGTCCATATTGTTGTCGAAATATTTTAATAAAACAAGAGTCGGAATTAGCTATCGTTTATTTAAGTTGTATATTCTCAACTAGCAAAATAAATAATATGTAACTAATGCGTCGAATTTAACATTACTATAAAACTGTTGAACGGCTACAAAACATTAAACCTTTATTAACTTGTCAAGCCCCGGCTGACTTACTGGTAAGTCAGAACAATAGAAAATCAGTTGTGTCTCATTACGTGGGACTTGAGTAATTAAATATGTCTGTTAGTTGTATAATTCAAATACTATACAAATTTTTGCTCTTTCTCTCTGCTCGATATTTTAAAAATAAATATGCAGATTAGGTACATTGCGTAAAAAAAACATTTCTAATGAAATATGTAGGTAGATAATACAATATTTTACAATAACTCGTTCCTTTATCTTGCTCTAATCAAGCAGGAATTGATTTTATTCGACACAAAACGCAAACAGGAATTAAAGAAATATACTATTGCACATAACGTCTGATACAGTGGAGCTTTCATCAGTACTACCTAGGTAATATTATGATTTTCCTTGATTTAGCTTGTAGACAAAAGAAAAAGTAGAGTTTTCTTGAATAACTTTTTGTTAAAAGTATTTATTAAATATGTAGGTACCTAAACGCAATGATTGGCTCATTATAATCACAACTCAATGAAGAAGTTGAAGGCGAAAAAACATATTCACCTCGCCAACTCTTCACTTGGAATGCAATGATAAATCTGATTTCAACGTAAACCTATTCCGTAATTTAAAAATATTAATGTTAAATCAGATAGTTCAGCATATAGATCCAAAGACATAAATACAGTTAATCCATTCAAATGAAATGCCTTCTTTGAACCCTAAATTCCGCTCCGACAATAATAAAAGCCTTAACATTAGAATTCGGTATAGAATCTTGTCCATTGTAAGTAACTGATAAGACAGGGCTTTACGGATATTCCACGAGGCGGCTATAAAATGTGTAGACCGAATTGTTTCCCAGAAACGATATTCTTTATTTTCTCGTATTTCAGGAAGCGAAACATTTAGTAAAGACTGGGTGTAGTTTAAGAAAAATGGTATAAAAAATGGAGTAAAATCTAAGTGAATTATATATAAACCCAATGTTAGGACTAACATTAATTTAATGTCACTGCTGCCATTTCACATGGTATTTTCGTGATTATTAAGATTCAACCCCTAGCTCACTTTGGTATATAAGTAATTGGGCTTGGCAGGGAGACCTTTACCCGAGCCTAATAAGAGGTTGTTACATTACGAATGACAAAAAGAGGATCATTATGTTAGTGTGCACGAAATGGCTAAGGCAACCTAGAGCCGGAAGATCAAATCAAAAATGGTGTCTTTGAAAGATACCTAATGCCTACAAAAAATTTGGAACGTGATAAAAAAAACTTCCTGTATATATTGAAAGCAGATTTTTTCTGTATCTGATGATAACAACCAACAAGGATCGCATAATCCATTTCCCAAGCGATAATAATGTTTTTCTTGTCCATTTGGGTTACAAATGGATAAGAGAAACAGCGAACTGCGCAGCCCCAGAGGAGGGTAATACTGTTGGTCCATGTTCAGCAGTGGACATCAAATCGGTGATGAAATATAAATTCTGATGAAATAAAGACAATAGAAATCAATTTTAGGCACGCATTTTTTTTATAGTTGAGAATATATACGAATGAAAACTACTACGAAGATACATAACTAAGTGTATTTTTCATTTTTATTTCTTGCCTCATAAGTTTGCCTCTATTTTAGCATTGTAAACGCCAAACAGTTACGTCAATCAAAAGCTATTAGAATTTCAAATTCGCAAACATTAGTGCCTGTTATTTACGAGCTATTTTGTGCTTACTTTAGGTATTTCCCCAAAACAGTGCAATTTAGCCGCGAATGTTTTAAGTTTACGTTCATTCATGAATTATGTTCCCAAAACGAAAATCTAAGCGGTCTTGAAAATGTATGGGCATAAAAATTGCTTGCCATAAGCAATCCGGGCCTGAGCTATATTTCAAAGGCTGCCTCAATAAATCCGAGGGCAAAATTATCACGTGAACCCGAGGAATATTTAAGATGTTGACGTAAAATATTAAAAGGCATTAAATCTCGAAAATTGCTCTCAAAGATTCTTCAATACAACATAAAATGGCCCTTAAAGCCGGTCAAGGGCGGGTCAACTCTAATATGTTTTTTTTTAGGATACAAGCCAATAAACGTTACCTTGTATTTATTACTATCGGTCATAACCGACTTTTATCTGATAAAACGAGAAGAACAAAAATAGGATTCAATCGAGTTTATGTTACAAAGTATGTAAAAAAATTAAACTCGATTGAACATCAGGTACCTACTATTTATCGATATATTCAAAGGCATTGTCTTAGGATAGACATACCTACAATGATACGTGCTACTACACTGCCGCATACTGCGTCATCATGGTCATAAATTCATCAGTTTATTGTCATTGTATGAATTTGTTTTGGCTGCTTGTACGTTTATCAAATAAGCCATAAAGATTCATGACATCTTGGAATTCTAGGTTCAAGCAGTTAGTATGTATACATAAAAAAAAATAACATAGGTACGCGGCGAATTGAGAACCTCCTCCTTTTTGAAGTCGGTTGAAAATGGGTGTCTGTACCTACAAACGTGTAGATATTTAATACTAAATATGACAGTAAAAAATATTACTTATTTAGCAAAAATAAATCAATTGTATTTTATAATAGTTTGCGATACCAAAGAATCATTTCAACTAGAAATAAAACATTGGCAGTCAAGGAATTTCTAAAAGCCGGCAACATAAAACGCCATAATTATAAACATTGATTAATTCTAACGACAACTTTATGATCGAATTTAATTGTAACTAAACAATCTACAAATAATTGAATAAGTACTTTTGGCAGAATAGAACTAAATAAATAAAAAAAAAAAAGAATGACGACCGTTAATAACGGTTTATTATTTTAAATTCACAAAAAGAAAACACAAATAGTTAAACGTACTTCTAATTATTACAAAACATTACAAAACTAAGTTAATAAAAGCAAAATTGGCTTTCCAAACGGGCAGAGGTTCCTCTTATCAAGTTTACTCCATGAAAATGTGTCTCAAAATGAGCGTGCAGCGGCTTATATAGGCGCGCGGCGGCCGCCATCTGCCGTCCCCTTCTTTCGACGGATGTGACGTCACTTCTTGTCGGCTAACACGGCCTCTCCTGACAGGAGACCGTCCTCGGACTCCTTTATCTCCTAGCTTTGAAGACTTCTCCAACGTTGGCATAGAAGACCCTGAATCTTCACTGCTGGCAGGTGTAGTACTGATAGGCTCCTCTATCTGTGTCTGCATTCTAGAGGTGCAGGGTTCTGGTTCGGCTTCGTCAGGTGGCTCAGCTCTGAAGATCGCTTGATCGTCTTGCACAGGTCGGTCAACACATGGGGCGGACTCCTCGTTTTCATTATCCAATTCTGTAAAAGAAACAAATACCTCGGACAATACCAGTTTATAAAGTAACAAGACAGTATGTAGTTGCTGGTGAAATTAACTCATTTTCAACAACATAATTACAACTTTGGGTTAGACTATCCCAGCATAACCTTCACACAATAGGTGTGAAACACACAAATATCTCAGCCAACCACCTGGGGCGGGACTTGTCGGAAGACCGCCACCTCACGACTCGCTAGAGACCTACGTGAGGCATAACCGAGTGTGTGAATCGGTTCACATATAAGTATGTTTCAAACCAACAATCATCACTGTTCTATCTAGCTTCACAGTAAGGTCGGGTCTCCAGGTTTAGGTACTAGAGACACTTCGACCCACCATGAACCATGTTCATACATTACAACTGTGAGAAACATAGGCACGACGTTAGCATATTTCTCACAACTCCATATGGCATAGGCACGACGTTAGCATACCACATTCACACAAAACACCCGTAAGAAACATAGGCACGACGTTAGCATATTTCTTACGACTCCATATGGCATAGGCACGACGACGTTAGTATACCACATTCAGACAAAACACCCGTAAGAAACATAGGCACAATGTTAGCATATTTCTCACGACTCCATATGGCATACTCACATACACGGCGGCCAGCCGTAGCTCGGGCTGCCCCTCCAACAGCGTCGTGAGCAGCTGCGCGTAGGCCTCCAGCAGCGCCTTCTCGTGCTCCAGCGCCGCCTTGTCAGGCGCCACGCCCGTCACGTGCTCCGCCACCAGCGTCGAACGCGAACGCGCTGTTCTGCCGCACGTTTCGTCCCATAGTGCGCCGCTCTGCAGCTCCGTGGCCAGCTGGCGCGCCAGCTGCGCCTGCACGCGCAGCTGCGGCATCAGCGCCCCCAGCCCGCGCACCTCCAGCGCCTCCGCGCCCAGCGCCTCCGCGCCAAGCGCCTCCGGCGCCTCCAGCGCCTCCGGCGCCTCCAGCGCCTCCGCGCCCAGCGCCTCGGCCAGCACCTGCAGCACCTCCAGCAGCAGCGGGTCGCCCGCCTCGCACAACGCGCCCACGTCGCCTAGCGCCACCAGCTTGTGCTCCACGGGCCTAATAGGGTTAATAGGCCTTCATCCACCGTGTGACACATTATAAGCACATCGCGGATCTGTAACGCCTCGTATCACGATTGGTGAAATTAGTTCATCACTCAACCCTTTGACTATGCGCAATCTTAGCAGCGATCGGCGAGCATAATCAGCATTGTGGGATATTTGTCAGAATTAGTGTTCATGACTTCATATAAAATATTTGCAATGTCCGGCTTCCTAGGGCACAAAGGTCTAAATTCTTTCTTAAAATTGCTCCAACTACGGTCATTAGTAACCCACTCGTTGAGCCAAGTCCTAGCATCACCTTTCAGACAATTCCCAATGCGAGATAGACACTCATTATCGTTCCAGTAACCTTAGCATGGTCTACTTCCTCGCACCAAGTGTCTATATCATTGATGCTTGGATCGAAGTTTGAAATATAATAAGATTGGTTAGATCTCACCGTAGTGTTATTTGACCGAATAGCCTCGACTATGCGATCGGTCGGTCGCGCCAGCATCGCGATCAGCTGCAGTGCTTACGGATGGACCCGGTGAGGATGGAGTGGCTGACTCTCGACTCGAAGCTCTGCCGTAGTTGCAACTGCTTCCTGCGGCTGCAGCGGCGTCGCTAGAGGTGCACCAGCACTTACGTTCCTCTAATGGTGTCAGCCGATCCAATATTTGTTGTATCTGTTCGGTTAAATAGATTGTTAGAAGACCTACGTCGTTTTCTAGTATATCAAGAACGCGAGTTATGTTTGCTAGGGCTCGTATGTAAAGTAATGCGTTCTGCCCTTCAGATTGTAGAAGAATGGTGTGACGAACAACAGCTGTCAGTAAATCCGAAAAAGACAGAACTCATCCTTTTCACCAACAAAAGGAAGTTACCAGAACTACAGTTACCAAAATTATTTAATACCAAACTCTCCCTATCAACACAAGTGAAGTATCTGGGCGTCATTTTTGATAATAAGTTGAACTGGGCGAGTCATATAGACGCAAAAGCAAAGAAGGCCTGTATAGCTTTTGGCCAGTGCAGAAGACTTGTTGGCAAAAAAAATGGGGTCTTAATCAAAAGATCACTCTTTGGCTGTACACATCAGTTATCAGACCCTCTCTAACCTATGGATCAGTTGTGTGGTGGCCCAGAACACAACTGACTACAGTAAAAACAAAACTCCAAAGTCTACAACGCCTAGCGAACGTATGAAAACCATACTCCATCATCCGCTTTAGAGTATCTCTAAAACTTGAGACCTCTAGATCTAATCATACAGGAAGAGGCTAAGATAGCCGCTTTAAGATTAAGGTCGCACGGACTATGGAAATCAAACGCAGACACAACACACTCCAAAGTTCTGCAAGGGGTTCTAAAGGAAACACCACTCCTGGAGGCACCTATGGACAGAACTTCATGTCACCACATCTTCGATCGAAGATACGATATCCAACTCAAAGCGGAAGCTGAAGATTTCTCTGGCACCAATGAAGTTAGGATATACACAGACGGATCCAAAACCATATATGGTACTGGAGCTGGTGTCTTCTCGAATGACCTAAACATCAAAATTTCAACAACGTCAGACAAACTAAACACAATCTTCCAAGCAGAATGCATTGGCATCACCAGAGCGGCTCAAGCAGTTGCAGCCAGAGACGTCAGAGATCTCAACATCAAAATTATCTCAGACAGTGCATCGGTGCTTCAAGCGCTACAAAACAACACGGCTGCCCTCGTCTTGGAATGTCATAACGCACTCCAACACATTGCAAACACAAACAAAATAACCCTGCAATGGATAAAAGGGCATAGTAACTCACTTGGTAACGACGCAGCCGATGAACTGGCAAAAAAAAGGCGCCAGGACAACAGTATACGGTCCGGAACCGCTGCTGCCCATACCCCAAGCCCAAATAAAATTATTGCTGCGTCAGAAAACCGAAGAAACACCCCAAATGGAATGGAGAAACAGTGTAACCTGCAGGCAAACAAAGAATGCAGTTCCGGAAGCATCAAAAAGACTTGCCCGCAGCATTATTAGACTGGAACGGACAAAATCCGCAAGATCATAGGCATCATAACCGGCCACTGTCCCTAAACAAATACCTATTCACCATAGGTGTGACAGATAGCCCTCTGTGCAGAGGTTGCATGGAGGCGGAAGAAACACCACAGCATGTGCTCTTAGAGCGCAGAAGCGTGGCGGATCAACGGGCACGAACTCTGCAATCGCCGGCATCGCTCCCCGAAACCTGCAGCAGCCTGAAAAGGCTGCTGGCTTTCTGGGAGGACCTGGGATGGTTGGAATAATTTTGAGGATCCAGTTACACGTACAATGGCCCAATAAAGAGGCTAAGTGCGGAAACAGCCCAGCTAACCTAAATTAACCTAACCTAGGGCTCGTATCATGAATACTAGAATGCGAATCTCTATGGCTATTGTTAGGCATATTTACACTTTCACCAATGCACAAGTAGTACAGATTACCATAATAGTTTACTGAACGAAACAATTGGAAGAGATAGCCAGTTAACTTTAGAGTAAGCAAAATAAAAATAACATGTGATCGAGCAAGCTGCAGAACTACGCTAGCAATGTATTTCTGAACACGCTATCGTCTTCTACAGTAAACAAATCGGAACGTACTCACCAGATTTTACCGATGTTTATTTTACCATGTAAAATTACCACTTACATACCCACAATACTTACAATGGAACCGTTATTTTTTATAACAATTAAAAAAAACCGTTACTTTTGTTTTCTTATTCTTTTCAACTTGAATAGCCAAACTGCTTTTAATTCAGAGAGCGGAAACGATCAGGGCAAGTAAGAACCGTATCCCACTTCTGATTTTGGCAGAATAGAACTAAATAAATAAAAAAAAAAAAGAATGACGACCGTTAATAACGGTTTATTATTTTAAATTCACAAAAAGAAAACACAAATAGTTAAACGTACTTCTAATTATTACAAAACATTACAAAACAAAGTTAATAAAAGCAAAATTGGCTTTCCAAACGGGCAGAGGTTCCTCGTATCAAGTTTACTCCATGAAAATGTGTCTCAAAATGAGCGTGCAGCGGCTTATATAGGCGCGCGGCGGCCGCCATCTGCCGTCCCCTTCTTTCGACGGATGTGACGTCACTTCTTGTCGGCTAACAGTACACTATCTAGTCTACTTACATACTTGGTTTATGTAATAAAAAATCTAAATTAAATACTAATTGAAAATTGGAAGTATCTGTCATTGCTAACACGAAGTAAATGTTATCGATGTTATCATTAAAGCAGCACGTTTCTTAGAAATACATAGTATCAAACTATAGGCATGAGTCAACATTCAATACTAAGATGCAAATAACTGTCCAATAATACAATAATACAAAATACGCCATAATATTAACCTAAATCAGTAACGAAAAACAATTTAAAATGCATTCTAAGATTAAAAATATATCGATGTGGATAGAAGGGCTCTTAAGTAGCCAATGCAATACATTTTAAATAATTCGTGAAGATGGTGGCTCAACCTCCATCTTTACGAATTATTTAAAATCGACAAAGATAAGTAGGTACCTAACGTCATGTTCCTGTTTATGAAAATCATAAGTGCTTCTTCAATGTTATATTTAAATTTGGAATTTATCTCAACAATATACTTCCTTTCATCCTCCTGCACAAGTTTCGCAACTACATACTTACAATTGCATTAACATTACTTACGTAGTCGTAAACATCTACTTTCAGATCGAAATTGAGGTATTTATCTAAACAACGGTTATTCAATGCAGCCTCTCTTTAACATTCAAGGTGCTCATTGACCGAGGTGATCAGAATGAATGAATTCAATGAATACTTGCTTATTAAAATCTACTTTAAAAAATACTAAGGTGACACGTGAATTTAATATTTCATACAAATGGTTTCTAGTTCATAATGATTACATTATTAAATCAATACAACCTGTAATTAAAGCACTGACATTGAAATTCCGACTTATGTTTTGAATTAATTGAAGGTGTTCTTCAGTTATTTTATTTGATTAATTTTTAATGTAAGGTATATTTATGTTATTGTATTATTATCATTATAAGGTAGTTCCTGATGATAACTAAGTGCTTTTGATGATGATAATAATATAAAGGACACAACAACAACAACAACAACAACAAGAACGGTGGACAAACTGAAGGACACAGCTAAATGTAATCTCAGATGGGTACAAACAACTGAAATAATTTGATTTGTATAAAAGGACTAAGGGACACACAGTAGGTAGGTACCTACATTACCATTATTTTTTTGTTTGTTGTTTCTTTTTTAACGTTGCCCCACACTAGGAATTTCTCCTGTATCGTGGGTTCGTGGGTTCGTTTACAAACATATAAACTCAACAGCTAGACCCGGAACAAGAATCTGTAGGTCATACGAATATTTGAAGAATCGAACCCGCAACACGCAGCAGAGCAGCCAATCGCTTAGCCAATGCGCCAGCCGTGTCGTAAATAATATTGTATGATTCAAAAATTAAATGAAGTGAAAAAATTGCATCTACCATCTCTGATATCGACAAATAAGGTCTACTCATTACGAGGTGTTAAAGAAGCGTTAGTTACCGTAGCCCATTGGTCCAATTTAATATTTAATTGTGGGCCTGACCTCACCTGCGCTCGAGGCGGCGCATCATACAATTGTGTGGTGGCGGTGGATAGCCTGCGCAGGCGTCGGGTACCTCGCACAGTGGCGCAGGCGCCTGGTCCGGCGACCCGTAGCCGCTGCGACGCTAGTAAAGCGCTGTAAGTGCGCCCCATCCGTGGGCCACCTCGACCACAACACGTTGCTAATGTCATCTGCAATAAAAATAAACTTTGTATTAGGAGTCCAACAAACCCATTATGATTAGTGACAAGGCAGTCAGTTTGTGTTCAACGCTTGGCTTGCTGAACAAAGCAGAGAAGTAAAATGAGTATGAAATTTCTATTGTTAATTTCAGTATGTCGCTGCTACACTGCTGCTACGCCATGTGACTATGCTACGCGGAGTAATCATGCCGCGCACTAGACGTGGAGACAATATAGCCAATTTCTAAAAATCTTGCTTAACTAGACAGTTACAATATCCATATTTCATTTCGTCTATTATTTTAACAAAATATTCAATAATAATTTTATTTCTACATTAACATTCAATATACCTAAAGCACAATACGACGAACTCTTTACAATGTGAGGGGAACAGTATTATACTTAGGTACCTATCTAATAATATTCAAAATTTCACAGTGTGTTTTTAATTCTATTTAGTAATATAAGTATTAAGTCAGTGCAGTCGTGCAAGCTCAAATTTTAATCAGACAATAATTTTATTATTAACAGTGAATCAATAATAATAGTCTCTACAGAATTCACATAATATACAGGGTGTAAAAAGCACTCCACACAGCCGTTAATAACTACGCATACCTACTGCCCATCAACATACTCATCATACTGAGCAACAATTTTATTATTGGTGGGAAACTTAATTTTTGGTGAGAAAAATCAGTGTTAATGGTAGTGCGCAACGTAATGCACGCAAAATATTTATGGTACTTGCGGCAGTTTAGTTCAAGCATTTCAAACTCGTTTTCGTAAAAAAGACGTTAAAAATGTTGTAACTAAAAGGTTCTCAGGTATGGTCCTGAATAAAAAAAAAGATCACAATAATAAGAAGAACAACATTTTCGTTTCACGAAAATGTTAACACTCTGTGTGTGTGTGTGTTTCGGAAACTCATGATGATTATTCCTACCTAGGTTTAATATATGCTGCATTGTTTGCCTACGCGAGTATTTCGGCGAAACCCAAATACGAGTAGGTACGTTTGAATTTTGATGAAAATTTGACTTACACGTGTTTGCAGTTAACTGTAAATGATTTCACTTCTTCTTTTCGAGTCGATGATTTAAGACAATATATCCCTTTTTTTCTATAGTTTTTGGGCCCAGTAGGTGGCCACGTTTACAATTTCACTATAATATACAAATTAAAGGTCATTTACCGAAAGTTTGTAAAATTGCTTTAATTTAAACATCATGCAATTTGACGCATAAACCTAATTTGAACAACCGAGATGACAATCAATACCATGTTTACAGCATACCAGAATTACTTCTGTTATATGCGTCCTTAACAACTTTATGTATCCCTGTTTATCTTCCTGAACTAGTGACCTACTAATCCTTATTGGAAGTCAAAACAAATCCCGCAGAACTGTAGGTACTTGTGACCTCATGCCATCCCTTTCTGACACGTAAGAGAGTAGGTAAATATGTATATCAGAGCTAAAAGACAAATGTTTAGTTCTCCTCGTTAATACTATGTGGAAGGCGAAAGTTAGTGAGAACATTTACATAAAATATTGTGGGTATAACGACCTCTGACCGACGCGAGGCCTCCAGCGGTCCATTACATCCCCACATTTCCACTCCACGGAATCCAAAGAATTAAATTAGATCAAGATAAAAATGCCAAGCTGGGGCGGAATTTTTAATGTCACTTTTCCTACGTAATACTGTCATTTCATTAAAGTTTTTTCTTAGGGGCACAATGACCGAACAACGAACTTCATTTACTTACATAGGATCTAACCAAAATACTTTCAAAAACGTGAACCTGCAAAAACATCAGATCATAACAAAGAATGTTCATATTCATGGGCAGGTACCTACATGTAAAAGTTTGTGTAGGTATTCGTTTGGAGTAGTAGGTAACTAGAATTGTATTTAATATGCATTTGTAAATTCAAGGCAATTTGTATTTAGGTCATGAATATCGTGCCAAACTAGTTTTCATGTTTAAAACAGAAGATTGTTTTAACATGGACGGAAATATACGAAGGAAGCTAAATAATCATTATTTTAATTAATCTTGTGATACAAATTCTTGGCATACATAGGTACCATATTTTATAACCAGTTTGAATAATTTTAAGCTTGGATATCTTATATGTATTTATTACAAATTCGTTCAGCTGTTTTAATGGTGACAATAAAACACCTGATATTTGGATGCATTTATGACAGTTTATGACTCCATAACATTTATGTGTTGCCGTCCCTTTATTGCCGTAACACGGGTGGATATCGATCACTATAAAACTTATTCATAAGCACAACAAATAATTATACGGACAAAAACTAGCTATTTAGTTACAACCACAGATATTTCCATCGCCAATTCTGTGGAGACTTCGCGAAGCTTTGAAAAACTAACATGTTTAATGTCAAGAAAATCACATAAGACAAAGTTTCGTCAAGAGAAATGAGACGAATACGCTTTCATACAAGCTTGGATCTGGTTAGAAAAAGATTAAAGTAGTGTCATAATATAATAGCATACAACCCGGTCGATCTAGGTTAGCACCTCAATACCTACAATAAGTTCATTATGTATTTAAATAACCTATGTATAATACTTAAGAGTAGTAATTGATATAATATTATGTCAATTACTAAAAATTAATTTAGTTAACCATTCGCTACATAGCAATACGTGTTTTGCAAACGCCAGGTGCAAACTTAGGTAACCTGACCAGGTGATATACACCTTGACTTTTTAGTCGTCTTACAAAAGTGGTCCACTCAATGTATCCGACATAAAGTACCTCTAGGCGCGATTATTATTATTTTTTTCATTATTTTTTTTTTACGTTAGAAATGAAGCACCCGGTTAAAAATGTTTACGTATCAAACTGTAGAGTATACCTACCTAGCGCACGAGTCGAGCAGATCATTCCATCTCCATTTTCAACGAGACTCGCTACAGGGTGTTTCTAAAACTACGCCTTGCGTCATAATAATGAATAATATTTTTATTTTTAATTTATTCAAATCTCATAAATACCTATTTTTTTATTATGAACGTTTACTAGTCAATGGATACATTAACTGGGCTGCCTTTGTAAGACGACTAAAAAGTCACGGTGTATATGTATTTCTAAATCATCACTATGGTTTAGTAAAAGTGAGGTGACAAGAAGTCGGCAACAAACTATACTAAACATCTGATTTTTAATATAACATAACATAACGTCACACCAATTTGTCAATGGTGTTTTGGTAAAACATTAGTGAACCGGTTGTGTTTTCTGACTATTTAAGTGTTATTTAGTTAATTACAATGAAGGGTTTTCTTTTTATTACATTTCAGTTTCACACTGAAGAAGAAAATTGGTTTTCGTTCCTACAGAAAAGCTTTCATTAAATCGTGTTTAATATATTTCATAATGTCAATATGAAAAAGCTAACGGCGGACGGCGACGACGCCGCGCGCCGTGCTGCTGCTAAGCAGTTGCAGTGCTGGGATAATTTGCCATGACCTTTATACTAGCAGTCTAGTCGTTTGGTAAACTGGTATTACTAATTTCGACCGCTTGTGCTAGGCCCTCGGATTCGTTTTCAAAGCGTAACCTTTAACAGTTACGACAAGCAACAGATGATAATTATGGCTTATTATTAGCAAAAACAGGTTTCAGTACATAATTGGCAGGTGAAATAAAAGAGAAAAAGTAATTATAAAAAATCTACTTTACAATATTTGGGTTAGGTGCTTTTTTAGACGTGTAAAATAATTTTACATCAATAAAAATAATTTTACTAATTTATAGGTCAATTAGGTACTTGGGGTTGGTGGGTGGTAGTACATTCTATAGGTACTAATTGTCTTAGCTAGGTAGTAGTGTCACTCTGTACATACTACTATATGGTATTTAGTGGCTCTTGTTAAACAGCTACTTCCTACGAAAACTATTAAAACTGTTTTTTATTCTTTTAAACACGTTTAACATCCGCGTCACGAAGATTACGATCTAATTCATGTAATAAAGCTAATTCGCTTCCACAATATCATTACCAGTTTGCTTGGCTTTTTATACGAAACGGCTTATTTCAACTAATCACCATTCATCATGATACATGCCACATATTTTATTATATGAAATGAATCGATAATAAAAACTGTCTTATCCATCAAATAGTGCCATTTACATGAAGGCATTAAGTCCGTTTAACGTTGAGCGATTGGTTGTCTAGTTGTTTGTGTATGTGAGTTTGTACGTTTGTAAACAGACAACGGGCCAAAGTTTCCTTTTTTTTTAAATAAAATTCGAAAGGTAGGTACCTACAGAGTGTTGTTCTTTTTATTGTAAATTAGTTTTCCATCTCACGACTGCTGACCTTCTTTTATGGACTATGTACTCTTAACCGCTCAAGGCTCGGCTGTCATACCGGTATGACAAAACAATAGAAAATCAATTGTGTTGCATTACTTGAGTAATTAATATCGTACGTAACCTTCGTCAGCTAAGCTAAAATAAAGACATTGTGTAACAGGCAGTAACCGTTTATGTCGTTACGATAGAAACCGTTTCAGCAGTGCTAACAGCATTACTGTTCCAAAACACACAACCCGGTATCATGTGTCTCGCAAAGCATGATAAAACTTTATTCTGTAATTGTTTGGGATTCATTTTTATAGTCACAGGTCTTTTTGTCCGGGGACTAGAGCTGTTTTATTGAAAAAAATGTTATAATAAAAAGTATTCGAAGCAACATAGAAGAACGTACACAGGTAAGTACAAATAACAGGTTAGCAAAGGTTTTTTTTTTACAAACGATCAAAGCGGTTTAGCCGTACAATTCGAATAATTAAGTTATCGGTAAAAAATCACGTTGTCTAATGTCCGATGTTTGGGCTATTAACAAACACACGTTTAGAATTAGGTAGGTAGGTACGTATATCGTATGCATAGCGAAAATTAACTACTCAAAGGGCATTGATTGGTTAACAAAATGCCAAATTAGATTTAGCTGAATCATAGTGGTCATGCTAGCATCAAAGAGACTCTTAAATATTTAAGATTCTCTTTGATGCTAGCATGAGTCGTCTCGTATCTTACGGGAATAGTTCTTATAGAAACTCGAACCTGGAGACGGGTGCCCACTCAAACATGTTGTGATGGAAGGTAATTTGATTGTGGTCGGTAGTTTTTCAGAAAACTGCTGAAAGTAATCTTAAATCTAGACTCTGCTGATTTTATTTAAGTAAGTAAGTATTTAAGGCACATGTATTTTAGTAAATGTCTGCCCCGTTGGTATCAATTCCCAGGATGGACGAAGTGATATTGGGACTTTTTATTGAGAATTTCTCGGTAGAAGCCCAGAGTTTGGAAATTGGTGATGTGACACCACGGTACCTCGAAAAGCACATAAACCCTTTGCTCATGCGCCTAATCTCTCCCCGGCAGTGTCAGATTGCCGCCCCATAGGACTATGAGAGTATGGGAAGAAGGAGTGCACCTGTGTTTCCCAAAACACTTGGGCACTATAATATTTCCTGCTTACTTAGCTAGTCTCCATTGAGATTTGACGCCGTGACCGGAATTCCATGGGGAAAAAATATTGTCAGCAAGTACCTAGATGATTAGTAGGTACAAGTACCCTAACTAATAGTAAATCTTAGCTGGTGTCATAATTACGACATCAAAAGGTTTTCGTATACCTATGTGTGTAGGTCATGAGAGGTACACACAGGTACAGGCAAACCCTTTTCAAATCAATACACCCTTTAAACGGAAAGCACTGGTTTAGTGTTTACCTATGCTACTCATTGGAAAAAAACCGGCTTAGGGATTATAAATAACAGGATACCGTGGCCCCGGAACGTAAAGGGCAACAGAAGGAACAGGGTGGTTTTTTAGTCAGTAAAAGTCTGACAGTCCCTTCCGCCCCACCCAGGACGGAAGGAGTCATTTGATGATTTTTACCACCTAAAAAAAAAAAAAAAAAAGGGATTATAAATATAGGTACTTCTTAGGACGCACATGATTGAACATGGACGCTCTTCTCCATACAAAACTAGACACAATATTATGTTTTTTTTTATAATTAATAAGGCACTTTGACGTTCAAAAGTCTAATTGATATAAATTACTAATACATACTTTGACTTTATACGTCCTACGGCTGATATGATGATGATGTGAAGCTTCCATTAATTAGTCGTTTTCCTTCAGTAGACAGGTAATAGAAAGTACATAGAAATTCATTACTCTTAAGTGTATAAATGATACATAATATTACAACGCAGCCAACAGCACAGAATTAAAAAGGAACCAATGCAATAAAGTTTAGTAAATCAAGACAAGTTTTTATATAAAACTTGTTTCTTTCTGATTAGCATATAAATTGGTTAGTAAAGTAACACATCTCAACAAGTAATAAAATAGGATCATCTTGTCATATTAATCTCACTATATTGTACCCCTGGTGCTAATACACGCGTTAAAATTAAGTCCCATTTCCACGTCTCGTAAAAATGGAGACATGGAGTGTTGTTAAATTTTTCGAAGCGTGTTACTGGCTCCTGAACTAACTAGTTTTCAAGTGATAATTAAGCTTAGCGGGAACTTATAAAAGAGTTATTTATCCATTTTCTTTCTCTAAAACTATCGTTCGTAGTTAACTATAGGCCTACGAAACACTAAGTAGAAAAATACTTATTTTCTAAAAGTATTTATTTCACTGACGCTCACACCCTTTCAAGGTCTCAAAACTTGCAAATCGGGAACTAACTTTAAGCTAAGAAGTACAAAACAAGTAACAAGCCAACCTCCAACCATTCCAACTGTTCAATGAAACAAAGTAGTTTGTCAATTTCAAAGTTAGACGAAGGCAGTCCTTAGTTCCTTGACGGTATAATTATTTGTCACATCATATTGTATTGAAAAAAGAAGAACCATACAAATGCAGCTCTTATATGCAATGTTTGTGATACCAAGTGCTAAGGAGTTGCTTGCGTTGGACTCAACGACTATTGTTAGTAAGTATAGGAAGTCGTTCCAAGTCAAGTACCAATACCTAACTAGTATCGCGTATTATTGTAGTAACACTACAACAGAACTATAGCTACTTGACAAAAACAATAAAACAAAAAAGCTTAAAGATTCTTCACAAGTTCTTGAGCGCGACACGTCCTCGGCTCGATAAGATTAAAAGCAATAAATCTCTTATACCTACTTATATTGTTCCAAGAAAAACAACTAGATAGAGGCAGACTGCCTTTGCACCCCTTATGTTGCAAACTGTTGAAATATATAAATACAGGGTTAGTTTCAAGAGAGAAGTAAGAACTAATTATATAATAAATCTTTTGACGACTAGGTTGGCGCTGCAACGTTTTTAAAAAAGAAAAATAACAATTCTTTTTCAAATTGAAAGAAATGAAATGTACTTACTTAATTTAAATAACTTACTATAAACTAACACAGCATTAAATAAAAACGAAATATAAAAAAGAGGGAGCTCATATGAGCTTCTTTTATATAATTATTTCGTTTATATTGTCGTTGTTTCGTTTAAATGGCATCAACACAATCATCCGCATTGCTGTCAATGGGACAAGTGACCAAAACATTACCGCGTTGTTTAGCAGCTATGCTGATTCTGTGAATTAGTTACTCTGAGAGATATGTATACTTACCTACGCTGCAAATCACAGTTAACTAAGTCTAAAGCCGAAAACTTTATTAGAATTAAAGAGAAAAGGAAACATTAGGGCAATGACCTCTAATGTCACCGCTAGATTAAAACTCAAGGACCTAAAGTGATTTTTTCTCATTTAGCTTAAATTCCTAAAGAGATAAACTTTTAATCTCTCTGTAACTAACCTGAAGCCACAAAGCCGCTGTTAGAATATAAAACAGGCCTATTTGTTTCAATTTACTTCTCAATAATAAAACCTCATAGACCATTGAATTACACGAATACAAAGCGACTCATTGAATAAAAAAAACTGCTTTCAATATGTTAACATTATAATTATTATGACAATATTGTTTAAGTCAATTTTTTACATAAGCTCTTGATCTTGTGGTGGTAAAAAATAAAGTATGTACTTACTTATATTAATGCTCTATTGGCTAACTCTGTTTAATATCATCATTCATCATTATTGTTGATACATCATTTCAGAAAAGTTAAAATTACGAAAGCCTTCTGTAAGAATATTTGTACGTAGGTGTGTTCATTCAGGGTGACAAAAGTCAAAATGTAAACAGACAAGTATCCTCTCTTCAATTATATTGGATATTGTATTTCGTGTGATTGGCATCAACAATGGAATTATTAGAAAAGTTGTTTATTTACATTTTGTCTCTTGCTTTCCTTAATTCAGTATTCGATAGATATCAAATTTTCGCTGTAGATGAGAGAAAACAGCGATTTTCCACGCTTTGTGCTGAATCATTTCTATCCAATCAATCTATATATAAACTTTTATTGGTTGATACCCATAATTGGTACCATAATGATTAAATGGTACCTACATAAGTCATAACGGTTATTTTATATCGCTATTATATACAATCACAAATAGGAATCTGTTTTAACAAAACACAATAGTAAAAATCTTCAAATATGTAATAAAACATTTTTTTTTATTGCGGTATACTTATATATTTACACAAAGTTTTCACGTTGGTTCAAACTAAGCAAAGCCTGTATCTTAGGTACCAATATCCATATTGGTACCTAAGATACAGGCTTCCAGGGTTTGCCCTCTTCTTCTTCTTTCTTTCTTTATCGTGTGGGCAGTAAGGTCTTGCGACTCCACACACCCTAGTGTCATAGTTTTTAAACTCTAATAATCTTGCATTTCTAAAATATTCCTGTTAACTGCGCATTTCTTAATGAAGGATTGTTTAACTAAAAAAATCGAACAACACTCGACCAATTTTAATTTGATTACGTGCCGAATTAATTGTTTGCTTCTGAAATAATTTTCATGCTTGATTGACGGAATATAATAGAACCCTCTTTATTTTTCTAGTTTTCAGTTGTCTAGTTCAAATACTTGTAAATTATGAAGGTTTATTTTGTATATATGTATAATTATAAGACAGGTAAGGTAGGTAGGCTTAAGGTAGGTAGGTCTTGTATTATTGGAAACTAATTTTTGAAAAGTTTCAAAATTAATTTAAGTTCCTTTAAATATCTTACGACAGTTGAGTGACTTGAATAAGGAAAAAACAATTGTAAAAACATACAAATAAAGTGGCACGAGTTCACTCCTCTAGTTTTTTGTTTATGTGTCTGTTGACTATTATTAGAGACAAAGGATTGTGTGTGTGGATTGTGTTATATGAAAATAATACGTTTTCAGATAGCCTTAGCAGAAAATAAATAAGTAAGTAAGCAAGGTGAGGTACGGGCGTACCACAAAGGTCGCCTGCCTCTCTGTAATACTCCACTTAACGTGAAGGGACATGCTCAAGGTTTGAGGACGCATATCATTTTCACTCGAAGTCCTGAGTCCTCACATCTCTAATTCGACGCACCTGCCACTGGATCAATGTTTTGACATATCAAAGAGGAAAGAATAAGCTGATACGCTGACAAAAGAGAGAAAGCTTATGTTTACACTTAGGTAGGTACATCTTTTACAGAATTGGCGGTATGGCAATACTACGTCGTAATTTCGTAAACTACTATGCCATTATTATTTACATTTCAACTTATTTTTTCATGCGAATCATATCAGCTACTCGTATCGTTTTGATAATGGTTTGTTAATTATAATTTATGATAATTATTTATCTTCAGTGTTTTCAAAGGACAGCCTTTAACAAAACTGAGGTCAAATGTATTTTCCGAAGTTATTTACCAACTACGCTATAACACAGTTGACATAGTTTAATATATTTTATAAAATATTTTTTATTTAATTTAAATTAATTGTGTATAACATAAATGCACTGTTCATTAATTTATTTACCGATGCTTTCATCACCCAATATAAGTAATTCAGTCCAGTAAACACAACTAAGTAACTCAGCTTCATCCAGACTATAAAATCAGTAACAAACCACAATTGAACTCCGACATGACGAAGTAGGTAAATGCTCTCTCACACGTAAATAACATACCAAACTCTCTCTCTCTAATTAAATTCTGAGGTTTTTGGTATACCAGTGTCACTATTCCAGATATTTCCTTTTATACCTTTAGTAGTCTAAATGAGTTAACATTTAACAGTCAAAGTGACAGTTAGACAGTGATTAATGTTTGGTTTACGTGAGGGCGGACATTGGTACTGAGCTGAGAGTTTATACGGCTAAAAATAATAGCATGTTTATTGTTTCAATAATGATATACCTACTATAGCTTCTTATAACCGTGACTTCGTCTGCGGAGACTTCAAAAATAAGAAAAAGTCCTAAATTATCCACGGAAACTCTAGAACGGAATTAAAAGTATCCTATGTGTTAAGCTTAATCAATTACACATTCTAAAAAAAAATCCTCACTTGCGTTTAACATAGAACCCACTAGGGTACATCACGAATTCAGTCGGTTAAGTTCAATTTGTACTATCGATTGTGTATAATTTCATCCGCATTGTTTGTAACAAATTTTGTTATGACAGCCAAAATACGATTACTTACTTTATGAGAAAAGAGTACTCAAAGTTAAATTAATTGTGCTACGTAATGTCAACCTGTCAGCCTATCGCAGGAAAATCCTTCCTCTGGTGCGTCATCACAATAGATTTCAATTATGTTTTTTATTTTTCTGACATTCCTATTGTAGGAGCAAAGAATTTGTTCCAAATACTTACGTTATTTAAAAAAATACAAATTTCTGAATTGTCAGGTCGGGTACCTAAACCTTGTCAAGTTAGGTAAAAAAACCACAATACTTTCGTGAGGTTTCTAAGAACTCACAGGTTACAACCTTTTAAAACTTGTTTTCTTTGCAGTCTTACTTATTTTTCCTTGTGAATCAGCAGCAAAAACTTAAACATCAGATTTGTATATTAAGCCAGTAATAAAATGTTGATGGCAATGTTTTAGTGAGAAAATTAAATAATAGTGTCAAGAAAATGTGCCGACGTCATGCGCTTAATGTAAAATAGGCATCTATACCTTCTGCTAGCCTCATGGAAAATTCCCGACCTTAAAATTATATCTCTCTCCTTCAACCGATGCATTGGTTGAGAATAATAAGTAATTGATACATCGTGCTTTTATTTTAGTTCCTAGCAAAAAGGTACAACTTTATTCAAATATGTACATAAAATATAAATATGTTATAATACTTGAATAATAGATTGTAATATAAAATAAATAAATTATAGAACATTAACAAAATACATGGAAAATGCGTGATGTAGTAGCTGAACTTGTAATATTAAAATTCAAACAGGCAAACATTTGTTTATACTTTCATAGTAATTACAGACAAACAGGCTCTGATAATTTAAAAAAAATGATTTTATTTCATGAAAACCTAAACATTTCGATAAAAGATCAGGGTTAGCTGTGTTCAAAACTGTTCTTTAAAGATTACCGTTTAAACATAATATTTTAATACAACTCATAAAATAACTGAACATGCACTGTTACTAGGTAGTGAAACCACGTCATGGACAGAACTAATTTACAACGGGTGTTCTTGAATTATTCCTCTATCCAGCTTCACTGTGCAAAGTCCTAATCAATGTTACTAAAATATATGTACATTCGAAACAAAAATACGGTCTACTTCTTTCTGTTTTGTCTCATAACCGTTTCATTAAACCACTTTCTTAGTTCTAAAGTAGGCCTACAGTTATGTATTTAGTGAGTTAAATTCCCAAAGCTGCTTATCTCTTGGCGCAAGTTGTAGGGTCAACGGAGAAAATGGGCCAATGTAGGAAATATAAGCACGGGAGTGTACCTACATAATCTTCAGGGGACAATTCTACTAACTTTTAGGTACGATCGCAATCTAATATCAACCTCAATTTGTCAGAATGTTAAAATCTTTAATTTACCTAAGGTAACACCCCCAATAATCGACACTTTAACGTGCGCAAACAAGCATTTTTTTAAATATTTTCTTACTTTATGATATTATAAGGTATTTTGGAGCATTGGGTAACGCTTCAGACTTCGTTGCGTAATATTTGAAAGCAAACATAAGTTTCATATAAATAAATAAAGTAATAATATATCGAAATAAATTAACGTTTTTTGGTCTAGTGATCGACAGCAGAATTCTATTTTTCGACACCCGGTTACCGACATGTTCCAGTAATCGACATCCAATAATCGACATATTCCTAACACTTTTAAACAATAAATCCCAATAGAAAAGCCGAGATAATCTAGTATTATATGTGACGAAAAAACTTAGTCTTAATCAGTATTTTGATCATTTTAATCAACAAACAATCTTATAATAAACAAATAGTGGCTAGTAATTCGTAGGTTTCTAAAAAAATACACTTTTGCAATAAGTATAATACATCTCTTAAATGTTAAACAATAAATGTAGAAGATGTGTCATTTGGTTTCGGTTTAGTATCCGCCTTTTCTTGTTTTTTTATTGTTTTTATCTGTTAGTTTTTTCTGTTTTTTGTTTTTCTATCTTCCTCAATTTTAATCGTTTTCTTTTTTCTCTTTCCTTGGATTTAATTTCTAATTTTTTCACCTTTCTGACAACTTCTATTGCCTGTATTATTTGAAAAAGTGTGGATTTTTTTTCTGGTGCCATAAAAAAACATCTATGTCGATTATAGGAAAATGCGAAAAAAAAAACTCCAGTTATCGACAAGCGTGTTTTCATATTATACCTATTATAAACTTACAATTGCAAAGACATTACTAAAAACTAAAGAATATGGATTCTAACTTAAAAAATAATTTACATGCTCGGTCAAGCAAAACAATTAAAAGTTATGGGCATTATATCTTGCTCACCTCCTTAGCGATTTCGCTAATGAAACGGGAATTTATTTAGAGATCTCTGCCGTTTGGTATGTTCAGCTACGCCATTTTCTATAAAACAGCCGAATCTATGAAATATCTTTCGCAATGATAGCTAGATAATCCTCAACTATGTTTATGGTTCAAATACGTTCCGAAGCGAGACTCAACTCTTGTTTTTTTTCGTTAACTTTTTAAGTGTCGAACACTGGGGCTCTGTCGAACACTGGGTGTTTTACCTTACTTTTTTTTTAATAACTTATGTGAAGATTCTGAACGTTTTTGACAGCGTTTATCCGGTTAAATCCGGTACGGTTTTTCGTAAAAACTTTTAAATCCTTATTTTTCGAAATTAATGAACCGATTTTAATGACCACTATTAAAATTGGCCGTCAAGTCTAACCATGAGAATGACATTTGGTTTAAGTGAACAGCACCCTAATCCCGTTACACACCAAGAATTACTACAAAATCAATTGCATTGTATGTTTGATGAATTCGTCGCAATTAATAAGTATTGTTGTACATTCCACGAACGTACAAGTAAAGCTTTAGAATAGAGTTCTCTATCGATTCCTGTGAAAATGTTAGCGGTGTGGAAAGCAATACAATATAATGGTATCACTTTATATAGAAACGTCATTTTCAAAGGGTAACTTTCTATATGTATTAGATTTATCTGCTCCCTATTTATCCAGTGTTCCACTTCAAATTATTTACTCATAATGCTAAGATAAAGGAAGCATGTAAATGCATAAACATGCAATAAACTAATTATTTCAGCCATTCTTCGAAATATTAATTAATATAAGCGGCTCATGAAAATGTTATTTGTAATAACAAATAAAAGAACAGAGTGATAATGATGGAACATCCAATTACCGCCAATGTTTACAGTCCCCTCAATTATTTAATAGGTATTACGACAAAAGCTGTCTTCCAAAATAAGTATACTATCCGATATCGATAAACAAACTAAGATAAACAAAACACATAACAATAATAAAACAAATTCACCATAAGTCTTTTTGTTTTTGTTTGGCACTATGGATTTTATGTAACGCCACACTTAAAAAAAATGGTTTACAAAAAGATGGTGATGTATATAATCAAGCTAATAGTGTTAGCGTAGTGAACGATTTTGCGTAAAGAATGAATGATAAAAATGGTTTAATTTAAATAAAACTTTAAACATTCGTATACCTATGAGCTGTGGAATATAAGAATAATTAATAATTGTTAATAAAAGTAATATCCTTAATTTATTTTCTTCTAATAGGAAGTATAGGAACACACAATCACAGGTAAAAGCAAAAAATAATAAATATTTTAAGATGAAAAAAGTTAAAACATTTTTTGATAAAGGACTTAGTAATGTGACTCCTTCGTCATGGAGTACTTGCCTATCTCAGTTATTAAATTTCAAATAAAAAGTTTACTTATAAGTACATAATTTAAAGTTCTTTCGATTTCGTTCATTCTTACACCACATCACTCTTTTTTTGTCATAATCTGGTAACTGTCAAGTTATTGAATAGAATTAAAAGTCGAGGTTCAGGTGCCGTATTTTATTAATTTAGAGAGAAATAGGATTCAGATAATAGTAGTATTTTAGAATATATTCTACAATACTACTATTAAGCTAAATCTTATTTATATTTATTTTAGGCTTTATGTGTTCTATACCTACAGATGATACCTACTTATGTCACCTGTATAGAACACAATGCTGCAGTTTGTTTTTTATTTTGTTTGTGCTCCCTCAGCCGGGTGCTGGTCTGATATACTGCAGATAAAACCATGAAATGTTATAAATTTTACTTTTAGCTTAGCAGAAAATGGCGTTTAAATTCCAGGCTTTTCCGAATTTAACGTGATCAAGTTGTTTTAAACTACAAGCGATGTGAAAAGAAGTCGACATGCTTCATCATTATAATGTAATATTAAACCCTTGAGAATATTTTTAAACCAAAAAGTTTAAGTAACAAAGCCTTTTGTAAAATAAAAAATGAGGTCCTGCGACGTAACAATACAAGTAGATCAATCATGAAAAGTGTTACAAAATCTTACCTTAAAGGCGTTTCTGAACTTATTCGACATGATGTTGTACAGAAAAGGGTTGATGGCGGTTGACAGGAAATATAGCACCCCCGATAGAAACGTCAGCACGATGTAGACCTGCACATAAAACAAACGCAAAACAATAAATATCAATATCATAAATAATCCAACATCTGACAAATCTTAAACGAATGGGAGCACAATTTGCTACGGAAATACAAAAGTTTCGTTTCTATTTGAGATTTCACATTGTACGACTTACAATTTTCTTTAAAATTAGAATTTATATTCAAAAATGTTAACCCAAAAATCTAATTTTTGATATCGCTGTCTAGAAATGGGGCGTCCTTGCCAACTTAACAAAAGTTTTAGCTTACTTTGTATAAATTATATAAAATAATAAGTTTACCAGGTAGAAGGTATCTGATGGGTGTTCCAAACTTTTCCCGTAGATGGCCAACAGCCTCTGTACGTGGAAGGGCGCCCAGCAAATGAAGAATGACAGCGCCACCGCAACTGTAGGAAAAATAATGCTTCCAGTAAAGAGTGGCCCTTTAATTATAATTTTAATTGAAAATAAAGTCAATATTATTGGAGAAACTTTCGCCTTGATCTGACAGATTCACTACTGAGATATAGGCGCAGGAGATTGAAACAATGATGAGATTGCTCTCGAGGACAGAAATTATTATCTCAATATTAAATTCTCGTTATCGTTTCGACTCCAGTTCTCCACTGTGTTTTATTGGTTATTAACCGATGCTTAAAAGGTTTTCAGTAAATTAACCTAGCAGGATAGCTGGTTGTCTAGTTCGGGGGATATAGAAAATTTAGGTGTAGGTAAGTACAAGATTATTAATGAATATCGAAAAGCTTTGTTTTTTTACGATTCTTGCAAACAAGCCTCATCAGTTTCATACCTATAAAATATAGTATTCTATAGCCAACTGTTTATTTTTATGTCTCATAACTGAATTTCGGTCACGGTAGTCAATCTCAATTTAAACTAGCCAAGAGATCAGACACAGAACCAACTTTAAGTGTATTTTGAGGCAAGGAGATGCGCCTATTTCGAGCTGCTACTGAAAAAAACAACAATAATGAATATTTGGACCGATCTGGATATTGAACCCAGGAGACCATGTTCATCAGTCTGAACTCATGAGCTAACGAATAACTCTCGATTATTGAGTTTTCTCGTAAAAATCAACGCGTAAACTCGTCATAAACTACCGAACTAATGATTGTTATCGAAGAATCACTTCAAACATTTTTAGCAAGATTAACTCATAATAAAATAGTGCAAGAAACAGCGTCATAAAACAGTGTATAAAATTTTTTGCAGCAATAAAATTAAATTATTAAAGATCCGTACAATCGATTGACAACAAGTTATAGGCTTGTTTTTGTTAGCAATGACTCTTTAATAGAGCGAAATCCATTAGGTATTATATTTCCGTAAGGAAAAATAAATTACTGAATGATAAGAACATTCCACCAGAGATCCTGGATCTTAAAGTCCTGTAAGTACCTATTAGTAATTTTGAAACGATTTTTTGTGGAATTCATTATAGATTTATTCGTAGAGGAGGCAGAGGAGTCTACATCGAAACCTGCAGCCAAAAATAAGACTTTAGAAACTTGTAGGTAAATAAAATTAAATTGGTTAAGGTAAACGCAGCTATCAACGACCCATCGAAAATCTGCAGGTATTACCGACCTATAAAAGTAATTCGAAATCTTTACGTTTCCGGAACTATTTTAGCTATAGTAGGCAAAGTTACACACGCGTTTATTCCTTGAGCATCGTATACTTTTACGTTTTTGTGAGTAGCTGTGCAAAAAACAGATAAAATACGCTAATTACTGCGGGGCAGTGTGGACGCAGGGCGTGTAGTACTGTTCCCTTATTCCTTCAAGTAAGTACGTGACTTTTCTATTTAAGACATTTATACAAACAAATGACGTCTATACTTTATCTTATATTACTAAATGTATTCATTTAAGTGTCAACTCTTGATTTCTTACGACATTTTATTAATAAAAAGTAATTTGAAACGATAAAACTTTAAATTAAAATGGGACGGTGTTAGCTTCATCAGTTTTAGTCGTGGCAGCTATCAACGACCCATAAGTCGGCAATGGCAGCAAAGTAACTTTTTGTTTTATTTTTCTTTTATGTTATTATATCACACTAACACAAGTATTTTTATGGACCAGTTTAAATCTAAGCTATCAGTCTTTATAAAAATCTATTAGCGACTAAACTTTTTTGTCTAGTTTTTACCTTTTAGCGTTGTCAATTTAACCAAAGTTATGATATTTTTCGAGGATCGATATTGAATAGTATCAGTAATAAATCATTGTTTTTGTGTTTAAAACAGTGTGCATTTGTTCATATTTTTGTGACATTAATCAATTATAATCTATTTTATAGTCCGAAGGTCAATTAAATTAAAATAACCATTTTTTTATGTGTCGGTAATACAATTTATGTTTATACTTACATACTTTATTACCGACCCATGAGGGTCGGCAATAGCAACTATAAGAAGCTATTACTGATCGTATATAGATTATTTAGTTTCTCACCTTACTTTTATGATTTAGCTGATTTTGGTTTTGAAATGTTCGTGGAGGTCTAGGGAAGGTTTAGACGGTGAGAAAATATGGGGCAGAGGTAGGGCAGAGGTAGGGCAGAGGCAGGGCAGAGGCAGGGCAGAGGTAGGGCAGAGGTAGGGCAGAGGCAGGGCAGAGGCAGGGCAGAGGTAGGGCAGAGGTAGGGCAGAGGTAGGGCAAGGTAGGGCAAGGCAGGGCAGAGGCAGGGCAGAGGTATGGCAGAGGTAGGGCAGAGGTAGGGCAGAGGTAGGGCAGAGGTAGGGCAGAGGTAGGGCAGAGGTAGGGCAGAGGTAGGGCAGAGGTATTGCAGTGGTAGGGCAGAGGTAGGGCAGAGGTAGGGTAAAGGTAGGGCAGAGGTAGGGCAGAGGTAGGGCAGAGGTAGGGCAGAGGTAGGGCAGAGGTAGGGCAGAGGTAGAGGTAGGGGTAGGGTAGAGGTAGGGTAGAGGTAGGGTAGAGAGATCATCACTAGCTTATACATTCCATTGCTGGAAAAAGGCCTTCTCTCATACACGATCGGGAATAGCTGCATAAAAATCGTTAATAGCTTCACAGCCGTTTTTATGGGTCGGTAATAGCAACAATCGACTAAGTCACTTTGTAAATTATTTTTTACAGGATAATCCTTTATTTAAATGTATTTGATTCAGTAAATACATTATTTATACATAACACTAGCATATAAAATTAAACTATCAATCTTTAGAGGAACCAGTATACTAAAAAAAAATTGTTGATTTTAAAATTGCCTTAGGGGGGTCGTTATTACCTGCGTTTACCTTATTTTCTATACTTTATAAAGACAACCAAAATACCTATATAGTAATATTACCTATTCCTTGAGGATTTTATACGCATGCTTTTTTATACGCATGCTCAAGTCTATAATAAGATATTGCCAAGATATTGCCAGTTTTTAAAAACTAAAATGCCATAACTACGTGTCTCGAGTAGTACAATTATTAAATTATATATTATTCAAACCAGTACACTACAGGAAATTAGAGGCTACCAAAACAAGAATAGTAAATCGACAAAAAAATATTAATTCTATGTTTGACCAGATACTTAGATGATACTCAAGATTAAAATAATCTGATTTTAATTAACTATAATGTAAAACAGCTTCTTGATAGACTGACTTACAAAGCACCGTCTCTAAACCAGAAAACACCAACTGATTGTTTCGTAAAAAAGCCCTTTCTCATTATATAAAAGAAAATGTTTATCAAATCAACCCCATCAGCTCAGGCTGAAATGAGGTGTAAACGTTATAGTATGGAAAATGGTAGGTATCCCTGCGTGTATCAAGTCGAAACGTGGTTCACATCAACAGAAAATAAAAAAAAATCTTTTACACATTTTAAAAACGCAGTAATAACTAGCAAGATCCTTTCCGAGACCAATGCGATGAATGCGAGAAATAGCTGTAATTTTTAGTTACCTGTATTATTTATAAATGCCTAAGGATTCATTAAGATAGTTATCCCAATGTTTTGCTTCACGCTACTTGCGCATGTATCACTTTTAATAAATTAAAAAGAACATAAACCACTATTATTGCTCGAAAATCTCGAAATATTTTGAGAAATCAGAAATGGACCTCATGACCCTGAATTCAGACATTTCACAGACGCCAATTATTGAGCCAAATAAAGATAAAACTGGCTGCAGCCGTTTAAAAATAGTAAGTAGGTAGTATATGGCGTTTTTCACATGGAGCAACTTAAGTTGAGGCAACTATCAACACTTTAAAAGTTTTCTGTAAAAAGTTGATAGTTGCTATAACGTTGTTGCCGCAACTTTAAGGCAATCTGTGAGCTATTTTCATAGCCGAGTTGCCGTATGCCGTCGCCGTAGCGACACTGGCATTGCCGGGCACAGGGAGAGGGAGGGAGGGTGTGAAATCGCCCGACGCGGTTGAGGAAACCGGCATAATATTTTACAGTTGCTAGTTGCGGCAATTAGGAACTAACTTAGTCATTGATTACAGCAACTGGAAACTGTTTATGATCACCGGAACTCGAAACTCGAGTATGTGTACGCAGTCCAATTGAAATTATGTAAACAGCTAGTTGCCAGCTAGTTGCCAGTTCCTGCAATATAGTTGCTCTATGTGCAAAGCGCCTAAATATGGAAATGTCGTGCATAATAATTTGGTCGTGATATCAAATTACCTATTATTTTTTAAGTAAGATGATTGTTGTTTGTTGGGTTGTTTTGTTATTAGCTTAATTCGTTCCGACCTCGAGTCTTGTACATAAAATTAACTTATTAGGTACCTAACTTCTTATCCGCAATTTTATTATTGCGTATTTTGTTGGATTTATTCTCAAACAAAAGAGAGTTACCGGGTACTAATCCAGACTCCTTCTACTATAATTAAAACTTAATAACACTTTACCTCACCTGAAAATCGAACTCCGGACGTTATGCCCAACAGCCGACCAACCACACCACGAATGAGTCAATAAAACATTTCACATACAGTTAAACAAAATTGTTGCATCTTTTTTCCATATTCATAACCTTTAATAAATAGAGCAAAAACAGTCCAACAGAAAAAATGTTCCAATCTTATATTAGACGTATACAAAGCCTGTGCAGCCAATAAAATGGCGCTTCATCCCATTATATTACGACACGATAAGCTCTTAACGCTTTACGTCGCTTGTTTATTATACGTGTAACCGTAATTATAATACATAGTGTTTTATTAATGTTTAAAATACTTTGTGGAAAACGTTTAACTGTGTAAGTAGGTACTGTCTGAATGACATTAAGTAGGTACTTGTTTCAACGGGGAAGTATACACATCAAAAGTGTCTAGGGATCAAGATGTATTTGGTAATAATAATATATTGATCCCTAGACACTTTTGATGTGTGTAGTTTTGTTCATAACTCTCTTAGGACAACATACACATATCTACAACTATACGATTTACCTAAAGTTCTATCATAATTACACGGGTAAATCCTAATGAAATATTATCTTAGGACGAAATATTAAAATTTTAGCCTGAAACCTTCTTGATTTTAAATCCACATTTATTTATACACAAAATTAATTAAACAAAAAAGTGTAAACATTATTTTGCATATTATAGTCAATGCGCTAAATTAATTTGTTTTTTGGCTGAATGACATGGAAGTATTTGCATAAAAATTGAACCTAAAATGAATAATGATCTCAATTTCTGCATATTTACGTATTTTAAACTACCTAGTGATGACAAGCAGTGTTTTCAGAAAAAAACCCAGGAAAAGTTATTTTGATATTTCCACGTTTGTGTATCGATCTTTCCATTTGTTACAATGTTTCATTATTTTCTTGTGAGTACAAAATGCACTACAAATGCTAAAGAAACGCATTGAAACTAAACATACAATTTTATTTGATTCTGTGTTCTAGATTTCATTTTTCCATTCATGTTATTGGTGCGATATTGGATGGTAATAAGCACTGGATTGCAAAAGCTGATAAACTATCAAAATGAAACTGTAGTTTTAAATTGAATTCTATTTCCATGCATTCTTGAAGGTCATGAAGAGTTTTCCCGGATTCCCGGAACTTATTAAACTTATTAAACCTTCGAGTTTACCTTCTCTAGTTTTTAGATAAAAATACTTAGGTACAGTAAAAAAAAAGAAAGGTAATGCAGACTATGCAGTCAGATATAGTTGAAGTTTTCTTAGAAACCGATGGACGTTCTCAAATGTATTTTTTTAAGTAGATAATAAACCTTTCATTAATTCATGCAGTTAAGTTTCAATCGAAGACATCCATTGGTTTCTAAGAAAACTTCAACTAAATATGACGACCCTTGATACCTAACTCTTTGGTTGACTGTACATAGATACAATTCAAAAGCCCAAAAGTTCAGGCGCAGATTGGATCAATCCCCAACCACTGCGCTATTCACTACTCCGAGCGCAATATGCATAAATATGTATGTACATAAACTCACGCCTTTGTCGTGACACCAGCGCCCTGTCGCCATGGGAAAAAGGCGTGCGTTTATACAAGCACGCCGCGCGCCGGTTACGAATACTGCACATTCGACCCGGGTTATTAATTTAGGCATGTTTTCGTCCGCGTCAAACTTCATTTCTCCATACATACTTAGGTACCTACTTTGGATCCCCGAGCATCCCCTTAGAAAGGATAAGCTGACATCTACTAACTATTAACTACCCTCCTGCCAAATTTCATCTTTATACGTCAAGCGATTTTCGATATTTCGTGATAAGTGAGTAATTGACCTTTCGCTTTTACATACTTAGAAGATAGATTATAGATTCGACATAAAAGGGAAAAAAGACATCGACTGCTATTTTTAAAGAAAACAAACTAATGTTCTATGTTTTAACGGCACGCACTTGCGTGTCAATCACATCACTGTCTTGTTTGACATGTTTTCACTCGGTGCGTGCGGTTCACGACACGCGTGATAGAAGTCTGTACACATTAGCTTTCCATTACATAAAAACGTTACATTCTAGATAAATTCTTTTTAGCGCGTTTTTATGAACCTTTATGACGAATTACAACTCATATTTCTTACATGGTTTAACACGTAACTTAATTACATTTTGAACACTATTTTAGTAACTTTGGTAGCGATATTATGTTTTTTTGTGGAATAAAATAAACATACAGTAGGTACAGTGAAGATAATTATGATTTATTCAACTAACCTTGGTCAAGGTTTGGATTGCTGGACAAGATGATTTAATTAACTCATCTAAAGGCTTTTTAATATAATAACAGTTAACTACTTAGCCCCTTTTAAGAGTTAGCTGATTCTGATGCAAATCAAAACTAAGATCTACCTACTCATACATGTAAAATATCTGAACCATCTGAAGTCAAACGGTTAAATAATAAAAAATATAGAACTCATAAAAATCACTCAAACATTTTAAAAATATTACATGTATTACACTTATCTAGCACATTTAATTTTTCATAGAACTCTATAAAATTATATTTTGATATTCAAAGCAGTCTCGAGTATGACCTACATTCATTAAGATACCTGCGCACGTTATAAGTACCCACCCACGCTCGTCGGCCCCACCATTCTTAATTTGTATTTATTGTTTTCATTTTTTATAGATATAATACTGGGCGTTAGTGACAGGTTGGCAAAAACTGAAACTGTAGTTTCAGACCACGATTTGTGATTGAAAATCGTTGGAATTTTTCTCCGGAAAATTCTCAAAGTATAGATTAATAAAATCAAGCAATTTATTATATTTATAGTTTTTACTTTTTTATTCATCATAAAATCCTTCAAAATAGAATGGTTGCTTTATATTTTTACGTTATGGCAATGTTAAAAATATAAATAAAAAAAACCCTATTCTTAGATGATAGAGAAGTCCTAGGTACTTACTTTTCCTTCCACCAGCTTCAGAAAAGTAGTGGGAATTTTGGATAGGTATACCTATTCGTTTCAAAAGTCATGGAAATTAAATTAATGGTTTTTTAAATCTAGGAAAATGTTAATAAAATAAAAGATGTTTCTAGATCTTTTAATTTATAAGTTAGCTTGCTTGCATGGGTATCTAATGAACAGTGCTGGGTTGTTCCCCAAATTCGATCGAGTTTTAGAGTATTTTACCACTTTTATTCAACAGAGCGTTCGTACGGGTGGATGAATCTGCAACGTAGCGCATTTTAGAAGCTGAAGAAAACAGCTGAAAACCGTCATATTTTTCTTATACACCGCGGAAAATATCATTCATCAGTTTTAATTCAAAGTCTGACACCACTTCTGCGTACGTTAGATATCAAGGTGACATGCGCTGACTATACTTAGTCATGCTCAAATGAATTTTATTATATCTACATTTCCAAAAGTTTTCCTTTCAGTACGGCTACAACGCCGCGCCGGGTTTATTTTTAGCTGGTTTAGTCTTACTAATGGAAACTACAATCGCGTTAGAATTAAGTAACAAAAACCAGCGGACGCGCAATTATTATTGCAGTGACGTGGACACGTGGTAAGTAGTTATTTCATTTTTTCTATGTGCCTATGACTTGTATTTAGTTAAATCATTATCATCTGTCTAGCCTTTTCGAAATTACTTTGAGGTCGGCTGCCAGTAATTAACTAGATTGCCTATCTGTTTATGTGTGTGCTAAGTAGTATTTGTACAATAGGTACCTGTGTATGTATGTATGTATGCATTTGAGTGTGGAATATGACATGGCTTTGCAATTAATTAGGTTATCTTTCTGATCCACCGTTCTAAATCGGTTCACGCATCGGAGTTCCATAAGTAAGGGTCCCGTTCCTGTCACGTGAAGACTGTACATTTTCAAGTACTCATCAATAGTAAGTTATAAGTAATAAAAAAATATATAAATCCCCCGACGGAGGCCATCTTGGGCTGATTTCATTCATCAAACATAGCTAAAAACACTCCCGACAAATTCATCTTTTAAATATAAAAAACAAAATCAAAATCGGTTCATCCGTTCTGGAGCTACAATGCCACAGACAGACACACCCCCAGACACGTCAAACTAATAACAATTAATCCGTCGTTTTTGCGTCGAGGCTTAAAAATAGTTGCAACTCTAACGCTATTAGGGCTGAAACTGCGTTAAACGGACGCCCGCGCGGTTCCATACAGAATTGCACCGTAGCGGGGTCCCGCGCGTGCACTTTTGTATGAAACCGCGCGGGCGTCCGTTTAACGCAGTTTTAGGCCTCAGGTCTCTACTGTGTCATTTCGGCCAGTTCTAGTCTGGTAGCTAAATTACTAAGTAGTAGAATGTTAAAGTTTTCTCATTCTTATATGGACTGTTAAAATCTCAGTAAACCAAAAATGTACCTACCAACCTTTTAACGATATTTCTTTTATCTTTGCCTTTTTGGATACTGCAACTACAGTATATTTATTCAATAAAGTAAGTACACCAACAACATAATTATACGTTAAACATTGACAGTATATAATACAAAATGTATTACTAATATCCTATTAATTTATACGTCAATATATTATCGTATTTTTGCATAGAATTGTAAATATTAAATGTTTTGGAATAAAATGTCAACAGCGATTAAATAGGACTTTTAATAAATCTTGGCTTTCACACCATAGGTATTGAATTTGTTCAAGCATTTAAATATTAACTTTTAAAATGGAAAAGTTAGTACCACGATATTTTTTCTCGGTAACAGAATTCAATACAAACTATTTCAAAATGCCCTTTGTTAAGGTGTTTCACTTAAATATCATCATAACGTACGCATGTAGTTTCATCGTAAAAAGTATAGATAAACTAATAATGCTACACTAGTCGGCCAAATGAACCGCAACTAATACAATTTATCGACGATTTGGGATCCATTTGGTCATTCCTATAAATTCTACTTGATTTCCTAATTATTTTTTCTTTTGACTGTGTTACCCTCGGGAGAAAAAGAAAACAAAACCACGGCAAACGAATACGAGTATATGATGTAATGTAATATCTTTTGGGTAGTGTTGCCCTAGGGACATGTCTACGAACCTTTAGCCAGCCCTCAACAATCTGTTACTGCAGCCATGTTATTTAATAGTGATGAAAAACTATTTAGTGTGTTTACTTAATGGTTCGAGAGTATAAGTTATTGTTGGTCTAATTATTCGCAGATGCGTTGTCTGGGACGTTAGGCAAATCTTTATGTCTGGAAAAAATGGCACCGCTCGCATTCCACAAAATTTACTTGCCTAAAATCCGTAGTTAAGTACTGAGAAAATGAAAGTTAAAATAATTATAATGAGAATAATAAAAATTAGTGATTCTAATAGTAGGTGCTGTTACTAGAGCTCATTATTATTTATAAGTATTGTCGGAATGCTTAATGAGTATCTAGACAATTGTAGCCATTTCATGAAAACAATAATTTCAATTTTCAATGAGCAAGTTAACTAGTTTTCTATTCCCGAATATTTATTAATCTATTATTTTGCTAGTATTTGTACGAGTATTGTGCGTTATTTTATATCTAATAATAATCAGGCTGACTCCTTAAGACACCCCTTTTCAAGGTTTTCAGTCATATGTCAAAGGTATTACTGTAATATTAAGTGGAGTTTTGGTCAGTGGGTCATCTTAGGAGTTTTTAAGTAAATTGAGTTTGGGTGCGTAAATAAATAGATACTTAAGAGCGTTTACGCCTTACGCCATTTGATACAAACTTTCAAGTCCTTACATGAAATGTTCTCCACTAACTTTTTAGACCTATGTATCCTGCTTTTGTGTAGGAAGTCTCATTAAAATCAGTTCATTAATTTCGAAAAATAAAGAGTTAAAAGTTTGTAAGTGGCTTAAAATATCTTAAAAGAACCTTTTCTTTTTTTTTCTTCTTTGCTTCATTTTGCTATAAATCTCATTAGCATACTTGGAATGACTCAACTGTATATTTGTTGGAACTTACCCAGCATTCTGATGACTCTTCGCTGTGATGCTCCGTTTCTATACTGCATCTGACCAGTCGCACGCTCATGACTATCCACCGAGAGCTTCTTGATGGGATGCAACACTCGAGAGGTCCGCAACTTGATGCCTATCAACGCGTACAACACTGATATCATCGACATCGGCACCACGAAGAACACGAAGCTGGATATAACGAACACTTGATGAACACCCACTCCCTTCACTGTACACACGCTCACATTTTGCCCTTTATCCACATACGACACAATACCAAACTGCATCGCTTGCGGCACCGCCGTACAGAGTGCAGCCACCCATATTGCTATTATGAACCGCACAGCCCTTGATAGCTTCGACATGGTGTGCGACATGAAAGGTCGACATATCGCTATGTACCGCTCCACCGTAAACGCCGTAATTGTCAACACTGTCGCGTTAGCTGACGTCTCCGACGCCAGGCCGATGGCTATGCAATGCGCCTCGCCCAGCGGATACGTGTCCGGGTTCCACAATTTATGTACTTCAAACGGTAGGCCGCATACTAATAATATGAGATCTGAGATCGCCAGACTGAATAGGTAGAAGTTAGTGGCGGTGTGCATGGAGCGATTCTTCGCGATGACCACGCAGGTGCTGGTGTTGCCTAGGATGCCGGCCACGAAGATGATCACGTATGTGACGGTGAGCGGCACCACCAGGTCGAGCGCGTACTGCTCGTCGTAGGCGGCCGGGTGGCTCGTCACGTTCGTCGTGTTCATCACGAACGGGTCCGTGAACTCGTCGAGGCTCGTGGGCGCCGGCAAAGTCATTTTACCTGGGAACAAGAAAAACGTGTTTACATTGAACATTATCGTAAACCCCTATAAAATAAAAATACTGAAGCAGGGGTTAAAGTCCTGCGCATTACCTGTTCGTGTGTTTATTTAACTTTATTTTTATTAAGTTAACACAAAAGGGGTTTGCGTAAAAGTGGCGTCATTTTGAAGTTGGATGGCCACTAATGAAACTTAGATATTTTGAAAGATCAGAATAATGCGATCAAAAGCTAATATGGACACATTTCTGTAAACCATATCGGATCGGAGATATATGGTTTTGATAGCTCATTAAACACGAAGAAGTTATTATACCTATATATTCTTATAAACCCTTTTAAGGTTCTGAGGTTGTTTTTAGTAACTACCTACTTACCGCAACCTAAAGATAAACTACTATAACATGGCACGCCCCTCCACAAATTCAAAACGTTTGAAAGTATTTGTGAAAGTATCAACGTGTGCGTACAAACAAACTCACAATGTGTGCGTACTGAGACGGCTCTCGAAACAAAAACAAATCAGCGATTTGTTGCTCGACTAGCGGCGTCATTAATTAGGTACTCATTATTATTAGTATGGCGCTGCACTGATATACTCTATGAAAATGACACGTGCGTTGTCTTGTGCGGTCTTGCTAGTTATGATTAGTTAACCAACAAATCTGCCGGCCTGCTACTGAAGACTACAACTACATAGAAACTCTTTCATATGGATATGGCTACACACATTGAAATAGTAATATGGAGGGGCGCGTCATGCTATAGTAGTTTTTTTTTGAAACTATAAGTGTTAATGTGTTATTTCGAATTAAAAAACAAAAAGTCTCTAAAACACTATTATCTCGAAACTACCTTTTTGCACTTAATGACTTCTTGCTCTACAACGAGGTAATTTGTCTTTATTATTTCCCAAGACCCAAAAGTAACGTAACATTGACACATGGTCGTGAAACAGTAAATTCAATCTCTAAAAACAACCTTCAAAAACATATCTAAGATTTCTGTACGCAGGACAGTAATTGAAGTTTTTATATTGACGACATTTTTTAAATCTTCAAATGCAAATAAATCTCAACTTCGATATAACTTAGGATAAAAATAATTGAACATATATATGTGTACATAATACAGCACAGCAAAGTAACATAATAATTATTAGTGGCCACTGAAAAATAACATGACGCCGCTAGTCCATACTAAGTTGATCAATGCCTTTTAACCAGTTGGTACAGTCGTAAATACATTATACCTTATGATGATTAAGGGGCATAACCACGGTATGTTCACACTGCTACATTATACTTTATTATTAAACTCATTGTGGTTTAGTTGCACGTAAACATCTTGAAGGTCACCCACTAATTGGCCGTTAACACGACCAAATTACTGATTAGAACACGATTAACTATGTTTGTTGAGAGTGAACACACGTAACGTAATCAATTTTCTAATTGAACTGTTTCCTCAATATAACGTTTACTTAAATATGGCAAAAAATGCGGGTAAAAATAAGTGGATCTAATAAACTAATAAGTAGGATAATCTACCTATACAAAGCATTAAAAAGTAAGTTAAAATTCAGGGTAACGATCTTGAGGTCAGCACGAGTAGTTAAAATTTGACTTTGAATTTATATTTATTTATGTTAATTTCGATATTTAAACTAAGTAGGTATTCAAGAAAGGTTATAATCATTTCCGTTTAATAAAAAAAACTACGAGTCATCCACATTTCGACAATTTTCTTGCATATACAAGCTGTTGATTTGCATCCTAGTCAAATTCAAGGACGTAGGTAATTATGCTAATGATTCTCGACCCAAATCAACAATAAAATGAGTAGGTATTTTTTTTTTCTTCCTGTTTACTGAAATCCATAATTGTAAACCAGCCGTATTTAAAAGCGGCCCGTCTGTTACTAGCTATAACCGCGCTTTCACACACAAACAAACGCAAACAATACATACATACACAACGCATACGCAACAATCATTCAATAATTTCGTAGGTACTACTCGCGCACGTGCCTAGCCACGCTCGCGCTCCCGCGCGCGCTTATTAGTTATTGCCCGGTACTGTATTTTCAATTGATTATTTATGTCTTTTAGGACAACCACCTGAAATTTGACGAGGATGCAAAACAACATCTTGTATAGCAAAGTTAATTTTGTTATGATTTTTTATTTGTTAAACACATGTAAAGAAATACACTGTACAAAGGCGGACTTAATGCCTTGGGCATTTTCTACCAGCCTAAAGGCTAGGGGCAGCCTAGGGGGTCTATCTTATTTTTTATATTTACTTATCAGAATCACCTACTGTTGCGCGGCGCCTGTGCTGTTTCTTGACATTTCTCAGATTTCTACGTGTATCTAACATCAAATACCACGATCATCTCTATCATGTAGGAAGCCTATAAAACAATCTTAGTTCTAAACAAACGTGTTAAACGTAAAAGGTAGTAAACTTAGGGCGAAAGCTCCATAGGGAAATCAGAATAACAGTTATAGCAATCAACTAATGACCAATGTGAGAACTGGTCGTATTTCCTTGGTGTAGACTGTAGATCATGTACCTACTTAGGTATGTTCATTGTCAACTAACATCTTAATTTAATATCCTAATATTAAGATATTTTTACAAAAAAACACGGTTTAATCTTTTGCTACGACTTTTGATTCCGCATGGAAAACCAATAATCGCATTAAATTTAAAGCAAAAAGAAATCTATTTCAAAACAAAATATTATTAAAAATACTTTTAATAAGATTATGTTTTTCAGAAGTATTGTTTCCTGCGGCGTTATTGAAAACCATTTAGGTTATTTTTCATCTTGATTACCTAAACAGCAGAAAACTTCAAAGCAAATGTCCAAAGCAGTTTGACGAGTTCAAAATTGAGATCTATTTTAACTAAATATTTATTACCTTAAGCAGTTCAGACAAAGTAACAATTCTAAAGGATCCTTTATGCTATATTTATTACCACACAATAATTTTTGGCATCCCTTTCTAACCATGTTAATTACATTTGTCTGAATTATTGCACATACCTACACTGTACCCTTGTCAAAACTTTCACTCGGTGTTGTCGTAGGAAAGATAATCATGATTAGTAGTAAGTAGTAGTTTCAAGGCCTTTAGAAACTCTGACACCAGGGTGTGTGGGGTCATAAGACCTTACTGCCCACACGATAAAGAAAAAAGAAGAAGGCCTTTGCCCTGCAGTGGGACAGTAATAGGCTGGTATTATTATTATTAGTAGTTTCAAATAAAGATAAATACCTACATAATTATAATTATGACAACCAACATTTACGTGCACTTTATGTGCACGTAAATGTTGGTTGTCATAGGTACTCAATATAGTCTTTATTTAATTTAAATTATTAAAATCTATTCAAAAATAGACAAAAAAATAAACATACTTACTTTGAATTTACCTATTTTCTTTAACATAACATGTCGGAAAAACGTTTACATTTACAATATAATAATTACAACTCTTTCGCTTCAAGAACGTAATAATTTTAAGTGCTAATAAAAGTCTGTCATTGGTTTGTAATAAATGTCAATACTATGACTGCATTGTTGTACAAATAATTTCCTATTTTAATATCCCTTTGTAGTTTGAACAATAAAAGACGGTACGTTTCTGGTAATGAACATTAATGAAGTAATAAATGTTGGTCGTACAATCAACTGCGAACTACGAGGCGGTAAAGATAACGCGTGTTTCTAAACATGTTCGATAGGCTAGACACAAGCAAAACACACGTTTCACAACATCTGATATTGGAATAATTAAATGCAGGTTTGTGTGTTCCCCGTAAAGGTATCTCAGGAACTATAAATTTTTCGTCACATACTGTTAAGTAGGTGATAGACGTAGGTACGAGCAAGTACCTACGTGTAGGTACTTACAACTCGACGACGACCTTCTTCTTCGCCCATGTTTCACTTACGTGGCGGTCTTTCGCCGACCTTTACGTATAGGTACGATACCTATTTTATAACATTTCAGTGATTTATAAAAAAAGTTTCCTTCCATTCTAGCAGGACTATCGAAGCTACTCACAGTAGGATGGGCGCTGTTAATCGTAAAAATAAGTCGATTTGCTGAAAATATCCTAAGATTTATATCCTTATCTCATTTTTGTTATAAAGGTCGCCATAGTTTTTTTTATTTTCCTTAGATTTTCCTTTTCTTAAATTGAAGCTTATACATTCAAACAATACAAGCACTGATTGCGTGATACGTCCTTGATCTAGAACTTGTTGAAAGAGATTCCTAATAGATTAATATTCTAGTTTCACAAGCTAGAACTTTATAAAATTTTCCATTCGTGTATCTATAAAAAAATATAGAAAATAAATATGTACTACTTATCCACCTACTGGCATCTGCTGACATAAAATAAAGAAGAACCTGCCAATTAATTGACTGCTATAATTAACTCAAAGCACTCGCACTTACCTGGGTAAATCCGGGGCTTGGCTGGAATTACCCAAGCATCGCATTAACTGCATCGACATTCAAGAAAAAACGAACACAATGTTTTTTGATAAAAAGTGGTAAAAAGCTTTGTAAGCGAAATAAATACGATTATTTCGTGGCGTAGGTACTATGCTACTATACCAAGTAATAATTTAAAATTAATAAGTAACGTGTTTTTATTCTGGCTGCTTTTTTGACTCGACGTTATTACAAGCTTTTTTTTTTATAGTATAAATGCGCTATCTACACTGATATTATAAAGAGGAGTATTTTTGTTTGTTTGTAATGGATAAACTCAAAAACTACTGGACCGATTTTAGAAATTCTTTCACCATTAGGAAGCTACATTATCTGCGAGTAACATAGGCTATATTTTATTTTAGAAAAAATAGGGATCCGTAAGAAAAGTCACGCGAACAAAGTCGCGGGAAAAGTGCTAGTCTCCAATAAGTAGGGTAACTTGCCCACGTTCAACTTTTCACTAGGGAGGGACTGCTCTAAGAGCGTTTACGCCGTACGGCATTTGATACAAACTTTCAAGTCCTTACTTTTCGAAATGTCTTATTTAAAAAAAGACTCGATCGACAAACAAAAGTCAACGATCGATCAATCGATCGACTTGGTCGAATAACAAAAGGTACCTATTTATATGGCAGAGGTGAGTGGCAACGCAGGGGGGATCGCACTAGAACGACCTACACTGACCTTATTGGTGAGGTTCTTCAGAAAGGTACTCGTAACTGCCGTGCTTGTATGATGAGATGTATGAACGTGGATGAGGCGAAAGGAGTATGTAAGGATCGTAACAGGTGGCGTTCTATGGTTTCTGCCTACCCCCATGGGAAAAAGGTATGAGTTTATGTATGTACATATATGTATGTAAAAAAGACTCCGCATTTGTACTTTTTGTTAAAGTACAAAGTTAAAGCCACCTTAGATCTATGAAAGATTAAGGATAAGGTTGGGAAAACCGGTACCTAATATTACAAGCTATTTTAGTAATTCTGTATGAATATTTTGTTCGAAAATTAAAGTGGATACGTAAACCATTTTATTTGTAATAAATACCGTACCGTAACCGTATAAAGACAAGTAACTACAAGTACAAGTAACATACACTTTATAGATAATAATAAAGAACAAAAATAAAATTTCAGAATGGCCGAAAAATATATTATAAAAGCGGATTAAATTAAATAAATACAGTTTGGTCATCGCGACCAAAAGCAAAAGGCTTTCCCGGGCGCCCCACGTACCCTACCTACTGCCTCAAAATATTTCTTTAACCATAAAATATTTTATCATGAAACGTAAATGTGTTTCGTCGATCCCTTAACCCCTTATTTATCGTCGATGGCTCTCTTGCGACTTAAGGTGGGATAGCCTTATAAAGGTTACTGAAGATATTACCATCCGTACCTTGTGCTACCGGTAGGTAATTCAACCTAGTCTATTGTTTGCGATTTTCTCATGAAAAGTGATTATAGTGTTCGGAGCAATAAGCCTCTATATATGTCTCTCAGTATGTATGGAGTTTCTTGCCTGTTCTTCTCCATAATATGAAACTACATTTTGGAATACGCAACGAGGTTCTTTTTTGTTTTTTCCTGTGAATGACGTTCAAAAGTGCCTTTTTAATGGCGTATTTTCATTAGTCGATAGGGCCCGCATGCGGGGTACGACAGATTTCTGGAACGCATGCCACATCAGGGCCCGCATTCGGGGAACCGTTTTCATTAGTCGATAGGGCCCGCATGCGGGGTGCGACAGATTTTTGGAACGTATGCCACAGGGCCCGCATTCGGGGAACCGTGTTCATTATGGCGCATTTTCATTAGTCGATAGGGCCCGCATGTCGATTGGTTGTTATGTCGCATGCGGGGACTCCCCGCATGCGGGTCCTATCGACTAATGAAAATGCGCCAATATGGTCTTTGAGAGCGTTTGCGCCTTACAGAATTTCATAAAAACTTTCAAGTCCTTATTTTTCGAAATGAATGAACCGATTTTAATGAAACTTCCTACACGTATGCAGCATCGGTACATAGATTTAAAAAGTTGGTCGAGAACATTTCTTATTTAAAAAAAGATAATTGTCTTCTTCTTTCTACATATATCGTGTGGGCAGTAAGGTCTTATAACCCCAAACACCCTAGTGTCAGAGTTTCTAAATCGCCTCAAGGAAATTGTAATTCTCAGTTTCTATGGAAAATTTACATTCGGTCGAATTTAGGTAAAACACAATATTTCGAAAAATTTCTAAAATTACTTTTAGACCTATGAATCCTGCCTCATCTTGCTCTTGTATCTACAAATTAATTTCACGCAGGCTCAGTTTCAATTAAGTAAATACTTGTCGCTAAGTAAGTACTTACATATATTTTTACTTTGCACAATGATACAAAACAATAAATTTAGGGAAATCTCTGTGATAATCATTCTTATTTCATCCTTGTTATCGTTATGTGTTGTTTATGATTGGAACTCTTGTATTGTTAAGCAAAGTGAGACCAAACTAAAATCTTGTTCAGTGAGGTAAAGGCTCTAATCCATCTCTCCTAACCAAATGATTTTTTAACATAACATCACGCCTGTAATCCCCGTAGGGTTAGCAGAGGTACCCGTTAGTGCACCCAGATTTGAATAAACCATTCTTTTAATAAATCACAAAATTTGTTTGTCCCGTTCTCATACGAAATTCAAATCACAAAAACGATATGAATATAAAGTGTTATTACCAACTTGGGAAAAAAACTAAACCAGTTCTTGTCTGGTTATTAAAATCAAAAGAAGGTTCGAGGTTGCTACTGTTGTAATGTAACTTAAATACGTAGATGTAGAGCAATTCGTCTAATCAAAAATCATATACTATACCCTTGACTTTGTAATAGGATTAACCAATCAATTAATAATAATAATTAACTATGTGTACGGATCTAAGAGTTACATAACTAATAATCAAATTAAATTAATTAATTCATAATAACAGTACAAAGTTTCAGGTTAAGGTGAATATACACTTCGCGAGCATTTCAATGTATAATGTAACGTTCTTACTAACGGTACCTACAATATAAACAAAGCTCAAATTCAAAATGCATTTGATGTAATGCATTTGTTTGATTTTGAATGCATTTGTTTGTTTGATGTTGTTCCTGCGAATGCTCTATGACGTAATGCTCAAGGCGAATAGGCGTTTACCTGTAACATTCCTTTCTACTTACCCGTTTGCTGCTAGTACGCGGCGTCGTGTGAAAATCGCTTAAAAGCGAATCTTCGTAAATTATATTTCTTTAAACAAGTCAAAGATAAAAATAATAAAATATTATAATGAATATTTACAGGCACTTTTGAATTGTCTAGGAATCGGTCAGTGAGTCAGCAGATCAAAGCTAGTTGCCAGTTATTACTAACAATAATATTGATATTGTTATCTGCTCGTCAAACGCACGCCTGCTTTTCGCCTTTATGGAACATGAGCCCCATGTGAGACATTATTTTAACGTTACCTAGTAAAATTGCGGTCTTAGCAAATAAACATTATTTTCTACTGCAGGGATATCGTACTTTTAACCTACGTTTATCGCTACCTATTGGATTTCAGTCGTCGAAATTGCCGTACTTAATGAGAGTAACATGAAGTAATGTCTGGAATCAAATCGAATCTAATTAAACTCTGGAGGTAAATGTAATTTCGCTCAGACATCTAGGTACCTGATCACCAATACCACCTCCAGACATAATATAAGGTCAATACTGGGCGTTAGTGACAGGTTGGCAAAAACTGAAACTGTAGTTTCAGACCACGATTTGTGATTGAAAATCGTTGGAATTTTTCTCCGGAAAATTCTCAAAATTAAAAGAAAACCGAACGAAACTTTAAAAACTATTTAAAGTTTCGTTCGGTACAGCTCTAGCAGAGGACATCGCACCGATGAAAAATTCCAACGATTTTCAATCACAAATCGTGGTCTGAAACTACAGTTTCAGTTTTTGCCAACCTGTCACTAACGCCCAGTATACTTTGAAAATTCCACGAAAATGTTTGCTTAGGGAAGAAAATATATCGTAAAAATATTTACAAACGTTCTGAATTCGGGCTTAAAAACAAAAAGTAGATCGAGCACATTGAAAGCGGTACGGAGAATGCCACAATTAAAATAAATATAAAAGAAAAATAGAGATAAATTTAGACCCTCTGTTAATAAAAGTAATAACAAAACCCTTGTTTATCAATGCTCTTATGTCTCACAATCCTGTTTGGCATGAAAGTGATTAACCAGTTTTATCGTAAAGATAGATAATAGCATCCTCTTCACCTTTGATAATATCTTGTTGCGATCACTAATCCTGGCGGATTGGCATGCTCTAAGCGTGGTGTTATCGCCCTTAATCCCATCAGTTTAGGAAACAATCCTTACGTATTCATCATGTGTTAAATAGTTTCTCACTTACGCACCGTTTACTCTGAAAATGAAAATATTTTTCCGAATCAACAAATAATAGGAACTGAATACATTATATAGAAGTGTTTTCTATCAGTATTCAGTAATGAGCAGCCATGAGTTTCGTTTGTTATGATGATGGCGACTGTAAGCTCTGTAGGTGTAAAATATTGGCAACATGGTTGCATGCGAGTCACTTCAAGACACTATCTGTGTGTGGCCCAAATCTTTTTCTGCTGTTGATATTTACAAGATTCCTTTTAATTGTACATGCTGTACTGTGTAAATGTCGTGATGGCCTAGTGGTTCAGAAGTCCAAAAATCTGACAATCAGTCTTACCAAGGGCTATCGTATTTAACCAGTTACTGGGTTGCAACCCAGTAACTATCTGACCTCCACAACCGGTTGTGGAGGTCAGATAGGCAGTCGCTCCATGTAAAATACTGCTGGTATTCAGCTGTATCCGGTTAGACTGGAAGCCGACCCCAAAATAATTGTAAAAAGGCTAGGTAGATGATGAGTACCTGCTGTACTATAAATTATTAAATGGCCGTGCAAAGTTGGATTGTAAATTTTACTCAAGCATTGCGTTCAGATTTGAGTTTCAGAATTGTAATATCGACTCTTGTGAGTTTACTTTATAATTAGATATATTTTTCCTAATTAAAAAGGAATGCTATCAGCCTTTTGGGCACTTGCCCCATTGACAGCGACGCGGACAAATTTTTTGATGCCCTATCAGGTTCCTCCTTTCTGTCTTTTTTATATATTGTACCTACATATTTTATAATCACTCTTAGGTTTTATATTTAGGTTAATTATTGTACATTGTAAAATGAATAAAAAGGCGTGAGTTTATGTATGTATGTGTGTGAATAAAAATTATAAAATTAAAAAGGAATAATATATTATGATAGCATAGTAAATTCTTAAGTCTTAATACAAGCATTAAATGTAAACCTTAATACATACAGACAGCTACCTGATAACGAAGACGGATGGACATCAGACGGAGTAATGATTTATGCAACCGGATTCTGTGGTTAGCTAACAAATTAAAATATCAATTAATACTGCCTATCTAATAACTCTACGAAACAGCACGATATTTTATGACAAAAAATATTCGTCTTTAAATGAGATCGACAATTCTTATGGTACTTTTAAATGGTCTCTATTTCCTTTAAGTGACCAAACCGTTTTTAAATACCATCATAAAAAAGAGTAGCAACTGGTCGTAGGTAGGTACCATTTTTGAAGCACATGACTTCGAAAATAAGGATGACATGTACGAAAATTCTGAAGGTTTTTAATCTACTAACAAGTTATGATTAATGTCTAGTTCTCGGAATGTCGGTAGGGATAATAATTAATTAAATAAAAAACTTGAGATTTTAATTTATGTCGTATCTTTTTTCTGAATTGATAAAAAGAAACATGTTTACTAATTTAATACGTCCTTAATCGAGACTAGAAGATGATACAGACAGACTAGATTAACGAATCATTATAAATAACTTAAAGAACAGGTAGATAAACGATACTAATTTTCCATTAATTAGGCAAAAAGCAGCCAAATAACGATAGTTAATTTTGTTGAAATAACATGCTACATATTAATTCTAAATATTATATTATATTTAATATAAATGGCAAATTGTTACTGCTTTATATTTATCGTGAATTATAGAAACTCATTACATGTCAATAATTCAATATTAAAATACCGATAGCGTTGTATCGATATTTGTTTAATGTTATAACTAATGGACTGTAGGTAGGTAGGAACCACTTCCACCGTTTGCACCACTAGGAACCTGTAAGTTACGTAGTCCAATTAGGCCAGGCTTTGACATGGACCCTTATGACCTTTAGATGGAGGAGTCCGAATTTAGGTTTGTATAGGAGGACTTAACCACATCGAAGATAAGAAAATTTGGAACCGACAAAGCTATTTATTAATCAAAGCCGTATCCTGTTTAGCGTATAATACCGACATATTTTATCATCAATTTTAGATCAAAGAGGTTATATTAATTACCATAGTCATTGGCCTCAATAACAGTGTGCTTAGTTAATTCCCTTCGTTGGCCCCTCGAACATTCTACTTGAAAGTTCGTAAGATCCAATCTTACACTGAAATTAACCTGTAAATTCCTTAACGAAACGTCAACAACAGCAGAGAGTGAAAATCGTATCGGGAGACTGCCAATAATAGCCGCGTCGTTTATTTTATAAAGTGCACTCTTTATGTTATCCGACGTAGCTTGTGAACGAAGGAAGCTGGTGTGTTTATGGCTTTTTAAGGGTTCCGAAAGTAGCAGCTGAATTATTTTATGCGAAAATTTACTGTGTGGACTTCCCCTCTGTGTGCTATAAAAACTAAGGCCGTCAATATGAAGGACGAAAAATAGTTATAAACCCATAAAACACGATCCCCAGTAAGTGCTGTAAATGCTACCTTTCAACAAGTATCAATTACATCCCCACTCCACTTTAAGGACGCCTCATCCTTGGAGCAGGGACCGCTGAGTGAAAAACTTCCGATTAGACATTGTGTGACTTCGTCCTCGAGTCAGCTACCGAGTGCCGGTGACACGTGAAACCTCAGATATACTTACCTACTACGAGAATACATTGATCTCACAATATGCCCAAAACAATATCTGCGAATTGTTTAGAAATCCACATACTCATTCTAACTGTAACGTCATAGGATTAAGTAGAAAAAATAAAATGTACCTACTTACCTTATTCTTAAATCAGTGTTCCACACATGTTAAAGAAATATAAATATACTTAAGGCCTTTTAACATTCGAGGCGTTACAAGGCCTTACCGCGAGTTTCTGGTTGACAGCTGAAAAATGTCTGTGGAAAACGTTCACTTGACAGCCTTATGTCGTTACTTTCATTTCCGTGGAGAACGATAAAATAAATTGTTTGAATTGTGTTAAGTATTTTGTGTAATATAAAAGACATTATTTTAACAATTTTCAATTTATGTTTTTTAATGATAACTTATGGCACCGAGCTCGCTCACATACCTACTATATTATTTTTTAATCTCTTTGTCACCGTCATCGTGAACGTAATATATTACGGCTACGTTTGAATCCAATCCTAAATTTCAATACAAATAGTCGGCAATACAAACCTGCTGCCCTACCATGAACTCTTATTGCGATCCAAAAAACTGAATTGTTCTTCAAATAAGTCAATATAACGCATCAATTTATGTCATTTATTGACGAATTTTCTCTTATCGCGATCCAAAAACTGAACTGTTCTTCAAATACGTCAATATAACGCATAAATTGATGCGTTATATTGACTTATTTGAAGAACAATTCAGTTTTTTGGATCGCAATAAGAGTTCATGGTAGGGCAGCTGGCTTAACTGGTTCACTGATTCTGTATCGCTACCAATAGTATACTGATGCCATCAATATACTTTACTGTTTCTCAGAGATCTGAATCAATTACTTTGATTGACTGGTGGAGAATGCCGAAGGCATTAATTCCGCCTTTGTATCTTTTATTACATAAAGTTTGAATAAATGTAGGTACGTACCTCATAGTAAGTAGGTAAACATACGTCAGAGGTAATTTTTTTTAAGGAGTATGGTAAACATGTCGTAAAGTCAACTCTTCGACGCAACGCTACAAATGCTATTTTCCGTAAATCGATTCGTAGTCTTTCGGAAAAAATACACAATATTATGTAAACAACAATAAAGAAACCGCATCTATTTGCACCCTTTTCAAATATCGGATATAGAAAACATGATATTATTATGATGAGCCCCCAAAACATTGTATTACCAGCCCTACCCGTTCCTGATATCGAAACGTCACTGAAAAGCGTTAACAGATACCTAGTGTAAAAAATTAAAAGTAACATTTGTTACTTGTTTATCTTACTTATATGTATAAAAGTGTAAAAAATTAAGAGATCTTTTTATTAAAAAATTTAAGTGGTATTAATACTTACTTGGTCGCGATATAAAACGAGATGGATAGTAATAGGCAGTTTGGGAGCAGACCGTTGCCATAAAATATAACACCATAGCACTACACCCTTAGAAATGCTTATAAAAAAGGGTTATGTGAGTACTTACTTGTGTAGGTGTGTGCCCCTTAGATGCGCCCACATGACCACTGACGTCTAGTCTTGTAGACGCAAGCTAAGAATAGAAAAACTCTTTGCAACGTGACCTCTACAAGTACCTGTATTAAAAAAACTAGCTTATATCTGCGACGTCGTTCGCGTTAATATCGGTTTTATTTTTCTTGCGCGAAACCCTAACTCTTTTTCTGGAATAAACGTAAGCCTAAGTTACTCCTTATAACGTCAACTTATTGCCTGGGAAAGTCACGTCAAAAGTCCAGCCATTTCGGAGATTTGCCAGAAAAAACAGCCGATAGACAAAAATCTTAAAAATATGTTTTTTTCGCGAAGTACCATAAACATTCTTTGTTTTTGGTACTGTATTCTTTGTTTTGTCTATCTATTTGGCATTACTTACAAAGAGACACTTCAATTTTTATAGATATATTTGAAAAGAGTATTTATAAATTGCATCTATTGACTTTGTCATTAATAAAAAATAAGTATAAATAAACAAATCAAGCTACTATGAAAAAAATTGATACAAGATGAAGCTAATTAAGTAAAAGGGTCACTTATGACCATTCAGGGTGTAAGGGTGTATTCGGTACGTACTTCAAGCTTAAGATCCACTTCGACCAGATCGAAATATTCCTAATACAACTTAATTCTCTTAGGGCTAATTTTTCAATCGTCAGATAACCCTTAACGGAAGGATAAATATGGCGGTTTGACAGCTTTTCTATAGAAAATATGTCAAACTGTCATATTTATTCGTTGGATAAAAGTTATCTGTCTATTGAAAAATCAGCCCTTAGACAGCTAAACCTTCCAGAATGACTGGTGTGACTGAAAAATAACTTTAACAAAATGGTCCTCCCAACTGAATAGAGTCTATTCAGTTGGGAGGACCATTTTGTTAAAGGAATTTGACCATTCTTCATTGTTCAGTTAATCTATCTTACCTGTCTGCAGTTTCGAATTAATGTAGTTGAAGGGTGATTCTAAATGTCAATTATTCCAGAATAATGGTTCAATGAGGGGATTACTGTTCCTATTGTTATTTTCACATCGAGGTGGACGGTCATGCTCCATGCGAAGAAAACAAAGAAAGAAAACATGTTTATTTGCCACAGACCATGTGCACACAATCTATCTGCCTAGCCTTTTCCCAACTGTTGGGATGAGCTTCCAATCTAACCAGATGCAGCTGAATTATAGAGGTTATACAGCCGATTATAGCCGTGCTCGTATGCCACTTTGCTCTAACGTATATATGCTCGCTTACTAGGGTCATACTCAGAAAAAGTGTACATTTGGTATCTTTTCTTGTCCCACTACTTCATATTAAAGTAAAATATCCAAATTATGACAATGTTTCCTTTTTTACCCTCAAATTTTTATGTTAGTGTAATAAAGAAAAGATTTATATGCTATTTTAACTTTAATTTTCATTAAAAGAGTATTTTTTTTGAATGTCAAAACATTGTTAAAAATTTCTCCATACATTTTTTTCGTGTCCCAATGACGATTACACATTTTCAGATATGAATTGTTACGAATATTCATAGCTTTACTTTACATAAACTGTGGCTATATTATTCTTGATGAATCAAGTAACTAAATAGGACCAAGTATATTCATCAATCATCTAGAGAATAATTTATTTTTATTTAAATAATTTTGTCCCAAAATTATGAAGATTCGTTACTCAGGGTTAGTACACGCAATGAAATATTGGAAAAATACTTTACTTTAATATAAATACTTTTTCCTATTCTGGCGACACTATAACTTACGTCAAAGTCACTGTCGCGGCAGCCTTTACGTTTTCACGGTAGTCGTGAAGTCGAGATCTATCAAGTGAATAGGTATTTACAAAAAAATCCTCAGGGTGATAAACGACTATTATTGTGCTAAGTTTATTATATTTTTTGTTTACTTACTATGTTATTTTCTATTTTTATGTATTATCTTAACGAATACGCTCAGTGATGACATAGTATACACGTGGTTTACTATAAAATATTTGTAGAGGTTAAAGTTTCTCAGATTTTATTCTCATTTTCGTTATTTTGCGTTACGTTACGAAACTGAGAAATTGTTAAGCTTAGTTCACAAAGACGAAAAGTACTTAAATTGTAATTATTATTACCGTCACGTAATTTGGATAAAGATTTTGAAGTGAGGGTAGTTCGCGCACATACAAATTCATACACTTGTAACCTACTTAAAAAAAAGAAGTTTTTTTTGTGTTTGTTATCTCATAACTCCTCAAGCTTTTATAATAGATAATATAAGTAAATCAAGATTCGAAAGACATGTGGCGCCACCTATTCTCATAAGAACGTTATTGTTGTTTTCCTCAGTAAAAGTACCCTATGTCTGTTTTGTACACCTGACAAAGTATATGCGAAATTTTAGGATGACCGGTTCAGTAGTTTAGGCGTGAAAAGGTAACAAACAAACAAACTTATATGACTGATTAGCCAAATATAATCACGTGTTTTATTCGCCCAATCCATGTGTACTATACCTTATGACATCAGTTTCGTGACGGAGATTCTCAGTATCGTTACCTATCAGTTTAGTTACAAATTTAAAATGTACACTTTTTCTGAGTATGACCCACTAGTGTTAGGTTTGGGTAGGTGGCATACAGCCACGGCTATCCTCTGAACATCACTAAGAATAACAATTTCAGATGAGAATATTTTCTCGTTTAATACTTTGTAGAGCTTGATTTTTCAGTAGTCAGGTTTTAGTTTTTTTTTACTTACTTTTTATTTAAATTATTTTGGGCTAAAAATTGCATACATTTTTGATTTGTAGGACTTGTTAATCCATGTAAGCCGCCATTTTGAATTTAATGTGACGTCACATAGCGAATGATCAAAACGCTTCCAACGATACCTCATTGTCGAATTATTATAAGTAACTTAAAAGTTATGAGGGTACATACATCATGCACACAAACATCCATACCTATATGTCAATATTATAACTCTCATATTTGCTTTCCCCATAGTTCGTTAGGTAATATATACAATAGTAATAGAGTAATAATGTTTGTATCCTTAGCTATGTGTAAAAAAACTTAAAGTTGTAATGCACACATTCAAATAAGTAAGTAGTAAAAAAAATCAAGTGGATAATAATAACACAGCGAGTCAGATGGCGATGCATTAATCCGTGCACAATACCAACAACGCGCTGCGACGGAGCGTTTAGCGGAACTTTATAATTTTAAGACGAGGGAATATTTTTATCATTCATTTCCTTATTATGTACGACAAAAAGCAATAGATAAGGTCCCTTATTACACAAAGTAAAAGGAAGTGAACGATAATACCGACAATAAGTGGCAGGTAGGCAAAGACAACGTAGTACTTAAACATAGTTAACCACAGATTTGATATGAAGGTACCTGAGATGCTTGTAAGTATAAATATTAATTAAAAAGTAGTAGATGATGGAGAATGGTCCAAGATCCCAAAGGCGCCAGACCTACATTATTTATCATGCTGAAAGGATTTTTTTTTTTATTATTATATTATATTATTTTTAATTATTTATGTTACCGGCAATCTTTGTAATCCGGTATTCTATACAATACCTAGGCAATGTATAGAATACCTAAAACATGCAGGTAGGTAATATATGAAATACTTATTATTTATTTTTGACGATCCCGGGTCGTCACAAAACAGTTTTGAGTTGGCTCTTGGCGACGGTAACGACAGTGGTGTTTACATTATGTCGAATGGGCAGCTTCTAATGTGAACAGCAACACCCGATAGTCGGTCAACGGTAAAACTGTCGGTCCGACCTAATGTGAACCAGCTCTTAAAAAGGTAGTGAAGTAAACTTTCAATCAGCATTAAATATATTTTTCAAAAAAAGAAACAGTCTTGACAGAAAAACAATTAACATGTTCGATTTTTTTTGCTCTCGAGCATATAAAAGCAGTCATATATCGTATCTTTTGTACCTGATACCTGAAAGAGGGCTCAGCATTCTACACGCACTTTCTTTTCGACATTTACCTACCTCTATCTATTCTTAACATTTCCGCAATGTTACAATGACGTAGGAAGGTAGGTCTGGTGACAAGACACGTTGATAGCACAACACAACAACAGTTTTGTAACAGAGTTAGATGCGAAATGTTTTTATTTACCTACCTAACGGGTGTTGGTCTAACACAATAGGTTCTTTGAATATGTATTCCCTTTATGCAATGGTGTAAATCCCTACACTGCGATGGCTCACAAACAGGTAATACTCCTGTGTACCTTACGGATCAATAAACAGATGGCGGAGCTATTGTGCCTGTGTACAAGCGCGAAAATCTACAAAAGGCTGAATATAGCCAATGTTATTCATACGCGTCGCTTATTTATTCAAGCCGGCAAAATAAAGGCAGATAAACATTTTTTATAACTAATATCTTTATCTGTAAAGTTAATTGTTTACTCAGTATGTCGTTATTTAGCTGCATATTAGATGAAACATGCGCATTTCGAGATTACACATTTTTTAAATATTTTATCCGATCGTTAAATCTTTAGGATAGGTAATCAAGATATGGTTTTTGCGGTCGTTGTGCAATACCTGTTATTTAAACTTATCAATATGCCTTTTTTACAGCAATTCGTAGTTGTAAATTAATTCGGTTAAAAATGTTATAAATAAGAAAACATTAAATGTTTTCTGACTTATCGGTGTATTGCTAACAATAATAAATTTTATTATTGTTAGCAATACACCGATAAGTCAACATACCTACATATAATTTTGGTGGTTATGTTTTGTATGTTAACAGAACAACTTGTAAGTATGTATAATCAAATTCAAAAAATCAAATGTTCAAACTGCGTGGTGGTTACGCTACTGTAAATAAGTTAAATGTCACAAGACATCTGTCTGTTCCTAACTCGATTAAACCGCCAGGAACGAAATAACGTAAATTAATTAACACTGACAGTCCACCCACAATCAAGTATAAAATTTAAATTTTCGGCGCGGCTGCTGAACCGTAGGTCTTAGAATAATAGCAGCTCCTGTATCAAGAGGTAAATTACCAACATTATAACTAACGGTTCACGTGTAACTATCATATTGCAGATTATATTAGTGAAACATTGTAGCGGGAACGTTAAATCTCACAGAATGATTGGATTCCAACTCCGAACAACTATTCAATAAATCTCAATGTGAAATATATGCGCGCGTAGCTAATCTAGTACCAGTAGTATCTACCCGTACTGCTCCCACAGTGATAGATTTTTATTGGGCTTTAGGATTTTATTGACATCCTGCTTTTAACAATACGTATCAAATTGTGCTGTGTAAGTACTGTTGTTATGATGAACACCTTTGAATGACAATGACCGCTCGCTGTAATAAACGTGCTAACGGGACTTTACCAAAACAAATGCATGTTTGTTATTAATATTATGTGCTTTCTGTGCTCATTGAACATTCTATGTGATGATAATGTTGCCCTTCTTAGGGCCAAATAACAAAATTGACCACTCTGGGCACCCGCTATCGACTTTCCAAGTCCACCCTCAAAACCATCTCAATTAATATTAAAGGGTTTTCAGACAATAAGTCCGATAATGTTTCCAATGTAGGTAAATATCTACATTATCATACAAGATGACTTAATGTACTGCATCAGCGGATGATGTTGTCGTAGCTGAATACTATATTTGCCATCGATAGGCTAAGAAGAAGTAACTAGAAAAATTAAGACACTGCCAGCAATGCAAATGCAAAAAATATTTACATTCTACCCTCATCTTGAACACTAAAGACACTCGTGCAATGCTGTCAGTGCTGGAAGATATAAAATGACACCTTAACATAGTAACATTGATCATTTTACTTACCCGGTAACTAAAGGTGGGTCGTATGTTGGCGATAACTAAGAGTTATACTGATTAATGATGACATAGATAGGGCCGTGAAATCAATATTACTGGGGTTTTGATAAATGGGAGAGATGATAATGAATAGACATAGCATTAATTAGGTAGGTAGGTACTACTACTTTACTTCAAGTGTGAAGGTACACCTACAAACGTGAAATAAATAAACCAGTAATGCTTAAAATATCAATGTTAAATTGGCAATACTTAAACGCAAGTACAGAAAATCTAGACTTTCGGATATAACATTTTTATCCAAATTAAACCCTATATCAACTTGTCTAAGTTTGACTTAAAATAAATTCCTTTTAAACTTTTTTAAACCTTCGAATCTAAAAACCTTATGAATTACCCAATCAATTAGCCACTAGACGATATATTTTTATGCTGAAAGACATTCAACTACTTATAGACAACTTGTTTACCCAGAACTGTTCAATCTTACATCTTGATGAGGTAAGAAATATTCTATTTTACTACCAGGAAGATTTATGTCACTTGCAAAGTAATATGGAGTTTATCTACCTTCTTTATTTTGTAGAAGATGAGTTATTAGATAAACAATGTACTATGAATAATATCGTACTAAAAGCATTTTTTTAAATTAATTGTTGATTAGTAGGTAGATACAGAATTCTTATTATTAACATTACCAACAGATACAGCTTCAAAACCAAATAGTTTTGTTGATATACCTGCTCGATTTTATGACACCCTAGTATTTTTTTTCTTGGGTAATCATAAATTTGTAACAAGACAAAACAAATTTTAACTTACGGACTCTTACGCTTAAACGAATAGCGCTACACAATTTTCAAAACGTTTCACTTTTCTTCCCAACTATGTCTTCCATTGTTTGCGTAGAATCGAAGAATTTCGTGCATAGCGGCACCTTTCCGTAGGTATTTTTCGAGTCGGGCATAGCGGGACTAGTGCATAGCGGAACTAACCGGTCAATTCGGTTATAATTTAGTATAGGACTGATCACATTAGCCCCGCCCCGAGCGAGTGGCGTGGAGCAACCGACAAAATGTTTGAAACCGATAGCTTTCCCACGCGTGACGACACGCGGGGCAGGTTAAGTATAAACGCAGCGTAAATCTTCTTGTTTGACATTTTTAATTACACGCAGAATATTGTTTAAATTACAAAAAGGGAGTTTCCAAATAAATTGTAAAAAGGAAAACGGGTTGAATTATTCTGTAGCTACAACGGTTAGGGACCTGCCTTTACAGCCACCCTGTACAATATCATATGCTCCACGGCTGCGGAGACATTTTTGTGGTTCCACAACACGCGACATTTATCAGCTCGAGTGTTAGATGAATATTAAAATTTATCACTGCCAATTCCACGGTTTAAATTCCATCTCTAGACCATAGATCGTATCCTGAATACGGGCTGAATACCTATTCTATTTTAGTGTATTATAGTGATAGTCGCAACCAGAAATAACTTGTTATATAATCAAGTAGGTATATGTTACCTTCATTAAATTAATTAGTGCCGAAATGCCAAAGCAGCCCTGATTTCTGTTTCACAGATTTAATTATTACCCTATTCGACCTAGAGATACCATCACTTTATCAAAGTGGATTGGGTTGATATTAGTTGTACATCATTAAAGTGTATTGCCTTTGTTAATTAATCAACTGGGACGCGTAAGTACCGTGTTCCTTCACAATTAATATTTCAACTAATCTTCAAACTACGTGAAAATACCACGAGTTTTCTATCATCATAAGTACGAAACAATAAAATAAAGACTTAAAATAGACCATTATACACATACAAATATTTAGATCGTTCAATATACCTAAATAAGGCGCCAACTGCCAAGCATGCTAAGACTAAGACTAAAAGGCAATATCAATTTACGTTATACGTTATAATACAATAAATCGCTCATCCAAAATAATTTTAAACGCATTGTTATCGACCATTTGGATTTGCGAACCGTTCGCGGAGTTTCATGAAGTTTATTTTAGTAACGTACCTACCTTGGCCGAAGTGATGCCGTTCCTACGTAAATGTGCTCCAAATCCTAATTGAATGAACACGTACAGTCCCGAATAGTCCGGAATGTCTGATTGTTCTCCAGCGTGCTTTAAACTATACTGCCAGAAATTCTCATTCTAAAATGCATTTTGAACAAATCTCATAGTTAAATATAATTATGTAAATTACTTGTTTATTTTTTTGTTCGTCATAGGTTGTCTTATACACCAGTGTCAAGTTTTTTTAATAGCAGTAGGTCGTAGTTGCTACCTAAGAGCAAGCTAATTAGCATAACAATTTGGAACCATTAAAATCGACATTTATGCATAGGTATTTACTAAAACAAATTACATCATTGTTTTATTTCGTACTGACGCAAAAAATGTCTGAAGGAACAAAGTTTAACTGAGCCTTTACCAAGTACAATGCGGCAGACAGACACAAAGACTGTAAGTTCATATCATGACATCATGGGAGATGACGGGAAAGATCAGGAAGGGCCCAGATTTCACCTTGAGGGATGTCCATTTAAGCAAATTGCCAAATATGTAGAGTACTAAAACAAGTTTGTTTTTGCATGTTAACGTTTAATTCGAACCTGTTTTTTTAAAGTTTGTTGTGTTTTGCAACACATTAAATTAACGGCTGATACCATTTATAAAAAAAGATGATTTAATTTTAATGGCTTTTTATAAATCCCCGGTCGTGAAGCGAGCTTACAAAATAATCTGGTATAATTAAAACGTATAAACGTATTAATAATATTATATTTAATAATAATATATTAGTAATAATTTTTTATCATTGTGACACATATTTAGGCAATACTAATCACACTGTATAAATGGATATTCAAATATTCGTTTTCCTCATTTCAGTGCTTTGAGTTGACGATAAAGAAGCGTCAGAGATTAAAATGTGTAAGTAGATACCTACTAAGAAATCTTAGCCATAATACGAAAATATTTTACCGAGTTATTTTCTTACGAGGTTAAAAATAACTTTTTCAAGAAAGCCTTGAGAAATACTTCTCAATAACTAATATTTTTCTTGTTATCTTTTTTGGTGGTTTCTTATAGACAAGTAGGTAGGTAAATTATATTTTATTTTTCTTTGAAATGTCTTGTTTCAAGTTTCGAGTCTGGTTATTGTGTCTATGAAAGATGGAAGTACCCAAGTAATCACTTGAAACTATTGCCTAACTCGTGCCAACAATACTTTAATAATTCAACGAAATAGACAAAACTAATTTATACTTGACTTGCTTTTGATATAATGTAAGCGTACCTTCATTTTAAATATTTTGATAGGATACATTAGTAAGAAGCTAGATATAGATAATTGCAGAAAAACTTACGGATACGAGTAGGTACTCTCCCTTCGCTCCATACAGTACCTACTACCTGTAAGATTTCAGTGCACTCTGCGCTTGCTCAGCACTTAACTTCCTTCCTTATAATAGTAGTCGTCAGTTTTAAAAGGCATTGCAGCAACAACCGAAACATCGTTAGGGTAAATGAGTTCAATTCATGATAATTAAATTACAGTCACCTCTTTCCGTGGTGTGCAATCAGGTAAATTATAAAGTTAGAGATTTTCAGTCTGCTGACTTCAGTTTATAGTGAACTTTCTTGCTTCGTGCGAGATGTTGATAGTTAGTTACTTGAAAGCAGGAGCATATAGTTCAGGCTAGCCAAAGCAGTGTGTTTCTTGATTTCACGAGAAATCTAACTTATTTAATTCAGAGCGACCGAACAAAAACCTACTTGGGTCAGCAAGTAAAACTGGGCACTACAAAACATCAAGAGAAAACCACCTCACCACATGACTGATTCAGAAATATTGAAAAAATTGGACAATAAGTGAACCAGCGGAAAAAGCGCGTTTACAGAAGCGTTAACGGGAAAAATACTTTAGAGTGCCATTCCCACCATTTACGTTACATCGCAAATAAGCGCTGTATGAAGCACGAGGACAACATCATTAAGGGAGTTCACTTATTCTATTTATTTATAGCAGAAAATTTCCGCAGGACATCGTCAAAGGTATAACGCCGGAACCATAACCAATTAACTTAGCCAATCACCATTGATGTTATCAGACTAGTATCTATTTCTACGGTTCAATTAGCGTGAGCTGCTGCCCGAGCATGTAGAAAAAGCTATTAGAATGATCTCTAAAGGAATACTTACGTAGGTAAATGGACGCGAAAAATAATGCAAAAATAATAAAGGATTACAGAAAATAGTAGAATGAAGAAGTAACATTGATGTAGCGGTATTGTGTAACATCGGTCTTTTCTTGTAGTACCGACTTGGGTACTAACAATAGGAGATAAAACTATACCTGGCTATGATTTATAGACTGTATTAGTGGCTGTAACAGGACACGTTGTTCACCTTTGACGGCTGTTTAATTACCACTTACATGAATTAAATAGTAGGTACGTAGATAACGATATCAAACTAATATACTATCTACTCAATGATTTTTAAATCTCTTATTTGATTATTTTCTCATGTACAATTTTTTGCACCTACTATGTTATCTCTTCAACACCTTTGGTTGACTGGTAGAGAATGCCTAAGGCATTAGGTCCGCCTTTGTACTTTTTTGTTGCATAAAGTTACAGTTTTAGCAGTTAGTTAGTTAGTTAAATAAATAAACTTTTGTTTTCATACAAACTTATCGTAGCTATTTGTCACTCCTAAACATAATGCCATGCCATATATCATAACAACAAAGGATTTTGAAAATGTATAGGTAAATACCTACTAAAAATATGTTCATGCTCTTGAGCCCTTACTACCGGCCCACCACCTGTTTGTAGCTTGGACCCTGTTCCAAATACGGGTGAAATTTTTATTTAGAATACTTCAAACATTATTTTTGTAAATAATTTGCTACAAAACACCAATAGAACCCGGTAGATTAATCCGTACGCGTCTCGTTAAAAACGATCCTATTAAAAATGAAAGTGTTTGTAAATGAATCTTTGAAAGGTTTATAACATCCTTTTTTTTATAAAAGGCTTTATTATTATCCTCAAGTATCAAAAGTTCGATAATGTAACAAGACAAGTAAGTACTTAGATTTAATTTTATTTTTAATTTTTTAATTATATTTTGAATATGCATAGATGTCTGTCAAAATCTATAAGTAAGGTAAGTTTTTGTCAGTGTGACAGAATGGGTGAAGCTCAGCTAAAGATATGTAATAGTAATGAGTGAAAATAACTAAATTTAATTTAAAACATTTAAACCCTGCTTAGAAGAAATGGGTCTTAAGCACCGTCTAATGAATCCAACTCAATTATTCCAAGATTTATTGTGTTGATATTGCCTGTTAACTGTATTTATTAATCGTGCCTTTGATTACAGAGAAAAATTATTATAAAATAACTACGAAAAGGTCAAACACCTCTACGTTCTATCATGGCCATAGATTAGACGACGTTGAAATTTGAAACGGATATAACAGCGATAAATAAATTTATGGTTGGTACACTGGGTTGGTAGTACATACCTACAAAGGAAGCAATGGGAACGGTAAGAGACTTTTGGCTATGGTATTCAAAGGAAGAAAATCTTTTTGTTTTATATGTATAGGTATGTATTTGTATGTACACACAGCGAAAAAGATAGGTATGCAGGGTCGTCAGATATAGTTGAAGTTTTCTTAGAAACCGATGGATGTTTTCGAATGTAATTTAATTTAAAACGTAGATAATAAATAGTTCTTTATTTAGGTTAAGTTTCAGTCAATGACATCCATCGGTTTCTTAGAAAACTTCAACTATATCTGACGACCCTGCATACCTATCTGTTTTGCTGACTGTACATAATCGGAAACTTTGTAAGTTGTAAAATTACTACCGCTTTGTTACATGAATGGAGTTCTCAATTTAATAACTCTTGGCTGTCAGTCTATTAGGTTCAATCATACGCATGGCATACAAGCAGTCACGTGTGAGTTTCGAGGCTGTTCAATTAAGTTTGGCAATCCCGAAAATCTCAACACGTGAGGAAAAGCCGTAGACATAAACACGAATGTGTCGCATGGTAGTTATGACATCGCGTTACATAGTATAAAATATAAAACGGTGAGTTCATTTATGTAACATTCCAAAAGTCTGACAATTCATTATAGACGACGTGTTAAAAGCTTGCTAACTTTTTAAATCAGTATTTTTTTACATTTACGGAAATGGAAATCAACCCCTTTGATTGGAGATTTTGATTGGAGGAAAACTAACCTGATTAATGCCAGATAGAATTTGCAAACTATGAGAATCAGTGCCTACTGAAAGTTTGGTAATCTTTAGCTCTCACAGTCATACATACATACATAAACATTAAACATTTTTCCAATGACAAAAACATAGAACGTCTCTTAAAAACAATCCTAATTAGTGAGTCCGAGTGGCGTGGAGGAGGGCCAGCATGTAGTATTTTCGTTTGAGCACCTATGCATCGAGCACCAAAGGTATTCCCACCAAAGGGTTAGGCAAAGGTATACTAAATATCCATTAGTATACCCACATTTCGCCTATTGCCATCAACCGGGCACAAATCCTGACTACGAGGCTGCTACTAAGAAATTTCTGATGAAAAAACCCAATAACACTTTGCCCGATCTGGGAATCGAACCTAAGACCGCATGCTCAGCACTAGCGCTTTGCGAACACTAGACCAACGAGGCAGTCATTATGGTAATAATTACTTAGTTTCCTAAAATCAATATAACTTTTTGTAAGTACTTACTGCCAATTTTTATCGATATGTTTTATTATAAACCCCATCACTAGAAGCTATCGCATCGGAAGTGATCAATAGGGAATAAACTAGAATATTTTTATTGTTGTCCTTTGAGCATACGTTAAAATATTGATTGGTGCTCAATGCATAGGTGCACACAAAAATAGGTGCTCTAACGAAAATACTTGCCAAGCATTTGTCCGTGATATAATCTTCTAACTTGTATTGTAATATTATGTGGTAATATGCTCAACTACATAGTGTGCGTTTATGCATGTTTTACATTCATTTTCTCTCATTTATTTGGAGATTATAGTGTTATTTTATTATAGCATTTTACACAGTGCCACATAAAAGAAGTGCTTACTTTTGACAATCTAAAACTTGGTTGATCTAATTTGTTTCAATTTCTAGTATTAAAATGTCTATCATATATTTTTTTTAAAGATGTAGATTTTTCCCAACGCTCGCTTAAACCAAATTGCCTTTCACCCGTCGCCGTCGTCCCGTCGATATTATTATGCACATGAATTATATTTGTCGGAATCAGTGTTATCATAACTTTTTCGAACAGTTTGTAAAGATCTAAATTCTCGTGATAATAACGTAACGAAACTTTATTAACCGACTTCTAAAAAAGGAGAAGGTTCTCAATTCGGATGTTTGTATGTTTTTTTTTTTTTTAGGTTTGTTCGCGCTTAACTCCGTCGTTTGCCAACCGATTTGAAAAATTCTTGTTTTGTTGGAAAGGTTATACTTCCCAAATGGTCCCATGAAAATTTTATCGAAATCGGACAAAATAATGTCACTAAAAATTAACAAATAAAATTTTTTTTTGCAAAAAAAAAACCGACTTCAAAAAAAAGCACTAAAAAGTTAAAAATAATACTAGGTATAACCTAGCTATATTAATAAACCTAACCTAACCTACGATTAACCTATACTAAAATTTAACAATTTTTTGGAGTCGGTGCCATACGGTTGGATATAATATCCTCGGTCTTGGCACCGACTCCAAAAATTTGTTAAATTTTAAATAGGTTAATCGTAGGTTAGGTTAGGTTTATTAATATAGGTAGGTTATAGTATTATTTTTAACTTTTTAGTGCTTTTTTTTGAAGTCGGTTTTTTTTTGCAAAAAATTTTTTTAACATAAACAACATAGATACATAGATGGGATGGTAAAAGTAAAGTAAATGGTAAAGTCAATATGATAAAAACTGCCTCGTTGGTCTAGTGGTCACAGAGCGCGACTGCTGAGCATGAGGTCTTGGGTTCGATTACCAGGTCGGGCAAAGTGTTATTGGGATTTTTCATCAATAATTTCTCAGTAGCAGCCGCGGAGTCTGGATTTGAGCCCTGTTGATGACAATAGGCTCGCCCCCTATTACATAGCACTTAAACATAACTGGCGAAATGTGGATGCACTATGGGTACACCTCTGCCTAACCCTTCGGGGAATACAGGCGTGATGTTATGTATGTTTGTATGATAAATAATTAAATAGGTAGGTATCGTAAAAAAACAATTATACAGACATCAGGGTTAATGTTTGTAACTTGGTGGCACAAATGATTTTTTCCGAATTGGGTCGAGTTATGCGAAAGATAACTTTCGAAAAAAACTTAACGACCGCGTTACGTGAATTCAAATGTTAGTGCTATTAAGGATACAGATTAGTTACTTTCTTTCTGCCATACATACTTATATATTTAATTATGCTAACGACTGTTGATCCAACTCTTTATATAAAATGACATGATTACGTAATTAAGTAGGTGTTCATATAGAAATGCTGGTATCTGTATAATTAACATAATTATTATGCACATATTTGTCATTTAAAAATAACCACTGAAGATCTCGTGTTGATACACACCTATAATTGATATTCTGTTTGCTTTTGGAAACCAAACCGTGACTCTTAAATAATTAGAGAGTAGGTAGCCTAGTGAAGGGGTTCGCCAATGGCGGTCCAATACCAGTCGGGGTTGCGGATCATGCGTCATGCCAAAACCGGGCTATTATACAATAAAAAAAGAGCGCGGACGACCATGTATGCGGTAGTATAAACTCATAAAAAAAAAAACACAGGGCTCCCGACTTATGGTAGCAGTAGGAACCGTAAGGTTTTAGACGGTAATAGTCGACATAACCCTCCGTTATCCCTAGACGGAGGGCACTCGTAAGGATTGCCCCACGAATAAAAAAAGAAAAAGGTAAGTACTCCCTTTTTCCTTTTTAGGTAACCTTAAAACCTAAAAATAGATCTTAAGTAACTGGTAACAGATTGCGGTTAACAGCAGATCATAGTTACGTCACCATAAACAATGATTTATTACATTTTAATACGGTCACAATTTTTCTATTTCCTCCGTCAACTACTAGCTTCCGCCATGCAACAAGCTGTCGAGAGACTTAATCAAATCAAATCAAAAATCATTTATTTCAATCCATGATCATTAAGTAATTAAGTTGTACATTTAAGATAATATTTAAATTTAAATCCAATAAATTAATAATTATAAAAATAATCAGTTAACAATATAAATAAAATCGAAATCCAAAATTCAACAAGCTACTATAATTTAAAAAAATAAAAAACACGACTGCAAAAATTGCACATATTTGTAGTTTGTTTACTCGTCAGTTTTTTTTTTACGACGTTTTTCATTTAAATCTACTTCTCGAATTCTAGACGATAAACATAGACACGACCAGATTCATTAAAAAAATAAATTGAGGCTGGTATTAATTTACGTTTTAAAGTGACCACACCGGTTTCTTTATTTTTTACTAGCCTATGTTACACGGAACGATGCATGGATTGTAATGATACCTACCCGATACATCTGAATCGGTTCACGCGTTTAAAAGTTATGGTGGAATAAAGAAACTCACATACATACATACTTAACCCTGAACACATAACACTCCTTTTTTTGGGGCAGTCGTGTAAATATAAAAATAATTAATTAATGAACGCTGATTGGTTACTCCTAGACAAAGATATAAAATCAAAGTGAAATCTATAAAAAAAGCCAAATTAACATGAAGCAATAAAAAGGAAGGCTTCGAATTAAGGGCACTAAAGAAAAAAGTTATCGACTTACAACAACTGCTGATAAAGGAAAGTCATTTTTTAAATTCATGTTAACGTAACTTTCAAAATTGTTAACATTCCTGCAGTTTTTCTCCACAATCTAGACATCATATTTTATGTTTCTGCGGTGGTAACGGTTATTCAACTCGCGACATTCGTTGGTCTTTTTCAAGGTCACTCGTTTCCGAAAATCAAAAACATCTTACAATGACAAGATTACGCGTGATTATCTTCCCCATTTTATAGCTTTATCAGACCTGCGTGTATCTAAATATTTAGACGGGGTAGATACTGTGACTGTCTCACGTAAACGATAAACGTAACGACGAATTACTTATATTACTTATTATAATATCTTACTGCTGCTAGTAATATTGCCTAACATCGCACTTAATCTTCACTATTGACAACGTAACAGCTAGTCCCGTACAAAAAACCTTATTTATTTTAAAAGGTCCACAACAAGACGTTGAGCCTCTTAGAAATCCATAAAATCTGTAATTTATAAGACAGACGGCTAACACTTATGGCCGTCACTAGTCGAAATACAATATTTTATGTCAGTCGACACACAATATCCTTACAAAATTCTAAGAATTAAGTGGGTCTCAAGCGCAGTGCGCTTTACTGTAGCCACATCTGGTTATCGTAAAAGCGACCCCAGAACCAATCTTTACAAAAATTCAACAATTGAGAACCAATAATTAAGAAATTGACGAAAGTGCTTTAAGACGATTGTTTATAAAAAGTGCATGGGAAAGGGGCTGAGCGAGAAACTTAGGATTTTGAAAGAGGGATGAGGGGCAGTAAGTGTTTGGACGCGGAAGAAGGCGGTCGAAGCGGAGAGGTCTAGTAACCAGGGCGGTTGTACTCTGTAAGTGAATTGTAAACTAAACCACACGTGGCGATAATTGGTAAGTGTTAGCCTTGTTCAATTTAATAGTTATATAGTGTCGGAAATAATAATCTTAGTGTTAATTTATTCGTAATGCGGTTTATAGATAGCAGTCAGATGGCGTTGCAGAGGAAATATTAATAATGTTTTATTCTAGTATAGCGAATCAACCACTTTATGTTGCTATGGCGTTTAATATTGTTGTTATTTATTCATATATTATGTGTCCATCTCCTAATCCGCGCCTTGGCAGGGATTCGTCATAAGCGTTTGGTTTTAGGGAAGCGGGGAAGGCCTTCCGATACACTCCACACTCATACATACACCCTCACACTGTACACCAACACACCCGTCCGACTATTGACGATTATTGACTTTTAACTGACACACAAAATATGGAAGGCAGAACCGTAATAATCAGATCATCAAAATGATCTAAGAAGTTATTTAAGGATCTAAGTCCTTAAACGATTTCTATTCTTATATTAAACTAGGCTACAATGCCGACCTGTAATAATGCTAACGGTATAATTACCATGAAACAACCAAATGCTACTGATGATAACTGCTTCCTATAGAAGGTCTCGCACGGAGTACTTGCGTTGGGCTTGTTGTACGTACATTCCCGGGGAGGGGGGTAGGCTCCACTAAGTTCGCAAACTTACTTGGAATAGCCGTTCTAAAGAACGCTAGGGTCCGTGTCTCGTTAAAATCCCACCCGGCTCTGATGCCTATTTCTAAATCGTCACCCTTTAGCGAGACACGTGATTTGGATGCTGAGCTTCTGGAATATGTTGCGAAGCATCCTCTAACCGGGGAAGTTTAGAGGGAATGAGAAGTGACGATATGAACCACTTCGGCGTATACCAAGTACAACCGCAATGAATTCTGCTACAGACTGAGTCTACGGTGCACTTGTGCTAGTTTTGTATTATCTAGTAGAGGGCGTAGTCTGTCGTAATAGGGTCAATCACATTAGTACGCGAGTAGGAGAATTACTGAAACTTGTCTTCCTCAATGGCAGCGGACTTCGCAGTCCTCTGTCTTAGGATTGTGAAAGACACGTAGATAGAGCTTAGGGAACGTGTTCCGCTAGAATCGTAGCAGTGTCTCTAGTGGACCTATGCGTTCAGGTCTAGCCGTACACGTACGACTGGGCAGCCATTGAAAGATGGTTGCAAGTCACTGAAGTGGGTCTTTAGTTCGTTGCAAATATATAAATTAACGTAGTCCGAAATAAAGAATCTATTAAGCGCAAGTGTAGCGATCCCGTCATCACTCCTTACATTTTATATTATACTTTAGCATATCCTCTTGTCTTTTCAATTTCATTGCATTATATTATATTATGTATGTCTATATAACTGTGAATTCCCATACTAACATCCTTGGTCCCCTCCTTGTCCCCTAGCTTTCAAAGTCGGGACAAGGCAGAGTAGGTCTATGGGAATTCATTCCGTATTAATGGTGGGAGAGTGACCAGTCTGGGACGAGCTCTACAGGGCCGTGCGGATGGCGGGGCACGGCCCCTTCCCCTTCGGGGGAAGCCGACAATCACCCTAATACCTTACATTTCAGAAAAACAAAAATTTTATCAGACTAAGGCATTCTAGGAACAGTCACAATACGATAAATAAAATAATATTCCCCGGACTGATTTCGGTCCGGTCAATCTCAATAACAGAGAACACTCTTTTCCTTCACTTCGTCCGATGGGACGGCAATCTGACACAACCGGGAAGAGATCAGTTGCAGGAAAAACGGTGCTTTCGGTGCACGGGGGCACACGGGGGTATCACACCACCAATTTCCAAACTCCTGGGCTATTACTGAGAAATGCCTAATGGAAAAATCCAATATCACTTTTTGCCCGACCGGAAAATCGAACCCAAGACCCCACGCTTTGCAATCGCACTTGCAACCACGAGACCAACGGAGCAGTACACAGTTACGATGAAACATTATGATAAAAGTAGTTTTGCGATAAAGTGTTCGCACAATCGGTACTAGTAGGTATCTATTACGCTATATTATAAACTCATCATGATTTGTTTCAATGTAAAAAAAATATGCTAAGTATTACAAAACCTCATCTTTACATAACTACATAAAACTACTTGAACAACTTCAAAGTCCAGACTCTAGACTACTCGAACTTAACGTGGGCGTAATAAAATTATTATTTAGAAGTAGTAAGTATTTTATTGCTCTTTTATGAAAATAACTTTATCTGAATTTGTAGTTGTTGCTTTCTAACTTTTATAATGATCATTAAAATGTCAATACATTATTAAGCGGTTTGCATACATAAAGGCAGACCGCACAGCGTATCTTCTACATCACTTTCAAACATTTTGTAAGATCTGTAATACACTACAGGCGGGCCGGGTCGAACTTCGGCCCGATACGGCTGCAAGATGCGCTAGCCCAAAGATTATTCAGGTATATTAGACGATGTCAGCATCAATAAACAATAAAAGAAAAAAAGCAAACAAGAAAATCTATCATAATCACAAGTAGCTACATAAAATATAGTAGGCAACACTCCACTGAGACAGAAACGAGTTGAGCAAAGAGGAAACGCGAAGGAATCTACCTATCACATTTGTCGAATTTAACTTCTGCTTCGCTGATGTGATTGGTCCATTCTAGCATGTTTGCATGCATTCCATTCTAGCGTGGTGTAGACGAGCAGAGAGGAGTGACCTCTCTGCTCGTCTACACCACGGTGGATCCAAAAATAGCACAGCAAGTATTTGAAAAAAATTGTAGAGCGTTCTATTTCACACACCTGAAACACCTGTGAGACAGTCTCATTCTAAAAGCATAAAAGCAAATAAGTACCGTGTACTAGACTTTTAGTTCTTCAAAAATAATATACTTCGATAAAAAAAATTGAACTAAACTGCTCTCTTTATAAATATTTTTAATTCACTTGACTAGAAATGACAGACGAGTGGAGACTTGGAATTAGAAACCCGTATTGGAGCCATGATTGACTATATGAGACTTAGTAATGTGGCAACCAATATCTGAGATAAAAAAAAGGTTTAAATACAACATCTTACGAATATAAATGTTAGATATAAAATGAATTTGTCAAATATTTAAGCGGAAACCTAAATGAAGAGCGAACAGTGTCGTTGCCTTGTTCTAATCTCGACAGGCTTGTAAATAGCAGGCTTACAGTCCACATTAATATGCGACACCTTTGTACTATATTAAATAAGTAATAATGAAGCTCGGAGTCTTCCCTAGCTTTATGTAATTACTTGTTCTTTATTGCCTTGAAAATAAAGTAGGTGCTTGTGGTAGGATTTTTTTAAACATTGCTCAACACTAGGAGTTACTCTTGCATCGTGGGTGCGTTTACAAAACATTTAAACTCACATACACAAACAACCAGATCGAAATCAAAGTCAAAGTTAAATCATTTATTTCAATTAGGCCATTAAAAGGCAATTTCGATCGTTATATACAATACAGATTACAAAAGATGCAGGTTGCCGATGTAAAAAGATAAAAATTGAGTTTAGTATGAACAACAGGAGTTGATTTTCAAGTTAATATTTCAAAGATCGCACCTAATCTTAAGGGAGTAAGTAGGTACATACTTAATACGTATTAGAGGAATTTAACAAGTGTTAAAGGTAGACCTTGGCTAGACAAACATAAGTTACTTTGCCTAAGGGATCCCTTAATTGTAGACTTAACTGACCCTTAAGACTTTATAAAGCACATACCTACACGCGTTCATAATGTGGTTTAAAACGTATTATACACTATGTAACAAAACCCCTGTCCGATTAGTGTTGCCGTTGATCAGTTTTTACCCGACTACGGCAAAGCCAAAAGGAGGGTTATGGTTTTGACGGTATGTATGTATGTATGTATGTATGTATGTTTTTATGTTTTATTTTAATTTAATTACTTCTACTTTCTTCTTTTTTTTTTTCACTGGGGAAAAATAATAATCTCAAATCCATTAAATGGTTACGTATATGAGTACGCAGTACGATGCCGAATAATACCCTTAAGGATCGGACAGGGTTTTTGTTACAGGCTGTATAAGATAGTGAAGATGGTAGATACTTTCAGGTTCACTTTACTTACAAATGATCTATTCAGTTAGTTGAGCCTAAAAGTATTTACCATCAAAGGGTTTTTATAAGATATCTTCAAAAAATTCCAACATTTTAGATTGAGATTATGAACTACTTTTTTTCACTTAATCTCTATTCTGAGTACTATTCATCACCATCACTATCACTACATACTTATTACTTAACAAACAAAGTCTTCCGCCGCGTCTGTCTGTTTGCGATAAACTCAAAAGCTATTGAACAAATTTTCATGAGGTTTTTACCAATAAGTGTTTCATGAGAAAGATTAGGATTATTATCAGAGTTTTGTGTAAATTGGTTGAAATATAAAAAAAACGATAATTGTTGGAAGTGTCGGAAAAAGTCAAGCCGCCACCGGGAGCTTTTATCGTCGATTGCACCCGTGCGAAGCAGGGGCGGGTCAGCTAGTTACCTTATAAACGGGGGCCCTGAGGGACCAATGGTTTGTGTTTTTGTAATAAGGTACGATTTTAGGCATGTACATACATAGGTACAATTTCCATTCACCTCTTGGGGCCTAACTCCGAACAATGCCCAATTAGACCCCCGCTTGCGTCCCAACATGAATTACGAATATTGTCCGCAATTTTGGCACACCCAGTCAGCGTAACATGTTGCTACTACTGCAAACTAGTTACTCTTATAAACGTACGCCCACGCTATGGGAAGGTAGGTACTTCAAATTTCTGGTTACTAATAAAGGCAAAGGAAAACCTCAAAATTATTATCAAGGCAACAAGAATTATTCAGTTAAAATATAATTTACTCATAAAACGTAAAAAACATAGCATCTCATGTTTTATTAAGTCATTCAGTTTTTTTTAATCTATAAAACTAAAACTGGATCTCTAATGCATTAAAAATATTTCATAATAAATTATGTTTATATACACCTATGCGAGATGTACCACAAAAACATAAATTGCCAACCGGTTCGGTCCGGTTTTCCCCGTTGAACAGAAACTTTCTGACTCGAGTTTAATATCAAAGAATAATTTCATGGTAAATAGTTTATTCAAAAAAAGATAAACAGAAGTTTTGGTCAATACAAAACTTCTCTAGGGAGGTATGTCTATACATACCTACCGAAACTTCTCTTTATCTACAAAACTATTGCCACAATAAAGAAATAAGTATACAGTATTTTATCTTCATACAAACGGTCGGAACGCGAGTCATACCTACGCGCGTCGAGGTCACGAATGCATGGTGTGGTAAGACACCATAGTTTTGAAAGCAATTAGCGTGGGATTTGTGACAAATATTTATTGAAATAACTAGTACTTATTTAATATGGAAAAGAGATATTATAGACTATAAGGCACCCAAAAATTTAATTTGTTATATACCTGTTCTAACGTAAGTATTTTAAATTAAACTTTTTATCCGAATGCGGATTTTATACACTATTAAATTTAATAATTACGCTTTTCGAAGTCTCTGTCGAGGCGTAAACATTTTTCAGTACCTACTTATCAAAATAATGACACATACATACATACATAAACTCTAGCCTTTTTCCTATGGGGGTAGGCAGAAACCACAGAACGCCATCTGCTACGATACTTACGTACAAAATAATGGCGTTTTTTTAATCTTCTAATTAAAAACACAACATGTGTTTTTCTTGAACACCAATCAATATTTCACCCACTTCCACTAAAGCTATCAAGCTGAAATTTAGCACACGTGTTTAGTTTTGATGACAATGCATGATTATGATAAGCATGATGTGATGCTGCTGCCAGGATTGGCTCCAGACGAGGGAACTCCTCAACGGTTAATAGTAGGGACATGAAATTTTACATACTAGTACGGTCCCAATGACAATGCATGTTTATGATAAGCATGACGTGATGCTGCTGCCAGGGTCCAGACGAGGGAACTCCACAACGGTTAACAGTAGGGACATTAAATTTTGCATTTTACATACTGCGGTCCAGTCCTAATGACAATGCATGACGCATGATAAGCATGACGTGATGCTGCTGCCAGGATTGGCTCCAGACGAGGGAACTCCTCAACGATTCACAGTACTGACATGAAATTTTGCACACCCATTGGGATAACAGCTAGTGGGTTCACCATGAAATTGCTGCCACCTTTAGAATTGGCTCCAAATCAGAGAACTCCTCAAGGGTCTGCAGTAGGGATTTGAAATTTTGCATAGGTACCCGTTCGGATATGATAGACAGTTGGTGGGTTCACCATGAAATAATTGATGCCACATCCAGGGTTGGCTGCAAACTAGGGAACTCCTCAACGGTCAACAGTAGTAACAGGTTTATGAGGTATACCATGACTTGTGTAATTTGGTGAGATGGGCGTCAATAGCATTGGTTTGAAACCTGTCTAGGAGACGGAAAATGAGCAAAACACAATAAATAAATTGACGTAATTCTAAATCCAATATGGCGGACGTCACAAAATGGCGATTTATAATTTTAAAAGTAACCCTTATGATATGGATATCAAATAAAAGGGCTTGGTGAGCGAAACACAATACGTAAAATGACGTCGTTGTAGTAAATTCAATATGGCAGACGTCACAAAATGGCAATTTATAGTATCAATAGTCACTCGTACGATATGGGTATCAAACAAAAGGGCTTTATAATTGAAACACAATAAGTAAAGTTACGTCCTTCTAAATTCAATGTGGCGAAAGTCACTAAACGGAGAGTTATAATTTCCATGGTAACCCCTACGATATGGGTATCAAATAAAAGGGCTTGATGAGCGAAACACAATAAGTAAAGTGATGTCATTCTAAATCCAATATCGCTGACGTCTGAAAATAGCGATTTATAATTTCAACAGTAGCCTTTACAATATGGGTATCCAATAAAAGAGCTTGGTGAGCGAAACACAATAACTAAAGTGACGTCATTACATATCCAATATGGCGGACGTCACAAAATGGCGATTTAGAATTTTCGTAGTAACCTCTATGATATGGGTATCAAATGGAAGGGCTTGGTGAGCGAAGCACAATAAATAAAGTCACGTCATTCTAAATTCAAAATGGCAGACGTCTTATATGTCAATGCAATATTATTATGACATGGAGCTGACCTGATAATGGACCTGGATTAAAGCCATAGCTAAAAAAACTGTCCTCGTAGCTAAGTTAAGCTAAGTTAATTTAGACTTATGCTAAATCTAATATTGATTGCAAGATTGCAAAAGACTAAAAAGTAGAAAATAAAATTTTAATAAAAAAAATTCTTTCAAAAAAGCTTTTATTTAAAAATTAAATATTAAAATGTACTAAAAAGAATAAAATAAGATTTGGCTAAAATTGTAGGCTGAAAATAATACTTTTATAAAATAATTAATAAAATAGTACAGTCTGTTGGCAACATTATCTGACCCACTTTGATCTTTAACACGTAACGTTAAGGGTCAGCTAATGTTGCCAACAGACTGTACCTCACTTTTAATAAAAGCTTTGGCGCTCATTAAATGAACTAAACATCACTTCTGTTGTTCTCATCGTTGATGCAAGTTTAACGACCTTGCATCCCATATTCTTAGTAGATCGGACATTTTTTACTTACAATGTTATTATAATATTTTTTGTTTTGACTAAAAACTTATATCCTAGCTAAATTCTTTAAAGCTGGTCTCAGCCGGTTATACGAATAATAGACAACCTTCATAAAGACTTGATCCATGCCACTCGGAAGTTTTCAAGATAAATAAATAAAAGTTTAAGATAAATTGATACTTTAGGCATGTAGGTTCGTAAAGAAAGAATTAAACCAATCATCTGAGCCTACTTTACCTCAAGTTAACCATATTTTTTTTTTGTTATAAACTAATAACAAAATAATGATGTCTCAGTCTTAGGCTTACCATTTGGCAGACACAAAAATAGCTTTGTTAATATGTATGTATAATTTAAAGCTTAAATAAAATGATTTTCTATTTGTAAGTATATTATATTACTATGAAAGCAGGTTTAAGTATTTACATGATACCTATTATAATCAGTTATTACATTTAATAACATCAAAACGCGTGTAAGTACGCATTTCAATAAACTGAATTTTCTCTCGCCTAATAAATATTTCAACTTCAGAACGTTAAGTAGGTACGTTCTTACTTAAACACTTTACATTTTTACCCGTCTGTGTGACGCAAAGGGTAATGTGCTTATCAGCCTATGTATGTATTATGTATGTTTTTAACGACTGCTCCAAAATAAGAAGTGTTTTTTTCTTTATGGCACTCTAGGCAAAACGCAAAATAATTTTGATGATTCATACGTCAGTCGATTTTTCTTAACCTTGCGAGTATATCACTTAAAATATGACAGTAATCAAAATTCAATATTTAATGACAGTTATGTATGTAAAGTCGTTAATGTTCTGTGTATGTTCTAGAACGTTTTAATTGCATTATGTGTGTATCTGTTACCGTCAATCTGTTTAATCCGGTATTTTATACAATACCTAGGCAATTTATAGAATACCTAAAACGGGCAGGTAATGTATGAAATATTATTTATTTTATACTTACACACTACTATTCACTTTCATACTACTATTTTATACATCACATTTATTTAAGAACCTAATAGCGCTTAACGCCAACAAAATAATTATCCACTTATAAACTACTAGCGACCCTCCCCGGCTTCGCACGGGTGCATGTATTATACATATAAACCTTCCTCTTGAATCACTCTATCTATTAAAAAAAACCGCATCAAAATCCGTTGCGTAGTTTTAAAGATCTAAGCATATATAGGGACAGACAGACAGACAGACAGACAGACAGGGAAAGCGACTTTATTTTATACTAGGTATGTAGTGATGTACTTATAAATCTTTGTTCAATAGGAACCGTCCCGTTTCGTTTGAATTCAGATAATATTGAAGGCACATTACAAGTCGCGGGGAAAGTTTGTAACAATTACCTATAACTAATCTTATGTTCTTATCTGTTGTTCTTCTTATGATCTTATAAATGAGTCCATTGATAATAAAACCGATAAAAACAATAGTTTATGGATGCATTGTTTTAAAACGGCAATTAAAACAGATGACTACAGTTCCAACAAATGGCTATAATACAGTTTACGAGCGGAATAAATAAAATCAATTGGCGATTAAAATGGAATCTCTATCTTGTACCGACACTTGTAGCGAAAGACTTCATTTTAATTAATGTAAGTAATTGTTTTCTGATTTTGCAATGTTCGATTTTAACTAAGGTTTAATATTGCTCTTGTTTATTTATTTCAAACAAAATACACCAACACACAGATTAGTAATATTATGATGCCATCCACAGTTGTTCAATTAGAGCATTCTTTTCATTCCTACTAAAATTATATTCCTAAACATCACATGACAGATCCGATGAGATTAGCCATAATCGTCTACCTTGATAATACCTATACCTTGAAATAGATTACAGTTTTCTTGATATTAGTAGACTAAACTACGTTGCCCATCCCATATGATAGTCCTTATAACATACGCGTGAACGTAAAAATATTTTGGTAAGTAACAAGCTACTATAATTAAAAAAAAATTAAAAAACACGACTGCAAAAATTGCACATATTTGTACTTTGTTTACTCGTCAGTTTTTTTTACGACGTTTTTTATTTACAGTGTTATATATTTTTTAAATCTACTTGTCAAATTCTAGACGATAAACATAGACACGACCAGATTCATTAAAAAAATAAATTGAGGCTGGTATTAATTTACTTTTTAAAGTGACCACACCGCTTTCTTTTTATTTTTAACTAGCCTATGTTACTCGGAACAATGCAAGGATTGTAACGATACCCCATACATCTAAATCGGTTCAGGCGTTCAAAAGTTATGGTGGAATAAAGAAACTCACATACATACATACATACATTAACCCTGAACACATAACACTCCTTTTTTTGGGGCAGTCGTGTAAAAATTATTCTATTCAGATTCGATTATTCGATTTCGATATATCCGACAAAATATATTTGAATCGAATAACAGTAAGTGAATCAGCAGCGAATTTCCCGCTCAATTTATATCAGTCAAATTAAGGTAATGGAATATTATTTTGTTCTATGGGAAGCGGTCACGAATTCAATTCTCACATTGCATGTCAAATGCGGTGTACATCTTGCCGCAAGTAAATAGGTAGGTAGGAACTTCTTGGCAAGTGTGCACCATCGTCGACCGCATCTTTACTTTACATCAATCATCATCACAAGGAGTGGAAATCAGTGAAGATAAAGCTGATTATTCAGACAGACTATCTTTAACATTCATAGTTTCATACATGACATACATTAGACAACACATTCCAAAGTAGGGGGTGTTCTTTTCTTAGCCTGGTCGCACTTGATGGCCTTTTTTTATTTATATATAATATCTACATCTTTAAGTGTAGTACTTACTAGTAGTAGTAGTAGTAGTATAAAGGTGATATTTTATGTTTTACGACACCTGTCTGCTCTTAAACTAATCTATCCAATTAATTGTTGCTCTATCTTTTGCCTGCGACTTCGTCTGCGTGAATACGGATCCCTAATTTTTTGAAATTAAAATGTAGCACTCAAAAATAGCGTAGCTTCCTATTAGAAAAAGTATTTTCGAAATCAGACCAATTCCGGAGATAACGCGTTTAGTAAATTTCATCGAAATCGGTTCAGGGGTTTAGTCGTGAAAACATAACAGACATCTGACACAGACAGACGAACTTACTTACGTATTTATAAATTATATTAAGTATGGATATGAAGTACGTATCTATATGTAGATTAAATCCCGTTGCGGATTTGCATGGGCACGTGATTTTTTGACTCAGTGCAGTGTTGTCCGTTAAAAACAATATGCAAAATATATGTAAAAACTGTCTCGTCAGTTTGTCGAACAGGACAATATTATTGTGTGCGCAGTATCGCAATTCACTACGCAGCGTAGCGGGACTCATAGTAAACAAGAATCCTTAATGAAAAGTTTTATCGAAAGGGAATTCATCATACGAGATTAAAGATTTTACACTAATCGATTATTATTCAATAGCATGACAGTGTTTTTATTTACTCCGAATTACCATTATTATTGACTAGCTTTTGCCCGCGACTTCGTCCGCATAGACAAGATGATTTGGACGTAGTGGTAAACAATATTATTTCGCCATATCTTACAAATTATGGGATTAAATATAATGACTAGGTACCAAAAAATACTTTGAGATCCTCAACTCCACTACCAAAAACGAAACACCAAAAAAACGAAACATAATTTATACCTATAGTAAATTAATGCGCTATTACTATCTGCCTGTTACTTATAGGTATGGAAGAAAAACTGATAGAAGACTTGTAGAAGTAATAAAAAAGACATTATTATCGTCTCAGAGACAAAATTTCAAAGAGAGATATTATTGAAGAAGATTTTGGATGTTCATCAATATTTTTTTATATTCTTAATTCTTATTGTTTTGCCGTACATTTCTTAAAAACTAATTTTTCTGTGGTTTTGTACAAAAATATTCCTATTTAACTTATTTATGTAATATTTTAAAGGTTTAAATTAAAATTATTGATTCATACGAATTATTTACTTTTTGATCCACTATAGAAACTACTGCAGAGCAAATAGAGATCATTTTCCCATAGTAGAATAGTGACTAGCAAAAATAATGGCCGGAAACTGACACAGGTGGCCAATGAAAGGCAAAATCGCTATTTTCAGAGATTCATATCTTTAAAGTTCAAAAATACCTATTTATGAAACTTTTCCGCGATTATATTATCAAAGAGAAAAATGGCCGCAAAGTTCGCTTAAATGGCCGAATACTGACTTATGTCACGCCCTATTAATAGAATCGATAAGTATTATGGATTTCTTTTGTTCGGAATAGTTACGTATTTACGTAAAATGTCTATTGAAATACTCCATACAGTAAAGCTATTGTGCTTATCAACTTACAGCCGTTACTGTGACGCAACGCATAAAACTACCACCTATTATTTAGTTTCCGCAAGAAACAAACTTTGAATTATGTTCACACTTGCAGGTATTATAAGATTCGATGCAGCTGTGGGTAAGGCAAGAGAAGGAGTTTTAGAGGTAGCGGCTTTCATCTTACATGTATCTACCTAATATTTAGAAAATAAGTAAAACTCAAATTTATGATACTATACAGGAGAATATAACTATTATAAGGTAAACAAGTAAGGACCCAAAATGCAAACACGTTTGGAATCTATTATTCCCACTTTTACTTTTTCTATTATATTTGCATTAGGAAGAATCCAATAAAATTCAGGAGGTGGCCTTGAGCACACAATGTATCGATATTTACGCACATCTACATAGGGGTAGGGATATCGGCAGGTACCAGTATCTATACATGTATACATAATTATAATAAAATCGTAGCGAAGTTAAAACTGTACATTTAATATTTTTGAAAAAGAGTAATTGCTATGAGGTCGGGGAGTGATTCTAATGCCGAAAATATTTTTTTTAGAATTTTTGTCTGTTTGACTTTTTGTCTGTACATATGTTTGTTAGAGCATCACGCGAATACTGCCGGATAGATTCTGTTCAAATTTTGTATGAATATTTCACATTGGCCAAATTAGTCCATGGGCTATAAATTATCACGCTATTTGCTTTGGGGGGTGAGCAATGTTTCATTATGACTATGCAGAAACAAACTTTGACGCGGACGAAGTCGCGGGCAGAAGCTAGTGTAAAATATTATTGTTGTTAGGTTAAAGTGGATTGTGCTCACTGATGTAGTCAGCCAGTCAGTGCAGTACAAAAAACTAAGATATGAAATTCGACCTTTATTACGTCACAGTTATTACTCGACAGGTTCTTCTAATGCATACCTGGTGCTTACGAAGCTGTGCTGATGGAACATTACAGCAACCACGACTGATCATAGGGGAAACTCATCGACTGTTCCATTTAACTCGTATTGAAGCAGACTTTTAATACAACTATCCTAACTTATGATTTGTAAAAAGTGGTATAGTTTTATTTTAGTTTTGTAATAATCAAGGACCTATTCACTGAACTTCATAAGTCAAGGTGAAGTCATTTATTTTTTACACCGAATAAGTGCATAGGTACCTTGTTATCAGCGGTATAATAAAATTAATTTAGTATCTCCGGTCTGCCGGTCGACCGATAGTAGGTACCAAAGAACGAATAAATGAATATAGATCGATGGTAAAGAGTTATAGACTAATATCCGACGCGGACATACAGCGTGCGAAATTGAAATTTCAAACCGATATGAAAATCAGATAAGCGCGAATTTTTTTTAAAGGAAAGCTCAATTACATTTTGGTCGACCCGGGAATCGCACCCAGGACTTCAAACTCAGCAGTCGCTTTTGGGACCACGACACTAAAACACTGATGGGGCAGCCGAAAGAAAGTAAAAAAGTACCTATTAATAAGGAAAATATCACTTAGAACTTAGAACGGACCGTGGCGGAAAATGAGTGAAAAATAGTCTGTAAATAAGTCATAATAACAAAGTGTACCACGTGCCGCACAAATGAACGTACGGCAGCTTACGAAAAGTAATTTATACCGCAATTGTGACTCGAAAATACATAAAACGATTTAGGCGCGTGTGTTACTTCTAAAACGGTATTTTATAGGTTAACTGCTTCGAGGTATTAACTTGAACCAATGAGTATTAACAAAAGCTCAATCTTATATTTCTATACTATAGGCACTACTATACAACAAAAAAGTATCAGCCAAATCGGTCCAGGCGTTCTCGAGTTTTGACACATGACTGTGGTATTGCATTCCTGATTCATTTAGTTATGACTGTCGTGGGTGCATATTTTGCCAGTTTGAGAAACCTCTGCCATAAGTAAAAAATGGCACTTCGTCTTTCATCGAGTCCTCAAGAAATAAAGTAGACTGGCTCATAAATTTTCTTTTATTTCATTCTCAAAGATGAATTGCTCATTAAGAATACAGTACGATTTAATTTTACTTCCGACCCTTTTGCTGAAGTGTGAAACAATTTTATTGTTAACGAAATCCTTAACTTAAAACTTTATAATATACGAATATGTATAATATTACCGTATTTAAAAAAATGTATATTCCTTTTATACATCTCAGTTTTTTCCTTAATATAATTGATCTTTCGTTAATACTTTCTTTCTACTAAACTTTTTAATAGTCTTATAATATACCTAGGTAGATATTAGGTATATATTAGTTACTCTGATCCTTGTGTCGAACTTCGTAACTAACAATTTTTTATTACAACTGGTTCTTTGAACTTGTGGCAATAATATTTCATAGAACTATTTGTATTAATGTTCGTATCTAAGTGATTAAAATTCTGGCTTAGTTATTTAATCACTACTAAAGGTTAAGACTACTTTCGGTTACCTAATACCATCCAATACTTTGTTGTTAATTTGAAACGCCACGTTTTAGTTAATGCTCCACGAGAGGTATAGGAGAGGTGAGGTATTTATATTGTGCATTTGAAATTAATTCTTCATTCAATGTAATTAAATACAGCAGAAGCAATTGTGTAAGATAAACAACATTTAAATGTTTTTGCCTGAATAGGTAATATACCGTGTGGCCCAAATAACGACTCTAAAAGAAATTTTTGGAAGCCTCTTTTCTTAGCTATCCAAACCACCCCCATGTATGTTCTACGATTTTTTGTGGTTTAGGAGCTAGGCGATTTTAAATATTTTTTTGGAATATTCTTCCTTGCATATTGTTTTTTTTTTTGTTTGAACGTCCTCATTTGGGCCATCCTATATATATTATAAAAGAAGAAAGATATTTTGTTTGTTTGTTTGTTTGTACCGAATGGATTCGTGGAACTAAATTATCAGGAAGTAGATAACATAGGCTATAATTTATTTAAAAGATTATTAGAGATCCTGAAAATGGCAATAATGTAACCCAAAGTAGCAACATTGTGTATTGAATTACCTACTCATGTTTTTCCTGAAGTGTGTTGAAAAACGCTGTTACATTCGGCTACATTTTGGCTATGTCCTTGCCTTGGGTTCGGGGCTCCAATTCCAAGCCGTAAGCCTGTATCAATAGGTACAGGTTACGTAAATAAATAGAACGCAAGAGTATTCGATCACTTTTGTGTTACAGGCATTCATGTCCAAAGGCCCAAAGACAATTAAAGATGGTTCAGTCAATAAAAAGTGATATATGACAACCAGAGTTGTCAAATATAGAAATCTATGAATAAAATTCAATTAAATAATAAAATAAGTACCTAATTTAATTTTGCTAACCAAAATTAATCATTATTAATTAATCAAAATAGTGTGAATTACAACTTTATCACATTAAGAACGGCTTACTTTTTGATTACCGCACCGGCGACAGAAGGTTGTAAATACCACAATTAAGTACCTACCTATGTCGAACGACTCTTAAACAACAGTTAATATCAGGAATTTCCGTGAATCGTGATTTTTAAATAGTTGTTTTTGCCAAATGCTTGCATACCTACGTTTAAGTGGAAAAAATACAAAATATTGCCATTGAATGTATTACTTTCATATAAATGGGCACTATTAAGCATGTTCTATGCTTACCATGAGGTCTTGGGTTCGATTCCCAGGTCGGGCAAACCGTTATTGGGTTTTTCCATCATGAATTTCTCAGTAGCAGCCTCGAAGCACAGAATAACCTCGAAGTCTGCAGCTGGCTCGCCCCCTAGTACCTAGTTACCTACATGGGACTTAAATGTAAGTGGCGAAATGTAGGTGTACTAATTGAGTACACCTCTGCCTAACCTTTCGAGGATTACAAGCGTGATGTTATGTATGTTATGTGTTATGTTGGTAACTTTAAACCACCGAATCTGAATGTCCAAAATTATCTTTGATTTCACTGTAAAGACCTTATCAGTTTTAATGATTGAGTTTCTTAAATTACGTGACAAAATAATGTTAAGGAAATAATTAATTAGGCGATTAACACACGGCACCGCCTACCGCAGCAGTGCGGGTGCCGTGTGTAGCTTAACTTTTAAACTCCAATAAATTGCGTAGTCAATGCAATTGTGGTATTTTCTTAAATAAATTATAAATTTGATGAATCATTCATAGTTGTATTATACTTATTTAACGAATTTTATAATTTATATTAGGTAAAAAAACCGGACAAGTACCTCTCTACTACACCTCTTCTTTTGTATTACATAAAGTACGGTTAATCATAACCAGTTGTGTAAAAAATAGCTTGACGAATTCCACGTTCTACGATAAAGAAATGTATGGTACCGCTACGTATCAGTAGAAAAAAATCTTTGTAAACAAGTATGTAGATATTAATACAACGTAAAATTCTGAAAAATACGAATTTACTTCAATTTAACTTTTTGATTTCAGCAAAATATTTTTATTAATTTAATTTAAACTTTAAATAATTGCAATATTTCTAAGTTAAACTCATCAAATAATTATTTTTTTATCATACGTACTTTGAAATTTCACAGCATCCACATGAAACAAAACTTTTCTCAACAATCCGATTTTGTCTTAATGTCGTGTATAATGCAGAACTTCAAGAGTTTTCAACACTATCACTTCTTTACAATCACGCACTGTACAGTCTACGCGGAAACTGGGCGCTTGTGCGTCGCCCGAACGACAAAGTTGCGGCGCGGACAAATCGCGACTGAATACATCCGCGCGCCGGCCGCCGCGTGTGTTCTCCGCTCGCTGCTAAGGTCAATGTCAACACTGAATCTGTATGAGCATCTCTCTGAATGTAATATTGAATTCCTTATTAAACTCGATATAAATATTCAAAAAAAATTACTTACATGAGCAAAGAAAACCCGCAGCCGGTATATTATGAAAGTTTTCGAAGTTTAAAGGTCTATGCATGATTTTAGGCACTCTTTTTACCATTGTCCTACAGTGATGGCCCATGTCATATGAAAGCTCTTCTGGTGTAAGTACATTATTTCATTTTAATGCAGCTAAGCAGCAAAAACATCATTTCGTAAGGTAGAGCCTGGGTACGTAAAAATGCACAATTTTTTTTCTTATGACGTAAAAATTACCCTTTTAATACTATTCAATACCATAAAATGAAATTCACCCTTAGAGCTTTTATATTATTGGAAACTTTCTGAATTACTTTAAAAGTTTTAGGATATTTTGGAGAGCTAAAAATAAAATGATTTCCTCAAGATTAGAATGATTCGTATATTTAATAAGATAAGTAATATAAGTATAAATATTTTTACAAGTTTCTCTTAACACGCTTTTAACTCGACAAAGAAGCCTCCGAGCCTCGTACTCAAATAGCTTGTTAATTTATTTCAAAAAGTTAATCATACATAATTATATTAATAACACATCAGTACCTATATTGTAGGTGCCTACATAATTAATTTAATTTTATCGCGGAAAATTATAACTTCTTAATTTAAGCATCAGTCCTTTTGAATTATTGTCAATTCTTATACATATTTTCTTCATTTTCGATCTTTATTATTATGTGAGTTTCATTGTTGACATCTTTAACTTTTTTTAGACGTTTGACTTATTACCTTTAATATCTATATCTATATATTTTTGTTGTTTCACAACATTAGTAAATATAGCCAAGAACGGAATACTACCAAGGCGAATGTGGCTCTATACATAAACCTGCGAGTTATGCTTAGCTCGTAAAGGTAACCGAGCGTAAAGATATTAAAACTCAAATCAATTATTCCTACTATTTACAACTGGTAGGTACCATAGCATTACGTAGAATTGGCGACTGCATGTCATTATCGCCCTTACGGAACGATTGTCTTTAAAAAAACATTTATACAATTTTTTTTTAAAGTTTGAAGACAATTTAACCGTCTTCAAAAACTACAAAGTGAAAAATAACTTTAGTTTTGGAAGACGGGGCAATACAAAAAAAAAATTGAACCAAAGCCGTTGCCTTTTTTGTAAAAAAGGTTTTTAATTTGCACTTTTTAGTGCAGTACTTCCTATCATCCCAATCCATGAAGAAACGGTACACCTAACTCTGCTTAAATTAACAAGCAAATGTGAAAGCAAAATCCCCTTTGACTGTAAGTAGCTCTACCTATATTATGTGCTCTCATCGCTAAGGAGTTCCATGGGGATCTTCGAAGACCATAATTAGTTGATTACGGATAAATAACTAACCAGAAATTATCTTTGATCTTCAGTACAATACCCAAATCACAATACGTGTACTGTTCGTTATTGAGAAGTTTTATTGTTACTCTCCGATCAGATCTTCGCGAAATGAATATGGGACAACCTCAGGAATATATCCTTTCGAAAAATATATTCAAAACATGGACGACATTTGGCGGAAAAATTGTTGAACACAAATAAAAAAAAGATACACACAGTCAAAATATAGAACCTCAGTAGTCAGTAGGTACTCGGTGCCAACATTAAAAAAGACATAAAACAGCTGATTGTCACTAAATATGTATTGGTATGTATGTCAGCGCCTTCTTATTTATTTGCTTTAAGCATTAATAACATAACTGGTTTCAGGCATTGGCTTACCTACATTTTTTGTTCAATACCATATTCAAATTATAAAATCGGATCGTCATATCCCCATGTTAATACATTTTTAAAATATAATATTATTTTTAGTAAAACATTCAAAAATATAATAAAACACAATAACATTATCGGAACCAGGGTCCTAGGTACTGGTCAACAGGGCTCTTGAGAGGAATCTCCGAACAATACGCACCTCGCCCAGAAGTACCGCTTTCTGACTCTTGCCTTTGATCCAATTGCCCAACGACGCAACGAGAGCCAACTCAGGCATTAGCCGAAGTTCTTCGCTTTTATGAAATTGGCTGTCACGACTATTAGCATAATGACTGCTACACCCATCCCACACATCGACAACCTGCCTCGTCATCAACCAAGTCAAAGTATTTAATTATTATAGGATTCTCCACATTCTTTATTGTACCATATTTTTACACATATTTTCTCTAAATAAATTACAAATAATATAGTTTTAAAAAAAAATATGAAAAAAAAACAATTAGGTACTATTATTATTACTATTCTAATAATTTTGTAGAGCAAACTTACGAGCTACAAAATAGTTAATAAGACATACATATTATGGGTAAATAAGGTTTTGCAAACGATTTAAAAACTATGATTAGAAATTAATTGTAAGGTAAACGCAGGTAATAACGACCCCCCTAAGGCAATTTTAAAATCAACAATTTTTTTTTAGTATACTGGTTCCTCTAAAGATTGATAGTTTAATTTTATATGCTAGTGTTATGTATAAATAATGTATTTACTGAATCAAATACATTTAATTAAAGGATTATCCTGTAAAAAATAATTTACAAAGTGACTTAGTCGATTGTTGCTATTACCGACCCATAAAAACGGCTGTGAAGCTATTAACGATTTTTATGCAGCTATTCCCGATCGTGTATGAGAGAAGGCCTTTTTCCAGCAATGGAATGTATAAGCTAGTGATGATCTCTCTACCCTACCTCTACCCTACCTCTACCCTACCTCTGCCCTACCTCTACCCTACCTCTACCCTACCTCTGCCCTACCTCTGCCCTACCTCTGCCCTACCTCTGCCCTACCTCTGTACTACCTCTGCCCTACCTCTGCCCTACCTCTGACCTACCTCTGCCCTACCTCTACCCTACCTCTGCCCTACCTCTGCCCTACCTCTGCCCTACCTCTGCCCTACCTCTGCCCTACCTCTGCCCTACCTCTGCCCTACCTCTGCCCTACCTCTGCCCTACCTCTGCCCTACCTCTGCCCTACCTCTGCCCTACCTCTGCCCTACCTCTGCCCTACCTCTGCCCTACCTCTGCCCTACCTCTGCCCTACCTCTGCCCTACCTCTGCCCTACCTCTGCCCTACCTCTGCCCTACCTCTGCCCTACCTCAACCCCATATTTTCTCACCGTTTAAACTTTCCCTAGACTTCCACGAACATTTCAAAACCAAAATCAGCTAAATCATAAAAGTAAGGTGAGAAACTAAATAATCTATATACGATCAGTAATAGCTTCTTATAGTTGCTATTGCCGACCCTCATGGGTCGGTAATAAAGTATGTAAGTATAAACATAAATTGTATTACCGACTCATAAAAAAATGGTTATTTTAATTTAATTGACCTTCGGACTATAAAATAGATTATAATTGATTAATGTCACAAAAATATGAACAAATGCACACTGTTTTAAACACAAAAACAATGATTTATTACTGATACTATTCAATATCGATCCTCGAAAAATATCATGACTTTGGTTAAATTGACAACGCTAAAAGGTAAAAACTAGACAAAAAAGTTTAGTCGCTAATAGATTTTTATAAAGACTGATAGCTTAGATTTAAACTGGTCCATAAAAATACTTGTGTTAGTGTGATATAATAACATAAAAGAAAAATAAAACGAAAAGTTACTTTGCTGCCATTGCCGACTTATGGGTCGTTGATAGCTGCCACGACTAAAACTGATGAAGCTAACACCGTCCCATTTTAATTTAAAGTTTTATCGTTTCAAATTACTTTTTATTAATAAAATGTCGTAAGAAATCAAGAGTTGACACTTAAATGAATACATTTAGTAATATAAGATAAAGTATAGACGTCATTTGTTTGTATAAATGTCTTAAATAGAAAAGTCACGTACTTACTTGAAGGAACAAGGGAACAGTACTACACGTCCTGCGTCCACGCTGCCCCGCAGTAATTAACGTATTTTATCTGTTTTTTGCACAGCTACTCACAATAACGTAAAAGTATACGATGCTCAAGGAATAAACGCGTGTGTAACTTTGCCTACTATAGCTAAAACAGTTCTGGAAACGTAAAGATTTCGAATTACTTTTATAGGTCGGTAATACCTGCAGATTTTCGATGGGTCGTTGATAGCTGCGTTTACCTTAATATGTGGGTGTGGGTAACTAAACGAGTATGTATGCAACATATTGCTACAGTATTCAAATTCAGATTACAGTTAATTGCTCAGTCTTTACTAAAATATATTTTGACACCGAAGCGTTTACTGGTTTAAAAAAAAAAAAATTAAAACGGAGTCCGCCCGTACAACACACATTAATTTATTCATTCATATTATTATGCATTCTTTGTGTTAAAAAATGAAAATGTTTCTTCTGACCTTTATCGTTCTGTTTATATTTATTTCCTAGAACCAACTAGAACCAATTAGTAGATTTAGACAGAGAGAACCCCTGGCTGGAATATCCATTAAAGTGGGAATTTCGCTGTATACCAATGGCAATGGTTCGTTCTACGTATTGATTCGTACGTAGAACGTACCTTTGTGAACTTACACGAGATGAATTTCGCCTCACATAACTATTGTGTGCAGTCACTATTTCAATGCAAAATTCACAGAATAGCACTATAACTGGGTACGCAATACGCAACGCAGACAGAAACAGAATTTCGTTTCGCAGAAAATGTTTCATACAATATTCAATTCTTGTATATTCATTTCGAATATTTATTCGAATGAAACATACCCTTCACAGAAACACAATTCAATGAATTTTAACCGCTCAAATCATAATCTTTTTTCATCTTAATTTTTGTTATTTAACAAACATAATTATCAAACCGTTGAATTATTAACGAATATTGTTTGTTCGATGTATTTGTTCAGTCTTTTATTTCGACTAAAATAAATAAGTTCCGTTGCGATTTCTTCTCTACAATTTCATATCCACAGTAATTATTATTATTGTAAATCATCTATTCAAAACCTGCCTGACTTCTATTTTTATTTGAAGTTTTGAAATGGATACACGTGTAACAAGTAAAGTAGCCTTTTTTCTTTGAAACCATTTCCTATCTTGACCTTTACAAAGCTTTTTCCTCTATGTTTTTTGGTATTAAAGCTTTGTCTCACACTAGGTATTTCTCCTACATTGCGGGTGTGTTTACAAACTCAAATGCACAAACAGTCTAGTTGTGAACAGTCTCGTCAATTATTGAACATTACTTAGTTTATTTATATTCTTTTGAAATACCTTTCAACATTTATATTAAACATAACTTACATAAAAACAAATAAAATAGGTATAGCTATTATGCTGCGGTTTCGTGTGCTAAAAATATTCTAATGAATGAATCGACGTTTCGTCTAAGTTAGGGTTCGGTTATTTTTATACTATCAATATAAATTCTAATCGTTGTTTTAAATTGGGTTTTTTCCATTTTTGTAACGTTAACAGGTTGTTTGTTATTTTTAATAGCATAACACAGACTAATCTCCGTTATACATAGGCATGTGGCGAGATAATCACTTGATGTTCTTTAACGAATTAAATAACTCAACAATTACTATGACGAATTGTGTCTAGGTATTTTGTTTACTTCCGACATTTTTTTTTGTGACCTAATAGATGATTAACAAGTACGTATTGTGTTTTACAGGTGTATTTTTCGTAGACCTTCTTTTTGTCCTTTAAGTTGGGCCACGAGGGTTGGTCCGGCTGTAGTGTTAAAACAAAATGTACCTTTTGTTAAAAAAGATTACAATAACTATGGGAGTGTTACAGTTTCAGTCGTCATAAGTACTGCTTTCATTGAAGATGATACAGTGAATAATCACAATATTGCACCTTTTTAGTTAAAAAAACTTAATAAATAAAGACATATATTACCTACTTAAATAAATAAAGTTATTTCATAAAACTTCACTTCTTTAATCTTAATTTATCATTAAAAAAATCGGTTATAATATCACCATGAATACTTATGTGAAAATAGATTGAAAATTCGGTATTAATGATCAATGGTGACTAACTATCCGACTTAAGATTTGCAAATGATTTGCAATTTATACATGTATTTTAAACAAACCGTTTTTTTATGAATCACAATTTAGGTAACCTAGAATCAACTAATCTTTGTTTTTTAACAGTTTATTTTCTGTCAAATCCAGAAATTCTCTAAATGTATGTTTTCTTAATTGTTCAAGGTGTAGGTAGGTACGTACATACATACAACAGTTCCAACTAGTGGATTTAACGCACTATTTCCTACCCGCTTCTATCTGCATCGGATTTGATTGAGTAATCGTAGCACGCCTGGGTGAAGCAGCCTTTACAGAGCCGTCCGTCTACGGTACCTACTAGGCTAGCTTAGCTATGCCTATATCTAGCTTACGCGAATATAGGCTAGCGAATGGCTACGAGCCGCGACGTAGCACTCGCACGTTCTAACAATTGTAGATGCACTCGTAGCAGATAATTTAAGCTACGAGTAGAGTGGGGAATCAGATTATGATGTACTATAGTAAAAAAGATTACGCGCGTTTGTGGTATGTTTTACCAATCAACATACACTTCTTTATTATTGAAAATAACTTGCTTCACCCACGTGATATTTGTGGAATATATTGCATTCAAATAAATACGTTTTAAATTAAACATATTTCGACAAATATTTGATTCATTACAAATAAAATATTAACGTCCTATGACGTCATCGGAAAAAGTACTTTATCGCAGTAGCTATAATGATCATCACGTGTCAATTCATTCAGAGCCCTTATTTTTACGATATTGAAGAAAACTTTTATGAGCTTTATGAATCCAAATGTTTCCGATATTTTTTATTGAGATAGGCGATTTCGTTCATTTCAAAAGAGAGAGATTCTAGATTTTTAAATTCCCAGAAGGGTTTTAGAAGATGCCGTCTTTATTGGAATGTGAACCGTACGGTTCCAATTTTCATGTTCCTAGAAACATGAAAATTGATTGGACGTTGATTGGTTCGTTTGAGATTACAGCTAAAACACGGGAGGACTCATCGGTTGACAGTTGACATCGGAGATGACAGCTTATGCGCGTTTGATGACAACAAAAACCGTAATCTGAAATACAACCTTAAAGTACCGCGAGGAACCGGAACTCCATTTACTGGTTATACATTTAACCTAAGCCGCAGTAAAAAAAAACAAACACTTCTCTGTTAAAATTCAATGTACCTAGAAAAACTTCAAGTCAATCAACGATCAGCAGGTTATGCCAGCATATTCCTTTGCGTGAATGTCGTTTATCACGGGGTGATTTTTTTATGCGCGGAACCCGAATCCTTTTTCTAAAATAAGTGTAACCTAAGTTACCCCGTGAAAGTCCCGTCAAAAGCAGTCCAGCCGTTTCGGAGATTTGGCGGAACAAACACACAGTCAGAAGAAAATTTTAAAATTTGGTTTATTCGTTTAAGTACCGTGTTATTCATATTTATTTTATGAAATGCTGCTTCCATTTCATTTGTTTGTGTAGATGTTTTCGAGGCTATCTTTTTGAAAAAGGGGTTAGATGCTAAATGATACCGCCTGTGATTTATACCACATTATTTTCGGGAAGAAAATGACGCATTTGTTTTAAGACTATAAAAATAGTTTGTAACTTAATATAAACAAAATATTCCCTCGTTAACAGGAAGTTGGACAAACAACACTTTATAAAACTGTTTATTGGAATCACTTTACTATTAGTTTTGATTACTTCACATAAATTATTTATGATCACTAGTTTTATTTGTTTAATTTATAAATGAAATAAAGAACTGCAGACTTGTAAATAAACTACGTGGGTACTTGTTTTTCGTTTTTTTTTACTTTTTATTATTTTGGGAAAAAGGCGTGAGTTTATGTAGGTATGTATGTTTTATTATTTTGTTAGCCTTTTTACAAACTTCATGTACCATTTTTGCTTGTTCGTACCTATATCGATTTTGGCAATCGAATTTTTAATACCTTCCTTTACTAAACGCTTAATTGGAAATGGTACAATAAATAGAGAATACTTGGCTAGGTACTTGTTCATTTTGAACTGTCTGTCGATTTCCGCAGTTTCTTTTTTTATTATTTCTTGCAATACCTACATATTTTACTCGATAAAAAAACCAATAACCTGTCGATCAAGTAACCTTTCCAATTGCAATTTACTCATAAAAAACTTATTTCAATAGCTAGTACTTTGTTTCGTAAATATTCTTAAAAATATAAACAATGTATTTTTACTTATTGGAAGGTTAATAAAATAAATACTATAGTCGCTACATCCATGTGACGACCAAACCTACATAGATAAATAAGTAAACATTGTTTTGAGTATACCTATTATCGTATTATATTTATATACGGATATACTTTTAATATAAGTATGTATATAGGCTCTTTGTAGTGATGTCGCGTCGGACACAAAGCCCGTAGATGTTGAATATCTGTATTTTTATTAAATAAAACTATGTACCTATTTTATTAATTCAATATTATAATTCTCTTATTTAAATTTATTTTATTTGTAATCTGTATAGTATAAATAATATAGTGTAAACATTGTTTATATCACATTAAAATCAAAGCAAGCCTAACTTGTATAAATAAGTAACTGATCTACATTAGAACCGTACATATTTTGTTTTGACGTTAAGGAAGCTTAAGTAAATTGTAATAATGACTTTATACCGGAATTACAGATTTAACAACTAATAATAGAGTCGTTTTAAACGAGTTTACGTGGCTCCTTTCTGTGGATTAATAAACGAATGTATGCAGTAAACAAAAGCCTACCTACCCCTTTTTTTTACGGGGATAAATCCTCAGGGACTGCCACCATGCTGCTCAGGTATTTCCCGAAGCATCCGTGTCCACCACAAGGCTTTTCCAACCACTCCTTCAGCACGGGAATTACTGCCGCTATAGCGGCGCGGCGTGGCCTACTCTACGCCATCAACTTCCAAAAAATATAAGCGAAAATGTGATTAATACGTAAATGTAATGTACAGTTGCCGGCACGTAACTTGGCAAGAGATTTTCGTAGTGGGGGAAGTTCGCGCATATAAAAATGTATGAAATTGTGCGTGCGCAAACTTCCCCCACTACAAAAACTCTTGCCAACTTACGTGCCGGTAACTGTACCTTTATTAAATTTATTTTTAATGGTCCTGAAACAAAAAGTAAATAACCTGCCACTGTTTTTACTTTTTACCTGTGAAAATACAGTAAATTAGAGCAGTACGAGATAATAATTTCAATTTAGTAAATACGCAGTAGACAGCCTCTTTACGTAAGTACTTTGAAAACATTCCGTTTCTAATTGAATTGTAAGTTCTACGGCCAAGTTTTTCAAAATGTAGTTAGGCTATTGTGTACAGAAACATCGTCGCGTAGGTAACAATTTACTTACCTACGCGTTTTTACTTTACTCGCATTTAATGGGGGAACGTCGCACAGTGGTCTGGAAATCGAGCTCCATACTCATAGAAACTTAAAGTAAAGGATTAAAAAAATAAAAATTGTAATGGCTCTGGTATACCTCCCTTTACATAATATTAACGTATGGATGGTACAAGTCACAGAACGCGTGAGAAAAAAAAGATTTGTGTTTTTTTTGTATGGGAGAAAACACTAAAAGTACGTTTTTTCGAAACTTAATGGAACTGTTAAGCTGGTGCTCACGCGAGCTATAGTCCCATACACGGCGATCAAGATGACATACAATTCATGTACCTTTAGGCACCGCTTCGCACGTAGCAAATTTTTGAAATTTTGATTTTTCGAAATGTGATTTTTCAAATCTTTGCCGTGGTTAAATGATGTTGCCGATCGATTTACTTATATTATAATGGGATTTAGCCTGCTAATGACTTTTATGATGACAATAATTAAAAAAGGTATTGATTGGATAGGTTCTTTTTTTAAATTTCTTTTTAAATGATTTTGCCATTAATCATGGTCTAAAGCATTGAGTGCTTTACAACATGGTTTCCCATATTAGAAGGCTGCAGTGCTTCAATATCAGCCTCAATCAAAGCCTGTTCTTCCACGATGTTTAACTTGTTTTCGTTTGAAAACTTTAATAGGTCTGCAAAACATGGTGGAAGATGGCTTTGGATTCTCCCATACCTTTTCATCGCCACAAACTAAGCGCAAAGTCACAAAAGAACACATAAAAATACTGGAATCGTCTTCGTCTGCCATAGTTTGCTTATACAAACTTTGCCCAGAAGCACCATCAAAGCCCCACTTGCATAATTATAAGTGTCAACTCTTCGCCATCCAGCGAAGATTCCACACGTAAGAATTTTCCAAGCTTAGCCACAGTTTTGCCCAAAATTGCTTGGAGCTTTACTTTTATCTCTCTTTCCGTGATGTCTGTGGTATCTTTTGGGGGGTAGCAGTCCTCCTTCGCCTCAAGGATGGCAGTATAGGAAGGATACAGTGGTATAATTCCTTCTTCTTTGCACAAGATCTTAATGTAAAAAGTATGAGACATGGCTGCAAGAGAACATCAAATGGTCCGACGTCGTGAGGGAAAAAATGACTACTTCTGTAGTGTCGCTAGAGTAGCAACCATGTTCCAGTTCTGACTTTGGTGTAAATGAGGGTGCATCAACATCCTACACACCGGAGACGTGCAGTGTTGAAACATCAACATCAGTTGTAACGCCGAGAAAAACATTCGTGGATCTAAGCCCGCTACAGAAGAGAAGGAGAGTGGAAGAGCTCCTAACGCATAGCACTGAAAGCCTTGCTCATGCAACTGGTTTGAAAGCACAAAACAAGAATGTAGCAGATATCATGAAACTGGTATCGGAGCATCCCGAAGAGGCTATCAAGATAAAGAAATTGTTAAATACAAAGAAAACTGCATATATATTCCGCTCATTGAAGCTCATTTGACCTCATTGAAGCTTTCGATGTGGCAGTATATGACATTAAGATCTTGTACAAAAGAAGAAGGAATACCACTGTATCCTTCTTATACTGCCATCCTTGAGGCGAAGGAGGACTGCTACCCCCCAAAAGATACCACAGACATCACGGAAAGAGAGATAAAAGTAAAGCTCCAAGCAATTTTGGGCAAAACTGTGGCTAAGCTTGGAAAATTCTTACGTGTGGAATCTTCGCTGGATGGCGAAGAGTTGACACTTATAATTATGCAAGTGGGGCTTTGATGGTGCTTCTGGGCAAAGTTTGTATAAGCAAACTATGGCAGACGAAGACGATTCCAGTATTTTTATGTGTTCTTTTGTGCCTTTGCGCTTAGTTTGTGGCGATGAAAAGGTATGGGAGAATCCAAAGCCATCTTCCACCATGTTTTGCAGACCTATTAAAGTTTTCAAACGAAAACAAGTTAAACATCGTGGAAGAACAGGCTTTGATTGAGGCTGAGATTGAAGCACTGCAGCCTTCTAATATGGGAAACCATGTTGTAAAGCACTCAATGCTTATGACCATGATAGATGACAAAATCATTTAAAAAGAAATTAAAAAAAAAGAACCTATCCAATCAATACCTTTTTTAATTATTGTCATCATAAAGGTCATTAGCAGGCTAAATCTCATTATAATATAAGTAAATCGATCGGCAACATCATTTAACCACGGCAAAGATTAGAAAAATCACATTTCGAAAAATCAAAATTTCAAAAATTTGCTACATGCGAAGCGGTGCCTAAAGGTACATGAATTGTATGTCATCTTGATCGCCGTGTATGGGACTATAGCTCGTGTGAGCACCAGCTTAACAGTTCCATTAAGTTTCGAAAAAACGTACTTTTAGTGTTTTCTCCCATACAAAAAAAACACAAATCTTTTTTTTCTCACGCGTACTGTGACTTGTACCATCCATACGTTAATATTATGTAAAGGGAGGTATACCAGAGCCATTACAATTTTTATTTTTTTAATTCTTGACTTTGAGTTTCTATGAGTATGGAGCTCGATTTTCAGACCACTGTGCGTCGTAGTGATGGGTGCGGTGACTTTGAGACGTCTGGGTGCCCCATTATTTCTTCATTGAATCTATTCTAAAAATAACATGGCGTACACCTACGAAAATACTCGTCATTGGTTGTGCCAATGGTAACTTAGCTTTTGTTGCTTTTCTTTCATACAATTAGGGTAAACAAAAATTGTAGTAGGTACAAAACATTACCTTATACTTAATGAACATTGGGTTTTCTCATGTACCCTAATTAAACTGGATTTAACCTTCAGGCTTTAAACCACAAGATCATAATAATCTACCAATGTGGTTAGATTGGTGTCATTAAAACACCCTTTTTTGTTTTAAGATGAACGTTATTTCACGTTTATAAAAAAACACTCAAGAACAGTAAAATATAATGTGTGTTATGGAATCTTTAAAAACTACTTAATAATTTGTATTTTACCGACTACTATCTTTATTTGCATGGATCTGTTACATACGATGATACGACCAAAATAGGCTCAACTGTAACTCTATATGTACTTAGTAATATCGGAAAGTTGTAGGTACTACTTACCTAGTATGTTGTTCTATCTGTATGTTGTACACTTTTTGAAAGATATAAACATCCTGATAGCTTCTTCTCGTGATTACATCTGATTTTTTGTATTCGGAATTTCGAACCAGTACTTCCAGAGATTTCCTTTTACAAACGGACAAGATAAAACTGACAAACTTTACATGTTTATAATAAATAACTTAGTATATAAGTAGATTCGTATTGTACTTCAGGTATTATAAAATATAATGTCTCATTAGTAACCACCATTTTGCAAGTTATCCCGAATTACACCCAATTAGCGTGACGATCCTCTCCCACCCGATAGTCAACTACATATACCTTGAAAATTTTTAGGGATTGCTTCGAAGCATTTTTATGGAAATATGTAGCGCCATAACTAGGCTGAAACTTGTTGAAGGTAATCTAATATAAGGTCGATTAAAATGTTTTTAAAGATATTATAATTTGTGTAGATAGGTAAGGCAAGCTTGTATTTTCTCACGAAATTATGAATCGCTCGTCAATCATGTAGTGAATGCCTGTCTGTTAGTAGTCTTTTCAAGTTACATGTTTGTGGACTTGTTATGTGGCCCTTAATAATGTTTTCTTTGCTATGAAAATATTGATTCTAATACTATGTTATATAACATGTTGTTAAACATATTATTCAAATTAGTTGTTTAGTAGTAGTTTACATAGTATGGACGTATTATATGTATAACAAGGTATTTATTATTATAACAAGCTTCGCCCATATCATTAGAAATACATAATTATAACAGAACTCAGAATAAAAAAATTGGGCAGTCACTTGCAGATTTCCCTAAAATACAATTTTAAACTATTATTTATATTAATTGTTATGTTATTTATAATCCTAATTCACTACAATTTTAAATAATAGGAATTAAATAATAAATAGGAATTAATTTTGATAAATATTTCTGTAGTTTTAAATTATTTTGGTACCTACACGGGATGGTTTTTGAAAGAGAAGAGGATGTACCGGCGTGTGATATGAAAATAAATGATGAGAGTGTGGAGCAAACGAATGAGTTTGTATACTTGGGCAGTATGTTTACTAGAGATGGAGAGATTGATGCTGATGTGGAAAGGAGAGTAACTGCGGGAAATAAAGTGAATGGTCCTATACATGCGGTTGTGACAAACCAGTCCATGCCCAAAGCGCTCGACTGGCTGTTCACAACGGCGTGCTGGTGCCTACGCTTATGTATGGAAGTGAATGTTGGGTATGACGAACGAGGCATGAGAATAGGATTAATGCTGTGGAAATGCGTTCCTTGCGGAGTATGTGTGTTGTAACTTTGAACGATAGAGTGAGTAATGAGGTTAACGGGACCGTTGCGGGTCGCCCTAGGAAGACCTACACTGACCTTATTGATGAGGTTCTTCAGAAAGGTCAGGTGCGGAGTACTCGTAACCAGCGTGCTTGTATGACGAGATGTATAAACGTAGATGAGGCGAAAGGAGTATGTAAGGATCGCAGCAGGTGGCGTTCTGTGGTTTCTGCCTACATACATAAACTCACGCCTTTTTCCCATGGGGGTCATGGGAAAAAGGCGTGAGTTTATGTATGTATGTATGTTTGGTACCTACAATTTTAGGCAATGTTCTTGACAGGTGATAGCAATCTAAAAACAATTTAATTTTGAACTTCAGTAACCTTGTTAAGGAAGAAAAAATATTAATTGGATTTATTAAAGGTCCTGAAATAAAAAAAAACACAAATTGATTTTGTAAAAAATAAAAGGTTCTTTTGTATCTAAAATTAAATGTGGGCCTAAAATGAATCCTTAAAAATTAAATTTATTAAACCAGTAAAACCGTAGCAGTATCATACCCTCTAACGTTAGACCATGTTCACAAAATGATAGGATTCAACAGCGGTATTAAGTACATACCTACTTAACAATAAAATTGTCGATGAAACGGTTCGTTGTCACTAGTACCATTAGCAGTTCCATGATGGAACTACTGTTGATTTTTTTAATCACTAGTTCCATTTTATAAGAATCTTAAAATAATGGAACTAATGTTGAATTATTTTTTTCACTAGTTCCATTACTCTGTGGGCGTTGTATACAGGAAGATTTTATATCAGGTTCGACATTTTAATATTATGATCTTTGTTTGGAACGTGATAAAAAAAATCTTCCTGTATAACCAGGATCCGATAAAAGTACGCTCCTCACTTTATCAAATAAGCTAAAAAATGGCCACAGCCCGCTACCCTGACGGATAAATGACTACAGCCTAGTCTACGACCAATAGAGATATACATATGTAGCAGAATAATCTTATCCTGATAATACTTATGAACTACATTAAAAAACTATAACTTGTCCGACGCCCGCAAGCCATATTTCACCGGTGATCCTCCGGCACCTGGTACGTCTGCTGCGGTTGGGCTGGGAAGAAGCGACCTCCCTATGCCGCCCCGCCGCATCCTTGATAGCCATCACTTCCTCGCGGAAAGAGGCCATAGCGCCCTAAGTACTCTCGCTCTCGACCTTGGACAGCAGTACCAAATCCGGGAGCGAGAGACTAAAAAGCAGTTATCGCTGCGATGAGATCACGCTATGCTGCCTAAACTGGGTACTCTTCCAGTTTATGCTGCACCGTGTTCTCGGGGCAGCCCTGACTATGATGACACCTATAGGCACTGATTGCCGGCCTATGCGACATATAGGTACTCCGTGAAGCTTCCGTATCCAGATCCTTTTGGAATCCTTTTGGAAGCCAGGGGCAACTAGATTCAATTCCTTTTTCTTTTTGTATATGACGTTCAAAAGTGCCTTATAATGCCCTAATTGAAATAAATGATTTGACTTTGACTTTACGTGGGTGCACAATACGTTACTTATGACCCTAAAAGCGATGCAATTGGAGCCACTATGCGAGCAAGCGTGTCAAAAATTTATTTTTCATCGTTTTATTTTGTTTGAAAGTTGGAGGTCTCTTGCTACAAAAGCATCCAAAATATTGCTACTATTTACAAAATTGTGTCCATAGTTTCCTTTTGTCGAATGAAATATCACGAAGCAAAATTCCAACAACTAGGTAGGTACTTTAATCCCAGCTTTTGATTTACAATTTATCTAAGTACTTTTAGTTTTATATGTGAAAAGAATTTGGCAGCCTAGTTGACAAAGCCTTTAGAAATGCGCTTATCTTTAATGTCAAACGAAATGTATTATCACTAACGCTAAATTTCTTTATTAAAAGAATTTTTGTATTTGTTAACAAAGTACTTCAAAAGAACTAAGTATTTGCTCACTGAATACTTGAATGACATGAAAGTAGGTACGAGTATTTATATTATTCTGTTCAAAGGACAAAATGATCATAAATATTTTTACATACTTACTCAGGTATTACTTTAGGTAGGTAAGATATCAATTCCATTACAAAGTAAAAGATACCTTGAATTCAAAACCCAATGAAAGTATAACAAAATGCAGAAGAAACATAGAGAAACTTCTAAAATAAAAGTGCGGTGACTTCCTGAAGAGCGCAAACTTAACGAAGACCGAAAAACTGAGTTAATTTGATCCGTTCTTATTTCATTCAAGAGTTCTTATTTCAAACTTTGATCAATCAATAAAGAAACGGCTAAGTGCAGATCGGACATAATCAAAACCTCTATATTATTGTAATCATGTCTTAGAGAAGATATTGAAGTATCTTGAAGATATTGAAGTATCTTCAGAGTTTTCATTTAACTAGTTGGTTTTAGCGTGGTAACCTTACCCTATCTACATACATACAACGTTTTTTGTGTCTATTTAGTATTCTTAAGTTGTCGCCTGTAGAAAATTGCAAACAACACACAGACAGACACCGAAGAGATTTTATATTGTGAATGTTCCGCTATGACAAAATTTTACCACGAACACTAATTTTATAATCTCTGTCGCCCGCTTTATTTCTGAGTCGTTTTATTCATGTCTGGTATTAAAATAACGGGATCACGAAATTTACTGAAGAAACTTGAAACTGTACCATTCAAAATCATGAAATACTATTATCGGAGCTAACATTGAAATAATTTAGTGATCCTCAGCCTGATTGTTTTAGGAAAGTTATAATTGTCATGATAAACTTAGAAAGTTAAACTTAGTTTAACAGCTTTGATAGAATTTGTGAAATTTCTGTAAACAATCTTAACACTACACTAGGTACTACGTATTGTCATAAAACAGGATATTTAAACCGTTAACCAAGAGAAACTCAACTAATAAGTACTGTAGCATCGTCATCATAGAGTACGTCGGATGTCCCCTATGCTATGCTATAAATTTGAGCCATGGCATAGGGGACACGCATTCCTATTCAAAACAAACCCTACGCAACAAAAGTGAATAACATTTGTTGAAATCTAGTCCGCCTTTTCAAAAGTTTCAGTATACATATCTCAAAAACAAGAGCAGAGCAGAACACAAGTTAAACTACTGTACAGTTAATGTGACTTGCAGAAAAGTTTCCCACTAAACGTACTCACATTAAAAAGCCTTACCACTTTTGTAGATTGCCGACGATGTGTAGCTCATCGTATGAGGTAAAAAAACATTCGGCTTGAGTAGATTTACAATCCGAGCGCGGTATTTTTGTTTTATTTCCTACGAATGAAATAAAGATAAGGCCTACAGCGATAGCCGTCAGGATTTATAGTCGACAAATAAAATCAAGCCATTATTGGGGAAGGCTCATCTACCCTAATTGAGGGCCATTCACTTGCTTTCTTCAGCTTATGGTTTCTTTATTAACGTTCCTTATTACAACTCAGTTGAGGTGCTTGTTAACTGAACTATTCACATAGCGTTACTCGGTCAACGTTACTTCGTCATGTAGGTTTAGTAAAGGTACATTCTTTATGGAAATATAGTGCATTGGGGTAATTACGACAACTGGGTAAATTCCAATTTCTATTAATTTCAATCAAACGCTGCCACGCTGACATTGCCGTGCATTGTTAATAAATAATTATACGTGTTTCATCTTTAAAACATTGTCAAAATAAGATGTGGTACGTAAATGGTGCAAATTAATAAAATCGGAATTTACCCGGTTGTCGTAATTACCCCAATGCACCTTACGGAATTTTCTACTAATTAAAGAACATGACAGTAAGTTCATTACACTTCATTAAATAATTCGTAATTTTAATCCTGGGCTGCTCGGTATATTAGAAGGAGGTTTCTAACCCTTCCTGTAATCGTCCTATTATGCGCTCAGAAAACATGTTTTGTCATTAGCAGCAGTAAATAGCTTCTTAGTTATTTTTATTAAGCATATACACAGCGGAAACTGAATTACCAGTGGATATACTGAAGTGTAATTAAAATGGGCTTTCTAAGGCAGTTTAAGCCGTTCCAGCTGCTCCTTAAAGGTTGTTTGTTTGTCAACATATCGTATTACACAAGACATGGGTTCATTGTTTTCATTACTAAAGCGGGTGTCGCAATTGTCACTTGACACTACACCATAGTCTATAAAAGACTAAACTGGACTTATGAGTTGAGCCACCTCATTGTTATGCAAAGTACCTTATACCGAATACTTCATTTATTTTACCTTAATTATAATATAGACAAAAGTAGCCCCCAATTTCTATAAGCAGACTTTTCATCTCATGGTTCCCATTATACGAGTACCTTGCCTGAAACAAACATAGATTTTATATCTACACGTTTCCCTGCTTAAGGGTCCTATTACTTTGTATATTGTTATAAAAAAAGGTGTGTAAGTAGTTATATTAAAGAACCATAAGTACACTCATGCACTGCCAAGAGAGAGAAAATGTAAGTAGGTACCTACCCATCGAACAAAGAGAGGTCGGTCGAAAATCTAAACTTCCGGTATCTGCCAAAACGAAAAGAAATAGAAAAAAAAATCGTCTACGCTATCAAAAACTTCCCTTTTATTAAAATTTTAAAAAGAATATAAGAATTTAATTAAAAGTCAAGAAACAATTTATTTCGAGCCAATGCACAATATTTTTTTTCTCACAGCAGAATTATTAAAGGCTGGTTCGAGAGATTGCTTCTAGTTAACATTTTATCTACAGATATATAATACCTAGAAGTCAATTTCTAGACCGAATGCCAGCCACGTAGTCCTTGAATAGGTACCGTTTTACGGTAACTAGTTTCTATGTTCTAATTATTCTTGCTTTGTGATTTGGGTTAAGGAGCTCTAAATCGAAATCACAATGCAGAAAATACAACGGTAGGTTACCTTAGATTTCCACATCATTTCATGCATTTTGTGATATTTTTTGAGAAAACAAAATGTGAAAAGTTAAATGAGTTTACAAAGTTACATCCATGTGATTACGACATATAATTTGGAAAATTACTCATGGGCATAATAAGGTAGGTATGATGGCGGAATCACCGCAGTAATTTTGATGCAGTCGACCTCGACGTATGGCACTTGAGTAAGTAAAAATATAGTCAAGTAGGAGTGGAATGTATATTTCAAACGAGCTGCTCCCTACGACTTCGCTCGCACGGGTTTTTTTACCCCTGCTAAGTTACATCTCTGGTTACTGCTCCGCTCCCCTGTGTCGTAGCGTGATGTTGTAAAACCTAACTTATATACTCATGAATCCGACTACCATAAAAAAAAACCAATCCCAATGGTAGTTCCAGCGATTAGCCCGTTTAAACAAACAAACAAACAAAAAATCTCTACTCTTTGACTTGTCGGTCTAGTGGTCGCAAATCGCGACTGCTGAGCATGAGGTCTTGGGTTCAATTTCCAGGTCGGGCAATGTTACTGGGTTTTTCCATCACGAATTTCTCAGTAGCAACCTCGGAGTCTGGACGCAAGGCTCGCCTCCTTTTTATTAACATAACTGGCGACATGGGGGTATACTAATGGGTACACCTCTGCCTAACCCTTCGGGGATTACAGGCGTGATGTTATATTATGTTTTTTAGTATAGATGATTATTGTACAATACCTAGTGATACTTCCGTTACCTATACAGGTAGTTAAAACATGGCTTGGTTGATTTTAGAAAGAGGTTTTTAACACGAGAACCTATATAAATGTTGAGTTTAATAATTGAAGATTAATAAATTGGTCTGTTATTTTGAGGTAGATTATGCTGTTGGTTAGTCGGTAGTTCGGTACAAGCGGGCATGACACACTACTAGATGGCGCTACTTTAGGTACTACTGTTATTATTTGATTATCTACCCAAATATCTATACAATACAGGCGCGGATCCAGGGGGGGGGTCATGGGGGTCATGACCCCCCCCTGGGCTATTTTCTTTTAATTAGAATTATTATTGTAATGGAAACGGAGCCTGTCCTGACAGTGACTAGACTAAACCTTATTATACAGGGTGACCCAGATAAGGACGTCCAAACAAAAATTTTGTACCCCTCTCTTCTTGGGCTATCCAAACCATCCCCATGTATGTTCTAAGATTTTTTGCGGTTTAGGAGCTAGACGACATTTTAATATTTTTTTAGAAAATTTTTTTTTACATCAGATTTCGTAGATTTTTACTTTTTGTGTTGCATTTTTTGGAAATATTATAGATAATTAATCCTGGAAGTATGGTCTTCGATAGATGAAAATAACTGTCTGTCTTATGGTCGCCTGAAATTACTTAAACTTAGTTCAAAGCCAAAAATGATGTTTTGCAAATTACATTGCAGATTTTCGGCTCTTAAAGAAAATTCACAGTAAGGGCCCAAATGACCTCAAAGTAATTTCAAAACCTTCCACGGACCCTCAGCTTTTTAAAACAGTACAAATAACTACTATTTTACAGGACATTATTCAGTGCAATTTAAGCTCGAACATGGTAAGGCGAAAAAAGCAATATTTTAGTACATAAGTGAACCCTAATGAAAATGAATTAGAATTAACTTTTATCAAGTTTTCAATGCAATATGAGCTCTTTGTCATGTTTATTATTTGCATAATGGTGATTCGGAGTAGTTATTACAGTTAGGTTAGGTTTTGGGCAGAACAGCACCATGAACTCTCCGCAGTAGTCGGTGACCTCTCGCTCCCAAACATTGTTCTCTCGATGGTCGGGAGCGAGAGTGCGTGGGAGGCTGTCGCCTCTTTTTGGGAGCACGTCATGCGCGCAAAGGAGGCGGCAGAGAGGGAGAGGGAAGCAACTGCCTCGCTTCCCTCCAGGAGAAGACGCACCGGGCGCCGGAGGGCGCAAAATGACCTCCGGCCTCCATGAGTTGCCGGTCAAAGTCAAAGTCAAGTCGGTAGTCCACCGCCCGATCAGATGCAGGCCCGTGTAGGCGGCGCACGTGTTTCGCGCGCGCCACACTAGAGGATTTGGCGGCGCTTAGACCGCCGACGTAGACGGGACCCGCCTACACAGGTGGCGGGTCAAAGGCTGGCGGGGGCGCGAGCGAATCCCGACCGTGGTGGTTTTAGCCGGTAAGAGTCCGGCACCTAGACGGGGGATAGTCCATGAGGATTTCCCCACGATAAAAAAAGGGTTAGGTTAGGTTTGGTCTGGATAGCCAAAAAAAAAAGTTAGGTTATGTTAGGGCACGCCGCTATAGCGGCGGTAAGTCCCGTGTGTGGAGAAGGAAGGAGTGGCTGGAGAGGTGTCATGGGCACCACATTTCGGATGACGCAGGTGTTTTCTGGACATGGATGCTTCGGGAAGTACCTGTGTCGCATAGGCCGGGAGACGGTTCCTAGGTGCCATCATTGTCAGAGCTGCCCCGAGAACACGGCGCAGCATACGCTGGAGGAGTGCCCAGCTTGGGCAGCGCAGCGCCCTGATTTCATTGCAGCGACAACTGCGGGTAGCCTCTCGTTCCCGGACGTAGTTCTGTCCATTGTCGGGAGCGGGAGTGCTTGGGACGCCGTCGCCTCCTGCGAGGAGGTGATGACCGCTAAAGAGGCGGCGGAACAGGAGAGGGAGGCTTCCGCCTCCCATCCCACCCGCCGTAGACGCACCAGGCGCCGGAGGGCGCAAAACGATCTCCGGCCACCATGAGATGGGGCCTGCGGGCGGCGGACTTGGGGGCAGTCCGTGGCCCGAACAGAGACAGACCCGAGAGTAAGGCGCGCGTGGTATTCCCCGCGCGCCTTGTTAGAGTCAGTGCACCGGATGGCGGGACACGCCTTGTGGCGGTGGCGGGTCGATACCTGCCGGGATGCGGAAGAATGCTCTGAGCGCCCCCGTGCCCCGGCAAAAGGTAATTGGAGGAACACCGTGGGGTTTTAGTCGGTAAGAGTCCGACACACCCCTCCGCTTTCCCCGACGTGGAGACAGTCCATGAAGATTTCACTACGAAAAAAGTTAGATTAGGTTAGGTAAACCTAACCAGTTTCGTAATTTTTTTAAATTAGTAATGAGCTCATACTGTATTGAAAACTTAATAAAAGTTCGTTTTAATTCATTATCATCGGCTTTCACTTGAAAACGAAAATATTGCTTTTTTTTTTCCTTACGATGTTCGAGCTTTAATTGCACCGAATAATACTAGTTATTTGTACTGTTTTACAGAGCTGAGGGTCCGTGGAAGTTTTTGAAATTACTTTAAGGTCATTTGGGCCCTTATTGTGATTTTTCTTTAAGAGCCGAAAATCTGCAACGTAATTTACAAAACATCATTTTTGGCTTTGAACTAAGTTTAAGTAATTTCGGGTGACAGTAAGACAGACAGTTGTTTTTATCGATCGAAGACCATACTTCCAGCTATGCTATTCTCTAAAAACACAGCGCCGCGGCAGCGCTGCGGCAGCGCTGGCACTATGGTTTGTGTTTAGTGGATTTTCAACTTTGTGATCTACACTATAAAGTTGAAAATCCACTAAACACAAACCATAGTGTCAGCGCTGCCGCGGCGCTGTGTTTTTAGAGAATAGCACCACAGGATTAATTATCTAAAAAAATATTTCCACAAAATGCGACACAATAAGAGAAAATCTAGAAAATCTGATGTAAAGAAGAATTATCTAAAAAAATATTAAAATGTCGTCTAGCTCCTAAACTGTAAAAAATCGTAGAACATACACAAAATTTTCGTTTGGACGTCCTTATCTGGGTCACCCTGTATGACCCCCCCCTGACTTGAAGGCTGGATCCGCCCTTGATACAATACAGCATGTAACAAAACCCTGTCTGATCCTTAAGGGTATTATTCGGCATCGTACTGCGTACACATATACGTAACCATTTAATGGATTTGAGATTATTATTTTCCCCAGTGAAAAAAAAAAGAAGAAAGAAGAAGTAATTAAATTAAAATAAAACATAAAAACTGATCAACGGCAACACTGATCTGACAGGGTTTTTGTTACATAGTGTATAATATGATTCTACTTTTAAGTTATTTATTAATTAATTTCCCATAACATCACACATATTTTCAGATCTCCAAACGAGTAGTAACCTCCGAAATTCAGTTCTTCATTTTATTCGGTTGGCAACACGTTATGGTTCTTTGTACATTCAATATCACTCATTTAAAATTAATAATTCATATTTGCGATCACTTCAAAGGTAATTATCAGGAACCTGTGCAGGTATGTACTCACCCACCTTTATGAATAACTAGCGACCCGGCCCGGCTTCGCACGGATGCATATATAAACCTTCCTCTTGAATCACTCTATCTATTAAAAAAAACCGTATCAAAATCCGTTGCGTAGTTTTTAAGATCTAAGTATATATAGGGACAGACAGACAGGGAAAGCGACTTTATTTTATAATATGTAGTGATAATCCTGAAATACACATCTTTAGGTATTTGTATAATATGAATAAGTATTTCCGTGTAATTGAAACGGAAACCAAAATTATTCTCCTTCAATCGAAAATAAATCTCATCTAATTTAATTAGGCAGGTATAATACCGTGTGCCACGAAGAATGAGACTTGACACACTACACAAGCCTTATTATTTTTTAATAAATATTGTACTATCGTTAAAAATTTTAATCGAAATGTCGTCGAAATAAACAAATTATGGATAACTATTTCGTACATTTCGCTTGACAAGTCCCATCCTTAGTGGCGTGGCGCGTATTATACATGACACAGATGCAATGTAGGTGTAAGTATTATACACTTCTGCTCAGCCCTTCGAGGAAAGATAGGCGTGTGTTACGTAATATTCGTAACTTATACAGCCCGCAGCCAATTCCCAGCTCATGATATAAAAATGTCCAATAACATTATTCCTCCTTGTAGCACTGCAGTGTCACAAATAGACAATAGATTTCTGTAAATTGAAACTCCTTTCCGAGCGTAGAACTAGACTCCATCTCTATCAGTCGTCGGAAAATCCCACACCGACTTTAGCAGGCGCCGCTAAATTACGGAAAGGCCTTCTTTTTGCTACGAAACATTACACAGAGTTGAGTGCCTACTACAAAGTAAGGCTTTCTAAGGTTCAAATATTGTTTTTAAATACAGTGAATGTTAAGACAAAGGCTAGAAGGCTTTATTCTTAATTAACAAGTAGATTAGCACTGGGTATTATTATAAGTATATAATGAATTCATTTTCTATATTTTTTATTAGAGTGAATATTTAAATATTGATTAAACATTTGCAAGCAAGCGGATAGCGACAAGTTTAAACCTTCAATAGGTTTATACAAAACCCAGCTTAGTAAGGATTCTAATGCAATGCATTAGGATTTAACTATTTGAAAACTTAGTAGATAAGTAATTAGCTAAACAAGTACAATTTTTAATCGTGAGGGCCTACTGCTTGATTCACCCACCTCTCATGCATGAGATTGCGGGTTTGATACCGGGATCAATACCAATGTGACTTTTCTAATTATATGTACCTACTTTTAAAATTTTTCTTGGACATCACTGACATCGGTGAAGAAAACATCGTGAGGAAACCTGGACTTCTATAACTAAGATTCTACAATAAACTTAGAAAGTACAAATGAATTTAAAAAAGTCTCGTTGGTAGGTATTTGCCCGGATTTGAACCCACAACGTCAAGTATAGTTCAGGGGTCCTACCATGAACTCTTATCGCGATCCAAAAACTGAACTGTTCTTCAAATACGTCAATATAACGCATAAATTGATGCGTTATATTGACGTATTTGAAGAACAATTCAGTTTTTGGATCGCGATAAGAGTTCATGGTAGGGCTGCAGGCAACAAAATACGCTCGTATTAGCGTTCTTACTTAACGTTAAATGAGAAAGTTTTACAAAAAACGTTCTAATTTTGAACAAGCAGTCTCTTGATCTTTCAGTGTTACCTAGCTACCTGTATAAGGCGTAAAGCTTCGATCCAGTACACTACGTTGTAGCGGGGCGAGTACACAATGGTCCCAGCCAGCTTACCTTCCTTCTGGTCTCCCGCTAAGTAGTTGTTGCTGGTGATGATGGTGTGATTTGAAGTAAAACTTACGCTACCATTTTAAATTATATTGGTACTGGACTGGACGGTAAGTATGTGCGTTTTAAACTCTATAGGTATAGTTTTTCAAGTCTTTATAAACGGCAAGCAAAGCTCTAAGGTATCCGTTACATTGCAATCTTGACCTAGTTTATACTTCATCCCTGATCATACTACCTATCTAATTTAAAATGCCCACTTTCAAAAATATCTTCGATAAAATGAAGTAAATGGTTGGCATCTGGCGTTAACGCTGATCACATTAAGGGGCGCTCGAATTATAACAATGCCTGCAGAAACCTTGAAACAGGTATTACTCCTTAGAAAATTTAATTACTTATCAACCAGAGCCCTCGAGGGCATCTTAAAGCCGATTAAACGGTGAAGTTTGCTCAGAGAATTCGTTTTTAAGACTTTAGACTTATGATATCCATTCTGTTTAATTAAGTACGTATATAAGAAATATTGCAGAATAAGTACTCAAATGATTTTCGATCTAGAACTTTCTGGAGAGGAAAGCCTGTATATACAAGCTTAGTGAGTACCAATGTTTAGGAGCTTAGAGTTTATTTCGGAAGCGAAAAAAATTAGATTGCGATCGTTCAAGTGAATTGCCGCTCTGATCTTTTATAATCGCAAGTGAAAGTTTATTCATTAAAATAAAATTAGGAAACTTTTAGAACAATACTAAAATAAGATCCCTAATTGACATAATTAGTTAGGTAGGACGACACGGTTGGCGCAGCGGCCGAGCGATTGGCTGCTGAAATGCGTGCCACTGGTTCGGTTCCGGGTCTGGTTGTTTGAGAGATTTTTTCAATAAAGAAAGAAAAATAAGTAATCTATGGTACCTACTTACCTGTGTTGTCTTCCATTTATTTTATTCTGCTCCTCGGGCTTAGTTCTAATTAAATAAAAACCGTAATTTGAATTATTTTGGTATTGTGAAACGTTTTACAAATTCTTTAAAAGCGTTTTGAATAGAGTCAAGGCACCGTTGCGGCCGTCTTTATTAGTATTCTACCACTAAGATAATGTTACTTGTGAACTTTTAGGTCGTGATTACTTATATATACAAACTACATATAGTTTCTAATTTCCATGCAGCTTCTTTCTAATAATCCTACTTCAGTCTCAGTTAGCTACTACCTTTAGGTACAGATATCACCAAAAACATTAAAGTAGATATATCAAGGCGTTGATAAAATTGAATAGGTAAGTATATTGTGCACGTTCCTTTTCGGAAGCCGCAAATATCCAACCAGTACCTATTACATTTTATTCTCATATGAAAAGTAATAATTCAGGAACTGATACCATTATCACTTTGTTACTCAGATACATTTTATACAAATGGCGGTTTACGGCAATAAAAAAAGATAAATTACGTGCGAACATCAATAAACAAAATGGAATGCCTACCTCCAGAAAACAATACATTGAATCAAACTGGGTTTGATATTCCTAAACAAGTAATTTTCCTGAGTGTTCTTTTTTATGATCTTTTTTTCTCACGGTGCGTAACAGTTGTTATAACTAGGTAAGTGGAGACATTAAATTTATTATACCTGATTGCAGGAAAATAAGAGTAGGTATTAACCCGATGTCAATTGGTACATACTTTACTTAGATACATCCATTGCTTGACAAATCAGAAAAATACCAGCCTATTATTGTCCCACTGCAAGACAAATGACTCTTCAGAGAATTCTCTGAAGAGTCATTTGCCCAAGGGTCAATTTTCAGTGTTGAGGTTAATGACGCCCGATACTTTTACTACTGGTGCAACCATCCATTGACAAAAAACAAAAAAAGAAAACAAAATAATTTATGTTTTTGTTTTTGTCAATGGATGGTTGCACTAGTAGTAAAAGTATCGGGCGTCATTAACCTCAACACTGAAAATTCACCCCCAAACAAAGTACCTAAAATTGTGAAATTTTCCTTTCTAGATAGCTAGATACCCTTTTTTGGAAACAAAAAAAGGGGGAGCGTGCAATGTAACCCACGTAAAACATTGTGCTTTAAATATGTTTTTAACCAGAACGTTCCCACGTATAGTCATCATGTTCCTTGGGGTCGGCGCTACACATTTTCTTCTTCCATTCGGTCAGTTCAGTCAGTCGTCATGCAATCACTGTCTCCCTTTTCTTTCATATCATTCTTCACACAATCCATTCATCTTTTCTTTGGCCTTCCTCTTCTTCTCCATCCAATGTTCTCCAATATTCCCAAGTATAGTCCAGAGCAAAATCACAATGATGGGAAGTTTTGGCTTTGTTAAGTATCTTTACAACCGTTATTTCTTTAAATAGATACTATGAATTGATTAACTAGCTACTATCTAGCTATGGTACCTACCAACAAACGTAAAAACATTTCCAATTAACTAAAACCTAAGCGGTTATCGAAGCCTATTTCAAAAAATGTATCTGCTTTAGTAGATAGGTACTCTTTATTACTCAATATCATAATAGGTGTATTGGATCGGCCATTGTAATGTTTATTCACTAGCACTTAAGCGCAATGCTTCAGTTTTTATCGTTTTACGAGAGCACGCAATAATTCACGTTTGTTTCATTTCCTATTCAAATGATGACTTATTTTTATTCATGTAGCTACCCAGCCCACCTACTTGTACCGTGTACGAATTGCGACACATATTGTTTTTCATCGTATCATACATTTCAGGTATTAACCACATCATACGTGGCTTTGCTAACAAGCTGTTTAGCTGTTTTCCCCTAAACTATAACAATAATGAAAATAATGAAATACGAATCACTTGCCAAAAGCCAGGTAGACATAAACTTTTAATGTAAGTACGTAAATACTTACACGACTCGTTTGATCATAAATGGGTAGGTATTATATTAATTAAATGTTTTTCTTGTAAAATAAACAGGGGAATATCTAGAGGCATTCATTTTAAAGTAGGCTTAGGCCATAATTTTATAAACAAATAGAGATAATAAATTCATTTACAAAGCACATTGCCTTTTAGTAAAAATAATTATTATTTTATATGAATTTGGTAATAGATACACCAAGCTCTAGAAACTCTAGAGCTTAAATTTTCCTTTTTTTTTAATAAAATATTATAGAATTTCATCTTCTTCTATATCAGAGTTCCATCCGCCCGACCCGGTCATCCATCAACTAGAACTAACTAACACACAAATTATTATATTAAAAATGTTTTTTATTATTGATTAATCTTCGTTAATGTTATAAGCAAGTAGGTACCTACTTCCATAAAACAAGAAGTATTATATTTACCTACCTAGTCATAAAACAAGTTTTGAAAACGTTACTAGTCTAATCTTAGAATTGGTTTTAGCCTAGTAACTGTAACCAACTTGGCAGTGGAATGAGTAGTCACAATTCTAACACTTTCTTTGGTTCGAGTCTAAAATTCTTACATATTTAGTCTATTTACGGATTTCAGGCTAAACTAGTTTGTCCTAGGCTAAACAGATTCATCCTAAGCGAACGCAGCGAGCTCGGAACTTGGGGCACCCCGACTCGGTCAGGTTAGGCTAAAACAGTCCAACCCAATGTGAACCAGGCAATTAGGTAATGTAATCTTGATTGAAAAAAGCAGCAAATAAGTAGGTCGACCCATTTTGACTATCGTTGTTCATTCTGCAAGGATTGAAAGGAGGAAAAGATGTGTTATGCATCTCAATCGACCGTAACTTATGAAAAATACTTATACGAAAACATCTATCTCCCTTTGAGCGCTTTCGGGCTTCCTTCAATGACACTGACAAGCAAGCACAAAATTAAAATAATTTTATAACCTCGTAATCCATGCATATTTCAAGAGTGTTTCATAGGTTATTTTAGAAAGTATAGGTACCTACCTAGGTCTTCATAAATCTATATCTAAACATAATTATAAAAGGCAACCATTACTGCCTGACTGATCTATCAACACACAGGTCAAACTACTGAACGGATTTCGCTGTTTGGCATGCATAGGGCTTTTTTTTTAGGTGGTAAAAATCATCAAATGGGTTCTTCCGCCCTGGGTGGCGGAAGGGACTGTCAGACTTTTACTGTCTAAAAAACCACCCTGTTCCTTCTGTTGCCCTTTACGTTCCGGGGCCACGGTATGCCATCCGTCCGGATTTACCCGGGGCGAAACCTGGACACTTTTGGTGTCCGGGGAAAGAAAACAGATAAGCGATAAATCAAAGCAAATCTTAGTTAAAAATTACAATAATTAAATAAATACAATTTTTTTTTTTTAATTTTTTTTTCTTAGATATCCGCGAATTACATTCAATTTCACCCAAATGAAAAATCCACGGTTTTAGAAGTTTATGTCCGGCGTCGATAATTTAGGTGATGGCAGCCCTAGGCACACAGATAGTAGGTATGATGTAGGCATGCGCTAAGAAAGGATTTTTCAAAATTCACCCCCTAAGGGGACGAAATGGAGGTTCAAAGTTTGTATTGAGTAAACTACTCTAGGTACCCCGAATTTAACGGGAGCGAAGGCGCGGGCAAAAGCTGGTATTCCTATGTAGTAGTTAGCTATGCAATATGGTCCAAATAATAGTAAAAAGTAGAAGGCATTTATTTAAAGGTTGTAATTCTATAGTCTGGCTTAAATTTTATTATTATAACTCACGGAAACTGTCAGGCACTATAACGAATAATGTTATGTTTACCTAATATGTTCTCCAAACTTTAGTCATGCTAAAATGACGTACGGTCGGTCTAGGTAGGCCGGGCGATTGGCGCCTTTTATTTAATTAAAAAGGTATGCGTCAGCGTATGTACTTGCTGATATTGAAACCAGCGGGGCCAATTTTAATACTGGTTATTTTTTTCTCGTCATTGCCAGACAGTTACGTGTGTCATCATAACTTCAGCCACACGCTCTAAAATTCCGACCTTCTACGTTTTACCCGACCGCGCCACCGCGGCAAAGCCCAAAAGGAGTGTTATGTGTTTGACTTGTATGTACGTACATACATACCGACAGGTCAACACATAATGTCCGTTAACATGTCCGCTCGTAAGTAAGTACTTAACGGTCCAATCAATTTTGATGATAATACGTCATTCGATTCGTCATAATAGCGCGAGTGGCGAATGATAAGTGCTTCAATGTGAGGGCTAAAAATATTTTTTTCAGGTAAATATTTTCTTCGTTAATCGGTAGTTTTAGGATGAGCTTTTAAAAGAGTGTTGTCAGTTGCAAAATGTAATAATAATAGTGCGAACCATAGACAAGTATGCCACTAACGTCAAAACGATTTATCTGTCACTGTCACTCTTACTGTCATTCGGTGTCGTTTTGTGTCATAATAAATGTCATAAACTTACTACTTTGTACATTAGAATTAGTTAGTGTACTCAAGATTTCTAAAATCTAGATATAAGCGTCTATTTCTCTCTATTTTCAGATGTTTTATTAAAAGTATGAGTAGGAACATATGATGATTAACTACGACGTCAAATTTCTGACTTGCGACGAAAGCTTACACTTAAAAAACAGTGACTTTAAAAGTTTCAAGTAAGTCACTTAGTTGTCGAAAACAAATACATTTAACTCATAAAAAAAACTTTCATTTGTAAAGCTTGTTAAAGTATTAAGAGAAAGCATATTATAATTCTCTTTGTAATGCCAAAAAATCTTTACTTTTTGTTATTCCCAAAATTATTGAAGTATTATTTTGTTACCAATCAAAAGTTTTAAATAATATTGTGATTTTATTGTGTTATAACTTGATTTGTTGTTTAACAATAAACCTTAGTTACACTTAGCAGTTTGTAAGGAGTACCCTATTTATTTACAGGTATGAAACAAAAAAAAGAATAGATGAATCAGTTTATGATTCTGGTAAGAGAAGTTATTATGAGCGCCGAGGTGGTCTATGGCGTGTCTCCCACCCTCGTCAGGTGCGCCAACTGGAGTCCAAGCTGCGAGACAAAAGCATCATAACTTGTGAATGGACCATGGACTCAGTAATCACTATAGTGTTCTCCTCAGGAGTGATAGCCTACCTCACTGTTAAACAAAACACGTTGGATGTCACTCAAATCCTTTTCGATAGATATTTTGTGGGAAAACTATCTAGCCAGACAATTACAAATGGTAAGTCATCTAATGATAAAAGGACGTCTGCCAAAACAGCTTTTTTAATTGTCTAAATTCCATAATAATTCAATGGTAAAAATTTGTCAGTAACAGAAAAACTATTAATTAGGTACCTATAAAAAAAGGTGTATGGGCTTAACTTAAAATGATTTATATTTCAGTGGCACTTTCCAAATCACACATATTAGTAATACACAATGACAGGACAGCAACACTAGTGACTTTTGGTAAAAGCAATATCAGTTTTCCATGTCGCATATCTGACAGAGATCCACATTTGCAGGTGATCAAGTTTATTATACTTTAATTCTAAAAGATGTTTAAAGCTAGTTAAAGGTACACTCTCAGGATACCCTAATATGTTTTATGTATGTACTGCGAAGTGATACTCAACTCAATTTTTTACTTTGGCTCAACCATTCAAATAGCTTTAAATCTATGCTTACATTTTTGCTTTAGAAACATTCTGTAGGACCTTAAAAGATTTGATATTCTGTCACTATCACTTTTCTCTCTTTTTATTTTAATCATAATTAATTATTGTTTTAAGTATATTTCGATTTTTCAGTGTGCCCTCAAGTTTACAACAACTGCATTATGGAATTATTACCTGTTGTAACCAAACTTTATGTTAAAATTATTACAGTATTACTATTTAAAAAATATAGTTATTTCTTTTACCTAAATATTATTTTCAGATCATTGAACTAGGTGGCAGTAGTCGCAGGACAGAGAGGCACATATCAACAAATGAGGGCAGTAATGGAGCGAGAATACTTGTGTGGAGCGTCACTGTCGCAGAGCCGGCACCCTGGAGCCCTGTGCTTGAGGACCATGCCAACCTCCACCTTTATGGCATCAATGGGTAAGACTTGTTATTTGCTTTTCGGCTTTTCCCTATGACAATCTGATTCAAATTAAAGCCACAACTAACAATTCAGGAACAACACATAATTGTATGAATGATTTTGTAAGAAAAAGGAGGTTATTTTTAATACTGTCTCTATTTTTCAGACATCATATCAACTTAATAGCATATCACCAATTGGAGAATGAAACTTTGTCAGCAGAACTATCAAATAAGGGTGACCATGTTGTTCATATTGTAGAACAAGTTACATGTCATAAGGTAACTGTTATTCTATATGAATTGCTCTTTATTTATGCTTCCCGCTTTACAAATCTTCAATATTAATTAAAATTGTTTTTTAAACATTCATATTCCCGTCTCTGGTCAGTGGGTCGTCTTAGGAGCCTCCTTCAATTTTATGTTTGAACCTTTTTATTTCTGAAGACACCTCTAAAAAAGAAATAAACAATTCTCATCAACACCTGTGCCATTTTCTCTCATTATAGAATGGGATCAATTTAGACTGGCTACGCTACGAGGTGAATCCCGAGGACCGTGCGACGAAGTTGTCAAGTTGTCGCGACAGTGCGACTCACGTGTCGTTGTCTACGTCTGTGCGAGTCGTGCGACGATCTCCGTGCGATTCGCGACTACTGGTCGCTTGTATAGACGGCTCGCTGCATGTCGTGCACGGTGTGGCTGGCCTTACGCACACGACTAGAGCTGGATTTGTGAGTTTATAATTATTACATCATACATTGAAAATAGAAAACATTTTAGGGGACCAGTTGGGCATATCAGTTTATCCTATCACATTCCACAGACTATTGTTAAAAAAACTTTTGTTTATTATAAGTCAGACTCAATACATTTGAACTAGATTCAAACATAATATCATTTACAGATAGCGACAGAGATCCGTTGGGCTGATGAGCTGATTATAGCTGCAGAAGAAGGTGGGAGACTACAGTGCTTTGATCGCGCGCTGTCCCTACTGCACCATCATTCTAAGTGCTTGGATCTCACATCATATTTGAGGTAAGTTGATGTTGACTATTGTATTAAATGTTATCATGGACACTTAAATACAAAAGCAAGCCTAGCTATGGTGTGTTATAAGGTAAAAGCCAGGGAAAATAAATATATAATATTTTTTTTAATATTTAGATCTATTTAAATTTCTTTTACGGCTATTTTAGCGGTTCCCGTCGAATGCAGTTACTAGCTACAAGAAGTGCTAAGGGCGGACCAATTATTTTGGCAACGTTTTCTGGCGGGCCAATCACGCTCTTAAACATCACACACCCTCGATTGTTAACGGTAAATATACTTATATATACTTAAATATCATCTTATTGAGGAAATAATGAATGGGACTAGCCATATTTACAGGTATAACCCAGTTAACTCAGGTAGGTGTGTTATGATGGCCCAGTGGTGGAGGCGCCCGCCTCTCATGTATGAGAATGTGGGTTCGAATCCAGGCAAGTAGCAATGTGATTTTTTTAATTCATTTGTACTTTCTAAGGTTATCTTATAAACTTTAGAAAGTACAAATGAATGTCAAGTGGTGGAAAGCACGTGTTGGTCCCAGCTGTCATACGCGGATCTTTAACAGTCGTTACGGGTCGTTAGAAATTGACAAACAGTCTTACCAAGGAGAATCTTATTACCCAGTTACTGGATTGTGGAGGTCAGATATGCAGTTGCTCCATGTAAAATACTGGTATTCAGTTGCATTCGGTTAGACTGTAAGCCGACCCCTACGTAGTTAGGAAAAGGCTATGCAGATGATGATGTGCCTGCTAAGTGATACGTGATATACACTATGTAACAAAAACCCTGTCAGATCAGTGTTGCCGTTGATCAGTTTTTATGTTTTATTTTAATTTAATTACTTCTTCTTTCTTCTTTTTTTTTTCCACTGGGGAAAAATAATAATCTCAAATCCATTAAATGGTTACGTATATGTGTACGCAGTACGATGCCGAATAATACCCTTAAGGATCGGACAGGGTTTTTGTTACAGGCTGTATAACAAATATTTGGGGAATAATAATACTTTAATTTCTAGATATTTTTGAAAAGTTTCTGATAATTTATTGTTCTCCAGGCCTGGGTCCGTACTAAACGGTGTTCAAATGCAGTAGCGTTACTTCGTGCCATGGACTGGGAGCGAGAGGGCACCGAGTGCCTGTGGGCCGTCAACATGCTCGTGTGCGCGGCGCTGAGGAGCAAGACTGGTTAGTTTTCTGTCAAAGTATACCAGTATACCTGTATACAACTTTTATGGATTCTACCATTTTTTATTCTTTTCTATTTTCATGCTGATTAGGAAATTAGAGTAAGTGGTAAAATACTTATTTTTAGTACGTATTTTAAGTATGTATAAGTAATGTATATATTTTTAAGGAAATCAGTCGGGCTTTGGGAGTAAACGCGCGACTTTCAAATTTTCTTACGTATTTTTGCGATTTGCAGTTCAGCCTCATCCGGTTTTGTGGTAATAAAAGAAATAGTCGCAACAGTTAGTACTGTAAATGTGGCAATTTAATGAAAACATGACTCTTGCAGCCAATTAAAACTTAGACAGTTATGTTGGGACTGCCTCGTTGGTCTAGTGGCCGCAAAGCGCGACTGCTGAGCATGAGGTTTCGAGTTCGATTCCCAGGTCGGGCAAAGTGTTATTGGGGTTTTCCATTTCTCGGTAGCAGCCTCGGAATCTGGATTTGTGGCCGGTTGATGGCAAGAGGCTCGCCCCCACATGAGACTTAAACATAACTGGCGAAATGTGGGTGTACACCTCTGCCTTACCCTTCGGGGATCAAAGTTATGTGTGTGTTATATATTGATGATTGTAATTACATATTATAATTCTATTTAATATCATAAATTATAAATGCAATCATATCATGCAATAAACGTAAGTTTTTTTTTAATTTCGTGGACAACCTTTGCGCGTTCCTCATAAGACCACACTGTGATATGTCTAGCAAACATAATTCATTATCATACAATCATATTTCTCTGTTTTGGTGCCAGTTACTGACGACTTGCAACTAGGCCTGATAGCAGACCAATTTCTTAAAATGATCCATCATTACATTTGTCAGAGGCGCACAGCTCGGAGTCGCTGGCGCAGGGAGCGCTGGGCACGTACCTGTCGCCCAGCGTGCCGCACGCCGCGCTGGCTGCGCGGTACGCGGCGCCCGTACACGACCTCGCTAGGAAGTTCTTCCACCACTTACTTAGGTATATTATACATTTCTCATAAATCATATTGAGTAAAATACTTTACAATTTGAACAGTTGGATCGTTGTACGATCGAGCTGACTGTCCAAAATGTCTATTTTTTTACAAACACAACAAAGTCTTAAACATAAATCCAACACTCTCCAAAATCATCCTTGGATAAATCACAACCCTTTTCGAAGGATAAGCCAATGAATAAATAACTTATTTTAAAAAGTATCGTTTTACGAACCCAGGCGCGGTCGCATCGAGAAGGCTCTGAGCTTAGCAGTGGACCTGTCAGCGTGGGACCTGTTCTGCGACGCCCGCTGGGCCGCCAGCCGCCGCGCGCTCGCCGCGCTCGCCACCGAGGCCGCGGCGCTAGCCTTACATTATGCTGACAACACGCTCGGTTAGTATAACCTTTGATACAACAATACTATTTGAGATGACCCAGTTATTGTCGAGCCATCCTAAACATACCGTCACTTATCCGCCCTACGAATTCCAACAATAAACAACATCACATTTCACAATACAATAGGTGACATACATTAATTTTCTTCATATTTCAGAGTCCGAATGTTCAGAATCATGTTCGAGCTGCAGTTCACACTCATACACTGGGTCAGAGGAGGAAGCAAGTGTGACGTCAGAGCTCGTCAAAACGAAACCTCCCCCACTACCTCGCGTGTCACTGCCGAACCACCCCACACTAATGCAGGTCCCCATCACGCACACAGAGACAAAGTCTACCAACAGCATACGACCCAACCTCCACCAGTACTTAGAAAGAGACAACACGATATGGACCACTGACGTGCGAGACGACACATACCGAGACTACCCGAAACCCATACGAAACCCTCAAAGCATGCGGTGGCATAGCATGGACGTACTATCAAGCTATAACGGACCGAAACACAAACTACTGACGATAAGCGAGGCGCCAGTCATACCTACACATACAGTTGTAGACATTATACCTCGGCCACACGACGAACGAATGGCGTCCACGCATTTCAAACACTTGTATCAAACAGAGTTGAGGGAAGAAGCTCCAAACACGCTGTACCGTTACCAAAATAATAATATTTATCATCCCAGTACAAGCTTGAAGGATAGAACGTATAGAATGGACGGTGATGTACTAGACAAGCAAGGAAATCGTTCCGGCGAAAGAAATAAAGTTAAATTCTCGGATACTGTTACCGTCGCCGTTGTTTCGGTAAATTATACTTAATAGTAGATACTTGATACTTGTAACTAGAACAGCTTTACGTCATATACTAAAAACTTCCTAATTGCAAACTTATTCTTTGCATACCAAGGTGTTTATAAAAGCTAAATATGTTATTTCATTATGTTTAGCAGGAATCCCGCGTTTCTCCGGAGCCGTCCCGTGAGTTGGCAGCAAGTCTCCCCCTGTGTCCACCTCACAAGTACCTCGCCGCCTTCACCCCGCAGCAGACGCACCCCCCGGCCTCGCCCGCGCTCGTGTCGCACGCGCCGCACTTGTCGCAAGCGCCACACGTTGCGCCCGCCGGTACTACGCTCGACTACGTTGAAGTGTAATGCACGCACGCATGCTACCGTCTGTCATTTGCACCTCATTTGTAACGCACGCGAAACTGCACGTTTTACTTCATCACGAATTACTACTACACAGTTATAATGTGACACATTAAACGTTCTGTGTAGTACGTAATGTTATAGATTGTTTTGCTATGTAGTGTCGCTTCTTCTATGGTAGATATGGGCGTTTTCGGTTTTTGTGGCAAACGGATACGTAACCGATATCTATAGTTTTCATATCGATATCCGTTTTCAGATATCGATATTAGTAGTACGGTTTGCACACGTAACCATGATATTTAGATGAGCAAACTCAAGGGGCGTTCCCTTTGAGTTGACGACAAACGCAAACTCACACTTTTATTCTCAATAATTTTATTATCTACATTATGGAGTAACCGCCAAAAACTCTCCAACTTATGGACTCGTTATTGTAACTAAATAAATAGAAACTAGAACTTATTGTTAGCGCTCTAAAATATATTACGTACGCATTGCATTAGCCAAAGTTACGTAATATTCGTTTCATCTCTTTCTCACAAGTAATAAATTAAATACTTAGACAGAGACAAAGCCAATATCTGTTTCTGCGAAACTTGTGATGTGAAATTAGCGTTTTGCACTTTTGATATAACTTAGATTCGATAAAGTTTTTGTGATATCGGTTATGTAGATTTAGGTATCGATATAATAAGTTATACATATCCGATATAAGTTACGTTTTGATATATCGAAATTGCCGATGCCAAATTCTATGGACTTAAAACTTTATGGTCTTTGTTGTGTACTAATTGTGCCATTTTAAAAGACGAGTTGCCCTAAATCATTAATTTTACTTGTATGTTAAAAGTATGTACTGTTGTAGAAAATTAAAACTGTTCTGCATGATTTATGCCACCGGTTATTGTGTCATTCTCCATCACAGCATGTGCACTTACTTTAACTTGTTGCACCAAAATAATTTAAACTTGTTGCCATATAATTTTATGTAAATCCTATTTTCAGAAAACGCAACGCAAAAGCCGCCGAAAATTAAAGTTGTACATTTCGGCATGGTATAGAGAGACCGCAATATGATTTTGTTGCAACATTGTGCAAATATGAGTGATAATAAGAATCCGTCCAGATTAAGCTATACATGTAGTATTAAAACGTAGATCGAATTAAGAGTTAAGTAACATAATAATATAATCTATGTGTAAAATGTAAAAGTCTGACGAGTTACTTGCGCAGCACTTTTCGGGCTTAACATACGATTTATACCAATGTGACTTTCAATCCATATGGTCTTTCTAAAAGAGTATCTTGAACATCACTGATATCGGTGAAAGTATCAGTGATGTCCAAGATATGGGAAACGAATCGAATTTTCCTAGTAGTGCTTCCCCTATCATATTGTATCGAAAAACTCTCACAAGATAGTAGATGAGAATATTATAAGTATAACCCAGTGTGGTTATGTTTTATAAAATATTTAGGACACGTAAGAAGTTTTATTGGAGTTGTACTACGTGAGGTCGAAAAAATGGGCAACGTGCGATTCAAGCCTGCGCGACAGAACTGTACTGCGAATTACCATAGTTCGAATGCACGCTTGTGCGACACTCTGAAGCTCGACATCACACTAGTGCGAGCGACACTGAAGACTAAACATTTGTATTCAAAAATCATTTCGTTTGGTGTTCAGCCTGGTTCAGTCATATCTTTTGTACTGTGTACAACTTCAACAGTTAAATATGTTTTTAGTCTCAGTGATTACTTAACAATTTTGTCCTGCTCGATTTTGAGTAATTGTGGTAGGTATAAATGTGTGGCGCACAATGTAACAAAATCAGCTTGTGGCGAGTGGTTGGGCAATAGCGATCCCACATACTTGATCCTCCAGGGGAAGTCTTGTTCCTCCATTCTGGCTTGCCTTTATTGGCCGGTATGAGACGAGGAGATTCGTAAGAGCAAACGATCTTTTTTTTTTTGGTATGTTGTCGCACTACCGTAGTGTCGAACTACTGTCGCACTAGTGTGATGTCGAGCTTCAGTGTCGCTCAAGCGTGCATTCGAACGCACAAACGTGAATCACATAATTATTATCCATTTGTCTATCTCACGCAGTTCACCCGTTTTATTGTTGATGCATTTTTATTTTTTACCCAATAAACAAACATTTTTATGTTTTAAATTAGTTTTATTTTCTTTATCCTATGATCATAATAGCCTATGATGTGATTTAATTTTTCAGACCTAGTGTAGTATGTTGCTTTGCTCGAAAATGATTGACCTTTTAGAGAAATAGAGTTTCTCAAAGTTCTTAAGGGCGTGATCAAATCAACGAGCTGTTAACTAGTGGGTAGTGTGCATAGGTAAAACAAAATATAAATAATAATAGCAATTAGATTTTTGTCTTGTTTCGAAATTAGTTAGTAGCAGAGTACAGGTTAGCAGAGTAACCATTTAAAAAACCCCAAAACATTAACGCCCCTAAAGAAATCCGACTGCATATATTTACCCCCTAAATTTGGGGTAAAATTCCTAAGTTGGGATCCCCAAGTTGATCATAAGCCACTAAGCGCCTGCAAAAATATTGTTAGCAATTATTATGAGAAGAAAACACGTAAATAATCTATGTACAGGAGTTTAATGGGTTTTATTAATAACTTTATATAAAAGCTTCTTGCAGTTGTCTATAGAATATGCGTTGAGGTACCAAATCGGTATTATATAATTATCTACAATAACAACGCAAAAACTATTAGCTCACAGCAGTCACACTCATAGCTAAGCTATTATAGGATGGTAATCTGTAGATTTCAATCTCTTGGAGATTGAAATTACAGATCTATTTTACTCTTTTATCTATGTAAATCTATACATATAATAAAACAGTAAAAAAACTGTGTCTGTACATTGAATATATTAAAAAAATATTAATTGAGGGGGCTTTAGAAACAGTAATAGAGCACGAAACAAAAAAAAATTCTGTCTGTTTATGTTTGTCTTTTTGTCTGTTTGTTTGTACACACTAATCTTCGGAACTACTTGACGGATTTGAATGATTTTTTTTTGTTGTATAGGTATTAAGTCTGGGCAACGTATAATTTATCTTGGAAACTTGAACACCTGATGCAGAACCGCAACAGACCAGCTAAACTATAAGAGATACAAAAATGGTACCATAGCAAAAATTGTTTCACGTGATGAGCATTTTCTGTTAAGAGAATAAATTTGAAGATCTGGAACACCTGATGTGGAACTCCAAGAGCCCAGCTACACTATAACATATATAGGAATGACGTCTTAGCAAGAGTTGTTCAGCCTGATAAGCACTCTCTGTTGTCGTATAAAATTTGAAGATCTGGAACAGCTGATGTGGAACTCCAAGAGCCCAGCTACACTATACCATATATAGGAATGACGTCTTAGCAAGAGTTGGTCAGCCTGATGAGCACTCTCTGTTGTCGTGTAAAATTTGAAAATCTGGAACAGCTGATGTGGAACTCCAAGCTACACTATAACAAATATGGGAATGACGTCTTAGCAAGAGTTGTTCAGCCTGATGAGCACTCTCTGTTGTCGTAAAAAATTTGAAGATCTGGAACAGTTGATGTGGAACTCCAAGAGCCCATCTACACTATAACATATATAGGAATGACGTCTTAGCAAGAGTTGTTCAGCCTGATGAGCACTCTCTGTTGTCGTATAAAAAGTTGCTTAGTCTGATGGGCATTTCCTGTTGATATCCAAAAATGAAAGATCTGGAACGACTGCAATCGTCTCGCTCATCCCGTTGTTTTCCCGTCCCTGGGACTTAGAATTCTACATCAGACGTTTCAGATCTTCTATTTTGACGACCCCGTTGTCGCTGGCATAAGCAACAGGATACGCGTACGAAGTCGCGGGCAGAAGCTAGTACTAAATAACTAGTTAAACCAAGCAGGAATGGTTCTTAGCTCTACATATTTAACTCTTTCGTTCTTACTTCGTAAATTAAATTGCAGTATAGCAGATAGTTTTTACAGCTAGTAGAAATTTGGGAATACTGAATCAATCTCGACAAGATTTTATAACAGAAACAGTTGTGCAAGGGATATTGCACAATATTATGTTATGTGAACTTCATATTATGTAAAAGATATTCATGCCAATAAATAAAACAATGAGGTTAGCTGTTACACTTTTATTAATTTTGGCTTAATTGTATGGATTGCAAATTAAAAGATGGAAATGCTATGCACTTTGCAAGTAATAGTATAATTTAATCCTTCAACTTCTTCTTGGGGCGCAGATTGTTGGTGTGACCACACTTGGTTTTGCGGCAGTTGGTAGCACGAGGGTGAAGGCGAGCATAGCACTTGCGGCAAATCATTTTGTCACAGTTGTACTTCATGGCCAAGATACGCAGAGAAGGCTCAATGGTACCTGGAATATACAACCAGTTTGTAAATACTTGTGTATTTATTTATTCAACACAGCACATTAGTACACCAACAGCACATACATCGACACTGAATGCTTTAATGATAATAGATCTCACCGAGTTGAGATTGTGAGAGAAACGTGACTTTAAATCTTACCTCCTCTCAGCCTGAGCACTAAGTGAAGTGTGGATTCCTTCTGGATATTGTAGTCAGACAGAGTGCGGCCATCCTCCAACTGTTTACCAGCAAATATAAGACGTTGCTGGTCTGGTGGGATACCCTCCTTGTCCTGAATCTTTGCCTTCACATTCTCAATAGTATCTGAAGCTTCCACCTCTAGGGTGATGGTTTTACCCGTGAGGGTTTTTACGAAGATCTGCATTGTTTTGCTGAAAATAGGAGTTATTTGGTTACAACAGCATCTATGGATTTTTTATGGCAGGTTGCCTAAAGTTTTTGTAAAACAAATGCCAAGCGGTGGCCAGACATGACACGCCACGCGGAGATTTAAATTTCGAATATCGGAATAACGTGACAGAGTAAACTTTTAGAAAATAATTTCCCTTAAACACTAGATTACATGAGACTGTACTTTTGTATAAAATTAACACTCTGTTCATGAACTGATAATTTAATTTACGAACTTACCTTCTCCTAAAAACGTGCTCAAAGTAAAAGAATCGTAATGTCAAACTCAAGAAGAAATATGGCGGATCTATCCGTTCAGAAATCTGTATGTGCAAAAGCCATCAAAAGACAAAAGCTTCTTAGACCAAAATTTAAGCATGATTTTGTTTTGGTTTGCACTATTTCATTTTCAAGAAAATAATGTCCGCTTCGTTTTGAATGAGCATCATAAAAAAAATATAAATATATAATATATATTTTTAATGTTTATGAGTTTGTCTATATAATTTTATTTAGATTGTAAATTACACTTTGATTTAGATTGTAAAGACACTTTTCAGCCGTAAACCGTAAATGTTTAAAATAAAAACCGAATTCCGAATTTCCGAACGATGCCTTTGTAACGTGCGTTCGAAAAGCGTTACAAAATTCACATTGAATAAAATTTATTCATTATTGTCTATTATTTATTAGTTTCATTTACATAAATTAAAGAAAAGAAAATTAAATTAATTTAGAGGATCAGCACAATGCACACAAAAAAAAATCCATCAAAATATTACAATCATCCCAAACTGTCACATTTTTACCATCGACCGAGGTTTCAAAACGAACCTGATAACTACTTGTTTCGTAATCGCTCGATTTTCAGGCACTTTGCAGATCTAAAATAAAGTAGATTCTTTTCCAACGAAATGTATCATCAACTTAGCCGAGTAACTGGAAGGCTGGTGGCCTCAACTCACTTGCAGAGTCCGCTTTTCCCCGTGGTAAGTTGCTACTCATAAGTTTGGTTACGTTTTTATCTTTGGGTGCTCCCATACATAAAAAGATAATTTTCTACATAGGCCCCAATTGCTTTGCAACGAGTGGAGCCTCCGTCCATTCAGTACACTGCCCATTTGTCGACGGTTGTGGATGCTTGCCCAGCTCCTGGCAAGTCGAAGCTGATCCCTGGCACCAACACTCCCTACGCTCCCCTGTCGGAGAAGATCCGTCAACAACAGAAACTGTTCCAGGTAATTATTAGATTCTACTAGAATCTTTATCTATTAACAATCCATTGTGGTAAATAAAAATCTGAGTTTGCATCCTTTAGGTTCATAACGACAACTTCCCAAAACGTTCACCCTCCCAAAACGTCCACTTCCCAAAATGGTAATTCCCTAAATGTCTATTTCCCATTTCGTCCACTTTCCCAAAACGACCAGTTCCCAAATAGTCTGTTTCTCAAAACGACTACTCCCAAAACGTCTACTTCACAAAATTTAACACTTGCCCTATATTTTCTTAAAAAATAAAAGAATCGCTTTATCATCTTTTTCTAAACAGGACTACAATGAGTAAATAAAAATGCGTAATGGAGATTGCTTTTTAACATTATACGAATCTGTGATAGCTATACTCTTATGAAACTATGCATAGTATGCATAATGTACGAGGAAATAATAATCTAATAATATTTTAATATCTAGTAATTTAACATTACTTTTACATTAATCACTTCTGAAAATTCCAAAACAAAATACATAATGTTTTTCTTTAGATTGTAATTAAAAAATCGAATGTAAAAAAAATCAAATCTAAAAGAAAAAAAATACTCATAACATAGTTCTAAAACTGAAATGTCCAATACAAAAAAAAAAATATTATTAACCAAAATATATATATTTTTTGGGGATTATTATTATTATTAAACTGAAACAGGACCAAAATAGAAAATTTTATGAAACGAAATGATTGGGCCACTGTGACCTGCAAAACCGTTTGTAACTGTTGCAGTTTACCATGAAATAATAAGTTATTGTCATTGAATTATAATAACTATCTAATATTATTAATACACATTCACGCATAGAAATATTTGTCTTGTCACAGGACTGGAACTCGTAACATTTTGATAAAAAAAAAACCTATTTAGAAAGTGGACGTTTTGAGAGTTGACGTTATGGGAAGTGGGCTTTTTGGGAATTATAGATTTTTGGTCGTTTTGGGAAAGTGGACGAAATGGGAAATAGACATTTAGGGAATTACCATTTTGGGAAGTGGACGTTTTGGGAGGGTGAACGTTTTGGGAAGTTGTCGTTATGAACCTAAAGGGTTTGCATGTAGGTAATTAGTACTTGGTTTAGGTACAACTTTTCAAGATATATTATTTATTCAGAATATGTAATAATCACTGTACCTGTTATCTTCATATTCAAGTACCTACTTATGTCTAGTAGACAACTGTGTGAGGAGTTCTGGGTTTGACTCCCTGGTTAGTAATATTGATGGGGTTTTCTGTTAAGACTCAGTAGCACCCCGGAGTTTAGAAGTTGTTGGTTTAACAACCTTTCCTCATTTAATTTCATCTAAATGTGAGTCTTCATCATATTATTACAACCAAGTTATTGTTCCACTTCATACAAAAACTAAGTTTATTATTATTATAATCCTATATTAACTATTTATTTCATGCCTCCTGCATTTCAGAAAGAAGATGATGTCCCAGTGTTTCTAAAGGGAGGTCCTCTGGATGGTATTCTGTACCGCTTCACCATGGCTCTCTGCATTGTTGGCCTTGTCGGTGTCGGCCACACCATCTTCTCTCATGCTGTACCCAAGAAGTAAATACATAAATAAATCAATTACTAAAGTATGTATTAGTTGCCTGTGTTATAAGTGTCTCAGCACTGTGATTAGAAAATATATAACGTAATATAAAACCATTTTCGAGTTTTTTTTTCCTTTATAGATAGGATAAAGATTTAGGTAGTAGGTATGTTAATAAAAATAACGATAAAATCCCTCCATATATGTACATAATTACTTGAGACATTAAATATTTACCAGTGGTTTCAGAATAAAAACTGGCTGCGAAATGCCTATTTTGAGAAGTGCACCAATTGCGACCTGCACGTTTTATGTTAACAAGCTTCCTAGTCAACTTTTTATCTGAACTGACAAAAATAAAGTAGCTGTGATCCATTGAGATCAAAATAGGTACTTACCTAAATCTTAGTCAGTCATGCAATACCATCATTTTGAAGAAGAAATTTGATTTAAATAAGGACAATTGAATAATTAAGTAGGTAAATGAAATCACAGAGTTTTAATTATTTCTATATTTGATATAACTTGTTTAACATATCAACACTGGCCTTCACCTATAATGCCATATTGCAAACTATACTTCGTGAATTCATATAGCATTAACAACATCCAAAAAGCACTACTTTGCAACACCACTCTACTGTTTGGAAAGAATAGGTATCTTAATCATTAGGTAAGATTTCAAGTAGGTACTTATACATAATTTGATCGATAATAATAGGAAAATCTCAGTACTTCCATGTAGTTGAAAAAGGAAACTCAGGTACTTAATACGTGAACGAGAACAAGACACGTACAATAAAATATATTAAAAAATAGGTAAAAAAAAAGAAACTTAGCTAGTGATTTAAAAAGCAAAATAAAAAAATATTTTTGGAACTTTTACCATCGAACCTGTTCAGTCAACACTAGGCTGAAGTTTAAAATATACTGAGATTTCAAATTTAATCTCATTTGATTAAAATGCACAACACAGCCATTTTATGAAAAAGTAAATCATGACAATGACAAATAATGACAATATCCTATAAATTCATATAATTATCACTTAATTTCCAAAATTTTGTAGGTACTCGAATTAAACACAGGTTATATAATTATATATTATTTTGATCATACAACTAATAGGTGCTAATTGCTAGGCAATAAAAAAATAAAAAAGTATTCAGCATTATACCTACATTAGGTAGGTACTTATTGGGAACCTTAACATAATATTCATAAAATGATTTTCTTAAGAAAAATGAGATAGGTTACCTACTCAAAAGTAATTTTTAAAAAAATAACAAGATTACCGTGCATACTCATAAATAAAGGTTGTCCTTCAATAAAACTACATTAGGTACCTACTAGTACTACATACCAGGGATGTTGCGAATATTCGCATCCGCATCCGCAAATGCGGAGCTTCCGCATAGATTTGGACTTCTGCATCCGCATCCGCATCCGCAATAATCAATGCGGATTTTCATGCGGATGCGGATGTAATACAAGTTGTGACAAGAAAGAAATGGGCGGGGCCGGCGAGTGGCGCGTGCCGTTAGTATTATATATTAAGACAATGACCAATGGGAGCAAAAAAATTGTTAGACAAGATCCGATTGACGCGTTTGTTGTGCAGTCATGATACTGACCGCGTGAAGTTGAAGGCACGACTGCATACAGTTGATATTGACTTCTCTCGACTGCAGCCGATCGCGTGCAGTTGGTATCATGACTGCTCGAAGTCGAACGTACAATTGCATGCAGTTGAATATAGAGACTGCGTGCGGTTGTTGTGGTGCAGTCCGTGTGATAGCGGCCTTAGATTCGTCAAGTGAAGATGAAAGTCAAGAAGTAGGTAAGTACCAGAAAATGGTAGCACTGAAGCTGTACTCAAAAAGGAATTACTTTCTTACCGCGCTAAAAAAAGAGTCAATGTAGATAAAAATCCTCTTAAGTGGTGGAGTGTTCATCGACAGGAATTTAAGATATTATCACCGATAGCACGAAAATTTTCCTAGTGAACAATTATTTAGTAGCGCCGGTTTAATTTACGAACCTCTGTGTAACCGCCTTGAATCAGAAAAGGCGGCAATATTACTCTATATTAAGTATAATGCTCCTATTATTTTATAAAAAATTGGAGCATTATCCTTAATACTAATTTTCATTAATAAAAATGTTAATAATTACTTTATCATTGTTTTAATTCTTCATTCATATACTATATTTATATACGATCTTAAACATCCGCATCCGCATCCGCATCCGCGGATGTGAGCCTTCAAAAATCCGCATCCGCATTCACATCCGCGGATGTGAAAAAATCGGCATCCGCAACATCCCTGCTACATACGAGTAGGTACAGTCAGCAACAAAAGTCAATTAACAATGTTGCTTTTTTATATCTTAAACAGACACTAAACACATAATGTACTGGTTTTCAGAATTTAAAGAATAGCTAAGGGTTTATTTTATTTAAATTTTATATTCATTGCGTTTTAATTTTAATATTGTACCTAATAATTAGGATTTAAAAATCATAAATGTTAATCGACTTTTGTTGATGACTGTACAAATAGAAAAAAAATGACTGGATAATAATTATAATATAAACAGTGTAAATAAACTAGATGTGCTACTACTAGATCTATTTAGTTATTATCAGAGGATACTGAAGGATACGTTTGCAATATACTTCCTATAACATATTAAACTATGTACTTGCGTAAAAATGATCTATTTTAATTTAATTACGACAAACAATAATTCATTAGGATTATGACAATTCGATGCACAACTATTCAATGTAATTATACGCTGATAGGCTTATACACTCTACCTTTACGCCGAAGCACGCTACGTCTGCTGATAATAATAAATTTTCTTATTTTACTCTGATAGTAGGTACTTAGGTAGAAACAAGAATGAATCTAGCGAGCTGTTAGCAGACTTGTACAAGTTGTACATATAAAGACCATCGTAAGAACTTCCAAACGCAGCACCTCCTACTACCTACCTACATCTGGTTACGTACCACATAAATGACACCCCAGCGTACAAATGCAATTCATATAATTACGTACAATTAGGTATACCTATCAATGTGTAGGTTATTAATGTCTACGAGTCTGCGAGTCTACCGTTAATATAAAAGACAGGTTTATGTGCAGACAGATAGCCAATTTGCAAAAAAATACAATTATTTAGTAAATATGTAGGTAAATACCACCCAGACCTAGTTACACAGATTTATCAAACATAGTGGCTTACTTAAATCAGCAGACTTGGTGCGCATTACAGACTTAATCGGCCGATAGCTTGATCGATATCGTTCGTTGCCAGCGTAGTTTAGGTGTACGTGCAATAACATAAATTCAGTAAATTCGCAACTACATTATTTTGATACTGTAGCACATTATCAATCGGCTGACTCAAATCTTTAGTGCGCCCCAAGTCTCAATCTTAATTAGAATAGAGAAACCTTTACAAAATCAGACCTTGTGGAATCTAAACGAGCAGACAAAGATAATGATTAAGGTCGAACGCGATCCGGCACCTCTCGTGATCACCCCTATACAGTTGTGGATCTTGGCAATGTTATGAACCATAGGTAGGTAATATTTTTTTGGGTAACCAAATATTTTTCAAACAAGCACGATTATGGGATTATCGCAAGGACGTAGTACGGTATAGTGATAATAGTATTATCAGTGTATTTCTCTACTTGTTTGTATCTGTCTATAATGGTGTCAATTTCAACTAATTAATATATTGTGTTGTGTTATATATTATAACTATGTACTATCATTAACATTTTAAATATTGTTAGTCAACAGATAGTCGTAACAAATTAATGGTAATTCAATGACACGCGCGTTAAGGATACACAAAGAGGCTTTTATTTTCCCAGTTTTTCAAAAAGGCAGGTTCAAAATGACTTGGTTATTTTTTAGGGACGTGAAAATGTTAATGAAAAGCTGTGTTAATGTTTATGTAAGCTGATTTCATTACAGCCTTACTCAAACAATAGACGGTCACTGAACAAACTTTTAGCTAACCCTTGCAGGCACGTGCTAACTGGTTCCAATACTATACTTTGACCCAGTTAGGGTCAAAGTATAGTATTGGAACCAGTTCAACTCTTACCAAAGGATTATATTAATACTTCCCATTCATCGATTATGTACTTAAAACTATAGATAGCTTTTCTCTAGCTTTAACTAGAGATTTTAGAAACGTAACAATACTTTATAACAACGTGCACAGTTTATGTGTATACAGGGGGATTTTTGGCAAATTAGGCAGTAAGAGGAAATACCATAACCGTTGTAGCTACAGGAAAAAAATATAGAAGACTATCTCACTTTCTAACTGCATGGGAAAAGTTCTTTGTGATTTGTGGCTTTTTTAGGGCAGTGTCCTCAGCTGATCCAGAATAAAGTTTTTTTATGAACCTATATTGATTTGATTTACAACTAAAACCTTAACATTAAGGTTGGCATCTGCCCCTAACTGTCCCATCCAAAAAATCCACCCCGCATTTTATTTTAATACATATTATATTTCTTGTAAATTCTCGTATCTATAATACTAACATTATACTGATACAGATTGATAATTAAAAACACATAGTTAACATCACATCTTACAAACACGCGCAATTTACATTCTAGGATGGATAGGTGTATCGATTACTTTATCAGTAGTAAAAATTTATATCCTTAAAAAGCATTGGATTTAGAACAATGACAATTTTTGTTGATATGATAATGTGAATTACTTATGCAAAATCAAATTCATGAAAAATAATAAAAACTGCAGGCGTTAATTTCTAAAACTAATCAGTTTTAATTGAAATTTCAATCTAATATTAAGAAAAGCTATTTTTCAAAAAGTCTTAGTTCTGTAAGTATGTATATAGTATATGTATAATACGTAACAAAACATCTAAAACCAATTAGCACGAATGTTAATTTTCAACGTCGAAATTATATTTTAACAGCGATTGTATCGCATAATATAAAGTTGATGCAGCACCAAATTAATGTAAATTAAATTCGTACTTACATAAAAATAATTATTTACTTACAACAAGTTTATAGAATGTTGAACAATATTTCAAACTAAAACAGGAGATAAATTTTAAATAGGTTAAAGGTAACATAAATTATACAAATAATAGTATAGTATACCCACAATACAGACACATTTTTACCATCATCTTATGTAAGACTAAATTTAAGTTTACTACGCTGGTCGAGGACGCGCTGGCAACGGAGGTGGAGCACCCTGTCTGGCAGGAACTGGGGGCGGCGGGCCGGCCGGGGGGGGCGTGCTGCTCTCGGGTGGCGGCGGCGGCGCGCAGGTGGGCGGCGGCACGCTGTCCGCCGGCGGAGACGAAACCGAAGGCTGGGCCGCGGTCTGACCTGCGTCCGGTGGGAGAGGTGCCGGCCGCGGAGGCGGAGGACGCGCCGGACTTATTGCCGGGGCTCTGGATGGCACCAGAGGAGTCGGTGAAGGTGCTGGGGGTCTGCTAGGCTGCTGTCTGCGAGGAGTAGGGGGTGCAGATCTGAGAGGTCGCTCTGCTTGAGCTTCCCCTGATAATGGAACGGTATTGTTTGAACACAAACCTATTTCAGATCGAACGATATCGATCCAATTAGGAGTTTTTAGCGTAATTTGTAATGGGATCGAACAGGCAGATATTTGCCCCTTCTGTGCAGCTGCCAAAGCATTTTGCCCTTCTCTAAAAGTAATACTAAGAGAAGCATCGTCAATAAAACGCACTAAGGTTACTTCACCAATCGTGGATAATTCCTGCAAAACAGCTGCCACGACGTTATCATCAAATGGACAATCCTCGTTATTGTATTCTTCATAAGGTTGTACAATTATACTAGCATCAGGAGGCCCAAGATCTTTCACTACTTCATAAAACACCTCCATGCATTTTGTGTAACTTACTTGTAGTACTTCGATTTCAAGAATTGCAATAACTGGCCGATGATCGCTTTGTTTCAGTTCTGCGCGGCCATAATGAAGCAATTTTCCTGCTGCTAATTCCGATGTGCCCTCTGGGTCAATAGTGTGTTTCCTGCTTCTCCATAACACTCGGTCGGTCCAAGCCGGCGCTCTACATTTTTCACTCGTATCATAATCATCGCTAAATAAATCATATTTATACGTAGGAGGGAATGTTATGTCACCCTCAAAACAGTTTTTGAATACCAAACCTTGTTCTTTTTGTTGTAGCAATTGGTCATGGTCTAAAATTCGTTGTAAATTATTTTGTGACACTAATAATCGTATTTCGTCTTTATCCAGATCAACACGGTAGTTAAAATCACCACACCAGAACACATAATCATGAGTGTATAGAGATCGGCCCATTGGGAAGGCGGTTTTTCGTGTTATCTCAGTATAATCAGCATTACGCTCTGTAACCTGAGATTGACCTGCAGCAAAATGAGCACATACAAAACATAGGGATGTCCCATATAGGACCATACGAATGCCAACTGACCCTTTGTTTCCAGTCGTGCCACCAAGACCAGTTTTGACACTATCTAGAGCAACATCTCTAATATGTGGAATTAGATCTTTCCTGACAAAAATAAAAAGGCAGACGCCTACTAGTTGATGACTTGATAGTAAAGTATATGGAGCATCCCTGCAAAGCACTTTTTCTAATTCTTCACTCCAAGCTTTAGCATTATCTGTGCTGGCTGCCATGATATTGCTAGCATTTAGGTCCACAATTTCCTCAAAGCCAATAGCAAATATATCAGATGGATGTTCCTTTAAATTGACAGTATTTACCAAGGCTGAGTTAGGGCAATCCAGTAACCAGTCTGCTAATGAAACATCTTTGTAGGCAAGACTCCTAAAATGTTTGCCTCCATTCACATTGTATGTGCCAATTGTGATGCGAATAGTAGTGGGCTGTGTGAATTCACTTGCTCTACGACACATTTCCCTGAGAACGGGTGTGGATGTGTGCAATAAGTTAGATGGGAGCAATATTCGTGAACGATCAGCAAGTTCAGAGTTCAAAGTAGAGCCCAGAAGTAATATATCAATAGCCTCTTGTTTTGAGTTGTCTAGTAAATTATTTTGGATTGTACGTGCTGCAGATCTTGCACCATCAATAAGTTTAGAGCCTCCTTGGATGGCACCCGTACCGGCATATATTTTTGATATTTCATTACCGTTATTAACCCACATCTGTTTAAATACTTCTTCAAACCTATTGACATTTTGTTTTTTGTCAATACATTGCAAGAGCATCAATTGAATAGCCAACATTTCTAATCCTATAAATGTTTGAATAGAATTGGTTCTGTCCAAGCAATCTAAGCAATTAGTTCTTATAGCTCCTTTTTGAATATTGTAGATATCTGAGCTTTTTGCACTAAAAATACTTATATCATCATAGTGTTTTTCAATGATCTTCCTAAATTTTGCTAATGCAGTTTCTATAGAAGAAGCTCTTACTTCTTGATGATAATCAAATATTATTTGAACTACATCATTGTGGGCAGAGTCATTCAAATGCTTTTGGAATGCATTACTCAGAGTGGCCTCGCCTTCACTGCCTCCAATTAAACTAGACCCCAACAAATTAACAACTATCAATGAGCCATAGTTACGCTTTAATTGTGAGAAATGCCTATCACATGCACTAGTAGATGCATCATATCCCCTAGACATCTTTACTTTATGTGATCCCACTTGAATACCAGGTTGTTCCCAAAACAAAGGAACTGAGCCTCTGGTCTGTACATAAGATGCAACTGAATCGTCTATGTAGATTGCTTGTTCTGTTTCCACAAAATTGGCAACATTGCCATCATCATTGCACCCTCGGACATTAAACCTAGTCCCAGCACGCTCACAGCTAAGACGAGACACCAGTACTGCTCTAGCTTGTCTATGTCCAACATAAATAGTTCTTATTTCCACTGAGCCACACATAGCTCGAGTTAACCACTCTTCACAATCTATTCCATATCTTATTAAATGTATAAACAGAGTTCTGTTCCAGAAGAACCTGTTGTCAGGGCTGGCTCCCTTGCTTTTTCTTTGAGCACACAGAGTAAGATCAAAAAGATGGGGAGTTTTACCTGAATTCCATGAAAAGTAAAAGGTACCAGAGTTTATTAATTTTCTCACTTCTGAAACTTTATCTTCGCCTTGCGTATGATAAAATAGCGGTAGAAATTGTGTCTGCGTAATTTTAAACACTTCGGCATCTCCAATCTTACCAACTGAGCAGCAACCCGTTACAAGGACCAGATACAGCATACAGCTCTCGCCAGAATTCAGCTGCAGAACACCCAAAACCCCGTACGCTTCGGCTATTTTGTGATATTGTTTCCGCAGTGTTTCTGTTTCTTGTGACGAAAGGGAGACCACAGCTTGAGACTCGAAGAGAAGGGCTGAATCTTTATTTCTGTGTTGCAATATTATACTGTACGGATTCGGAGGAGCCGATTTCTCCAGGACTTTAAATCCCTTTGACATAGCCATGATTACAAGAGACTGTTAGTCACTTACATGAATGTATCAGCCATCCGCCCCCTTATTTCAGCTTTAATTTCGCACAACAACCCACCAAGAAAAATCTTATGAGAATTGAAATTGATTGAATAGCATAGAAATTCGAGTCAAATCGCAAATGTCAAATAACTCACGAAATAAATAACGTCAAAACTGTCAAAACTCAAACCGGTAAAATAACATTGACCGAGTTGCATGGAATAATTAAGTACATCAAAGGTCCTTGCTACTAAGGGCACTCTCTACCACCTCTGAATAAACACTGGAATAGAATTTTCTATTGTAATGTCTGCTAATGGCGATGGCTAAATGACTGCCCCAAGCGTGTTTATGAATCCCACAATAACTATCACATTACATACATAAACTCACGCCTTTTTCCCATGGGGGTAGGCAGAAACCAAACGCCACCTCTACGTTCATACATCTCGTCATACAAGCACGAAACATATTTATCTAAACATTAATTTACGAATTATTTTAATGCTTTCCTAAAACTGTAGTGAGAAGTATCACAAATTGCTTTTAAGCTTTTTTTGATTGACATCATGCCATCAGGGGTTGGAAATTCCAAAAACTGACAGATTTTTTTAAAGAATGCGACATCTGTAGTCTCCATTTATGCACCCGCAGATTAGCGATACCCTCGAAACAAATAATTTGTGACAAAAAAAAAAATTATGCACCCGCAGATTAGCGATACCCTCGAAACAAATAATTTGTGACAAAAAAATTTAACATTCAAGAGAAAAATGTTGAGAACTGCGAGGATGGTAATGCGCCGACCATATTGTCCTAAATATTGCTATTTTTCAACAGTTAATGCCTCTCTGGGGTAAAACCTTATAGAGTAGACTTGGTAAATCTTAGCTTATATAGTAACAAAAATATACTGTTGCACAGTTGAGGATTCAGGAAGCAGATCTAAAATAGAGTTCAGAAAAATCTTTGTTCTTATTTATTTACATTATAATATAACTACTAATCTTGAGATTATAATTAGGTACTATTTCAATAAATATTTGAAATGACAAATATACGTACATACATTATACATACAGCTCTACAAACTAAAATTAACATATCTTTTATATAAAGCAACTGAATTTGCATTTACGTTGATTTGTCCGGAATACCGTTGGACATATTGCTGGTAGATTTCGCGGGACGCTTTCGACACGGTCGGCGGGATAACTTCTACGGAGCTGTCGATAGTAAACGCGCTGCTGACGGTCATCACCACGTGAATGTCGGACTTGTAACGCGGGTTTGAACGGCGTTCAAAGTTCACATACCTCCTATACCTAAAAAATATAAAGAAAGAAAAGAAAATGACTTTTACTGATGAATTGATTCTTGCGGAATATACCTCTAAATGGTATATTCAAAATATCTTGTTTTAACCGTATTCTATTTATTCGTCCATATTCTATTTAAATAAGTACAGTACTTACATGACCATATCTCGCTTGCTGGGCTCGCTTAAGAGAACTCTGTTCCTACGTTTAATGGCACGGAACATAGGCGTTTCTTCTATCTCTTTTGCTTTTAATAGTTTTGCCACTACTGTGAGCGGCGATGGAACAGATAAACGTGCGCTTGGAGTTGAGTTTGTCAAGTCGTCATCAGATGAAGAATCGCCATTTGAACTGAAAAAAAGAAATTTTTAATCAGTATTAGTTTTGCGCGAATCCGTGTTCGCAATACCTTCAAAATTATACAAAACTAGCTGTCCGCCGCGGTTACACCCGCGTCTTTGTTTACTGCTCCGCTCCCGTAGGTCGTAGCGTGATGGTATATAGCCTATAGCCTTCCTTGATAACTAATCTATCTAACACTGAAAGAATTTTTCAAATCGGACCAGTAGTTCCAGAGATTAGCGCGTTCAAACAAACAAACAAGCAAACACTGTAGCTTTATAATATTAGTATAGATGTTATGTTGATATTAGTATCGTACGTATTGGATAACAAGGTATTACAAAGTAATACCTTGTTATCCAATACGTACGATAAATAATACTTACTCGCTAGAATTATTCGAAGTGGTACTAGATCTGCCGCTAATGACCGGGTTCTTGGAAGTCGGGCCTTTAATCTGTCCCATAGAGCGCCCGCGCACCACAAACGGACTAAAACTTTCTGAAAATGTCGGAGCCAAGTCACGAAATGTGTGGAACATCTGTGAAGTTAAAATAAATTTTAAATAAGCTAAGTGCATTCCTCAGTTACTGTTCTAGTCATTGGTAACTGAAAATATAGAAATAAATAAAATTGAAGTGTCTGTAATGTCAAAGCTTTTTTTGTTTATACTAAATGCATTTGAATGTTTACTCGGTACTTATACCAAACGACCATATTTTAAAGTTTTGTCTGTCTGTCGGTCTGTCTGTCTGTATGTTCCGGCTAATCTTTTAAATGGCTGGATCTATTTTGACGTGACTTTCACTGACCGAGAGCTGATGTTAGGAAGTAACTGAGGCTACTTTTATTTTAGAAAAATAATTAGGGCTCCTAAGAAAAGCCTAGTGATCACAGACACTCACGCGAACGAAGTCGCGAGTATAAACTAGTTGGAAATAAATTCGATGTTAGTGTTCGAAGTTTGTATACTGCTTGCCTTTTCTTCGAAATTGATCGGACTGTCGACATCCTTCAACTCTCACCTTGAACTCGAAACATTCCATCAAGACTGTATATTCAAACGGTCTATTATAATCGTGGTAAGGGTCCACCATCTCTATAGTGCTGCTACTATCGCCCTGCATGCCGATGATCTCACAACACAGCTTCCTCATCTCGTTGCACGGCAGAGGCAGGTGGCGTAGAACGTCGTCGTCCCACCATTTTGTTAGTGATCTGGAAAGGAAACAAAGTAAGTATTGTACTAAACGTTTTTTGCTATAAAAATAAATTTTCTTCAAAAATCTAATTTGATCAGTTAGGTAAGTACCTATTTCAAAGCTCTTAAAATAACGTATGAAAATGTATGAGTATGTAATTTACGGTATTCTCGATTTTTGAGAAAACTTTCAATAATCGAGTCCTGCAAAATACCCGGAATCTTAGCTCATTATTTGTTTACCTATTACTGGGAATATACACCATTGCTTCAGGATGATGTAAATAATAATCGCTCTGGTACTCCCAAATGGGTGCTCTCGACGGATCAGGAACGAATAGTCCGAGGAATAGGTTCATTGTATTTTGTTTTTCAGCATCGGAGAAAGTGTTGGAGTAGTATCTACTGAGTGTTTGCATTATATCGTTACCGTGCGACGACCACGGCGCCGTTTTGCGATACGTCTTTATTCTGTAAACATAAGTGCAGATATTTTATTTAACATCAATTCTACTAATTATTAATGTTCAAAATCTAGGCGCAAACTGATCTCAGAAATGGTTTAAATAATAAAATTTCAAAAAGCCATTTTACATAGATCGAGGTTACTATTACATTACTATTGTTCCTAAAAGTTAGAAGACTTGCCCCTCTGAGTATCGAGAAGTATTATCTGATTAAATGATCAAGTTCTATTCATAATTTGCATCTGATTGAGACTCGATATTCCTATATACTATGCAAGCAAAGGACACATGACATGACATAATACCTGTGAACAAGCTGCGACCCGCCATATTGCAAGGCTAGTGTATCTCCATGATCTTCATACAACCCTTCAAGCAGCCTGGCGCAGTCTGAATCGAATTCTATATTTGGTTCCCCTAGAAGTCCCAAGGTATATAACTAGAAATTAAGTTAAGTAGATTAGATTATTAATTTAAGATTCACATATGCTAATACAAAATGAACTTTATTGGAACACAAACAGGGTGCATTTTGTATTGCCTTAAAACGCAAGTATTTGGACATGTATGCCAAGTATAATTATAACCCAACAACACCTTGTTGCAGGTGGCTATAACCAGAATGTCATAACTTTTGATCAGTCTTTTAGGATGCCCTGTTACAAACCAACACAAAAATTGATAAAACACAAATGTTTGCTTACCTGGTGAGCGAGCACACACTTCCCGATAGCGAACTGTGCAGTATTGGTCCTGTCGAGGCAGTCCACACAATTGACGCGCACGAGCCCGGTCTGTAGGCGCCCACCCTGGTGCCCCGCCACCCCAGTCACCTCGCCGAACCCGCTTGTGCTCAGGAATATACCCGTCTTGCGAACTACAGTACGAGCTATAGTGGACAACCTGAACACAATCACCTATATGTATTTTATAAAAATTATTATTTGTCTGCATAAGCCAGTAAGTAATATAAAGAGTGGATTTTTGAGCCTACATTCACGGATATTAATAAAAAAAATAGAGATAAAAGATATCACATTGACAATAGAAATAATCTGTGAATATGGTTCATGATGTCATGAACCTTTAGGATAGCTGTAGTCACTCATTTTGGCGTCTTTATTGTTTCTTTACATTAAGTGTATGGAGAAGTACCCACAATATTTTAATAACTTACTTATCCAACACTTTAGCATCAGATCTCTTGTTTGCCCGAGCCATATCCAAGTGATAATACTGCACTGCATGTTCAGGAGGCAAGAACTGATTCAAATACTTTATTCCATTGCTAATCACATCTGTTAACAGAGACTCATGTTTCTTCTTTTCTCTTTTCTTGACTAAGTTCAAGAACATTATGGGAGATCCATATCTTCTCATCAGGTTGTTTAAATGCTTGCCAGGTATTTCAGCATATGGGTCACTCAAATCAATTGATATTGCTGGTTTAGGTACCATCTTTGAGACATCTTGAGACCAGTAACTGGGTATAGACCCTCTCATTTGAACAAATGAACTAAATCTGAAAAATAAATTGTGTTTAAATTTAAGAATTCACAAACAGAACATTTTTTTTACCATTGTAACGGACGGAACCTAAGAAGTAAAGATTATTTACCTGCCAGCAGCAAATGATGACACCATAGAATCATGAACAATTTGTTCCGTTTCCACCTCATTGGCTACATCTCCATGCATATTTGCACCTCTCTTCAAGAATCTGGTGCCTGCGTACCTATTGCTCCTTCTAGCTATGAGAGTCAGGTATATGGGTCTGCCAAATATGTTCAAATTACTCTGTTCTATAAACCCATGTACTATGTACAGGATCCAGTCAGGGTGTAGGTGTGAATGCACTGCCGATAGTAGATGACTGTTCCACACAAATCGCCATTCAGGTACTGAGCGCACACCAAAATCTAACCTATTAGACTGGTAGCTAAAATGATAAAAAGATTATCTAAATCATTTAGTTTTTTTTGGATGCTTAAAAAAAATACAAGAGTTACAGTGGAGCAGATAAGACAAAACATATCTTTTATGCTTTATACTGACAGGAGACAAGGAAAGTTTTACATTCATTTACAATATTAATATGTATAATTTTACCCAGTCTTTTGTCTCTGTTGTAGTTGACTCTTCCAAGTTTCAAATATATCCTCATCATTGTCATCATACTTGTGACATTCACACTTTTCTTCAAAGTCCTGGCTCGAGTTTGACCGTAAGTGGTACACTGCTGCTGTTACAGGCTTGGGGAATAAAGCTGGTGCCAGCTGTCTAGGGGGTGCCATATTCATTTGTAAAGTATGAGTGATATCATAACTATAGCTATAATAAAAGTTAGTTGATAAGTCTATAGCTAAAAACATCTTCAAGTATCTTTGTTCATCGGGATGGGGAGGCTTGTTACTTTCACTAGGAATGTATATTGTAGCAGTGTCTTCTATTTTGTAGATGGAATGTGAACCAATGACTGCCACTTTTCTTCTTTTAGTCACTAATATAATGTAGTACCCTTCTAAGAATCTTATGAAACCTGAAAATTTTGAAATTATTTTTTAGGAAAAGGATATTTTAAATGGATTATACAGTTACCATACACAACAATTTGAATGATTGTGTTAAAACTATATCTAACATGTAATGTAGTTTACTTGATATAAAAATAATATGGTTTAGAAGTATAATAGTGAATGAATGATTCTTTATTAAGGTACCTTCTTAAGTATAAGAGATATTTACCAACTATTCCAAATGCGGACACAAGTTTGTTAAGTCCAGTTCTCAACCTGTTCCCAAAGCCAATCATGTTGAGCAGCTGATGTATTTCTTGTTTGTTGTACTCAAACTTATCATCAACCAGTATTAGCTCTCGAGAGTCAGTCCTATCAATTTTGAGGACACGAAACCTTGTTTCAGTGTTATTTGACCCAATCAAATAGAATCTCTGCAATGTACAATTAATTTTATGATTATTATTGAATTAGCGTTTTGAGGTTTTCCAATGTGTTATCCTGATGTTTTTTTAGTCTAATAGGATGACAACTAGGTAGTGGGTTAATAAATACACCCCCTTAAATTGATACCTTTGCCACATCATATTGATTAAGGAAAAGATGTAACCTCGTCTTGAGCAAGAAATCTCAAGTAAATACGTAATGCCAAACGTAAAAACTGCATATTGTTGTACTTACCGCTTTGGTTTCGTATAGGGCTATTCGTTGTATTGAGCTAATTATCGGATGAAACATTATACTTTGTTTAGACATTTTTGTAGTGTAAAATAGTTCAGAGATCGAATAAAAGGTCCACGTAGGAACTGTAGTTTAGTTGAGTTTGAGTTTTTAATAATAATCTCTCGGTTTCTCATTAAATTACCATTGAAAATTATAATAAACAATATAAAAATGTAACTATAATCAAACCAAATGCAAATACCAATTTGATAACAGACGTCAGACACTGAGTGATAGATAACGGTGAGTGACAGTGGCAGTGACAGTGACAGGTTAGTCGACACTCGATAACAACAGCTGGCTGGTTGGTGAAATGTCAGTGTCATTAATGTCATGTCGTAGTTTCAAAACTAAACTGCTAACGTTCTAAGAGGCCGGATTTGACGTTTCTCCTACGTAATAATTTGAAAAATCCAATTCACAATCCTGAATAATTACTATGTTACCCATACACTATAACAACGAGTATCACTTGTAAACATTAAGTTTAACTTAATTTTGAAAAAATACACTCACAAACACGAATTAATTGCCGATTTATATTTTGACAAGACGTTTTGACAACACTACACAAAGGATTTTGATAGCTGTCAAATCCGGCTTGTTACAACGTTAGCTGTTTAGAGCTGTTAGTCACAGATTAGTATTATGTAGCAAGCTACTGTTAGTCTAAAACATAGAGATGTTCATACCTTGTAAAAATATTCAGAAATCAGCTGAAATTCCTATGCACTTTTGCAAAGACGTGAAACATGGTGCTGCTTGCCCTGCTCCGTTTGTGGGTTTATAATATTTTCACACAGTAGTAGTCGAGATTCGCGTTGTAGATATACAATTATTGGAGAGACTTATGTCTAATTGTCTAGCGGCATAGTACGGCTAGACTCTAGCCATACTATTTCAGGGTCGCTATGTACACAGAAGCGGGTCGGTATAATCGGTTCGGCATTTTCAATACAATGCTAAAAAAGGTTTTATTGAGAATTCCCTCAATACCGATAGCTGTTTTTATATATTTATCTAATCTTTAGAGTACACCAACAGCGTGTACAATAAGCATTGAAAGTGTAGTACAAAGCACGTGTTCAAAGCTAGACTAGGTATGAAGGACAGGTCAATGAAAGAAGAACGGCGTCGGTAATATTCATGTGTCCTGAGTTTTTCTCACACTGCTTATAGCTATGATTTCGTTTGACCACAATAAATATGATTTCTTTGTTAGCTTGTGATAGTCTATTATTTGGTCGATGAATTTACCATGGAAATAGTAGGTATGTAGATACTACATATAAGTACCTAAGGTTTTTGAACGTTACCATGACCTGCTTCTAACTACTACTAATATTTTGTGCATTCTTTGATTCACACTACGTCCTTGCACACGAAAGTTACATAATTCTTCCCAACATTGCGATGATTGCGATCAGTTTCTATTTTTATTTTATACCGGACCTGGGAACCTTCCGGTTACACTTACAATGATATTGAAGGTGAAAGTTCCAACAATTTTTACATTTCCTTACGATACGATTACGAAAACATTTTTTTTATCAAATAAAAAAAAATGTATGTGATAGCGAGATTAATGAGAAATAATTATATACGCTATACAGGGTAATTGAAAATTTACCCGAAACCTGAAAAGGGGTCATTGTACTCATCATTATGATTATGAACAACTTTTACTATAGGACCAACCCTGAAATCATGAAAAAAAACAGCTGATCCATACATTACGATCTTGTTATGTAGCATTTTTGTAGGGGACAGCTGATTTTTTTTTTCATGATTTCAGGCTTGGTCCCATAGTAAAAGTTGTTCATAATGATGAGTACAATGACCCCTTTTCAGGTTTTGGGTAAATTTTCAATGACCCTGTATAACACGCTAGGACCCACGGGAGCGGAAGCAAGGAATCCACGCGGACGAAGTAGCGGGCAGAAGCTAATCGTTTCCCAGCAATAATGTTTGCTCAATGTTACTTTTTCAATCGGCAATATTGTTACAGCTATGTGACGTTGACGTGTCTTTTTACGAGTGCACTACGTGAGTGCGACAAATGCTTGTGCGATGCACGCTAGTGCGACAGTTCTGTACCGCGACACACGATAGATCGAATGCACGCTTGTGCGACACACTGAAGATCGACATCGCCCTAGACCGACAAACGATGAGTCTTCAGTATCGCACTAGGGTGATGTCGATCTTCAGTGTGTCGCACAAGCGTGCATTCGAACTATCGTGTGTCGCGGTACAGAACTGTCGCACTAGCGTGCATCGCACAAGCATTAATTGTCGCACTCACGTAGTGCACTCTCTTTTTACACCACATCGTAAAGTATTTGTATTTACATCGTACGTGGGAGGTTGTCATACAAGACATAAATAATTACTTAAATAAAATTACGACACCTGCAGTCAATAACCTAAAATGCTTTTTTTGTTGTTGTTTATGTTTGACACTATCTCAGAATACATCTCTTTCAAAGAAATCCGAATTCGAAAATCACTACTGAAAAAGAAGAAGAAAAAACCTTTTAATTATTTTAAACTAGCGACCCGTCCCGGCTTCGCACGGGTGCAATTTAGATACATAAACCTTCCTCTTGAATCACTCTATCTATTAAAATAAACCGCATCAAAATCCGTTGCGTAGTTTTAAAGATCTAAGCATATATAGGGACAGACAGACAGAAAAAGCGTCTTTGTTTTATACTATGTAGTGATGATGATTTGTGTTGAAAATAACTAGCATAGTTACCTCCTTAAAATTGGCCATGATGCAAAACTGCCTCTTGTAAATTTATCAAGACAGCGCAATATCGAGTCCGAATGGAGGGAGTCTTTTGCCCAGCAGTGGGACAGTATGGCCTAATTATTAAATATACCCTGTTGGTCTCGCCGACTGCTGGGCATGGGATGTTATTAATTACCCGCCCATGGATGCAGAGGATAAACCTTACGCTACGCGGCTACGCTGCTACGATCTGCTACGATACTCAATTAATTTCGGATTATGTCATTTTTAACTACTTTATTTTTGTTTATCAACAATAAAATTGTTATCTCTCACTAAATCATCACAGCATGTCTATCTTTGTCTAGGTTTATCTATATTCTATCCATATTAATTAAAAAGAGGTAAAGTTTTTTTTTTTTTATAAGGGACTCTCTGGAAAAACTGATCCGATTACAATAATTCTTTAGCTGATACACTATTGAGTGTATCAGCAGTGATCAGTTTAAAAACAAAAAATATTACATATTTAACATATAAAACATATTCATATTATATATTCATATATACATATTATTTTATATATATATGACACTTGCATTGGCAAGTGCATAGAAGTGCACTTGCATTGCTGTATGTTTTATGGTATACTTAATTTCCACGTGGACGAAGTCGCGGATCAGAGTTAGTGTTAAAATATAATTATCATATGTTTGTAGACATACCTATTCTTACACTTAGAATAGAATTTACCTTAATATTAACACTTGCTAGTAAAAATATTATAATAGGTAAAATATTAACTTTAAAAGATCGAAAAGTTGAAGTAATTGATTGCGTTGATGTCTTTTCTATGCACATTTTTAAGATTGATGTCCAATACATACAATTAGTGTTTTTTCGCACGTGGTTTTAATTAACGTAAGAGTGTTTAAGAATCCTTATTATATACTTGTTTAGCGTTTACTAACGCGTGCAGTGATTACTCCAGATGCACATAGTACCTAGGTACTGAACCATTATTTTCATGTTTTCAAAGCTATCAATTATTGTTTCTGAAGTTTTTCAAGTTATTTTAATGAGTATGATTTTCTAGAAAGGGTTTGCGTAGATTTTTTGTTTAGTAAACAGTTTGATCTTCAGTGGTATCGTAGGTTGCAGGTCGTCTACAACGAGACGATACTATGGTGGTCGTTTCAATGTTGGAAACGAACTTTGTAACTTGCTCTCTTTTGAAGGCGACAATAGCCTGTTGAGATTTTAACAACATGAGAATTTTAAAAGCTTCATTGTCTTTAAGATCTTAATAGCTCAAGCCACTATCTTTAAACCTATCACTTCTTACCTACATAAGGATTAGGAAGGCAGGGTTTTGTTATATAAGATGTCATCCTTTCATCGTTACTAGCAACATTAAACGTATAACAATACTGGGAGCTACAAATATAAAACGTGTTTTCCGAAAATCCTTCAGTTTTCTCTTCTTCATTATTGTTTTCAAGAAGATTTCGTGCTCTTTTGTTCGGACCGCAGTCAAGTAAGACAACAAGTAAAGGGTCTACTGGATTTATAATCCTCCCGCATTAATTAGCATTACTAATTAAGATAAAAAGGAAGATTCACACGAAACGAACACGGAGGCAAAAGATCTCAGACAATTTTAAGGGAAAAGCTTGAATCAAAAGAAACCGAGATTATTCAATTGGTTAAATAAGTATTTAATATTTGAATAACTTTACCTAATGTATTTTTCCATTCGTTATAAAATAACCAGTAAATAGTTTCTATTAAATGGTAAGCATATAAGTACTTATAGAAAAGAGTAGGAATGATAATTCTAGTTCAGGCACGGTAGCAAAAAAAAACAGCCGGGATAATTCATACATAAGGACCCATATCTGTGAATGATGCTTAGGTTATAGGTATCATCTACCTACGTTGTAAGAGTACGGAGACTCGCTCGTTAATGGTGTTGGCAGCATCAAAGAGCGAGTCAGTGCAAGCGTTGTCAAAGCCCCTGCAAACATAACATAGGTGTACGCGTACATAATAATATGTAACGAGACATATTGTTACGTCAAAGTGCCACTCCCAAGCTCACTGAAATATTTGTGTGAATTCGGAACTAGGTCAAGCTGTCGTTATTCACGTCGCTATCCCCCGAATTACAGCAAGCCTCGGTTGGCGACCATCCCGTTTTGTATTCCGAGGGTTTTTAGATAACCTGCCGGTCTGCATTGAACATTCATTGTGTGAGTCCATGTGTGTAAATGAGGCTCTGGGCCTCCGGACGAGGCAGCGGGCGTGGTGCGGCGCGCGTGCGCGCGGGGGCGCTGCTGTCGCCGCGCGCCAGTCCCGTGCGCGTCTCCGCGGCCGCAGTACCTGTGCGCGCTGCTTCCTCTACTCCAGACACGATACTACCACTCTATGAAATAACAATGAATTTCCACACTGTCCCCCTCGCAGCTGTGTTACTATAATAGTTTATGTGATCGCCACCGGCCCAGTGCTCTCCCGGCCGCTCGACCGGTCCAGATCGGGAAGCTGCGCCGGCCTCACGCCCGACTACAGTGGAATGCGGCAATTTTAACTACTGCGGACCCCGGAGACCCATATAGGAATAGGGATCAAACGATTACAATCCCAGCTATAAGGTGAGTTGTCTATCTCTGTTTATTTTATCAGGTGTCATACAAGTAGTACCGCAGCGGGCGTGAAGATAATTTGTTGTAGTAGAGCAGACTGCTAAAGTAAATAAAACATCAAGTTCGTTCTATTACATCTTTATAATACAGATCTCCTGTGGGTACAGTTTTACAGTTACCTACGAGAGTTAAAATATCAATACTATAGCTTGCTTAACCCTAGCATCAACGACGTAATGAGACTATTTTGGTGATTTACATTAACTTCGATCTCCTAATTTTTTTTTTGTAGCGAAACTATTTTCATGGCATGGAAATATTGTACATTTGAGTGGATTTCCACTTAAATATTCTATTGCAATTGCGTCAAATTGACCACTTAAACCTTCAAGTTAAGATTTCGCCCGGTTTGGATTTGTGCCCGGTTGATGGCAATAGGCTCGCCCCCTATTACATGGGACTTAAACATAACTGGCGAAATGTGGGTGTACTAATGGGTACACCTCTGCCTAACCCTTCGGGATAACAGGCGTGATGTTATGTTAAGATTTCGAATCGTGCACAAACACTTAAGAAAACTTGATTAAACTGACGATCATAGATGAAATCATAACTGAAAACATTTATTTCTTGCAAATAATTATGAACAGCATGAGAAACGACAACTCTATCTTCATTGTTAATTTTATATTTCATACAGTACCGACTCAGACGTGTAATAAGCCTTTATGTTGAATGCGAAATCTTTGACAGCGCTTAGGGTTGTGTATTTTGCTGTCTTTAAGAAATGTGTTATAGCCAACGCCCTACATTTATTATTATCTACTTAGTTCAATGATAATTATTTGAGCTAAATGATGCAGCTCAGGTCTACCATGACTTAAATCTGTAACAAATCAGTACTACTTACATTAAAAAAATAGAAAGAACACAATTATTAACTTCGGATTATGTACAACCATTTTACTCAAATTGAGCACTGCATTAATTTTATTTTATTAATTAAAATTATGCATCAATAACTAATCATATTTTTACAGAATTTATTAATCCTCGAATGTGTGTAACTCTATTTAGAATCACGATAAGTAGAAGAAGATAGAGATAGGGAGACCTACGTACATATTACTTAAGCTGTCTAGAAATTCATACACAATTTTATTGACTAAATAAAAGCGGTTTTCTCAGAATGCTGTTAATAAATGTTTACTTGAATTTATTTTAACAAAACTCTTCGATAACTTTTAAATAATGATCTACTGATGAAGATGAAACGAACCATGGACCATGGTATATTAGTTAATAATCGCCGGCAATCATTCTTTCAATAACGTACCGAGACGTTCTAAAATTGCAAAAGAACCATGATGTCAGAACACTGAGGCAGGTATAAGTACGACGGATTAAGTAAGATAGCCATGGATCGCTTTCTTTTCTGCCGACAGCGAGTCTAGGAGATCTATTCAGTTTTGTGCTCAATTTCTCACGGTACAAGCCGAACGCGAGACTTGAGAACAAAACTACTGAATGCATTTGTGGATTTCATTCTTTTTGCAACGAAAACTTAGTTGTCAATCTTTAAACGTTGCACATTTTTTTTGTTATTTTTCCAGACATCCAACGGATTAAATTATGCAATAATCGCCATCAGTTGTTTTGTTAGTTTTGCTTATATAAATCCGGCCAGGTTTTTGTTTAAGTACCTACCTATGCAGAAGTATCGTTACACAAAATGTTTACGTTAAAGAACTGGTTCGTATTTTTAGTACCGAAAATATTGACATTAATTGGTCAATTCATCAAACAGCACCAACATTTTAGTTGGTGTGAATTTTTACTTCAAATAATTTATATTATTACAGTTTGCGTGTTAAAAAAGGAATAAATAAACCATAGATTACGTGATAATTTATTTGTGCCATTGTTTAAATAAAATGTTCAATATTCGTTAGTGATTTTAGTAAGTGGAGCACGCGGTTAAGAAATGAGTACCTATATTATAATTACTTTTAACATGTGGTTAAAATGCTTGACTGTCCTCATTTATACAATAAAAAATGTTTAAAACGTATTAAATATTTGTATTACAAGAACACAGCTAAACTAATAATAGATCACAATATCGTCCACATAGCTGACTTTAAATCATATGTAACCAGAATAAATTTAGTCGTTGGAATCTTTCGATACTAGCAACAGTTTCCGTGGTAACAGTTTGACCGCAGTGGAACTATTACGAAACCACAGTATGGAGCTAAAGCCATCAGTTCCACAGTAATACTAGGTTTACTCGGGCTTATAACACTGCCATTGATACACATACACCACAATACCGAGGTTTAATTTTGACTTCATGTAGTTAGGTATATTCAAGTAATTTTGAACATAGAAGGACTTTTGTAAATCTCTATTTGATTACCATCATATGCCAGCTAATTACTTAGAATGTGTTTACTGGTCAAATATAAGAGATATTAAAGATTCATTAAGTCAGTGTTCAGCAATTTAGCATACAGAAGCATGATATTATTTCCAGTTAGAAGGACATCCTAATACTTATGGATGAACATTGTGGCAGGAGTACCTAATTACCTATCAGAGTTTCTATTGCACAATATAAACATTACAGATGCATCATTAAATTCCGATCAGATTTTGGAAGACCTTGTAAGTGCTTATTAAAGACAAAGCACACCTTATTTCTTGTCTCTTGGCGTCGGGTCTATTAATGGTTATAATTCTGTAAATCGAAAGTCTACATGCTCGTCTTTGTTCCTATGTTCAGTGGCAACTAGTAACAATAACATGAAATGTCGCTTAACATATTCTAGATTATAACCTTTCCTATCTCCATCTTCTGTAATAGTTAGCTTTGATTTAAAGTATAGTTTAGCTTTTAGATTTTACAGACTTTTCAAGTACCTATAAAGGCTAACCAGATACAAACATGTAGCCTACTGAAGATATGTATATTTGTATCGGTAAATTATAACTGTGTCGCTTCAAAATCGAAGTACATCCACGTTTATACTTTGGAAGGTTGGTCTAGACTTCTGTAATTTAAAGTCACGAAACTGTTTGTAAAGCAGAAAACGTACCAAAAGTTGCCCGGCTTATATCTTCCGTTGTTTGCAAGTTATTGTAAAAGGAAACAGCGCCCTAGCTCACTTAATCATGCCATGTAAATATTTGTACAGATATTATATTAAAAAACCTCGCATACACTTGAACAAACTAAGTACCATACCCTAGCACACATCAGCATCACTCTATTGTCAGAGGGTCGCACATTCCCATTTTAATAACGCACTTCGGAAAATCCTAAAGGATCACCATCTGTGATGCTTTTTAACTTTTTACCCGACTGCAGCAGAGGAAGGGTAATGTTTTTTTTATATTTAGGGGGAATATAAAAATGACATTACTTATCTTACAGTGCCGGAAAATCCTATTATTCTAAAATATTATAAGTGCGAAAGTTTGTGAGGATGTATGTGACTATGGGTGTTTGTTATTCTTTCACGCAAAAACTACTTAACGGATTTGGATAGAATTTGGCACACATATAGTCTGGAATAGCACATAGGCAACTTTTTAACCCAGCAAAATTTACGGCTCCCGTGGGATAATATATCAAAGAAGTCGAAGTCGCGGGCACAAGCTTAGTAGTCTATAATAAAAAAAAATCTCTATTCTCAAGTCAATGAGCAGTAATAAAGCTTGCTGAACTTAGAACATAACTTACTCTATGAATCCTCAATGCATCATTTCAACTCTACGAGATTCTTGTGTCCCGACTTAAACTTGAATCACGAGATTTGAATAACCGTTTTAGTGTGATTAGCCTGTTCCCTCGTCTCTACCAATGAAAAAGAGTCAAGCTCGAGTTGGATGCGCGTGATTACGATATTTTAGACAATACCGGTTTTACTATTAGGAATAAATTATTGTTATTTACAAACTGTAGTACGAGACGAGCTTCTTTGAGAATAGTCGTTGGAACACGAAGTTTGCTTCGTGGTAATATAAAAAAATGTTCGGCTTCATTTTTTGTGTCTTCTATTTGAAAAGTTCTAATAAACTCTTCATTCATAGTAATGAATTTTCGGTAATTCCTAGAGTTTTGTATTTAAAAATGTTCATAAATCCAACAAAAAATACATACAGTTACATATCTCCCACATCTTGCTTCAAATAATAAACACTTTGTTAAGTATTGATGTAATTATTGCATACAACCTACAGGTCTACAATTGGAATTAATGTTTCCGTTATAAAGGAAAACCGAATGTGGAAAACTTATTTATGTATAATATCACTTATTATTTATTAAACATCTGGTTTAAAATAACTAACCAAATGTTGCTAAATTGTAATATAATAGTACAGGTAAGGTAGAACGCAATTTTCAGCAAACTATTAACTATGTATAACCGCATCGTCGCTCGGCATCCCTCATCGAGTGATTATGACGATATGCCAAACCGATTAGGTACTGATCAATTAATTGTAGACATGGTGCTGAGTTATAATCGAATTTACACGCCATTAACTGTTATTTGAATAAGTAAAACTTCGACACAGTGTCGAGAGGTGTTATCATTTTACAATAATCACGTACGTAGGTAGTCATTGCTGTTAAAGGCGCGGAATTTTGATTTTAAAAAATTTAAAAAGCCCCGATTTTGTTTTTTTATTTTAATGTTGATTTAATGCTGTCTGTACTTTTACTGAGATGCTATTTTATATGATTAGATTATTATTTAATAATGAAGCCTTGTAAAATCGTATTTATTTAATTAGCGTGAAGTATACCAATTTGATATTTATTAGTAAATGGGTACAAAACACGCTTAAGTCAACCTCCTTAAACTCAAATACTATCTATCAAGTTGAGAGGAGGACCATACCCCAGTTCCGTGTATCAGGGACCGTTGTTGAACGCCCATTGTGCCAGCCACATTCAAATAGTAACACGAGGGTGGTGTGAAGTGTTTCACGCGAGCCCGTTCAATTGTATACAGGTAAAAAGTATTGACAAAGCGGCCGTGTAGGTTGTTGCCTGGCTCTCCGCGGGACGCTCGCTCACTAAACACGCTCTAACAGTACAAGTTCGCTCTATTTGAACAATCAATATGTGGGCTTTCTTATCGTGTTGTTTTTACCTCTCTATCCTGAAGAATGTGACTTCAGTGTTGCAAGTTGTATTGTCTGAGCTTTTGTTATTTTTTTCATTTCCACAAAAACCTATGGGGTTTCCTATACTTAGATCTTTTCACTTGAGTTACTTAATTACACAACAAAAAATGCAGTAGTCAAAATAGCATTGGTCCAGGTAAGTACGTAGTCAGTACCTACCTATTGTACTCATTTTAAAATGTGAAGTTAGTTTTATGAAAACTGTTAGAAAGACAATGGTAGGATCCTATCATTTGCCAAAGTCAAAGCGTTGCGAAATGATTGTGAATGAATGTTGAATGCTGTGTGAGAACCAACACAATGTTAACGTGGGAACTGAGGGAACTCAAATAAATTACTACTCGTTTTCGGGTATTTTTGAATATTAGCTTAGCAACTAAAATTAAAGGGGTTCACATTTATTTGCTTATACGATCCCAATCGTAAAAGGATCTTACTTTCTTTTAAACTAACACGAAGATAAAAGTAAGTAGATACCTACCTAATGGAATTGAATAATGCTTTTCTCATTACAATTGTTTTAATATTTTGAAATGTAAATATGTACGTATCTTTAAATAATTTTTGACAACAGTTACTTATAACGTGATAATTATATTACCTAAATTAATGAGTTGGCCTTTATAATCATAGATAGGTAAAATATCCTTTATTGTAGGAACACTATAATAAAAATAAATTTATAAAAAACCTGCTGATGTATAGTAAAGATAAGTAAGTAAGTAATTTTTTTTAAACAAGTCTTTATTTTCGGATTCGATTCTGCGGGCCGTGGACGAACCTAACGAGGCAAGCCACGCCACAGTGCCTCAAAATTGTCAATAAAACATAAGATCTATCATAGAATCCAAGATTTGTTAGATCTAGTAACAAGAATATACCTACTTACTTATTAAAAGATGTACTATGGTAGGTATTACCCACTAAGACAAATAATAGAGTAAAGTGACTTTATTGTCTGTACAATACTACACACAAACGATGCATAAACCGCAGAATATAAAGCTTTTCTTATGTACTATAGTACTTATACTTGCTGTAGTAAACGGTGCGTGGTGCCTTTACGAACCACGTCCTTTCCTTATGTGATGACTAGTAATGCTAGCTATATTGTTATGCAATTAAAGAGAAAGATTTTAGGATTATGAAGGTTTTGTCTTACTTTAGTGCTCTTATACTTTTTATAATAATTCCTACATTGAGTTCAAAACTCTATGCACTCTACTACTTTGGTTTCTGTAACTTGCATTATTGCTTATTTATTTTTTGATAGCCTTAAAATATTTTGTGTCAATATGCCTAGCCTTTTCCAACTATGTTGGGGTCGGCTCCCAGTCTAACCAAATGCTGCTAAAAGTGGCTTCGGAAAGTCAACCACATATTTTATTCTCCTTTCTTATGAAAAATAAAAATTCTAGAAAGTACACAGTGCTTTTTACAGTTGCAGTTAATGTTGAAAGCACGTAGCGTGACCACGTGCTCCGTTATTTTTAGTTCAAAGTCTAGAATGCTCGCCGGGATGCTAACCGCACGAATGTAGATCATAAAAGTTTTTATTTATATCTAGATATACCTACACGGTGAAACGGACATCCTAACGAAGACTTTTACAACGAATTCAGTAAACAATTCTAGATCAACAAGCAAAAAAAAATAAAATCGACGATTTAAAAAAAAATCTGTTCAATACAAAAGCGGAACATCTACTTACACGAACGAAATGTATGAGAGGTTTTTTTTTCGCTAGGGATCTTCACTTACTGCGACAACACTGGCGAAGGGTTAAAAAATTACTAACGTTCAAAGTGACCATTAGCATGACCACAGTATCAATGTCTTTTTGTCTAACGCTGTTAAGTGCTGTCTATTTGGGTTGGTAAAGCTTAAAGCAGCTTTAACTTCGGTTGGGCTTGCTATTTCCATGGTTCAAGGTGATTGCGGAAAAAAAGCCCGCCACACTGTTCCCACCCACTGCAACTCCTGAAAGCCAGAATCAACAGTGGAGGCCACCAGAAAACAGCACAGTATGTAAAAGTGTCTGGCATAATTTCAGCACTTTCTTCAGCTGACAGTCCGTCGTGAGTGAAGTCTTTGGCGTGACACGCAAAAAGCGAGCTGAAAAATTCCCAGTTCGCGCCTTTACATTTATATCTTAAGTTACCAGTAATATGGGACGGACCTTGAGTAAACATAGGAACAAATTCGTACACGATCAGGCGATGATCACTACAAGACGCGTCCGGTAGGACACGCCACCTAACTAAGCGAACGTCAACTTTAGAATGATTGCGGAAATCAACTTGCTACTGAATGATAAGTTTGGGGGTAACTTTGAAGCGTATACGTATGTCCTAAACTACGATAATTAATAAGCGAACGCCCGAGTTTCTTTGACCATCAGATGTACTAAAAAGTTGACTTCGCGAATATGTCGAGATATCGAACTTATAGCACTATCGAAATATTAAAATTTGTTTTACCTAAGTACATTAAAAATCGTGTTTCAGGATTAGTAATAGATATTACTGATTGAACTATATTGGAAAGTAGGACCTAAAGGTCCTAGGTGAACAGTGAGTGACTGTAAACAGTCTTTAACAGCTTCATATTGGCAAGGCCCAACGTAACAACGACAAAATAACCACCTTATGGGAAAAATAGAACACTACTTTTTACTTCTTACTACCCACCAGTCGGCGGGTAACATGCAAAGGATTAACATTCCGGAGGCGTAACTATGGCACGTGTGACCGGGGTATGATCAACTCGCTGGCATTTCCCTCACGTTCCACGCTAATGATCTTGGATTCATGGCTTGACATGTTGTTCGGCATGCGTTTGATTTGATATTTTAATTATGTTTTATTATTTTAGAGGAAGTGAACATAACATGCAGTGTTGTACCTCCCCATTAGAACAGCCAGTAGCCAGCCAGTTATATTTCGCCAGTTATGTTTAAGTCCCATGTAATAGGGGGCGATCTTATTGCCAACAACCGGACACAAATCCAGACTCCGAGGTTGCTACTAGGAAATTCCTGATGGGAAAACCCAATAACACTGCATGACCTGGGAATTGAATTCAAGGCCTAATGCTCAGCAATTGTGCTTTGCGACCACTAGACCAACTAGGCAGTCTTTATTAATAGAAGAACCGAAATTATAAGTGGTTTTTTTAAAGTTTATTGATGACATTACTGACATCATTCCGTGCCTCGGAAAGCACGTTAAGCTGTTGCTTCCGGCTGTCATACATGGATCTTTGACAGTCGTTACGAGTCGTCAGAAGCTTGAAAGTCTGACAACCAGTCAAACCAAGGGGTATCGTATTACCCAGTTACTGGGTTGTGGAGGTCAGATAGGCAGTCGCTCCATGTAAAATACTGGTATTCAGCTGTGTCCGGTTAGACTGGAAGCCGACCCCAACATAGTTGGGGAAAGGCTAAACAGATAATGATGATGATTGATGAACACAAATGAGGATAATGATTATTCCTAGTTAGACACGTACATACATACAGGTGCTACATTAATGAAAACATGCTAGAAATTATTTAGTAATCTTGATCAGATTACTAAATAATTTCTAGCATGTTTCTAAGCAAATTATGAGTATTTTAATTTTTTCAATTAAAACTAATATGATCAACTCTTACGATATAATCATAAATATACATTATGATACTATAGTGAGGTAAGTTTGTCATTACGGCCGAGGCTAAATTGCAGCTCGAGCCGAAGGCAAGGACATATCGAAGCCGAGCCGAGGGTGTAACGAAAAATGTTTGCGGGTGATATAATGTAAGTACGGCATTTTTCAACACACTAAATAGCACGCAATTGGCTTTTTCACAGTTTGTGTTAAACTATCGTTAATAATTTCATTATTATTCGTAAGTATTTTATTGTTTTACTTTTTTCAGTTTATTGAAATAATTCAATTTTTCGAAGAATTTTCATCATTTGAAGACGACATTTTTTTTATAATCACTAAACTTCTTAGTACTTACTTAGTGTGTTGAAATAATTTTTATCGACGTTTGCTGTTAACCTTACGTGTGGTATATCAAAACTTGTCGTTCTGAGTTCCGTACGTCATCGTCTCAGCCACAATCTAACTATGTCTCGTGTGACATCCCTAAGGGCTCCGAAAATATCGTTCAATGAGAGTTTTATTGCCACAGGCATATGCGAGAAGCAACGATGTAGCGCTCAGTAGGTAATCGAATTATACTAACTGTATCTACCTTACCGCTTCATATCGATTCGATACAATAACGATTATTACGTAATAATTATTGGTCAAGGATAGGACGAAGTTAAACGTTAAAAAAACCTGCCGTAGTCTGTAATATTGTAATTTCCAAAGACAAAATGTTCATTTTACCTTCTAAGCAAGAAATATCCTGAAAAGAATACTAAGAGCAGATATCTCTTTATTAAAAACTGTCATTTTCCTGTAAGTTTTCTTTCATAGGTAGGCACCTAAGTATCATACAAAAACTTGAGAACAAAAAGGGCCTACTTACCCCAGTTTTATAAGAATAAAACGCTCCACACACACCCACATAATAATCTGTATTATGTTTCGTAAAAGACACGGCACGACGATAGTATAATATTTTGAAATGCAAATGAGAGTCGCTGAAAGTACGTATGTTTAGGAAAAGCAAAACAATGTTATGTAACACATTTCGCGCACGTTGCACATTTCTTCTACCTTCATTCCTCGCAAAGCTTTTGTCCTGTACCTACTAGCAGACTTCGAAATGTGTCCTAAAAAGACTAGAAAGGAAAACTACTTTCATATTAAGTATACCGTACGTTTGTATGAAATCAGTGACTGATGAGTGACGTGCCGACCAGTGCTAATGATGCAGTTTCTCGCTCGTAACATGTGCGTCCACTATTATTTAGCATATCCACAGTAGGACCCCACAGCTTCGTGAAGGACTTGGGCATAACGTGCACACAATGTATTTCGCGTGTGGAAGCGACATGCCACGCCCTGTTTTACGTATCAAATGCATGCTCTGTAATGCCATTACATTTGTAAATATCTATGTACCTTTATTATCTACAAATCGCTTGCGTTAGAGAGTCACATATAGACATAGAGAGTCTATGTATATCTGTAACGCAAGAGATATTAACATTAATCAATTATTATCCGGTTCAAATTCAGTCTTGAATGTCAAATAATGTCAGTAGTTTATCTACTTATCTCATTAGTTAAGTTACTCTAGGTAAATCCTGATAGCGTTCCATTATTTCACGTTTCTGGAATAAGATAATATCTTGAGTTATGGACTTATTTATTATAATATTGACTGTTAAAAACTAGTGAAAGGAGCATTCTGCTACCCACGCACCACGAGAAACTTCCTCGACCCGCATTCAATCTGCGTTACTGTAGTGAGCTAAGCGTAATTTCTGCTATAAAAAGTGCGTATAAAATAACATCGTTTGAAAGCTCTCAAAACGCTTCGTGGCACTATTATGGGTCGATTTTTTGAAAAGATTGTTCGCAAACACGTGTAGGTGGCACGTAAGGTGGAGGGTGAAACAACACGAGCCATTTGTAGGCGCCAAGTGTTTGCTGAAGAGTCGCTGTGGCATCGCTAATGAGCAGGGAATCGGAGAAAGTGGTAGTGTGCGATGTGAACCGCAGAAGCCGCACCGACAGTCGCACTTGTACGAGTTGTACGTGCAGTAACCGCGGTGAGGTGCCGCCTACTTCCTCTCCGCTCGCCCTCTTGTTGCCGTACATGTTTAACATACTATCTCCGGCCTCCATTCGTATAGACAAATACAACGGCCATGTGTACTGAATACAATGTTAATTAGATTTGTCATAAGACGCGATGTGACGTTGATTTGGAAAGCTCTGCGGTGTGCACAACATTGATTTGAAGTGTTTAGTTTGACAAATAAAATCAATTAAATCTAAAGTAGGTACTTAGCTCTTGTTTCAACATGTTAAAAAAAATCTCCTTACATTTTTTTTGTGAATTGTTAAAGTAAATTAACAAAAGTAACGCAGTCGACGAGTCTGGTTTTCCTTTAGCGAGGTACCTACTTCTAATTTACAAAGTTGGAGGTTGGTCGAGTGGCGAGTGTCCGTTACGTAATTGCAGTTGACGCGAAGAGACGGATGCGTAACGGCCGGGCTGCCGGAGACGACGTGGTCTGGACAAGCGAAACCTGCTGGACAAGCGCGGTTCGATGCCCGGCCGAGCACTTGTCGCGTTCGTTTGTATCATTTTTTCTCAGCTCTCCCATAACCATACACTATCATGGCCTTGATTTTTTTTATAACGTGTCTTATTTTCAACCACATAAAATTGAATACGGAGTCTTAATTCTTATTTTGTTTTTAATACAAGATGATAGAGATTTATTACTTATTTATTATTTATTTACTTAGTATGTATACCTTAAACCATTATAATCACGTATAAATTGAGTCTTGATTTCTCGACTGTCGAAACTAGGGTTTTAAAGGAAACTCCTTCGCTTCCGTGCGGAACTTCCGCGAGAAATCGTAACTCCGCCTTTTTTGCGAATTGTAACTTACCTTTATTTACGTTGAAATACAAAGCGCGAGAGTCAAGATTTTTTTCCCATCGTTCGCACTTATTATACGTACTTACCGGTATACAATATAATTTGCCTTTTCTTGATTTCGACTACCAGTAAAGTTTGTAGGGATAAGAAAGTGTACTATGTGCCGATGTGCCTAAATAGGCACGAAGTAACACTTTACCTATTAACTTTCTAGTTCTTTAATAAATCATGAAATAATCTTTTTTAGGATTATCGCATGAACCGTAATAGCTAGAGAGTTGAAATTTCCACCGATGTGTAGGTATTTCTATTGCCGCTATACCGCTATCACTACATAGTATAAAACAAAGTCGCTTTCCCTGTCTGTCTGTCTGTCTGTCCCTATATATGCTTAGATCTTTAAAACTACGCAACGGATTTTGATGCGGTTTTTTTTAATAGATAGAGTGATTCAAGAGGAAGGTTTATATGTACAATACATGCACCCGTGCGAAGCCGGGGCGGGTCGCTAGTTACCTATATAAAAGGGGGTAAATGGGCCATTCAAGAAATCTGTTTTTTTTTTCTTTTTTGGCGCGATACTATAATGGCAATACTGTGCAATATCTTCTACGATGGTACGGAAGCCTTCGTGTGTAAGTCTGACTTGCCCTTGACCGGTATTTTTTCCATTTCCACCTCCGTTAACCTCCGTATCCACGGACGCAAAGCCCCTACATCTGCCCCCGCTACCGCTAAGAAGGCCTCTGTTACAACCCTAGTCGAAACCAATGATTTCCATAATGATTGTTAAAGCACACACTTGATTGCTATCGTCAAGCTAAATAGCCATCTGCTTTGTCCGCAACCTGTATATTGCTATTCACCTGTCTCCTACAAAACCCTGTTTGCTGAGTAGTTCTATGTGATCCGCAGTTATTTAATAAGTTCGCTGAGTAAAGACGCAGTGCCTGGGCGAGTGTTTGCGCGAGCCCGCCGAGCCCGGACGTCGAGGCGTCGTGTTTGCACTCAATAAGCCGTTGCAAACAGTCTTTGGTCGACCTATTCTTTATCCAAAGCCTTTAACACTCGCACTGTAATGTAAGTTAAAGTGATTCAACAAACCTTGTTTTGTTAGAAAGCAAACAGCGCCGACTTGGGATTTATGCCTAGATTGTAATGATGGATAGAAAACAATGGTGATTGCGATTTTATGTGAGTGCTCAGGAAACGATTGTTTGCATGACAAAAGTAGACTACGATTCAAACCTTTACGCACGTCATTAGTCATCGTCAACCACGAATTTACATGTTTTTACAATCACGTAGCAATTGTGATTACTGTCAGCTTAACGTTTGGGCACTTAAGTTCGCTACGGGTCAATGCTAATTTCCATACCTGACTTTCGTCGTTACTCTAAAAAAATAATAATAAAAAAGTAGTTGGCTGCAGTCAAGCAACGCCGTAGAAATGCTCGGAAGCGCAGGTAGAGATATATACATCATTCATTAGCTTCTGCCCGCAGCTTCGCCCGCGTTTAAAGTAACTTTCCGCAAAAGTTGAACTACTATCCAAAGGGAACACATTACCGGGATAAAAAGTATCGTAATGTATGTGTTAATCCAGGAAATGGTCCATCTATGTGCCAATTTTCATCCAATTCTGTTTCAACGGTTTACACGTGATTAATTAACACACAGTCAAACATCTAAATATCTTCACAAACTTTCACATTTATTATATACTAGCTTTTGCCCGCGACTTCGTCCGCGTATATGTCGGTTATCGCGGACGCAGACGAAGTCGAAGTCGAAGTCGAATAAAAACTAGCCTATGTCCTTTGTTGGGGTTCACACTTACCCTGTACCAAATTTCACACAAATGGGTTCAGTAGTTTAGGCGTGAAGAAAAGACAGACAGACAGACAGACAGACAGACAGACAGACAGACAGAAAGACAGACAGACAGACAGAGTTACTTTCGCATTTATAATATTAGTTAGGATAGTAGTAGGATGTACTCTCCCCGAAGCACCTCATGTACCTACAGCCCAACACACACAGAGAGCGGGAGCACGTCCCGCTCCCGCTCTCTATGTGTGTTGGGCTTAAATGTTGATGGATGGTCCCCGTACGGAGTACGTATGGAGCTAGAGAACATTGTTTTAGCTATTGTCGCCGACTCGAACAAAAATAGAAATGCAAAATCTCTTGATCTCAGCCGGAAATCACTTCGTTTATTCGATGTTGTTTGAAGTTTGCAGATTGAACATAAGATTGGATCCAGTCCCAGATTTTTATTTTGAATTCTGGGCAAAAGCTCTTTTCAGTAATTAATTCAAATGTACCGCATTATTTTCTTTCTAGACTTCTACTTATCTAATGTAGGCATGGTAAAAAGTCTCGTACCTACTTACTTATGGAATATGATGATATTACTTAGTACTTAAACAGGGTGGCCCAGATAAGGACGTCCGAACGACGTCCTTATCTAGGCCACCCTGTATCTATACTAATATTATAAAGCTGCAGAGTTTGTTTGTTTGTTTGTTTGTTTGTTTGTTTGTTTGAACGCGCTAATCTCTGGAACTACTGGTCCGATTTGAAAAATTCTTTCAGTGTTAGATAGATTAGTTATCGAGGAAGGCTATAGGCTATATACCATCACGCTACGACCTACGGGAGCGGAGCAGTAACCAAAGACGCGGGTGTAACCGCGGCGGACAGCTAGTGTATTTATACATATAAATGGCCTAATTCAAATAAATGATTTGACTTTGAAATATTTTGACGTTGACTTTGACTTTGATATAGGTAGGTACGTATAGGAAATAGCTCTGTTACTTTCTAGATCACTGACTTTCCTTTTTTGTTTATTGATTGTTCAATGTGCAATACTAATATCATTTTACCGCAATAATTTCCTTGAAACCTAAATAAACAAATAAGTACTATGTAATCATAGAAATCTAATTAACCGAACGAATGCACCACAAAGTTCCATGAAACACTCGGGCGGGACCTACAAAGAATTCGCGTTTTGCAGCAAATAGTTATAACTGAGCAGTACTCCGGTGTTGTAATACGATTTCTTGTTATTTGAGAGATCGAATGAGCTGATTGCTATTTAATTAGAATAATTTCCCATGCCCACCGCATTGTTCCGTAGATACCTACTTGCTTTTGTAAAGTAAACCAATTTTCGTTTTCCGCTTTACTTTGAATTTCAAATTTATAATACTTAACTTCTTGTTCAGACTGTGTTACTGTGTTTATTATTTAGTGCCTGTACTGTCATCTTGTCATTTAAAATAACAACATCGTGAGGAAACCCTGGACTTATACCAGCCTATTACTGTCCCACTCATACCATGTCAGAGGCCCTTGTGGCGGTTTAGAAACTCTGACACTAGGCTGTGTGGAGACGTAAGACCTTACTCCCACACGATAAAGAAAGATTAAAATTAAACAGAATACAAAAACTTTATTCCGTGCATGTGATTCTTAGTTATAATTTAATTGCCTTTTAAAATGATTCCCCAGATTTTCCTGGGTCATTCTTACCCGATTTGTATCTTTGGACAATAACTGTACCTACCTATCGTTTTGAAGACACTGACACCCCTGCATCCTGCTATAATAAGTAGAATTTTATTTTGTAACTAGTCTACTGAAATATGATAAAATTCAAACATTACTTTATGTAACTATGACCATGACACCGCCTAAACTTGAATAGCGTGTGAACGGTATTATTTAAGTGCGTAAATAACGGTGTTGGTATGTCATAAATTCCATTATTACAGCATATGTTACATTTGTATTGGATCAGCAAAACATAGCCGGCAATTTCTTGACAATATTTGTAACATGTATCAACAAGGATGAATGCAAAACATTGAATAAATAAAATAGGGATATTTTCAGGCCTGGAGATGTGTCTTATTCGAGTACGATTACTGTACCAGTGTAAGTTCAAACCATTTTAGGTTTCCGTCCTTACGATACGCCTATCGATATCCTAAAACGTTGATACTCATTTTTTTGTGTTACTGGTTATAGACTATGTACTGTTAAAAATCTCTGCAAGAAAACTATTTGTACAAAAAGTAAACGAAGTTAATAAAAAAAAGATATCCCATTGATAAGCAATTTAACACGATAATAGATTTACAAATCGTCGTAATGGTCGAGGAAGAAATAATAAAAGGTTTTTAATGATGATATTAACAAAAACATCAACTCAACTTTCTAGTATTAGTTAGTTACTTTGTACAAAAGCTGCATTGCAAACTATTTAATAAAATTGCCTCGACTAATGTCAACTGACCTTTCTGACCAGATTAAAGTCAGTATTATTAGTAGGTATTAAAGCTCCTGATATTCAGCCAATTTAAAAGTAAGTAACTGTATCTTAGCTAATTGTGATATGACAATATAAAGCTTGACCTACAAACTATGCACCTAACTAATATGAACCTGACAGTTGAGTAGACAGTACACAATGTTATTCTATAACTAGCTTCTGCCCGCGGCATCCGTAAATAAGTAAAAAGTTACTTTCCGGAAAGTAAGTTGAACTATTATCCTAATGGAACACATTATAGGGATAAAAAGTATCCTACCTATGTGTTAATCCAATAAATGGTCTATCTATGTGCCAATTTTTATCCATATCTGTTCAACGGTTTATGCGTGATTGAGTAACAAACATCCAAACATCTAAACATATTCACAAACTTTAACATTGATAATATTAGTAGGATTACAGATTATGTACAGTCAGCAAAACAGATAGGTATGCAGGGTCGTCAGATATAAATTAAGTTTTCTTGACGTCTTCGATTGAAACTTAACTTAATTAATGAACCGTTTATTATCTACTATTTAAAGTAAATTACATTTGAAAACATTCATCGGTTTCTCAGAAAACTATAACTATATCTGACGTCCCTGCATACCTATCTGTTTTCGGACTGTACATGGATAGTTAGGTTATCGAAACAATGCTTTTGTCACAATTCCATGATACCAGAGAGCTCATTATCATTTAATGAACTGTGACGTAATAATTTTACATTATGCCAACACAATACACCGTAACATTGTTTAAACAAAATTTTATATGAATAGGGTAATCAATTTTTAAATTTTTAGTACAGACCTATCTTTAACTACCCTAACGATTTGTACTACTGATATTGAACCATTTACAGATTTTGTTCCTGAAAGGAACAAATAGAACTAAGTAATGCTGAAGTAATATTAAATAAAATAAATAAAATAAATAAAATAAATAAAATAAATAAAATAAATAAAATAAATAAAATAAATAAAATAAATAAAATAAATAAAATAAATAAAATAAATAAAATAAATAAAATAAATAAAATAAATAAAATAAATAAAATAAATAAAATAAATAAAATAAATAAAATAAATAAAATAAATAAAATAAATAAAATAAATAAAATAAATAAAATAAATAAAATAAATAAAATAAATAAAATAAATAAAATAAATAAAATAAATAAAATAAATAAAATAAATAAAATAAATAAAATAAATAAAATAAATAAAATAAATAAAATAAATAAAATAAATAAAATAAATAAAATAAATAAAATAAATAAAATAAATAAAATAAATAAAATAAATAAAATAAATAAAATAAATAAATAAATATCTTGGGATATTATGGAATGTTTAATCCAAGCCATGGTCGAGTGTTGATAACCTTTCTGCTTTGTGGGCAGTTATTATTTTATGCCACAACTATTATAAACTACATAAAATACACTAGGTACCTACCGTACTTAATTAATTAATTATTTATTCTCTATAGACACTTACACGCTCACACACACACCCCCTTACTTAATTACTTATAGTTTTGCATGCCTTAATCGGTAGAACATAGTGAACTGCGCATTCACTCAACATCTTGCAATGTATTTAAAACTGTGTTCAGCAATATAGATTTGATTTGATTTTGACTTTTCAAACCTAAAAAAATATTTATAGGAGGTCCACCTACTCTCATGGAAGTGTTCTAGGAAAAGCCGTTTCTTTTGGTATTAGGAGGGCTAACGGTGTGGTCAGTAAATTTTGCATTTCATCGTTATAAGTTAGTTATATACACTCTTCACAATTGCATATCATCGTGCACTACTTTACATGCTTGAGTTTAAATTATAAGATTTCCGTTTGTCTAACTGGTATTTTTTTCTACTTTCAGGTATACATATATTACATACAGTTATACAAGTATAATGTAGTCATATCGGGGACAACAGTTTCGTAAGTATTTTGTTATTTACTGTAAAAAGTAATACCTACTGTTGGAAATTACGTCTTCAAACGTTTGTCAAATCTAGTTACCTACAGCTAGCTTATAGGTAATTGTGTGTCTGTCTACTTAGTTATTCCATCTATTGATACAGAAATCACAGAAACGAAAACTGAAATGTACTTACGCGATATAAATAGAGCTGACATTAAAAACATTATCAGTAGGTGTGTATTGGGGTACCTGGATCAAGAGATCCAGGTACCCCCAATACACATTTCAAAATGAGTGTTGTATTCAGAAATCCTCTATTCAAAATGAGTGTTGTATTCAGAAATCCTCTATTCAAAATGAGTGTTGTATTCAGAATCCTCTATTCAGAATGAGTGTTGTATTCAGAAATCCTCTATTCAAAATCCTCGTTTCGAAATGAGTGTTGTATTGAGAATCCTCTATTCAAAATGAATGTTGTTTTCAGAATGTTATATTTAGAATCATCTATTCAAAATGAGTGTTGTATTTAGGTACCCCCAATACACATTTCAAAATGAGTGTTGTATTCAGAAATCCTCTATTCAAAATGAGTGTTGTATTCAGAAATCCTCTATTCAAAATTCTCTTTTCGAAATGAGTGTTCTATTCAGAATCCTCTATTCAAAATGAGTGTTGTATTCAGTATCCTCTATTCAAAATGGGTGTTGTAGGTATTTAGATTCCAAATGAAGATTTTATTCAGAATCTCGTAATCCTGTTGGGGTGTGTGTGTGTGTTTGTGTGTGAATGAAGTGATCTTACGAACAGCATTCGTTTGATTAAATATTATGTGCTGTTCATATTAGAATTTACATGCTGTTCTATATGTTAGGTGAGCCGTTATGCATCTGTTTTATGTATATTAAAGCCCATGAGTAATGTAATGAACACAGGTGTTAAAAATAAAACTAAAAGTTGATTATCTCAATATTTATTTTCATGCATAATTTAAAAAAATATTATTTTCAATACACCACTTATTTAAACAAAATACATTTTTTAAGGCACAAATATTTGTATGATTGATACAACTTATAATATCAGGTGAAGTAGAATATTTTTTATACAACGTTACTATACTAGGACACTGCTTACTTTCTAAATTATATACATGATCAATTTCCAATATATCTTTTAACCATATCACTTTTTCGTTACCTTTTGTAAATATAGTTTTATTTTTTAAAAAATTTGCAAAGTTAGCTTTATAGCTGAAATATGGTACAAAACCTTCATTCCAATGTATTCCCCTGTTTTTTTCAATCCAAGCTACTTGTATCCGTTCTTTTTTCGTTAAGTCATAAAATGGTCGTGGTGGTTTTATCAGCAGTACTTGTATCCGTCCTTCATACAAAATTGCTATTTCTTTTGGAATAAATTTGTTTTCTTCATTCTTAAAACCTTGGACATCCACAATAACATTCATGATAATTTTCTGACAATATTAGTCAAAGGTTTGTATTCGAAAAGTCGATCGTTTATTATTAAACAATAAGCAGATGTATTGTCTGGAATATCTTCTGAACATTCGATTTCTATTCGCACATCGACCGGCCCAGTTTTAAGCGTTTCGTTTTGTCTTGAACAATCAATCACAAAAAGTGGAGCAATTTCTTTAAATTGATTTAAGCTAAGCAACGGATCTATACCCAAGTTATAATACGACTGACGAAAGTTAGCATACATTTCGTATAATATACTATATTTGTTTTCGTCAAATTTCAGATTGAGTGAGTCATATGGATAATATTGCGAATTTAAAAATAACTTAATATTGCTTATATTACAATGATCAAATAAGGAAGAACTTTTAGTTTTATTAGTTTTTCGGTTAGTTTGCAAACCAAATATAACAAACCTTGGTTTCTCTAATTGTGAAGTTGTCTTTACAGACCATGAATGCTTGGTTGTTTTCGGTAATAGCGGATATTCATATAAATCCCAATTTCTAAACGCTAACTGGATGGACCGGTCTCTATCCAAACTTTTAAGCAATGATATTTTGTTACGATCAGAGACTTTGATATGCGGCACACGCCATTGTACTTTTTGTATATCTATTTCTAGGATATCATTTTTCTCCATAAGCACACTGTTCAATGCCGAGCTGCTTCTTTGTAAAATTAGTTCATGTTTACAATTAATTATTATTTTGTTATAATCTTCTGCAAATCCTAATATTCTATTCAGGGGTACAATAGCGCTAAAATGTCCATTTCGTATTTTGGTACCATTTAAGTTCCATCCCCAAATTGCTGCAGCTTTACTTTCACCTTCATTCATGGAGACATACGATTTTAAAGTAGTTGTGATACCAGCATTTTTAATGCGGTCGATTTCAACACCATTTAATTCGTATCTAACATCTTGAAACAAATGTAAGATTGGGTTGTTAATGAAATCAACATCTTTTTTTATTATTTTTCCTGCTGGATCTTTTGTAGATACACTTGCATACCCTTCTATAAAAATTGAACTGTTGCAGGGCAATACATACAAATCTTGATGATGAATGGGTATTCTTATTTCATCATTTTCTTTAAAACTAGAATTATATGGATTGTAGCTATGAACCTCATAACTTTCGATGGAGTTGTCATGTTGCACTAAATCTGTTATTTGAAGCATGTTGTTATTATTTTAATTTTAATCCAATATCTCTGAGAAATCTTTTATTCTCTTTAGTAATTTTAATTCGTCTTTTAATGTTTAGAGTGTTGACACGTCTAACTGCTTTGGAAACAGGGAGAGAAATATTTAATTTTCTTCTTACGGTAGGCGTTTTATTAAAAACTAGCATGTTGTTTCTACAGTAAAGTAGGTAGTATTTACTATTTTAAACTAAGCTCAATTACTCTTTACAATGTGAGTAGTGATTATCACCACATACAATCTAAAAATGTGAGCAGTTTATCAGGATATAAACTTTTATACCTATTTCTATGAGTTACAACAACACTTATCTAAATTAATAAAATAATCTCTATGTTATGCTACTTTATTATCTTTCCAAAATGACTTAAGAAATTTTAAACACAAGTGTCCACAATTATACAAATGATCACGCTGCACGTTTTCATAATTGTAGTGAATTTTATTTCCTACATATTTCATAAATTCTTTTGGAGGTTTTAAGTCACCATAACTGTCAAAATATTCAATGTATTCATTTATTTTACCATAGGCTACCCAATGAGTACCAGAGTTTTCAGAGGAGTCAAGATTAATCACTCCACATTCTATCGGTAAAACTTTATCTGGTAATTTATCTCTCATAAACACGCCTCGGAAGAAGGGTATATTATTCGAGTGTTTGATTATGTCGATATTGGTTAAAGCTCTGTTGGGTAGCCGAGATTTCAGTTTTTTTTCTCTGTTAAGTAAATGCCTAAACCATCCTTGTAATGCTTGAGATGTAATCCTCTTCCAATGAATAACGCCTCCATTTCCTTGTTGTGTCGTTGTGCTTCATACAATTGCTTCTTAGCTGTTTTATATGCGTTAATTGCTTTTGCAATACCAGCAGCACCTCCTGCTAAACTGCCAGCAGCAGATAATCCAGCAAATATTGGTACTAAAGGAAGAAATCCCCCAGTTTTTGGTACTGGTATAATCCTAGGTAATTTGATTGGTGTATCTGATGCAAATTCTTTTGCTGCTGCGTAAGCTAATTCCATCAATGCTTTCTTACATGTTGGTTTTAATTTTGTAATGCGCTTTTTAGTGTGGCTAACAATCTTTTTAAGAGTTTTCTTAAAACCAGCTCCTGTTTTTAGTTTATTAATGTTTTTGTTGTATGCTGATGCTACTGTATTTTTCGTGTTTGGAATACGTCGCATGATTTTCATCGCTTTTATTTTTTTCTTCAGATAAATAGAAAAGGATTTTTAATTGATACAAATAAGTCTTTTTTGTTTTAAGAACAAATCCATAATGAATTGAAAAAATATGTGTATTTGCTTAAATACTTATTACAACAATCTTTTGTTTAATCACTTAAAATACATTTGTTTTATCTATCCAACTGTTTTCGCCAGTAGGAAGTCCGAGCCACTTTACATATACTTGATTCCCTTTTCTTTTCAATACTTTTTCAACTAAGTACAAATCAGGATGGTTGGTTTTTTGAAGTTCTTGAGCATAAAACGCACCTAGTATCGGCCGGCATCTTGCATCTTCTATCAAGTAGGTTACCGGTTTAGTTTCTTGTATTGTTTTTATCTTAAATATTTCTGTTGACCAATTAGGGTAATAGCCTTTATCAAAACATCCTTTGTATTTACTTATTCTTACAAAATCACCAACACTCAGCTTCCTATACTTGTCACTTTTCTTACATTTAGCCATTTTAATATATCTTTGCATTATGCTTGTTTTATTGTTATGATTTATAGAAGCAGGAGGTTGTCCCACAGTTCTATGAGTAGTATTATTGTATTCATTTACAATTTTGTTGAGCGTTCCATTCATCCACTGATAACTACCGATAAGACTAAACTCTTTATATAGTTTATTTTTTAATGTCCTTATTAATCTTTCTACAATAGAGGCTTTTTTAGTAGAATACGTTGAATAATGATTAATTTTATACTTGGTAACAATATTTTTGAATTTCTCATTATAAAACTCTTTTCCTAGATCAGTTTGCAAATTTCTTGGAACACGACCTTTAAGGCACAAACTTTCAAATGCTGTTGATACCTGTTGCTTATTTTTTTGTTTTAAAGGAACTGTCCAAGCATATTTTGAAAAAGTGTCTATGACTGCTAGTATGTATTTGTAACCACCATTCACTTTCGAAATTGCTTGCATGTCCATCAAATCCGCTTGCCAGAGATCATCGATATCTTTTAGTACGACCTGTCTTCTCGGAAAGTTAACTCTAGCACATTTATGAATTTCATTTATGACATCTACTTTGCTCATAATGCTTACTCAATTTTCCTGCAATTTCTTTCAACGCAATATTTCTTTCAAGATTTCTTACTCTTTCATTTAAAATTGAAATCAGTTTATTCAGTTGCTCTATTTGCATATAAATATTATGTTGAAGTTTTTCGTTATCCTCTTCAGTAATATTTTTACCCGATTCAGTTTCTTCTATTGTATTTGTTTTCTCAATACGGTCTACTCTTATGCTACTTCCAGTTATGACTGATGTTTTATTTCTACGAACAGAATTAATATTTTTATGATCATTCATGTTGTAAAATATTTTGATAACTGAAAGCATTTCTAAGCTTTTTACTCTTTTATAACATCAGCTTCCTTTAGCTCTTCAATGATTGATAGAATTTCATTGTCATGATTGGTATTACCAGCATTTTTTGATGCAATTAGAAGTTTCAGCCTTTCAATTAGTTCATTGGGGTCATCCCAGTAAACATAATCGGTATCACTTTTATATTTTTTTAATTTAGGCAAAAAGCCTCCGCTTTTTGTTTTCATTATCGGTCCTTCATCTTGAACATAACTATTTTGGGAAAACAAAGGTTTAATAATTTGACGATATTTTAAACTTTTATCACCTTTTATCTGACCATTAGGATGAAAGTCTCTTTTGTGTGCGTGCGTATTATGAAGCATATCTTTATAAACAATTTTATCTAGTTCGGTAACCAAACTAAGGTCAGGTTTACTGCGTACCAAAAGTTCCTTTAGGCCTGGTGTTAATTCATAGGACCTTTTATCAATAGTAACTATATTTGTTTTTGGTGAATTACTGCTTTTATTTTCAATGGAAAACGAAACTTTGCTATTCCCCATCATTAGTTTTTTATTTTCACTACGTATTCCAAATGGGACATTCATATTATCATACATTTCCATCATATCTTCTTTATTTAATGATATCAGTGTATCATCACAATATTTAATTGGATATCTTGTAAGAACGTCTTTATAACACTCAGAATCTTCACTTGAATCTATTTTTATACATTCTTTAAAACTTTTATAATCTGGAGCATCATCTATTGATGAGCTGAATCTTCTAATCGTTTCATCTCTTGAAATGTTCAATGTTGGTTTATTTTTGTCATTCGCTTTAATCAATGTTTCTAGTGGATCTGTTATTGGTTTGAAGACCTGCTTAAATTTTAAATTAGCTGTGTCTTCTTCATTTTGTATTGTTTTAATTTTATTTTTAATACTATCGACTGACTCTATCAATTGTTCTTTAATATTAATCTGCATAATGTTTTTTTAAAATGACCCATCCGTTATTTACAGATATTAGATTTCGATTGATCCATTTTCTGTAATGAGCCGATATTTATATTGTACTTCTAGAAGTATATAAATATGTCAAAGCCTTGTCTGTATCTACCTTCATTTAGTGAACAATCTTTATTAATTAATAAAAAGTCAAAGCGGTCTTTCCAAATAGCGGAGCAAAGTTTTTTAAATTCAATCCATTCCATATCAGTGTTCACATGCTCAGTATATATGTGTTTTAAGTTTACCTCGTCCTGTTTGAAGATAATCAAAAGATTGACATTATCTCGTATAAGTTGTTTTGGTATTTTAGAATAGGTCTGTGATAAGTAAAAACAATCTATTTGTTTATGTCTACCCATTGCAAAGTAATTGCGGATATTGATTTGATTTTCGCATGCTACATCATCGAAAATCATTAATGCATTAGATAAAGCATCATTAGGGTGTATGACTTCTTTATTCTCACTGAAGACAAAGAAATTGGCACCTGGTATGTAACTCATAACTTGTTTTAAAAAACAATACTTTGGCTGGAAAGCCATTTTCGAGTATAAGTATATATGCTTAAACTTGACACCATTTTCATGTAATATTAAATTAAGCATTATGTTAGTTTTGCCACAGTTAGATGGACCGCATATTATACATCTAATAGTATTGGGCAAGAGTGCACTATGTTTCACTTTACATGTTTGATTTTCCAATTTTATATTATTAACTTCTAAAGTGTGTGGTTGCTTGATGAACTTCATTATGAAATGTAAGATAAATGTAAATGACTTGTGTATTTATAGGGATCAATAAATAAAACAAAATTCGATGTCCTTACATATAGGTTTATTAACAAAATAATATCAAGGTACTTAATGCTATAAATTAATAGTAAAGGTAAATATAAGACATAAACTATAATACAACGTTATAGTGACCCCAAGGCAATGTTTCGATCTGATTTGGAAGTATATATCTTTTATCGTCATTTCTATTCATCACCAATTTATTTACTTGTTGGGAATACAAAACATGTTTGATTGACTTAATCATATTCATCTTACATGATCTACTTTCATCATCAAATAATGATTTATTGTAATGCATCATCTCTAGCCTATTAGTAACAGAGTTTGAAATACCTTTTGCTTTTTTTAATTCAGTTTTAGATGCCGATAAACAGTAAAGTTTTGCTCTTAAACCAGTAAATTCGTTGATCACGTCTCCACCTAGTTCATCTTTAAATAGACCAGGTACTTTGGCATTTACCCTAGGTATTAAATATGGGTTATTTAAATCAAAATTACTTGTATCAAATTTTTTTAAATTATTTTTTATATCATTGTAAATATCTTCCGTGTAAAATAAATAAAGAAGACTGTCGGTGTCTGTGTAACATAGCCTGACATTATTCATATATTTTTTTTTAATATTGTAATGATAATGATAAAGGTGTAACTTAGCATATTCTAAAACAGTAAAACCTATATAAATCGGTCTGTCTAAAACAATTCTCTCGGGTTTTAGTTGCACAGCTACAAAGTTTTCCGAAAATATCGATACACATTTTAAATTCGGTTTGCAAATTAGTTTTTCAGCACAGAGTTGTTTATTTGTTACGTTTTCTTCGTCGTTCCATTTTGTAGCTAGTTTAATATCTACCTGTTTACGTTTGTTTTCTATCGTTTTACCGAAAATGGAATTATTTAAAAGCTTGAAAAAGTCTTTCTCAAATGCAGTTGCAGATGCTTGACGCAGGGTAGTATTTAAATCAATATATTTCTTTAAATATTCTTCTTGTCGGAAAGTAAGAATTCGGTGAATTTTTCTTAGAACTAGCCCAGATTTTAAACATTGCTTCAAGTGAATATAATGAATTACATAGTAAAATTTATCATATAAATTAGCTATGAGTTTAGCTGTCTTTCCTCCAGGGGGTATGAATTTCTCTGGTGCAAAAGGCAAATCACTATGAAAATCATGTACTGATTCAGGATATTCGAGATCTACCTCTAAAATGAAGCCATATTCGCTATCATTAGGTACACTCATTATATCGAAACAGTTAATTTCTTTCTGATTTAAAAGTCTGAACTCTGAAATCGGGACTTTTTTTGTCATTGCATATCCGTACAAATTATTACAATCCAGATAAATCAAATAGCTAGTGGGTTCTTGATCATTGTATTCTGATAGATAAGGATTATTTGCTTTTGCATGACGTAGTGAGCATTGGGCGAGACCACCACGTATGCCCTTTTCCAGCATTTGAAATATTTCTAAGTCATCAATCAAGTCTAGCTCAACACGCGTATACAGCAACATAGCATCCCAGCTTAAACTTGGTGCCGTTATGTAGTACGCAGGGTCTAACTTATAATATTTTAAGCTTATTTTACGAAAATTTTCAAATATATCACATAGTAATAAAACATCACATTTTAAATATAAATCAGTATACTCGCCAATAGTATTGATATTGAATGCATTCCACACAGTTTTCGCGTGTTCATATTCTTTATCGCTAATGTGTTCCATTTTTAAAGTGTTATAAAAGTATTTTTTACGAGGGAGTCTTGTTTCTTCGTACTTGTCCCATGTGTTAATATAATCATAAGGATAAATACCTTTCGTTTTTAATAAGTTTAAGTTTTGATCATTGAATTCTGCTGATAAATGAATAAAGTCGTGATCTGATAAACTTTTACTTAGTGCATCTAAACTAGAGCTTAAGAATTGAAAAGAATCTATGAATTTTATTTGAAAAGAACGGCCTCCATTCTCGTTATCTATGTATTTGGTAATAGTTAAATACTTTTCCTTAGTCTTCGGTATAATTTTTATATCACCTTCATGTCTCAATAATTCTTGTATAAAGAGATGGGAGTCATAATTCGATAAATTATGAAAAAATACTGGTATGAATGGACATACTCTAAACATTAGGTTACATTGAACATGTGCAGGTCCTCTATACTTTCCTGTCACATGATCGTGGTCACGCACCTTATCATGAAATAGTAACTGATCACAAATATGACAAACACTAGCATTGTTATAACTGATTTGCTCTTCTTTTGTTAAAGGTATCATAGGTTTTGTTATCGTTAATATTTCATTTATTTTCTTCACGTCTTCTATTAATCTAGTAACAAATACTTCAGCACAGTCAGGACCTCTATATGTAACATATTTGTTTTGGCTTGGATCGTGTGAACAACATATATAGTATCCAAAACATGAGGGCTGATGTTTTTTGAAATTATGTGTTTTTTCAGATTTTGTTTCGAAACAACTCTGCAATAGGCTTTCAAAGTCTGCATAAATGACATAATTAATTTTTTGTTTTCTTTCAAAATTCTTGAAACTGAGTTTACTATTCTTTTCAGGCAAAATTGTTAAAACTTTTGAACAGACATGAGATCTATATTTATTTTCACTGCTATAAAATTGTAAACATGATTCACACAACAAAAAAATACCTTTATGACATGTCACTTGTCGTCTTACTAATCGTACCAGATTTTTAATAAGACAGTAGTGACTTAATCCTTTTCTTTCTAAATATAGCAAATTTACGTGTACAGATCTTCTGTTATTTGTTAAATACAGAGGACCAGTCACATTTTTGCTTTTATTATCTACTCCATAAATATTGATACTTATGTTGTTGTTTATTTCAAATAGTTTTATATCATGATATGAGACAGGAAAAGACATTCCATCAATATTTAATACAGAACTGTAGTGTGGGTACGAATGAGTCCTGCTTACGTTCATCTTGGCAGGAAACAAAGCAGCTACCACACTCCATAAGAAGCAATGATTATCATTATTTTGTATATTAATACAACTTTTAGAATTCTTAATTTTTGATGGCAAATCTAAATATGTACCACCTCTCATTGGGCAATATTTATTCATATTGATTTCTAGATGACTTACAGACTGAAAAGACCATCCAGAATCTTTGTGCTCAAATTCTGACATTTTACATTTTAAAAGTTCGGTTACTTTCGAATACATCTCATCAATATCTGTGTTATTACAAATAATTTTATATTTCGTATTGAATGACTTAAGTTGCTGCTCACTCGTTTTTGGTAAGACAAAGTCGGCAAACAATTCGAAATTAATCTTGAGACAAGTATTTTTCATTAAACATGAATGTATAAGTTTAAGGATATCATGTTTATTCTGACACAAGAACGCCTCCGGTGTGAGGTATTCAGCATCTTGTGCAGGATTTAAACGATATGTTATGATTCTATTTTTGAAAGCACTTGCAATAATATGAATATTTTCAAATTCGCTTTGCAATAAACTATTAGACTTGTGAATATTGGTTCTCAAATGATATTTCATTTCATTCATTGGTAATTTCATGAAACATGTTTTGCATTCTCTATAGCCTGGATTATTTGTACATTGCATTCGGTGAGTAGACGGGGTTTGAACTGTAAATAAAACAAAACACATTCTATTATGGTTATATACTTTAATTACATTTGTATTATGATTACAATACCAATATTAACTATATAGTAAATGATTAAAAAACAAGCAAGTGAGTAAGTAAATTTAACATACTTAATTAAGATAATATTATATTATAACTATATTAATATGTATATAATATCTTCTAAAAATAACTGCTGACATAGTCTATAGGACAGTGCTTGAACTCTTTATGAGTTTCTTTTAAAAAATCTTTTAAGTACGTCCATGCTGGCGTATCGTCATTAGTCCGATTTTTAATACTAATGATTGCATGCCTCCATCGATTTATAGGCGATATACGTTCTACCTCATCGTGATCGTATATCTTTACCTCTATAAAAAATTTACCCTTTTTGTTTTCAAAGGTCTGCTTACTTATACCCTTGGCTACTCTACGGGTATAATACGAATGCAATGGTGCTATTTTGTTACCCGAGGTACTTGCAACGGCCTCCTCTTCCTGCTCATCGTCGCTGTCGGTCCCGAACAGATCGTACGATGTGGGTCTCATGCTGGCGCTGATGGGCTTGATTGCGGTCTTATTATGTTTCTTCCTCTTCTTAACCTCGGCGTTCGATGATTCTTCGCCCGCCAACCTCTTGCCAGTCAGTGACGAAGATGAAGCTCTAGACTCCTTCGGTTTTTTCGATTGCTGCTGTTGCTGATGCTCAGCCTCATCGTCGGAAGAGAAAAGATGGGTAGCTGTTTGTTTCGACCTGCAACAATATAATTATATTTATGTAAGTATGAGACAACAAAGAAAAACATTGCGCAAGACACAGTTCAGCACATGATTGGATTACATTGCTTTAATTGAAATAATAGATTAAATACATAAGAAAAGGAAGATTCATTATTTATCCAAGATAGATTAATCGATTAGTACACAATTTGAGAAATAATAAATAAAATGTAAATAGATGAAATTGGTTGAATCGAGGAAAAAATTAAACGGTTGAATAGATAAAATGAATGAATAGATGAAATGAATGAATAGATGATATTGATTGAATCGAGGAATAAATGAAACGGTTAAATAGATTGAAAGAGTGAATAGATGACATTATTCACTAGTGAACAGATTGAAAAGATAATAAATTACTTACATTATTTTCTAAGTCCGCTGAGTGTTGCTTGGTGTTCTATGTTCTGTTGTTGATGCAGGAATTCAGGAGCACCGAGTCCTTTCACTGATGTTCTGGTAACGAAGTGTAGCCCACAACCCGTTTTATAGTGGTAAAAACGCGTCACGCATAACCAAATTTGTAAAAATGCATAATTGCAAAAATAAGTTAATCACAAAGATTGCAAGCACAGCATTTTAGTTCGATACTGTAGACGAGCGTTTTAACCGCAGAGTTTTAAACGCTTAATAATTTATTTGTCATCACAGGTGCCGCTGAAATACTTAGAATATCAATATTGTGACTCAAGCAAATCATTTGAGATATAATAAAAACATACTTAAGTAATTGATATAAAGTGCTATTTTAATATCAAATGTGTTAGCGAGACAAACGCTGCGGTTATAACGCTCGTCTATAGATTGCAGCGCAGCTTTGTGCACGTGTCACATACTGCTTGCCATATGGAGAGCCTTAAGTTTTAAATTACATTACATACATAAAACGAAATTAAATTGAACTTTAATGACAAAAAAAAATATCGATTATTATCTATATAAACCAGGCAAGATACCAATGAAAAATCATTCAAGTGGTCTTCTCTGCTCTACAATGTCGGTAAGTAGATATTATATCAAAAAGTTTTTAAATTATTAATAAAAATATTAATAAGTCTTGTATATTATCATTTAATTTTAATATTCGAAGAGCGATCTATTCTAGTATAGTTCATTGTCTTCATCAACTTGTAATGCAAGTCTTATTTATTAATATATTATATACTCTTTTGTTCCAGATTTCCAGCGATAATTTCCCCACTAATTCTTCATACTCACCGATTCCTGCTGAACAAACATTACGCCAAAAAGTGGTCAACTATTTGGAGAGAGAAAGACCATTTGAACCGTTCCAATTTGAAGATACACCACCATGCAGCAATATTAACAGCAGCGGTAACAACAATAATAAAAGACGAAGAAATGACGTTGTATACTCATACATACAGAAACCATCCACGGGTCATCGCAGTAAAATAATACGAATTCAAGTTTTTGACGCTGAAGAATTCATAAATTCGCCATGTGATTGTAGTGCCAATATATGTGTCCAACATGTTGTGGGGAATGTATTTAATGATGAGATCTATAAATGTGTAAAGGAGATTGTAAGCAAATTGCATAAAAAGATGTGAAATTGTGAATAGACTAGCAATTCCATTTCCGTTGTTTTATTTCCATCACCACTTCTGCTGAAAAAGTCACCTACCTACAAATTATACAAATATGATAAGGGATGTTGATCCCTAGACACTTTTGATGTGTGTACTTCTTATTATTCATCTCGATACTCATTATGTAAACCTATTTTTTCTCATAGATATACATTTGGTATATGGTATATAGGCTTAATCATAATACTACATGCAGATTTATGACGTAAATTAATAATTAAAGCTTAATAGCTGTGAGGCACACGATGGGTAGAAAAGAATGCGATCCGTTTCCTTAACGGGAATGGCAAAGTAGGTGCTATGTAAACAATCAGTCGCGCCTAGCAACTGATTCCTAGATGCGATTTTAAACGATCAGGAATAAACCTAGTCTAGTATTTCCTCAGAGACACATCACTGCATCATATATACCTAAATAAAAATTAAATCTTGAGTAGGTAATATAGTATCAGTCTCAGTCATATCGTACAGTAATATAGTATCATTCATAGGTTACTGATATGAACAGCACATAATATTTAATAAAATGAATGTTGTTTGTGAGATTGCTCCATTCATCCACACTACAACACGATTACAAGATTCCTCTAAAAACCTTCATTTTGGAAACAGGAATTCAATACAACACCCATTTTGAATAGAGGATACTAAATACAACACTCATTTTGAATAGATGATTCTAAATATAACATTCTGAAAACAACATTCATTTTGAATAGAGGATTCTCAATACAACACTCATTTCGAAACGAGGATTTTGAATAGAGGATTTCTGAATACAACACTCATTCTGAATAGAGGATTCTGAATACAACACTCATTTTGAATAGAGGATTTCTGAATACAACACTCATTTTGAATAGAGGATTTCTGAATACAACACTCATTTTGAAATGTGTATTGGGGGTACCTGGATCTCTTGATCCAGGTACCCCAATACACACCTACTATTATCTTACCGCAGCGCACTGCATCAAAACTTTATTATATTGCACGCCCCGTATCTGGTGGACATATCTAACTGGATAAATAAGGATAACACGGAATGGAGTAAAAGTTTTTTATTACAATAACAATATGGGACCGATAAGTTGACGGGCACGGTATCATTGTTTAGCTGTTCGCAGAGTTTTCTCATATCGCGCCTTCCGCTCGTTTCATCGCAACTTATGCCGTTCTAGGCTAAACTTCAGGTTAATTAACTCGTCTCAGCTGTGTAACTACTGATAAACTAGCATTGTTACCAGCTGTTTCATTGTCTACTATATCCCAATCAACTGGTTAAGTAAATGCGTGAACTTTCGGAAGCTGCATAAGTAACTTATACCTGTGATTTCGTTATTTTTTCCGTGGGTTTATCCTCATTAACTGCCTCTGTGTTTCGGACTTCTACTGGCTAAAACCTGACGGTGTTTCTCCAACTATCTTTAGCCGGAATACGGGGGTTGCTCAGAGCAGCGACCATGGACCGTCCGGAAGTGAGAGAGGCTGCCCACAGTTGTCATTACGACGAGATCACGGCGGGCGGCGCTGCGCTGCCCAAGCTGGGAATTAAAACAAACATACTAATACTAAGTAATCGGAATTTGTTGTAGCTTGTTGAGGTCAAACAAAACGCTGCAGAGGTTAAAATAGATATGACACGCGGTTACGGTGACTTTATCGGGACGAGGCGAGCTATCGCGATCGCCGATTGTAAGGGCTAAGTTTGACGGGTGGCTTTGGTAACCCGTAATGAACGTGAATTTATCCCGGCTTCACAACACTAATATAAGCTATTATCCAACTCGAACCGATTAGTTTTCTCTCAGTATTCTCACGATTATTACTTAGTACATGTACAGACCATTATCATATCAGATTCTCTTAGATAAGATATCTCTTCATTAACCCTAACATCCGCTGTGTTGTGGGAATGTTCTTGCAATAACTAAAACAATGGGACCAATAACACAAAAGACAGAAGAGTAAACAAACAAACTCGTTATTACGGACTTTACAAACCAACACTTTACAACTTTCTTAAAAGTATTAGTATTATACTTAATTAGAGTAATTTCTGCCGTAGTTCAAATAATTACAGTTGTTTCAAGATATTTATAAAGTCTACTTACGTATATGCTCTATATAAATAAATCAACATGCCAAGAAAATAAATAATGGCACACACGCGATTGCGCTACTTTGCCATAACCACAGACGTAGCAATCAATAGAAGGGTCGGCCAGCCGGAATTAACTGTTCCTACGCACAGTTAGCGGCAAAAATAGCTACCTGCGGTACCCGATCATCGGCGATAATAACTCGCTTCAGTAAACCGACGACTGGACAGGTACTTATTATATAATTTTTACGCTGACACAGAACACAAATTGTGTGTGCCTACCAGTCAGTAATTGTCTTATTACTGACTTGTTTAACTTTGTTTACAAACATTTTAGTATTGATTTAGTCCATGTTTTAATAACAAAGCGTTCATTTGTTATGCTGCACTTTATTCTTGCGGAACATTTCAGTCAATTTCCCAGTCTATAAAATGGTACCTATACTTTTAAAAGTTCCTCAAAATACGGCGTTTTTTTCGTGTACATCCATTGCTTAGTAGGCAGGTCGTGGAGCCGCGCGGACTCAGGTCACGCAAATAGGTTAATAGCTACCGCCGAAAAAACGCCGTAAAGGAAGCTTAATCAAAGAAAAATATTGCTACTCCTTTCGAGTCGGACGCTTTTATTGAATAGGCGAGGTGAACGGAAGTCGCCCTGATTCAGTCGTCGTATACCTTTCTACCTTGTTTCACAAATAATACAGGGCTTAGATAATGCAGCTCTTACAGAAACATGGCCTTTATAAAGATTTTTTAGGAAATAAAAAGTTGAAAAGAGAAACGGCAATGAAATTCTGACTTGGTGTTCGCATAATTCTATACAAAGCTTTTACCAGCCATTCAGCGTTCATAAAAAAAAACAAACGAAAGTTGGTATGAAACTAAAGAGAAAAGCAGAAGCGATATTAACACAAAGTTATCAAATAAAAGCACTTAATGAGTTTTGTGTCGAGTGAAAGAATCTCTAAAGACAGAAAGCACTTCCATTTTATAATTGAGGACACCCGAATGGCAATGATAATTTAACTAAAGATTATTAAGATAAAATGTCGTAAAGAAATCAATTTCATTCTTTATTTAGAGCATGGCCCTAAACATTCAAGTACCTACGTACAATATTAAAACATGACTACTTGAAAAAGGTAGTAAATGACAAATTATCCGTCATTATAGGAAAGGGAACGAGGTTAGAAAGCTTGTACATTTTTCGTATCGCGCCGATTATGTTAGTTGCATGCAACGGTTACGACACGAGCCTTGGACCCGCTCATTATAAAACATATGTACACTAACCCACAGTTATTAATGTCGTAACGTCTTTTCGAACTATTGCTCTATACTACCTCAATTTTCATTACCGACTCTATTATACGGAGGAATCGATGATATTCTTGTTTCATTTAGTTGCTAGCTAAGCCTCAATTTTGAATTATGTCAAATAATTACAACTGTAAGCGTGGTCGGTTTCCTTGCCTTTCCTTCCAGCCTTATGAAATTCTGATAATATTTTATAACATTAGTCATTCTGGCTCTTGACTGTCTGAACTACTGCCTTCAGCTTGACAACTGACTGATGACTTTAACTTATTCTCCGAAGCACGGAGAGACCTCAATCTGTAAAGAATGATCATTGATCATCTACCCCAGCTAATATCACAGGGAGCCCCGCCGATCGATCGCTCTGGGATGTTGCCATTCAGCTTCGTTCAGCTCCATGCTCCTCCAGAAACAATTTAGGTGTTACAGAGGTTTATATAACAAAAGATAAGAGAATCCTTAACACTTCCGATCCGCGTGGCACTGTGCCAAGGATTGCAATACTGCTTTTCCTTGCTATTTTGCCATTTTCAATGATAATTTATTCGTCTTCACGCTATTTCTTTTAAGGGTCAGGTGAATGTCGGAAGCTGGAAATATTAGCGATATGTGCAAGAGACTCACTAACAGGCGACGTAAAACCATCCCAGAATATAGTTTAAATTGCATTGGTTACAAGTTTCAATGAACATTATTTAAAACAAGTGACATCTACGTGTAGTGTGTATGTCAATGCTTGTCTTCCTAATGGCGCATTTTCATTAGTCGATAGTGCCCGCATGCGGGGTGCGAGAGATTTCTGGAACGCATGCCACAGGGCCCGCATTCGGGGAACCGTTTTCATTAGTCGATAGGGTCCGCATGTGGGGTGCGAGAGATTTCTGGAACGCATGCCACAGGGCCCGCATTCGGGGAACCGTGTTCATTATGGCGCAATTTCATTAGTCGATAGGGCCCGCATGTCGATATCACGGTCGGTATAAAGCATGCGGGGGATCCCCGCCCTATCGACTAATGAAAATGCGCCATAAATGCTGATATATACCTATCGTAGACGCTAGACACAGTAAATAATAAGCTAGAAACCCACTCGTACTAATGATCAGCGCCGTATCGAAAGCATCAACAAAGATAGACCTTCATTCACTCGTAACAAAGATTCGCGGACAATTCATATTGTCCAAGTCATTTTACCCCGGGCGAATATTTCTAGTATTTCAAAAGTACGGGCCCAATATATTATAAGTAGGTCTAGGTACTTTACTATGAATAACGTCACAACCTGTGACCCCAACAATTTAGATAGAAATTGATGCTTCTATTATCTAAGGTCTTGGTAGTGTATTGCAGTCTGTAACTGAAAACTTTTAAATAAAATTCAAAATGCTGTAAAAATTATGCTCAATTCCGCCAAGCTACATAGATCATGTGATGACTCTGTTCATTAGTGTACGCACGCCTATCCAAAAAAAGAGTATTATGTTTTCAGCGTTCATGCATGTGTAAGAGTTTCTGTAATCCACCATACCAATAAATACCATAAATGGCTAAACCAATTTATGTACTAGGTATCACTAGAATGCTTATATTGCAATTGTAGGCCCTAGTTATTACTCGGGTCTATACTACATTACATTTGTACTAGCCTATGTTTAGGCTAGTAAAATATATATTATAAATTTGTATAATTTAGTAATATATTTTTCTATTAGAGCATGTTTTAAAATAAAACTTATAACGAAAAGGTATAAAGTAAAAACAAACAATTAAAAAATACACTTAGTAGTTCACTTTATAGTTATTTTTTTTTACTTCGGCCCTTTATTCCTTTTTTTTAATTATGTATTTGTTTTTACATACTTATTACTTAGTTACTTGAAAAAAAGTCAAATATTGCCTTTCAGACTACCTGTTTAGGTATTTCATTTCAACAAAAATATATTTAAATTTTCGATAAGTTTCTAAAATGTCGACACCAGGTACCGTAACTATTTGAAATAGTTTATGTTTTCTGGTGTATTATTTGATCGCCACGCGTCTGTTATGGGGATATTGACTGTTCGGAAACAGGTCTGAATGTACAGTTACTTTGGCGAATATATAAAATACCCTATCTAAAGATTAGAGATATTTATGTAAATGTAGCTAAATATAACTAAGGACATCGACACAATGTTTCTGGGTATCAATCTTGTTATCATAGTTTTTACAATTTTTACTAATAATTTCTTCAAATAATTACTTACGTTTGTAAATGTTTGCTTATTCAATCAAATGGTAACGTCAACCTTTTTGAACTCCGAAATCGATATTTGACTAATTTATTTCAGACACGCCTAGTGAAGCCAGTCTAACGTGACATGTTACAAATCGATAAGCTATCATAATATTTTACACTAACTACGTATCGCGTTACAACTACCCGCATCTGTTATGTATGCTACGCTGATTCGGTTGGACTATATTACTTTTCGCGAAGGTAACTAAATTCGTTTGCCTAAAGTTTTCAAAAGTGAAATCAACTGAAAAGCGTTATGAGTTAAATGAGAACAATCAGAGATTTAAGTAGGTAGGTACCTACCTACTTAAGTGTTCTTAACTTTTTCAGCAATATAAGGTAGATAGTAGATGAACGCTAGACTGCTTGGCTGCTCGACGCTAGTTGTCATTTCTATGAGCATCAGACATTTCGCAGTATCGGTCATCGCAGTAACTGTGCCATTAAATTAGCCGGTAACCGACTGTTCAGTCCGGTCCTACTTACCTGCCTACCTTTGTAAACTCATCCAAATCTTAAAAGAGCTTTACATAATAAAATTAAATAAAAAGTACATTAGTAAAAGGTAAAAAGCGTTTTACTCATGTACTTTTTATTTAATTTTATGTTTAAATAAAAATGCAATTATGAAATTTAACGGAATATTTCATCTATTACAGCGAATTGAAGTAATTAATCGTGTTTTTGAGAGCCGTTCCTAAATTGGAAAAACACTGATAAAGTTACGTTAAGTTTAGTCTGTCAACTGTTTGAACGAATAAGTACACTGAAAGTGTTAGTTATTGTATAATTTAATATCATTTATTTCAATTTTGTAGATGTGACTACCATGGAGCGTTTTATTTATTGAGTTACTATGTGTTTTGACTTAATGAGAATGGCAGTTGAGAGCTTGTCATGCTCACTCAAATGTCTCGGTGATGGTGGCGCGTGTGTTGGATCATTTGGCTCCCTCCATAATGGTTGAGCTAGGTGGTGCTGATCCATGCGTCATGCTCGTGAACGAGTGGTGTCAGTTGGGATTAGTCATCTCTTAACTGCTATGGCTTACATTACATCTTTATTTTTATTATTAACCGACTTCATTTTTTAGTACTGTTTTATATTCATCTTCATTGTGATCACATGTAGAATCAACAAGAATAATGTAACCAGGATTTTGTAAAAACCTAATTTAAAAGAGCGCCGTGGAGTTTCTTGCTCGTTCTTCTCCATAGAGGCCTACCTCCGTTTTGGAACGACCAACTAGCTTCATCTTTCGGATTAACTGACCGACTCCTTGACAATTCAAAAGTGCCTGTAAATGGTCTTATTGAAATAAATGTTTTGACTTGACTTGACTTGACATCTAAAAAAACTCCCAAAAGATCAATAACTGGTGTATTAAAAATCGAAACACCTTCGTAGATTGCGTTCAGTTACGGAGCCCAGCCGTAGAGTCCTTCAATTGTAGTTGTCAACTTTTGAAAATTGATGTTATAGCAAAATACCTTGATGACGCACTTAATATAACAAAAACCACCTGTGAGACGTGACGTACTGAAGCCGCAACGAGTATAGCATAAAACTGCCATCGTATACCGTGGAACGAGTAATATTAGGTAGGTAAGGCAAGTTCTGATTAAACCGTAAAAGAGATTGGTTCTTCGGCTGAGTGCTTTATCGTTGACGTTATGTCGGCAATTTGGTGTCGTCTCCCCCCGGCCCTCGGCGCCTTGCCGGGATTTCTGCCGAACGAGTTACCTACGCATAAAAACCGAAGAACGAAATGAAAAAAGTTCAATCGATACGAACGAATACTAATGGAATGTTGAAAAAAGCCGTACAATGTATGTATTGGTCTGAAATTTCTGACTGATTTCATAAACTCTGAAATATTACCATGAAACAGGAGTTTAAAATGGAAACACTGGACACTTGATTTCAGCAGGTTTTTTGTTCCATCTGTTCATTATCTGCCAGTAAACGATTGATAATCCACACTGACATGAATATCCTCAAACGTAAAGTATAAAACGAACTTCGACAAATTAAAATTAGAGCTATAATATTCCCGTGGGAAGCTTTAGTAAACGGATAATAACGAAATGTCGTTGTAACAAAAATAACACATAATATATCATTTAAGTTAAAAATATTCCCACCATATTAAAAAGTGAATCATAAAATATTTTTTTACATAGGTGCTCACTGGCAGCGCGCGGCTCGGTGTCGGCTCGGCACGGGCAGGCACTACTATAGGCACTTGGCACTTGCAGTAAAAACATGCTCAGATAAAACAGGTGGTGGCTGATATATGGGTCCGCATTGGCGAACGAGCTCACTGCAGCTGTCCCAGCCGCGCTCACCTAGCCCGCTCGTATATATGCACTCACTTATCAAATCATTATTTGTACCAATGTTTGGGATTTTAACCAGAAATTTTGGCTTCGAAACTTATGAGAGCTTTGCATGAATCTTTTAAGTAATTTACGTTCGATAACTTCGTAATTTGGAAGGAGTTTTTTGTCCAAAGTTTTTGTTTGAATTAATCTGTCGACAATACTGATGGCAACACCATAACATGGATGTTTTTCATGAGATCTTTTTTCTTTCTACGACGTTAAAATCTAGAGCATTATATACGAAATGAACTCCTAACAGCAATAATCGTGTTTTTCGACACCGGGGGAAATTAGGTGTTTGCAGGGGATTGTGACCTACGAGCTTGTAAGTACATGGGACAAACGCACATAGTGCAATACCGGCTTATACTACGCCTAATCCTAGAACATAGGTACAACATCTATTAATTAATTTCCATATTTTGCCAAATAAATGTTAGCAAATAACAAAAACTTTGACATTTTGTTACTTAACTGCGCAGTTAGTGCGCGGTGCCGTGTGTTAATCGCCTTAGGTTCTGTAATGTACATAATTATATTTTCTGTAAGAGAATAATAGTTATGGTATTCGTTACTGAAAACAATGAAAATTCATTCTCTTTGCTATTGTTAAATAAAAAACCTTAACCGACTATTATTTTCAAAAAAGGTTGTAATGTCCACCTCCTTTCCATGATGTTAATGTCCACTACTGAATTGGCTCTCCCCGACTGCCCTAATAAACCGCAACTCCTACGCCGGCCTCGGGGGTTATATTGCCATAATCACCACGGCGAGCGCGCTAGCTGCCCATCCTGCTGATAACATCCTATACCTAGTCTCCTCTTACGACTTCCGCCGGAAACGATAGGGTGGTCTTCACACCTAATGTTATTTACCTGTTTCATTAGTGGTTCGGTGTGTATGAAATACCAGTTTTTAGGGCTGTAAAACTAAATGATTTTGGTCCTTGCATCCGCATACGCCACAATGCTACTGTTGATAAAGAAAGATACAGGTAGGAAGGTAGGTTTATATAACTATTTGCATAAGGAATCGATTCTTTAAAACCGCGTTGACTTGGTAGTTAAGTGTTTCTGCTTTATTGTATCTAGCTAGTAAGTCGTTATCATTGCACCGTTAGTAGAACAAAGCGATTGTTGCAAAAATATATATGAAACGTATTAGTTACGTAACGTCAAATAAATCAGGATTTAGTTGAAAATCTGTACTTACCATGAGATTGCTGCGGTGTTATCTTTGTTATAAAGAACTCCGCATAGTACAGTCAACAAAAGAGAGATAGGCAGGCCGGTCGTCAGATAATAATATAATATGTAGTTGGAATTTTCTTATTAGAAACCGATGGATGTCTTCGATTGAAACTTAACTTATTAATGAACTTTTTACAGTCACAGTAAAAAATCTACTATGATACAGTTGCAATGATTTATTATTATTTTACAGAACTATTTCTGTAAATAATAATTATAAATCATTTTGTAATACAAGAAATATTGATCGTAAAAAGGATACTTAACCAATTATATACGCTGATCAGTTGACAAGAGGCTTGAATAAAATACAATTCAAGTACAAGCGAAGGCTAAGAAAAAAATAATTTATAAAACAATGGAGGCGCTTCCCTGACCATATGACCTTGAGCATTCGTTCCCTCTTTGCCACACGCCACTTTCTCATCTCATCTCTTTCTCATCTTTCTCTTTTTCACGCAATTTTTCGTAATATTTAAATATAAAAAATAAAGCGAGCTTTTGAAATAAAATAAAACGTGTACTATTTAGATTTTTTAATAATCTAAAGATTAGTGCATTTCTCAAATTAATAGCACGTTGCATTAAGCAAAAGAAGCATATAATCAATAATTTTAGTCAAACTCACGCCCTTTTTCCGATGCTACGACTTTGATGATTGCTACGATCCATATAGGTACTCCTTTCGCCTCATCTACGTTCATTATTTTGCAAGGAGGTCTTAAATGTATTTTTAACACATTTAACAAAATTAGAAAGTGCAATGTGATGATAAGATATCAAACATTAATAAAGTGCTTTTAGATGTCGTTTATTTCCTTTAATTAATGAGATAATATATAGCCTCTGAAAAACGACTAACAACAAGGTTTTGGTCGGGGTAGCGCTTTAAGTGACTTTAAAGCATACTTTCGATGAAGAGAAGAAAATGCAGACGTGCTATCAAGATCCGCGCTGGCTTTTTATATAGGAACATAATTACGTTTCAAAGTGTCGAGGTATTACTATACATATAAGGTTATCATCTGAAAAACCTAGTTGCACACATAGCGGAATAGCGGAGAACTAAGCGCGTAAGCTCTAGCGGGGTCAGTGACCGCAGACCGGTCGGCTGCGTGATCGCCGTCTTCCACTGCGTCCGACACAACTGATAAGCTCGTTCAATACTGTTTGCTATTTTATTATACCTACGACCGTTTACGTTAATGACTGTACGGTTCAAGTGCCTTCGGAACCGGCTCGGAAACTTCCTACAAACTAATACCTACACGGTCATAGTACCTACGCATAATAATATTGTTTAAACTCAAGGTTTTCCTTTTCAAAATATATTGGAACTGAAAATAATTAAACTTTCCACTAAGTATAATGAAAGCACACATTGATAATATATGTAATTATATATTTCGAACCGTAATCGTGGGAGGTCGCTGCAAACCATTTATAACAGATGCATGTACCTACATTCTAATGTAGAAAAAAAAGCTGTAGCTTTTATGAGATAATTGTGTTATCGTTTTTACCACATTACATAACCGAGGTTACCTACATTGTTTGTACGTACCTAGTCGATGTTTTTACAAGGACATAATGAGCGCATAAACAATGGAAAAGTGCATGTGGGAACGTAAGTAAGTTATCGTGTAGTCGGTCGCGGATGGATGCGTAGGCGCCTGCCTCTACGTCGGCGGCGGCGGCGTTCGGTCTTGACACAGCTGTCGAGCTGGCTTTACCTATATAAGTTATACAACGCACACACAAAGAGACTGCATTACGCACCACATAATTCTTACTTGTAACATGACGTTGTACTGATCTTTAAGATGCTGCAACGTGTAGATATATTTATGTGCTTGATGATTCGCATGCGTCAAGATCATTTGTGGCTTATTAGGATAAGATGTGGTTAAATAACATAATATTTGGGTTAAAAAACTCATATACCTATTATACATATTAGAAGAATAATGGCGTGTCTCGTTACCTATCGTGATTGTTCATATCGAAATCTCCTTTCAGCTTGACAAACCAAACTACTACCTTTAATATTGTTATAGGGATTTCGGTCAAATTAGTTATCCATTTGAATCTACTTATTATTTTGAGTAGTATAGGCAATCAAACAAAGGTTTCCATATTGACCAACCGTTACAGGTGCTTTGTACCCTTGTTAATTTGGCACATATAATAATTCAGAACTATGTACTTATAATAATAATCAAAGGACGTTTGGATTTTACCTGTCATATTATTATTTACCTGTCGTAGAGAGGTACCAATAAACATTGATCAAAGATACTTTAGAATGAGAATAAAGTATTTGATATCGTATAATATAATGTAAATCGTGTAATATAGGTACCTACTAATCTAACAAAAACTTGTCTTACCGCAAGAACAGTCATATCTGTGATGATAAACCTACGTTAACATTACAAAGATCAAGTTTAGTGGTTATCTGACAATAAAAGACTATACGCCCCATCGAATACAAGACCAAGAAATAGCAAAAACTTAATCAAAATTAGTAAAAACTTCTTTGTTTTATTCATACTACTACCTACCTACTTACTTTTGAATAATAATTTTTCAATTTCCCCTTTTTGATTATTTAAACACGTCACTGTGGTGTAATGCAGTTCAGTGAGTACAGAGTGTAAGTCTTGTATAATTTATAAGCAGGGTGTATCCCACAGATATAGATTATATCTGTGGTGTAACCTAACCTGTCACGTCCCGCCACCTGGTGTAAAATAATAATGCATGACTTAATGACCTATTGGCCTATCAGTATCACCGACCCGGGAAACTTATTATAAGTACCTACCAAGGACTTTACAAACATTCATTTATTTATTTTTCGTACCACTTGCTCAAAAAAGTGACATTCTATGCCACAAAAAGCGAACATAACAATAGTCATTTTTAATCTGTTAAAAACAGGGAAAGAAAATTGTACTGAATTTCATTCATGCTCTAGGGGGAGAATGTGATTTAAATTTGGAATACTTACCGAAATTTATACTGCACTACATCTGTGTTTACACCATTGAGTTTGTATATAAAGCATTATACATCTTTTTGAAAAAGGAATACGCATTTATTATGCAGCTATGATTAATAAATAAAATTACGAAAACCGACGAGGCCGTATGAGCTTGATGCGTTTGCTTTTCCGACAAAAAAATATTAGTCGAGGAATTTGCCGCGTTTTTGTTTTCTTCAAATACATAAACGTTAAGTTTATTTTTATTTATTTTTATAAATAACTTAATGTTCTAAAATGCTTATCTCATATTATTATTGTGTTATTTTTTTCGCAAATGGTACGGAAAGTAGAGTATTTTCCTCGGTGATAAAGCTGTCTTAGTCTTGCGTGAACTTAAATCCCTCGCTACACTCAGGACTCGCCTTAAATCCCTCGCTTCGCTCGTGATTTAAATTTTTAACACCCTCGCTACGCTCGGGAGTAAACCTCGAGTCCTTCGTTACGCTCGCGATTTAAATCGTCACCCGCGACAGAAGACACTGCTTTATCCCCTTGGTTAATAATTTACTAAATATATAGATCTTCGTTTTGTATTTAATAAATATGCAATGAGAATAGATTTCAAAACTAATATTTCACGGAAAATTCCGCTTTAAACTCAAAAGACAGGGATTACAAAATAATTAACCAAATATGGGTAAAAATCCACACACATAAGTATCATGCATTATTAATATTAAAAATGTAAATAAGTCTTTATTTACAACGTAATAGTCGTTACAAAATACCACGTTTTGTACTTATAAGGAATGCTCGATACAAGATTGAACAGTTGGTAACCACGCAAACGACAGATTGATTGTACTATAACGCGTTGGCGGCTTAAATTTACATGTAATTAAGTAAAAAAAAATATTTAGGTCAATACTACGAAGACCTAAACATTTTTATTGATAAATAAAAATAGGATTGTGTTGATAAATATAACACATTCACGAATTACAATGGCTGTAATAGAATAATAATAATCTTTGAAGTATAATACGAGAAGATACGAGTAGGTATGTACTTAGGTACGTGACATTTAATTTTTACTTGGGTTCAGTTCTGTCAAAGAGACCCAACTCACGTCATTTCTCATAATCTTAAAATCATGGCCGCTGGTATACCTTCCTAACTGAACAAGTTCCCACCAATTTTTCCCTCTTAAATTGTATGAAATAGGGATAAAACTAACCATTTAAAACATTCTTTAAAACTATCCGAGTTCGGTTCTCTCTAATCCGAAACGAGATCTGATCGGCGATCTGCATCCACCGAGGAAACATGGAAAGCGGCGGCGGTGTCCCAAGATACCTAATTACTTAACGATAATAATTGGATTCCCGGTACCGTTCAAATAGTTTAATTTATTGCTTGAAAATTTAGTACCTACTTATATTAAAATAAGAATATATGTTAAAATTCATGTAGATATTTCAAACACTGTAGAATAAAGTCTTGAAAGGGCTCGCTTTATAAACTTTACAAATGAGTTCTGCACTAACTTTCCATTATCTTTGAATTCTCGGAGCAATGTTTTGTAGTTATTGGAAAGGAGGTATTGACACCAATCCTCGTATGAATGATGGGGTGTTAGACATGGTGATTATTTACAAAAGAGTGTCAGTGGTGGCTAGCATAAGAGCTAATGGTACAATGTTCACTATATCTATATTTGCCATCGATACGCTAAGAAGAAGAATGTTCACTTAGTTCATAGGTAATACACAAAAGAGATCTTTTATTTTTTGTTGTTAGACGAACTGTGAAATTACATAAAGAAGAGTAGCGTCGCACGTGTGGTATTTTATTATGGTATGATAATAAGATTTTAATTCTAATTATTTATGAACCTGTAATAAAAATGGTTACTTCTTTATTTATTAAAAAGTTATTAATCTTAAACTGTGGTTTCTGCCTACCCCCCTTGGAGAAAGGCGTGAGTTTCTGTGTGACTTATTTATCATAAACATTTTTATCATGCAACTATTTTATAGTCTATTTATTAGAGATGATGTGTAATAAACTAATTTAAAAAAATATATTTTTAAAAACAAACTTTAATTTAAAATTCTACAATATTGATAATTGGACATTGTATTGTCACCAGAACTAAAGGTGTATGCAAAATTTCAGCTCAATCGGAAAACAACAAATGGTCGAAAAATGGTTTGCAAATGAAAGGACAACTTATTTACATACATATTTACATGCGAACAGTACAAGCTAAATAAAAGCTTGTAAAAAATAAAACAAATGGTTAATTTAAATAATAATAAAAGTTATAGATTATTGAGACGATACGCCCAGGTTCTGTCTTATGCGAGTCGCAATACATAGCAAAACATAGTTTTGAGGGCAAGTCAATGTTAATCCAAAAGTTGTGCGGTTGACCTTGACAGTTATGTAAAGATCATGGTAGTGACCTAATGTCATTAATAACTAGGCAAACAACCGTATAATGTGACAACTATTATGTGTGCGTTCAATGTTTACCTTGGATCTTTGACAGTAGTCGTCGATTCACACTTATGTACCAATAACGATACAGTTTCAGTAGATATGCATATCTATATCATCATATAGTGCACTATGACTATGTGTTTTAACCAAAATGTATTTGCATTTTATATAACGTATTTCATAATACTTCAAGGTATTGGGCTATAATAAAATTTCAAAGAAAAGTAAACGTGAAGATGAAGAAATACAGATCAAAACGGGATTCGAGCCGAACCTTATCGGTGCTAATATTGTTTTCAGGCAAAATTCTAAGATTTTTTCATCTGAATGCTATTTCAATATAGAAATCGAATGAAATAATCGAATGGTCGGCTGCAGGTGCCAGCCTTTATCGAATACCATCAGTTCTTTACTTAATACCGGCAGTTCTTTTCATACTTCTAATTTAATATAATAATTAAATATATATCTGTAGGTAGCACCGAGTGTGAGTAGGTTTTATTTCGAAATAGCTTTATATGATTACATTAAGGGCCACGTCGCTATTAATATTCTAAAGTGTATAAGGTAGGGCGAAGGGCGAGCGGGTTACGCAAGCTTTTGAATGAATTAGTAATAGTTAGACGAACGTTTAAAAAAAGACTTGGGTACGTAATAGGTGCGGTAAAGTGTTGCTAAATATACATGAGCCGGAAAACATTGCAGGCCGCCAGTGAAATTAGGTTTGATTTCAATTACGCATTATAAGCACTTGGTCACCTACCTACCATAGAACATAGTTTTAGAAAACTTTTATATTATCGTTTCTCCGGTTTACGACACGATTTAGTATTAAGCTCATGCACTTGACTACATCAAGTTTAAGCTTTAGTGTGTTAGCGTTTACCCAAGCTTAATCTTGGCTACTACATAATAACTATTTCTGCACTATAGTATAACATAAGTAAGTATAAGTAGGTACTTGGTGTTATATTCTTAATGGCTGTAATCTTCAATGACAGCTGTTAATTATATTTATTACAATTAACAAAAGCTCATCTTGAATCAAAACTTCTTAGATAGAGATACCTACCTATCGCAAAACAACGGTGTTGGTCGGTGTTGGAGTAAGAGATGTAAATTTTAGTTACCTTTTAGTTACTTAGTTATTTTTTTTTTTTCACCACAGTTGGCAAAAACGGTACCCTTACAGGATCACTCTGTTGTCTGTCAATGCGAGGACCGAGGAGGTATTCAGCTGAAATTAATATCAAATACGAAGGTCTGCTATCCCTTGGAGCAGTGAAAAAATCAAACATAAAAGTCAACGCAATCTAAAGATAAGTTCGTTTATGGCGCATAGTTTGACGCTCTCTAGGGATTCAAAACCAATAGGGGACTTCCCGTTGACCCAGAATCATAAAAATTGGCAAGAAGCAATGCCATGGTATGGTATGGTATGGTATACGCGGGCCGGTTTTCGCAACTCCACGTCTAAGCGCGTATTTTGCGTACGGGTGGGAAGAAAGTCATTCGATCCACCCCAGCTCCCCGAGAAACGCCAACAGCGCCTTGACGTTGCCGGCTATCTCCCGCAGGTTACCTGGGTTTCCGAAGTATTTAGCCCTGTATGTGGCGACCTCAGGGCAGTGTAGAAGCACGTGGGCTGCTGTCTCTTCTTCCTCCATGCAGGCTCTGCACAGTGGACTGTTTGTGACCCCTATGACAAAAAGGTGTTTATTGAACGATCCGTGCCCAGTTACAGCGGCTGTTATCAGACGTAGCTGCTGTTTGGACAGTCTAAGGATTTGTCTCGTGAACCGGTCGTTGATTACAGGTAAAGCTTCTCTCGCCTGTCTGCACTCGCCGAGCTCGGTCCATAGTGTTTGGTGTATGTCCTTGGTGCGTTTCCTTACCATGGTGCGTAGGTGCCCAAAAGGAAGTGGTACTATGGGTTCAGGACCCACAGCGACTGCACTCGATCCCCTTCTGGCTAGCTCGTCTGCAGCGTCGTTGCCACGCGAGCCACTGTGTCCCTTTATCCATTGAATAGTTATGTTGTTGAGGTTACCGACCTTGTTTAGGTTGTGGTGACACTCATGTATTAGCCCGGAGTTAACCGTGTGGCTGTTTAGAGCTTGAAGTACCGCCATGCTGTCCGACAGTATGCGGATTGGTTGCCCCGTTACCTGTCTGGCCAGTATGGCTGATGCTGCTAGAGAGATGCCCAAGCATTCCGCCTGGAACACCGTGTTGTGAGTCCCCAGTGGTGTGGCGATATGTATGTTGAGGTCTTCTGAGAAGACCCCGGCCCCTGTACCAGTACCTGTTTTGGATCCGTCCGTGAAGATCCGAAGGAAGCAATGCCATGTAGCACAAGTGAAAGAATTGTAGTTATATCACAAAATAATTACTTTTTTGCGATTACAAACTTATTTTGTTATATGTTGTGTTAAATATTGTTACAGAACCCTTCGTGTGCGAGTCCGACTCGCACTTGGTCGGTTTTAAATACAGAGATAGTATAGACTAGCAAATATTTTTAGAAAAAATGCTACAACAATAATAGTCATAAAACTCAAATAATCATGGTACATTAGGCAGGTACGAGGAACCCTCCACGACAAATTAGCAGTATCGCGGTTACCTCACCTTTGCACTGTCGAAGTTAAAATATTAAAAAAGTCACTTAGCAGTAACAGACGCGCCCTCTTCGCGCCGCGCCTTCTGTGTGCCCATTTACTTCTCCCCCGGGAAATGACACACACAAAAACATATATAGCAAACACGATTTTATCAACAATTAAACCTTATACGTGCTATAAGTGCTCTTCATAATATGAAGCTTGCTGGGTACCTATACCACCTGTAATGCATACGTATACATTTTGGAACAGCAACAACTATCCAAATGTTATTGTAACCGTCGATATCCTCCATTTTATTTTGTATTCTGATAGAGCCTTCCGTGCTGTTAACGATGGTACTTATAGTGTCGATGTATGGTAAGTAATGTTAGAATTGTTTTTTATTTAATATACAATGTAAGAAAAAATAAATCAAACGTTTACCTATAGGTACCTACGAGTACATACTTACTGTTGTTAGATTTATTTAATAAAATGGATACATTTTTGTAGTTGTAGTTTTAATTTTTTTTATTATATTATTTATTTATTATTTTTTAAATTAATGTTATGTATTAGTATAGATGATTTATTTATTTATTTATAGTTAATTAACAATATAAATGTTAAGAAAAGAGTTATTACCCTAACCCTCAATAAATAAGTACCAACTTAAGTACCTATATCCTATACAACCTTAATTTTAATTTGTTACAAATCTTTCAGGGGGTGAATGTACTCATGAATATGAACAACTTTTATTAAGGGACATAGTACGAAATGTGAAAAAAAAACAGCTGATCCATACATTTTGATCGTAATGTAGTACATTATTGTATGGATCAGCTGTTTTTTTTTTCACATTTCGTACTATGTCCCTTAATAAAAGTTGTTCATATTCATGAGTACATTCACCCCCTGAAAGATTTGCAACGAATTAAAATTAAGGTTGTATGTATATGGAAATCAGTAAGTTAGTCTGCTTCCACGCCTCCGACTCAGTCTATTCTGGTCGTCTGAAAATGAATGTTATGTGACATAGAAACCGACATAGGCTACTGTTTATCTCGGGCACAAGCGAGGCCGCGGCCAAACGCTAGTGCTTAATAATATATCAACGCCATGCGCCAGCCCCGCTTCCGTTCGAGGCAGACTAAAAACAAGCGCCAACGACACACTCTGCACAGTTAATGTTAATGCAGATGAGATCTACTTACTCTCCGCAGTGCACTGATTCTGTATTTTTATATACCAAAGTAAATATAAAATATAAATTCTTGCAGTGTACATTTTCTATCAAAGAGTAATCCGTTCGGGATATCAAGCGAGCGTTGCAAACGAGTATGACGCGCGGGAGAACAGACGCCAAATTCTCCACGAATGTCATTATCGGCATAATATACAATCATTATCCGCCTCGCACGGAATGACGGAACTTGGTGCATGTTTTTTAAGTGTGGCTCAGGAAGCGCATTGACGCTGCATCACAGCCGGAGCGGAAACTGCATAATGACGATGAATGTGGCAGTTAATGTTCAAGAAATATAACTTAAAATTGAAATAATAACCATAGATTTGACGTGGTGTGATGATAAATAACGTACCACGTACCATATGCGTATTTTTTAAATAAAGCGAACATGAAATTTCTATGTGAACCAGTTCATTTATTAAAATAAAGATCCCTATCAAAACGGATGCCGTACTATTTTTTTTCGTCATAAAATACATTCTTTGAAGTAAAAGTTTTAACATTTTAATTCCCACAACGCGCATCACGTTTGTTATGTAAACTGAGTCACTGCGTTAGGTACAATCATGTATAATTCCATAACGTATGTACAGGAATAGAGTAGAAAGGACACTTTTAGTTAAAAAGTGTAGGCTAGGGTAAGATTGTCGCGGACGGAAAATAAGGAAGATCTCGTTTTGCTGAGGGGAATTAATTATTTAAGGATCATCTTCTGACTACGCTCTCTGTTATAAAACAAAAGAAACTTTTTATATAAGTAAATACTTATGTACATAGACTACATAGGTATGTCTGCTTTTTGGGAGTACCCATTACAGTAAGTAACATTACATAAAGAACGAAGTTTGTTAGCATTTCCAATAATAACTTACCTGCTACCTGATTACAACGTTACAAACAATCACATTTACTATAGGCGAATAACCGATGCTGCTCATTCCAGCTTCGTAAATTGAAATGAAAATTGCCTCAGAGAAGCCAGGGGTTAACTTCCAAGCTCATTTGAAAGCTTAGCCCTTAATCAGTAACGGTAATTAATGTCTATGTCGATTCAGTCTTAGTGCTGCGTCTGATAACCTGAATACCCCTGTATCCGTAGCCACGGCGAGATTCCGCCATCAAATATTCACGTGTGGAGGTATGGTTGCCGTTTTACCGCCCCTCCCTCCCGCCTCGCCTCCCGTCCTCCTGAACCCCCTCGTAGGCCCGCTCGCGCCCTCAAACGACCCTGTCTCAAACAACTGAATGTGCTAAAATCAATAACTGTTGTTTGACGACAAAACTTTAAACGTTAAGCTATTAACAACAAATCGGTGATCGCTAAAATAGTGCCATTATTATGGCAAGTAGGCAAAGTCACGACTTTCCAAGTTCCCAGAAATAACACAAGCCTCCACGCCACCTGGTACGAAATAAGGTTCGCAAAAAATCAGAGTCGATCAATATAAAAACTCAAAATAATTATTAATACAGCCTATAAATCCACTACGAAACATTAAGTAGCTACAGAAAGGGAGAATTAAACCTCTCTCCAGCTATTATGGAATATAAACGTTACATAAATATCGTTTCTGCTCCCGTCGACGTCCCTTTAAAGTTCGCTAAATACTGCAATGACGAGTTAAGGCCCCTCGTCAAAACTCAATAAGAACCGCGACTGAGCCCGTCACAAATTATTATACCCACTCCCTTAATAAAGTTCCAGATAATGTTTTCATTTTTACTGTAAAGCGGACATCAACACGAGATATTTACGTCATTGAAATTGTTAATTTGAAGCCTACATATTTTTTTTTTAAATATGTATGTTGCTAGAATAACACGGCAACTAGACTAATGACCGATTTCTGAGGTCCTTATATATATTATAACCTCTCAAAAGTACTGAATAGTACGAGTTAATCAACCGACAACCTCCGAAACAAGATAATACCTAAGTAATATCGAATCAATAAACTCTGGTCTCGTCAGGGGTGACCTTCACATTTTAAATTAGTTTAACTCGGATGATGGCTAACTCGTAAGTAATAAAACTTTCTAAAGGTAACTCGTAAGTCTCGTAAAGTCGTAATGCATTCACTCACGCACATCTATATTTTTTTTACCTATCAAAAATCCGTTGCATCTTAGCGTTCACCGTTCAATTATTTTTTGTGCGGGGTTTCAATTTTTCCTGACTCGAGAGTCGACCCGCCACCCCGCAAAAGAGGTCCAAGAAGTTGGTTAGGTTAGTTGCCTCGGCCCATAGAATCCGTAAACTGCTACAGACCGAGCCGGCAAATAGCATCGATTCCCCACCGGTCGGACCTTTATATGCTGCCGCACAAAAATCTCTATAGCGCGATTCAGGATTCGACAGAAAAGGCACAACGCCATCTAGTTATAGTGTTTGAAACTAATAGTTTTTTATGTCTTTTTAATAACAATATAGAGCTTAGAGGTTTTTGTTATTTTTATGTGTCGAACGGTGTTGTCTGTCACATTTTGGAGTTTTAAGAACTTTTCTCCATAATAGGTAAACTTTAACCGTCGATGTCCACTGTGGGAAATATATTTAACTTTGTCTTTGTCGATGTTATACAAACATAAGTTTTATTACTCTAAGAACTTTAAAATATTTAGAATTTTCTTTCCGATAAAGAAACGAATTTTATTCGTTCATCATACTGCTGGTTGTTATCTAGTTCCTACAACACTGATTATTTATTTAAGTACTTGCTTTAGAATGTTTGTCTCATTTTCGTTAGCTCGTTACCTGGAATGTGTTATAAACTTTTGTAAAGGGCTTAAGTACGCAAATGAACTAAGCAGGCTTTTCTTTTGTGAAGGTAGTAGAATAAATAGTAACAAAAAGTTACTTTTATTAAAAAGTAATGGTTATTATTCTCTTTACTTAATTCATCACGGGTCCCTGGGGTTCCGGGCGTTTGGACTTAGGTAACTTTAAATGAAATGAGACATCAACCGGTGATGATTATCCCTGTATGATGTACTATGCAAGTGCATCCAAGGATAACCCACCGGTTGGCGCAGGACTACTGGGAACAAAGAAGTGGACTATGTGTGTAAATATTCCAAAAATCCCCACCGACAACTCCCCATCAGTGGGGATTGCTTTTTTTCCAGAAATCCCCACTAGGTATATAAACACAGTCTAGTGGGGATTTTTGGAGAAATAAGTAAAATACCCCACCAGGTGTCGTTTGTTGTTTTAAATTATTCAACAAAATATGAGTAAATCAGTTACAATACAATTACAATAATTTACAATACACACCACTAAAATCCCCACTAGACTGTGTTTATATACCGAGTGGGGATTAATGGAAAAAAAAGTAACTATCCCCACTGGTGGGGAGTTGTCGGTGGGGATTTCTGGAATAAATCGTTTATGGACTGGTTACCTAGTACTATGGAAGGACTAGGGCCCCTGTCTGATCAATTTTTGTATGACACGAATATAATGGCAGAAGGTGACTTCTACACTCAATAAATGGGCCCCCGAAAACGGTCGCTAGCACATAGTGACGTAGCGATAAGGGGGCAACATATTCAGAGGTGCTTGAGGAGAGAAGAGATATACCACGGCTGACAGAACAATCCCGGAAGTACGGGACGCCAAGATCACCACCAGCACCTTACGGAAATACTTTCTTCCCCCGAACACGTTTCCACTTAAAAATCTCCACTCAAACTGGCCAATGAAGGCAACAGAGAGGTGGGAGCTCTGTTCCTCGTCAGTGTTCACTCCGGCTGGCCACAAAAGGCAAGCTAGAGATGAGAAACAAGACTCCTCCCGGGGGGTCAGGTCAGTGGGGTCACTACTGCCCAAATGGTTATTATTATTATTTTTATAAAACCCCTGATATAAGCTTCAACAAAGCTATTATGTAAATTAAAACAATTTTGGCAAATTGCGTGTGTGAAATTACATCGACGTAATAAAAACAAAAAGTAATTGTTTTATTGTGAAATTGACAACCATTTTCATGTTTATTTTTTACAATACGAAGACTAAAAAAATCCGTCGTGCTTTCTCTTGTTATATCGCATAATGTCCGGTGCGTCGTTTTGATATCATGCGCATGGATTGCTCTGGCTTGCACAGGATGCGCTTGTGGTTACGACAACCGACAGGCACCCCGCTATAAGACTACTTAATTGAAACCTATCCGGTGTACCGTTTCCTCTCTGCAACACTCTCACTACGGAACTTTTTTATGCATACATAATATTTATTTGGTAAAATAATATGCGTACTCGACGTTTGCTATTTTTTATTCACAATATGGTTTGGTACCTACAGAGATATAAAAAACTTGCGCTAATAGCAGCCTAACTAACTAGACAGGTACTAAAGGCTGTTAGATGTATGCTATTTATTTAGTTTTATCAAACTGACTACTTATTAGTCGCTATATTTAAGAATTTGTGCTAAAGCTTTCCTTTCTCACGTTTCAAGTTGGCCATGTCCATCGCTCATCCAAAACTTACGATTTGCAATTTATCGTCACGGAAATTTGTTCTCTTATCGTGTTCCTGCAAAAATCGCATTAGCCACCCGCTATCTTGCGTTTACATGGAAATTAAAATCCTGATTCGTTGGATTAAAACGTGTAGTAATAAAAGTAACGAAATGGACAATCTGCTATAAGGTTGATAATTGGAGCTTGTGTACATACTGTATACATAAAGTTCGATAATGCCGAGCAAATTTCGAGAGAGAGTTATACATAATAGTGTTTAGTTTGCTTCGTGTAGGTATCTACTGTTTAAATATTAAAAATTCTTAAAGAAAAGTTTTTTGGAATTTCTTTAGCTAGGTTATCATTAATTAAATTAAATATGTAATTATATAATTATGAAGACGATGTACCTAAGTACCTAAAATAAGAAGTACTATAAATACTGCAATAAGTACAAAGTACTATATCTTAAGGATTGAGAGCTAAATTAATTATTACGATAAACAAGATGCAGTTTTGCTTCGTCAAAGAGGAGGTTGTCAATTTTCTCACGAACCTTCTTTATATTACTCTGACGGCACGGTTGGCGCAGTGGCTGAGCAATTGGCTGCTGCGCTACGTGTCGCGGGTTCGATCCCTGTACGGAACAAATATTTGTATGTCCTACAGATAGTTGTTCCGGGTCTGGCTGTTTGTGTATGTGAGTTTATCTGTTTGTAAACGCACCCACGATACAGGAGAAATAGTTATAGACCATAACTAAGTTTAACATTAATAAAAATAACTTAAATACTCTTGCGCAATACCTACCAGTACAGTTTACTAGTTTACTTTACTTTACAGTAACAGCGCTTTACTATCTAACTCACACATTACTTATTTGCAACGATTACTTACTTACCTAATGTAATTTCCCAAAATTCCAATCCTAATCTGTAAACTAAACTAAATAATTAGACTACATGTGACCTACTAACAAGATATTTATCGTTTTACACCCCTTGTATTTGCGCCTCCACAACAGTCGTGTTCCGAGCCGGGAACTGGGAGTCGGGAGCTGGGAGCCACTGGCGTCTGGGCACTAAGCAAATATTCCCGGCGCATCTCCCGCTTCCTTCCTCCCCACTTTGCACTGATAAAACTGAAAGGACAATGCCCAAAAATGTATGGACCAAAAACCCGGAATCGATTAAAACGATTTATGTGTGGCTAGGTAAAGTGAACATACTATATCCCAAATTCAACATTTGTTTTCGATTAAACAATCACCAAGTACTAAAAAAAAATCGTAACTAATTGACTTTAGTCTTAAAAATCTATGATATTTAGAGCGGCATTGTGCGTAATATTGAGAGATTTGAGAGTAAAGTACATTATACATGTTTACTGATTACATGAAACATTATTTGCATATATATATATAATATTAAAAAAATATATAATATATATATTTATAAATTATATATCTAAAAAAAACACTACACAGCTAGGTTTTTTGAAAGTTATGCAATATTGTCTTGTTAAATATAATATATATGTGTATATAACATCACGCCTGTACTCCCTGAAGGGTTAGGCAGAGGTGTACCCATTAGTACACCCACATTTCGCCAGTTATGTTTAAGTCCCATGTAATAGGGGGCGAGCCTATTGCCAACAACCGGGCACAAATCCAGACTCCGAGGCTGCTACTGAGAATTTCCTGTTAGAAAAACCCAATAACGCTTTGCCCGACCTGGGAATCGAACCCACATACATATATATACATATATATATATATATATATATACATATATGTATATATATGTATATTATATAAATAATATATATATTTTAAAAAACCTACGTACTGAATTTTGTAAAACTACTGTAGCAGCGTCATATCTCACCAGATATGATCTTTTTTAAATAAAAAAGAGCTCATAATACCTATGGTAATTCATTGGAATTATATGGTTACTAGCGACCCGCCCCGGCTTCGCACGGGTGCATGTATTATACATATAAACCTTCCTCTTGAATCACTCTATCTATTAAAAAAAAACCGCATCAAAATCCGTTGCGTAGTTTTAAAGATCTAAGCATATATAGGGACAGACAGACAGACAGACAGGGAAAGCGACTTTATTTTATAATATGTAGTGATTAACCTAATAAATGAAAAAACTTACGAAGGACTGCGCGGGGGACAGGGTCGGTCAAGGTTTTGCTACCTGGATAACAATGGCGCGCATAGATAAAACATCTTCTATCTCTTTCTTTCTCGCAAATTGTAATTCCTCATCTGTATTCCCCATCTCTTTCATGAGTGAGTGAGAAACTAACATAATAACAAAACAATGAACCTGTTATCAACGCACTCCGCTATAATTATTGTTATATGCTGCTGGCTTGTTCGGTTATAGTTTTATGCGAAACAAATTGCATATTTGCGACCTCATATATATGGTCTATCTTCCTGTACATAAATTATTTTAATCGACTCCGGGTTTTTTTTGGGCATCCTCCTTTAGTTCACATTTTGAAATGAAATTTACCAGATTATTTCATAAATGTTTTGATATTAGACTATGTGCCACTTGGCCGTGTTATTTGTTTGAGGGTTTTATACGAATGTTTTAGAACGACGACAACAACGATACGGTGGATTGGCTGTTGCGCTGCGTGCTGCGGGTACGATTCCCATTGTACGAACATTGCAATAGGTACAGATAAAATTGTCCAACTTGCAGTCATAAAAATTAAATTAACCATCAATGGTGCCGATTCCCTTGTTCACAAACTAGACTAAATTTAGAGAATTGACATCTCTTCCTAACATACAGCGAAAGAAAAGGACGGACGGTGACATTTAAGAACTAAGTTAGAGATGTCAAATTAGTTTTGCCTTGAACTTTTCCGTATTTTTAATCTATTCGTTTTAAGATATCAACTAAAATTGTATGGGCGTGTCAGATTGACTAAATTTGACAGCTCTTATTAGCATTAAGGTAAACGCAGGTAATAACGACCCCCCTAAGGCAATTTTAAAATCAACAATTTTTTTTTAGTATACTGGTTCCTCTAAAGATTGATAGTTTAATTTTATATGCTAGTGTTATGTATAAATAATGTATTTACTGAATCAAATACATTTAAATAAAGGATTATCCTGTAAAAAATAATTTACAAAGTGACTTAGTCGATTGTTGCTATTACCGACCCATAAAAACGGCTGTGAAGCTATTAACGATTTTTATGCAGCTATTCCCGATCGTGTATGAGAGAAGGCCTTTTTCCAGCAATGGAATGTATAAGCTAGTGATGATCTCTCTACCCTACCTCTACCCTACCTCTGTCCTACCTCTACCCTACCTCTACCCTACCTATACCCTACCTCTACCCTACCACTGCCCTACCTCTACCCTACCTCTGCCCTACCTCTGCCCTACCTCTGCCCTACCTCTACCCTACCTCTGCCCTACCTCTGACCTACCTCTACCCTACCTCTACCCTACCTCTGCCCTACCTCTGCCCTACCTCTGCCCTACCTCTGCCCTACCTCTACCCTAACTCTGCGCTACCTCTGCCCTACCTCTGCCCTACCTCTACCCTACCTCTGCCCTACCTCTACCCTACCTCTGCCCTACCTCTGCCCTACCTCTATCCTACCTCTGCCCTACCTCTGCCCTACCTCTGCCCTACCTTTGCCCTACCTCTGCCCTGCCTCTGCCCTGCCTCTGCCCTACCTCTGCCCTACCTCTACCCTACCTCTGCCTTACCTCTGCCCTACCTCTGCCCTACCTCTGCCCTACCACTGCCCTACCTCTGCCCTACCTCTGCCCTGCCTCTGCCCTGCCTCTGCCCTGCCTCTGCTCTACCTCTGCCCTACCTCTGCCCTACCTCTGCCCTACCTCTGCCCTACCTCTGCCCTACCTCTGCCCTACCTCTGCCCTACCTCTGCCCTACCTCTACCCCATATTTTGTCACCGTTTAAACCTTCCCTAGACCTCCACGAACATTTCAAAACCAAAATCAGCTAAATCATAAAAGTAAGGTGAGAAACTAAATAATCTATATACGATCAGTAATAGCTTCTTATAGTTGCTATTGCCGACCCTCATGGGTCGGTAATAAAGTATGTAAGTATAAACATGAATTGTATTACCGACTCATAAAAAAATGGTTATTTTAATTTAATTGACCTTCGGACTATAAAATAGATTATAATTGATTAACGTCACAAAAATATGAACAAATGCACACTGTTTTAAACACAAAAACAATGATTTATTACTGATACTATTCAATATCAATCCTCGAAAAATATCATAACTTTGGTTAAATTGACAACGCTAAAAGGTAAAAACTAGACAAAAAAGTTTAGTCGCTAATAGATTTTTATAAAGACTGATAGCTTAGATTTAAACTGGTCCATAAAAATACTTGTGTTAGTGTGATATAATAACATAAAAGAAAAATAAAACGAAAAGTTACTTTGCTGCCATTGCCGACTTATGGGTCGTTGATAGCTGCCACGACTAAAACTGATGAAGCTAACACCGTCCCATTTTAATTTAAAGTTTTATCGTTTCAAATTACTTTTTATTAATAAAATGTCGTAAGAAATCAAGAGTTGACACTTAAATGAATACATTTAGTAATATAAGATAAAGTATAGACGTCATTTGTTTATATAAATGTCTTAAATAGAAAAGTCACGTACTTACTTGAAGGAACAAGGGAACAGTACTACACGCCCTGCGTCCACGCTGCCCCGCAGTAATTAGCGTATTTTATCTGTTTTTTGCACAGCTACTCACAAAAACGTAAAAGTATACGATGCTCAAGGAATATACGCGTGTGTAACTTTGCCTACTATAGCTAAAATAGTTCTGGAAACGTAAAGATTTCGAATTACTTTTATAGGTCGGTAATACCTGCAGATTTTCGATGGGTCGTTGATAGCTGCGTTTACCTTAGTCTCTTTCTTGTTTTATTGGACAGAAAAAGATAGAAATAGTCTAATTTTGGTTTCAATACGTTTGCCTATAAGTCACGACTAGGTTAGATGACAGACATTTTGTAATGCTTTAACCATCCGTCTTGTCCCAACGTAATGGGTGATTGCCGTGGTTGTCTTTGAAATTGAGAAATAAAAATTGCCAAAGTACCGAAAATAAATATAAAGTCAAGTTATCGACAATATTCAAGTCTAACCATTTCATAGAATCAAACAACTCTCTAAATGAGAGTTACCTGCTACGCCACGTTTTATAATCGCGTTACTGAAATAACCGGACAAAAGTTCAAGAGTTTTCACGAGATCATTTTACTCTCAAAAAGCGAAAACGTAACCGTAAATTACATTTTATTTAGAACAGTATCTGACTTGATTTATTCCCTTTTTATGGTACTTAGCACATTCACGGTGCGATGGAAGAAAATGTATACCTGCTGAAAATGAAAAGAAAAATGTATTAGAATTTTTTTTAGTCATTCTGGTAACCGTATAAATCAAAGTAATTATAGATAATGGTGCTTCAGACATGGGCATTGTTGTTTATTATTTATTTCTGGTTATTTGCAAGGCGACACATCTCTACGACTAGCTATGATACATTTTTCAACACACTTTCTCGTTTAGTCGCTCTTAATGCACCGCTTACTGATTTTTTTATTTTTTAATGGAGCTTATAACACACGCGTGCTTTTAACATGATATTACAGCACTAGTGAGATACTAGTTTTTCTTTTAAATTATTTCGTTGTATTAATGATTACTTACTTAATAAATAACTACCAAAAATGTGCGTTTTTAAATAAAATACCTGTTCAGTTTGTGGCCCTTATTACATTTCACCTCTGATCTTGCTAGAATAGAACTAGAATAGATATCAATGTTTTTTCTTTACTAGTGTGTTGAAAAACATCGTATGAAACGCGTGAGTCTTTTATCATTACACTCTCGGCTCCATTACCTACGTTACACCATCACCTCCGGCATGGGCTGCAATCCCGCCTCGAGATTAATGAAAAACTTTCTCACTTGTATCATATTGTATCGAAATACAAAATCACAAAGGTTTGCAAATAGCTAAAGCTAATCAGCATCAGCAGCTATCGTATCATATCGTTATAGGATAAACTGTTCATGTATTCAAATAATGGTGGCATGTCGCGAGCTGTTGTAGCTAACGAGTAGATACGGCAACATGGCCGCGGTGCCCGTGTCGAACAGCCCTCGATGATTAAAACCAGCCCAGTTGATTGCGTTGCATGTTTCTACCCTTTCACCGCGTATGAAACCGCCCGATAGCTATATTTAGGTTAAATAAGTTTTGCGTATCTACTTTTTCCAAATTGACTTTACGTTTTCCTCTAATCTATAAAATAATAACACCACGCCTGTAATTTCCGAAAGGTTAGGCAGAGGTGTACCCATTAGTAGGTACACCCACATTTCGCCAGTTAGATTTAATTATAGTTAGCCCCATGTAATGGGGACTAGCCTATTGCTATCAACTGGGCACAAATCCTCCGAGGCTGCTTCTAAGAAATTCCTGATGGAAAAACACTGCCCGACCTAGAAACCGAACCCAAGACCTCATGCTCATCAGTCGCGCTTTGCGACCCCTAGACCAACGACGAGGAAGGACCAAGGAGGTATAATAGTAATTCTTCTTCTTCCACTTTTCGTATGGATGATACATCCATAATAAATAAACTATTTGGGCACAGTAGGTCACCACGTTTACTGCCACGTCAGAAGCGTTGCACAGGTAATAATAATACCAGACTATTATTGTACCACTGCAGTACCAAGGCCTCTTCTCACAAAGATAAGGCACAAGCATTGATCACCAGGCTTGCTGAAGACGGATTGCGAATCCAGACTTATAATAAGTCCAGGTTTCCTCACGATGTTTTCCTCCACCGATGTCAGGGATGTCCAATATAAATTTAAAAAGTACCAATAAATTGAACTCACGTGCATATATTGCCTGGATTTGAACCCACAACCGAGGCGGGAGCAATAAATAATGGGCCACCACGCCAAAAAAAAAAATGGTTTGGATGTCTGTACTTGTAGATAAATAACAAGACACTACTATATAAGCTTGCAAGTTTTTCAATAAATTCGATTTACCTAATGTATAAATGTATTTACCTCATTCATCTGCCCTCGAAAACACAAATAGGTAACAACAAACTCTAAACATAGTTTTTTTTTTAAATACGATAACACAAAAACAGAAAACATTTAACTAGGTCACCAAAGAAAGAAAACATGTTACCTTAATATAAACATACCGATTACCGTACCGCACTCAATTGGTGTGTTTATATTAGAGGCTTACAATAACCAGAACGCGGATTACGTCAAACAAACTAGATCATAGCCATAAGCCGCGATGTTGTGCGGTGATTACCATGAACGTCGGGGTAATCAATTGATTCGCGAATTTTGGTGTGCGCAGTATCAAAAGATTCATAAGCCGATACAGGAAACTGCGCGATTAAGCTGAACGGAGCGGAAATTACGCGCCGCCGGCAGCCGTCTCCGAATCTAACAATGCACGATATTGATCACATCACTACCTACCTACGTATTGTATGTATTAACTCAATGTTGATTGCTGACGGAATGTGCTCCTAACATAGCCATTTGTTCACAGAAAGTGCCGTGGATTAAATGGGAATCAGTGTTTAAGCCTTCTGTTTGGTATACTCAAATCTGTGGCCTTTAATGTCCCTCAATCAGGACTTAACTACTTTGTCGCAAGTAAACCCCAATTAAGCTCACGTTGAAAAATGAGAGAACACATCGTGAAAAAGGATTAAACGAAATTCGTGCCCGAAAAGTGTGAAATGAATATAATTTAATTATTTTGGGTCAGATATATTAAGCCGGCTTGGCAGTAAAGAAAATTAATATTTTGCAGCTGAACGCCTCCCAGTCTCCAAGTCCCTGGTAAAATATTTTATACCGAGGCGCCGCTCGTTCTGTCCACGGCAGTGAGTCCTAGAGCCGCTAGAACTTTTTAATTTTGCTGCTATATGTATCATTTCCTGATGAAATTAACTAGTGCAACTTGACCAACACACATTACCCTTTATTATCATTATCCTTTGCACCTACTATGTTTGATCTCTGCATCACCCTAAAGTAGACAGCTAGAAAATACCCAAGGCATTAAGTCCGCCTTTTAGTGTATTTACTTTATGTGCATAAATTTTAATAAATAAATTATCTTGTAATTTTTGTCACGTGAACAAAATTTTTAGTTGAAATAATATGAGCGATATTGTGTAAATCATATTATGAAAGCGGCATCAATCACATCTGCATTGGGTGCCGAATGCGACGGCGAAGCGTGCTGAACGATTTGATGTGTGACGCTTCCTTAGATCGCTCACTACCATTGAGACGTTTTTGATTGCATTCCAGACATTCCTTGGCTCTTAGACCCTTTGGACTGTAAGCGATTTACAGTTTAAATCGGAATTTAGATTGCATGTTAAGGAGGCCGATGGTTTTTTGAGAAAAAGGAGAGTCGCCTATTGAGATTCCGAAGCGGAGAGGTAGTAGCTGACTGAGCTTTACTTCCTGAAAGCTAGTTTACGTGATAATGAGAAACGTTTTCATGGTTACTACCTAGCGTTCTTCATTTTGGCGCGATTAAATACCACTCACCATTTATTTGTTTTGTTTATATTATTTTGGAATTAAAGGCTTACCTACTTACCTACTATTTTTATTAGAAGTCTGCACGTTAATATTAAACTGTTTAATGATCAGAAGTTTCAATCTAGAATGGCTGGCATGGTGGACCCCAAATTATACGCAATGCTATCTTATATTTAGTGCAAGACCTACAGAGCAAAGTATTACAGAAGTTTACTTAGGGACTTTCGCGGGACGATGCCGATTAGAAGCTTAAATGCCAGTACTAATGCCATCTTACATAAACAAAACTCCCAATAAGTATGTGATCTCGCAAATTGTGCTATCTCTACGGATATCCCGCCGTACCCTAGATGCGGCTGCGTCTGCGGGAGGACGCCAATCAATCATGGCGGCCGCTGACAGCGCCTGCTGTTGGCGACGCGGCGGCACTACACACAAGCTTCATGTCACCACCATTAACTAGCGGTCACAAACAAGCGCTGATTAAAGCAACGCTTGCTAACAAACATTTTTATTATTTATGAAATCAAATGTTAAAATATGTACTTAGGAGGTTTATAAGAAAAACTAGTCATGTTGCATAAACAATATTCATTTATTTCCTTAATTACATAATATATTATTATATTAAATTATAATAATATATAATAATATAATTATATTATAGAGCAAAAAAGTAATCTAATTTCAACCATATCTCGCAGTTCATACGGCAGCTAAGTTTCTGAAGTCAAATTACGGTAGTGCAACAATTAGAATCCAGCACATTCTATTCAACCAAACAAAAAATCTATGCTAATTTCAACCTTATCTTTTAGATATTTGAATTGTCTTTTAGTTAATTTGAATTGATTTTATTTAATCGTAAAACAAAACGGTAAGGTAGAAATATAACACGTGATGGAAGTTGAAATTTAAACCTTATTCTCTAGAAGATTAGAGTGTTATCAACCTTGTTCGATAAATGAAATAATTATATTAAAAATTTCGATACATTTGCTAACTGTGCCAATAGCCTAGTGGTATAAGACACGGTCCAGATTATCGGCTGGCACATGGTGGTGCGTGTTCGTATCCTCAACCGCGCCTAGCTTTTTGTAAGTTATTCATTGTAAGCCGAAAAAATTCCAAAAAAATATTAAAAAGGTGCAAATACTGATTGAGTGGGATCGGTGGCAGGCAGAGATGGGTGAGGCGGCGTGGCGGGGGAGGGAGCTGCTTGGGCTCTGAGTCACGTGACGCGATCGCCCGAGTGGCGGCGCGCGCGCCGTCGCTCGGGCGATAATTCTTTAAGTCTTGGGGGGTTCCTTTTCTCTGATGCTGACTGTACAATAATTCGCACCCAGCTGAAAGTTGGTAGGATTGTTCAAAACACCATCATAAATGAAATCTAAAAAGTTCTCATCGATCCGACAACTGGTTATTTTTATTAGGGGTCAAAGAACACAAAATCGGGTTTTTCGCGATTTTCAGCAAAACGGTAAGTTTTATTATAAAATTTGTTCAGACATAATTGCAGATCAGATAATTATCTATAAAAATTTCTAAATACATTTTGCCACTGTTTTAGAGATATAACTATTCAAAAAGTTGGAAGAGTTGTAATCGTCGTATCTCCGAGATAAGTAGCCCACTGAAATCTGAATAACACAATACAGAGTGCGAGCTCTTTGAGCACTCTCAGCGCACAGGCAGTCCATCTGCGACCACAGATAAAACATTACAGCAAGACGGGATAAAGCTCGTAATGATGTCGGATCTTCCGAATTTACATGATTTTCCATACATAATGTGTGTAACTACCCATCAAACCTAGTACCTATAGGCTGTGGACTTTTCTCGTGAAGTTACATTGACGCTGATACCAATCTAAATGAACATAGAAGGTATGAGCACTGCTTGCAGATTGCTTACAGATTGCAAATTGCTTGTGGATTGCAGATCCCAGACTTATATTAATTACTAGCTTTTGCCTGCGACTTCGTCCTCGTAAATGTCGCGGAATAATAAATAGCCTATGTCCTTCCTTGGGGTTCAAACTTAGTCCGTATCCGTCAAAATCGGTACAGTGGTTTAGTCGTGAAAGCGTAACAAACAGACATACAGAGTAACTTTCGCAATTATAATATTACTATGGATAAGTATGGAAAGTCCAAGTTTCCTCACGATATTTTACTTCACCGATGCGATGTCATGTCAGTAATGCTAATCAAGTCTTTAATAATGTTATAACTAAATACGAAAGTGAATTTGTCCGTTAATCTAGTCTAGTTGTGTGCTTTGTTGAGTTGTATGATATTAGATACCTACTTCTACATGATAAATACAGCAGAGTTTTATTATGCTATAATAAATCCGATTACGATAGAATAATTCCATCCAGGAAAAATCCAACTTTCCTCCTTTCCTCGTGTGCTAAGCCGTGGGCATTGTTAATATTTAAGTTTTTTTTTTATTTAAAATGAAATAAGCTTCCGTGATTCAAAGCTATAATAATCTCCCTTTGTTGTATCAATTAAAGATGATTTAACACAATTCTGTGTACCTAAGTAGGTAAATATACTTACAAAAAAATCGTTGTTCTTCTTCATATAGTAGGTATCACGTACGCATCAAACTTACGTGAGGGGTTATAAGCTTTCTGTTCTTCAGATATGTGTGAATCCAAGATATCAATAGGAAACACGCAAATAATTTTCGTGCGTGATAATTCACGCACGAAAATTATTTGTTTTAACATAACGTCGTTTCTTTTTCATAACCTTAACCTTCCTTTACCTTCAGTTTTCGTAACCTTAGGTTTGCTGGGTTTGCACATGGAAACGGATCTATTATCCACATGCGCAGGGGAAATGGTATTAATGCACTAAAATATTGGCATACCTACGTGAAGAAAAATTTTTTTTTAGTAGGTAATCATAACGTCACCCTCAATAACATAACATCACGCCTGAATTCCCTAAGAATTAGGCAGAGGTATACCCATTAGACCCATTACACCTACATTTCGCCAGTTACGTTTAAGTCACATGCACCCTCAATATTTCGTAAATATAGTTCTCAATGCGGCTATTTTCGAAAATGTAATAGATATAGTAAATTCAAGAGTATTTAATAAATAAGTGTTTCTTTGTTGCAGTGCCTGGCGCCTGGCGGTGGTTGGATGCAGCGCGCACTGGTAAGATATCCACTTGACTTTGTTTCTCTCTTGAGAACTATTTATTCACTGATTCACTCTACTCAACTACTTTGGTTCGGTGCCTCTCCGCTAATTGTGCTTCAATTTACCTAAACAACGATCTGTTACATTTTTATTTTAAACAACAATTTTATATTCTGAAAAATATTGTAGTTCAATAACTTTCTCGTTTTCTTTAAGGATTTTATTTCTTACAGTCGAAACTTATAAGTTTACGCAACGTTGGATTTTTATATATTATTTACTGATTATAAACATAACAATAACTGGCGAAATGTGGGTGTACTAATGGGTACACCTCTGCCTACCCTTCGGAGATAGCAGGCGTGATGTTATGAACTTATTATAAAAAGTCAGTGATGAAATGAGGAACCTGTTCTGTTATAGGGGATGTAAAAGGAAACATCACATACCCGTTAGCTATACTACCCATAAAACTACGCAACATTCAGCAAAAAATATTGTTGAGAAATGACTTTTATCATTGGTGTGAAACGTAATATAATGCACGCAAAATATGCATGCTTACGGGAGCATCTCACAATACAGGGGTTAACGGTAAGTTTAGCAATGATAGGAAGAATTAAAGTACGAAAGACTGCCTCGTTGGTCTAGTGGTCGCAAAGCGCGACTGCTGAGCCTAAAGTCTTGGGTTCGAGTCCCAGGTCAGTGTTATTGGGTTTCCATCAGGAATTTCTCAGTAGAAGCCTCAGAGTCTGGATTTGTGCCCGGTTGATGGCAATAGGCTCACCTCCTATTACATTATGAGACTTAACATAACTGTTGAAATGTAGGGGTAGTACTAATGGGTACAGCTTTGCCTAACCTAAAAGTACCTTCGACGTCGTCGCCTTTTTACACCAGTACCACAACAATATAAAAAAAAATAGGACCAAAGTATGGAACTACATCAATCTGAAATGCTTGAACCAATATCCTATCGTTAGTGGTAGTGCAGATGTAAGGGCCTATAGGGCAATTTATACACGCCACTCATTTCATTACACAGAGATAAGGGTCTTGTGAATATTTGCGTTCAATTTGGCACATTTATGTTTTAGCTTGAGTGACGTAATAGGAGTACTGACCGAGTTTAAATCGTTGTCTTTATTTATAAATGGAGATGTATAAGTGATGAGAGCAAACTAACAGAAAGGTACAGAACTTTAAGCAAGAATATGCCAGATAAACATCCTACACTGAGTCTGTTGGTGTGCGTGTGGTGATATTATACATAAGCTTGAAGGTAAATTGTTAAAACATAAATCGATAGTTCAAGAGTTAATGAAAGTTGAAAATTTGATAAAAAAAATTAATAAAAGTTAAATACAAATACTACAAATACTCGTAATATCCTTTTTTGAAACGGATCAAATGAACTTTTTAAAAAGATCACTCCTACCACACGCACACAGTCTGTTAAGGTTTTACATTCATCTATGTAATTAGATTCGGGTATTATAAAGCTAATAGCAACTCACCCAAACTCGTGATTGGCCGTAACTGCAGCTCCAGTGTATAATTGGTCGGAATCAAGTTGGCCCCGTGCGGTATCCGTAGACGTCACACTCGAATGCCGAACGCTAACTAGTGGCACTTAGCTCGACCAACATGAGCCCGGGCAACATTCACAATACGGATAGTATGTCCTCTCATCTCGGAGGAGCTCACATAATCGCGTTATCGTGGCGATATTCCCGGGAGCCACCGAGCGGGGAAGGCTGAACGTGTAATCCGCTTTGGTCGCGACAGTCACAACTTTGTCGATCGCTCTTCTGAATCCTGTCTTTTAATCTTGCATGCCGCGACAAAAGAGTAATAAGATTCGTTTACGGGTAACTTTTTTTCAAACTTGGATTTTATTCGATATATAGTATTATGAAAAATGTTATCGGCGCTTCAGTTTTTGAATATTGAACACTGAACACGTACTCGGCGCGTAAACTACGCGCACATGAACGTCGTGCGTGTGCTATCTCTACATTCATATTTGATTTACGTGTTCAGTATTTATTCGTACCTATACCTCCATACATTATATATTTGGTGAACAACAACAGCTTTTTACTTTTTTCTTTGATTTGATCACGAATGCTGTAATATTAATACAATATTTTGTCGGCACGATAGCACGAGACGTTGAAACTAAAGTTGACTGTAAGTACCTAGGTACCCTTACAGACAGATAATAAATAGGCTTTGGTGGGTATTAAAGTAGGGTCTCGTGCAGTATGATAAAGAGAGACAGTCACCGCAGGCATCGCGTCGACGACACTGCACGGACACGCTTGCTGCATTATTTAACTGCACTCTGCATTCAAGTATCCAGTGTAACCTTTGTAACTGTAGTGCAGTGTTTGTAAATTTATGAAACGACGCGTCTATTACAGTAATGCCATGTACCTAATAATATCACCATCATTCACCGTTGAACTCACTCTTTTGAACGTTTAACTATTAACCATGCATTTCCTGAAAAATGTTTTGCTTCTTTGGTATCTATACGTGTGTACAAATATGTGAGAGCGACACGATACACACGTATACTTCAAATTTATCGGCAACTATTTATTATATTTCGGGCGCCTCGAACAGAAATGTTGATATGAAATGTCTATAAAATATAAAAAGGCGGCGTGTAGTATTTTCGGCGAGAAAGTCATTTTACTGGGCGTCCTTTCCTGCGCCAACCCGACCGGTTCCCGTCTTCCATCATTCATTCCGGTCACGAAATAGCTGGATATGTGTATAGTGGGTACCTACATGATATTTCTGCCGCAACACAGTTGCGGTAAGCGGTAGGGTTCTCTTTAGACTGAAGAAGGCAATTGACAGTTTTGTATGTGATATGATAATTGTAGGTACTTGTGTTGCAGTAACGAAGGTACCAATCTTAGGATAATCTCCTGTAAAAAGTTGCAAAAAAAATACCTGTTCATTATTTTCACGAGCTATAATATTATAGCATTGTACATAATTATGTGAACATATTTACGCTCATTTTGTTTAGATATTTAATAAAAGTAGGTACCGAAAATTAAGTTTCTCATGTAAGTGAATGCCAACGTAATTTTTACGAGAAAATAAAGGTTCTAAAATAGATTAGTACTTCTATTTTACATTACAAACAGACATGTCAATACTCCGTGAATTTTAATTCGTTGTTAATCTTTCAGGGGGTGAATGTAGTCATGAATATGAACAACTTTTACTATGGGACCAACCCTGAAATCATAAAAAAAAACAGCTGTTCCCTACTAAAATGCTACACAACACGATCGTAATGTATGAAACAGCTGGTTTTTTTTTTTCATGATTTCAAGTTTGGTCCCATAGTAAAAGTTGTTCATATTCATGAGTACACTCACCCCCTGAAAGATTTACAACGAATTAAAATTCACGGTGTATATTTGTATAGTAGACAATTAAATAAAATTGAAGTGTCTACTTGTAATATCAAAATAACAGCTTTTTATAAAATAAATATGAATGCTTACTAGCTACTTGTACCAAACAACCAATTTTTTTAAAATGTATTTGACTGTCTGTCTGTTTATTTGGGCTAATCCGAAACGGCTAGACCGGTTTTGTCGGGATTCACTGACAGTTAGCTTATGTAATAAGGAGTAAGTTAAAACATAACATAACATCACGCCTGTAATCCCCGAAGGGTTATGCAGAGGTGTACTCACGAGTACCTACGCCCACATTTCGCCAGTTATGTTTAAGGGAGCTTACTTTTATTCTAGAAAACGGATAAGGGTTTCACACAAGTACATTAAAGATCCCTCAGAATATCTCATTGACGCGGACAAAGTCGCAGGCATTAGCTAGTTTTGAAATATAATGCATTATTGTATTTTTATTCGGAGTGCAGCGCGGAAGGGCAAACGGCGGCTTGTGGGAACATATGTTATTCGCGGTGTACAAGTGTAGTGATAGACTTTCATGAGACCAGGCTGGCAACACTCCACGGCTGTGCCCTGACCTGACACCACACACGTCACATTAACTTGTGTTAATTCGTATCGTCGTAGTAAGATCAGTTCAATATTTAATTATGATACTATATACACGGCTTTAATCTCTATTCGTTCTTTGCACTTGCAGAATTATACGATTTTCCAAAATACAAGCCTCGAAGTCGAGAGGGGAGGGCAGCTAAATATATTTTCAAGAACTCAATTGTAGAGCGGACGCTTAGTTAAAAAACATAAATACAGTACCAAGTTATTCCCTGTTGTATAAAGCAAAGAACGTTTAAATTCTTCGCATGAATGTATATCTTTAAACGGAAAAAGATCGTAAGTACTTAATTGTCACGTTGAATTAAAAAAAAACTTTTTAATTCTTCTTTATGTTACTTTGTATTTGGCCTACTTTTAAATTAATTATGTATCCACCAGTACCGGTAAAAGAACGTCCCATAATAATAACACATCATAATTATTTATTAAATAGTCAATAGGGCACAGGTTAATTACAAAGCTCTTAGAACATTTATGACAATGTCGTAGAGGTGGCGTAGGCCGCGTAGCAACGCGTAGCGTAGCGTCGGTCGTCGCGACGTCTACTTCAATGCTATTTCTAGCTGCGGGCAACTTTCTTGTTTTATTCTGTACATTTTATGTCTGAATGTTTTGAAACGACTCTAATCAATACCTTTAACTAAATAGTAGATACCTACCTAATCCTTTTGTTCTATACAGGCCTTTAGTTTTATTTTGGTAGAATAAGATCACCATAATCTTCAAATACTGGGATTATTTTTACACCTTGATCTGAATCTGTTTTGGGAAAAATAAATAGGTCTATAATAAGAGTAGCTGTCGTAACCAGTGCCGCGCGTCACTTTGTGTTATTTTCATTTTTCGTTGTGTAAGTTATAATGTCAAAAACGGTAACAATAAGCTGTTTTAGAAAACAATAAACCAGTGTATTATTGTTCTATAAATAAACTTTTCATTACTTGACAAGTTACGCACAAAATATGACAACATGAGTAAAATATTTTTGTGCGTCGTCATCGTATCTGGTAGCGTATTACGAGAGGTAATCAGTGCCCGTATAAACTGTGGAAGGGATTTGCTGTGATCAGTGACAGCGCATTAAGGCGCATATTGGCAATATAGGCGCATCAAAAGCGTCAGCCGGCTCAATACCGCCGCCCCTCGCGCTACACTCATAAACCTGTCGTAAAGCGTTGAATGCTCCATTATGATTCCTATAGAAGAAATCGATGACCGTGCAATTGTCAAGTTTTACACTTTATTGTACCACATAATGTTATAAGTAACTTATAAGCTATCCAAGAGATAATAATTGTCATTTATCATTTTTCAAAGATTGCTTTTTGCATTGTATGTTTTATCTGAACTAGATAAAACATACGATGCAAAAAGCAATAAGTATTTTTCTCTTTTATTTATTATCTACTATAGGAAGATTGTTAAAATCATTAGTCACATAAATGCAAAATCAATCAATCTTTAAAAATGATTATATTATCGGGAACGATGTTGGCCACCTTATTTTTAGGCTAACATGATCGTCGTGTAATATAAGCATGTAGGGTATCGGCATGTAGGGTATCGACATGCAGTAAGGACGTAGTGGTGGCGCGGAGGTCACACAGCAGGCCAGGCCGGCGAGCACGTGAGCTTCCACCGGGGACCATTCATGTGCGAGGGCGGCGGCTTGCGCGCGCACCGATCAATACGCGCTGGGCGCGGGCGGGCAGTGCCCGGCCCGCCGCGCGACGCCTCGCACGCGTACCGCCGCCGCGAGCCCATGACCGCCCTCCACAGATGACGGAGCCCCGGACCCTACGAGAGCGCCGCACTGTCCCCGTCAGCACGACCACACTCGCCGCGCGCCCTCGCACTCGCTCGTACCGCGCGACGATAAGGTAGGAAAATCGATAGTCTCCGAGTGCCGCAGCATCCGCTGACCGCTCCGTCGGCCGCACGCGCGCCGTCTGCCCGCCTGCTCGCGGCTCCTGCTGCCTGCTCGCAGCTCGTTGCTGCTCACTGCTTCTGAGCAGTACGGCAAAGTTACGACTTTAGTGCTTCCCGTACTCGACGTCTGTCACGTTGTGCTCTTATCACATTTTTTTAAATCACTGTTATTTATTTTAATTTATACTACAGCTCCCGTTAGTCATAAATGCTCTACAATTTTCATTAGATTCCTTATTATCAGAATAGTAAATCATTTTCATGAAATCGGCCCTAAAAATATAACGAAATTCTCCATGGCAACTAAACTTCATCTTTATGGCGTTCAGCTTATAAATTAATTACCCATAACTGCAGTTATATTCATATTATGCTACCTATATCGTTTCGTAGTTATAAAGAAACTCTTTAATTCATTTAGGAACACTGATAACTGATTCTCCGAGCAATCAACCATTCACTCGTCCTAACCATTGATCTTAATCCTCGGCTTTTACTATGGGTGGGAAGTGATTTTTAGTAAGCTACCCAAAGTCGAAAATACATATATATTTGACTAAAACGCTACTTTTTATTAACATCTTTTTAAACATTTTATGTTTTTTACTATAGAATTATGGATAAACTACCACAAAACCTCTGAGGTAAAGAATAATAACCAATACACGAGGATGGTATCGCCATAGATAGTAGTGGCTCGTGCAAAAAAACCTTGCATGTTAATAATGTCATAGATAGTCATATATATTTTCGTAGTAGTCATAGACCCATTTTCGTTATTTAAACAAGGTATTATGTGGGTGTTTTTAAAGCACTTTTGTAAAATGACAGGCTAATGATAACAGAAGCACCCTATTCATATTATAACGGGGTGTCATATAGGGGTGCCATCTGACCGAATCGCTCTCAAGTAAAACTCGAAAATAGTCAAATGAAAAAGCGCTTTCGAATTCCTTTTGGAATTGCCATTTTATAAAGCGAAATATTTATTCAAAAGGCACGTTTTGCCGTTATTTCATGTTCAAGGCAAGGATCTGCTGCGATTCATTTTGCATATAAAAAATAACTACTTAGTTCTATAACTTAGTGATTTTAAAATAAAAGCTTTAAGTACCTACTTACCAATTTTCTTCAGAAGGGAAAATGTGACGTCGCGTAGATTTATACCAGGAGTCCGTTCATGAGCTATTCCATTATTATCACAAATCGGAATGCACACGCATGTTCACGAACTCAAGAAATGTGTATGTTTTATAATTTAGTGTAACAATAAACAAATAGGGTAAGTTGGTACATACTATCCTACTAATATTATAAAACTGAAAGTTTGTGAAGATGTTTGGATGTTTGTTACTCAATGTTTGTTACGCGTAAACCGTTGAACAGATTTGGATAAAAATTGGCACATAGTAGAACATTTTCTGGATTACACTTATGACACTTTTTATGCCGGTTTTGTTCGCTTGGTTTGGTATAATAGTTCAACTTACTTTTAGGAAAGTTACTTCTTTATACGCGGGCGAAGCCGCGGGTTAAAACTAGTAATCAATAAACGTAAGGTATGTAAGCGCCATTACAATATTGACGGCTATGGTGAGTTGGAGGGGATGGGGTGTAGGTCGATTATATGTCGTGATGCAGTGCAATTACTCGCCACGGGAAATAGTCCAAGGACGAACCGCGGTTCAAAGGCCACCCACCTCTCATATACTGCCTAGCTTATCGGCTATGCTATGTATAATATTTATATACAAACTGGGTAATTACTTATACTTTAACCATTAGCCAAAATTGTAAGGAATGATAATTTATTATTGCAGTACAGATTCTTTATTGGAATTTGGCCCACTTTAGATTTTATATCTACGTACATCGATTCAAGAATTCTAATAATTTTAGAAGACCAGTCTTCTAGTATTATTGCAGAGATTTTCTTCTCCTACAGTTACATTCTATACCATTGTAGGTATGTACCTAGGTACTTTAAAACCATTTCCAATAAACTTAAAGTAGTTGAGTGTCAAATTATTTGCAAAAGGTTAACCTGTCAGTGGCTTAGTTAAGGACCTACGAGTACCAATACAAAATAATACATCTTGTTATTTGGCTCTTATGAACCATCATGAAACAAAATTCTTTTAAAATACGGAAAAAAATTACTCCTAACAGAGAAATAAGTGCCTTTATACCTACTATACTGCTAAAACGTTGGATAAATATGCCTCGACATTTAATTTTAACCGTATTCAAATTCTCCGGAAATTGACGTAGTAGGTAGTAGGTATTAGAAGAATTAGAATTAGAATTAGAATTAGAATTTATTTATTTTGTAAAACATGAGTACAATTGAAGGTCTTATAATTAATATGAGGTGGCTACATGTTTTGCCTTTTATGGCGTACAAAATTAGTTGCTCAGATACAAACTACATACAAAACAACTAAAATTAAAATGAAAATAAAAACAAAAAAAAATAGGAACAATGTCAAAAATTGAAATTAAATTGATATTACAATGTCAGAAATTTAAATTAAATTGAAATTACAATGTCAAACATTTAGATTAGATTGAAATTACAATGTCAAAAAAAAAAATTTAGTCTAATTCAAAATTATTACAATGTCAAAAAATTCAATTCAATTCAAAATCCGATGTCACAATTTAAAAACATTCACAACAAAGTATCTTAATAAATTATGTAACAAAAATAACAATAATAACAATATCAGAATTAAATAAAGTAGGTATCAAAAATAGCTATATAATTGGATCTGTTAAGAAATCTGACACTGAATAATAACATTTTTGTATTAAAAAAGACGTAAATTGTTTCTTAAAAATTCTTAGAGGTTGTTCCTTGATGCTATTTGGAACCTTATTATAAATCACAGGTGCCATGCCTAAGACACTTTTTTTTAATAAAGATGTTTTGTGAGCACCAGTACATAACTTATATTTATATTGAGACCTGATTGATGTACTTCGTTTTGTTGTGTCCTCTAAAGTAGGGAATATGTGACTATTACTTTTAACAAATATGGAAAGCTCTAAAATGTAAAGACAGGGAAAAGTAAGTAATTTATTATCAATGAAAAAAGTTTTGCAGCTGTCTGTTACTTTTAATTTAAACATTGCTCTTAGACAGCGTTTTTGGGCTTTAAATATATCCTCTCGCCTACAACAATTGCCCCAAAATATGACACCAAACCTTAAATTCGACACCACTAACCCATGGTAGGCAGCCAGTAACGTGTTGGTGTTTACCTTTTTGGAAAGGTTATATAAGGTAAAACACCCAGTGTTCGACAGAGCCCCAGTGTTCGACACTTAAAAAGTTAACGAAAAAAAACAAGAGTTGAGTCTCGCTTCGGAACGTATTTGAACCATAAACATACTTGAGGATTATCTAGCTATCATTGCGAAAGATATTTCATAGATTCGGCTGTTTTAAAGAAAATGGCGTAGCTGAACATACCAATCGGCAGAGATCTCTAAATAAATTCCCGTTTCATTAGCGAAATCGCTAAGGAGGTGAGCAAGATATAATGCCCATAACTTTTAATTGTTTTGCTTGACCGAGCATGTAAATTATTTATTAAGTTAGAAACCAAATTCTTTAGTTTTTAGTAATGTCTTTGCAATTGTAAGTTTATAATATAATATGAAAATACGCTTGTCGATAACTGGAGTTTTTTTTTTCGCATGTTCCTATAATCGACATAAATGTTTTTTATGGCACCAAAAAAAAATTCCACACTTTTTCAAATAATACAGGCAATAGAAGTTGTCAGAAAGGTGAAAAAATTAGAAATTAAATCCAAGGAAAGAGAAAAAAGAAAACGATTAAAATTGAGGAAGATAGAAAAACAAAAAACAGAAAAAACTAACAGATAAAAACAATAAAAAAACAAGAAAAGGCGCATACTAAACCGACACCAAATGACACATCTTCTACATTTATTGTTTAACATTTAAGAGATGTATTATATTGCAAAAGTGTATTTTTTTAGAAACCTACGAATTACTAGCCAGTATTTGTTTATTATAAGATTGTTTGTTGATTAAAATGATCAAAATACTGATTAAGACTAAGTTTTTATTTCGTCACATATAATACTAGATTATTTCGGCTTTTCTATTGGGATTTATTGTTTAGAAGTGTTAGGAATATGTCGATTATTGGATGTCGATTACTGGAACATGTCGATTACCGGGTGTCGAAAAATAGAATTCTGCTGTCGATCACTAGACCAAAAAAAACCGGCCAAGTGCGAGTCAGACTCGCGCACCGAGGGTTCCGTACAAATCTGTAGGTATATAAGTAAAATATAAAATTCTCGTGTTGCGGTGTTTGTTTCCAAACTCCTCCGAAACGGCTGAACCGATTTGCATGAAATTTTGTGTGCATATCAGGTAGGTCTGAGAATCGGCCAACATCTGTTTTTTTTTTTTAATCGCTGAACAACGTTTGCTGGGTCAGCTAGTAAGTTTATGTTTAAAAAAAATATACTATGTGATGTAACTAAAAATTTAAGATTTTCGGAATTTTTCCTATATGTGTACTTTATAACGTTGCTTCATGCCAAATTTCAAGATTCCAGGTCGTCTGGAAGTATCCTTTAGGTTTTGATTCCCTTGCGAGTAGTTGCGAGTTTCAAAATATGCGGCTTTAATTGCTGTATCTTTTGATTGCGTTGACGTAGAAGTTTGATTTTGTTACAGCTTAAAGATATTATAGACTTGAGTATTTGTTAAGAATTTCAATATAATACCACTACGCGTTCATGAGTAAAGGGGTAATAAGTTTAAAATTATTAAAAATATTTTTATTATATGATGTAACTAAAAATTTATGCTTTTCGCAATTTTTCCTTTATCTGTGTTATAAGACGTTGCTTCGTACCAAATTTCAAGATTCTGAGTTCACGGGAAGTACCCTGTAGGTTTTGATTCCCTTGCGAGTAGTGGCGAGTTTCAAAATATGCGGTTTTAATTCCTGTTTCTTTTGATTGCGTTGACATAGAAGTTTGATTTTGTTACAGCTTAAAGGTATTATAGATTTGAGTATTTGATATGAATTTCAATATAATACCACTACGCGTTCATGAGAAAAGGGGTAGTAAGTTTAAAATTATTAAAAATATTTTTATTATATGATGTAACTAAAAATTTATACTTTTCGCAATTTTTCCTATATCTCTGCTATAAGACGTTGCTTCATACCAAATTTCAAGATTCTGAGTTCACGGGAAGTACCCTGTAGGTTTTGATTCCCTTGCGAGTGTCGAAAATTTGCGGCATAAACGGGAGTATCTTTTGATCGCGTTGACTTAGAAGTTTGATTTTTTCACAGCTCCAAGAGACCATAGACTTGAGTATTTGATATGAATTTCAGCTTGATACCTCCACGCGTTCCTGAGAAAAAAGGTCTTGACAGACAGACAGACAGACAGACAGACAGACAGACAGACGGACAACAAAGTGATCCTATAAGGGTTCCGTTTTTACCTTTTGAGGTACGGAACCCTAAAAACGTTAATTTATTTCGATATATTATTACTTTATTTATTTATATGAAACTTATGTTTGCTTTCAAATATTACGCAACGAAGTCTGAAGCGTTACCCAATGCTTCAAAATACCTTATAATATCATAAAGTAAGAAAATATTTAAAAAAATGCTTGTTTGCGCACGTTAAAGTGTCGATTATTGGGGGTGTTACCTTAGGAGGTACGCTGATGAACCTAATTTTTTGCAAATAGCTTCAGCTTGTGGTTTCCACGTAGGTTGGCTATCAATTTTAATTCCTAAAAATTTGGCTATATTTACTTTGTCGACTGTTTGGCCATTGTAGGTTAAATTCAAGTTTCCGGGTTGAATACGTTGGTAAAAATGCATGACTTTAGTTTTTTTTATGTTTATTAATAAATTATTATTATTAAGCCAGTTAATTATTGTTTTTAAAACGTTGTTAGCATCAATTTCGTATTGCTCTTTATTAGTACAATTAATTATCGCTGTGCTGTCATCAGCAAACAAAACCATTGGATTAGAAATTTGACGTGGCAGATCGTTTATGTAGAGTAAGAAAAGTAACGGCCCGAGGACGCTCCCTTGTGGTACGCCGAATTTAATGTATCTAAAGGAAGAAACATGTTTTATTTCTTTTTTAGACCTCATACAAACTCCGGAAACTTCTGTTACTTGCTTACGACCGCTTAAATATGATTTTATTAAATCAAGAGCATTTCCACGTATGCCATATGCGTTTAGTTTTTCCAAGAGCTTATCGTGATTAACGTAATCGAAGGCTTTTGACATATCTGTGTATATAGCACATACAGGTGTTTTAGAATCTACATTTTTCATGACTGTGTTTAACAAGTCAAACACAGCCATATTAATATTTTTGTTCTTTCTAAACCCTTTCTGTTCGTCACAAAGAATATTAAATTTTGTTAAAAACTTATAAAGTGACTCATAGATCGCTTTCTCCATTATTTTTGAAAATATTGGGATGAGAGCAATAGGTCTATAGTTTTCCATAATTTCTTTGTCGTTCTTTTTAAAAAGTGGCTTAACTACGACGGTTTTTAGATTCTCAGGAAATATTCCAGCAGTTATACTATTATTAATGATATGACTTAGGGGAGCAGCTATGCTACTTGATACAAATTTGATTGCTCTTGTTGAGATACCATCATAACCGAAACTTTTTTTATTTTTTAAGTGTTTGATTATTCTCATTATGTCTTGCGGAATAACTGGGGATAAAAATATTGAATGGTCGTTATATTCTATAGGTACAGTATTATCTGTTGTAATTTTAGGTACTTCCGAAATCTGATCGATAAAGAAATCATTAAAAGATTCAGCAATTTCTTTAGGGTCGGTTATCAACTTACCATGTTTTTTTATTTGAGAGATGGGCTCTCTTTGAGATTTAGTGTTGTTTATTATTTGCCAAGACGTCTTTGATTTATTTTTAGAGTTGTTAATTAAATAGTTATTCTGTGCTTTCTGGGTCAGTTTTATAATTTTTTTAAATCTTCGCGAATATGTATCAAATTTTATTTTATTTTCATCTGTTGGTTTTAAACGCTGTTGCCAGAGGAGATATCGCTGTCTTTTACTACAAGTACGAATGCCTCGTGATATCCATTTTATCTTTTTGTTTGGTTTTATTGATATTGATTTGTGGGGGAAGCATAAATTGTATAGAAGTTGAAATATCTCTAAAAAGTTATCATAAGCATGATTAGGGTCCTCTGTATTGTATACGTTAGAAAACGATAGAAGATAATTTTTAAATTTATTAAGATTTTCTTCGGATATGTCACGTCTGTTAATTCGCCAAGATTTTAATTGGCAGGATTTGTTCACATTTATTTCTAATAACTGAGCCGTATGGTCTGATAAACCAAAGTCAAGCACTTCATATTTGCATTTTTGGTTCTTGGTATGTTCCAAGCATGTTCTTTTTATTATCTTTGCCCTCACAAATAACTTTAGAATATTGGATATTTATTTAGAAATTAGAAATACAGACAGATGGTAACATTCCCACAAATGTAACATTTGAAATGTTTAGAACATGACAAATAGATAATAGGGATAAGAAGAACTCATGAATCACATTAATTAATAATAATATAATACGAGGGTGAATTAAAAAGTTCTTGGAATCAATTAAAAAATGATTTAAATTATTTTTCTACATATGCATTTCGAATTATGCGTTTGAAACATTCTTATTAATTGCAAATAAATATTCTGGTCTCTCGACAAACTTTTAAGGCAACTATAACCGCGTCGTTGCGTCGTCCAAAAATTTAGTTCCACGAATATGCTTTTTAATTTAAGAATAAATGCAACTCGTTATAGAAAATAATCCATTACATACAAACAAATTGATGAAATCAAGTCAAACTTGGCATACATTTTGTGTGATTACCACTCTTTAAAAAGAATACTGAACTATCCCCAAAAAGTAAAAAAAAAAGAGCTTTAATGAACTGTTTCATTCACCTAGGTATTTTATATAGTTAGAAGGAATATATAAACGTTGTTACAAAGTTGCTGTCCATAAAAGCTTTACATTTAACTTCCAAAGGTCACAACGAATTCCTTCCTGAGCAAAGCCTATATAGTCTTCTCTACATTCTACTAGACACTACATTTATGAACAGGTATACATTATTCTATGATGTATAGTTAATAGCCTTCTTCATCACGGTATCGCCTTATTTTTTAACTACGTAAAACTCAGACTACTTTAGTGACCATGAATAATTGAATATATCGGTTTACAAAAGAATAGTTTCACTATGCGTACATAAGAAAGAACTGTCAACAGTTGTACAGGTACCTATAACATGTAGCAATGACGACATAAGCGCCCCTAAATGATTCACCTCGAAGAACAAAACGTCGGCATTGGAAATGTAAATACCTAAAACACATCAGCATAAGAAATTGTCTGAACAGACATTCGTCCCTCGATTATTTATGGGATTTAAAACGAGTCGTGGCATTTATGATTATTCAAAGTCAAAGTCAAATCATTTTAATTATCACCATTAAAAGGCACTGATGAACGTCATTCTAGCAAAATATACCAGAGCATGTATGACAAATAAAGCACGGACTGGCTTTCGGTGACGGTTGAATTTAAGGTAAAATCAGAACTGTTAGTAGCAAGAAAAAAATCCAGCAACTCGTTCATAAAAATATGGGATGTCGAATTAGGGTTAAAGAATAACCGTGAACCGCCTGTGCTCAGGGTAAGACGAAAGCTTACATTGTTTGCCGACCACAACTTTTCATCCTTTTTCCAGGTTTAATTACAAAGTAGTGGTCGCAAATATAGTTGATGGGACTTATCTCGTATCGCATAACGGGCTGATGTCCGAAACTAAGTAGTCATCCTTCATGCAAGCTCTGCACAGTGGGCTGTCTGTTACTCCTATTACAAAGAAATGTGACTTGTCAGGTGATGCATCAACGATGAGTCGCCGCGCGCGGCCGTGACATGGGAGCGCAGGCATGGGCTGGCGCGCCGTGCAACCGCCGCACATCGCCGCCGGCTTGCTCCTACTGCTGCTAGTTAACCTGCCAGGTAGTATGCCACACCTTACCTCTTTTATCAGTGCAGCAACATGTCTTAAATATAAATCTCTTATGCAAGCTGAGTTATCATTGTAAGTAAACTGACCATTTCCTTCTATCCTGTCAAAAATCAGGTTTTAACCAATAACCATAGTTATCACATCCACTAACGTTTCTGATACGCTTCGTCCACGTAGTAACCTGCCACCAAGACCACCAAGATGCTGTGCACATTACGGCGATCCTCGGCGAGAGCGTGGTGTTCAACTGCCAGGTGGACTTTCCGGAAGACATCCCGGTGCCGTACGTGTTGCAGTGGGAGAAGAAGGTAGGCGAAACGGTACGACGGTCCACACTCCACTCTTACAATACAACGCTGCTCATCTACCGTGTGTGTGTTTCTGTTCAGTAGAGGTCGGCTCGTCCGCGCGACGCGCCCCGCAGAATGTAAAGTATATCTCGTCTGTGTCGGCTCCGACACCTCGTATTGTCCCGTGCTAGTGGTAAAGCGCGGGCGCCGCGGGCCGGGGGCGCCGCCCCAGCGCCCTCGCCCCGCGCGCGCCCTTCGCACGCCTTTTGTGTATCTCTGCCTCTTCTGCGTATTGCCTCGTGTACCTACCGCGCTCATCACAGACCGGTTCGACATACCCACAGTGATAAAGGCCTTTAAAGCGAGTCCGAGAGAGCAGCAGACCCCCGTTAGATACGAACATACACATACACGCCACTTTACATGTACAATAAGATTTTTTCCTCCTATTATTTTGTTTTGGGTGCACCGTTGTTATTCTGAGATAGTTCGGGAGCACTATCGCTTACACGGCTGACACGGGGCACGCGCACTCTCGCGCACTGGCGGCGGTTCTGTCTGTTTCTCTCTTCCTGTGGCTGTGGGCTTCTCCCACGCTCTGTCGGCAATTGTAGATTCATGTATAACTTACTTGACATACTTTAAATTGTATTTCTTGTAACTCATTCAAGTGACTGCACAGTTGATCTATTTTGTTGCATGTAGTAACGCTTAAGTTTCCCCGTTTTCACTTTCTGCATGCACGATTTATAACCTTGTATTGACTGAGTGTTCGTTTGGTACTAAAATGATGTTTGATAATACATATTTTATGACGAATCTCTTTTAAACTCAACTAGAACAACAGCAACTAATACGAGCATTTATGCAAGCTCAGTAAGATTGATCATTCATATTCATTGGCACAGATACCTATGTAATAACGTTCATAATTTGTTTATTATCCTTTGCATGTTTTAGTAGTTTTCTTTCTTTATGTAGATAGTTTTGTATCTTGTAACTACAAAACCAAAATGACCTACGCGTGCAATTATAATAGAATTGCACGTCACGTTACAAGATTAAGCATCTGATTCTGTCTGTGTTTTATGAAAACGCATCGCATCGTCTCGAAGGCTTTAGACAGAGTTGGAAATGTGTAGCGCCACAACCAGTTATGCGGCGAAAAGTATTTAGAACATAAATATTTAGTTGTATGTAAGCTAAGTGGTAGACTTAACGAGTTCGCACCAGTTTAGTGTCAGTTGTAAACATGTAGGTGTGTGTGTGTGTAGGGACAGGACATCCCGATCTACATCTGGTACGAGAGCTACCCGACGCACAGCGGCGAGGGCTACGAAGGCCGGGTGTCGCGCGTGGCGCCGGACTCGCCCTACGGCGCCGCCAGCCTCAACCTTACCAATATCCGCGAGTCTGACCAGGTAATTCCAACAAATTCCATATTTACTTCAGAACTATATTTGGTAGAAGTGAAAATCAGTCAGGGTTTATGTGTAAGTAGCTACTGTAGGTAGTAATTGTTTTTCGTTTGTTTCACCAGGGCTGGTATGAGTGCAAGGTGGTGTTCCTCAACCGGTCACCCAACCAGCACAAAAATGGTACATGGTTCCACTTGGACGTGCACGCGCCACCACGCTTCTCCATCACACCGGAAGACATTATTTACGTTAATTTAGGTAAGTTGACCCAATGACACAAATTTAAAGTACAATTTATCTTTAAAGAAAATGTAACTTACACTTGCCAACACTTGCAGGAGACGCCATAATCCTGAACTGCCAGGCGGAGGGCACGCCGACGCCGGAGATCCTATGGTACAAGGACGCGAACCCGGTGGAGCCTTCAGGCACCGTCGGCATTTTCAACGACGGAACTGAGCTGCGCATCAGCAACATCCGGCACGAGGACATCGGCGACTACACGTGCATCGCGAGAAATGGCGAGGGTCAGGTGTCGCATACTGCGCGCGTCATTATAGCTGGAGGAGCTGTTATTACTGTGAGTTAGACATGAATGGACCTACTACTGACTATCGAGTAATTATAGTTGTACCTAATGTATGCTCTTGCCTACGACATAATAAAATTGTTATATCAATCAAACTTATGAGGTAGGTAATATCGAATAGATTTAAAAATAAAATCTCCAGTAAATTAACCACCAAAGCAATGTCGACCTATTAACAAAACATAGAAAAATACTCTTACTCGTAATTCTCGTAGGCAATATTATCTTGTAAACTGTTAAAATAATTTATTTTATGTCTTTCTTCAGATGCCACCAACTAACCAAACAAAACTAGAAGGAGAGAAAGTTCAGTTTTCATGCGAAGCAAAGGCCTTACCAGGAAACGTGACAGTGAAGTGGTTCCGCGAGGGTGCGCCCGTGGCCGAGGTAGCAGCGCTGGAGACTAGGGTCACCATTCGAAGAGATGGTGCGCTTGTCATCAACCCTGTGGCGGCTGACGACTCGGGACAGTATCTGTGTGAAGTGTCCAATGGAATTGGAGACCCACAGAGCGCTTCGGCCTATTTAAACGTTGAATGTAAGATTTTTTAACTTTTACAATAAGCTTCCTCTAAAATATTTTCTGAGTTCGGATTGACGTGGTGTACCTACAAACTAATCTAAATAAGTAGATACCGTTCTTACTATATGCAATGCATAATTTTCACAGACCCAGCGAAAGTAACGTTTACTCCGACTGTACAATACCTCCCCTTCCGACTGGCCGGTGTGGTACAGTGTTACATAAAGGCCAACCCTCCCCTCCAGTACGTGACGTGGACGAAGGACAAGCGGCTGCTGGAACCCTATCAGACCAAGGATATCGTGATCATGAACAACGGCTCCTTGCTGTTCACTAGGGTCAACCAAAACCATCAGGGTCGATATACTTGTACGCCTTATAATGCGCAAGGAACTCAAGGGTCTTCAGGTAAAGGACTTATGTTTTTAATTAAAAGTTTAAGGAATTATATTATTGTGATTTTATTTGTGAGGAAATAATAACGGCTTCGTTTTACAGGTCCGATGGAAGTATTAGTTCGTAAACCTCCAGTGTTCACAGTGGAACCGGAACCTCTGTACCAAAGAAAGGTAATTAACAGTTTCAAGAGATTTTAATTATAAAATGTGAAATTATTTTATAAAATCTGGCCTTTTTCTTGCTTTGGTACTGTTGTGTACTAATGACTTGTTCCATGGCAGGTAGGCGAGTCTGTGGAGATGCACTGCGAGGCGCAGGAAGCGGAGGGCACGCAGCGGCCGAGCGTCGTGTGGCGGCGGCGCGATGGCTTGCCGCTGCAGAAGAGTCGCGTGCGAGCGCTGGGCGGTAACATCACCATCGACACGCTGCGGAGACAGGACTTTGGGATCTACCAGTGCGTCGCCTCCAACGAGGTAATACATCGATTTTAAACATCACGACAATCAGTCTTGCAAAAGTAAGACTGTGATGCCTGTCTCTCGGGGTTCTGATTAAGCAACCGGGGTAGCATATGTTTTTTTTTCAAAACCCACGTGTGACAGCTGGAACCAACAGGTTATTACATTAAGTACACATAAACACTCGGGAATTGTATTTTTTTAATTTTTGAATCTCTAGTTGTATTTTTCATGATGCTAAATTACGTGTCGATACTTCAGCATCTTTTCACCACACACATTAACAATTGAACCTCAGGTGGCAACGATAGTAGCGGATACGCAGCTCGTGATCGAGGGCACCCAGCCGCACGCTCCATACAATGTGTCGGGCACAGCGACGGAGTTCCAAGTGACGCTGCGATGGCAGCCCGGGTACGCGGGCGGACCCGACTACAAGCAAGACTACACTATCTGGTACAGGGAGGCAGGCTTCTCAGAGTGGACTAAGGTCCCTGTCACGCCATCTGGTGCTACTTCTGTGAGTATTAGTATTTTTTTACAAACATTTGTGCTGATCGTTAGGTTTCAGGTGTAATGGGCAATTTTATTAAAAAAATAAGTTTTATTTTAATGTACAAAGTACAGTCAACCTCACATCAGGCTTTGAACTACGAAACTGAGGACTACTGCTACAAAATAAAAGCACCGTTAAACCCAAATTCTTACCATCAACGTGCGGTTGACTGTATTAAAATATGTATAACATGTAAATTATATGAAGTGTAGGCTAAAACGTTTAATATTTAATGCATTTAAAATATTGTGCGCCGTTAAAAGACAGTTTAGATGTCATAACTTTACTGAACTTAGGAAACATTTCGTAGCGTCGTAGAGGGTCTACGCCGTAGCGCGGAACTTTTGGATCGAAAAAACTAACTTGTTCTTTGTACACAGGTCACAATTAATCGGCTCCAACCTGGTACAACGTATGAGTTTCAAGTGAATAGCAAGAATACTATAGGAGAAGGAATGATGAGTAAAGCTATTACCATAAGAACTCTCGGTAAGAGTTAAAATCCAGTTTTTTAATGTGTGGTGGGACTTAACCATGTGTGTGTTAACATGTTCTTAAGAAATAATCTTGTATTCAAATGTTATCTGTGTGTATAACAGGTATGGGTTGTGGAATTGCTTGATAAAATTAATTTTGTGACAACAGAGTTCAAATAAACTGACTAATAGATAATTTGAGGAAAGCTTGCAGTTACAACGGTTGGGTTGGATTTGAGGTGGGTTGTTTAACTTAAGATTGCTTTTTGTAGATGTAGGCGCCAAACCGAAGATGGCACCCACCCCGGCGGGGCCTGTAGACGAAAAGATATTTCAAAACGCACCCGAAGGCTCCGGTATATACCCACAAATGTTGCACAGTAATCACTAACAGTTTGCTCATCTCATATAAATAATCACCGTCTATTCAGTTACATATTTTGTTTTAAGTAGACTCATTTAGATAATTATATAACAATCTGTGTTTTGTTTAGATAGTGCATGGTGTACTTACAATATTTTGTTATTTGTTTGTGTGTTAGCATGGTGTACTTACAATATTTTGTTATTTGTTTGTGTGTTTAGGTATACAATAATTAACAGTTGCATGATCAAAACTTACATCCATATATTTACATCTATACTACATTCTGTATTATATTTTTTTACAACATCAACTATTGCAATCCTTATTATTAACACATTCACTCTGCAGCGTAAATGCGACATTTATGTGGTGCCAAACTGTTTAAAAGAATGTGGCTTTTAAATAAACAACATTTTTTTTTCTAGTTTGTATTTGAATGTTCGACTTGGTACACACAGAACTGTAACAACACTGTATATTTAAAGTTATTGCGCCATCCAACCATTGAGCCAATTTTTGTATTAAAAACTTTATAATATTTGAAATAAAGTGCGAAATTCAAAAACTGTCTCGAACGTTTAAGCAAAAACTTTGTTTAACAATAAGGCCTATTTTGTTTATTTTCTTTACAAGTAATGTACAAACGTATACATACAACTACACTCCCGATTTATCATATATCAAATCATATCCACCAAAATTTGGTAACCCAGGCTCAAAGAACTGAAAGGACCACAAAACTATAACTTTTTCGCACATAGGTCCGAAGTCTGGTCCTCCCCGCAATCTGACGGTGACGGAGGTGCACAACGGGTTCCTGATCACATGGCAGGCACCGCTAGAGCGAGCACACCTGGTTCAGTACTACACTATCAAGTACCGGACTGATGCGCAGTGGAAAACCCTTAACCGCGGACAGATACGACCCGAGGAGACCAGTTACTTAGGTAAATTATGATAAAAAAGTTGCCTTTACGAACCTTTTTCTAACGATTTATAAGTGTTAAGATCACGCATTCATAATTCTTAAAGTCGAGAAAATGTTGTATCTTGCTTTGAACCCTCGATTGCCTGACATTCGAAAGTCGCCACATTAGTAATTTTAGCATGGCTGTAAATTTGAGAATAGATAGAGAAATATGTAGTTAAAAAGTTAGGTAAATATACTTGCTAGTTTCAATAGTGTAACTGAGCCTACTTTTATAAACATTTCAGTTAAAAACCTAGTCGGTGGTCGTACATACTACTTCCGAGTGCTGGCCAACTCGGCGACCAGCTACGAGAGTTCTGAAGAAGTGAAGTTCCCAGTGCCGGCACGCGTGAAGCACAAAGCCATCACGGCGGGCGTGGTGGGCGGGATTCTGTTCTTTATCGTCGCCATCATTCTGTCCGTGTGTGCCGTCAAGATCTGCAACAAGCGTAAGCGACGTAAGCAGGAGAAAGGTGAGACTCGTCACACAAGCGGCCGCTAGTCCGCTCCCGGCGCTAGTTATTCTGCGATCTTGTCTCCATATGCGCTAGCTTATTATGGAACTTACTAATGCCATTTCTAAAACTATTAGTGTTACAACGAATCAATGTGTCGCATACTCCGAAAGATTAAAAAAACTTAAGATATCACAAAAACTTTAATGAACTCAATTGTTTTGACAGACAAGAAAATAGTTCAGTTAATCTTATATGTAACTATTTTAGTCAGAACATTACCAAAAGAACATTCCGCTATGATGGTTTCAATAATAAATAAGTCAAACCATAGCCCATAGCCATGATAGGTAAGTAAGTTAAACTAAGTTCACTGGCTAAGTCGTTGCAGTATCGCATCATTAATATTGTATCTTATGACAATTGATTATAAGCGACACAAGTTCCGTAGGCTCTTTACATAGATAACATTCGTTGAAGACAGGTACACTTCCTTACATAACTTACCATATTGTCGGCAACTTACATATTTGTTCATGTATTAGCTGCTTAATTCACTCATAGCATTTCCATTGTAAGTAAAGCTTTTTGCATGCGTTTAGTGTATGTAAGTAATGCAATTCCTATGCTAACAACAAGGCTAAGATTACAAAAAGACAGTAAGTATAGGTATAAGTATAACTTAACCAGTTATTTTTGTGAAGTCCTCTTATATAGAAAAATATAATGACCAAGTTAAAGCTATTGCTTATTGCGAGAAAAATCGCGATTCATGAGACTGTTTATTTATTTATTTACACATCCTACTGATTACATAATCACAGAAAATCCATTGCGATAATGCGATGCTATAATGTCAATGCTAGTGTAATCTCGTTGCTTCGTACCAACATAATGGATTCTGTAAGAAACTGCTATTCGTCGTAATAGTACATTATGATAAAGTGAAGAAAGTTTGTCAATACGGCCGAGGCTGAATTGCAGCCCGAACCGAAAGCGAAGACGTAATGGAGCTAAGGGCATAATGATAAATGCTCACGCAAGTCATAGGTACTTACGACGTTTTTCAACACACTTGTAAGGAAAAAATAAAATAAACAAATCAATCTTGTTACTAAAAAACTTTTATTATTAAAATAAGTGGACAGTAAATGATCGCGGAATCTTGATACATATTAGTATTATTGATTTTGACTGAGAAGCATTTCGCCATGACTTTCGATATTTTTTGTATTAATAATGTATGTAACTTCTGACACGTTTACATGCACTAGTAATAACAAATGATAATGTAATCTGGAAAGAGTAAAATACTTACTTAGTTTGGCGCACCTACTTACGGACGCAGAATATGTTCAATTCAATAATACATAATTATAGTAGGTACCTGTAGAGTAGTCTTTGTAGTAGTAGTCTTTACTGGTCTTTGTTGCCAGCTACCGGCAAAAAGCTGCAAACTACTAAAACTCCCAGTCAAAATCTAAATAAAAATACCGTACCGCACTTTTGTGATAATATGTATAACGCAAAAACGCACGTGTGCGTAATACACCGCATTATGACCTAAAAAGCGGTTCATAGGAACCACTTTACGAGCAAATATTTTGTAATGAATATGAACAGGTATAAATATGAAAAGTATTTTCCCGTAGACGAGGCGTTATAATTATGATATCAGTAGGTAACACTCCGATTTTATGTAGAAGGTGAGTCTTGCAATAAAAGAAATGGCTTACCTACATAATCCTTTATAAAATAAAAATACTCGCTTTATGCATGTTGGGTAAGCTACAACTGATCACTGCAAGTGTGAATGATGACAATCCATACGTAATTATTCTGATTGTAGTCATCATCACGTACCTACATAACTACATTATTGCATAGTTTCATCCACTTATAAAAGAGCACTAGAAAGAACTAAGTACTGATGATCTAAGCCATCGAGTTATAATACTAGTCATTTCTAAATGATACCTCTATACTCATTTAATGTACCAAATAAAGATCATAATGATCAATAAAGAATGACCTATCTAATTTACCGAATTCCAAACCTTTTAAAAAAATACATGCTCAAGTTCATTCCAGTGCTCAATGTGTTTCGGTTGACAATATGGTGGGTGGTGGTGGTGGGGTAGCATAGCGAGGGTGGCGGGCAGCGGCCGTGGCTGGGCTCGGGGCGGAGGACCACTCCACTACGTTAATGTTCAGAAATTATCCGATTGCAGCATACAACATGGTAGCCGCGCGATTGACAGACCTCCGCGCCGCTGATAGCACTCAAGTGCCTTTTAAGAAGTGAGTATTTTATGGATTTAAACTAATACATATGCCTAATTAATTATTTTTTATCTTTTGAACAAGTCTAATCTGACTCGCTACATTTACGCTGCTTTAACAGGAAATCAGGTTAGTTTCCACAATGTTAGAGTGATTATTAGGTTTAAAGATAGTGTCGACCAACATAGCTGACATACTTATTATGTCCATACAGATTTAGAGAACGCGGAATATCGAGTATAGTGCAGTGTTTGCGGTTCACTGCTAACTGGGTGTGGCCGGCGTCACGGTGCGGCGGCGAGGCGCGATACTGGGTGTCGGTACGGCGCGTGTCGGCCGCGCCGTCCGCGTCCCCTGCGCCCTCCCCCGCACCCTCCTCCTCGGACGACGGCGGCTTCCTGCCGCGCCTGCGCGCACCTCTGCGGCCATCTGCCGCGCCGCCGCTGTTCCGCGCTTCGTCCCCGGCGCTGGCGCTGCACTGGCCGCCGTGGCCGCCGTGGCCTCCGTGGGCGGCCGCCTGGACGCCTTGGTCACCACTGCATGTGTCCGACCTCAGCTCCGTACCCTTCCCGAGCTCGGCTGACGGCTCATTCCCGACGCCTCCGTCTCCCTTTCGTCTGAGATCGCTGCGACAGGGCGCCCACGATCCGACGCGAGTCATTTCCGGACCTCTAGCCAGACCACGCACCAGGCCTCTACCCCGACACGCTCGTCCACGGGCGATCGCAGATTTGCCGCCGCCTCCCCACGAAGCCTCGCCCGAGAGCCGCTCCTCTTCCAGCGGGTTCGGCAGCAAAAACGCTTCTTCCTCGCAACACAACCGAAGTAGCCGAACGGGTAGTCTCGCCGAGTGGCGGCCGCCTCCGTACCGGCCGCCGCCACCGGCCCCGCCGCCGCGGCCTGGCTCCGGCGAGGTGGGTGACGCGGGCTCGGTGGACGTGCACTATGAGTGGGACCGCGCCACGCGCACACCGACGCCCTCAACGCCGGAGCGGACTCGCGCACGTCCTTCCCGCGACGATGTAGAAGCTCGAGTGCGCGCCATGAAGGAAGAGTTTCTGGAGTTCCGCAAGCGCCAAGCTCTGCGGCGTCGCTCACCAGAGCCACTGGCGCCGCCCCCACCGCTTTCGCCACTGTCGCCACTGTCACCACTGTCGCCGCTGGCTTCGCTGGCGCCGCCGGCGCCGGCTGAGACTGTCTGCTGACTGCTAAGATGCTGATCATTTTGAGCTACAAACTCTAAATGATCACTTAACTCCCCACCGACTTCAGTTTTATATATCCGCGCTTCATCTTTTACATACCTACATGGGATGAAGTATTTTACATTCCGAATTTACTTGTGCAAGTAAATCATATTATTTTAATAACACTTCGTATCTTGAGCATAAATTATTCAATATGGGGCAGGAACCATAACCGACAATCAGTTTCGACTGTCGGTAAAAGTTTACCATTTATTAGAGCCTGAGAATCCACAAAACGGGGGCTATTCGGAAGTAGATATTGATTTGGTTCGTTCACTGTTTATGTAGTGTTAAAAGATCCCACCAGGTCACTGGCGTTACGACCACGCCGCCGGTAACCATTATTATATTAATAGATACTTAGAAAATGATGACTTAAGTCGCACAAGAATATTTGCGACTGTAATAATGTACGTATAAAAGTGGATGCTGTGGCGTTTCATGCTCGCACTGTCTGCTTTCCTATCTAATAAAATATGTCAATTAATTGTTCGAAGTAATCTCACGCACGATGTTTAATTAAACAAACGTGGCAAAATGTGGGCCATCGACAAAAAAAACAGGCACTTCTATTTTGATTTTGATTCTGATTAAATACTCATTCGGTAACCGTTAGGTTTTATGTATATAGGTACTCAATGCTAAGTGATTACTATGAACACGATGTGCCATAATATACAGATCAAAGTATTGTTTTATACTTATTTAAAGTGATGTGGGCAAAAGCCCGGCGAGCAGCCAGTGCGAGAGACGTTCACCTTAACGCTTTAGGTATGAGCGGGGAGCATCCACGACACCGCTCATACCAACATTATATTGTAGTTATTATTGTAACTAATTACGAATAACGATTTACTAAAAGAGCAGTCGCGAGTGGTCGAGTGCGCGACCAGCTTGACGCAAACCAGTACCCGTACTCTCGGCGTCACAGACGCCACCTGGGCCACTGTTGGGCGCAGCCACGAACCGGGCGCCAACTGCACATTCGGGCGCCACTCGCGACTGCTCGTTTATAATATACAACAAAATAATCATTAAGTAGATTTTAGAAATAATTTAGATTGATACAAAACGTGTAAACTCAGTTTTGTTTGATATTTTTAAATGAATTATTATTTTACAAGTACAAATTTATTTTTATTATTATTTTTATGTAGTTACAATAATTTAAAAGGAACAACTGTACATATGTAAAAACATATTAGATATTATATACATTTATTTATTTAGGTGTGGTGTGGTATGATTGAGGTTCTGAAGAACTGTTTGCCAGTGCTTGTGACTACTTGTGAGGCACTCGACACTGTCGCCATTAGACACTGCCGTCTTAGGAACTTCCCACGTTTATATTAAGTATTTTTTAGATTGATGACTAACTTATTTTTTTATTCTTGTGTGGCTGATGATAACTTACCTGATATGAGGATGGGACAAAATGTGTCAATGCCCAAAGTATTCGCAAAGGTTCAGTCAATTGTTTCAAACTTCACTCAAATATTGTGTAAGACTTTTTAAAAGAATTTTATGTTTAGTTTTTTAACCTATTTCTACAACCATTATTGTGTTTGTTATTTCACACGAATAATAATTATTTACTTATCAGTTCCTTGAGTAATCCCACCTATATAGTTGACCAGTCAAAACCAAGACTGTTTAGGATTATGTTCGTTATTAGGTTTACTTATTGTGTCAAATGTGCTCTTAGATATTTCCTTGCATGCACGTCGCACTTTTTGTACCTATTGTTTGTAACGCAGAACTTTTTTATTCGGATATCGAGTTAAGGACCTCCTAAAAAATAAGTATAAAAATGTACGCTTTAAAGAAATTGGAATAAATTACTCATAACAAATAGATAGGTAGGTATGATAAGGTGTAGTTATTTATGTGCGTGCATGGAAGCGTCTGATACGGAGGAATACGGCGCGTTGCGTCAGAGGGCACGCGGCGTGTCGGGGAGAGCTGCGCGTGTCGTCGCCTGTTGGCACGCCTGAAGCCCGATCACTGACACAGTGACACCTGCCTGTCACACTGCGCTCAGCTTTAACCCGACATACTCCTGTCGTCCACAATGTGTATTATTACGTCAAGGATAGCGAACAAGCGCATCATTAGTTCACTGCAGATGACGGTGTAGAGTTAAGCTACGTCTAACGACACAATAGATCCTTGTTTTGTTTTTTTTTTTACTTGTTCTCTAAGTAACTTCCGCCATAGCATACACTTAGAATGTTAGAATCGAGAATTTGTGCAATAAATTATCCACTGTTCAATATAAATAACTTATAATATGTTAAAGTAATTACGTATGTATATGCTCAATATTTTCGACTGACCAACTGTAAAAAAATATCGATAATTTCGAAATTACGATTGTTTAATACAAAATTATTATGCTTTGGTGTAGAAATTGATACTTTGCAATTCATTAATCGAGACAAAATTAGAATATTGCAAACAGATAGAAATCTTGGGCAAGCTTACATTGTGGCCGTGTGGCCACTGGCCAGCAGCAGCTGTAGGTAGTGCAGGTGCCTGACTCGTGATTATTGTTCTTTTATTGACCGTGGCGGGCATATCACGAAACTAAAAAGTAATAGTCCTGTTTTTAAAGTTTAACTTTTAGTACTTATAATACTTATAGAATTGTAAATATTTGTTTTATTAATTTCATGTCATTCGACGAGTGCTATAAAGCGACCACAGATATATCGCACACAATACGTAGGTGCACGACTACATTGAAGTAGTTTGCGTAGGTTTTATATTATAATGCCTAAATCACTCGTTTTACTGAAAATATATTCAAATGCGATCATTGTAACAACCACCAAGACTTGAAATTCAATTAACGTGAGCTGTTCACAACGTATGTACCTACCTACTTAGGTATTATTTTGACAAATTTATTATAATTGTACGTACAAGAGTAAGAAACAAGAGTAATATATACATATAGCTCAAACCATGTGATATCTAGTCTTTTCCATTATAAAATTATCCTTCCTTTACATACTAAAATGTTCATTAAAAATCGCATTTTCACTTATTTTAACCTTTACAGATAATTTGGATATGACTGCCTCCTATTTGTCTGAATTCTGTCGAAGCCAGAGCTACACTGAAGTTAGCCCACTATCGAAGCACTTGAATTTCTTCAACGGTCAATACACTCAACTTTTATCGTCCAATTATTTCATAAACCTAAGTGAAGGCTAAGAAGTAAAACATTGCTGAGTAAAATAAAATAGCCCAAACATCATTCGACAATCTCTAGACTAAAATGAAAAAGATAGCAATATTTTAGATTAATGTAACTAAATCGTATGTATCAGTTTGTATAAAGAAAAGTAAGTAAACGAAGTTATTGCACATTGGCAGAATGTATTGCGGTGAAACAGGGCACCCAAATCTTAAAACTTAAGGCATAATGCACAATATCTCAGCACAATAAGTGATATTATAAAATACTCGAATCTTCAAAATATCATACTGAGCACTTTAACTGTTACTCCAATGAATCCACAATAAGTTTGCCTCGATTGAAAACAAAATATGCACAAGCAACCTTTTTATAACTCGAGTAAAAATATCCATTTTCATTTATAGAATATTTTTAGTTATAAGTGTTGAGATCATGTGTTTACTGTGTAAGCACAAAAAGGATTCAATTCAAAAAAATAAAAATACAATAACGTTGCTATGATTATAATGTTGTATTATTTTACCTGTAACTGCATTTTCGTTAAACAAAATCTGTAGTAGGTAAGCAGAATACTTGCACTGGTACCAATTAATTTAAGGAATCCGCTGGGAATGAAGAACACTTTAAGGAAAGTCGTTTTGTTTTTGCGGATGTAGGTAGGTACGGAACCTTAAAAACTTTACATTTCACTTAGAAGAAAATGCGCGTGTCGGCAGTAGTCGGCACTATGAGTAGTGGGTACTACTATTCACAAATTGCACTAGATATCATTCAACTATACCTGGCAATAAAGGCAAAAGCTATAGGTACAGAAAAATCTGATCTTGTCTACGTAGGTATATTTTTTTCTTGGCCACGCGTTGCGTGTGATGTGTGTGTGACGGTGATGCCATAGCGCATGACAAAACACAATACATGTCCCAAAACTGGTTGGAGCGATGATTTAAAATGGTGCAGACTTGTCACTTTGCTTGCTTTGCTTTGCTTTGTGACTTGCCATTACAATTTACAAGTCTCATTTATCTCAATCATAGACATGCGCATCCTTCTCATTTTGACTTAGGCCGCTATCACACGGACTGCACCACAACAACCGCACGCAGTCTCTATATTCAACTGCATGCAGTTGTACGTTCGACTTCGTGCAGTCATGATACCAACTGCACGCGGTCGGCTGCAGTAGAGAGAAGTCAATATCAACTATATGCAGTCGTGCCTTCAAGTTCACGCGGTCGGCTTGCAGTCGAGAGAAGTCAATATCAACTGTATGCAGTCGTGCCTTCAACTTCACGCGGTCGGCTACAGTTGTAGCCAACCGCGTGAAGTTGAAGGCACGACTGCAGCCGACCGCGCGCAGTTGGTATCATGACTGCACGAAGTCGAACGTACAACTGCATGCAGTTGAATATAGAGACTGCGTGCGGTTGTTGTGGTGCAGTCCGTGTGATAGCGGCCTTAGGGATCCCAGAGATGGTCTTGGAATATCTAAACGTAAAACTTCAAGTTTTGCTTCAAGTTTTCAAGTGCGATAAAGTGAAGTATTCTAGGCGATCAATTTTAATTGTTAATAATTATAATTACAATTATTAACGAACGTACGAACGTGGTCTATAATTATAGACCACGTTCGCAACACAACTCTCTTTAAAACAAAGGTCACTGACTGTAGCACAAAAAGCCACTTAATAAAGGTAGGACTGCACTGGCCATCATTTCAGTGTGAAAGGTTACAACAACAAATAAATTTTAGATATTTTGAAAATTAATATACCTACTATAAATAAACTGTCGTCGTTGAAGTCGCGCAGGACCTACCTATTTACAAATTATACCAAAGTCCTGCTATACCTAATGTCCGTCAGATTACTGAAGCTGAAAAAAATAACATTCCCGTCTCTTTTTTTTGACAACTATAGGTACTTACTTAACTTATGTTAAATACTTACTTAGTTACATGCGCACTAGAACTCTATTTAGCAAAAAAAGTTGGTAATGAGTTAGTGATAAAAAATGTAAAACATGCTTTTTGATAACAGAAATACGTGCCTACCTTCGCGTACATTTCCTGGATAGTTATGAATTATCCTAAATTTGCCGAAGACTGTGCCATCGCAAACACGTCGTAGAAATGATTTCCAGACTGTTGATTATGTGCATAACAGGTAAATATATAAGTAAATTTAATTACTATACAAGACAATGTTTTTAAATCTGCAGTCAGATACCAACAAGGTCTCACGGGCCAGATATTTTCAGTTTGGCTATTCATCCGATAACACAACAACTAAATTCCAAAAACCTGTTGTATTTAGACGATAGAACTCTAGGAGTTGATGTAGACAATTTTTTGAAAGGCCTACAACAACTTTTTACCTTTTTATATGTTTGCAAATACTTTGGCCTTGCATGCTTCCCTTAGAGTAGAGGTGTAGGTGATATATAGATAAAGTAATATGGTGTTAATCATCAGTAGATGATTCTTTTTCGTTTTACCTATCTGTGTAGAGTAGTGTATGGAATATTCAGTTTTTATAAAACATCCTAGCAAAATTTTGATTTACTAAATTAGATTGTTAAAATCCCTTTACATGTACTTATCCCTTTACATGACAAATTATCTAAGTATTATATATATATAAATAAAACTATTTAGCTCCAGTGTGGCCCAAGATCCACTGTAGAAACCTACACCGTGCTCCCCTACTAACTACTTAACATAGATATAAATTGAAATTACAGTCTCATATACAACTGCTCTCCCGTATGAGAATGAACAAGGGCCAGAATACGGTGACGAATGGATATACTTCTACGACGATGAAGGCAAAACCCATACCATGAACTTCTCGATTTTACCAGAGGAAACGCGTGGTATTATTTTTGGAGACGCCTATTTTTACTTGTACACCAGGTACATAATTAATAAATAATTATAACAACATTAGTTTCGATGTTCTAAAAAGGAAATGCTAGAGGGCATGAAAATGAGGCAATGTATGCGCTAATCTATATTAGTGCAATAATTTTGTCAGTCGGCAGAAATAATAATTAAAATTGTACCAATGTATCTTCCAATTCCTGATATTTCTATTGTAGGCGGAACCCTAATGCAGAACAGTTACAAATTCCCGAAGATAATCAACCATTTGCAAGTGAATACTTTAACTCTTCCAATAACATTAAGGTTGTGACGCATGGATGGTTCTCCAACGAAAAAACTGAATGGCTCCAGGAAATAAAAGATGCTTTCTTAAGAAAATTCGACTTCAACGTCATTACCGTAGATTGGAGTGAATTAGCGAAAAACCCGGCCTATCCATGGTCAGCATTTAGTACTAGATATGTAGGGAAGAAAATAGCAAAACTATTAGATTCTATTGCCAGAACCTATCAAGTGGATGGCAAGGTTATGCATTTAATGGGACACAGTTTAGGTTCACATGTTATGGGATATACAGCATTATTTTCAAACCAAAGAATACAAAGGATCACAGGTTAGTAGTTATATAACTATCTCATTCGTATACAGGTTGTAACAAGACACATCACATAACCGTTAACTGCGCAAACTGCCCATCAAACCAAGTAACTTAGCATAACTCTTTTGCTGGGAAACGAATTTTACTCGTATATCTGGTGAAAAATCCATGTTTATGATGCACAATGAAACGTACGCAAAGCATTGTAGGTCCTTACGAGTGCAACAACTTAGCTTTAAAACCCTGCCAAAAATGTTGAACTTTGACCTTCAATAAACCGTTATTATAAATTTATAAGGTTTGTTTTTGTACTGGAACATAGCTGGGTATGGGTCTGCTTCAGAAAAGAAAAAATGATCACAATGATGAGAAGAACATGTAACATTCGGCCTTTTTACATACTTTGTTTGTATAAGTATATTATACCAACATTACAGATTAGTAACTATGCAGGCTTGCCATCGTGCCTAGTTGCCTACTACCTACATAGGCTAGATATAGTTAAGAACATAGGTTACTTCTTTAATACGTGATTTCGTCTGCGTCTGCGACATTCACGCGGAGGACGTTGCGGGAAAAGCTAGTTTATATCTCTATAATTCGAGATAATCCAAGGTATCTACAACATTTTAGTTACTCGCAGGGTTAGATCCCGCTCGACCACTCTTTGAGCTTCCATTGATGGCAAAAGATTTTCGTTTGGAAAAAAGCGATGCTGAGTTTGTCGACATTATCCATTCCTGTGGTGGAATTTACGGGTACCGAACAAGCCATGGTCATGCAGACTTTTACCCAAACAACGGGCGAGCGAGACAGCCTGGTTGTGAAGGGGTGCAACAAGTTATAGGTAAGAATTGATTGACCGTATTGGCTAGGTTTATTATATTACGTTCTTATGGTATTACCTACTGTAAAAGAGTTTTAACTTATATCTGACAATCCCGAGATCCTGGGCCTTTGTAAGGCGTAGGTACCTGCGGCCGAAGCCAACTCGCTTTGGTAGCTTTAGATAAAATAATACACCAACCGACAATTATCCCTGTATGCATTATGAAAGTGCAGCCAAGAAGAACCCCCGGTTGGTGCCGGACTATTACAAGACACGGGAACTAAAATACAGGGTGTTTGGTGCATCGTTTGCCAAATCGAATTGACCAATAGGAGAGGTCATCTGCTATCTATTCACGCCCAATAACTCATACTTTGTCACACGGGTTTTTTTATATCAACTTTTTAGTTTTAATCGTGAAAAAATCCAAAACTCAGCATTTAGGTTTAAATTAAAAAAAAAGTAATTTGTATAGCCTTCAAATTTCATTTTAATTTTTATGTGTACTGTTGTATGATTCTATAAAATTCAAAATTACTTGCTAATAACGTTTACTTTCCTTTGTAATAACTCGTAAAGTTTTCGTCAAAGAAGAATAAATTTTTAACCTCAACTTTAAATTGTTTTAAAAAAAAAACAAACAGCGATCGGGGACTTAGCTTTTTTTTTTAAAGTTCTCTAGTCTGTCCCCTTTCCAACGGTATGCAATTTGACAAATAAAAATCTTAATAACGTCACTAATTCGCTAAATTTGTGTATCGGGGCGCTCACCGAGCTATTCCATATTCGGGATAAAACCGTGTTTTTGCACCCAAATAACAACAATAACACCTGCCATCAAATAGATCATCATCCGTCACTATCCGTCCTGGTTAAGTTTTTTTGGAAAATCCTCATGGATGTCTACCGTCCTTGAGAAAGCGAAGGGATCTGTCAGATTCTTACTGACTAAAAACCACCCCGGTGTTTCCTTCCCACACTTACACCGGGGGTCACGGGAACGCGCCTTCCGTTAATCTCGGCTGATACTGGCCCACCCCTGCTGGCCTTCTCCAAGAGGGTGACTTTAGAGAGGCGCGCATGGAACACTACGCACAGCTACCTCGAGTCCGATTGAATCGGTCCGCCGCCCCTGGACCCATTGACGTTTCGAACAACGCAGGTGCTCTCAAGGCATGGCTGCTTCTGGTAGTACCTGTTTCGCATAAACAGGGAGCCGAACACTCGGTGTCACCACTCCGTGGATTGCCGAGACGACATGGCGCGGCATACGCTGTCAATATGTATGGTTTGGGGGGAGCGCGTCGTGCCCTCATCTGTGAATTAAGCAGTGACCTATCGCTGCCGGCCGTCATCGCTTCAATGGTCCCGAGACGCGGTGGTCTCTTTCTGCGAAACGATTAACTCGCAGAACGAGACTGCGAAAAGGACTCGGGAAGGCGGACTAGAGGTGGCGGCGCGTAGTGTTCCATGCGCGCCTCTCTATGACGTCGTTGAGGGAGTTAAACATTTTACTCCCCCCCCTGACCTGAGGAGGCTAGCAGGGGCGGGAAAACACCAGTCGAGATTAACGGAAGGCGCGTTCCCGTGACCCCCGGTGTAAGTGTGGGAAGGAAACACCGGGGTGGTTTTTAGTCAGTAAGAATCTGACAGATCCCTTCGCTTTCTCAAGGACGGTAGACATCCATGAGGATTTTCCAAAAAAACTTAACCAGGACGGATAGTGACGGATGATGATCTCTTTGATGGCAGGTGTTATTGTTGTTATTTGGGTGCAAAAACACGGTTTTATCCCGAATATGGAATAGCTCGGTGAGCGCCCCGATACACAAATTTAGCGAATTAGTGACGTTATTAAGATTTTTATTTGTCAAATTGCATACCGTTGGAAAGGGGACAGACTAGAGAACTTTAAAAAAAAAAGCTAAGTCCCCGATCGCTGTTTGTTTTTTTTTTTAAAACAATTTAAAGTTGAGGTTAAAAATTTATTCTTCTTTGACGAAAACTTTACGAGTTATTACAAAGGAAAGTAAACGTTATTAGCAAGTAATTTTGAATTTTATAGAATCATACAACAGTACACATAAAAATTAAAATGAAATTTGAAGGCTATTCAAATTACTTTTTTTTTAATTTAAACCTAAATGCTGAGTTTTGGATTTTTTCACGATTAAAACTAAAAAGTTGATATAAAAAAACCCGTGTGACAAAGTATGAGTTATTGGGCGTGAATAGATAACAGATGACCTCTCCTATTGGTCAATTCGATTTGGCAAACGATGCACCAAACACCCTGTATAACTATGGGTACGGTACCTATGGGTTGCTAAAGTGACTTGATTACCTAAAACTATGAAGCGACTATGACCCCTGTCTGGCCTTTATTTTTATTACTTATTGTGATTTTAATATTATTAAGCTGAAGAGTGGTTTTGTTAACTTCACATGGAGAACATGGAGGGTTTAGCCTTGAACAATTTTAAACTCACATTTTGGGTTTGTTTCTCAAATTAACGTAGATGAAACCGCGGTGCTGTGTTTCTATTCTTAAAATATTGCTTTGGCAAACATTCTTTAGCGTAATCTAATCCAATCTAAAAAAAACTTCAGTTAAATAGCGGGAACCCTACATAATGTTTTTATTTTCAGAGGCTTGTAGTCATGGGCGTTCAACACAATTTTTTGCCGAATCTATTGACTCCAAAATTCCTTTTGCGGCATATCCCTGTGAAAATTGGGAGAAATTTGAAAATGGTGAATGCAAAGAAAACTCTGTAGATATGGGTTACCCTGTTTCAACAAACATTAGAGGAGACTACTACCTTTATACAAACAGCGAACCAGAATTTGCTCGAGGTGAAGAGTGAAGGCTAGATCCATATCAAACTACAATTTCACGAAAACATTTATTTTCTTAAAAAACTGTACCTATCTAGTCGACAGTTCAAGGATTACCAGAGGAGACAGCAAGAGTTATAAATTAACAAGTTTCTGATCACTTTTTTAGTATGATGCCAATTGTATCTGACTCAGGTTTATGATTTTTATAGGGTTATTTTTAAAACACCAGAAACCTGAAAAGGGGTCATTGTACTCATCATTATGAACAATATTTTCTATGGGACCAACCCTGAAATCATGAAAAAAATCAGCTGTTCTCTACAAAAATAATAAAAATAATCCTATATATTATTTATGTTGGAGAAACAGTATCTTTCTTGACATCATCATGAGTGATCACGGGCTTAGTGGGCGTAATCGGGGTTAAATGCGAATACAAAATAAAGTGTTCACTTTTAGTACAATTTAATAACAGTTTTACAACTTTGAGTTGAACGAATAAATATTTCACAACTAGTTTGTAAACGTTAATGACACAATTGTATTCGAGCAGTTCGCGACACCAATTCAACTTCACCGGCCAACAAATTATGAGTATTTAATGAGCCTTCTTCTCATTACTCTGTTCAAACATTCCCGCTCCAAAAGCGCGCGCTATACACATGCGCGCGGCCATCGTTAATTAAGGCGCCTCGATCTTGCTAGAGATGCACTTCCTGCTCTGATTGGTCGTAAACCAAAATACAAAAGAGTAACTTTAAATATGTTAAGGGCTGATTTATCAATAGCCAGATAACTTTTAACCAAAGAATAAATATGACAGTTTGACATAATTATTTTCTATACAAAAGCTGTCAAACCACCATATTTATCCCTCCGTTAAGAGCTATCTGTCGATTGAAAAATTAGCCCTTAACAATAATATTACACAGTAAAGTTTGACCGCAAGTGCTGTACCGCGCCATAGGAAAGCGCGGGGAGGTGGGGTCCGAGGAAAAAAGACCATGAGTTCACATGAGATCGATATTGTCGGACTGATCTTACGATATCAGTTTACAATATTTTATATAAAGCTTTAATATTGGCGATTCCAGACTTATATTAATTATAAGTCCAGGCCCTCAGGATGTTTTTTTGCGGTAGACTGACGGAACGGAGCGGCCGGTACTCCCCCGCGTCTCGCCGCGCACATACCTCAGGCGCGGTACAGCACTTGCGGTCAAACTATAGCAAAATGTAACTTTACAAGCTAATAAAAGCGTGTTAAATGTTAAAAAACTAGCCATTTCATTACACACGGTCAGTTAGCAAAACTTTTTTAATTTTCAAGGTTTATATTCCTTTATTTTTTTAAAGAATCGAAACTGCATTTCCTTATTTCTCGACCAGTTTCCCTATACTGGGAATCGAACCTGCTAAAAATTAAAAATATAAACACTCGTTATTTTCTACTACTGTCATAACCTTATGGATTTTAGATTGTTTCCCTCCAGGGCCCCATCGATATTTTTCCACCCTGTATAGATGCTACGTTATTTTGTCAACACACTAGCTTGTATAATGGTTTTTAAAGCACCGCCATTAGGATGATAGTGCAACGTTGGTATTAAACACGCGTGCTTTTTACTTTATGTTACGCACTTGTATTTAGTTGGAAAGGTGAATAAGCACCATAGTTGTATTATTTTGGTGCAGTACAGTAGCAGTGCAAACTTCCGCAGTCATGTTTTGGCCAAATTATTGCCAAGAACACGTAGTATTATATTATCTGTGTCAAGAACATACCTATCACCATGTTAGGTACCATGAAGATAACATGGTTATCGGAGAGACGGTGCAGCGGTTCAGGCCGATGCTGACATTGGATATACTAGTTACAGATAGTCTCGACTTCAAGGGTCTCACTAGAGATAAACTACGATAACTTGACGCGCCCTCCCACAATTCAAAACGTTTGAATTTGAAATTATTTGTAAAAGTATTTACAAGACTTACAACGCATGTGTGCGTACTGAGACTGCTCTCGAAACAAAAACAAATCAGCATGTCATTGTTGCTTGACTAGCAGCATCATTAATTACTCATTATTATTGAAATAGTAATTAATATGGAGGGGAGCGCCGAGTTATAGTAGTTTTTCTCTAACAAAACAATTTGTGTAGTTATATCATTCATCAACAAATGTAAGAGGACAATAAAACAATGTTTACGGGATTATAATGTATATTGTTGAAAAAATAGACACTACAGCATAAACAAATAATACTTTTCTATTCTTATTTATAAACACTTCTCATAATCAAAACGTGGGAATAATTTGTTTCAGATAGAAATAGCTCTGAAACAGAAATAACTATAAATAAGGTAACCTATGGGTATGTAATAAAATATTGTGCTTAGTTTACAACAAAGTAATCATTCGAATAAATTGTAAGTAATAGAATGTGTTTTTTGAGACTGCACCTCCTTTTCTTTCTTGAAATCTGTAAAAACAAAGGAACTGTTTCATTAAAGGATTACTGGGACGGTATTATTTCCAGCGAAAAATTATTACATCAGAACATAATCATTATACTTCATTATGCCTCAGTCGGGAAAAGAAGACAAAAAATCAGAATCATCATTGAATAAGTTATAACTTTATATTGTAATCAATCATCAATGTTACCTATATTCTATTGTTTATCAGAGATAGATATTTTCCTCCGACGCTTAACGCCTGCGACCTGCCGACAGTTCTTCTGTGAAAAACCAATAACATTATAGACGCTGCATTCGCATGCAAATTTAATAATAGTTTAATTTAATAAAATGTTTGAAAAACAAGTCATTACGCGTTTCTTTCAATATCTTCAAATTCCATAATGATAAAATTATTAAAAACAAAAATTAAAAAATATGTAGGTACATAACGACTTTTTCTTCAAATGTTATCAGATTTCAAGGGTTATGCTTCAGTATGCATCAGTCGGGAAAAGAAGACAAAATTGAATAAATCATCATACTAAACTTATAATTGCTAAAAATAAATTTGGTAACGCCTATCTCATATACGCACCTTGAACAAATTATCTAGTCGCGTATAAATTTTTGTCAAGGCTTCGGTCCTGGCCATCTGAAAACAAAAAAGTAAAACAGATTTATTATTTGCAATTCTTGTTACAAGTCAAAGGTAGTCCTATCAAAAGCCAGATATTTTAAAATGAAAATATTATTCAAATTAAAATCTAATACTAGCAAAAAACCTGACCAAATAGACCTAAGTATCTAGTTTTGAATGTTAATAACAACAATAAGTTAATATTTTTTACAAAAACAATAATAGCAGGGAGACTTGTAAATTCTAATACACCACAGTATAATAATGATTATAGATTCAATAATTACCTGAACAAATGTCCCGAACGGGTTTAGCTAAAAACTGAAACCTGTGAACATAATAATAACAAAATTAGTGTCTAATTAGATAACATGTACACATCATGTTTCAAGTTTTCTATTTAATTTATACTGGAAGTCTTGCAGTCAGCACTTTAAGTATTTATTTTTGAGAAGTTTCAAAGACTGATATATAATATAAACGAAAATATACTCCTAATTATTATACACAGTCACAAGGTAAAATGAAAACAATCTTGTCATGATATCATATTTTCATAAGGACTTTTTTGTTTCAAATAATGTCCTTCTAAAAATATATTCCTCTCCTTATTTCGAGGTAAGTATTTATTGCATGAGTTGATGCTAACTGTACAATATTTCGTAACTGCATATAATAATGCGTAATAAATAGGGTGAATGGTAATTAGTGACCGATACTTATACTCATGATAACAAACAGCGCTCCCAAAGTAACGATTTCTTTTTAATTACTAAGCTCATGACCCCAATCACTAAATTAGGATGTTGAGTAACAAAAATAACACACCATCAGCTGTAATTTTGTTTAGTTATTCTTTTATACAAACAAAACTTTTTAACTTTTACCATACCTATATAATTCTTCTTTCGTTCAACCGTACGGAACGTGCGCGCGTGTGTTAATAAACAAATTTTCTTTGGGAAAGTTGTTTGCTATCGTAAGTACTTATACAATCAAGTATTGGTCACAAATTACCAGTCACCCTATATACCACTAATGGACTGTTTTCACTACTTTGAATAGGCACTATTCACCATTATATATATATTTAAAAATTTAAAAATGGAATAGAATAGATAACCTAGATGAAATGATCTGCAAAATAATTTAATCGGAACTTATCCAAAGTTAGTGAAACAGGCTCAAAGTATAATTTTCATTTTTTCTTTAATCTTTTTAAGTATTTAACTGATACGTAATAATTATCATATATGTTATTCCAAATTATTGAATAGATTATGGTTTACAATTCCTTTTTGGAACCTAAATAGAGTACAGTTGAACAACGCAAGTGTTGTGCTGTCAGAATATGTTAAAAGGCAGGACACAAGAATTTGTAATAAAAAAAAAAGTGCAACCGCAAATGTCATTGAGTATTTTTAGATCATTTAATTATTTACATGATAATCCTTTTCCGATATTAATACTAATATAGGAAGCCTGGTAAGTTAATTTTTTTGTTCATCTAAAGAAGTAGGTCGACGCAATCGACGTTGAGAAAAGGGTTGTGAAGCGGTTTTATGAGAGTAAAATTATGCCGGGCGTAGAAGGGTAAAGAAGTTACAATGACCCTTACCGGCTTTATAAGATAAAGTCGAAATATTTTTAAATATAGCTATTAACTGATATGTTTTTCGATAATCATATTGTAATCATCACAAATTATATATGCAAGTATAATAAGGAAATATGTTTAAATGCCGCAACATTTGTCTTAGTACTAATATTTCGACATAATATCCGGAACCGAATCGTTGCAACAAATAATAAAATCATATAGTTGAGTTAGGTAAACCAAGTTTTTATAATATGAGCTCGCTGTCAATTAAGTGGCAAAATTTTCTTTAATTTCCTGAAATAAAATTTAGATTTCATAATGCAAAAGAGAAAAATAAATCGTTTGGGAAATATTTTCATTCGATCGTTACTAGAGATATTTGTACGAAATTTTCTTTCTAGTGTTCCTGATTAGATAGGTACGTTAGTAAATGATGGCTTTCACTGTAAATGAAAATTCGGTTGTAAAAGAATACGTTTAAATGTTGTACCATACAAATCGCTCTTTAGATACTAGTTCGTCTAAGCTTATATTAGCTATCTAAAGTGATACAGATATTATTCTGACATACACATGTTTAACATTATTGCCAAGTAGGTCACAGACGATAGGTAATTAGCAAATAACTACAAACGTTTATATAATTTTGGAACTCAGATATTTTGGTAAAATGGTTAGCTCCACAACGATATATAAAATCTATGTTACCGCCAGAGTGCTAAAAACGGATAATTTGCACATTACATAGTTATTTATCATAAGTCTGTCGGTTAGCCATAGCAAACCTCTTTAAAAACTGAAGTAGTTTTTAATTTTTTTTTATCACCGTTTTTATAATACGTAAATTTGCTGAAACTAATATCAAATTGTACTTCAAATTGCACCAATCTGAAAATAAAACTATAAAGCGTAGATGTTCGTCTTACTTTGTAATTTTTTTGTCTCTTTTTTTATTTTATATTACTTCATGTAAATAATGGATGGTCATTTCCTGAGCGAAGTAAAGTGAAAAGCTTAGACACAATAAATGTTATAAATACTAGGTTGCACCGGTAACTGAGCATGGGTAATTCGTGAATTAATTCATTAATTAAATCATGCGCACTACCGGCTTCCTACCTCTGCGGTTTTTATTTTTTATTAATCTGCCACTTATTTTCTCAACAGTGCTCTTGTTCAGCACATTTAAATCACTTCCAGTTATTTATGAAGACGTTTTGCATTTAGTTCATAACTTACCAGTTTGGTTACTCAGAGATTGCCGCAGTGTTTCAAACAGAGTTATACTAGGTGTCTTCGATGAAGCAAATGTGGTTTCTTATTCTGTTCTTCATGAAATTCTCCTCCTTTTCAATGTTAAATTAGAACTGCTAATTTAAACTGAGAAAAAAATATTAAGCTGTGCAGGCAAACTACAATAGAACCCTTTCGTAATTGCCAATATTTTCAAAAATCATAAATCCTTGTGTCAATCTTACAGAAAAACTTAATATTTAACCTCGAAAGGGAAGAAATCACCAGCCAGGATGTATACAATAACACTTGGTTACACACACTTCGAAAAATGTGTTTTGCTGAGAATCAAGTGGGTCAAGCGGGATGGTTAAGAACGAATATTGCGGCGTCCAAAAATTATCAAATGCTACAAACAAGCCAAATGAAAAAAGGTTAATTATCTGAGAATACAACTGCAGCTGTATGGTATATAGAACCCGTAGCGTGTCGAAGGTACAACGGAGATGCATATAAAATGACGAATTCTTTGCGATTTATGAAATGAATTTGGACAGGAAGGCAAGAAGACGAATTGTTATTTTAAAGGTATAATTGGTATAACTTTATTTGCTCATCTTTATTATAATCAGGCGAATTAATATCAGTAGGTACGAATCTAAGCCCCTGAACATCATTGCCATTATTGGCAATAAAATTATTTTACTGAGTAATGCATGTCACTGCGAAATTTCTTATTTCAAAATAATAAACAAATTTTTTATCGGGTGTATTAAGACACTTAATGAAGCCGAAAGTTGCACATCTTCCGCGTCATTGCAATCATTTTTTTGTTCTGGTCTATACCTGGGGAACTTCCGATTACGGAGATATTCTGGAGAATTTATGGAGAATTTACGGAGATATTCTGGAGATATTTAAGGTCAAAAGTTCCAACTTCTTGTCACGGTGCACCGTGACAAGAAGTCGGAACTTTAAAACCGCGGTGTTTTTACGAACACTAGTTTTAAATATTACAACTAGAATTTAAATCCTACCCCCACTCACAACCTCTATACTGTTGCATGCACCCAAAAGTAAATATTTAGCGTGCGTTACACTGCACACCACCATAGGTTTACCGCGATTTTTTGTATGTATGCACATGTTTACACAAATTTATCAAAACTAAGTCAATTCCTACCAATAATTTTTGCTCCAAGTTACTTAGTTTGATGGTCAATATGTGTATACGGCAATGTCATGCGAATTTTACCATCCCGTATAGCTCGTTGTTTGATAAGCAGATACTTTAATCGAATCGATGGGATTCGAGATATTTTTATTCTGAGTTAATCAAACATACCAACATCGTTAAGAAGTTAAGAACCAACCCGTTTTAACAAATAAGTGTTACTTACAGCAATAAAAAATAAATTCAAAAGTTAGCAGCTCATTGGGCAGCAGTCATCTCGTACACACGCTGGCATCACTAGGAAATCTGTATAACCTAATTTCGAAATGGTCAAACTACAGGGTTCTACGTGAACTTAGCACCCGACTAAAACGGGTTACGGCTAGAAACAAGCTGGAACCTCATCACCAATATTTTCACCAAAAAATAAAAAAGGCATCTCGCATTACGCGCTCAAAAATCTGTAAAAAAAACAGTACCGTCACAGTCCGTCTTTGTGTCGAGAGGACTTATCTGGGTTGTCGTAGTCGCTGTAACTGAACTAATCTGATCTGGTGAAAAGTGACGTATATAATGCCACAATCCTATCTGTCCCGGTGGCTGTTAGTGGCACTCGCTAAACTACTCACTAAGAAATGTGAGTTTTTGTTCACCGGCAGCGCCGCCGTCACCAGGTGAGATAGACTAGTGGGACTGCAGATGCGTAACAAAACAAGTTGTAGGAAGAAATAAGAAGTATTCAAGTCTCTGCATCCATAAGTCAGTTTGATGATCAAGTTTAGATTGGAAGACTGATAGAAAGCTGGGCAAAATTGGTCTATGAATCAATAGACAGGTGAGTTAAATATTTTAAAAGAAGGTATTTACATAAAATCGAAATGTTAATCCTGAAATAATAAATATGGTGATAAATCAACGAAAATTTCAAATTCTGTGCGACTTTCCTCAATTTCCTAAGCAAAAATAAAAGTATAAATCATTTTTAAACTGTCAGGTCAAAGGAGGTCAACAAAATCCCATACAAGTTTGCCCAAATCTGTACCTCGAGATACACGTGCACCAAATCGTAGAGAAAAAATAGAGGAGTTCGAAAATAATTTTACTTTTATTCATAAATAATTTTAAACTATTTAATAAATTATTTAAAAATAACCTAATACAATTAAAACATGTGGCAACTTTGCATGCACGATTGCGTTTTAATTGGTTGTCACTCGGGTTGACATTTCGTAAATGTCATTTTGTTTTGTTTTTATTGACACTTGACATAATTATGTCATTCCGTTCGTTTCTGCGTTTCGACGTACTCGTCTGTCGACTTGACAGTTTTTTTTAGGTGCTTATTTCCTAGAGTGCCAAAATGGCGTGCTTTTTATTACGATTAAAAGTTATTATATTCTCTTCCCCGGGCAACTATATAAATTATTTAAGAGTGCAATATTATTCAGTGTAATCTAGTGTATTTTATGCCAATAAGTGTACCTTCTGTACAAAATTGGGCAGATACTGTTGACATCCTTTTGATGGCGAAATATAATTTAATAAACCACGTTCGTTAACAGCGGTGAATGAAGTCGCTGAAATCACGACACGATCTGTACGTTGCTTGTCCGTTCGTGAATAAGGCATTTGACATTAGTAGTTTGTTTTAGTTTTAACCTTAAAGTTTGTGTCAACTAGCGTCAACAAAAATATACCCGTGAATGCACGCCGCCTCTATTTCCCAAAGGTGTAGGCAGGCAGAGGTCTAGGCCGTCTAGGGCAACTCTGCCTTTGCAAATCCGGCACAATTCCAGGTTTCGGGCTATTCATTCAATCAGAATTCTCTGATTGGCAAATCACTACCCTTGTATAATTAAGTATATTATTTTACAGAAACTGCTTTTCACAGTAGGACAACAGACATTTAAACCGTGAAGTTCACTGTTTTTTTTACCAGATGTCTGTGATATCTAATGCCTTAGAACTAGTAATTATACAAAGGCATTGATTTATAAATAGCGGTTGTATATTGTAGAAGAATTGGTAAGTTAAAAATTACAAAATGCGTGGTTATTAACAAGTTCAGCAGTAAAAATTGAGCAGTTAACTAAATAGAGATGATTAGTAAGAAATATTTGAATGGGCAATTAAATAAATATTGAGCAGAAATATGATTGAACGGGCAGTTATTAGTGGTTAGTTAACAAATCGAATTTAGTATGAAAGGAATCTCATTCACACCCCTTTGAAGCTGCTTTACAGGCGTAGCAGGAGCCCCGCTTCGCGAGGCTCAATGTTTTAAAAAAGATAACCACGAAGTTTCTGGCGGGGTCTGAGTTCACTCGCTTCGCTTGCTCAATACACCTTGCCATCCCCTTCCAACGTATCCGAGTTGGGGTCCCCAAGTCGAGGTGCCCCAAGTCCGGAGCTCACTCACCGTGAACTGCCGAACTATTTATCTAACTGGCCATTCCATCACTTATCTGGAAATTCATTTATTACACTGCTTGAATAATTTTTGAACTCGAATTTAAGGATGAAATAAAGTCAAAATTTTATTTTTATTACTGTTCATCTTTTACTGCTGTAGTAATTTACCATCCACCAAAACTAAAATAACTGATTTTTTCAACTAATAATAAAAACATCCCTATTGTTTAAATAACACTATTATGCTCACTTATCTCTTTTTTTTAACTGGTATTATGACAAGTGAACTAATTATTTGGATTGAAAAACAATTAGGTATAGGTAACTGTTATTGTAATTGAAATGTTATAGCTAACAGGCAACATTTTTACTCGACTGCAATTTTTTTTTAATCCTCAGCCTGTTTCCTCTTACGCAGAATGAGTAAATTATTTTTGTTCATCTCAACACGCTTATTAGCCATAACATTCAAATACTTACCGTAACTTTATACATACTTTTATAAATCCTTCAATGCTAATTTTCTATTGTAAGAACTTAATAGACCAAAAAATGATGGCCCCTCGAAACATATTTACAGACTAATAAAAACCCCCGCTATTCATTACTCACTATACCTGTAAGGAAAATGATAGGCGCCAAAGTATACAGTTGCAACTTAAAAGATGACAACTGCATTTATTTAGTTTTGTATCCTCAGTGCACCGCCTAGTAGGCGGTGCACTGAGGATAGCACAGATGTACTGTATGGACCAGTATCCTTACTGAAACGCTGCACTTATAGTCTGTTCTTCATACCTACGGCTTATCGCGTACGTCCTTTCGACGAACGATATGTTCATCTCACGAGTAAATGTCTTATCCGAACGATAGTATAATAAGGTCGGTCAGGCCGTACCTATACCGGGCAATTGCCGGATATCCGATTCATCTCTTGAAAAATACTGAATTCTTAAGAGATGTAACGTCCTGAATGTTTTTTACTATGGGTAATTACGTCTAAGATCAAGTTTAAATTAACAGGATCTCTTTGACGGACAAATTAAGCAATTGAGTTTAGCCATTTTAAATTGTTCTAACTCAAATACCCTTGTAATGAATTTATGTAACATCTTCTGAAAACTTAAAAGAAATATACTTGAATGTTGAAATCCAAATTAAATGCTCATTTTTAGTATGCATGTAGTTTGATTTAAATTAACTAAGTACTTAAGTTAAAGTTGGTGTCAAACCAGGTTAGTAACACGTTGCGGTAGCTTGTTAGGCCGCCTTCACATTACTTCGCAAGCATTGCGGCAGCAGCGCGGCAGCCGCAAATTTTGTATGAAAATCCAAATTTGCGGCTGCCGCGCTGCTGTCGCTTATTTGGATTTTCATACAAAATTTGCGGCTGCCGCGCTGCTGCCGCAATGCTTGCGACGTAATGTGAAGGCGGCCTTAGATATTGTTTAGGCTGCCACTAAATAATCATAACTTAACATTTTAATGATTTTTTATCTAAGTATCGTTTCCGAATTGAAAACCGAAGATTCCGCCTTTGCACTTTAGTTGCATTAAGTTTAAATAAATAAATAAATAATAATTATTGTTTTTATAAAACACGATCTAACGTTGAAATTATTTCCAGTGTTGCCACCTCGATTTTTGAAAGGGGGCTAGAGGGCGCCCAAAAAGGGCTAGATTTTAAAAATTCAGACTTAAAAGGGGCTAGAAATAAAAAATAACTGGTACCTAATTGAACCGCACTGATTTCTGATTTCATAGACAAACCTAAATCAACTGACAATTAAATAAATGAGAAAAAAACTGTCAAAAATAATTTTCATGCGCCATTCCAATGATTCGTTTCACTTTCACTAAACAAAATTAAAGCAGTGAAAACATTATGAATGAGACTGTGCAAAAAATCTCTCAATTTGAACTGTTGTAAACAATCATTACATTATTTTGAATTACTCGGTATATACTGACGTATACACTTTTGGGGTATTCTCCGATAAATACCACAGTAAAAACTGAAACACTAATAAAAATTAAAAAACATAAATTTGCAAAAAGGGCTAGATTGCCCTTTTAGGGCTAAGTAGTGAAATTTGGAGAAATTCAGTCATAAAAAGGGCTAGATCTTGCCCCAAAAGGGCTAAGGTGGCAACACTGATTATTTCTGAAATGAAAAGAGTAACTTAAATATTAAACACAAGATAGCCCCTGTGACTTACGACACAAGAAAAGTTAAATAAAGGCGATATCATTTATTTTTATTAATCGATTTTTATCCAAAAAGTTACTAAAATATAACTATCCAATATTATTTTCATTCGCCATGTACTTATAACGCTGAATTAAGGGAAAGTGATATGTCGAAACATGGGGTCAACATTCAATTATTCCGACATATCTCATGTAGACTACTCTAGAGAAAGGATATCGCAATATTTACATGCAGTTATTTGCGTATGACATGAACGAGTAAATATATATTTCTACCGCAATGTTCGTGCCGTCTAAACGTTAAGTGAAATAAAAATTATAACTTTACTCAAATGAATACTAGGGATCTGATATCGCCTTTACCAGCTAGACTATAAATTATGATTCCGTTTGAGTTATATAATCCATTGTTAACTACAAAGAAAAATACACTACAGCAAGTAAAGCAAAGTCAGTAGCTGGAAAATGTCACGCATGCTAGTATGAGTTAGGGGGTTCCCACACCACGTGGCTTTTTAACCCCCGATGAAAATAGAGGGGTGTTATAAGTTTTTTAACGTGGTCTGTTTGTGTCATCGTAGCTCCCAAACGGCTGAACCTATTTTGATTTCGTTTTTTTGTTCGAAAGGTTACTTGATTAACAGTGATCTTAGCTATTATTCAAGAAAATCTGTTCAGCCGTTTGAAGATTACCAGCTCATTTCTAATTGATTAATGGATGTGAGCATTTTTCACAAGTCAAATCATGTTTTGTTTGTGCCGGGGTTTAATAAATTTGATTTGTTTCGGTTGATTTCTATTCAAAGCTGCGTAGTGCGCTATGTAGACATAATGTTAGTTAACGGTAAGAATGTAATATGTATACCGCATGGGACTGCACGTTAAGGCGCTCCCTCACCGGGAGTATTCGCGTGTAATGTAACGTTATAGAGTCGAGCATTACATCAGTGAGGGAGGAGAACCGAGCATTACAGCGCGCACCTTGTAATGATACAAAACGACGTTACATCAGTGAAGAAGGAGAACCGAGCATTACAATGCGCACCTTGTAATGATACAATGTGTAATATTTTGATACAACTTGTAACATCAATGCGCTTTGCAAATTCAAATCTATACTAAATGTTACATTATACGCGAATGCTCGTCAGTCAGGGAGGTAGTATTGTAATGTAATGCTCAAAGTCGAATCTATAATGTTACATTACACGCGAACGCTCGTCGGTCAGGGAGGTAGTATTGTAATGTAATGCTCAAAGTCGAATCTATAATGTTACATTACACGCAAATGCTCCCGGTGAGGGAGGGCCTTTAAAAACAATATCATGCATTATTACTTACTTAATTATTTATTATTTCTGTCGTAATAGAAAAGATGCATAATAACCGCAAACGACTCTAAAAGAACAGACAGACATGGTTTTGTTAAATTATTTGTTAATAAGCAATTTGACAAAGTAGGCTGTAAATGCGTTTTTAGCCGCTATGTGCTACTTGAAAAACATACAAATTTTTAAGATGGGAAATCAAAATATTTCAAAAGGTCGAGCACAATGACCTTTTCGTTCTACTTTACAAACACCATTTATTGGAATCCGCACTAAAGTAACTCATCAGTATAGATTATGTTAATAATTATGTTGAAAATGAAAAATATACAACCTTTTAGAATTGGTAAACAAATATTTACAAGCGTGTTTAAATTAAAAATAATGGTATAAATAAATGTTGTTGTAGGCAGTCGCTCCATGTAAAATGCTGGTATTCAGCTGCATCCGGTTAGCCTGGAAGCCGACCCCAGCGTAGTTGGGAAAAGGCTGTGCAGATGATGGTATAAACGAATGTTAGTAATGCGATTATTAGTTCATGATTTTTTAGTGAAGCAATACGGTTAAGTTTAAAATGGAATAACGGTTGCAAGGGCTTTATACAAGCACTTATTTAAAAGAATAACATTAGTGTATTTAAAATGATTTGGAATTAACTGTGAATTTGTTAAACAGACTGTATCTTGAACTTGGGACTTTATGGTGATTTTATGCAGGCTATTCTAAAGTACATAGGTAATATCAAATTTTAATAACTAAAATGCCTACTCTTCTTTTATTTCAGATGAGTTACTTAGCAGCTGTTGCCCGCTACTTCGTCCGTCTATATTCTGTATTTCAATTATATTCAGGACGAAATGTAGCATACATGCTTCTCCAGGTCCCAAGCTTCCTTATTAGCTAATGACATTACGATCGGTTTAGTGATTCAGTCGTGATGAGGTATCAAACAGATAGATAAATAGATAAAAGAAACTATTATACCATTTATTCATTTCTAATACATATTAATTACATTTTTAAATATCTATATAAAAACAAAAACATTTAAAAATATAAAAAATAGTAGCCTACCGGCATCAGGAACAGGGTCCAAGCTACCGGTGGTCAAGGCTCCTGAGAAACTATTATTATTATTAATAGTTCCATAAAATGAATTGAAGTTGGTACACCATTAAGAGTTTTCATATGACATAATATTAAGTCTTTTCGTTACCAGTGGGCAATATTAAAAATGGTCATTCATCAAAAATATGGCATGATCCTTTAGACGAAAATAAGATCCGTTGATTCATACATTTTCATCGTGTTTACGGCTACAATGCTTTTAAAATTGACAGCACATCTCCTGCAAATTGTGAGACAGATACGCCAGCAATGAAAATTATGCAAAACAATTATTAGCCAGTTTCTTTCAATTAAAATAGCGTTGCAATCGTATACACGCCGTAATTTCGGTGGATGTGTTGTTACATTTCACTTTCGTAGTTCTACAATCCCTTAAAGTTAGCCTAACCTTTTACCTTTATATAGTTGTGAATATACGAGTACTAGTATAATGAAATAAAATAAAAAACTAATTTAAGTAGCGAACACCCGTTTTGAACTAAAAGCATGTGTTCACTGTAACAGACCCCTAATTGTTGTACTTTAACAGCGTGTTTCCCTCACTCACCGCCTACGAGTTTATGTTCGTAGCACTCTTCTAAGAAAGCTATCAGCCTGGGTGCCGTATCTTTGAATAATTGAGTCCTATCAATTGATTTTCAGTAAAGTGTGTTTTTAAAGGCAAGGTAATCTTACGGCGAGATTCCACCAGTGTGCTGAACTGTGCGGCACAAATGTTTGTTTTGGTCGACTCACTCAAGCGAACAATAACAAATTGTGCGCGAACATTGTAGTAATGTTACAAGTAGTAGACTCGTGTCGACGCGCACACACTCGTTGTTCGCGAACTCATTCTTGCTTCAAACAATTATTAGTGCGCGCATTTCGTCAAGATTTTGTTTTTATTGTTTTAGATTTAAGCCTTTGTTGGTAGAAAATCTTGCTCAGTGAACATGTTTGTGCACAATTAGTGTGCTACACTGGGCGCTAACAAAAGTTACACACAGGATTGCCGGTGGAGATAGAGGCTAAACGTGATACCAGCTTAGTACGTGACGTGCTGGAGTTTTGCACAAAATGTTTGTATGCAAATGTGCTGCACACTACTTTGTACCTTTAAGATGCGCTTCCACGGGCAATAATTACACCATTTTCATAACTGCAGGTAATACGATGTCTCGGTAACCACTGTGAGCACCACCTTGTCGCAGGATCACGTCGTCCTCATTTATTGAAAACGGCGAGGGCAAAAATTAGACACGAACAAAAGTAAACCGTTGAAGCAGCTGTATAACGCGAGAATTTCTCAATGGCCTAAGATTCCATGAAAATATCGTTAACATGTTACACTAGGCCGGTAGATACGACTTTATGAGTACAGAATAGGAAGTTTAAATGTGCCCTGAAGGGGAAGGACTTACTATTAAGTAAAATTAAAGCCTAGCGAAAACGTTTGATTGGCCCCCTACCGATTGGTGCCATAAAAAATCAGAATGTAATCATTTGTGTCGGGGTTCAAATCCTGGCTAAGAAAAATGTCTATAGAAAAAGTTTGAATGCTATTAAAGTAAAAATGTTTACATCGTTTAAGGGTGTCCTTTCACCTAAACTTAGTTTCTATATTTAACATTTTGACCGCCGCGTCAAAAAAGCAAAAACGTGCCCGTGGCACCACGCTACGAATTTAAAAGTTTATAAGTGGTATTAGTTTTTTCATCATAATATTATGTTAATATAGAATAGTTTATCTAATATAAATTAGAATTAGTCCAGATATATAATAATTAGCAAAGGAAATCAAAAAAATGTCGTATAAAAGTCTGTCAGTCGTGATCGTGGCGTGCTGGGCACATTTTGGTTCATCGAATGGTTTATTAAAGAAGAAAGAATCTACTTATGACTATGGCAGTCAAAAGGTTAAGATAGTACTTTTCCTCCAGGTTCCATTTAAACTGTCTACCCTATATTTATAATTGTTATATTTAAATTATAATGAAAATATTATAGCCTTTAATCAGTAAGGCAAAACTATCGACAACTTTCTACACTGGAAATGGGTTTTCTAGAAATAAGAATTCAAAAAATATTTCTTAAATAAGGTTGTTTATTTACGACGTAAAAAATAACTAGTTCACGAAATATTAAATAATCTCTTCACGCTCAATTCACTATGCACAACATAAAATTTATGGTTTACGCTCGCACAAGGAGACGTCTTCTAATGCAGCATTTAAATAAACTTAAATATTATACTTATGAGAAGCTATATACTTTATTAATGCAGTTCATGGCGGGCGGTGCTTGCAAACTCAAATAGGTCCAAATGCTCAAAATATTTTAAATTCTCCTGTGTGGATAAACTAGTAGAATTTATTATTTTGAGACATGTTCTACTTTCACCTATTTACGCGTCATTCAGACAGAGATGGTGATGGTGATGATGGTGGTGATGTGCGATGAGGGTGGTGGTGGTGGTGGTCTACTGACGGTTTGACACAATTGTACTATGTGACATAAGGAGATGGTGGCAATAAAGGATACGAGTACTATAATACATTAGTTATGATTTTTGTTTAGTCTCAATCATCTATACAAGGTAATTTTATCATTTTACATCCTCGTCATATTTCAGGAAGTTGTCATAAAAGACATAAATTTTCAAATAAAATTACAATACCCGGTTAGTCATTAAAAATACTTCTTAATATTTCAGAAAACACTTCTTTCGCCTTGTTGCGTATGCAATACGCATTGTCGCGCGACACTGTGTGCGTGCGGGTTCATCACCTCGCCTGCCTACATCCAGCCGCAAGATGCCAAGTTCAAATTAAAAAATCACCTATTTATATTGTTTTGATTCGTATTGAGAATCACTGGCACAGATATCCTCCTTGAATTTGACGAGGTTGCAAAATTCTACCTTGTATACATGGGATTTTTTTTTTTAATTTGGTTCTTATGTTAAGTTGATATAATAATAGTATAGTAATTCTTAATTACAAGTTAGCTATACATAGAGTATACGGGATTCTCTATGTATAGCCGTTCCCTCGCATGACTGCTAAACAACTTTTATGGGAAACTTGTGAAACAGTAATTTGTTTTATTTATAAACCATGTGTGTATTTAAGAAGTACTAATACCTGTCAACTGTCAATCCCCGGCTGACTTACCGGTAAGTCAGAACAATAGAAAATCAATTGTGTCTCATTACGTGGGACTTGAGTAATTAATGTATAAAATATTAACATACGAATTAAGACCTGATGAATATAGAAAATATGCTACATAAAAAAAAACCATCTTAGGCTGCTTGTCCGGAGCGGAGCGAGTCTGCGAAGCTTAGAAACAGAGAAATATTAACCAATAGGATTGCATAAAATAGCGAAGCGCAGATTATATGAAATCCTATTGGTTTATATAATATCTCCGGTTCTCCTATCCGCAGCCTCACTCCGCTTCAATGGACAGGCAGCCTTACATTGGTGCAAACATTGGAGCATTGGTGTCCCTAACTAATGTCCATCGCTATATATCATTTCAAACTGATAGTAGACCGTTACGCCACCACCACTGAGTCTGTCTGAACGAAGTGTTAAGCTTAATAAAGCCCAGTATACAAAGATATATTCGCCACACATAGGTATTATGTTAAGAAAATGGCTCTCTGCTCTACGATGTGGGCATTAGTAATAACCGTGACATTCCAAGAATTAATTACTTAATAAAGTGACAAAGGCTAGTCAAATACTTAGCCTATAAAGCGTCCGTAATAAGAATTCGATATACAAAATTGTGTCAAGTACCAAGAAAGTAACAATGAAACAGTAATTAAAAGAAACATTAAGTATTGGGATAATATAAGGGTCCTCCTTATAAGTCAAGATGAAATACTGATATTGAAGAGCGTTCGTAAAACGAGACTTAATTTAAAACTAATATAAGTATTACTAAATTAATGACACTAAAATAGTAGTGTGCTTCAGAAAGTTTAATAGAAAAAGTAGTTGTTTGAGGTGTAAATTTGAATACATACACGCTATTTGTGATTTTGGGATAATTTCAATGATATCATAAAATAATTTCTTAATTTTTTACTAAGTTGCTGTGATGAAATGAAGAAACGGAAATCTCAGCTAAATGTTATCATGAAGTTACTTTTTCAAAGATTGATGATTTTTTTATTTATGAATTGTTGGTAAGTCGGCTATTACCACCATTTATATTTTATGTAACGGCCGATCTATCTATAAGTGAAGGTATTTATAAGACCGTAGAATGTCAGTACGGTAAAAACAAGGTAGGTACCTCATAAGCTATTATCTTAAAAGTAATTTTCTGTATTTTCATAATTTTTGTAGTAATTTATTATTATAATGTAATTTATTTACGTGATACAATGCTAACGGCCGTAGTGCCAATTTAAAGTCTTTGGTTAGGACAAATAAGGGGTTTATTAATAGGTTATTTAAACAAATCGATTTAATCTGCGTTATGCGATTATCGCATCTGAACCTCTCTAGTAAAACCAATTCATATAATTAAGTAACGTAAAAACGTGTAACATAAAACAGTATGAAAATATGTTTGTATCCGGAATGTGCCTTCCCAAACAAATACCCTTATTTGTACCCAACTAACGACCACGAAATCAAATAAACTGCTTCATAGTCGGAAACACCGTCAAATTATACACTATTGGCTCATTAAGAGCTGCTTTAGAAACGACGACGTTTGTTAGGGTAATCGTCCAATTGGCGCGGTCCTTCCCAACCGCGGTTTGGCGGCATGTCATCATAACTCCCTCGTGGCATGTCGTACTGGTCTCTGAAGCCTCCATCCTAAGTAAGCAATCATAATACTTTCTAATAGAATTTCACTAAATGAATTAAAAGAAATATGACAAATAGTAACGTCATATACCGGATTGATGATTTTAAACCAGTGAACGTTTTCACACGTTTAATGAATTTAAAGGATTTATCGTTCAAGCCTTCATTATAATAATTTATTTTAGCTATTCTAAGTATTTACTAGGGACCAAATAATCCGAGAAACAATCAAAAGTTTAGTGAAAATGTACGAACACCACTTAACTACCACTCCCTGGTGTCATGGTTTAACTTAATCTTAATGATTGTAATTCGCGAAAATAGGTAGGAAAGGACGGTTACTTTCCAATAATTCTAATTGGCTTAAGGGCTTATACACGCGGCGCAGCAACTAGCTGCGTTTGCAGAACGAAAACGAGTCGAACGCCCTTTCAGTTTTCTCAGTATACCAATATAGGTACATAATCAGCGTTTACCATCGCAACAGCTTACTGACTTTATAATCTAACTTCTATAAAATGGTTAATAAAGATCAGAAGCCATACTTCTCCGTAAAATAATTTAAAATGCACTCAAATTAGGTCAGATAAAAAAAAATGGTAGAAAATATTTTCATCGTACGGAACCGTCTCCACTCGAGTTCAATTAGCACTTGTCCGGTTTTCCGTAAAGAATTTGCTTTTAGAAGCCCGGAGTTTATATTTCTTTACCGGTTATCAATTGGCTAGCGCCCTACCTGGAATTCATACTTATCTGGCGCAGGCAGGTGTATATTTATAACCTTTGCAAAATAAAAATACTAGTTACTGACGTTGTTCTCTAAAGGCTCCAAAGCAGCATAATGCATTTTCCGTCTTATATGTAAGTAGACCAAGCCTAAACCTTTGAGTCAGATTATATTATTGTAGCAATTTTGAACTTTATTCGACTGAGGCACATTTCTCAACACAAAAACTGTTTTTTTTTTAGAATAGTCTCACTGTCAATTTAATAATATTAATAAATAGACTTGTTTGAAACTACTGGCGCAAATATTAAGCTTGGACTTAAATTCGAGTTTCGGCCTAAAATACTTGCTTGATTAAAGTAATTAATATTATAGCACACTTTGCCCGCGATTTCGTCTACGTAGATTTCGTCTATGTAGATTTCGCGTTTTCGTCTACAAATTTCAACACGCCGCTCCGGGCTTAAAAGGGTTATTTGGGATAATCAATAATACATATTTTTTTTATTTATTTAGATACGTATATGTGACAGGTTTCAAAGTTTCAATCCAAAGGAATAAGATCTTTCATACAAGCTATTTTCTCCCTTTTCACTCTAATATTATAGGGACTAGTTTTTCAAACTCGTTTGGATTGTGTCTAATATTTGCTTTTAATATTAAGTTTGCCAACTTTATGTTGATTAAAGCAAGGAGTATAATCCTTCATTAACTTGAGGACCCAATTAGGGCTTAATAATTATAGAAAACAAATTATCACATCATTTTATTAACCCAAAGAATAAGATTTTACATATAACTAAAATCTAATTCTCATAAAATGTTGATTTTCATAAAATAACCTTTTATGCAGTTTTTACTGTATTTATCAGTTTGAGCTGTGCAAGTCGTACATATTGTTTATAATAACTGATCGTAGATTATAGAAACAGACAATCATCCTGTGTGGACATGCTTTCAGAGTTAAATAAATGTTATAAATTGGTGGTTTCAAATTACTTTTCACAAGAATAAGTGTCTAAATAGGTCTGGGACAGCATAGTCGAGAAGATAACAAACATTGCTCTGCAAGTCTGCACATCCCTAAAGTATACTACATTCAATTGCAGAGAAGTTTAAATTAAAGTAGGTGTGGAAACCACGACATCTAAGTAACATTGAAAGCATGAGAAATCGCGAAAAATTTGTTCCTTAGTAAATACTGACAACAGATTGTAAAATCAAATAAATTGACCAACTAACAACGTTAGTTCCTAGATATAGATGAATATTATGTGACTTCTGAATATCTTGATAAGAATCAAGAGATCAAAAACTCGATGGGTCGAGCTCACCCGCCGTTGAAGTTCTTTCTCGAAATACTTGTGTTACGATATTAATAAGTTAGCAGTATAATAAACATGCCAATAACATAACGAAATAAATATTTTTTTTTTTATTTACGTTGGGATTAGGTTTTGATAGTATCTATGAAGAACCCATAAGAATTCGATGGAACCTTAGTTCTTTTTTCGGTCATAATATATTATTAATATTTCTATGCAATAGTATGGTAACGAAAAAATGTACATAGTTTGTTCATACAATTAAAGCTTACAAATTATATAATTTTTTGAGAAAAAATATGCTTGCTTAAAGCAAGCTATATGCTGGTTACTAAAATAAGTTGAAAGATAAACAAGTAGCAATTCAATACTTTAAAAGTGTTATATCATCAGACCAAGAGATTCCTCTGGCCATCGCAGCAACCTGAGATGCCAGGTCGTAAATAAAATGCATTACTCACCATTGGTTGCTGCTGGTCAAACATGCCTTGCTCTTGGCGGTCCAACATGGAGTTCAGACGTTGTGCCTGTTGAAATATTGTAAAGTTTACTTATTTTAATTAGGAAATTCATAGAGGGTGTAAATTTGTTGTCAAGGGAAATTGCTGAATCCAATAAGACTGAAAATTGTTTAACTCATGGTGTACCCCTATGCAATCCTTACAAACACCAGTGTTAATATAGTTGGTAATGTTGTTCGTTAATGCTTTAAATATACAAAAAATATGTTATTGTTAGCACAATCCAGTAGTTTGGATATGTACATTAATATTTACATCCCCACTAATACATTATATTGTATGGGCTGATTTTTTCAATAGTCAGATAACTGTTAATAGAAGTATAAACAAGACAATTTGACATATTTTCTATACAAAAGCTGTCAAACCGCCATTTTTAACCCTCCAATATGAGTAGTTAACTGACAATTGAAAAATTTGCCCTAAATGTGAAAGTAATTTTGTTTGTCCGATTGTTAAATCATTGTTAAGAAAACTACGGAAATTCAAAGAGGTAGCTTGGATGGATAAGCACACAGGTCACCTATTAATCTGCGATTTTGTCGGTCTGTGTCGTACTCATAATCCACATGCACGTAGATGGCGGGCAAAATCTTTTTTTTTTTAAATAATTAGATGGAACATCAATTAAAACCCTTTCAAATTAAGTTTGCGCTGTCTGCAATAATAGAGACCATTATCCTTCTACTTTGTTTTCCTGTTGCTTATTTTATAATTACTTAGAATGTTATTAACAAAATGTATACTAAACTATCATGACGAAAATATCGTGATGGCCTAGCGGTTAAAGCGCCCGCCTCTCATGCATGAGGTTGTGGGTTCGAATCCGGGCAAGTACCAATGTGACTTTTTCAATTCATATGTACTTTCTAAAGGTTATTTTAGACATTACTGACATATCATTCTGTGCCTCGGAAAGCACGTTAAGCCGTTGGTCCCAGCTGTCATACGTGGATCTTTGACAGTCGTTAAGAGTCGTCAGAAGCCCGAAAGTCTGGCAACCAGTCTGACCAAGGGGTATCGTATTACTCAGTTACTGGGTTGTGGAGGTCAGATAGGCAGTCGTTCCATGTAAAATACTGGTACTCAGCTGCATCTGGTTAGACTGGAAGCCAACCCTAACATAGTTGGGAAAAGGCTAGGCAGATGATGACTTCTAAACTATCACTATTTAGATATTTTTTTCTGGAACCCCGAATAAACAGGGGCAAGGGCAGGAGGATGATTACCTGCACAAAGAGCGTGTTCTCCTGCTGGCGGCGGCGAAGCTCGTCGTCCTGGTGGCGCATGCGCTGCGACAGCTCCTCCTCCTGGCGCAGCAGCTGCGCGCGCTCGCTCTCGCGCCGCTCGTCCGCCGCGCGCTCTGCCATCTCCCAGCTACGCTTCTGTCGCTCACGGTCCTGCTCGCGCTGGCGTAACTGTTCACGGAGTAGTTCCGTCTCATGCTCATACCTAGAAACATAGTTACTTTCATTACTACTAAGTAATACAATCGTGCATTTTTATTAAAATATAAACAGGTATTAAAAACTAAAACTGATGCATGTCCCTAAATTGTATGCTACCGACCTGGTAACACATAATTTGGGCACAGGCCTGTAGCAGACTTATTTTTTTTAAAATGTCCAACTCACTTGGCATACTCCATCTGTGCTTCAAGTTTTTCCTCTTCTGCAGCTAATTCCTTCTTTAGAGCCTCCTCTTTTTGACGGTGAAGTTCATGCAGTTGCTTCCACCTTGTACCATACTCATGCTCAAAACTGCTAAGCTCTGAAAAGCGTGGTCCAAGCTCACGTGCACGAAGGAATTCAGGATGCTTTTTGGGTAAATTCTTTTCTGGGTGACCATCAAACTCATCAGGCTCCTCATAACTTTCTACAATAACTGGACGAAGTGATCTAAAAATATAACATGACAGTATTATTAAATAAATTTTACATTCAAAGCAGTAATAAAAATAAATTTTATATGAATAAATAACACTTACGAAGTCAAAAAGAAACATTTCTCAGTGCAATTACGGATAGCAGCCAAAGCACTAGGCTTTCGTGCAAATTCTACTACACCTTCACCAAGTGTTTTCCCACGTTCATCTACCCTCACATATGCTCTCTCAATTTTTCCGAAAATCTCAAAAGCACGATACAAAAGTTCGTTCGAGACAAATGGGGGCAGATTTTTTACCCTGACTGCACTGTTATGAGGAGCAAATCTTACTCTGAGTGTTCTTCCATTTTTCAGTTTACCATCCAATTCCCTCTTTGCTCGCTCGGCATTAACTCTGTAATCCTATGAAGAAAAAGTACAAGAGTTAAGGCTGATTTAGACGGTGCGAGAAATATCGTGCAAGTTGTGGTACATTTCCGTCAATGATCAGTCACTTTTGACATGACAGCCGCGCGGTCCCGCAATGTACGTCAAATCGCACGATATTTCTTGCATCGTCTAAATGAGGCCTTACAATATTGTTTTATCTTGAAGAAAAAATGTAAAAGTTACAATAAAATTGAATTATTTCTATTGCAGGAAAAAGTGAAAGTACAACACTGGCACCTACACCTACTTATATACTTGTCGTTCTAATTTATGAGAGAACTTATAAATTGTTATATTTTTATTTAAAAAAATACCATTTTAATGAATCCAAAATTCTTCTCTTTATTGACAAATAACTCTGCAGTTTCACCAAAGGGAGTAAATAGATTAGTTATCTCTTCTTCGGTGGTATCACCACTGAGATTTCCAATGTATAAGCGACTTCTTCCATTGAACTTGACTTCAGATTGATCTATAGGGGGCAAATCTGTCAAAGGTCCCATTAAGTCCTTCAACTTGTTTGCTAACATTTGCTCCTGCAATAAACATGATAAGTATTAGTGTATTCATTAAAAGAGCAAAAACTACATTTCAAAATATTTTAAAAATAAAATTTTCACTTTAAATTAGGTAGGTTTTGTTTCTAAGCTTCTTATTTTTTATTTTTTTTTGTTTTACCCTTATTGAATATAAAACACATTAGATACCAAAAATTCAGAATTACAAGTCCAACAACGAAATAAATAAAAATTACGTCCATACAAGTTTACATTCAGTAATGGCCACACAATGGCTGACATTGTGGAATTCGGTAGTAAAAAATACTTATCTCTATAAAATGTGTGTGTGAGCATGAGGTCTTGGGTTTGAGTCCCAGGTCGGGCAAAGTGTTATTGGGTTGATGGCAATAGGCTTGCCCCCTATTACATGGGACTTAAACATACCTGGCGAAATGTGGGTGTACACCTCTGCCTAACCCTTCAGGAATTACAGGCGTGTTGTTGTTAAACAAAGCCATGCAATTGACACTATCACAATCAGACAAACTATTACTTTATCATGATATTCACTTAATCAATTACCTAACCATTTTAAAGACAAGTAACATCAATATTTGTATTTGATCAACTTGTAAATCTATGAAGTCAATACTATGATTAGGTCACCACATATAAAACCCACTAACAAAAATAAGGATAGCGCCAATAATAACTAACCTCCCTCTGGACTGGCTTTCCTCCATCCTGCTGTGGTCCTCGCAGATTATTCGAGCGTTGTTGGTTACGGGGAGGTCCTCCAGGGCCACCACCTGGTTTAGGCCCAAAAGGTTTATTTCCCTGGCCAAAGTTGCCACCCTGCTTGTTGCCAGGACCACCTTGCCCTCCCCAACCACCCTGCTTGTTACCTCCAAAATTGCCATTGAGATTCTGAGAAAAATAAAATAATATGAAAGTAATACTCACAACTGTAAATTATAAAATTTTATTAGGCAAAAAGAAAATTGTTTACAACTTACTCTCTGCTGGTTTTGATTTGAATGTTGATTTTGATTTGAATGTTGATTTTGATTATGTTGGTTTTGATTAGGATGCTGGTTCTGATTAGGATGCTGGATTTGGCTCTTCTGTTCAACATTTACTGTTTTATCAACATGATCCTGTGACTCATTCTTAGCTTGAGCAACAGGGGCAGGCTTCTGCTGCTGCTGTTGTTGTTGCTGCATCTGCTGTGGCTTCTGTTGTGCCTGCTGTGGAGGCTGCTGTTTTGTTTGCTGAGCCTGCTGTTGGGGTGCCTGCTGAACTTCAGCTTTAGGTGCTTGTTGTTGTTGAGGTTTAGCTGGAGGCTGATTTTGTTGAGGTTTCTCAACAATTGGGGTGGGCTTTGTCTAAAACACAAGTTAATTGCTTAAAAGAAGATAGTTTTTATTTCCAAAATGCATATAAAAATATGATGCTGTTACAAAAAAAGTGTGTTAAGATAGCAAAATAAGTAAACTTCTCTCTAAATGACTATGTAGTTTAGTGTCTATGGGCTCAAAATGCTGCTTGAATATTTTGTGAATGGAATACTAAATAGAATATGATCTTGCTTCTATTTTGTTGGTTTTCAGAACTCCGAGGTAATGATTAATAGGGATAACTGGTTAACTGGGGGCATTCTTATTGTAACATTTCATGTGTAGAATGTAGATGGGTCTGAGGTACCTACGACGGTGAATTAAGTATATAGGTCATAGTGATAAAGAAGTTCATCCCTCAGAATTTCTAGTCATTAATAATACATAATATAATAAAATATGAATATAATACAGGAATTTCTTCACAGTGAAACACACGAAGTTCCGATTTTGCCTTCGTACTTCGTAATTATGTATGTAATCAATATGCCAGACCACCATCAAGCAAACACAAAATGGCGTCGTCACCAACATGATAAATTATTTATTTTCACGCAAGTCGCGTATACTTACTTTTAAACATCAATCAATACAGGCTATCAGTGCGTTACCGCACTACACCAAGTAGGTACAACATAGAATCAGAGAATCGTCTTCACTTAGAATACTATCAAAAATACCCATGAAAGTACTTGATAAAATTTGAGCACCTACCTCATTAGGCCGTTGACCTCCTTGACCGTGATTCTGATTCCTCTGCAGCATATTATTATGATCAAATCTTGAATTACGAAAGCCTCCTCGATTATTACCACGACGACCCTGTCTCTGCGGCTGCGGTGGGCCGCCAAATCCTCTATTTCCGAATTGATTCATGGCTTGCATTTGCATACTGGAAAAAGTGTATTGAGAAGTCGTTCAAGCAGACAATCAATGACCAAATAATAATTAAACAAGTAATCCTTACCTACTGCTGCTAATAATTATAAGTTAAACTTCCCCAATAGGTTTTCAAAATCAATAGACACAAAAACGGACGCGACTCGCAGCTACGAAAAGAAAATGTCGGCTCGCTCGCTGGAGTTTCGACCTATCGCGCTATAAAAAAGTACTCTGTGATCGCGCTCTTGTGTGCGTGACCAGTGAGGCAGTGACGTCGACCGGTCGACGTGCATGCGTCCTTCTTTGCTTTGTCGGCTTCGGTTGGCTGGCTCGCTCTCACTCACAGTGGCTCCGGGGATCTGTCTCTGTCTGTCATGTCATTCGGTGATTATAAGGCAACGTACACTCTATGGCCTTTTTCCGTTTCCGTTGATTCATTGATTCATTGAAAAGCTGTACCATAAATTAGGCCGGTTTTACACGTTGGCCCTATCACTATTCGCCCACGCATTTGGCAATATTACGCGATTTATGAATAAAAATATTATTAACGCAATTAGGTAATATTGGGCATGAATAAAATACAAAAAAAAAAAAACAATCTTAGTAAAAGAAATGGTTACATTACTGGTTAATTAACTAAAAAAAAATGAAAATAGTTTCATTCAAGTCCCAAATATAAAAGCGTGTGAAGCCGGATTTACATTTGTCTGACGTGTTGTGTTGTGACGCATCAGAATGGCATCGGTTTCATACATTTAATATGGTGAGATTTATATTTGTGTGTCGCGATCTGTTGTGATGGCTTCTGTCAAATGTATGAAACTGATACCGTTCTGATGCGTCACAACCATGAAGGTATAGATAAAACTGGAGCCCAGACTTTGAATACCTACTTGAAGCTCAAATAATGTATCGCTATCTCGCTCTCTGTGGTCTCACTCTCTCTTTCTAAGTAGGTTATCCTCTATTTCTATTTCATTCTCGACCACAGAGAGCGAGATAGATGTTTTGTAGGTATTTGACTCAAACTTTTGTTCGAAGTCTTGACTCCAGTTTTACTCTATACCTTCATGGTCACAACACAACACGTCAGACAATTTATGTAAATCCGGCTTTACACCTTTATCACGCTTTTATATAAAAATTGAGACTTAGAATTGAATTATTTTCACCATTTTAATTCAAAGTACAAAGTACAGTTACCGGCACGTAAGTTGGCAAGAGTTTTTGTAGTGGGGGAAATTTGCGCACGCACAAAATTTTCATACATTTTTATATGCGCGAACTTCCCCCACTACGAAAATCTCTTGCCAAGTTACGTGCCGGCAACTGTACTTTATACGGCACGGCACATCGACCGTACCGATGCGCGGTGCCGTGACTCGTGACCGACTAGGCATGTGAAAATGGCATGTAAAAAGTGACACGCCCCAACCCCCAAGTCTGTCCGTTCTGTCTGTCCCTTATGGACTTGTCCCATATCTATGCTGTCATGAGCATGACATGGGAATATTCAATAAGACATCATTGACAGGGTGAAATCAAATGGCTAATCTACCTACACTCTCCATGAGGCAAGACGAGGCCAAGCGAATGCGAGAGTGTCTACGGCGCTCTTGCGGCTTGCCTCCCCTCGTTTTACCTTATCTCGCCTGCCTGGTACTCCGTTCAATGTTTTTTTTTGACAAAGAAAGTAAGCAGCGAGGCGAGCTAATCATCCACAGTTCCACACTTTCGCTAGCTATGCAGTGACTTGCAGTGTGCAGTCTGTGGCAGATAACGTCACACAAGTACGGACGCGGGCTTTTCAAGTTTATCATAATAAAATTTATGAGAGATTGGTCAAAATAATAGGATGACTGAATCACTGTCATGAAGTGTCATGGAATTAGCATGGCTAGCACGCTTTCAGTCTGTATCATTATATCATATTAGTAATCTGTGGCCTTCCCTCGTTACGACTCGTGTGAATAGCCTCCACGAAAAACGCTCTTGAGCGAGTGTACTAAAATATAGACAACACCGACAACACTAAAAACTACTAATACTATAATTTTTCCAACATTATTTATTAGTTGTAGTATGGTAACATTATTTTTCTTTGAACTGTCAAGTTAAAACGTAGTGATCACAGAACAATATATGGTAGTGATTTATATACTCTGTGTGTCAAGTTACTGAATGGAAATATGGAATTAAAAATCGGAGGTTCGATTGGATTGCGAACAATGCGAACAAACAAATCTGTCTTATCTACTTAAAGTGTGTGCTGTACGGCAACAGAAAGCTGATAAAACTAACATTTTTCTCTATTAAAAAAACAAAACATTCTGATGGAATCAAATAAGGATACTGTCGAAGCTGAAGAAGGCCAAGATGCTATCGAAATGAAATATTCTTTATTATCTTTTGAAAAACAAATATTTATTGATGCTTTTGAAAAAGATGCACTTGTTATTATGGCAAAGTATGTACTTTTATTCGTTACAGCCCTTTGTGGCAGACAGGCAAACTATGAACTAGACAACTATCCCGATATTCACGATAAACAACTTTGCCTACAAACTGAGTAAACTAGTATTAATTTTATTATAATCCTAACACCTGTACCTGTACCTTAATATTATAAAACAAAAAAAAATCAGGAAACAGATTCATGTTTGTTCCGCGCTTTGTAATACTTTGTTTAATCTAGTAACATTTTATAAGAGCTGATTTGTGTGAGATTGGAGTGGCTCAGTGTGAGCCACATTTAAATTACATATCAATAATACCTACCTAAATATTTTTTTTTATTTCATGCTAAGAATGAGATTTGTACTACATACTTCTTAACTTTCTGCACAACTGCAACTACTTGCAAGCAAGCATCAACAACTTGAATTATTTTGTATTGAATCTAAGGTTGTTTGAGTGTTGTTTGACACCAAAGAAGACCCAATATAATGTACTTAAAAACTAATAATTTAAGAATTTCCAGGGGTATCAATTATAACAACATAATATCAAATATGTTGTGGATATATAAAGATCCTGAGCATTTGGTGTTTGTGCTGAACAGTGGTGATCATGAAGAAAAATATTTTACTGAAAAATTTGGCTTATCAGCTTTACCTAATGTTGGAACAGACAGGTAGAGTATAGAGTAATGCCATTATTGAAAATGTTGTTGAAGGATTGACTACTCATTATGATAATTATATTATTTTTATTATTTGTCTGGGGTGACAGGATTTAAATTAAATGTGGTCCCATACAACTGCTTACTACAATACAACACAATCTGTAAATCAATCCCTGTCCAGCACCAATGAAGTTATGAAGTTTGTAATCTCAGAATATCTCAGAGCAAACTGGGCCATTGATTAGTTGCAAGCAGGAATGAATCTTCAGATTGTGTTATAGAAAGTGGCCGATAGATCCTATCGGCAACTTTCTATAATTAATTCTAAGGAATTATAGGTACTGGTGATTGCATTGATAAACAATGTGATTAAATTTTATCCTTATGTAAGTATTTTTTTTTTATTTCAGAGAGAAAGCATATTTAGAGGGTGGGATACATTTTATTTCTACACGTATATTAGTAGTAGACTTGTTGAAGAACCGGGTCCCGATATCACACATAACTGGTATTATTGTTTTGAGAGCACATACAGTTCTGGAGTCGTGCCAGGAAGCTTTCGCACTGAGACTCTATAGGCAAAATAATAAGGTAAAGTAATTTGATTTTAAAGTTAATGATGATTAATAATTTTGATTAAGAAAAATAAGAATATTACACTGATCAATAGTTTCTATATTGTTTTATGCTATCACATATCATAATTTCCTGCAGACTGGCTTTGTGAAGGCATTCTCAAATTCACCAATATCATTCACATTTGGCTACAACCAAGTGGAGAAAGTTATGAGGGCTCTATTTGTTACTGAATTGTTTCTATGGCCAAGGTATGTTTACCTGTTTTTATTTTATGATAAACCATTATCAAACAAAGAAATCACCACTTGACATATTATTATTACAGGGAGCAGGATTTTATATGCATGTACAGTACCCGGCGATAAATATTGCACATCGATCTTTATCGTATTTCGTATTTTATACAAAGAATAATCAAAAGAAGCAAATCATAATTGTTTTAACAGCTCCTAATAGATACTGGACTGTTTGTATTTCGTGCGACAGAGATAACGCACTACGAAGCCGAAATTAGCCGATTGTCTCTTTACAAAGGTCGATGTGCAATATTTATCGCCGGGTACTGTATGGTTTTTAAACGACTTCAAAAAAAGGAGGTTCTCAATTCGGCTGGTATTTTTTTTTTTATGTATGTACACCGATTACTCCGAGGTTTCTAGTCCGATTAGTGTGATTCTTTTTTGTTTGATGCAGTATACTTGCCATTTGGTCCCATAAAAATTTAATCCAATTTGGTTTAGTGCTTTTTATTACACGACTGCCCAAAAAAAAGGAGTGTTATGTGTTCAGGGTTAATGTATGTATGTATGTGAGTTTCTTTATTCCACCATAACTTTTAAACGCCTGAACCGATTTAGATGTATGGGGTATCGTACACAATCCAATCCTTGCATCGTTCCGAGTAACATAGGCTAGTTAAAAATAAAAAGAAACTGGTGTGGTCACTTTAAAACGTAAATTAATACCAGCCTCAATTTATTTTTTTAATGAATCTGGTCGTGTCCATGTTTATCGTCTAGAATTTGACAAGTAGATTTAAAAAATATAGAACACTGTTAATAAAAAACGTCGTAAAAAAAACTGACGAGTAAACAAAGTACAAATATGTGCAATTCTCACAGTCGTGTTTTTTTATTTTTTAATTATAGTAGCTTGTTTTGTAAGCATTTTTTTGATTACTGCTATGTGGATGATGTAATTATCTTTACTACGGATTACAATAAATACTTTTTAGTGCTTGAAATCCTTGAACAACACACAAGCACTTTTTTTATTTTGTAGTTTTTGAAGGTGGTTGTTTTTGTGAAAAAATGCTTTTTTATTCATACATGTTAAATTACGCCTTTGGTTACTGCTCTCCTCCCGTGGTTCGTAATGTGATGTTATATAGTCTATAAATATATTATTCCTCATGAATCTAGCTATCATGTAAAAAAGATTTTTTGTTTTTTCAATCCAGCTGTTAGCTCAAACAAAAGAACTTTTCAGCTTTATTTTAATGGGGGATATATGGATTATAATGGGCAGATGTGGTCCAATAGTCACTAAGGATCAATCATAAATACCAAAATACAGGATATAATGTAGTCTTCTAACATGCAAATGGACATCAACATCTATTTGAGAGATTTCAAATATTGATAAGTTAGTTTTTGTTTCAAGTTTTTAGTACTGTTTTACTTTACATTGTCGAATAAATAATTTGGTTATTTTTTCATGCTATTGTACCCTATAATTTTGTGTTTGAATCACGCTTGGCGTCGCTTGGACCAACTCCTACACATTCTCGCCCACTCTTTTTTGGAAAATCTAACCTTATTGACTATTGTTTATAGGTTCCATGGTGCAATTATCAAGAGTCTCAAGAATAGACAAGCGCAAGTAGTTGAGTTGCATGTGCCTCTGACTACAAATATGAGCTATATTCAGACTTGCTTGCTGGACATCATAAATTACACTGTCAAGCAACTCAAGAGCATCAACAGAACACTAGACATGCAGGTCAATTCGTCTTTTAGTAGTTATCTTAATGATATAACCATATTTTTTAAAGTATTTTTCTTTTAGTTTTACTAACTTTACAAAGTCGTAATTTTTTGTGCATGATGTAGTTCTGGCCTCCTGTAAGCACTGGATTAAACCATATTTCCGTTTTGCTTTTAACAAACTAATCCTAAATAATAAAAAAAACAGATAAGTATTTATAAAATCAACATAAGCAATATTGTGGTTATAATACAGGCAATTGAAGTTCTCATACAATTTGCTTCTTGCAATCAGCAACCATGCAATAAAAAATTTGTTAATTTCAGGAAATAACCACAGAAAATTGTATAACAAAAAAGTTTCACAAAATTCTTCAATCACAGCTGGACTGTGTTTGGCATCAGTTAAGTACAAGAACTAAGGAATATATCCAGGATCTGAAAGTACTAAGGAGTATGACTGTGTAAGAGATTTTTTTTAACAATGCAAGAAAGTGCATTTAATAATTATTACTGTAACAAATAACATACAATATGCACAGTATCTTAGATAGAAAAGCATTTGACTCTAATCTCTAAGTTAAACTGAACAGGCTTCTTCTGGGTAAGCTCACTCCATCATAGACTTTGTCTTACCTCTGACCTAGAGTGGAGTCAAGAGCAAACTCATCTTATATACATATATGAAAAAACAAAAAGATAATGTAAGCAAACTGATTAGCCAAGAAGCAGTTTGATATCGACAAAGTTCTATTTCATCAAATCGCCTGGTCTCATGCCGGCCATACACGATCCTTCCTAACGTCCAATCGGCATGACGCTACCGATTGGATCAGTTAGAACTGACCGTGTGTGGGAGTGGATTGGCAGGACTCATGCCAATCCACTCCCATACGATAGGAAGGATCGTGTATGGCCAGCATAAGTCTTTTTGGCCTGCATGGAGCCTCAAGGATACTTAAAATATGCCCTATTTCAATTTAATCTTTCCTTTTTTAGTAACTTGCTCCATGACGATGCTGTTACTTTTCATGCCTTAGTAAGTAAATACAGTACTCCAGAATATGCTCAACTTAATTCTGGATGGATTCTGTTAGAGTCAGCGGAGCAATTATTCCGATTGGCTAGAGGAAGAGTATTTAATCCTAAACAAGGTAATTTTACATTATAAGTATTGTTTTACATGTTGTGATTCTTATTATACACATTACCTACCAGATAAGACAGCGAAAATATATATTTTTAAACAAAACAAAACTTTATAATTGATTGTTTTCAGAATTTGATCCAGAACCATGTCCAAAATGGAAATGCCTTAGTGACCTACTATTGAAAGAAATACCTGACGAAGTAAGGAAAAAAGAAGGTGCAAACCTAAAAAATACTAAGATATTAGTTCTTTGTCAGGATAATAGAACTTGTTCTCAATTACATCACTATCTTACCATGGGCCCAAATAAATATCTATTTTATATGGCATTTATGAGAGACCTTACAATAAATATGGTGTCATCTAAATACACTAAACTAAAGAATCCACAGTTTCAACCAAAAGAAGATAGCAAGAAAGAAAAAGGTAAAACACCTGAAGATGGCGATAATAAAGATGAGATTAATGAAGATGAAACAAAATCTAATTACATTTTAACTTTATCGCAATCAGTTATACAATCTAGTGAAAATGTAGCGCACGATGAAAGCGTGTTCGAGCCGATTTCGCAGGTATTAAATATCTAAAAAAATTATTTCATTATTGCATGCAACAAGATCAATTAGACACCTCTCTCCCTTTGTAACATAAGTTTTTACATTACCTGAATGTCAATGTGACATGCTATATAGCTGCTCGTACAAACTTGGAAATTACCCTCTATCTGGATCTTGGTATTCCACAAGCACTCTTAACTTCTGTTAAGGTCAATGAACCAAATACTATCGGCAGATCCAAATTTACACGATTTTTGTGTAATCTTGATAAAAATAGCATACGACTTCTCATCCCAAAGCGTGCGATTTACTCTCTCCATGTAAATGGCGCTTAAGGTACATTACAGGATATTTGCTTTACCTATAAAATAACAGCTTTCTAGTGCTAAACTGAGCTAAACTGCGGACAGACGGACGGACATGGCAAAACTATAAGGGTTCGTTGTTAACTACGGAAAAGCGTATTAATAATATTATTTAACCATTTCCAGATAGATAATTTAGATTTCACTCAACTAGAGATCGAGAAGCCTGTTATTTGCATTAGAACATTCAAAGAAAGCGGCTGTAACTTTTCTCTGGAGCGAACATTAGAGGCGTTGCGTCCGGAATATGTAATTTTATATCACTGCGATGTGGCGGCTGTACGACAGATTGAACTGTTTGAATGTCGCAAAGAAAGTGAAGAGCCCACCACTAAAGTTTATTTTGTGATACATGATAAAACAGTAGAAGAACAAGCCTACCTAACCTCGCTGAAGAGAGAGAAACAAGCATTTGAGTTGTTGATTCATACAAAGAGTGTAAGTTACCTATACTAATCGCAACAGTTCCATAAACATGCCATTGTCATTATTTTTATCAATGTATTAGTGACTAGCTTCTGCCCACAATTTCGTCCGCGTGTATATCAAGTAGGTACCTGTACCATAACACATATCCCGTCGCACTCGACAATATATACTTTTCTATTATTAAAAGTTATTTTTTTTTGTAATCATTACTTCCAGATATTTACTGTTACAAACAATTTTACCTCTTTATATTATTAGTTTGAAGAAATATGTTGCTGATCACAGGTTATGGTAGTGCCGTCATATCAGGATGGTAAAACAGAAGAGTATTTCAATCTGAATGTAGAACACGAAGACAACGCCACAGACTCTCGGAAAGCTGGTAAATAGGAATAATTGTTTAACAATACTTTTTTCTTCATGAATTTATACATTTTTTGCGACGTTATTTGATAGCATAACATCACGCTTGTAATCCCCGAAGGGTTAATATCTATTTTATTTTTCAGGTGGGCAAAATCAGCAAAAAGAGAAGCCCGTCGTTATTGTGGACATGAGAGAATTTCGATCAGATCTCCCAGCTTTATTACACAAAAAGGGGATTAGTATCGAACCCGTCACAATAGCCGTGAGTACATCTATCTAATAATAATCTTAAATTCACCGACAGTCAATGCACAGCCTAAAATTGCAAACTTCTAATTAAATGCACGCCAGAATTAGTCTCCGCATTTCTTTCGGTGACAAACAACAAAATTTGTAATTTATTTTTTTATTTGAAGAGTAAAAGATTATATTTCAAGTTTTGCTAACCATAAACCATAGTAAGTAATAGACATTATTAGTGAAGTCGGCAGTAAAATAAGATAGACAATACACTGAATAACGAAGTTAATACTAGAAAAAAATATATTTAATTATTATCATAGATAGGGACATAAAACAGGATACTGTTTGAAACGGTACTGACTGTTTTTTATATTATTATTCGATTTAAAGTCTGACGATTCAACTGTTTTTTTTTAAATTGCCGCCTTTAATTGCACGGCTTTAGACGCTATTCCCAATTATATGAACGAGCGATTCCAGATTATTACATAATGTTGTGTTTTTTTAGATTGGCGACTATATTCTTACTCCGGACATCTGTGTTGAAAGGAAATCTATATCTGATTTGATTGGATCACTGAACTCGGGCAGACTCTATACTCAATGCACTCAAATGTGTCGAAACTACACTCGACCCATTCTACTAATTGAATTTGATCAGAACAAGCCTTTTAACCTGCAGGTAAAACCAAATATCATTAAAGTATAACATTGTCATGTTTGTCAGAGTGGTAAGACTAATTTACATGTACTAAAACTATGAGAATAGAGTCATATTTAGTTGTTTTTGGTTACTGGAACAAAAATAGTTTCTGATTGTTTGGATGTATCCACTATTTTTGTACTTCCTTTTCTTCAGGGGCACTTTGTAGTGTCAACAGACTTATCTGGAGCAGATATACAACAAAAGCTGCAGCTTCTGACCATACATTTTCCTCGGTTAAAACTTGTGTGGTCGCCTAGCCCTTATGCTACTGCTGAGCTGTTTTACGAATTAAAGGTCAGTATTATTTTGTTTGCAAACAGACATCATCATATCAAATCAGTTTTCGACGATAAGAATAAATTCTACTAATCTATTGGCACGAAATGGTGGTATCCAGGTACTAGCAAAAAGATTCAAGATGTATAAAAACAATAGTGCTATTTATTCGAAGCACCCTGACTGAAATATAGTTATATATTAATTTCTGTATTAAAAAAACGAAGAAGGCGGATTTAATGCCTTAGGTATTTTCTTCTTTACCAGTCAAGGGTAGTGGGGAGATAGAAAACTAGGTACATTGTTTAAAATACTGTTTGTCTGTTTGTGTTGCAGCAAGGCAGAAAGAACCCTAACGTTGAAGAGGCTCTTGCGCTCAGTAGTGACAATACTGCCGAAGACATGTATTACGAGCGATATAATACGCAAGTACACGACTTTGTGCAAAAGTTACCTGGAGTCAGCTCCAAGAACATCGCAAGGATTATGGATAGAGGCATATCACTGGATCATCTAATAACGCTTACTCAAGTATGCTTATCTTTGTATATACGTGTGCATGTCACTAAAGTTCTAAACAGCTAGACCGATCTTGATGAAATTTTTTGGGGGGTTTGTGTCCCTGGTTAGCCTAAATTCACAATTGGACCCGGTAGATGCCGCTGCGTTTGGGTTAGCAGAAAAACATCTGTTGGGTCTTCTAGTTTAATACAGCATGTAACAATAAAAACCCTGTCCGATCCTTAAGGGTATTATTCGGTATCGTACTGCGTACACATATACGTAACCATTTAATGGATTTGAGATTATTATTTTTCCCCAGTGAAAAAAAAAAGAAGAAAGAAGAAGTAATTAAACTAAAATAAAACATAAAAACTGATCAACGGTAACACTGATCTGACAGGGTTTTTGTTACATAGTGTATACCTAGGCCGTGTAAGTGACAGAGGAGACACTCTCTAACCCCAGCTTTTTATACAACTCAATGTGCCATATTTACGGGTGGATATTGCACAATGGTCCAACATCAAGGTCTGGTGCGGAAACCAAACCCCCATGATAGATAGACGGATGGTACTTCAACTCTTTGTTGTCAGTTAAGGTGGATGCGACGACCCCTCCGTCCATACATTTTTCATTAGAGTTTTACACTAAACACAGACACTCTTTCTTTAAAACTAATCATTTTATCACTTCTTTACAATAAAATGTGCTCGCGTCCGAAGTTTTTAGCCAATAACTTCATTATTCACTGAGAAAAACAATAGTGAAATCTCGGCAAAAATTGACACTTCTTTAGTAGTGTGCGTGACACTGCGGGACTTTTGAGTACTTTTGACAAGCAAACGAAAGGCGAAGTTTAAAAATTGGCACACTAGATGGCGTGCAAAATAATTTCTGATAAATCAATATCTTAGTTCAATAATTGGATTTCCTTTCCAACCGTATCAAAACAAGAATAAAATAACATAAAACTAATGACCTTCGACATCTATGTTTTTTTAAACAATTTTACTTATTATTTATTATTGTTGTGTGGCAACATAAATACCAATACTCGTAGTGTAGGTTATAAGCAACGTTGCCGTTCTTTCCTAAATGGAATAGGTACGTTGACAAAAAAAGCGTTGCCAAACTTCGTTCACTTGTTGTTGTTTGGGACTTGATAATACCTATGATAGAAAAATAATTCCTAATACATTCTGATTTCGGTTGTCACGCGCTATGATTTGCGCGCGGAATTTCTTGTGTATTTTTTGTATGCTATGCATTTTCATTGATTAAAATTGCAATTTTCCTCCAGTATGTATTTGAGACTATATTGTAACTAATTTATCGTAGGTATAGTAATTAATTATTCTAAATACGCAATTATATTTTTGGTGGTATTAGAAACTAAAAAACAGCATGTTGGCCCGTGATTTTTTGAAATATCGTCACAATACTGATTACCTACGTCATACGTGTCAGTGATGATGAGTCAGTGTTTCATATTTGAATGTGTTTGAATATGTTTTTGGTCAACCATTATAAATCGGTAAACTAGGTACCTACTAAAGTAGTCACAAAATTAAACTTGCAAACATTTGCTAAATACCTATGGTTTTGCCGGGTTACGATAAACATCTTTTACGCATTTTAAAATACTTAGTAAAAAAAAAAATAGTTTCAGACAGACAAACATTATTATTAGTTTGTTTTATTTTGTAGTAGGTAGGTACCTACTAAGCTCACGTTCACGGTAATGGTGCGTTCAGAAACAAATAATGTGTGTTGTTCATTCCAGGGTGACTTGAATTGTGCACAGCGTTAGTAGGTCTGTATGGTCGAACGTGTGACGTAGACGTTTCGCAGAATATTGAGAGTGTTGGTACCGGGTAGGTATGACGATTTTCTTGAGATGAATAATTATAATAAATTGTTTGTATAATAATAAAGCGTAATTTTAGCTCCAGAAATCAAGTTTCCGTAGTGTAGCGGTTATCACGCGTGCTTCACACGCACAAGGCCCCCGGTTCGATCCCGGGCGGAAACAGTTGCTTTTTGTATTTTATTGCCGATCATAAAAAGTATCTTCACGCTTTTTTATTAATTGGGTGATCAGAGAAATCTGAAAAATAAACATTTTGTTAAAATAAAAGTAAACTACGTACTATTTCTCGCCTTGAAACTTACGTTTAGAAATCTATGATTGTTATCAAGGCCAAGTATGCCGCAAAACCAAATTATTTGTCATATCAGATTACGATAGCTCACTTTGTTATTTTTTTTTGTTGCTTGATTTTTGTTGCTTGTTGATTTCAAAACGTAAGTTTCAAGACGAGAAATAGTACGTAGTTTACTTTTATTTTAACAAAATGTTTATTTTTCAGATTTCTCTGATCACCCAATTAATAAAAAAGCGTGAAGATACTTTTTATGATCGGCAATAAAATACAAAAAGCAACTGTTTCCACCCGGGATCGAACCGGGGGCCTTGTGCGTGTGAAGCACACGTGATAACCGCTACACTACGGAAACTTGATTTCTGGAGCTAAAATTACGCTTTACTAAGTTATGAATGAAGTTTTATTAGTCTGCTGGTAGGTATCTATCAGATGGTGGCTTGTGATCGGTGTAAACAATGAGTTCTCTTCCATCGAACATTTTTCTGAAGTGTTTGATTGACATACCTACCTACCTATAAATTGATAAGTAGGTAGGCTAATAACTCTGTCGAACGTAGACCGTAGGTATAGGTACTGTATGAACTGTATCGCTGTTGTGTTTCGGAGAATTTCTTTGAGAAATAGGTAGGTACCTAGCCAAGCAGTACTTATATTTCTTGTTTACAAGTTATTGAAGGACAGCTCCTGCGCAGGTGTTCGTTGCGTCGCACGTGACTACGTGAGGGAGTTGGCGTCGGTTGGTGATGGAGATGGATGAGCAAACTAAGCTGCGTTTTGTACCTATGCTAACTTTACATAACTCGAATGCTTGTGAGTGTGACGCTTCTGTGTTCCACTTGATCTTTGTTTTATCTAGCTTCTTGGAATTGTGCAGGACCGCGTTGAGCGGTGCTTGTAAGTACTTATGTGATCTGCGTTAGGTACCTACCTACCTACCTACTATGCTGTCACGGTAGAAATTTATCATGCCGATAAATCTACGTAGGTAGGTCTTGATCTTGAATCGTCTCGGGTCTGGGGTAAGCAGAGATAGCAGACTTTTCCTTGTGGTGGTTTGATTCCGTTGCTTGACACTTCATAGACCAGGAACTTGAGGTTTTCTTTGTCGAAGACGCATTTTGATGGATTTATAGTGATATCATACACCTCTTATCTGCGTAAGACTTCCTGTAAATCTTTGATGTGGCTTGCTTTACTTACTTCCGCCTTCCGCCGGAGGTAGTGGGTTCGATTCCCACCCAGGACAAACTTTGTGTGATGAGCATAATTATTGTTGGTTCTGTGTCTGGGTGTAATTTATCTATAATACTGTATGTATTTATAAATTATATAAGTATGTAATGTATATCAGTTGTCTGGTTACCATAACACAAGCTCTGCTTAGCTTGGGATCAGATGGCCGTGTGTGAGTTGTCCCAAGATATTTATTTATTTTTATTTTACTTCATTTTCAGATGCGATTATTGGGTAGGTAAGTACCTACCTACCTACCTACTTACCTACGTCGTCGATGAATGGAAATTTATGCGTAGATACCTAGTCTAATCCGATAAGTAGGTAGGTAAGTAGTACTTACCTACCTACCTACTTATCGGGTACTTACTAAGTAGGTACCTAAGTACTTGATAGATGAATCGTTGGAATGTCTGTCCGGCATTCTTGAGACCTGGACATACCTATTCGTGTAGGTAAACTCGAATATGCCAAAAGGTGTTGTGATGGCTGTTTTCTTGATGTCTAGCTCGTAGACTGGTAGGTACTTACCTACTTAGTTGTTGATAAGCACGGTTTAGGTCGAGTGTATTGAAGATTTTCTTGCCGTGAAGTAGGTACCTAGGTAGATAGATGAAAAAATATTGAATAAGTACCTAGCTAGTGTAATGTAATAAAATAAAACTGCGTTATATTGTAATCAAAATTAAGTGTCGTGATGGCCCAGTGGTTAACGCGCCCACCTCTCATGCATGAGGTTGTGGGTTCGAATCCGGGCAAGCCAATGTGACTTTTTCAATTCATATGTAGGTACCTACTTTGCCCTACAGTGGGACAGTAAGAGGCTGGTAGGTACTTTTTTATTTTTTTTTATTTTTATTTTTTTCAATGTTGACATAATTTATTTCCCAAAATTATAAATTATGTTGCTTCAAATACTTCTGTTTTGATAAACGATTAAAATAGTGTAATGAAATAAAATAAAACTGCGTTTTATTGTAATCAATGTTGACATAATTTATTTCCCATATTTATAAATCAATAAAATAGTTTACGCCAACAAATATAACTTATTTTTACTTAGACAGAAAAATTTAAACTAGTTTTTTTATATTCACGCCATCTAGTGTTCAATCTTCGTAAACGCAGAGGTATGTCTGTGTGTGTAAACGACACTGTATTCAATGACAGAAGTTTTAAACAAGTTATGTGTCGAATTGGGTAGATTTTGAGGGAATGATATGACCTATTCAAATAAAATGTAATATCCGATAACCGCTAAGACTACTCCTATGACTTAATAATTGTCCAATTACACAAAAACTCAAATAAACTAAAAATGTTGACTTCAGCGCCATCTCTCGGGAGAATGTCTGGGAGCAGCCCGTCGGTTTCACCTTAAGGTTGACAATAGTTATTTTACAGGAAGAACTGCAAACTATAATTGAGAACAAGAATGAAGCAGCAACATTGCACTCCATATTACATGTCAAGCCTCGCCCTGTAGATGCTAATAAAGATGAAAAATCTTATGGGAAAAAAAAGTTCTCTGGGAAACCATACCAAAATAAAAGAAAACAGTAGTTTGATTAGTTAATCATGTATTTTTATAATTATACAATAATTTATTAAACAGAGAAATGTACAATAAATTATTAAGGAATAAATTGGAATCTATTTAACTACCATAAAACTTTAAAGTAGATAGGGTACACTTACGATTGATAATAAAATGGTCACACAGGGAAATAATATCAACGCCAAGTACCTAAAACAAAGTTATAAAATAATGTCGCTTTTACAAATCTTTAAATAATTTAGTGAGAGCTATTTAAAATATCTACGAGAAAAACTTTATTCGGTTTTATACAGTATAAGGTTAAACGATAGACGTATTTTATAAAGCCGAATTTTACCTAACTTTTATGTTTTTTATCCATGGAATAAAATTGATGTCTAAAAATTTTTGTGCGGAAATACTGTCCAAAGTTTTAAATTCATCATAATGTAAGTTAAGCCTACCCATGAAAATGAACAATTTTTAGTATAACAATCAGTTAAACCCTGTTAATGGTTGAAAAATAAAACTACAATAGGCTAGTTGACACCACCATCAGTTGACATACTTTTATGACCTGTCAAAACGTGATTCTTCCATAGATTTTGTATGGTAATAGCACGTTGTGACATCACTTATTTGGCAACTCAATTGTCTAACTATTTATTGATTTAAAAGCCACAAAAAATTTAATTTTGCAGTAAATTGAAAATTAATCGGGTTTTCAGGGCTAAAATAAAGCGTTTTTTTATAGAAGTTATGTCTGGGAATTATTTATTAATAGTGTCAACTACCCAATTTCTACTAATATCAAGTACCTACTAGATACTATGAAACACCATCAAACGCTGAAAATTATTCAGGTAATTTAAAAGAATAATATCAAATGTCAAGGTAGTATAAAATGGTGTCATGTCATTAGGATGACATAGCGATAGGATAAAGTTACAGCCTTGATTTCTGATAGGAAATTGTTAGTAATAAAATAAATGTTTGAGCAAATTTTGACCCAATTTCGAATGTCTAAATTTGTTCTATTTTGAGATTTATGTGTAATTATTAGTTATTTGCTGTACAGTTTCAAGCTCATCTTTTGTGTGCCAGACTAAGTCGATTTTATCTAAAGTTCTCTTTAAGTCAGTATTTGACATTATGGTACATTTTATTTGTTCATTCCATTGGCCATAAGAAAATAGCAATAATATGCGACGTAATTGACTAATTGGTCAATGTCAGTGTCGATATTTGCGACTTAATTGGTAGGTAAATGTCTGTGTCAGTGGACCACGAAGAATCACTATTTTCATAAGGCGAATGGATTTAAGTTATTATTTTAATGATATTTGGATATTGATTTTGTAATTTGCTAACAAATGCTTGTCAACTGCTGTGACTGGCTGAATGAATTATTAGACGCTTTGCACATAGAGCAACTATTGCAGCAACTGGCAACTAGCTGTTTACATAATTATATTTCAATTGGACTGGCGCAACATAGCAACTCGAGTTTCGAGTTCCGGTGATCGTCAACAGTTTTCAGTTGCTGTAATCGATGACTAAGTTAGTTCCTAATTGCCGCAACTAGCAACTGTTAAATATTATACCGGTTTTTAAAGTTGCCGGTTTCCTCAACCGTCAATCACAAAGCTACGGGCGATTTCACACCCTCTCTCCCTCTCCCTGTGCCCGGCAATGCCAGTGTCGCTACGGCAACTCTGCTATGAAAGTTGCTCACAGATTGGTGTGCATGACTGCAGCAAGAAAATGTCTTTTACAAGGAATTGAATCTTACCAAAAATTAGTGAGTACTAAGCTGTAAATGTGAGCCAAATAAAAAATTAGTGCGTGCTCTCGTTTCACAAAAAAATCGAAAAAAAACCTTTCCTGCTGGGGTAACGTTCTTCCAGCAGGAAAATTCTAAACGAATGAACGGAGAGAGAAATGAAGTATATGGGCATATAGCTTATATTAGTGCATGAATGTGAGCCGAAAATAAAATTTGTGGGCCTTACGGTTTTAGAGATATTCAATTCCCTGCTGCAGTAACGTTTTGCAGAATCTGGTTTCTCGGAAACCAATGATTGTGGGCCCGTAGAAAAAACGCAAATTAGTAGCTCTTGATGTGTGCTTAATAGTGAATTAATTCAGTGTTATAAAATATCTACCGTTTTCAAGTAATCATATATTTATGAAAAACCGAAAAAAAATCCTAGCGCTTAAATGAACAAACGCGTAAACCTACTAAAAACTGTTTTCGGTTCTTCTTGTTGTTCTCAACACCCATAGAAAGTTTAAAGACAAAGTATACACACGGTATTGGATAATATCACTTCGAAAAAATCTGAAAATGCCATGGGTTTGACGCCAAAATGCAAGAAATAGAATAAACCCCAGATGTTTGTTTATAGACGGAAAATTAGAGTGTTTACGTAAGTATTTATCCTGAAAATTTCAGCTTAAAATATGTCGTATTTTATCAGATATAAGCTGAAAACAAAATCTACTGCTACCTTACTGGTTATCCGACCAAATTCGAATGACCACAAAAAAGCGACGGTTTCATACATTCTGATGACCTTCTTTAAAGTATAGTATTATCTGAAGCTATTGACCGTATAGTCGCGTTCATAACATTTTCGACAGTAGTATTTTTTAATCGTGTGTTAAAAACTCCGTGCCTCTAAATTTTATCATTACATATTTATTCATTATTACGTAATGCTCTTAAAATGTATTCTTAAATAGATATGGCGTTTAATAATCTTAACCTTATCAAATCTTATTTGTTAGACTTGGAATTAATAAAATAAAATAATAATAATTAATAAATAATTAATTAAAATAACAAGGCAATTAAATTATAGGAATAAAAGGAAATAATTAATCTATATTAATTTTGTTCGATACGTAATGAGTTGAACTCTTTACACAAAATAATAACTAGATACATATACGTAGGTAATTAGAATCCATTTAAAAAGACAAGTATCAACTCACTTGATTTTATATAAATTTAAAATAATGTTATTTGGATATTTTCCCTAACAATTTTATTCCTCAGTGTACCCAAGCACAACATGTATGTAAGAAAAGTTAAGAAGGTCATCAGAATGTATGAAACCGTCGCTTTTTTGTGGTCATTCGAATTTGGTCGGATAACCAGTAAGGTAGCAGTAGTTTTGGTTTTCAGCTTATATCTGATAAAATACGACATATTTTAAGCTGAATTTTTCAGGATAAATACTTACGTAAACACTCTAATTTTCCGTCTATAAACAAACATCTGGGGTTTATTCTATTTCTTGCATTTTGGCGTCAAACCTATGGCATTTTCAGATTTTTTCGAAGTGATATTATCCAAAAACGTGTGTATACTTTGTCTTTGAACTTTTTATGGGTGTTGAGAACAACAAGAAGAACCGAAAACAGTTTTTAGTAGGTTTACGCGTTTGTTCATTTAAGCGCTAGGATTATTTTTCGGTTTTTCATAAATGTATGATTACTTGAAAACGGTAGATATTTTATAAAACTGAATTAATTCACTATTAAGCACACATCAAGAGCTACTAATTTGCGTTTTTTCTACGGGCCCACAATCATTGGTTTCTGAGAAAACAGATTCTGCAAAACGTTACTGCAGCAGGGAATTGAATATCTCTAAAACCTTAAGGCCCACAAATTTTATTTTCGGCTCACATTCATGCACTAATATAAGCTACATGCCCATATACTTTATTTCTCGCTCCGTTCATTCGTTTAGAATTTTCCTGCTGGAAGAACGTTACCCCAGCAGGAAAGGTTTTTTCGATTTTTTTCTGAAACGAGAGCACGCACTAATTTTTTATTTGACTCACATTTACAGCTTAGTACTCACTAATTTTTGGTAAGACTCAATTCCTTGTAAAAGACATTTTCTTGCTGCAGTCATGCACACCACAGATTGCCATAAAGTTGCGGCAACCGTAAACGATATAGCAACTATCAACTTTTACAGGAAACTTTTAAAGTGTTGATAGTTGCCCCAACTTAAGTTGCTCCATGTGCAAAGCGCCTTATCAATAGGCAATCAAATCACTTTATATACTTACGTATAATTTTTACATGTTGGATTTCGTTCCAGAAACCATATTAATGTAATAAAATCCTCTAAAATTTTAAAAACCCTTGCCAAACATCTTGTCTCGTTATTCTTCACGGTAGATAATGATTGCCATACTTATTTAAAAACCGGTAATAAAAAATTGTCAAAAAAGTCAAAAAAATAAAAGCTTGTTTAAAAATGAGTCAAGGTTTCTTTTTAAACATACCAAAAATCTTGCTTATCATACCTGAAAAGAACATGGTAATTTATTTTAACTGTAGGTATACCTATGTATTTTTTGTAGAGTTATCAAGTTTTTCTATAAGTAACGCTATGAACTTCTCGCATCGAAATATTAGGTACTGTATCAAACACTCAACTAACCGTGTACATGGGTCGAATAGCCGGTAGAGTTGAATGTACACACAGCAAAACAGATAGGTATGCAGGGTCGTCAGATATAGTTGAAGTTTTCTTAGAAACCGATAGATGTGTTTGGCTGCAACTTAACTTAATTAATGAACTGTTTATTATCTACGATTTAAATTAAATTACATTCAAAATCATCCATCGGTTTCGAAGAAAACTTCAACTATATCTGACGACCCTGCATACCTATCTGTTTTGCTGACTGTACACGGGTGGGGACGGCAGGTCGGTAGCGACTTGTCCACGGTTCTAAATTTTAGCACTCTACTCTAGTGTGCTAGTCTACCGTTTACACCACCCGTGTTAAAACCCAGCTTAACTGTTTGAAATGCGTAAATACATATAAGATTAAACTAGTCTGGGGATTAGATCAAATCTCTGGATTTCGTCATAATATAATGAAATCTAATCTCAATTTTGATCAAGGACGTGTGCAGTGAAACAAGGTGGAATACTTGTTTTAAAAAGTATTAGTATTTTTTGTTGAATTTTATTTTTATGGTTTTTTTAATATCGTTAAGAATGCAGGTAAAATAAAACTAAATTCGTTAATAAAAAGGTATAAAAAATCCAACTGTGTTAAAAGCGATGATGACGTAGGAACATAGTTGAATGTTTAATAGAAGTCCTTTCTACTCGACTATAAGATGTCAAAGCCAAAAGCATAGTTATGATTTTAACAAAATTATATTCAAATGTTTCCTATACCTCCTAAAAATAAAATAAAATTATCGCGTTTGGTATTAGATAAAAGGTACATTTCAAAAATATTCTTATAAGTTACTTATTTGTATATATACAATGTTCATACAAAAAATTAAAAGAAATAAAGTAATAAAAGATTTTACAATTTAAATAGCAGGGCAAAAAAAAAACATTCTATAAAAATTGTGTCGTATTTATAACATTACGGATGTATTTCCGGAATGTTTAAGCAGAGGTGTGTATTCAGTGTCAACTCTACAGTTTTAACTGTAGATTTACAGTTTTTTCGATATCTCCACAGTTTTTAGTTCAGACCTCCAAATCTACAGTTTTTTTTCTTTATGATGCTAGCGCCTCTATTTTATTTGCTGCGTATCCCATACCAACTCGATTTTAGCGAAATCTACGCTAATTTGATAAAAATATTTACGATTTTAACCCTATTCTTGGCACAGTGGATAATTTGATATGTTGTACTTTTCAAAAATCTAGAGACTACACAATCATGTGTTTATTAAGTGGTTTTATTGATTACTTTTATTAAATAGTTCAAAATAAGAAAAGCTGTAGATTTACAGTTCTTTAAATAGTCTAGGTTGGGGTTGGCAAGACTGTGTATTATAATCAAACAAAGCACACAGTTTGTTCAAATCCTGAGCTACAAGCGGCGAACCGGCAAACCTATTACTATAAATTAGGCACGAATTTAGACTTGGCTGCTACTGAGTAATTCTTTTTCTGAGTTTTTTAACAAGAAAACTATTCCTTTCCAATAACCTGTAATAATTCTTCTAAATACATCTCATAGATATGGTGATATAGCCGAGGACGCATACTGTATTACCGACTAATAAACTGGCTCGACGCAACCACCGTTATACATAATACGATTTCTAGTTCTTAGAACTAGAAATTACTAAATTATTTTATAGACTTTCAGTTTGGTTAAGTGTCTTTTCACAACTATTATATTCAATCAGTTCAACTTGAAGGAATAGTTAATAACTTTCTTATTTTCCCTTGAAATCAAAATAGTGATTTTTATTATTCATTCGGAGACAGTCGGAGACATTAGATTTAAGTTGTAACTTGCATATGAACAAAACATGAAACTGAATTGGATATTTGCCAAAACGAACATGAATGACATACATGTCATCACTCACGGTATTGACGATCCTTGTCGGTCAGTGGTACGTAGATTACACTCATTAGTTTCTTGACAGTAGTTGTACCGTCAGCTGCCTTGTCAACCTGAAAATTAAACGTTAAAACATACAAACATCCGAATTGAGAACCTCCTCCTTTTTTAGAAGTCGGTTAAATAAAAAAAATAGGAAAGGTACTCGTGGCTAAGTTATAAAAGCCGCACGGGTCGATTCTTGGACCCCAACATAAACGAGAAACGGCTAGACAGGCCCAAACAAAACTTAAGCAAAATAGGGTGACCTTTTTATGCCTGAGATCACAGGTCAAATCTGCCAGTATTTTATTTCAAAAATTATTGTTATTAATAGTATACTAAATACCTGAGTCAGATGTTGTTCCCCGCTTTCTGGTCCTACGGGTACAATAAGCCTGCCGCCAGGTTTTAGTTGCTCTACTAACTGAAAAAAATATAATTTAAAAATCATGTTATAATGCACATAATAATTCTCGCTCGGATACTGCAATAATATCACAAAAGACTGTAGGCAAAGTCAAATGGAAAGTGTTTTATGAACCGTTAAGGCTCAACTCACACTGGCGAAAAGTCGAAGCGACGGACGCGACGCGTCATTTTTTGCACGTCGACGCGCGCCTCCGCGCGGCGACGCGCCTTCATTGCCGGAACCAGGTCAGAGACTTTCGAACACACGTGAATGGCGCTCGCTCGACAGTATATTATTATGATGGTTGATATCGATCGACGCGTCACTGCGCCCGAATACGCGCGACGACTTGCGAATACACTGGACTCCAGCCGCGCGCTTCCATATTTACATAGCACGAATTTGTACTTAAATAATAGAACAATAGAGATGAATATGTTTTAGGCGGAAAAATACGACGCGTAGCATCGCTTCGACTTTGCGCCAGTGTGAGTTGAGCCTAAATGTGACTAAAATATTGTTATAGAAAATAAAAATATAGGTATGTGGATTATGCACAAGAAACCGATCTCTAAAATCAACAAAATTAGTTTTTAAGAAAAAATAAATAATACAGCGAAAAATTGCCGTTTTCTACTTACAGCTTGTGGCAGAGTGGGGGCAGCAGCTCCAACATGGATAGCATTATATGGTCCATCAGATGGATATCCAAGCCGTCCATCGCCAACTAAAAAAATACAAAGAATTTAGGTCGATCTGAATGATTATTGACAATAAATACGAATATGGATTTGTCTCCATGTTTTTAACACATTAGTATTGAAATAGACTCTGCTGGACACGGCCATTGCATGGAGTTAGGAGACTCAATCACCACAAGTAGTACAGTAAGGGCACTTGTTATTCTGGGCCTAGCTAGGACTTCATGTGTGCTTTAGGTTCCTATGCAAAACACAGAATAAAAAATAACTGTATTACTCGTATTTAGTTTAGCTATATTGGAACAATGTAAAGATTAAAAAAAAGAAAACTTACTAAAGTACATAATACAGTACAGTAATACTAACCAACCAATACACTCTCTTCTATTAAAACTTACCAATTAATTTTATCCTTTCAGAAGTCAGTAGTCCTTTGTTATCTTTCTCAATGTTTTTGGTAGCTAATGCGACAAGCTCTTTTATGTGGTCAATACCGACAACCCGTCCAGTTTCCCCAACCATTATAGCCATACATGCTGTGAGGTATCCAGACCCAGATCCTACATCCAATGCTTTCTCCCCAGGGATTAGTTGGTTCTTAAGCCTTTCCAAAGCATGGGCGTGCTTAAATTAATAAAAAAAAGTTACAAATTGCTCAAACACATAAATGATAAAGGTAATAACTTATACACTTTACCATGTGTGGTGCACTGATAGTGGCAGCATATCCAATAGATTGTGGTGAATCGTGGTATGGTGCATAGGGGCAGTATTTTTGTCGGTCCACAGATAACATGGCATTTGCTACAGCATCAGATTTAATTATGCCATTAGCTGTTTAACATTAATAAGAAACAATGTAAATTTTAACATAATTAGAAACAATAGCACCTTAATATTATTTACTTGAGCAATAAACAATAAGCAGTTAATACCCACACACAGTAAAATAAGATAAGTAACAGTGCAATTAATCCAATCATATTTAACCGGTCAAGCCCCGGCTGACTTACCGGTATGACAGACGTCATTTCGTGGGCCTTGAGTAATTAATGTTACATTGAATACCGGTAAGTTAAGTGCAAGTTTATTCAGCATTTGTTAGAAAAAAAATTAATTTTTATGTAAAACAATTCGATTCCCAGTACTCTTTTCTTTTTTAATTTTTTAATCTTTTTAGGTATATATAAAATAGGAATAAACAATAAGTATAATATAAAATAGGCACACTACATAAGCCAAATAAAATTATCAAATATATGTTGACATTGATATTTGAAACACTGTTTGAATAAATTAACGTGCACAATAGTATCGCCTTTTCTATAATTTTACACCAAAATAATTTATTATAATAACAAAAGCTTGTTTGTAGATCCTAAAACCTACCTCGCAAATTTCGAACCAAATCAGCGTTGTTTACCCCATGACTTTTCCAAGCCATGATTATGGTAGAAAAACCAACTACCAGCAGGATGATTTTACGCCATGAATAACCTATTGTGATTAAAATCAATACATTTCTTGTTTTATTTTACAAATAAATATTTTAATTTTTTCCGTCTTTCAAGATGAGTGGTGTCTGTCACTGTCAAACTGTCAATCAGTCAGTTGATGTTGAATTGTTGATGCCTTTGCCATTAAATAACGTACTCTGTGGTCTGTCTGTATTCTGATTAAAAGTGATGACCATAGTGGGTACCCGTGTTGCTCTATCGACTCTATCGACGAATCAACTCAACTTACTAACTCGAGTTCTTATAAAGCCCATAAAATGATACTAATGTTCAAAACTAGCGACACATTAACGAAACCAGAGCAAGCGAAAGAGCGACGGCCCTACTAGTTTGACTTTGCAGTATATTGTCGCCAATGCCAATGTCGGAAAATTCCCAAAATTTGGAAACAGCGGCTACGTCCAGAGTTCCAAACAGTCATAAAATACCCACTTGTCTAAAAAAATTGAAATATGAATGTATGAAAACTGTATTTTAAAATTGAAACAAAATGCATTCAGGCTGTCTTCCTCAATTTTTCATAGGAAAAGGTCACGGGCATTTGATTTGATGGGGACTTTTAGGGGTTGTAAAGAAGAACCTAAAATTATTTATAAGCATGACTTCTTTTCTTATCTACCATTTATTAATTTTAGCATATTATTTCGACGACGTTTTACAGAAATCGTTGATCTGATACTGTTTTCCGTCAGAAAGATTTTCCTGATTATATAGTTTGTAAACAAGGGAATCGGCACAGTGACTGTTGGACTGTTGTGACAACAAAAACACCCATAACAATAGTCTAACTTACCCAATGACGTTGTCATGATCAACATCCCCTAATCTTTTGGACACTATATAGTATGTAGGTATCCTCCCTCTATATTTTACTTTCCTCTATGGTATCCTCCAAGTCCAACTTTGGTCCCTTGCTGCCCTTGTAGCCCACTAGCCGAGCACTACCTATAAATCAACCCACTTTAACATACCGATACGTCCGAATTTTCATAACTTGTTGAATAACTATCTACTTATTAAAAATAAACCACATCTGTAAGTACCCGTTCTTAGGTTACGTACTTGCAAGTGACTATTTGACGACACGTCATGGGTCGTATCGTGACTGTTTCTAACGAGATCAATCAAACGGCCAACGGGAGCACGAGTGTTCTGTCTGATGTAAAAGTATTCGATTCGAGTCGATTGTCGAATCGAATACGACTAGTCGACTACACTGTTTCTGTCACCCATTGGTGTAAACTCATAAACTGTAAATGAAAACTGCAATCAAAATTAAAATATACGAATCAACTATTTACAACAGTTAGTTATTACCAATTCCATATTTTACGACTATGATAAATTAGGGTGCAATTAAAATATTCAATCATAATAATTGTAAATTGCGGTACCTTGAATGTTCAAGAGTGAAAAGGAACAGTTTGTTAAGTTAAATGTCACCTGCACTACACCATCTTAAACTCCTTCTAGACGACACAATTTAATCAGCCGATTTGATTGCCGATCGAATCAGGCACAATCTGATCGTCCATCCACACGTACACAATTAAATCGCCAATTATTTTAGTTCTGTGCCGCTGCCTCTACTGACCGGACTTCTTTATTATCAAGAGGCCTCTTACCAAGAAGCAAAAACTTGGATTGATTTTGGCTCTAACTACAAATTAATGTAGATGAATAAAAAAGAAAAAGAAGGATATGGAGCAAGGAATGGTTGCTAAAAAGAAACCGTCTGAGTCACTTATATATAGTAAGAGAGCTGGATAGTGACGATTTTAGAAATTTTATGAGGATGGATAGGTTATATAGATAGATCCGCTTGGCACGCCGCTTCCTCGGTGACTACGTCAAAGAATTGGCCAATTAGCGTCCACATCACCCAATTTGATTGGGCAATCTCAAATCGGGCGATACCGACCACCCAATGACCTTGAATTTCATATTTCCGTCCAGACGACCCGATTCGATTGTCAATCTAGTAAAATAAAATTGGGTGAAATATTGTGTCGTCTGGAAGGGGCTTTATGTATTTATGTTCTGTATAATGTGATTATCGCAAACTTCGCAAAGAATTTTATCTATGATTCAAGTTTGCGAAGTTTGTTTTGTTTCAATTTCAAATTTCAGTGGAATTGGATTGTCAATTGTCTTTGTCATTGTCAATTTATTATTTGTCATACTACGCGTCTACGCTTGGGAGTTGGGCTGATTGTTGTAAAATAGAACATGAACCTGGATCCCAACTAATATCCATTACTTACAATACCAAATACCAATCAAATCACAGAATAAGTTACCTGCATCATTAGCACTATTAGCAGACAAAAGTTGGAAAAATATTGTTCGCAAATTTCTCAAACCCGTAAATAATATATAACTTCAGTGGAATATCTACTATAAGAATATGGTTTGTGACGGTCCTGATCCTCCGGAGAATAATCCTCACGAGCTCGTTCCGCCCCCTAGGAACGAATTGATAATGAACGGTAATCAGGGCGACGACAGTGACGAGGAACATGAATACTTTGGCTACGAGCCTTTGGCGCAAGGTCCAGAACAGGCAGTTTCAGACCACGAAAGTGATGATGACACAGGCGAGGTAAGCGCGCGTAATTATAGTACTCGTTTTGGCATATTGAAAAAGAATGATATTTTAACTATATCAACCATTCTCAACCGTCCAATCTTCTGAGGCACAACCCTTCGGGTACTTCGTACTATATATTATTATATTTCACTGAACAGCATCTTAAGTAATATTAGTTTATTAGTCAGATCAAGTTCATGAATATGATGGTCATACTAAGTCGATTTAACTAATTTCAACTCTTCATAATAATAACCTAATTATTTTATAGAAGAATGATAAATATTAATATAGCTAATTTTTTGTAGAATCCTGAAACACCTCAACAGGATGTGCCAAGTATAGAAACAATGGAAAATGTTCTTAGTAGAGAAGTTTGGAGTGCACCAAGACATACAGATGCTATACAGATGGACAATGAGCGAGCACTACAGGTGAAACAATACATGAATCTTTTATGTAATTTCCCTTCAGTGTTCAGTGGAAAGGTGGAGCTTGTGGCTAAGTAATAACAGCCACATGGGTTGATCCATCTGGTTAAGCTATACTTGCCAGGGTTGGTCTGTGGATGGGTGACTATCTTTACACATCAAGACTCCTTAGTGCCTTGGAAAGCATGTTAAGCCGTTGGTCCCAGATGTCATATGTGGGTCTTTGACAGTTGTTACAGGTAGTCAGAAGTCCGAAAGTCTGACAACTAGTCTTACCAAGGGTTATCATACTATCCAGTTACAGGGTTGTGGAGGTCAGATACGCAGTTGCTCCATGTAAAATACTGCATCTGGTTAGACTAAAAGCTGACCCCAACATAGTTTGGAAAAGGCTAGGTAGACTATTACTAGATACAATGAAGAATAATTCTAAAATTTTTTCAATAAGAGATTCATAGAATAATAATGGGATGAATAAGCACATGGCACCTAAAAAAAAAAGTGTGATTGGGAACTGGTGACAACAAATATTTTGGTGTTACAGAATCAATGTAAAAGGGAAACACTTCAAAATCCTACAAAAAGTATGTGTAATTATTTCCAAAATGTTTATTTAGTTTTGCAACTAAGTTTAGATTATGATGGAGCTCCACCTTGCAGGGCCTCCATTTCTGTATGACTAGTCAAAGCTAGGTTCCCTGCGGAAGATACCTATGTCAACCAGGATTGACACTGTTTGCAGAGGCATTCCCATTATTTATCTTGATCCTTTATATTGATTTTAGGTGATGAGAGCTATGGAAAACTTTGCGTTACCCCAGGCTTCAATCCCAGAATGGGCTCAGAGCATCTCTGAAGAACAATGGAAACAGACTCTTAATGAACAAATTGAAAGATTGAAGAATAACAGATAAACAATTAAGTATAGTGCATTAGGTAATATAGAAACAATGACTTAATATAATAAATACAAGTATTCATAGTTATAAATGTATATGTAATATAAAATTTTATTTCATAGCTTACACATTTCTCTTATTCTACTTTAAAAATTTGCACAACAATATAAAAAAAAATAGATTAAATGCATTGAATGCAGTTAGCCTAAGTTACTACAGTTTAACCTTTTCACCACCACTTCGCTTTTCGTGCCACCAGCGCCACGACTTCATTACTTGCTCTTCATTTTAACTATTATCATATAGCTTGGCGCTGGGCGAGGCATCGCGTTCTGTGTTCGCTGGCGGTGAAAAGGTTAACAATAAGTACAAGTTTGCTCTATTTACTCAATTTGTTGGATCAAATATAACTGCACTGAAGGTCACAAGTTTAGTCTTTTCATTCCTTATAAATATATAAAATGGTGAGTCTGCATAGAATTGTTCAGCTGATCGTGCCAACACAGCGCTTGTGGCAGCCACTGCTTCAGTACCATATTCTAAAACAAAAAAAAAAATACAATAAAAGATCCCAAATGTTGAAGTTACACATATTTACTAATAACTTCTGCCTACGACTTCGTCCGCGTGGTTTTTTTTCACTCCCGCTCAGTTACGCCTTTTGTTCTTACTCCTCTCGCGTAGTTCGTAGCGTGATGTTATATCCTATACTATTCCTCTTGAATCTGGCTATCATAATTATACTAAAAGAATTTTTCCAATTCGAATAGTTCCGGAGTTTAACATAAAAACTCTTCAGCTTTATTATATTAATAGATATAGATAATTATATCTCAAGAATTTGGAGTTAAACCTGTTTGGCCATCACTTCATGAGTAAATAGAGACTGTGTGCTGATTGAACTCGACAAATAATGTTGTTTGACTTTGTTAACTAGACTGTGGCCATGCTTTTGCTTTATGTTGTAGTAAGCCAAAGACGCGTCGCGTCGGCATCCTCATCGCGCTTTCTGACGCTGTTGCTGTTACTTATGAATGCATTTAATTAATAAGACATAAAAATTGACATAATTACCATTTATAGTTATCTTAACATCATGCAGTATGGAGTCTACATGAAGTCCTGGATTAGGGAGGTTGTCCAATATGTTCCTTTCTCCATTTGATTCAACTTTTCCATCCTTTATTTTTGTAATTATTTCTTCTTCTGTCTTATTAACAACCGTATTGCTATTGATCATAAGAGCGAAATTGGCTTCACCTGGTATAAACATGGTTTTGATCCCTATAGCTTTCAAAGTATTCTCCAAATTTGTACTACTTTTAATTTCCATCTTAGGGAACCGTATAACACATTCTCTAGTGGTCATCTGGTTTATTATTTCGTCAATCTGATCATAGTCTATCTTTTCCATAAGATCTAACAATGTTAACTTTTTAGGGAACCTGGGTTTTAAAGCATACATAGTGGTTTCACTGTCATTATACGGCAATGCTATTATATGAAAATCTGTGAACAAAAAGCAATAGATATAAAATCGGTCATTAGTTAAACACGACGATGAATGAATTTCCATTCATCGTCGAGTTTAACTAATGACCGATTTAACTAACTAATGACCGATGCCAAATGATTTCATTAATCATTTTAACTAGAATGAATAGAAGACAAAGACGTACCATGTGTCGTAGAGAATAAATACGGAAAATTTCCGAAATTTAACATAAGATCAGCCATGACTTCATCTGTTGGTCTTTTGAATGACATCCTGGAATTCATTACAAATATAGTTAGATAAAAAACGTCATTAGGATTTACTTGCTAATTATTATTGAGGTGTTGGAGAATGTTTGCCTTCGTAAGTTCAAACACCAGTTTCTTAGCTCTTATTAAAGAGGCGAGCCTTTTGTCTTTGCTGTTCTAGCCATACATATTGGGAATTTTTCAGTGAAAATCTAATTTTTTTTAGTAAATATTTATTAAGTCCAACAAAATTGCTAAACTCTATCTTTAAGTAAGATACAGGCCCAATGTGATCCTTCTGAAACTTTGAAACACCGAAATAAAGAAATAAAAGTAAAAAAAGTACATGGGTAAAAACTATTTTTGCTGTCTGTTCTTATCTACTTACTAAGTTTTAGTTGCTTCACTTAGCGGTAGGTACACATAATTACAATTACGGTACATAAATAAAGAGTGATTATTCAAAAGTAGACCTTACTTTGTTGTGTATTCCGGCACAAAAGGATGTTGCCACTGACCGCTAAAGTAAAGTGCACTTAACAATACCACTTTGGTAGATACAGGAAGTGATTGTTTTAAAAATTGTTCTATCTTTCCTTCTGTGTGATTATTGACCCACCTGAAAAGAGAAGGATAAAAGTAAGTAAGTAAAATATTGTTTTCCATATATGCAAATAATTACACCAGTCGTCACTTCACGCTGGACAATTATTACCCTACATGATATAAAGTAGTATTACAGACAGGAATCGCCCAGTAGCTCTGCGCAGTGAGTATTATTCTGCTCTGCTTGTGCAGTGGTTACAGGTTCAGCTGAGTTACTAGGCAATCTTTTTTAATTTAGGCTTGTTTACAGTAGGTATCCTACTAATATTATAAATGCGAAAGTTTGTGAGGATGAATGGATGGATGTTTTTTTTACTCTTTCAGGCATAAACTACTTACGTAACAGATTTTGATGAAACTACAGTAATAAAGCTTAGGTATACCTACATCAGAATAACACAAAGGCTATATTTATAAAGATTTTGTGTAAATTGGCCATAATATTACGATAAGTCACAAGTAAATCGGAAAAATTCCTGCCCTCTGAGAGCTATCTTGGAGTATGCTGTCTAAACCGAGTGTACGGTTCGTTGTCACTAGTTCCATTAACAGTTCCATGATGGAACTACTGTTGATTTTTATTATCACTAGTTCCATTATATAAGAATCTTAAAATAATGGAACTAATGTTAATTTTTTTATCACTAGTTCCATTAGACGACTAAACACCGACAAGACTACTTCGGCAGGACTCTTCGCCGACAGGACACAAAGCCGGCAGGGTTCTTTGCCGACAGGGCTCATAGTATGTGAAAAATTTATTTCTTTATAATCTTGTCGTTTCTGGCACTCGCCGCGCCGGCCACTGCCGATGCCGCGGCACCGCTCGCTACGCTCGCTCGGCTCGTGCGTAGGGGGCCCGGGGCCGGGTCACAGTTTTGACCTAACCTTTTTTTAAATAATAATTAACTTTTTTCACATCTACTATGAGCCCTGTCGGTGCCTTTGGGATCAAATTTGATATGGGTAGTCTGGAGACTGGGGAAAGACAGACTACCTACTTTTTTATTACCAAACCACGCGGGCGAAGCGCGGACGGAAGCTAGTAATAAGTAGGTACATATATGTATATGTGTATCTTAAGTTTTAAACTCACTCATTAATCATGTTCTTAGACTCTTCAGTTTGGTTAAAATTGGTGCCAAGCACATCCCCTCGGTAGACGTCATTTAAATAATTTCGGTACAACTCTCGTAACGGCGCGTGCACGTCCACAAACATTGCATCAGCGTACAATGTTTTCGAAGAAACATCAGTATTTAGAGCATGCAGAAGTTCGCCGAACAGTTCATGGTTTTTGCGGTTTTGTAAAATATCTGTTGATATTTTTAAGTTTCTTTGTAATCAACAAACGACATAGGTTGACATAAAATAAACAAGAAAAATATTAATATTGACTACTTAGTCAACATAGTATAGGTATACCTACGCACTTAACCTACTCATGGTCAGAGGTGGACTGTGAATTTGTGGGGCCCTGGGCTACTAACACTATTTGGGGGCCTACCTAATTATTCAAGCTAATTGCCATTTTTTTCAAAAAACTGTTTGCTATAATAATGCATTATGATACAAGTGAGTTAAGTTTGTCGTTACAGTCGAGATTTAATTGCAGCCTGAGCCAAAGGCGAGGGAACGTCATGAAGCGGAGAGTAAAGGGATAAAATATAGTGATAATTTATTTTTAAAATAATAGTTTTTTCTCCATCGGGGGCTGGGGGCCCGTTATATTTACGGGGCCCTGCTGCCCTACCATGAACTCTTATTGCGATCCAAAAAACTGAATTGTTCTTCAAATAAGTCAATATAACGCATCAATTTATGTCATATAATGACGTATTTTCTCTTATCGCGATCCAAAAACTGAACTGTTCTTCAAATACGTCAATATAACGCATAATTGATGCGTTATATTGACTTATTTGAAGAACAATTCAGTTTTTTGGATCGCAATAAGAGTTCATGGTAGGGCAGCTGGACTGCAGCTCAAAAAGCCTATTTAAAGATCCGCCCCTGCTCATGGTACATAATCTTGTAATGAGATCAACACAACGACAGACGCGGCGCGGGTTGTGTAAGTAGATAGGTACATTTATTTATTTAAACTTTTTGCAACAAAAGTACAAAGGCGGACTTAATGCCTTAGGTACATTCGTTTTGAGTTTTTAACGACCGTAAAATCGAAGGTGGGATACTTTGATTTTGTGGTATAAATAAACGTAGTAAACGCTATACAAACCTCGGCGCATCGCATCGCGCCCGATGTGTGGTGCTCCTAAACATGACAGTACACAGAAATTAAACACGAGATTATATTTAGGATTAAAATTGGGATTAAAGTAACATTTGTATAGCTAGATTACATTAAAACTTTCAAATTTAGAAATAAATCCACACATGTAAGTATGTTTTTAGTGGGTACTTAATCAATTCTTAAAAATATTTTACCTTGAGAAAAACCGAGGGTCTCTGCTATTTCATTATGTGTTGTGCCCACACTTCCGAGTAAAGTCATGGCAAGCAAACCTAAAACAATTGAATTTGAAGGACTTATTTTAAAGAAAAGACAGAATGAACACAGCTAATATGATACTATGCATGCAAATTGACATCCTATTTCCATTTCGGTCCATTGTCTCAGATTAGGTACTGACCCGACTTACCATACGTTAAAACCTATTGTCGATGTTGTCTGTTCATCGCTTGATTCACAAAACATATACAGGGTGTCCCAGCTAAGGACGTCCAAACGAAAATTTTGGACTCCTCCCTTCCTGGGCTATCCAAACCACCCCCATGTATGTTCTACGATTTTTTGCGGTTTAGGAGCTAAACGACATTTTAATATTTTTTTGGGATATTCTTCTTTACATCAGATTTTGTAGATTTTCTCTTTTTGTGTCGCATTTTTTGGAAATATTTTAATTGATAATTAATCCTGAAAGTATGGTCTTCGATCGATAAAAACAACTGTCTGTCTTATTGTCACCCGAAATTACTTAAACTTAGTTCAAAGGCAAAAATGTTGTTTTGTAAATTTCGTTGCAGATTTTCGGCTCTTAAAGAAAAATCACAATAAGGGCCCAAATCACCTTAAAGTTATTTCAAAATCTTCCACGGACCCTCAGCTCTTTAAAACAGTACAAATATCTACTATTTTACGGGTCATTATTCGGAGCAATTGAAGCTCGAACATGGTAAGGCGAAAAATACAATATTTTATAACATAAGTGAAACCTAATGAAAATGAATTAAAATGAACTTTTATCAAGTTTTCAATGCAATATGAGCTCTATGTCATGTTTATTATTTGCACAATGGTGATTTGGAGTGGTTAGTAAAGTTAGGTTAGGTTAGGTAGTTAGGTTAGGTTAGGTAAACCTAACCTAAGTTTAGTATTTTTTTAAATTAGTGATGTTATTTAATAAAGTCAATGACATAGAGCTCAAATTATATTGAAAACTTAATAAAAGTTCGTTTTAATTCATTATCATCGGCTTTTATTTAAAAACGAAAAAGTGAAACCTAATTAAAATTAACTTTTATCAAGTTTTCAATGCAATATTATGAGCTCTATGTCATGTTTATTATTTGCACAATGGTGATTTGGAGTGGTTAGTAAAGTTAGGTTAGGTTAGGTTAGGTAGTTAGGTTAGGTTAGGTTAGTTAGGCACCGATCTGGGCGGCTGACCTGACGGCCAGCACCATCACTGTTCTGCGGAAGCCGCAGAGGGCGATGGCCGTCAGAGTCATAAGGGGATATCGCACGATCTCCTACGAGGCGGCTTGTGCACTGGCCGGATCCCCGCCATGGGACCTGGAGGCAAAAGTACTCGCGTCACTGCACCGGTGGCGCGAGGAAGCGCGGATGCGCGGCGAGCGACCGATGCAGCAGCACATTGAGATGCGTCGGTCGCAGCTCCGCGAGGTCCTAGTGGCGGAATGGCGGGACAGGCTCTCACGCCTTACCGCCGGCCTCGCCACAATCGAGGCGATCCGACCAGTGCTCGATCTCTGGCTCGGGAGAAGGCACGGCTCCCTGACGTTTCGGGCGACGCAGGTACTCTCGGGGCACGGTTGCTTCGGGAGGTTCCTGTGTCGCATTAACAGGGAGCCGGACGCCCGGTGTCACCATTGCGTCGACTGCCGGGAGGACACGGCGCGGCATACACTCGTAGAGTGTGCAGCTTGGGAGGAGCCGCGCCGTGCCCTCGTCGACGTTGTAGGCAGCGACCTGTCGCTGCCGGCCGTGGTCAGTTCGATGGTCGGCAGCGAAGAGTCCTGGGACGCGATGGTCTCCTTCTGCGAAACAGTTATCGCGCGGAAGGAGGCTGCGGAAAGGGAGAGGGAGATCTCTACCTCCCTCCCGACCCGCAGCAGGCGCACCGGGCGTCGGAGGAGGGCTTATGCCGACCTCCTCCGGCCCCCCTAAATGGGTCCAGGGGCGGCAGACTCGGGGACGTCTGTCGCCCCCCATTCAACTGGACCCGAGGTGGCGGCGCGTAGTGTTCCCGCGCGCCCCTCTATGACGTCGCGGGGGGAGTCAAACACCTCACTCCCCCCTCTGACCTGAGGTGGCCCGCAGTGGCGGGCCGGCACCAGCCGTGGATAGCGGAAAGAAAGTGGTTTCCCGCAATCCACGGCTTATGTGTGAGAAGGAACACCGGGGTGGTTTTTAGTCAGTAAGAGTCTGACAGACCCCTTCGCTCTCCCCGGAGCGGAGGACATCCATGAGGATTTTCCACCCCGGAACAAAAAAAAAAAAAGGTTAGGTTACGTTAAACGAACTTTTATTAAGTTTTCAATATAATTTGAGCTCTATGTCATTGACTTTATTAAATAACATCACTAATTTTAAAAAATTACTAAACTTAGGTTAGGTTTACCTAACCTAACCTAACTACCTAACCTAACCTAACCCTAACCTAACTTTACTAATCACTCCAAATCACCATTGTGCAAATAATAAACATGACATAGAGCTCATATTGCATTGAAAACTTGATAAAAGTTCATTTTAATTCATTTTCATTAGGTTTCACTTATGTTATAAAATATTGTATTTTTCGCCTTACCATGTTCGAGCTTCAATTGCTCCGAATAATGACCCGTAAAATAGTAGTTATTTGTACTGTTTTAAAGAGCTGAGGGTCCGTGGAAGATTTTGAAATAACTTTAAGGTGATTTGGGCCCTTATTGTGATTTTTCTTTAAGAGCCGAAAATCTGCAACGAAATTTACAAAACAACATTTTTGCCTTTGAACTAAGTTTAAGTAATTTCGGGTGACAATAAGACAGACAGTTGTTTTTATCGATCGAAGACCATACTTTCAGGATTAATTATCAATTAAAATATTTCCAAAAAATGCGACACAAAAAGAGAAAATCTACAAAATCTGATGTAAAGAAGAATATCCCAAAAAAATATTAAAATGTCGTTTAGCTCCTAAACCGCAAAAAATCGTAGAACATACATGGGGGTGGTTTGGATAGCCCAGGAAGGGAGGAGTCCAAAATTTTCGTTTGGACGTCCTTAGCTGGGACACCCTGTAGGTAGGTACCTACGTCTGATAGAACTGATACCTATCGTTGATCGTGCGTGTATAATGTTGGTGAAATCAATAGGTAGAAAAACGTTTTAAATTGCTTACCAGCAACACCTGCTGGTGAGATTATAATGTTATCATTTTTCCTTTCGTTCATCATTTTGACCAGTAGTTTGTAACCAAAATTATTAATAGCATTAACTAAATTGTTTTCTTTCTGAATAGGTGGTATTGTCGTGAAATTGTTCTCGTTCTGAATAGGTGGTATTGTGGAATTGTTCTCGTTCTGAATAGGTGGTATTGTCGTGAAATTGTTTTCTTTCTCAATAGGTGGTATTGTCGTGCTGAAAAATAGAATAGTTTTCCTTTAGTTGTTCACAGTTCATTGTAGATTGAAAAGCTCTGTAACGACCCACATTTTTAAAACTATACAACGTTTATACGCAAAGGGGTAAATCGGTGTCTAAGCAGATGGGTATAAATAATACCTATCTAATTTATTAGCTTTTACAAACCTCACTAATACTGGATCAACATCCATTGTGTCTTGTCTAGACCAATGAACACATAGGGTCGTAAGGGCTAAAAAAATACAAGCACTGCTCTGCATTTTCTGAAAAATAAAAATTACACAGATATTTGGCAAGCAATTATTCATGTTCCGTACCGTACCTTCTACCAAAAAAATTTTCTTATTTAGTTTTTGAGGGTACCTACATTAGGAAATTAAATGTTTGTAGTCATTTATTACGTTAAATTGCTTGATCTGACTAAACAATCTTTTGTTGCTTTTCCAGTACTTGGCTATTTTATACTTTCAAGTACAAAATGAGTAAAACCGCTAAGCGTGGTTGTATTAATTCTCCAGAATTATTTTGTTTATAGGTATGTGGCTCGTTAACACCTTCTAAACAAAGATGGTACTCAGGGATGTTTGGAGAATACTGTTGGTTCCTCTGGTTCCTCATGAGAGAAAATGACCAAGATTTTAAAAGAAAAAGCTTTTTTACAAAAAAATAAAACCGCCTTCAAAAACTACAAAATAAAAAAAAACTTTAGTTTTGGAAGTCGGTGGCCTTGGTTTTGTTTTTTGTTATGTAAGTACTTAGATATTGCCACCGACTTCCAAAACTAAAGTTTTTTTTTATTTTGTATTTTTTGAAGGCGGTTTTATTTTTTTGTAAAAAAGCTTTTTATTTTTCACTTTTTAGTGCTTGTGTGTTAATGTTTGAAATCCTTACAAAAAGCCCTTTCAAACAATACCTCACACGATATATTTAATTTTGGAAAGTAGTAGGAGGGGGGTTGACTTACCCCCCCCCCTCTCTTCCTTCAGTCAGTCATCGACTACACGTATAAACAAAGCAATTAAGCAATTTTACTTGTTACGACAGTTATGCTGTGATCCTATAAGGAGTTCCGTTCCATATCTCCGAAGTTCATCATCAGATCATGACAATATTTCTATGGGACCTATTCGGAAGTATACTCTTTCAAACAAAAAAGAATCATCCAAATCTATTCATAATTGGCTGAGAAATCAGGTAACATACATACAAAAAAAAAAAAGAACATACGCTCTGAATTGAGAACCTCCTTCTTTTTGAAGTCGGTTGAAAATGTCCTTTTGTTAAGAAGAATCAAGCAATTTTTTTTAAAATTTAGTATTTAGATATTGTTTCATTAGAAATAGCTTTTTTATATAAATATAGTTTTTTTGTAAATCCTAATATCAATTTATTTTTTCAATAAACAACAAGAAGTAGGTACGCGCGTGTAGATATTTCAGGAAAAAAAATATTAAATTTATATAGCTTCAGCATTAGCGTTTTACCCAGGATAGCTACAATATTTTCGTTTCTTTTGCGGATCAAACTGTTTTTTGTAGAGTACCTACCTAGTGTTATTTAAAGAATGCGGCCGATTGGGTTTTTTCGATATGGGCTCCCGTGTACGAGAACAGGAGCTATTCTTCTCTAACCCAATAGGGAAAGTCAGTCAGTATTTAGGTTAATCCCAGTTTGGAGCCCCCCAGTCGGTAACATGGCCATTATCTAGCTCACAGCACTGTCTTGCTTAGGTACTGAAATATAATTAAAGTACCTTAGTGTATTGGGGCAAATTAAATTGCAACAACCGGTTATGTTAGTGGTAGAATATACCTATCCGATTTAATTATTACACCGTACCGCTACCGTCTCTTATTATAACAATAACACATACACATAACATGACAACTGTAATCCCGGAAGAGTTAGGCAGAGGTGTACCTATCACCCACATTTCGCCAGTTATGTTTAAGTTCCATGTAGGTATATACTTAATAGGGGGCGAGCCTTCAATTGCCATCAACCGGGTATAAATTCAGACTCCGTGGCTGCTACTGAAAAATTCCTGGTGGAAAAACCCAATACCTAACACTTTGCCCGACGAGGGCATCGAACCCAAGACCTCAAGTTCAGCAGTCGCGCTTTGCGACCACTAGACCAAAGAGGAAGGCTTTTTGTTAACATTGGCACGTTTAATTGTCTTGCACCTTATGAATTTGGTAGATATTATCCAGTGCTGATCAATTCCAAAACATGCTAACTGTAAATTCGTAAAGTAGGTATATTTTCATCGATTGACTAAAATATATTTAACACTAAATTGACTCGATCGAAAACTTGACTTTGTTTTTAACTTGACATTATATCAAGGTAACGATCGAGTCAACTCAGTGTAGATAGTGATGAACACAGTTAAAATGAATGGATATTTTCCTATATTCTACCTATACACCATGTAACAAAAACCCTGTCAGATCAGTGTTGCCGTTGATCAGATTTTATGTTTTATTTTAATTTACTTCTTCTTTCTTCTTTTTTTTTTCACTGGGGAAAAATAATAATCTCAAATCCATTAAATGGTTACGTATATGTGTACGCAGTACGATGCCGAGTAATACCCTTAAAGATCGGACAGGGTTTTTGTTACATACTGTATAATAATGAACCAGCAGTGTGTGTAGAACTAACGGGAAATTGATATAGGCAGGTAGATAGGTACTGTAGACTGGCTGGCTGAGTCAGATACAACCTCATTTATGGTGTCCACACCCTATGAACTAAATTAAATAAAATGAGAAGGTATTAGAGTGTAATACAGTCCGTGATTACGGCTGACGGCTAAGTTTTAGTTTATAACAATAAAATAACAAACCATATCCTGAATATACAGTGTCTCAACCATAGGATATTAATCCCAGTACCAGTAGTGATCCTACGCCAGGAATCGTTACAGTACCTACCTAACAGGTAAATACATTGATGGCACGCAATACTATGAATATTGTGTATCAGTGTATTACGTAAAAAAGCGTGTTTGTTATAGCACAAACATGTCAACAGGTTTATTAGCCAAATAAATAGATCCCTATAATTTTAAAATAATTACGATAGGAAATAACTAGGTGGGTAAGTACTCACATGACCGTTGGCAGAATTACATAAACTTTAATAATAACCACAAATTCAATAAAATAATAAAAATAAAACACAACACACGTCTACTCGTCTGATCAACTCTTAGAGCAACTAACAATAACCTTGTGAGTGTGGAACCAAAATGAATCATTTAGTTCGTGATGGAGGCCAAACAAAAGGCCGTTATCGTAAACTTTAACCTCCCTTCCTTCAAACTATATAACAAATTCTAACATACCTACCCAATTAAAAAAGAAAGATAATTATAAATAAGTAACTACCTACCTAGTACCTACTTACTTAAATTCGCTTTTTCAATTTACCTGAACCTAACTTTTCAATTGGGTAGGGGAGACCGAGTACGAAAGTAACACTTTGTACTTCTACTTATATGATTCCTAACTATCAAACTTATTCTAGATCTAAATGTTCAGAATTAAAAAGCTGAAGAGTTTGTTTGTTTGGTTGAACGCGCTTATCCCAGGAACTACTGGTTTGAATCGGTTTTTTTTTGTGTAGCCTCTAACCTACCTTCGTCAATAAATGGACTATCCAAGTCCATTTATTGACGAAGGTAGGGTATAGTAGGCTATATTATAACATCACGCTGCGACCAATAGGAACGGAGCATCAATGAAAAATGTTGCAAAAAATATTCTTTTTGAGAGCTTCCGTTGCGTGCGCTGCAAACGGGTAAAGTTACGCAAAAACATGACGGAATTGTTCCTCTATAGTTCAAAAAAAAAAGTCCGCGACAGCTTAATTAGTCTACCTTTAAGGTTGACTCACTATAACCTTTTTAATGGTGATCAATTTTTTTTCTTAAACAATGCATTATTTGCAAAGGTGTTTTTATAAACATGATATTAATATATCCAAATAAATTCATCACAAGTATGTATTTAATTTTGACATCATTTTATCTTAGATGATATTGTAGTTTTAAAATAACTCGGCAACAAAATATTGATCAAGATAAGTAAGTATAAGTTTTTATACCTACCACGCGCAAAGTCAAAACATTTATTTCAATTAGACCATAGATAGGCACTTTTGAATTGTCAAGGAGTCTGTCAGTTAGTCGCTAGTCGGAATGCTGAAGGTAGATTACTCGTTCCAAAACGTATGATGTGAAGGTGGGCGGTCGTGACGGCGGAGGGCGCTGGCCGGCTGCTGATAGCTCTGCGACGTACCATGATAGCCAGATTCATAAGGAATAACTAGCTTCTGCCCGCGACTTCGTACGCGGATCCTGTTGCTTATGCCAGCGACAACGGGGTCGTCAAAATCGAAGATCTGAAACGTCTGATGTAGAATTCTAAGGCCTGGGGACGGGAAAAAAACGGGATGAGCGAGATTTCATCGAAAATCAGTCCTAAACTGTTACCGCCTTCACCGCGTGGAGGTACTCCCAGCTTATGTTATTTTATAATTATAGAGTGAAATTAAGCTTTGATTTCCACATCAGGTGTTCCAGATCTTCAATTTTTAAACGTCAACAGAGAGTGCTCATCAGGCTGAACAACTGTTGCTAAGACGTCATTCCTATATATGTTATCCCAAGTAACACAGACATGCTGAATAAAGTTTGAGTAATAGCAATTCGCAAATGTTTACAGCTATAAGCTACATAATGTGTGAGTAAATGGCTATTGAAACAGCCAAATTCTGAATAATATTCTCTTTCGGCCTTTATAATTCTTTAAGCTTAGTAAAAGTTGTGTTAAATTGACTATTTTTCTTAAAGCTTAGTAATGACTTCTATACCGCGTATAACACAGATGTTATTAAGCCTAAAGCATTACAGATGACTTTTATTTGAAAAAGAGTGCTTGGGACAGCATTTATCTGTATAATAGTACAAGTAGCTGAATAAACGTAGTTAACTAATACCATTATACAAACTTTACTCAGCTTATTGCTTATGAAACCACTAAATACTATAAAATAGTGTCCTAACCACCTGTCTTCTGAATATTGGTGTAGTTAATTTCTATTAAAAAGCTTGATTTTGAATAACCACTTTTATTTTGTCTATAAGTCACATAAAGTTCCACATTTCATTAATTATTCAGCTACTGTATAAAAGTGTTTTCTGGGTTCTTTATACAGCTTATTTCGGTATAATGGAAATAAAGTCATAGTTTATAGCCAACTAACACAGATGGAAGCTGAATGATGTATTCTTATTCAGCAATTACTTGTAAAAGTATCAATTTTTAACAAGTTATACAAAGTATTTCTGGGTAGTAATTGAATAAGGGACGTTTTAAACCATTGTTGTGTCGTTGCGTATTGTTGTACCGCAAGTTTGTTGTGAACAGTTTGATAAAAATGGAAAGTATATCATGGAATTCTAGGAGAAGAACTGGAGGAATTCGTCGTAAATGTATTAAAGAGTATATGAAGTTGAATAATACAATTTTAGAGACAAATACGAATGCACAAGCGAATCAAATATGTACGAGAACAAGCTTAGTCATACGCTGAGTCAAGTCCGAACAGATCCAGTTTAACAGAGTTCCGTACCTTCAAATATAGTTGATATTGATTTTGTACTAAATTCAGAAGACGATGGTTCCGCATCTAGTAAAGATGAATTAAATGTGAATTTCATTGAATTTAAAAATATAACCTTTTACTGTAAAATTAAAAAAATGGGTTCTTAGTAAAAATAAAGATAGTAAAGATAGGGTTGGTATTTTTTAAGAATTTGTTGTATATATTTTATTTAAGTACCTACCTATAATAATTCACTACGTATCTACATACTACCTAATATAATACGTACAGTCAAATACAGCAATTAGCTGACCCCCTTTGCATAAATGGTTGAGATTTTTAAGAATACAATTCGATAGAATTATATAATACTTTTATATTTTATTTAAATACATAGATTAAATCTACCTAAATCTAGAAAAATATTAAAATCGTACGATTTGTTAGTAAAAAAATCTCAGCAATTTAAGCAAATGGGGGATCAGCTGCATTGATTTAACTAAGGTACATGCTACAAAAAAAAAATGTTGTATTATTTGCATTTTATTATTATGTGGACTTTATAGAACTGCTGATTGATTTGTAAGTATCAATTTTCCTGAGAAATTGGGTCGACTGCATATTATTTTGAACCCTAATTAGCTGTATTATCAATCATATTTAGTAACTTATTCGAGTGTTATTCAGATATTGGTACTACCAGATCAGAATTTCTCAAATAAAAGCTTAATAAATGGAAAAGCGTAACTTTTATTCAGAGTTGTGCTGAAAAATAGCTGCGTGGAGAGTTTCTATCCAGTTTATAATGAATCGCCATTAAAACTTATTTTTAATTAACTATTGAATCATTATGTATATCAAATGCCTAATTTTAGTAGTTCATTACAGTTAAAATTCAATTTAAATTTATTTTTTAAAGATATGCATTAGCTGCTTTATCCTAATTACTTTTTTCACTTCTAAGAGTCGTTATTTATGTCTTATTTACCATCACTAAACTTGATTACCTACGCGGCGCGTGAAAAATATTGCGATAATTCACATACTATTCACGATAAAACTACTTGCGCAGTAATATTAACGTGTATCATGGTTATAATACATAATAACATTTACTTTCCGTTTGTCAGTTTCACCGTGTTTGATTTTATTTAATGCAACTAACTATGAAGCGTCAAAAAAAAGACACACTGCAAGATTAAACACCACTTTTTTTCTACTTTACAAGTTAACTCTGAATTCCGTTTGAAAAGTATTACGCAAATGTACTTAATTCTTAATAATTTCTGAATATCAGTATCTACATGCATTTGTCTGAATAAATGCTGATAAAAGCCACAGCTGTATAAAAGAGATGTCAGCTTTTTTTCAGATGTTACTAAGCTATTTCCCAGACATTACGTCGCTGTTATACAGACTCAAGCATTTAAAAATGTGCCCAAATTGCTTGAATAACAACTGAGTAGACGTTTACTCAGACATTATTCCGACATAGTTTCAGCTTATAGTTTCGCTGATCGCTATTACTCAAATTTTATTCAGCATGCCTGTGTTACTTGGGAGTGTAGCTGGGCGCTTGGAATTTCACAAAGCGTGTGCCAGATCTTCAATTTTTATACGTCAACAGAGAGTGCTCATCAGGGTGAACAACTTTTGCTAAGACGTCATTCCTGTATATATGTATTATAGTGTAGCTGGGCTCTTGGAGTTCCACAACAGGTGTTCCAGATCTTTAAATTTTATACGACAACAGAGAGTGCTCATTAGGCTGAACAACTCTTGCTAAGACGTCATTCCTATATATGTTATAGTGTAGTTGGTCTCTTGGAGTTCCACATCAGCTGTTCCAGATCAGAGCTTCAAATTTTATACGACAACAGAGAGTGCTCATCAGGATGAACAACTCTTGCTAAGACGTCATTCCTATATATGTTATAGTGTAGCTGGGTTCTTGGAGTTCCACATTAGCTGTTCCAGATCTTCAAATTTTATACGACAACAGAGAGTGCTCGTCAGGATGAACAACTCTTGCTAAGACGTCATTCCTATATATGTTATAGTGTAGCTGGGTTCTTGGAGTTCCACATTAGCTGTTCCAGATCTTCAAATTTTATACGACAACAGAGAGTGCTCGTCAGGCTGAACAACTCTTGCTAAGACGTCATTCCTATAAATGTTATAGTATAGCTGGGCTCTTGGAGTTCCAAATCAGCTGCTCCAGATCTTCAAATTTTATACGACAACAGAAAGTGCTCATCAGGCTGAACAACTCTTGCTAAGACGTCATTCCTATATATGTTATAGTGTAGCTGGGCTCTTGGAGTTCCACATCAGGTGTTCCAGATCTTCAAATTTATTCTCTTAGCAGAAAATGCTCATCACGTGAAACAATTTTTGCTATGGTACCATTTTTGTATATCTTATAGTTTAGCTGGTCTGTTGCGGTTCTGCATCAGGTGTTCAAGTTTCCAAGATAAATTATAGCCTATATGTTGCCCGGACTTAATACCTATACAACAAAAAAAAAATCATTCAAATCCGTCAAGTAGTTCCGAAGATTAGCGTGCACAAACACACAGACAAACAGACAAACAGATAAACAGACAAACAGACAAACAGACAAAAAAAAAATTAATTACAGTTTCGGGTTCGGCATCGATATAATAACAACCCCTGCTACTTTTTTTTTATATATTTCCATTGTACAGACACCACTTTTCTAGAATTTTATTATATGTATAGAAGATAAAGAATATAATTATCACATCAGGCTACAACCCAGTGCAGCGGAGCCGTAACCAAAGCCGTAACTTAACGCGGGTGAAAAAGCTACGCGGAGCAACGTTATGCTTGTCCTCATCCCTAGATGTATATAAACCTACCTACCTGTGAGAAGGGACAGGGAGGCTTCATCTTATCGTGTCGGCAGTGAGGTCTTACGGGTAAGGTTTGCGGTTACGCCTCCTTGATAGGGGGGGTGGGGGGTGGGAGGGTTTGGGGGGGGAGTAATAGAGTAGCCGGAGCCCTACTAGGGATTTCTACCGAGTCACCTTAATAGGGTCGTAAGGGGGTCAGGGAAGGCGGGAAGAGGGGTAGAGTCACCCTCCAGCCTTTCCCCCCGCCAGAGGGGCTCGACGGAGCCCCGCTGCGCGGGGCTCCTACTTCTGGGTGGTTTAAAAAGAAATAACCACGAAGGGGATGGCAGGGTCTGTTCGCTCGCTGCGCTCGCTCACTGGACCCTGCCATCCCCTTCTAACCTAACCTGTCCGAGTCGGGGTGCCCACAAGTCCTGAGCTCGCTTCGCTCGCTCTTGTCCACAATAAAAAAGAGAAGCAATCCAATCGGTGTCCAAAGGGGTAGCGGAGTTGTCAGGAAATAGCAAGCAGTCGGTGTCCAGAGGGATAGCGGAGTTGTCAAGAAATAGCAAGCAGTCGGTGTCCAGAGGGATAGCGAGGTCGTCAGAAAGCAGGAGTCAGATATTATCGAAACGGAGCACATTCACGTAAACTCGAAAGCAACGGAATGGCGCGCAAAATCGTGTTTACCTGTCACTGTCAGTGACAAAAAATGGCGACTTAGCGTTTCGTTTTACGCATTCTAACAGACGCAACTCAAAAAACGTAAGAATTTAGTGAAATTTACGTTCCGTTTCAAGTAATAGTTAGAGATTTATCGATATTTTAGGAAATTGTTTTAAATAATTTAACTCTGCTCCGGCAGCTAAAATTGCTTGGGGGGTGCTTAAATAACTCCCCTTGACCCCCCCACAGTGTCAGAATCCTCAAATTCAGGAGGCGTAACCTCAAACCCAATCCAAAACCAATTCCAATTCAGACGATTCCAAAACTTCAAACGCATTAGAATACTACTAGACCACAGATACTGCGAACATTTTACATTAAAATGTGACATTTTGTAATCGGTCAGGTTATATCCGCCATCTTTACTATCGATTTTCAACCGACTTCAAAAAGGAGGAGGTTCTCAATTCGGCGCGTTTTTTTTTTTAGTATGTATGTTACCTGATTACTCAGCCAATTATGAATAGATTTGGATGATTCTTTTTTGTTTGAAAGAGTATACTTCCGAATAGGTCCCATAGAAATATTGTCATGATCTGATGATGAACTTCGGAGATATGGAATGGAACTCCTCATAGGATCACAGCAGCAATATCATAACAAGTGAAATTGCTTTTTATATATGTGTAGTCGATGACTGACTGAAGGAAAAGGGGGAGGGGTACGTCAAAACCCCCGTCCTACCACTTTCCAAAATTAAATATATCGTGTGAGGTATTGTTTGAAAGGGCTTTTTGTAAGGATTTTAAACATTAAACAAGCACTAAAAAGTGAAAAATAAAAAGCTTTTTTACAAAAAAAGATAACCGCCTTCAAAAACTACAAAATAAACAAGCTACTATTTAAAAAATTAAAAACGCACGACTGCAAAAATTGCACATAATTATTTGTACTTTGTTTACTCGTCAGTTTTTTTTTACGAAGTTTTTTATTTACAGTGTTTTATATTTTTTAAATCTACTTGTTAAATTCTAGACGATAAACATAGACACGACCAGATTCATTAAAAAAATAAATTGAGGCTGGTATTAATTTACTTTTTAAAGTGACCTCACCGCTTTCTTTTTTTATTTTTAACTAGCCTATGTTACTCGGAACGATGCACGGATTGTAACGATACCCCATACATCTAAATCGGTTCAGGCGTTTGAAAGTTATGGTGGAATAAAGAAACTCACATACATACATACATACATTAACCCTGAACACATAACACTCCTTTTTTTGGGGCAGTCGTGTAAAAATAACTAGTTTTGGAAGTCGGTGGCAATACCGCCGACTTCCAAAACTAAAGTTACTTTTTATTCTGTAGTTTTCGAAGGCGGTTATCTTTTTTTGTGAAAAAGCTTTTTATCTTTGTTTACATTTTGTCTCAAGCCCAGATGAATACAGTATAGAGTATGGCCTAGCTTGGACTACTTACGAACACGGAATTTTATGTTTAGCTACAAAAATAATAATTATAATGATGTACCGATAAAGTAATCGTTCATAGACTTGTTCATAAACATGGTATTGACCAGCTAAATAAATTGTTTTTTTTTAGTAAAATTAATCATTATGGGAGATTAAATAAAACGCTTTAGATCAATCTTTTATAAATATTGGTAAATATAGGTCAAATGTGGTACTTACAATTAAAATCAGAGGAAATATTTTTATCAATTTCATATCAAAATGGAAACATCCATGCATTATTTTCTACACTTTACCATTATTATAACTGTATGTAAGTAATAATACCATACTAATTTGTATAGGAACATGAGCTTACTAGGCTCTTACAGATAAGCGACATTATGCCAACGACAGAGGAAAGGGCGAAGCGGCGGCGATAGCCGCAGACGCCCCGATGGCTGCTGTTAGGATTAAAGCAGACTTATTTTTAGCTGCAATTGTTTCGGGTATGGCCAATCAACCTCCCGAAAAGCGACTAAATAGTCCACCGCCGCAAAGAAAAGTAATTTCTATGCTTTACGACACCAGCTTCAACCTAAGATAGACAATGTGCCACTCATCTGTAAGAGCCCTTAGTGAAAGGGTGAAATGTTATTTTATAAAGGACCGATACGAATAATTTAAACTATTAACATTTTAAAGTCTCGCCTAATTGATTATATTAATGAACCAACTAATTAATCAAAAACTTATAGAGGCCTTGATCAACGTAAAGAATATAAATAAATATTACAGGTAATTAGATTTAAAAAATTGAATAATCACCCTAGATCACTAAATTCCAGACTAGCAAACTGAAATACAGATGCGAACGCCTAAGGATAAATGCAATTTAAACTGTGAAAATTATGAGTACAACTTTTATTCCAGACTTATAAACCATATTGAAGTAGGTAGGTATTATAATAATTATGTTTTGCCAGCATAATTAATTGAAAAACACTATCATAAGGTTATACTTAAAGATGAATCATTTTAAACATAATATATGTGTGCCAAAGTAGTCTGTTAGACTCACAATTTCACAAATGAAACCGTTAGTCTGTATATTGTTTAAAATACCGCGCACTATGCCCATTACAATAAAATGCGATAGAGTGTAGAAAATGGAAATATTAACATTGAATGTGCTGAAAACCAATAAAACATGGCACATTCATTAATCCTATTTATGAAAATACTATAAAACAGTAACAGTGATAAAGCAAATGATGAACTTTCACATATCAACATCTTTTTATTTCACAAACAGCTAGGTACCAATTTTACAACTTATCAAAGAAATCACAATAAGTTTTGAATTGAATGACAGACTATTCTTGGGATAACTTAAAATAAAATAATATAGTAGACCATTGCAAGTTGTGCATTTTAAGCAAATTACTGTCGCGATAATATAGAAAATGTCGTCAGTCTTTAACATTCTTACAAAAATGCATGTAGGTATTTAAAATATGGTTAAAATTTTTAAGCATTTGTTTTATTGGTTTTTAGCGAAATATACAAAGAAAAGAGGTCGATTAAATATACAGACAATCATCATTTACAAACTAATTAATAAGAAATAACCATTTTAATACTTTAAGACATAAATAATAACACATTTTAAACAATTTAACTTGCTTCTTTGACTTAAAATCTCTTATTACTATTTTTGACTACACTAATAGTATAACCAAGTCCGTTATATTACATTGTTAATTATTCTATACTGACATAATGTAAAGGCGGTAGGCAGACAACTCCTTAAAACTACGGACTCAGAAACAGAGTGCAAAGTAAGCGTCGGGAACAAATAGTGTGAATATAAAAACTAGGGCTAGGCTAAACACGAAATAATTAATTTTCAATTTATGTCATTTTGATGCTATAAAACCTGTTGTTGCTAGAGTTAAAATGTCTGGATAATAATTTAATAACATTAATTATTTAGTCTGGCAATTAAGAAACTTATGTAATTTTGTTTAGAGCCCTATGTTCTGTCCTATTGAAATACATAATATAAAGAAAACACTTGTATCACAATACTAAGTAACCTGAGAGAGTTAGAGAGATCTCTTGTGTATAAATATATTTTTAATTTTCGTAATGGAAATCTTATCTAGGTACACATAAAATTTTACTATTCATAAGTATCTTAATGTATGATTGACATTATTATTGCTAAATGTTAACAGTGTAGGGATCTCTGTAAGGCTATCAGGTCGACAACACAATTTTTGACTACAATATCTCAACGTACATACATATAAATAGCTACATAAACGTAACACACACACTCACACACGTTATTCTATCAATATGGTGATTTGCACTAGCGTAACTTAATAATGAATAAATGATCAGTCTTAAAAATTCATATAGTTCCGTGGACAAGACCATAGCATTATGACGTCTGCAATGCGTAGTACTTGTACATCCACTCTGTTACTGAGTCAAACTTAAAATACAAACATTCAAAACTTATATGAAAAATATTAACAAAAGAGCACGGCGTTTTACATTTTACCCAAAATGTCAGCACATTAAAGCAAACGTTAATTAATCACTGTATATAATTATGTTACCTAGGTCACAGGGACGCGTAAGAACTGTGAACCTTAACTCTTATAAAGTAAGAAACAGTGAAACATGATTGCTCACTATAATTTTATAAATTCCAAAGGTAGATTAAATCGTCACCTATTTGGTAGAATAATCTAGTAATTGTAATTTCAATATCAATAACTTGATTAAACAATTAATGTTTTAATTTTTAAATCTTGTGTTAAAAAAATTCGAGCTATTTATTTAGATTATTAAGTGCTTATATGTAGAACGTATTTTATCCCACTTGTCACATGATAATTTTACATTTTAGTTTTTTGATAAAACAACATATTAAATCAACTGTTCTGTAGAATAAAATGTGTTCTGTGAAATATTTTTGCTTGTTTTCAACTACACTATCTATTATATATAAATCCTAACTGATTAACCTAAAAGTAGAGTTTCAATTAAAAAATGCTTATATGAAGCAATACATAATTACACTAATCAGTTAAATTGAATACAATACATCATTAATTCATGTTCCAATCAACTGTCTCATGCAGAATAACTCTTTAATGAGAATACAACAACACGGAATGCTCTAAAATTTCTGTATCTATAATTTAGGGATGGCAGCATAAAGCGCCTATAATTTACTAATGTCACATACAAAATACACATTACACTGGGCATTCTAACATGAACAACAAAAGCAGCAACACTGGATAAATATTAGTCAATACATTATAATTATTATAGATTCTATATCAACATTTTAATTAAATATCATACTCGATTTACACCATTATTTTAAATTCCGATCTTGTCTCAAAGAATTGTTTGAAAATAAAAATGGCACACCAACATTATTAGTTGATGAGGGTCAAAATTAGTGACTATTTGGAAACGCGATTATTTAGCTATGCATTCACAAAACTTTTATCATGCAACTTTGCATCAATTAAAATAGTAAGAGTTTTAAAATTATTAATTGAGTAAGTCAAAAACTTCTTATAGCCGCATGCCTAGACACCCTGCGTTCTGCCAAAAGCTAGACAAGTTAATAGTGACAAATCAAATTTGTTGCTTCGATAAAAAGAAGGTAAAATGCAAGGTTAATTTTCTACACAAGCCAAATGCTTTCTACTAAAGAACTATCCAGTGTTTATGTTGCGATATTAAGCCTCCATGAATCTCTTCTATTATGGCAATTAATGGAAAATTTATAATATTTTAACACTAAATTTTATTGAAATGTACACACATTTACTCCATTTTCCAAAAACTTGTCTAAAGAAATGAACTCATATTGGCACGCGGCATGGTATACTATTATCCTTCATCATCTAATCTTACATAAGTCAGTCAATCCTCTTTCCATCAACACATGCTGCAAAAAGCCAATTTAACGTAAAATTTTAACATAATATAATTACATTTGAGACTAAACTAAGCACAGCGCCGATCGGCATACGCGACAACGCATCCAGCTAATTCTATACCACTTATCGATTCGACTTCAATGCGTAATAAAAAAAATAAACAAAGACGCAGACTTATCGATTCGTCACTTTGGAAAAGATAATTAAACAACTAAAAATTTAAGACTATATTCGAGGAGGGTCAGGAGAGCTCGCTAAGCGGAAGCAAATATACGAGCTTAAAGTCATAAACACGTTTAACGCGATCACGAATGCTTCACAACGATTACACCCGGTCTCGGTGGCGGAGGAAGTTCTGCCTTCTTAGTAAGGGCTAGGGGCGCATCCCCTGCTTCCTCGCGGAACAAATGATCCCCCTCAAGGTGACGAATGGCCTCCACAATCGTTTCCAGGTTCTGTCGACTAGTGCTTGCCAGATACAAACGTGACGGCGCGTCATGTGCTGCATCAGGAAGAACCTCTACTTCAACACGAGGCTCTGCTTTGATGGCTGCTTCTAGTAGAGGAGCAGCTACAACTGCAGGTTCCACAGGTGGGGCCTCTACTTCCTCACTTTCAAGCTTACATTCAGCAATATCTGTCTGTTCAAAATGAATAACAGGACGCGCTAGTTCATGGGTGTTGTTAGGGTAAATCTGAGCTTCAAGAGAATGAAGGCGTTCTTCCAAATGCCGCCGCAGTCTCCGCTCACGATCCAGTTGAACACGTAATTCACTGCTTTCCAATTCCTTTTTCTGTGAAACACTTGTCACAGAAATCACAGCCACTGGCTCAGGTGATCTAGAGTTGGTTATGGTATCCTCAGTAGAATCGGGAATGATGGCTGGGATATGAGTAAGAATTTCACCTTTTCTTTTCTTCAGTGGTATTTCCCCACCTTCATGTTGATTGAGTAATCTTTTCAGCTGACAATTTTGAGACAAAAGTCTTGTTTTTTCTTGTTCTAAGTTGTAAATATATTCAGCTGTCTGCTGTAGTATGGCAGCCTGTAAAATATTTATACAAATATGACATTTGCTTGTTATACATAATACAGAATAATAATTATATGAATTGAAAACCACCTACACCTTTAAAAGTCACTTTTAATAAAACAATCAATTTAATATGTCACCTAAGTATCAGGTTGTACTAAAATACAATTTTTTTTAATGACTTTATGATTATTCGGTAAATACAGTCATATTAACACAACCCACAGAACCTGATGCTGAGCTGTAAATTGCAAAAACATTGATTTTACGAACGTCCCTAGCACTATCACATTGGGAATTACCCATTTACTAAAAACTTGTACTTGTAAACAAATCTCATGTCAACTTGTAATAGTTACTTTGATTGTTGTTATTGTGGTCAAACAATCACAACTAGCCATGACTATTAACAAATTAATTACATTGTTAAGTTGGTCCAATACAACCAACTTAAACTTAACTTAAAAACTATTCTTCTAATAATAATATTATGAAAAATAAGTTGTTTTTTTTTGTTTTTATGTTTTTTAATTTGTTCAAGAAATCTCTAGAAGTAGTGGTCAAACTCCATTTGTTTTTACTTATGGAAAGCTACTTTATTGCTGAGTGCTAAAAGCTATTATTATGGTACAGTTGTTTATCAAAAGTCATAAGCAGAAGATTTTAAACTAAGTGCAGCCACAACATATCTAAATTCTCTGAGAATTTCCAATAACACTTTGCTGAGAACTAGGTAACCTGGGGTTTGATACCAAGGGTGCCAATTTCAATCTTTTTCTATGGCAAGCTTGCGTTTTGAATAATTATATTATGAATTACACATACTTTGCTAAGCTTTTCTCCCTCATGACGTGGTAACAGAGTCCGCAATGCCTGAAAACCAGCATTGATGCTCTGCATTCGTCTACGTTCATTGCTATTAGCAATTTCTCTTCGAATCCTTTTTTCTGCCTCCATTGTTTTTCTTCCAGAACTTGGATGTTTGTCACTGTGGAAACATTAATAATTTGTAAGTTTACTAAAAATTTAATAATTTAACATGTTCTAGACATGTTTCAAATAACTAAAACAACTTTGGTTTATATTTGATTAGCAATAAAACTTCAAATTTCTCAACTCCTGTAAATAATTTAACAAGAGTCCCAATTTTATACCTACATAATTGCATCAAATAAATAAGTGTTTCATTCACAAACAACATAATTATAGTGTGATGTTTTATTTATCCAAAATAGTACAATAAAATTCAATAAATCAGTTTAAAAAGAAACATGAATGACTTTATTTACGCTAGTGGACATTGTTTGATAGTACATTATCGACATGTAGAGGCGCCTACTACGCCTATTCGATTTGACCAAACATGGCGGCCCAACAGCTGACTTTAGGCCGGCACGGGGCGTGAGCGTCATCATATGGCCCGCGCATTCACAAATAGACCATTTAATCCGAAGATAATTAATATGTTACCTATATCGAAATTTATGCATAATTATATCATTGTTAAGCATAAATGACAACAAACGCGTAAAAATTCGGCGACCACGCCGGTTATCCATACCTGGTTAGAGCGTGATCAGATGCCTCTTCTTCGTACAAGTTATAATCTTCCACTTCTAGCAAACAAACGTCATTACCGTGTATTGACATTACTTAGGTACACTTGTACTGAATACTCATCAAAATTTCGAGCGATACGCACAGAAAAATCGTAATTAATATTATATCCACAGGCCACAATGGCGGGAAATGACAATGAGCTCAGTCAGGTGACGCTACACAAAATAAAGAACACACCAGTTTAATAACCACTGAAATCACTCTCTAAAACGTTTTAATGAAAGAATGCAATGTCGAGGTAAACAATATGAGTAAATTTTAAGCAAATAACTTTTAAAAACAGTAATTAGATAGAGGGAGTCAAGGGCAACGCGACATCAATGCTTACTCGCTTAGTACACCATAGACTAAATTTTAGCTCGCTTTTATTTCTTAACTTCTACTCATAGGGCATAGAGAAATTAATGTAAATTCGGCAATGTCGACACACAGACCTTTCAGTCCAGTTTAAAATCCGGAAAATTTTAACGGAAGAATCGGTTGAGGAATCACAAAAAAATCAAAGTTTCCAGTACCAATAAATGTGTCACTGTCATAGATGATACACTATAACTGTGTGACATAGAGCAACACGGGGGGGAGTAGCCTAAGGGTCAGTTCACACCGAGACGCGACGCGACGCGACGCAACGTGACGATACTGGAAGAGGCCAGTGATTTCGCGCTGCGCCGCGCGCCGCCGCGAGTTGCATCGCAACGTCGCCGCTGGTCGCCGCTCTTGTACGCCGCGCGTACCCGGCGATTCACCGCTGCGTCGCTCTACGCCGCGAGGCATCACGAGGCGTAGTGCTGCGTGGTGTAACGTATTCTAAATTCTCTCAATGAAATGTGTATCTTTTTGTGTAGAAAATAAAGTTATATCTTGAGTCGCTCTTTTAAAGTGAGCACGCAGCGTCACGTCGCGTCGCGTCTCGGTGTGAGCTGACGCTTAGGCAGGCGTTCCCCTCTGTCGAAACATAATGTGCAAATGGACCACTGTTAAGTCACTGTCACCAAGTGCGATAGTGTTGTTACTTTGTAGATTGTTTGTTATCGATAAAAATATTTACTTACCATCTGTCCCTGTGTGACATTTGCATTTGTAAATGTCACAATGTCTTTTTATCCCCTTTTGCCGATAAAGTTGTAGAATATACACTGTGTAATAAAAACCCTGTCAGATCAGTGTTGCCGTTGATCAGTTTTTATGTTTTATTTTAATTTAGTTACCTACTTCTTCTTTCTTCTTTTTTTTTTCACTGGGGAAAAATCATAATCTCAAATCCATTAAATGGTTACGTATATGTGTAGTTAGTACGATGCCGAATAATACCCTTAAGGATCGGACAGGATTTTTGTTACATGCTGTATAGCTGGATTTGTTATATTTTCGATATAAAAAAAAAATAAGTTTAATCGTTTGCTCGGGCCGGTTGACGACAAAAGCTTAACCCATCAAAAAAGCAGAGGAAAGTTGGTTCATGCTTCAAAAGAACTAATATTTTTACTTGTGAAAAAGAAATAAGACAATGTTTAAACGACGACAATAAACCTACACTATCTTGTACCACACACCAAATCGAGCCAAAATCATTAAAAAAGTTTATTGGCAAAGTCCTATTTCCCTCCATCAGTTACCATTCACATGAAAATGATTTCACAAATCACAATTTGGAACTGACAAGAGACTAATTTTAGAAAAATATGCAGATACAAGAATTTCTCACTTAATGAAAAACTCAAACCCACAGAAATGTATTCATCATTAAAAAAAAATTAATTCATTTTAAAAACCAGTAGATAAATCCTTCACTGTTTTTTTTTTAAATTATACCTACACACTTTTATTAATTTTTTAATTGATAACTATTGAAATAGTAATAAATAAAGTCCTTTCTTAATTATTATACTATATCACTTTTAAAACCTGATTTTCCTAACCGAGTTCTTTAATTTATCGATAATGCGTATCGACAGCTGCTGCTACAGCAACGGTTGAATGCAACTTGTCAATGTAGTTGCATCACGTCGTTACACTGATAAGACACAAAATGTATCTATGAGTGTACAAAATTGTTAGTGTATTGTTATTATTTTCATGTGTGAGTTTCGTAGCGACAGACGATTGTTTTTGCGTGGGGCATTGAGAAAGTGTATTTGTGTGTGTATTTCCCCCCGCAAAAAAAGGGCAGACTTAACGTATTGAAAAAATACTCTATGGCGTCTCCCCTTCCGTAAGGTGGCCCGTGTTGCTCTATGCTGTGTGATGAATTTCAGATTGAATATTAAACAATAAAGGGAGAAATTGTTATAATGACACTTTAATAATATCAAATTAATACGAAACATCTCGTCCATACTTTCTATATTTTCTTCGAAATCGCATTAGTGGTTAGCAAAAAGAATGGCGAATGCTACACGCTCGATATGTATCGCGATATTTAACGTGATATTTATCTAGTAATATTTTCGTATACTACACATACGATTGATACGATACGAATCGCGGCAGTACGACGGTAAATTTCATTGAGTACACTCGTACGTTTCGTATTACAATATAAATAAAGCTTGCGTTGCTATTATACCTACTAGCATTGAAAAGACGTACAAAGCGAAAAAAAATGACAAAATATTGGTTTAAAAATAGAGAGAAATATACACATCTGAATTTATTAAATTAGATTCGGGAATACCTCTAGACTAGACGCTCGATATTTATCAACGATACTTGATACAAATCTTGGATTTCTGGATTTCTAGAAATCCAGAGATCCGTATCACGATAGGTAGGTAGGTAGGTATGTAGGTATACTACAGACTCGTTAATTATCGTGAGCCTGGATTACGATCCAAATATCACGATAAATATCGAGCGTGTAGCATTCGCCAATGGGACCTCGACTCGACTAAGCTCCGTAAGAGAACTGCGTGGCCGCGCGGTTTTCCATGAAACTTATGCGCGCTCCACACTTAGCCCGCGAATCGCGCGCGATTTCGCGGCGCGAACTTGCCGCGAATTTTAACAATGACTCTACACTCGCAATGGTTCGCGGAATTTTCACAGTTACGTTCGCAACGTTGAATAAAATGGACGTCAAAGTAGCTGTTGCTGCGTCCCTAACAATGTGCGCGTTAGCGTACTATAATTTTGTACATATTAAAAATGAAACGCAAATTAAGAATCGTTGGAGAAAACGTTCATTTTTTTGATAAACTACAGTGCAGGTCTAGCTCAGACATATAACGGCTCGAACAATACGTGAACAATACTGACCGTCGCGGACTGCGAGTGTGGAGCGCGCATAAGATCCCAAATGATTCGCACGAGCCACGAGACGAGCCGCGAGGCGAGAGTGTAAATGAGGCATTACAACTTTCTGAATATTGGATCTATATGAATTTGCGACTTTCATTGTTAGTGTTTTACAAAATATTGATGACGTAGTCGTTTTTCTTCTACGACACTATGTCCGAGCAGTCAAAGTCAAAACGGACACAGAATGAAGCAAGCACTCTGTTATCCAATCAAAACTTATTTTTCAATGACAAAGAAAGATTTACAAACAGCCATAGATTAATAACACTCTGTATCGTACGGTTTATGATGTTGGTACATGTGGTGAATTGTGGTGTTTCGATTTTATGAGGTTGGCTGCAGTGAAGCGTCTTGAATACGGGAACCAATCACAGGCATGTTAAAATTTTGAATTATTATTTTTTAGGTGGGGGATTTCGTCCTGCCGCCATATTGTGTTGAGCTGTGAGTGCTGCAAGTGAATTATTTTACGTATATCAGTGTAAATTCTTTTGTTAATATATTTCGGATTGATAAGCCTTAAGGTAATCCTTGATTTAATATTAGTTTTTGTCATAATATTCATTTTTGTATCTACACATACGAAAATGATGTACTAAGACCGAACAAGCAAGCCGGTTGCTCTATAGAATTGCAGCACCGATAGGCAGTATTGGTGCAAGTACCTGATCGAGTACAATAAAAAAATATCTTTTAAAACTTTCATGCGTAATGCATAATTGCCGGAAAATGTATTTCACTATGGTAGTGTAGGGGGTCGGTATTCTTGCCTCTTCATTTCAGAATGGAATATAGAATGCCATTCAAGGGTGGTATGGTGCCCCGTAATGTAGAAAATCTACACTAGCCTCAAATAATATAAATATAACTCTAAATACATTGTTAATGTACCTACAGCATTTTCCTGCTAATGTAAATTAAGTATCAATTTGTTTAAAACTGATCCAAATAGTAAAATATTTTCCGTTAACTGCATGTTCTTTGTGATTAACAACGGAACGATGAATCATCGTGAGTAACTGGGGGAGACAGTAGGAACTAAAAACAAGGGTGTGTGAGTAGGTACCTATATGCCTACTTTACATGAGCTTTACCTATTGTTTACTTATGTATTGGTGAATACTTACCTACTGGTGATTCATATAAGTTTAAGCTTTTAATTAACTTTTTTAAATTATGTGAAATTATATTTTATCCGCGTAGGTTACTTGACTTACGGCACCAATGTTTCGTGCGATAAGTCCATAACATGACTGAGAATAAACGGTGCCCTAAATTTTTATTAAAACTATGAAGTACATGATAGGTACACTCTTCCTTTGTGTATTGCGACTATTTGTAGTCCTGCATTCATATTGAACTTTGTAAGTAGGTACATATTAGTTGTTCAAAAGGATAAAAATTTGCGATTATTTCGAGTAGGTAAATTTGAATTAAATTAAAAAAAATAAATGTAGTTTCATTATAGGTAGGTAACCCATTAACACGGTTCCTACCTAGGTAGGTAATGTAATATATTATTATTCATTAATTCTTCCGTAACTTTGCGGTCTACAATACAACCCTTCAGAGTCGCATGCACTTTGAATTTGATCACGGCCATAGTTCTATCACCTTGCAATTTGGATATTATGTTTACTTGCATTAGAATCACATTTTTGCAGAAACGGTAGGTGGGTAGGTACCTACCTATACCATAATAGCCATAGCCGTTCTATGTCGATTCTTATTCATTGGCAAATTTTAATGTACATACCTACTACGGAGTGTGTTGTATCCAAGTTTATAATAAATTGATTGGAAAACAAAGGCGGTATTTATTAGGTAATTTGTCGTGATAACTCTTCTTCGATTATTGTAATTTTTGGTGCCGCTAGCCGGATTAAAGGATTAAACAAGAGACACCTAAAGGTGGCTACACACGCAACTGCAAGCATGACAAACATTGCATGAACAATTATTTTATGCAAGCATACTACCTACCTATATCCTGTACACAAGTGTGCAAGCTTGCGCAAAATGATGATTGCAGATTGCTCATGCAGGTTTGTCATGCTTGTAGTAGGTAGGTAGGTGCCTACCTACCATATAACGGGACGAAACTCTTATAGGGATTTTAACCGGGACGGAACGTAAAACGGGACTTAAACGTTGAAATAATAGTTTGGTTTGGCTACACACTATTGTTTATGTACCTACCTACAATGTTCAAAGTTAAAATTCCGTTTCAAGTTCCGTCCCGATTCACCCCTGCAAACCCCGTTTTACGGTAACATACTAACATACCTTCTACCTAGGTATAGAGAGAGAGTACCTAACTGTCACATGTCATGTCATCGTGATAATTATACTTTAACTAGCTGACCCGCCGCGACTTCGTTCGCGTGGTATCCTACACTACCAATATCCCTACCCTACCCCTACCCTACCCCTACCATACCCCTACCATACCCCTACCCTACGTGTACCCTACCCCTACCTCTACCCTACGGCCTACCCTACCCCACCCCTACCTCTACCCTACGGCCTACCCTACCCCAATCCTACACCTACCCATATTTTCTCACCGTTTAAACCTTCCCTAGACCTCTACGAACATTTCAAAACCAAAATCAGCTAAATCGGCCCAGCCGTTCTCGAGTTTTAGCGAGACTAACAAACAGCAATTGATTTTTATACACTACTAGCGACCCGCCCCGGCTTCGCACGGGTTCATGTATTATACATATAAACCTTCCTCTTGAATCACTCTATCTATTAAAAAAAACCGCATCAAAATCCGTTGCGTAGTTTTAAAGATCTAAGCATATATAGGGACAGACAGACAGACAGGGAAAGCGACTTTATTGTATAATAATTATGTAGTGATATGTAACAAAAACCCTGTCAGATCAGTGTTGCCGTTGATCAGTTTTTATGTTTTATTTTAATTTAGTTACCTACTTCTTCTTTCTTCTTTTTTTTTCACTGGGGAAAAATAATAATCTCAAATCCATTAAATGGTTACGTATATGTGTACGCACTACGATGCCGAATAATACCCTTAAGGATCGGACAGGGTTTTTGTTACATGCTGTATACATACCTAGGTCATATAGTCAGATAAGGGTCCATACTCTGCTAGGATGTTGTGAGAGGTTAGGTAGGTAGGTGCCTACTTTTTTTGGAAGTTCACGATTTCATAATACTGACAGTGAAATAAATACACGTTACATTGTCCGCGTTGTCGTTACAATAAAATTGTTTTCGTCGTAGTCAGGCCAATCCCGGTAAAATATACCAATATTTGGGTATTTAGTCTGAACGGCCAAAATCGAATGGCCCACGGGCCATTATCGAACTTTTACGAGAAACTGATTAACCACAAGCCCAGATTTTAGTACGCTTATTCACTAATATCTTGGCTTGTGGTGAGTCAGTCAATATCTAATGATGATTTCAATTAGTTTGATAGGATCTGCAAAACTTTTTTTGTAGCTACAGTACGTACCTACCTACTGCGCTTATAGTTGTTTCCATGTAGGTACATACATTATATTGGAATTGATTTGTAACTTAATTTACTCCGTCTGTTATCATATTATGACGGGTGCTGTGTTACTTGCGGTTTCTGTCCGCAACTGACCGCTGCTATCGATTTTCTACTCGCCGTGCACGTGTTCTGTACGGGAGTATGCGTTACTTGGTTGTTTGCACTGCTTGCATGTAATTGTATTATAGGGTAATCTAAGAACTTCCTTCACTTTATTAAGTTTTCAGTTTCATTATGTATATTTTTTTTTCCTGAAAGTAACGGTTTTATGCCTTTTCACAATTAGTGGCAACCTAATCCCCAAGACTGGCGAAATACTATTTACTCAAATACTTAAACGGCCTTTCAATAGTGCTGGATTTTAAAAAACGGGTAAGGTTTACAATTACGTCGCCTTGATAGGGAGGTGGGGAGGTTATGGGGGACTAGTGGAGTCGCCCCCCACCATTTTTCCCCGCCGGAGATCTCGACGGAGCCCCACTAGGGCTTTGTATCAAGTCACTTAATAGGGTCGTATGGCGGACGTGGAAGGCGGAAAGAGGGGTAGAGTCCTTCCAGCCTTTCCCCCCGCCAGAGAGGCTCGACGGATCCCCGCTCCGCGGGGCTCCTACTTCTGGGTGGTTTAAAAAAAAAAATAACCACGAAGGGGATGGCCCTTCTAACCTAACCTGTCCTAGTCGGGGTGCCCCAAGTCCCAAGCTCGCTTCGCTCGCTCTTACGCACAATAAAATAACAAAATCGTGTTTATCTGTCACTGTCAGTGGCAGCAAAATGGCGACTTAGCGTTTCGTTTTACGCATTTTGACAGACGCAACTCAAAAAACGTAAGAATTTAGTGAAATTTACGTTCCGTTTTAAGTAATAGTTAGTGATTTATCGATTTTTTAGAAAATTGTTTTAAATAATTTATCGCTGCTCCGGCAGCTAAAATTGCTTGGGGGTGCTTAAGATAACTCCCCTTGACCCCCCCACTGTGTCAGAATCCCCAAATTCAGGCGACGTAATTGTAAACCCAACCCTAAAAAACACATGTTGATTATTTTCTGCAGTAAGTTTATAGGTACCAAGTGCCAACTTTCACTTTTTTAAATAAATTAGAGTTGAAAATTTTACTGACACACAGGCATTAATATGTAATTCTAAAAACAATAAGTAAAGTACTAATAGTATTTGGCGAAGTGCGAGAGGTGACCTCGCGCCCTGAGGAGGCCGCAAATTCAAAACGAGGCGCGGCCGACGCTCTGTTATCGTTTCTTACAACGCCCGATCCGTCCGCTTATGGTTCCTTACTTAGATACATACATTAACAAGCATGATCACGTGACACGAAAGGTTCCGTTCCACCGTTTATTATTTAATACTACATTTAAAAAAACCGGTCAAGTGCGAGTCGGACTCGGACATGAAGGTAAACTTAACTTTATTTTTTGTTGTTATAGCGGCAATAGAAATACAACGGTTCCTATAACGATCCATAAGATTGCAGACTGCCCGTTATCACCCTTCGGATACGGCTCCCTAAAGACAGCTTTCTTGAATAGCGGTCCCTATCCAAGAAACCTGTCTTTGACGATTAACACACGGCACCGCGCACCGCCGCGGTTGGCGGTGAAGCGGCGATTATCACACGGTATACCCGGATACCCCCCGACCGCGTGGTCGCCCGACCTTAGGCCGCCCACCTTTAGAGTCCTTAATTATAAGCTTTTTAAATTTTTTATTATTATTGTTCGTTGTGCTATCGGCCATAGAAATACACATTCTGTGAAAATTTTAACTCTACTACTAGGTACTACCTACCGGTTCAACGGGCAGACAACGGAGCCTAAGTATCTACCTAGTTGGGTCCCGTTTGCAATCTTCGGGTACGGAACTTTAAAAGTGAGTTTTAGGCATTTGGATTTTTTTAAGAACTGCCTGAGGTTTTAACGTCTACTGACGATCAGCTCCGTGACGGAAAGCAACCAGTCCATCCAAATTTTTAAAATATAAAAAATAAATACTTTTGTGTATGGTTTTAAACGAAATCTACAGGGTTTGTTAACAAAGAATTCAAAACAATGCAAATTTTAATTAGTGTGATGTAATCTGATGAAATTCCGTAGGTACCATATTCACATCAGTTTGTGCTCAGTTCTAATTTAGTTCGACCTGTGACGGCAGGATTACATTACAGGTGCAATTGTTATGGGTACGAAACTACGAAATAAAGTTAACGATTTTTTGGTATCAATTCGGCCGTTAACCTTGAATGGACGTCAAATTCAAGGTCGCCAATAACTAGTTTTTATACACTCAAAATTTAACAATCCCTACTTTAAAGTGCCTCCTATTGTATCGCTCACTGATGACAATAATAATACGTTTTGGTTGACTGGAGGCAAAAAAATATCAATGTTGGAGAGGGGGAAGCATACGCTGGGTCAATAACCTAAACGCGTGAACCGATTTGAAACTCTACAACATGACATGACGGACGCTCCTCGCGCACCGTTCACTATACGATCATCAAGGACAAAGGATATTACAGTATGTGTAATTGTTAGCTGCATTATAAACATAATAAATTAATAAGTAGGTATACTGTAGGGCCCACTATAGGTTATTTTCTACCGTAGTATCGATCGTTTTATGTACAACTAGCTTTTGCCCGCGACTTCGTCCGCGTATATGTCGGTTATCGCGGACGCAGACGAAGTCTAAGTCGAAGTCGAATAAAAAGTAGCCTATGTCCTTTGTTGGGGTTCACACTTACCCTGTACCAAATTTCACACAAATCGGTTCAGTAGTTTAGGCGTGAAGAAAAGACAGACAGACAGACAGACAGAGTTACTTTCGCATTTATAATTGAATTGTACAGAATTTGATTGTACAGGAATTATGCACTTAAATTGAGACCTATTGACTAGTAATAGGTAGTTTAAGTGAAGCTAAACTGCAATTTGAATTACGAAGTTATAACGAAATAATAATTAGTTGTAACGCCCTAAAACAGGGGTTCCCAAACTGCGCCGCGACGCCTTGGGGAGCCGTGGAGTTAAGCCTCGTCCCCACTAGGAACATTTGTCGAGCGACATGTGTCCCCGGTGACATCGGGCGATGTTGGGCGACGTCTGACGACATCGCCGCGACATTGTTGAAATTGTTCCTTGTCGCACAGTCGATGAAGAGTAGTGATAAGGAACAGTTTCAACAATGTCGTCCGACGTCGCCCGACATCGCCCGATGTCACCGGGGACACATGTCGCTCGACAAATGTTCCTAGTGGGGACGAGGCTTTATCCTGAAACTGCGTCGCGCAACGACATGGGCACGGCAGGCACGCAACATCAGGGTTGTGGAATTTGTTCGAAAGAGTTACCGCGGCTCTGGAACGTAAAGGTTAGGTATTCTGTGGTAAAGGGCACTAGAAGGAAAAGGATCACGGATGGGTTTTAGTCAGTAAGGCCAAAATACAAATAGCGGGCACACTACGCTTTATATGCAATAACATGTATTGGCGTTCCGCCGCGGAAGTTCGGCGACGGAATTTCCGTCTAGTGTGGCAAAGGCCTTAGAGTCTGACATTCCATTCCGCTCCGCCCAGAGCGGAAAGAGTAATTTGCTGATGTCCCATCCTGTCCATGCACGCAACATCATTTTGATAGCACTCTCCTCGCGACTTCATTCGCGTGATTTTTCGTATCTTCTTTCTTACTCAGTGATAACGTAGCTTCCAATTTGCGAAGGAATTTTCAAAATCGGTTCAGTAGATCCAGAGATAACCTTCTAAAACCTCACAAACTCACAATCTTTACCTCTTTACTATAATAGTGGCTGATAAATTGTAATACTTACTTAATTAAAATTCTTTTAGGATTTATTTAATTTATAGAAGTAATGTCTGTTAGAGCTACAAACAAATAAATATCTTCTTTTAGAAGGACGTCGCAAAATTGCACCTTTAAAGGGACACAAAATACAAAAGATTGGGAATCCTTGCCCTAAACGAATAAGCCAGCCATCATGAGTCCACTCTCATAATGTTGAGATTTATCATTATGATTTTGTATGATAATGACATAGTCAAATCGGCGAGCTAATAACTGGTGGATAGTGTGCTAGTACATTATTAGCGAATGGCGGTCTTACTCATACCAGAGTTACTTATCAGAAGATCTGAAGAAGTCAACCTCCGAGCAATTAGGTACCTATTACACTAGTTGAACTAGTCCTGCTTGAATTTCAATAATTCAGAACGTGAACCAACAAATAGTTACATAATAAGCTTATTGTCATTTCGCTCTAACTTCGTAAACCAAAATTACCTTTAAAATCTCTTCATAAAACAGTTAATAACTGCCAGCTACTAGTTAATAGCTCTATTTGACCGCGACCTAAAGTAGGTACCATTTCTTTGCTATAAATATTTTTGTCCCGTTGAGAATGTTTGCGTAGAGATAAGCATTGAGTCCTGTCTGCGTGACTAATGTCACTGCTATTTATATTTGTATCGAGTGTAACGAGTAGAATAATGAACGATAAAGGCGATGATGCGCTAGGAATTCGGCCCAACTGCTAATGATCAATGTGAAGATACGCGGGAGGTTTGACTCTCAGTTTCATTTTAAACGCCGTGACAGTTATGTGCTTTCTCCTAGATTTGTAAATAAAGTGCGTGTAACATTAACATTTTACTTCAAATAGGTTACTCTCTTTACACTAAGACAGTAGGGTTAATCAAGTTTAAATTCTTTTGAAAGTACATTGTACACAAACCAAAGATAAACTATTTTAATTAATTGTGTGTCTTATGATTGGGTTACAATGAATCATCTGTAGAGTTTATTTTAAATATTTTTTAGCTGAATCATGCAATCATTCATTATGAATTAATTTAAAAAGTCGCTTTGATACACATTTTTTTAGTGTGTGTCAACGCTGCGTTGCTACTGAAATCGCTAGTGAGTTAGTGATGCATGCATCTTGGTGCACTTTCGTTGGGTAATGCTATTTTCGGCGGCAGTTTAAATTTATTTTAAGCCTGTGCCCAGCACCGTGACCCACTGACGTGCTTTGTATTCCAATTTAGTTCCTTCTCGTACCTGACTTGTTTATTTTTATAATTCGTATAATGTGACATTCAGAACAATAGTTTCGAAAATTAAAAATTTAATACTTGAAAATACTCGTTCTAATCACAATCATACACAAAACACAACACAAATAGGATTTACAAAAAGAAAACAAGTTCGATAGCGCAAGACTAAACAGGTTCAAGTTCATTTTACAGGAGATATTACGCAACTATCCCATTTTTTTTTTTGCAGTAAAATGTTTCCTGTCCTTTAGTTATTGAAGCCTCTGCGTTAAGAAGACGCCTGTACGAACAACCGCTCAATATAGTCACAAAGCCGATGTCATGATTAACTCTTGGATATCGGAATTGATGTAGTTTGGTAGTGATGTGCTGAATGATGTTGATTACTTATGTTACATAATTATTTTATGTTTGAATAGGCCATCAACCAGCATGGGTGCTAAGCAGAGCAAGCGCTCGGTGGACATAAGCGGCAAGGAGGCGGAGGGTGCTGGCGAAGTAGCTGTTGCGGGCGCCGGGGGTGAAGGTAGAGTTGAGCAGCTCGCAGACGCCGATGCGCTCAAACCACAGATCAACGGAGACGCGCACATACACGAACCAACGGTAATTATTATTACACATTTTATGTGTAGGGTGTAGGTAATACACAAGTAAATAACTTAGGGTATCTATTAATTTGATTATATTTGGTTGGCCTAATTATGTTAAATTATTCACAATCACAAGACAGTAAATTTGTTAACACTACACTTAACCCTATAGTCAATATTGTCATTTTAACAAGCTTTTATTTACTTTTTATAAACGTTTTCTCCTTTTTACTCTGATTACTCTAGTCAATTTATGCGTCTTGTCTATTTAATTATAGGACAAACAGAAGGACATTGACAGTGGCACACCAGAAAATGAAAAAGATGCTACCACAGAGAAAGAAGCAAAACTAAATGAAGAGGAAAAAGAGGTGGCTCCCTTGACAAACGGCGAAAGTGAGCAAAAAGTAGAGAACGGAGAATCTACGCCTACTCCTGAAGACGGCAAGAAACCTAAGAAGGAGAAGGTGCTTAAATTTAAATAACATTGTTCTATTTAGTTGATTTCCAATTGTATGTGTGCTTATTTACTGCTTGCCTTAATCATGCATAATATGGGCAGGTCAAGAAGAAATGGTCGCTCAGATCCATCAGTTTCAGCAGAAAAGATAAACCCAAACAAGAAAAGAAGCAAAAAGAAGAGGAACCTAAAACAAATGGTGAATCAGAGAAAGTGCCAGAGGAGGTATGTATTACTTTCTTTAGACATTCCGTATAGGTTGCGGTTCTGACCACAATGTAGATCGTTCAAGTGAATTTCTCATATTTTGTTACCTACTGACAAAGAAAATTAGTTGACAAACTTGTTTACTTTATATTCACTGTATGATGAATGTATTGAATAATTATTGTGATATGAATAATAATGTGATTGTTTATGATAGGTTAGAACTTTTTTACCTCGACTAAAGTAGCAGAAATAACAAAATAGGTAGCTAATTTACAGCAGAGACAAAAATAAAACTTGAAGTAAAAATTGAAATTTTGAGTAACCCCTGAAGGGTTAGTGCTCAATTCGAATGCAAATAACATCTTCAGAAATGCTTTGTAGGTGACTAGTATTATTTTGAGTAGTCGTAGTTAGTAGATAGTTCTGTGCCTTGTTTTAAAGTTTAAAATTATTTAATCATATAAACTACAAAATTCTCATCTAGTACAGTACCCGAGGGTAAGTAAGATAATCATCGGAATTTAAAAAGAAAGTCACACAGTTCTGATTATTATGAGTGACATGCTATAATAACGGCCGGTTTTAGTTTCATGCCGCTTTAGGCTGGGCGCAAACGTCCGGTTTCCGGATCGGGTTTCCGAATCAGGAGGCATGTATGTACGTACACACACATGCATAAATTACACATACATTCATTTGTTTTTTACATGTGTGTGTAATTTATGTATGTGTGTATGTACATACACGCCTCCTGATTCGGAAACCCGATCCGGAAACCGGACGTTTGCGCCCAGCCTAAAGGACGTCATACACCCATCTAACTGCAAACAGGACATCAACCTTCAGATAAAACTGAACTAAATTCCGAAGCTCCGTAGACACAGCGCGTACGCGCTAGAATCACCATTCTTTCAGTTTGACGGATTAGTTTCAAAGAGTGGCTGCTTGCCTCCCACCACGAATTTAAAATTATCTACCATTAATGAAAGAAATTACGAGTAAATCGAACTTCAGATTACCATATTATATTGAACTACCATCGGATACTACCAAAATACGAGTATCTGTCCACTCAAATATGTTTTGCCATATCACCACATTCAACTCTATTTGCTAACTCTGACATCTGGATATTAAACTAAAAGGTTTTTGTATTCAATTGTCATGTGCCATATATTTAGCGAGTACAATATGTGGCATAGCTTAGCAATATTGTTTTTAGGACATAAAAGTCATTGACCTTAATAAAGAATATTAATTATGTGAAATCTCGCACACACGTGCGTCTAATTGATACGAGGGCGTTTTGAATCCACATGGTATGAGCCTGTATCGTAAATTTTTGCCATAGTACTCCACGGTAATTAAAAAAAATCAAACGGATTGTGTTGAAATAACATTTCGTATTAATTAAAGCTCTTTGAAATGGATATGTTCCTGAGGAGCACTACCACCATATCTAGGTATATTTTCCGCAACACAGGTTGATCGAAACTAAAATTGACCTAATCAGTTTTTTTTAATCTTCAGAATACCCAAAATGACGAAAGCCGGAGACGCTAAAGATCACGTTGTTTTAATACTGGAGACCATAGACGTTTATTCTATTCTATGTTTGTTCTTTTTGAAAATTGTAAAGTGGATCCCTGAACACGGGATCCTTTGGATTATCAATCAATCAATCAATCATTTATTTTGTAAAACATAGGTATGGTTACAGATCATAGTATTTTGGCAAAATATGTTATTATATTTTAGGTGTTCTCTCATCACCCTGCACCTACTCGGCTATTATCTTTTTGTGCTGCATAAATGTTTGTCCGAAAACGCTCTGGGCTCTACCAAACAATGACTGAAGAAAGGGGCAGCTAATTCTTTTAACACCACTTCACCACTGCTAGAAGTAAATCTACCGAATAAAAATCTAAATTTGCTGACAGGCAGCGTACTTCCTAAACCGCTGGATTTAGAAGCATTAAATTCTTGACCTGAGGATGATCAAGAATTTAATCAAATGCAATGTGTGGAAAATTGTCTATTTTGCCGACAAGAAATCCTATCAGGTACAAGTCTCGTAATAAAGTAAGGCCTGCTTGCACCATTAGTCACAACAAACATTTACGCCAAACGTATTTAAGGCGCTTCCCCGACCAAAACCTTGTTTTTAGTTGTTATTCAGAGGCTATTATCTCATTAAATAAGGGAAATAAACGACATCTAAAAGCACATTATTAATGTTTGATATCTTATCATCACATTGCACGTTTTAATTTTTTTATATGTGTTAAAAATACATTTAAGTCCTTGCAAAATAATGACTAAAATTATTATGCTTCTTTTGCTTAATGCAACTTGCTATTAATTTGAGAATTGCACTAATCATTAGATAATAAAATCTAAATAATACACGTTTTATTTTATTTTAAAAGCTCGCTTTGTTTTTTTTTATTAATATAATATGTAAAAAATATGCTTAAGGTTATGGTCAGGGAAGCGCCTTAAAATAACAGTGTCAATGTCTGTCAACTTCTAATAATTAAGGGATGCAGTCATATTTTACATACGTGTTACATACGCGATATGTAAATATTAAGGATCAGTGTTCACAGACATACTCGCGTCTATAACCCTGAAACATAAAATATAAAACTAAAAACAAGTTCAGCGTATTTATTATTATATTATTTATTTTTCTCATAAAAGTATTGAATTGTTGAAGATTAACAACATGAACATGCGATGAACATGTGTTTTTATTTTTTAATTTCTCAAAACCTAAAAAAGATTAAAGTCTAGACAAAAACAGTTTTACTGTCGATCTAATGTCATAGTATGTATATATGTATTATATAAGTGTATAAGTACATAATTCTATTGTAATCTACAATAACCGTTCTGGGTAACAAGGATAAAAGAATAACTAGCACTAATAGGTACTATCAAAACTAACAAATTAAATGAAATCGTGTTATTTCTGTGATAACTTTAGAATAATATTAATTTTTGTATTTTTTTTTAATAGTAGTCAAATACCAAATACTTAAAAAAAATAAAAAATAGGTCCAAGACGTCTTTAGATGACTTGCATCTTTTTACATTTCAACAAACATTACTTTCCATCCAAAGGTATTATAAAGTAATTTTGTAAAACTAAAAATGGTGCAAGTATTATTTTACTTTTTGCGGAGCGACCTTGCGCCTGCGGTCAGACCTATTAGAAACCAACGATTTCTATGACAAGTAACTATTGCGCCGTAGTGCATTGCACCCAAACTGGCGCAGAGCGAGGAACAATGCGCATTATAATTCAAAGTGTAGCTATATCCGTGCTAACCAAACGTGAACCGCCATTGTCGACGGCGATATCGCTCTATTAGTGATAATTTTAATTCATTGACTTTTGTGACGGAAAGGTTGTGTTATCATCACAGATATAGATAGACATAGATAACGCGAGAGCAACTACTTCGCGTGCCTAGCTTACGTACAATAATCGTAAGTGGCCAATTTCGCGCTCAGTCTGCATCGGAGCATAGCGCTAGTCGGACGTCAGTTAAAAATATTAAAATGGTTAATTGTGCTGTTATAAATTGTAAAAACTGTACAAATGCGAGGAGAAAAAATAAAGTAAACGTTTCCTTCCATCGGTAAGTCATTTTATGATTAATATTATGCGTAATTAATTTAAAAAACAATTCTTTTTAATCGAATACCCTCAGTAATACCTGGTAATACCAAATTTGAGAAAAACAAAACGTTCCTATTACATTGCAGCTTTTACTTGGAGCGGTCGATGAGACGTTTTGTTTTAACAAGTAATGAATATCGAAACAAGCGATACTATCGTATATCGTTTCGGTTTTGTAGTACAGGGACTTTTATCATTTTTCTGTCAATTTTAGCGATTAGTGCTGTTCATCATATGCAACACAAATCGATTCTCAAGAATCGATTTCGGAAACAGAGGAATGATTTTGTATTATATAAGTACTTTGTAGACAATTTTAATAAATAATCGTAACGTTTCGTGATTTTTTTAGTTTTCCACATGAACCCAATTTAAAACAAAAATGGATTGAGGCGACGGGAAACAAAGATTGGTTCCCAACAAAGCATAGCACTATTTGTTCAATACATTTTGAGGAAGCAAGCTTTGTGGAAGGGAAAAAGTTTTCGTAGCTCATGTAATTTTGGATCTATTTTGATTTTAATATAACGTATTTTACATGCTTTTCGTTTTGCTTCTAAAATTTCTTCTCTGGATTTTGTCTTTGTTTCCGACATTTTGATAGTCTACAACAATCACAAGAAATAATTAGGGAAATACTTACAATTTTGTAAAAAATATATACTCCTAACTGCCTTATAAGCAGATCAGGAATTTTATTTTGTCATTCATTTTTCTGTTTATCTCATTCCTCTGTATATCTCATTACTCTGTCATAAAATCGATTCATAAATCGATTTAAATTATGTTATTATTATTATTATATTTTTATTATTTATATTATTATTGTTATTGTTGTTATTATTATATGTTATTAAAAAATTATGGCAAAGGTATCCAAAAACTAGCACGTCGTCGGAACGCAAGCGCTCGAGCACGCAACCTCTCACTACAAAGACTTTCAGCGTACTGCTGACCGGGTGAGCCGCTGGCGCATGGCGGGGGGTAGGACGAGGGGGGCGCCGCCGTTGAATCGATTTGATTTTCCCATCACTAAATAGTGCTTGTGACGTCATAATAGGTAGTCAAAAAATGGCACGCTTGGTTTTCATACAGATCGTGATACTTGCGTTATCTATGTCTATCTATATCTGTGGTTATCATACGGTTCAATACTACATAACAGAGTTTGTATGAATATTATGTAGTATTGAATCGTATACTAACACCACCAACTTTTAAACACGACATTAATTGATGTTTTTTTTTTTCGAATATAGTTACTAACTTTTAAAGTTTAGCGAATATCTAATCTATATACTTCTTCTATACTAAACTCACGACGATCTAAGAAGTCCGATTTGACGTTTCTCATACGTAATAAATTGAAAAATCAAATTCATAATCTTGAATTTGCTATGTTACCCATACTCTTAACAACGAGTATCACTTGTAAACATCAAGTTTAACTTAATATTGAAAAAATACACTCACAAACACGAATTAATTGCTGATTTAAATTTTGACAATGTCATGTTTTGGTTTGGTTGCCGTAGTGTTGTGACCGTTAAAAGCCGTTTTTTGACCGAATAAAATTGATTTAATGAAAAATCGTTATTTTTACGAAAATTACGTTTAAGAAAGAGATAAATGTACAGTTAAGTACTGTATTATTAAATATTGAAACATTTAAAAACAAAATCTGATCACATTTTTTTAGCTTTATATTATATAATATATAATATTTTAATATTTCAAGAAATAATGTGGTTAAAAAGCCCAGATGAGGTATTTAAAAAAAAAGATCAGTTTTAAGCAATCTAAATACAGTAGTCGATTACAAACTAAGTATTTTAAATCGATAAGTCTTAAGAATCTGATTTCAAAGCAACCGAATTTTTTGTTCCCCTCACTACACACTGTATTGTAATAGCTGTCAAATCGGACTTCTTAGGATGTCGCGTATACACTGTAACAAAAACCCTGTCCGATCAGTGTTGCCGTTGATCAGTTTTTACCCGACTACGGCAAAGCCAAAAGGAGGGTTATGATTTTGACGGTATGTATGTATGTATGTATGTTTTTATGTTTTATTTTAATTTATACTTCTTTCTTCTTTTTTTTTTCACTGTGGAAAAATAATAATCTCAAATCCATTAAATGGTTACATAAATGAGTACGCAGTACGATGCCGAATAATACCCTTAAGGATCCGACAGGGTTTTTGTTACAGGCTGTATAATATAATGAAGCTGGCTTGCTGACAGCTCGGACAGTGTCCAAATTGACACAATCATTTTAATTTCAATATATTTTTACTGACAATTCGTACACTTTTTGATTGAAGCGTTTTAGTACAGTCGTATAAAAATGTTTAAAGATAAATACATACTAATGAGTACGCAGTACGATGCCGAATAATACCCTTAAGGATCCGACAGGGTTTTTGTTACAGGCTGTATAATATAATGAAGCTGGCTTGCTGACAGCTCGGACAGTGTCCAAATTGACACAATCATTTTAATTTCAATATATTTTTACTGACAATTCGGACACTTTTTGATTGAAGCGTTTTAGTACAGTCGTATAAAAATGTTTAAAGATAAATACATACTACTATTTTAGAGTAGCGGCATCTTTCGGGAATAACAACAAGTAGAAGAACATAGGGCACAGGGAGCTTAGGACACCCCGACACGGATAGGTCAGGTTCGAATGGTATAACGGGAGCTAGATTGAGCGAGCAAACTTAGCTTCCGTCATGGCATTCTTATTAGGTTCCTTTTAACCCTTTTTTTAAGGATCTGTAATCATCAAATGACTTCTTCCGCTCTGGGCGAGGCGGAAGAGAGTGTGAGACTCTTACTCTGACTAAAAGCCATCCGTGCTGAACATACAGTTCAAAAATGTACCCCCTTATTACACGACTGCCAAGGCGCGTATCTATGTATGTGGGTTTGTAATATTATTTATTAAAAACGGCTGCTTTCATCCGGTCGGTCCTAAAATCCGGTTAAAAACTGTTTTTTTTTTAAACCATGGGCTGGGCGGAGGACGGATTTCTACAATTCAGGTAACGTTGAATTTTTTTTAACTGACTGTGCAAAGCAGCTTTTTTATTGGTGTTCGAATCATCAGTGAACAAAATATCGATTCGGACAGTGTGTGTGACCGAATAATTGTGTCCGAGTTGTCAGCAAGCCATAAGCTGATGAGTTTTTTGTTCGCATGAACGCGCTAATTTCTGATACTGCCAGTCTGATTAGAAAAAGACTTTTTGTATATGATAGCCTGATTCATGACGAATAGTATTAGGTTACGATATAACATCACACTACGACAATAAGAGCGTTGCAGTAACAAGACTTTAGGTACGTCTTAACGCGAATGAAAAATAACCACCAGTGGAGTATTAAAGTAGAACCGTTAAGTTTGAACAAGTTTGTTATAGCGGGCGGGGGCGCCGCTGGCGCACTATCTCTAAAGTGGCGCGGTTAGAGTTAGTCGTCTAAAATGGCTCAGTAGTATTAGATATTAGCAATCAATAGAAATTATCTTAAAAATATCTATTATGACAGCCGACAGGTACGCGACCGTTAAGAATACATTATAATAATAATTTACATAATATAACCGTAATAATCTATGCAAAAATGTATTATTACAATCACATTTCTACACTAGGTAATAGCGTGTCAGTAAAGGAAACTGACCCATCCCTTGTTATGTCAATGCACTATTCAGTCATCGTATTATGAAAATACAACGGATGGACCGCGCCGTGGACGAGTCTCCGCCCGGCCGCCGCCGCCGACGTCATTTAATAAACATGCAATCTGAGCTCTATAAGTTCATTATGTTTCCTTTACCAGTAGTCAGTTTTGATACCTACAAGCATCCAGAATACGATGCATTGTTCACGCGGTGTAGCATTTTGTTACAGATTTAACTGACACAATACAAAACTTATTAAAATTATCACCAACTTTCTTATAAATAAGTAAATTATGAATAAATGAGTACCGCAATTTGAACTACAATGCAGACGAAGATATTTTTTGTCTCTAATCGCTCTAATCTCTGGAATTACCTACCACAAAATCTTTGTATGATAAAAATCTGGTATATGATAGCCAGTTCACGAGGAATAGTGTAGGCTATAATAACATCACGGTGCGACCCACGGGAGCGGAGCGGGGTACCCTAAAACGTAACTTAACACGGATGTAAAAAACTACGCGTCAGAGTCACTGGGAGTAGCTAGTGCTGTGATATAAAATGAAGATTGATAATAGCGATTTAATTTTAATTTAAAAAAGTTAAAAATGTGAAATAAATATGGAATATTGGTCATAATGTAAACAGCTTTTAAAGATGATAGTTTCTGATTACTATATGCCTCTATAAAGCCCCAGTCATGGTCCTTTAGTAAATCAGTACTTGGGAGGGTCATGGGCATGTCTTATAAAAAACATCAAAAGCAAGTAAGCAGAAGGAAAAGCTGTTTGCCGACCTCCTACGATTCAGTCTTGCAACCCGTCCGGACTCTGTACCTCCCGCCCACGTGTGCTTCGCAAAACCTGCCTATGACTGCTAATTTTATTTTGCACTTGCAAACTCCACAAACTTGTTTCACAATGCCTCCGTCCTTGCGTCATCACCTCGCCAATCGATGCTAGTTACTGACAAAATGTACCAAAGTACGTTAAATAAAACAATATGGGAAATGCACAATGCTTCAATTCAGTTAAGTGATATTTTTCGATGGTATTATTTCTGAAGTCTGTTTCTTGTTTTAATGTTGGACGCTGTCCATCAGGTTAAATAAAAATGGGCACTTGCATAAACTTATCTCAAAAGTGGGTGAAGCATGCTTGAAATGTTGCTACAACATAGCAATCATTATGTTGTCGCTAAGTATGATCCAAATTCCATCCATCGATATTTACCGGCACCAAAAACACTGATTGAATGAAAACTTTTCCTTAAACATAAGTGTCAGCTGTATCGATGGCGATGGTGGGTGAACTGGGTACCAACCCGTTAATTTTAAATAATTATTTCGTGTACCTACACAGTTCCGTTAGATTAAGATATCATATAAAGTGCAATGGGGTGTAGTATAGTGCGAAAGATGAAACATATTAGTTTGTTTTTATCTAGTATTAGCGTCTTTGGTTCGTCTTTGGTTAGGGTGAAGAACTGCCATTTGCTAGGCGGAGACAGAAAGCATAATGCGATAGCACGCGGCGGAATCCTCGAGGCGATCGCATTATGCTTTCTGTCTCCGCCTAGCAAATGGCAGTTCTAAGCGACAGAAAGAGAAAGGGCGACGGAAAAAGGCGATTCCGTGCTGCCAGATGAGGTCCAACCCTTATTGCTCCGCATCTGTAGGTCGTAACGTGATGTGCCTATAGGTACAGTCGGTTATAGCTGTTGCTTGACCCACCTAACTGGGTCACTAGCCAGTTAGGTGGGTCAAGCAACAACTGAAACCGACTTTACTATTCCTCATAATTCTAGCTATAATATACAAAAAGAATATTTTTAATCTAACTGGCAGTTCTAGAGATTAGTGCGATTGATCAAACAAAAGACTCTTCAGCTTTATTGTATTTGTATAGATATAACCCAGTACGTAATAATAAACTACCCGCTTGTAAGCTACAATCGGTGCCAAGAAAGGGCGTTCAACCTGTGATAGCAACATTTTCTGATGTATTATTGACACTAGTAGAGCATCTCATCTGTACCTACAGTCACTGTTATTTATTGTCATGCAAATTTTTGTGGTTCGCCGCCGCCATTCCAGTCACAATATTCTGTGAAGAGCTCACAGAATGATACCTGTGATTTGCGATAGCAATCTCTACTTAGTATAAAACAAAGTCGATTCCCGTCGTCTGTCCTTCTGTACGCTTAGATCTTTTAAACTACGCAACGGATCTTATTGCGGTTTTCAGTGTACCTACGTTGTACAGTATGCGTTGAGCATTTAATGTAGATCAAAATTGCCTTTTAAAGCATGTTATAAAAATGAATATCTTTGAAGATATCACATATTTAAAATTTTAATCGGAAATGGGCGATCGGCCCGGTACAGGCCATATGTGTTACATTGTATAGTTAGTTACACGAACTCCGTCACATACACTGTGCACCCGTGCAAAGCTGAGGTGGGTCGGTAGTTATTTTTAAATTAGGTGTATTTTTTTTACAATTAATTTGTACTGGTTCTTTATGAAAGTATAATTCAACTAGAGACTGATTTTTGAAATATATACCTACATGGCTATGTCTGGGCACGCAGGAGGCGATTCTGAACTACATGTTCCTCAATTTCAAAACTAAACAATCATCATTTATTACGTATTATGCCCGTGACTTCGGTCGCGTGAATGTCAATTTTCACAAGGTTTTTTATTTCCGCGGTATTCTTTACCTAAAATAAAATATCCTAAGTTGAGTGTAATTAACCGGAACAAACAGCCAGCTGTTATTTTGTACATTACAAAAGGATACTTCAATTTTTAACCGACTTCAAAAACTACATAATAGGTAATAACTAGTTTTGAAAGTTGGTGGCAGTACATAACAACAAACAGAACCAAAGCCGCCGACTTCCAACACTACCATGTCGGTAGTGTTCCGAGGTTACGAGCTATGGTCCAGTACAAAAAAAAATCGCAATGATGGGAAGAACATGACTTAGCTTCCGAGTGTATTTTTACCCGTTATAAACTGGATGAGCCTAATTAACTGTCAAAATAAAAGAGCTGAACTGAACGTGCGGTGTTTCAGAGCGGAAAATCATTACCATGGCCAGATGCCCATGATTGTGATTGTGAGGCATTTAGTGACTCATTTTTATCGTCACATAGGTACTTTACCGTTACATGGCGAATAAAGCAATACTATGTCTGCATTAAACTGCCGTGACTGGTGCCCCCAAAGATACATCACTTGACGACAATGAATAACAATCAATCACATCCGCTTAGAAATCCATTGTTGGACTTTATAAAGATTTTGATAAACCCAAGCTTTCATATTCTGACTTGCCCAATAAAGGCCAGTTAGGCAGTTATTTAGCTAATCCACGACACATTTTATTTTTGGATTATGTACTCCATAGCTTAATTGTTTTTTCACTCAATTATACACTCAATTTCACTTAATATCGTTATTAGTGATGCTATTGACTGGAGTAAGACTAGGTATAGAAAATACGTAACGTATTTTTATGTTTTACTAATGTTATAGTTCAGGTACTAGAAAAACGAGTTTATTTATTTATTTAAACTTTATGCAACAAAAGTACAAAGGCGGACTTAATGAGTTCTTTTTTTCTTATTAGTTTTCATCAAAATCGACTCTTAAGACTACATTGAGAATTTTGTTTTGCTATCTATGTATTTGGCCATCCGCGTCCATACGTAAAATGCTTAGTTAGTTTAGTTAATTAACCTGCCCCATGTTTTGTAATTTTTTATTTTATCACGCGTGAGGTGTAAACTATGTGACTTGTATTATTGAAATATTCTATTGAGTGAGCAAACTAGTATAAACTGGGCTAGTACTAGCTGCCAGCCGAGTTGTATCTATCTACATTAGTAAGACGGCCTTGCGTACAGGTATCGTATTGGTATTATCTGCCACAACCCTGCGGTTGAATATCAAAATGTAATAAAATATTATAGCTTATTCATTGTTAATATTGATATAATATATAGTATTTTTTTTTCAAATTTAAATTCTTGTGATGAATGATGTATTTATTTGGATAAGGATATCATGTTTAAAAAAACACCTTCGGAAATAATGCATTATTTTAGAGCCATTACGATAAAAAAGGTTGTAAGTCAACCTTAAACGCTAGACATGATAATAATGCTCCCGCGGATCCGCGGATGCTCCAGGGGATCGATTCCGTCATACATGATTTTAACCACAGCGTACGCAACTAAAGCTTTCAAAACGAATATTTTTTCCCGATTTTGCAATATCCTCCATTGGTACTCTGCTTCTTTTGGTTGTAGCGTGATGTTGTGTAGCCTATGAGCCCCTCGATAAATGGACTATCCAACACAAAAATATTTTTTCAATTCGAATCAGCATTTCCTGAGATTAGCGTGTTTAACCAAATAATCAAATTATTCAGCTTTATAATATTAGTAAGTATAGATAATTTTATAAACTATCACCAAATGTATAAAAATAAGATACAAAGAATGTTGCTTTTTTAAGCCGCAGTCACAAGTCATTTACAATAATCCATGTACAGTCAGCTACAAAAGTCGATTAACAACGTTGCTTTTTTATATCATTTAAACAGACACTAAACACATAATTTACTGGTTTTCTGAATTTCAGGTAATAGCTTAGGGTTTATTACATCTTAATTTTATGTTCATTGAGTTTTATTTTTAATATTGTACTTAATAATTAGGATTTAAAAATCACAAATGTTAATCGACTTTTGTAGCTGACTGTACCTAGTTGGATTAATCCGAATTGAAAAAATATTTTTGAATTTGATAGCCAGATTTATGTTGAATAAATAGTATATAATCAATACATAGTTCTTTGTATACACATCAAAAGTGTCTAGGGATCAACATCCCTAACAAATGTTAGGGATGTTGATCCCTAGACACTTTTGATGTGTGTATTTGTATGTTTGTAAATTGCATGTGGTATCCAACACAATGTAAATTGTTCTACGAATAAATGAAATATAACCATAGACGCTAAAACATAAATGTGAAAGTAATTCTGTCTTCGTCTGTTTGTTACTTTATCACGGCGAAATCATTGAACCAAGCGTAATGAAATTTGACAAAGAGGTTGCTTGAATTCTGGATAAGGACATTCCGCGGCTGTGTCTGCATCCGCGTTAACCGACATTCATGTAGACGGAAGTCTCTGGCAAAACTTAATTAAGCATAATTAGACGAAATTTAATAATTGTTGTTGCATTAAGTAGTTAGACAACCCTCGCTGTCTGCAATATCATATGTCTTTGATCATGAGCAATGAAGGGAGACTACGTATTTAAAAATGTGAGCCAATCTTCCGTTACAGAGTGTAGTACTATAAATAATATTGCATTTGTTAATCTCCCTTCAGTCTCAGATCAGATTTGACGGGTTTAACGTCGTTGTTGTAGCTATGGCCGATGATAAGGTACTAATAATCGTGTTATTATAATTTTTGATAGAAATATAACATCATGATTGCACAAACCATGATTATAAATAGATACTACAAAATATTTTATTAATTTATGGGTATTCTTAACTGTATTTTTGCTTTTTGTAGGCCGCCGAAGTCGCTCCCGAACCTGCTGTTGTCGAAGCAGCAGAAGAAGCCAAGACTGAAAGTGATGTTAAAGAGGAGGAAACGCCGAAAACCGTCGTGACGGAAGTGATCACTAATGGAAGCACCACACCTGAGTCTCCGAAGGAAGAAAGCCCTGCAACCGAAGAGCCATCCGCTCCTAGCCCTAACATCGACAGGCCTGAGCCTCAGCCTGAAACACAGCCGGAACAGTTACCTGTCAATGGGCTGTCCTTAGAAGCACCTGCCAAGGAAATTGTTAAGGAAGAAACAAATTATCAGAGTAAAGAAGAACCCACCGCTGTTACGACAGAGATTGTACCTGAAATTCCCGTCATAAAAGAGGTTTGTGTTGAACAAATGCCTTTGATAGATTCCACGCCTCCACCACTCCCCGCGAATCCTCCTCCTTCATCTGTGGCATCCTTTGCTGCCACCACAATGGCACCAGAATCGACAGACGCTTCGCTAGCTAACACCGCTGATAACGCAATTCCACCACCAACTTCTGATCCAATTGCAAATGATACACTAGATGAACTTCCCTCTAAGTCCGACAACGAATTAACCGATACCCAAACTGTTAGTAATGAACTTCCCTCCCCCGTGAAAGAAGTTATCGAAGATATTTCAGTTCCTATTGCTCAAATTGAAGACAACTCTGAAAATGAGAAAACAGTGAATGCAGTCCCTCCAGAGGGTACTCCTGAAGTCGAAAATGTAAAAACTGATAGTGTAATAATTGAAGAAACAACAACAACAATTAAACAGGAACTCGATAACAAAGAAATACCAGAAAATACTGATATTGAAATTCCTGTACTTCCATCTGAGGACTTCGAAGTACAAGAGGATAAAAACGATATATTGAATGATACTGAAGATTTACCGTCCCCTCCGTCTCCGATATCTGATAATGTTGATGTTATTAGCGCTGAAAACAATGCAGTCGAAGAAAACGTCGATAATACCCAAGCTACGATTCTTGAAACAAGAGAGATTGAAGTAGTTGCGAATCACATATCTGATGCCGAGAAAACGGCTGCTCCCGAAAAAGCAGTTATTCAAATCTCGGAACAAAATTTGAAGGTTAAATCCATAAACTCGCAGGATAACCTAATTGAAACACTAGAGTGTAATGGCAACATCGAGGAAAAGGAAACATCTGAAATAATGCCACCTACCGAATTCAAGGAAAATAACATAGAACCCCTTAGGACGGCGACGACTCCCGATGACTCGTTGCCGCCGTCTTTATCGGAGGCGAACGAGTCGGCTCCGGCGGCGGGTGTGACTAGCAATGACGCGTCCGAGTCGTTCCCGCTGCCGCCCAGCGAGCTGTGCCGCTCGGAGTCCGAGCCGTCGCCGCCCGCCTCGCTCGCCGAGCCGGAGCCGGCGGCGAACACGCCACAGGTGAATACTGACCGGAACCTCTTGTTTTGTAGTGGAATAGTTCTGTAATATAAGCAGCGTTTGAGTCACCCCGTTAACAGATCTCGTATTTAGTTTCATGTGCATTTCTTTACCAGCATGAGTGTACCGTTAATCACCAGGAGAATTTAATAATTGTGATCAATCTGACACTGTAATGAATACAGCCAGTGGCTGCGTTTCTGTCCTATCCCCTTCCTACAAGCTTGAAACTGTGATATAGATACGGCAGGCTATGCTATCATTTTAGTAAACTATAGCATGGACACGTAAAATAAGCTTTAGTGCTAACACGTCATGTCATATTTTATTAATATCATATTTTCTATCATTTTCTTAAGTCTTATCATTTTAATTCAGATAATTTGGCTGTTTAATTTTCATCTCATTTACTTAATAATTGTTGTTTGAAGTGTTGCTCGTTGTAAGTTTCGAACTATTTTTTTTAATTGTATTAAACTACTAACCCTTGCTTCTGTTCTGTATCTCATTAGAATAAGTCAGTACGTCGCCAGCTCCGACGATGATATGAAAGCGTGGAGGCAATGCATTTGTTACCAAAAGTGTCGCGCCCAGCAGCCAGCTGTGAATGAAAGCAATGCTTTAAACGCGAAAACTATTAATTGTAATTGTTGTACCTACAAATTCCATTGAACAGACAGTTCCTTTATCAGAACAGTCAGAATGTTTTAGTGTTTCAAAAGCAATGCTTTCTTCAATCTGGCACCTACCTGATTTATATTGTCCTGCTATTCAAAAATAACAATCATTTAAGGCGTCCTTAAATGAGTTGCTATAACTACCGGTCGGCAAGCTAAAACCGCTCGTTTCGAGTCATTTGTGTCGTTAATCGTTTGTATCGGTGGCTGTATGAACCTATAAACTTTACAAAAAAAATTGCTGTTGCTACTACCAATTGGTTATAATTCTTGGCATGGAATATGGATTTACAAATCAGCGCTACTATTAACGTTGAATGATGATGGCACCGTGCGAACAACGAGCCCTTTTTACTGCGATTGGATTTTCAACGCTCGGCTCAGCGCCGAGAGTTGAACAGTGCGCTAGGGACTCAAAGCGCTCTGTTGGTTTCTCACCGCCGCGCCCGCCAGGATATAAAACACCAGTGCGCGGTAAATAAAGCTCCCGTGCTAACAACCGCGCTTACGTTACGTTATGATATAATAGCCTAAAGGCGCTCCCTCACCGGGAGCATTCGCGTGTAATGTAACGTTACAGAGTCGAGCATTACATCAGTGAGGGAGGAGAACTGAGCATTACAGCGCGCACCTTGTAAGATACAAAACGAGTTTACATCAGTGAAGGAGGAGAACCGAGCATTACAATGCGCACTTTGTAATAATACAATGTGTAATATTTTGATACAACGGAAACAACTAAATCAGAATACTCGCAAATTCAAATCTATACTAAATGTTACATTATACGCGAATGTTCGTCAGTCAGGGAGGTAGTATTGTAATGTAATGCTCCAAGTCGAATCTATATGTTACATTACACGCGAATGCTCCCGGTGAGGGAGCGCCTTAATAATAATTAATGTAAATTTATCTAAGCTATTTTTATAGTAATTTTTTAAATATTTACTTAGTTAATTTCATTTTAATAAATTGTTGCTTAATAAAAAAAAAAAAAACACGTGAATTTAGGCTTGGAGTGAAGGGCTGAAACTGAGGTTATATCTGGGTTAGCATGCTACCGAACTCTGTGCAGTAAATATGATTGTCATAATAATTGGGAATTACACACTACCAATGAATTGACGTACTTTTTACTTGTCAAAACGCGACTCCCCCACAGATTTTGTATGGTAATCATAAATTGTGACGTCACTTTTGCCAACTCAATCGATTAACTGATTTCAAAGCAACGAAAAACTTTATTTTACAGATAATTGAAAATTAATCCGTTTTTCAAGGCTGAAATAAAGTGTTTCTTAAGCGAAGTTATGTCTTGGAATTGTTGGGGAATAGTGTTTAATTCTCAACTGTATCCCTACTCATAACATATTAAAATTGTGTCATATTTCCAATAAAAAAAATGCATTTATATAATTTGCATAACTTTTTTTGCGTTCAATGTGTTGTAATCATTATGCGAAAAGTGAAAATAAAAATATTATTTATTACAGGACTCCCTCCCCGTATGTGACAAATTGGCAGAATTGATCCCGGAGGTCCCAGATGTGCCAGAACTCAAAACGGAAATGGTATGTTAAAAAGTATATACCGGCTACTTACTGTCTGAAAAAAGTCTCGGCGGTAGGTTAGGTAATCTCGCCGGTCAAAACGGCTGGACTGACAGGACTTTCACTAGACAATAGCTGATGTTATAAGAAGTAACTTTGGATACTTTTATTTAAAAATAATAGGGTTACGTGCAATAGAAAACCTCGTGATACCGACATTCACGCGAATGAAGTCGCATAAGCTAGTTTGATATACGATACTAATGTAACGTTAAATCTTTAATTGCAGGAGACGACGAGCGACGTGGCGGTGACCAACTAAGCACCACAAAAGATCACGACCCATCGTCCACGACACTCAACTGTGTCTAAAATGAGCCTTTAATTTATTTCGATTTAGTACTGTGGTGTATTGTCGAACTAAGTTCGGTCAATCATAATTTACATCGTCAAAATGTGGTTTTCAGTTCGGACGTGGCGTTTCGTATAGAATGATTATACCTACTATAAGTTTAGCGTGCTTTGCTTCTATAAAATTAAGATTTTATACATTTTATTCGCTAGAATCGAGTTTTTTATAATTATATTACATTAACAAAGTTATATTTAGACAGTATACGGTGCGATAAGTTGGTGCCATTATTACAGGGGTATAAGTTTGACGTCGTCAGGTGTCGCTCGCTCATGAATAACTATCGTGTTTCTACTCTTGCGCAGATAAATTATTATGTATGTGTCGTGTTTTCAGTAGCTATTTTGTTCATATCGACCTGAAGCATTACAGGTAAAGGTTTTAAACATTAGAAACATGTTTAAAATAAAATAAGGCCTAACAATAATAAAACCTATTTAGTTGAATTATTTTAATTAAATTGACTTTTTGTTATGTTTTGGCCGACGCAAATGACATTCTATTCGACTAGCATAAATTGGTAGTATGCATTGTGTACGACGCACTGTATCGAAACATTGTTCAAGTATCTACCTACACGGACAGTTTTATTTATTTTTGAATATGATACGTAGACCGGTCAATGATGTTGAGTGTCATCACTTTAGTAAATATAATTTGAAACATTATTTTATATTATGTATATATGAACACAGATGTCATTTACGAACTCTTAAAACATATTACATTATGTTAATAATCAAATTTGAATTAACTTGTAAATTGTTGAGTATGAGGGAATATGAAATCTCATTAGTTTATGCTATATTCATTGAATTTTATTTCTAGTTATATTAAGTTGTATAAAATTAGTCTGTCAAGCAGCTCTCTGTATTGCAAGCATTAATTCATTTAGTAAATGGCGGACAGATGCTTGGGTAAAATGATACAGTAAAATAATGAACATGTTTAGGCATTTTTCGTAAAGTAGCGTGTGTGGTTGTTGGATCTAAATTTAATGGATGAGAATGGATTTATTGTTTAAAATTGATATTCAGTGGCCAAGTTTGTGATTATTATACATTTTATAAACTTATACAGACATGATTATATTGTACTATTTAGAATTGTAGTAGGTATGTGTAACGAGTTAGTAAAGGCGGTGTGGTTATTATCAGCCGCTAATAGTAGATATAATATTGAATTCAACCTCATTCGTAAAATACAATTAGTTGACATAAGGTTTGATAAATTACTATACAATAATGTCATTTTCTAATACTATGTGCCCAGTAATCATAATTGATTTCAAGATAATTTTTGTAATTTTATACATTTTTTATGAAATTAAATGTGACACACACTGCACGATTGGGAGAGGTACTCCAGATATACATATTATAAACTGTAAATGTGAGTGAGACATTCCATATCAAGTGCAAACTAGATTGTTTGAGATTCTGTAATATTGCGTGCATGCACTCTTAAATTACTTCGTAAACTGTTACTGTCAAAACGATCTCATAATAAGCAAGTTGATCGTGTTAATTACATAAATACTGACACCAGCTATAAGATTCAACACTATGCTAGACGTGTTAAATATTATATTTGTAGTAAATTATAAGTACCAATTGCAATTAATTAATTTCTCCTAGAACTGATATGTACCTAGTTTCAATTGGGTTGCCATTTGATGTGTCCCCCAAACAGGTATTAAATTCAGTCACTTTGAAATTATCAGTATCATTCCTATTACTAAAATCACTTCCAAACATTTTCCAGTAGGTAGTAATTATGTTTTGTTTTAAGGATTTTCTTACTGCGGTAAGGGTAACCTAAAATTGACTGAGTTATGTATTTCAAGAAAATTAAACTGTTTGCTCATTATGCAACATGGAATTTGTATGATAATTATTGTAGCGAATTATGTTAATCCAATTATTGAAACTTAATGTTGATGTGTGAATGTCTCTAATCAATAAATATTAAAAAAGAAACCCTTTTTTTAATTATTTTACATCTTTATATTAGTTTTCTGTATAAAATCTTTATCAGCAACAGCAACACTAATCGCTAACAGAAAAGTATTTAAAAAACAAATATTGTTTTTAGATCTACTAAACATATTATGGATACCAAATCAGAAAAGTGAACTATAAGTGCCAAAACTACGTTAAGCGGGCACCCGTGCGGTTCCTTCTATACAAAAGTGCTCCGTCTGCGCGTCGCGGGGAGGCTGATTCCGCGCCCGCGCAACGTTTTGCCAGCCTCCGTGGGGCGGAAGCGTGGGTCCTGCCAGACGAGCTAACACGTACGGGCTAGTTCAGTCAATAAAGCTTGATTTCTAAGACGATGCGAGAAATATCGTGCGATTTGTCACCATTGCGGGACCGCGCGGCTGTCGTGTCAAAAGTGACCGATCATCGACGGAAACGTACAACATGCACGATATTTCTCGTAACATTTAGGCAGAGGTGTACCCATTAGTACACCCACATTTCGCCAGTTATGTTCCATGTAATAGGGGGCGAGCCTATTGCCATCAACCGGGCACAAATCCAGACTTCGAGGCTGCTACTGAGAAATTCCTGATCGAAAAACCCAATAACAGTGCCCTACCTGAGAATCGAACCCAAGATCTCATGCACAGCAGTCGCGCTTTGCGACTACTACTAGACCAACGAGACAGTCCCGACGACATTTGTCGCACCGTTTAATCCAGCTTTAACGCTATGTGGTACGTCCTGCACCACGTGGGGTTTTCTAAACCCTGATTATCATCGATGTAGAGTATGATACCTATGTTTTTGATCACAAAAAAGTAAGCCTCGGTCGCAAATTGGGATTGCTAAACATGAGGTCTTGGTCTTAATCGTATAACCTAATCTAAGCGTATAACGTATTATAATCTATGGTCTTTACTCGAGCGGATTAATGTAAGGGGGATACCTTGCACCCTGTTAAGAAGCTATGCCTCCACCATATAATTATATGCCCATATAGGGCATCGCGTCTAGGGCAGCTGATCAGAATAGCAAACTCGAGCGCGTCAGAGGCAGGGTTAATTACATGCAGAAAAGAGTGCATTGCAATAATCTAACGATTTGTGGTATAACGAAATATTTGCTACCTACCTACCCGTTAAGAAATGTATCAAAGAAAAAAGTGGTCAGCCATTCTGATGTCAGGTTGACTGACAACTTTAAATAAAATAGTTTTAGCGTTCTACTGATTGCGTTGTTAACCTCTGTAGTGTAGATATATAATACCGATGCCGCGATGGTACCTCAACATATATTTTTTACACAACTGTAGGATAAAAAGCTATTAACAAAAGCCATTAAAACGCCTGTACATCAATTATTTACTTGTTTTCTTCTGAGAATAATTGCTAACGATGTTTCTGCAGGCGCTTATAGTGGCTTATGAACAACTTTGATTATAAGTAGTGTTTACTGTTAAAACAAATAATATGGCTGCCAACCTCTGCCAACCAAAGTAAGTATATACAAGGTATACACCTAGTTTATTCTATAAGTAGCACGGATTATGCACAAGCTTTCTTGGTAGGTATTGAAACTGAATAATAAAAAACTAAATAACTTTTTAATTTATTTTATACTCTCTAAAGCATTTATAATTTTCAATAAAATGTCTTTATTGGTATCATACATAATTTTATACTGTTTCCCGTTTTTATTTAATGTAGACATCATTAACTGTAGTAGTGGGTATTTCAATGTTTTCATTTCACTGGTACCAAGGATATATTTCAAAAACCAATCAAAATTAACTACTGTGTCACAGTAACTACTGTTATAGTGATTCAAAGCTGCATGAATAACTTCAGACTTGTTTGTTTCTAATAATTCATAAAAGCATTTGATTTTTTCTTGAGGCCACCTCTTGCTGTCTATTACATCTTTAATTTTAAGCAAATCAAAATTACAATCGGAAACAATTGAGATTAAATCCTTTTTTGCCAATATAATAACATCAGGTTCTAAGTATGATCCTAGTGAGTCCGTAGATCTTTGATAATACAAATCCGTCAAGATATGGTGCGACACCTGAAACATTAATAGTAATAATGTTTGTATTTGTTTTTTTTTTTTCAAAACACATAATTAAGTACCTATCTATCTATTTCTTTATGACTGAATAGTTGCAATAACAAAGTGAGGATTCATAAAAATTCGAGATGGAGACAAATACAACAAATCAAAACCATGTAAATCAGTCCAGCTGTTTTAGAGTTTTAAGTGTTTGAACAACAAACCCAACTTTGTTTTATTTATATTAAAAAGAAGATTACAAAAACACCTTCCATAAAAAAAAAGGTAACTGCACCACTAGGCATTCATACTATTATTAGGATAAGAATGTTTGTTATGAATGACATGTCGATGAAGTTCTTAATTCATATCTTCATTTAGACCAGCCTTTCTCAAAGTGGGCGATAACGCCCCTTTGTGGGCGCTGCAGGCCTAAAGGAACATAGCCAGAAAAAAAATCGGGGTGTTGTGTAGAGGCTTGGAGAGCGATTTGTAATTTCATCTACTAGGTGGTTTTCAAGTAGGTGAAAAAATGGGGGCACTAGAAAATAATTTATTCTCAAATTGGGCAGTAGACAAAATAAGTTTGGGAACCCCTGTTTTAGATAATAACTAGTGCACAACTACATGTACTTCTATATTATTCTTTTTAAGGGTTTGAGGATAATTAACAAACATTTTACAAACTATTAATTTCCAGTTAGCTATTATTGTTATGTTCCGACTGCCCCATTAGTTTAATGGTAGCAAGGGTAACTGTTGGCCATGGGGGTCTTGGGTTCGTTTCCCAGGGTAGGCAGGGTTATTGGGTTATTCCATTAAGAATTTTTGAGTAGCCCAGTGTTTGGAACTTTGTAGTGTAACATCCTTATGCCTCATGTTGCATTCCATAGCTAGGGCTATGAGAGTAAAACAGAGAGAGATGTACATCTGTGTTTGCAGCACACTAATATTTCCTGCATACTTGGCAGTTTAGTCTCCTGTTGAGATTGGCTGCTATAACCAAAATTAGTCGGATCGGAAGAATATATTATGTCATGTACTTACAAATAAATTGGATTTACTTATTTTTTCCTTAGTTGGTTCTAAAAGATTTATAGCCTTGTTTGTTGCTATAATACTCAGGTAGGTACTTACATTTTGGAATGCTTCAAGTGGTTCTATTTTAAATACTGCATCCATTTATAAGTTTGTATGTATTCACAATTATTAATATGAATAAAAACTTTATCTTGTTGTCTGGAAATTGCTTGCTGTAGGCTTGAAATTTATATTTCAACTCCACTTTGGAGGCTTTTGTGGAAGAGACACCACAATTTTTCTTTACTATGAAAAACCATCAAACGCTGAAGATATTTATAGAATTTAGAAAGAAAACATCAAAAGAGATTACCACCTTCAATCTTCACAGTGGTCATGGATAAAAAAGTACTCTGTGGGTCATGGTGAAGGTGAATGTGTCAATGTGATATTCCAGATCTGTCATTTCGTCTATTATTGAAAAAAAAAAAACTACTTTTCTCTTGTTTATGATCAAGTGACAATGATTGACTACTGGGCCCTTACTATGACCTCTATAGCAGGGCAGAAGTTGCCCGGATATTGAACTGCCTCGCTATTTTGTACTATGACATCGTTATAGCAGGCCTGTAACAGGCCTGCTAAGTTAACGTTTACAAAACCGTTCACCTTTTTTTTTGTATAGACTTTCGTACTATGACGTGCTATTTGACAGCAGCAAAATGATAATGGAACGGCTGTAATGTCAAAATTAGCGATTGCTAAAAAGTTACTATGGGACTAGCTTTTTCAACATCGTTTTGTAATCTAAAATGATATTCGTGGCAACATGTTAGGTTTATATATGTAATAAGAGTTTTTAAAGTGGATGGTGAGAATTGTAAGCGAATTAAACCAGACTTTTTCATTTTTGTAGCTGTGTAACGAGTACGAAATATGTAAATAATAAAATTGAAGTGTGAAAATCGTATGGAAAAACATACCAACGGCGTTGCATTTGGGAAATAAATAACAATAATGAAGTTAATGACAGGGAATAAGAATCAATTAATATAGTTAAGAAGATATAACTTAAAATCATCAATGGTAACCAAAACCTATGAAAATACGTAATGTAAGTATAAATAAAAACCTACTCTACAAATCTACAATACTCAATTAATATTTGTATTTTACAGGCCTATCAAAAGATTTAGTCCCCCGTTTGTGCGAGGGTTTTGAACCTATAATGAAAATAATAAATCCTCCAAAGGCTTAGTGATCTAAGCAGAGACTAAGGTGAGTGTTATCAATTCATCAGATTTTCTATTGTGGAGCATAACTACACTAGTGTGTTTCTTGTGTATGTTCCTTGCTATTAAACATAATTTGCTGTGTATTAAAGTGACAATGAAAAACATCAGCAAGTAATCTTTTAATCCATTTATTTCAGGAGATTCTCGGTATTGACTCAGAAAAACAATAATGACATCAATTTTATTTGGAATGCAGAACCAGTCTCCAGAAGCCTTTTACACTGAGAAGCATAACAAGACCCAAAACATTATTGAGAGGACCATTGATGTACTAAAGGCTCGATTGAGATGTTGATTAGCCCATCGAGTGCTACATTTCCAATCACAAATGTTTTGCAAATGCATGTGTTTCTACACAACATAATGTAACACAGTAAATTTATGAAAATAAAACAATGACCAGTGGATGGTGAGAATTGTAAGCGAATGAAACCAGACTTTTTCATTTTTGTAGCTGTGTAACGAGTACGAAATATGTAAATACTTAATAAAATTGAAGTGTGAAAATCGTATGGAAAAACATACCAACGGTGTTGCATTTGGAAAATAGATAACAATAATGAAGTTAATGACAGGGAATAAGAATCAATTAATATAGGTAAGAAGATATAACTTAAAATCATCAATGGTAACCAAAACCTATGAAAATACGTAATGTAAGTATAAATAAAAACCTACTCTACAAATCTACAATACTCAATTAATATTTGTATTTTACAGGCCTATCAAAAGATGTAGTCCCCCGTTTGTGCGAGGGTTTTGAACCTATAATGAAAATAATAAATCCTCCAAAGGCTTAGTGATCTAAGCAGAGACTAAGGTGAGTGTTATCAATTCATCAGATTTTCTATTGTGGAGCATAACTACACTAGTGTGTTTCTTGTGTATGTTCCTTGCTATTAAACATAATTTGCTGTGTATTAAAGTGACAATGAAAAACATCAGCAAGTAATCTTTTAATCCATTTATTTCAGGAGATTCTCGGTATTGACTCAGAAAAACAATAATGACATCAATTTTATTTGGAATGCAGAACCAGTCTCCAGAAGCCTTTTACACTGAGAAGCATAACAAGACCCAAAACATTATTGAGAGAACCATTGATGTACTAAAGGCTCGATTGAGATGTTAATTAGCCCATCGAGTGCTACATTTCCAATCACAAATGTTTTGCAAATGCATGTGTTTCTACACAACATAATGTAACACAGTAAATTTATGAAAATAAAACAATGACCGCATCTAGTTTAAAAAAATGTGTTTAATTTTTACCTGTTTACAAATTAAGTTATTATCATTTATCACATGATACTTTCTTATGACTGACTGAAACATATATACATATAAGTAGGAACCCATATTATCCATATAAATTCAATGAAAGTTTACAAGAACAAAAACTGGTAACAGAGATGATTGCCTGCAGGAGCCATAAATTCATATGGTGTACTTTGTTGGTTTCTAATATGCAGGTATATGTATATAAAAACACATCATGAGTATTATTCTTTATTTTAATTTTCATCCTAAATACATAGGTATGTATAATGATTAATTAGTTAGGCTCTCCACTGGATGGAATTACTAGATATATTATTTTTCAGATTAGTAGACTAGGAGATGTCAAGAATACTGGGGCTCCGTTGCATTCCTGTAAAAAGGTTATGTTTCTTGGATTATGGGCATTGCGGTTCTTATATTTCGATATTTCAATAAATTCCTTTACTATAAATGTACCCATGTGTGTATTTTTGTAGGAACAACACAACAAAATACTTTTTTACAATAATTGTGACTGAAACAAAATTTACCAAAAGCACTCTATACTCTTATCGACTTTTAATGTCTAGTAGGGCTTCGAACATTATATATTACTTTTGTAAAAGGCTGTGAAAATCATTAAATTATTAATCAAGTGAAATGTTGTTTATATTTATGGGCTGACAGTTGATGAACGTAGGTACGTTCTGAATATCACATTGTATCTTTAAGAGTTAAAAAGGTTTTTTTTAACGTGAAACTTGTGCTTTTAGAGCTTTTAGATAATAAATCATGGTAAGTTGTAATACATAATCTTAGTTATAACGTGTATTTATCTAAGAAATTCAAGTTATGATCATTAAAAAAAAAACCGGTAATGTGTTAGAGAATTATATCGTAGTTTTTGAACGTTGTTTATTCACAACACTAAGACTAAACTTCATCATCAAAGCAGGCAGAGACAAGCATTGCCGTTCAATAATCGTTCACCTTTAATACGGTCATGGTACGATTTTTAGCGATTCCTAAGCAGGCCTGCTTTTGAATGGAAGTTGACTGACAGGCATTTGAACGTTTTCTTAAAAGGTGATGGTAAGCCCCCTGAAATAATTGCAGATAATTATTATGAAAAGCATTGGCAACAGTGGCCACACTGGCAACCAGCAGTCCAGCACTACTAGTCTATGGCAATGGCACTGACAGTGACAGCACAGGCACGTGTGACCATTTAAAAAAATGGTGATCTACTAAAATTATAATGTTGCCAGTACTAAATAATACCGGTATGGTAATTTATTATACTACTAGCTTTTGCCCGCGACTTCGTCCGCGTATATGTCGGTTATCGCGGACGCAGACGAAGTCGAATAAAAAGTAGCCTATGTCCTTTGTTGGGGTTCACACTTACCCTGTAAGTACCAAATTTCACACAAATCGGTTCAGTAGTTTAGGCGTGAAGAAAAGACAGACAGACAGAGTTACTTTCTCATTTATAATATTAGTTAGGATAAACATACAGAGGTAGAGGAATAATTTAATTAATCTTTATTGCTGTTTGGTTTTTTTACTTCTTGAGATAGTTTTTTTTGAGATATTGTCTATTAATTGTTGCGATTCTGCTCAAAAATGTCACTTTACACAAGGCGTGCTCATTATAATGTCGTTTGTTAACCATGACGATTCGTCGATGAGCTGACCTGAATAGGAGCAAAATCCTGAATATTCGTCATTGACGAATATTCAGGATTTTGCTCCTATTCAGGTCTATATTTCTGTCTGTCCGTATTTGAGCTTCATTATTCAGAGAACCAGCATTCACTCCTATACATGCACGATAACACTGAGACATAAATAAATTAAAAAAATCTGCGGTCCTTTTTATACTTACTTATTGCCACATCATTTAAAATTATACCAAAAGAGCTGGACTCGTTTGCGTCTTCAACTCTAAAGAGTTAGAGGGTATCCAGGGTCTGATGATGGAGCTGGAAGGTGGCAATAGGAACTCCGTTATAATACTAAATGACATAACTCCATCGAGTTTGGGCTCGTATGATTCGTTTTGACGAGTCCTTTGTCTTTACGTAGTAACCAGGGTCTGGAGATAGAACTGGAAGGGGCACCTTAGGAAGGAAGAAGAACCATAGGAAGTCCGTAATAAAACGACACACATCGAGTCTGGGCTCGTCGGAATAATTTTTTTAAGTAGGTATGTTCCCCGGTTACTCGAAGACGCCTAACCGATTTAGAAAATTCTTTTTTGTTTGAATGGTTATACTTTCCAGGTGGATTCATAGTGGCAGTAGTTAGGTGGTCGCAAATATTGTCATGATCTGATCATGAACTTCTAAGATGGAACTAAACTCCTCATGGGATCATAGCAGAACTGTCGTAACAAGTAAAATTGCATTGTTTATACGAGTAGTCGATGACTGACTGAAGGAAAAGAAGGAGGAGGTAAATTCACCCCTCCTACCACTTTCCTAAATTAACGACAAGAAATATTGCTCTAAAAAGTGAAAAATAAAATACTTTTTTACAAAAAAGAAAACCGCCTTCAAAAACTACAAAATAAAAAATAACTTGTAGTTTTGGAAGTCGATGGCAGTACTTAGCAAGAAACAAAACCAAAGCCGCCGACTTCCAAAACTAAAGTTATTTTGTAGTTTTTGAAGCCTTCCATTCCCGTTATGTTGGGAAGGACGAAAAAAATCCAAGATGGTGGTTAATCGTGTTCTATGTTACTTTTTTTAAATGTAAAACAGTTTTCGCTGTTGGTCATGGATCAAGTGGTATTATGGGTATTGTATACAACGTGTACCTAACGTTAAATGCGCAAAACCTCAGACACCCCAACTGATTTTAAAAAAAAATCATTAAAACAAAAGTAAAGGTTTTATGTGCTGATTTAGTTTTACTGGCAATTCTGATCGTTTCTTGCGTCTGCGACGACGCTCTATCGAGGGAGAAGTCGTCACCGGGCCGCTGCGCGCCGGATGGCTTGACCTACTAATAAATAGACACGGCAACGTTTTTAATGAAGAGTTTTTGAAAAATGTGACCTATATTCAAAAGTGGTTCAATTGATTCTGCTCGTTATTCTGATCAAACTATTATCAGGTTTTGCGCATTTAACGTTACACGTTGTATACAATTTCCATGCTTTTTTTTTACGGTGGTAAAAATCATCAAATGAGTCCTTCCGCCCTGGGTGGGGCGGAAGGGTTTAGTAAGCAAAGTGTTTAAAGGTGAACGCAGACTTGGCCGCACCGCACGCGCCGCAGTCTTCGCATTCGAATTCTTTATATGAAGTTCTATGCAACCTCGCACACCCACCCGCGTCGCAGTCGCCGCAGTCCCTGAAACGACCGAACTCCCCAAGCCGCAGCTGAAGACGTCGCCAACGCCGGCCCGCACGCAGCGGACGCTGCGGCTAGCGCGGCGCGGATGACGTCATTCGCAATTTATATTACAAACTGAATTAAAGAAATCAAGTGCGATGCGTGCGGCGACGGGAACGACTGCAGTGACTGCGGTGCGGATAGATGTGCGAGGCCATTAACAAAAAGCGATGACAGCGGGGACTGCGGTGCGGCCAAGTCTGCGTTCACCTTTACTTTGCTAGTAAAACAGATAGATAAAAGATATCGCGAATGGCAATAAATCAGTAGTTTTTGATGTCTTGACTGTAGACGTACTTGGCCTGTAGTAAATATTATATGTATATTTGGGTTAACAATGATTCGTGTATTTACTTTAATAGGATAAGGCAATGTTAAATATCTATCTTGGTAAAACATTTTTATTTTTAATACACATTGAAACAAATATTCTCTTAAATTATTGAATAGGCACAAAAGTGAGGATTAATCTACTTATATTCTAGAACCTGCCTTGCTTGAAACTGGGCAACTTTTTACAAATTGTACACGTTAACATTATGTACATGGTTTATTCACAGATGTAGATTATTTATATTTTATAATCATAGAATGTTATCACATGTAAATGATACGAAATGAAATTTACTATTTTGAATAAGTATTTTACTAAATTATATTTGAAAATTATATGTTTAAATCGATTAGATGATTGGTGCATACAAACAGAGATTAGCGTTGTAATTGAAAGAATTTTATTAGATCTACTGTAGGTATACTCATATATTTGCTCGTTTGCACTAAAACTAAGTGTATGCAATGCTTAAAAAAAACAATAATGCAATCATATGCATTACATTCAGGTGTGGTCTTGTGTTAGTGAAAACGAGTATGAGTCTTTAACATGCAGAAAGATCAGTAGGTAGGTACCAAAAAAAAAATTGTAATATTTTGATTTATCGACAGCATACGCACCAATTACGGGTTGGGTATTAGGTTACGCCTCCACAATTTGAGGATTCTGACACTGTGGGGGGGTCAAGGGGAGTTATTTAAGCACCCCCAAGCAATTTTAGCTGCCGAAGCAGCGTTAAATTATTTAAAACAATTTTATAAAATATCGATAAATCTCTAACTAGAAACTAGAAATTTACGTTCCGTTTCAAGTAATACTAGAAATTTATGTTCCGTTTCAAGTAATAACTTGAAACGGAACGTAAATTTCACTAAATTCTTACGTTTTTTGAGTTGCGTCTGTTAAAATGCGTAAAACGAAACACTGACAGTGACAGGTAAACACGATTTTGCGCGCCATTCTGTTGCTTTCGAGTTTACGTGAATGTGCTTTAATGTGAATTAATTAACATTCTGTTGTTTTATTGTGGACAAGAGCGAGCGAAGCGAGCTCAGGACTTGTGGGCACCCCGACTCGGACAGGTTAGGTTAGAAGGGGATGGCAGGGTCCAGTGAGCGAGCGCAGCGAGCGAACAGACCCTGCCATCCCCTTCGTGGTTATTTTTTTTTAAACCACCCAGAAGTAGGAGCCCCGCGCAGCGGGGCTCCGTCGAGCCCCTCTGGCGGGGGGAAAGGCTGGAGGGTGATTCTACCCCTCTTCCCGCCTTCCCTGACCCCCTTACGACCCTTTTAAGGTGACTCGATAGAAATCCCTAGTAGGGCTCCGGCGAGTATCTCCGGCGGGCAAAAATGGTGGGGGGCTACTCTATTACTCCCCCCCACCCCCCCACCCCCCCTATCATGGAGGCGTAACCGCATACCTTTCCCCCAATTACAATAGGTTTATCCAAGGAGTTTATCACTTATAATAGTGCAATTGTTAATTGCACATTTTGACTACTTAACATCAACTCAGTTCAAAGTAAAGCCACGCAAAAGTTGAGCAACATTAGCTTAACTTTGATTTCCGCAATAATAATAAATTTTGTTGGAACAGCAACAGAGTTTATTGCCATCGTTTTTAGAGTCGTTACAATCCAGCATATTATTATCTTAGCACATTTTTAGTCTCCTTGAGTAGGAATGTAAGTAATGTAAGAGACAGTAGGTCGTATGGATCTATTAGGGCTTTCCGAGCTTTTCTTTATCTTTCATTTTTTATTTGTTAGTTACATTGAATTACAGCACTAAATTTTTGTATTATTTTAAAATAAAGTTTAGAGTTGCCAGTATCAATTGAAAAGCCTTGTCACAAGTAAATAGAGAATTAATCACACTTTTGACGGCTTTTGTACGCGAAAACTTCGCTATTTTGCTAGAGATATCGCGAATAGCAATAAATCAGTGGATTTTGATATTTTGACTGTAGACGTACGTAGAGAATTGATCACACTCTCGACGACTTTTGTACGCAAAACGCAAAAACTATTAATAAAGCCTACCCAGCGACGCATTTTTTTTTCAACATATCCGGCTCACGCTAGATCGTCATTTACATCATTTTTTACTGGCAGCAAGATGCACAATGCACTATGTGTACTGATTACGGCATGTTGCACTTCTAATTTGTATATTCCTCGCTCATTCGGATGATAATTTAATAGTCTCCTTTTAAAATAGGTTCTAATTATGATTGTTCACCATAATATTATAACTACTGGTACATGTAGCTAATACAATGAATAATCACTTCAACACGACACATTTTAAGAGCTACAAATTATTGTAAAAATACTAAATGTCTAATATGAAAAAAATATAATTAAATGTGATTACATAACATATTACAAAAAAACATACCGCGTTAAGTGTCATCATTTTAAAATATATTTATACAGAAAAATCATTATTCTCTATTTATATTTATAATACGTACGTATTTCTCTACAGGTATTTCTTTGTAAAGATAATACAATATTAAGTAAGCATTAAGTAGTTCAATAGTTGAGTGACTTGGTAACTAGCTTTTGCCTGCGACTTCGTCCGCGTAAATGTCGGTTAACGCGGACGTAGATAAAGTCACGGATCAAAAGGTGTCCATGTCCTCATACAGATCCCAAGATACCTCTTCGTTAAATTCTATTATGATGAGACAGACATGCAGAGTTACTTGTGCATTAGTTTGAATTTAAGTCTAGTGTGAAAGTAACTAGTAATGTTCGAGTAGCTGGAAAGTGGTAACTTGGGAATAAATTTAATTGAACCGTAGTAGGTACACCTACACACAACATATTATTTAAACAATTTAACAATGAATAATTAAGCCTGATAAAAATAAAAATTAAGTAGAGAATATTATTAATAATCCTCAAGGTACTGTAAGTACAACAATTAAGAGTATTTATAATGCTGGTTAAATTTGTAAACGCAGAGCTCCACTTCGAGCGTATAGGATTGTATTATATAACAATGTTTATGGGGTGCAAAAAGACATTTAATGAAACCGAAAGTTATATGTTCTTCCTATCATTGCCATAATTATATTTTTTTTTTGTTCTGGGAACCTATTGGTTGTGGAAACTTATAGCATGCACAATGTCTTGTGTGAGTGAAACAGTGATTTTTCACACGAAAAATAAAAGTCGTTTCCCGGCAATCCTTCATGATCAATGATGACCGGAATGCGTAGTTAACGACTATGTGGGTGTCTTTTTAAACCCCACATATTTCTTTAAAAAATAAAATTTAAAGACAATGAATTCGTATCAAGTATTAAAATTTTACCTACAAATGTGCATAGCAATGGGTAATGATGAGGTTAATAATCTCGGTAATAAATTCTAGACACAATTAATCTGGCCACAATGCAATGTAAAATAATGTCAGTAACTGTTATGATCATGGATCGGTTAATCGGATGCATAATTATTTGCCTAAACTTCAGGTCTTGGCTTAGTATGGATTCAGCTTTTATATCCAAAAAATCTCGGAAATACGTGTTTGTAATACCTCATTTACATTCAGCCCCTGCCGCTGCCCCTCGCGCTGCCGGCAATAATTCCCTAAATACTGCCGCAGCAGGATCGAGAGAAGTGTGTGTTTACATACTGCCCTACCACTCACTTCGCTTTCAAGTTTCGACAATGGCAGACGTCGAAATAATTACAGCGGCCGCGCTGTCTCTTTTTGCGATACATAATTATGTTCGATATTTAAAAGGGTTACGAATACAAAAAAAGAATGTTCGTCGTAGACGATGGTGGATGATATGTATCCATCGAAATTAAAAAAAAAAATTCTACGCGTCGTGAACCTTACGTTTCTGTTTATTGTTTATCCGTAACATCCCAAATTACTTTTTCCGTTTCCAGTAGTTCTAAGAATTTTATTGTAATCTCATAGCTCCATTCGGACGGCATTTTCGATGATCTAAACGAACGTCTTTCTCCTCCAGGCGCTCGGCGAGTACTGAGCGTCGGAGCAGAATGTAAACACGCACTGCCGCTCGCGCTGCCGGTCCTTTGACTTCCGCACAAAAAACCGCCATTTGGGGAGCGCCGGGCAGCGCGAGTGGCAATGGCAGTGGCATGAGAAGTATTGCGTTTACACACTCGTCCTGCCCACTTCCCTGCTCACTACGGCTGAATGTAAACGCGGTATAATGGATTTTTGCCTTCAAATCAATTATTATTGTTATTATTTCTAGAACATGTGTTCATACTTTCTTAACAAAAATGAAGTTTAGGTAAGTATTCATCCAATCCCTAGTTATGATTGAATACACTGTGAAAAGTTACGCAATGATTGCTATTTGAAAGAAATTGTATTTGTTTGAACCAAATTGACGTTATGTTTACTGGAAAAATATTACTTTTAAAAAGAATATTCTATCTAGTACACGTATGATATACATACATAAACTCACGCTTTTTTCCATGGGGGTGTATGCAGAAACCACAGATTGCACTTGCTACGATCCCTACATACTCTTTTCGCCTCGTCCACGTTCATACATCTCGTCATACAAGCACGCCAGATACGAGTACTGCGCACCTGACCTTTCTGAAGAACCTCACAAATAAGGTCAGTGTAGGTCTTTCTAGGGCACGTATCGTCACGCAAAAATAATAAAAGTAATGTCATTCTAAGTAAAGTTTATACAATTTCTTGCCAAATTGGAATCATATCTTTAAACGTGGCTTGATTTGAGCTTATCTTAACAATATACCCTTACCTAAGCAGAAACTCATAAAAAACTCACCCTGTCATTTACTTAAGTACTATTTCGATATTTTAGTAACTATTTCCATTTATTTGTTACTGTGATGAGTTGTAAATGCTTTATATTTTTTTTTACTACATGCTAAACCTTAATGTGGGGAGGTAAAATGCATTAGCTTTCTACTCATTACAATGACTATTGTCAAATAACTTAGTGGCAGCAAGAGTTTCTGAGTTGAGCGTAAATTATACACAAGTAATAGACAATACTAACTCAATAGTGTACACATAGAGTTAGTTGTTTATAAAACGTTTACATTAACAACAGAACGGCCTGCAACTAAACATTCGAAAGTAAAAGTTGCAAGTAATACTAATTTGTATTTGTAAAACTAAAAAATATTTTAATGTGTCTGTGTCGATATCGTTCATCACACGGAAATGACTCTTTATTCACGAAAAGGAACGGAGAAGTTAGTGAATTTAGAGCATAATAATTAATTAACTAGGCCTGCATCCTTGGCCATACCATAGAATATAGAGTTCTTATCTTGTAACAGTTGCTCAGGAGGCGCGTACTCGACGAGTTGACCCTTGTCCAGCACCATGACCTTGGTGGAGTCCATGATGGTGTTGAGCCTGTGCGCGATGGTGAGCACCGTGCACGACGCGAACTCGGAGCGGATCGTCTTCTGCAACACACAACAGCGCGGGGTGAGCGAGTGCGAGTGCGGGTGAGGGGAGGGGAGGGGAGGGGAGGGGAGGGAGCGAGCTGCACGCACCTGGATGAGCTCGTCGGTCTCGAGGTCGACGGCGGCCGTGGCCTCGTCCAGCACCAGCAGCGGCGTCTTGCGCAGCAGCGCGCGCGCCAGACACACGAGCTGCCGCTGTCCCACCGACAGGTTCTCGCCGCCCTCCGCCACCTCGTGGCGCAGCCCGGCCGAGAGCCCTGCGCGCATATACATTGTGAACGTGACCTCGCACGGAGCGACGCTCCGACCGCTAGCGGTAGCACTCACCCTGCACGAACGGCTTGAGGTGCGCGTACTCCAGCGCGCGCCAGATGTCCTCGTCCGAGAACGTCTCGAAGGGGTCCAGGTTCATGCGCAGCGTGCCCGAGAACAGCACCGGGTCCTGCGGGATGATGGTGATGCGCGAGCGCAGCTGGTGCAGGCCCATGGCGGCGATGTCCAGCCCGTCGATGAGGATGCGGCCGCCCACGGCCTCGACGATGCGGAACAGGCCGAGCGTGAGCGTGGACTTGCCGGCGCCGGTGCGGCCCACGATGCCGAGCTTGTCGCGCGGCGCCACGGCACACGTGACGTCACGCAGCGCGGGCTCGGCGCCGGCGCGGTACGCCAGCGTCAGCCGCTCCAGCTGCAGCGCGCCCGTCTCCGGCCACGACGCGCCCGGCCCGGGAGATATGTTCCACGCCGCTTCCTATATAACAAGATATGAAAGAATAGTTCAAATTGTCACTTCAGCAAGGTAGGCAGTTGCCAGTGTCATATTTAATACGCACCTGTTCTGTCTCCGCGTATTCTTTTATTCTTTCCACTGCTACAATGTTTGTTTCAACTTCTGACGTCATGCGCACCAGCCAATTCAAAGTCTGTGTGATCTGAAAAAAGTAAAGCCGATGGGTATAAAATGCACTTTAGCGGTATTATTGATTTAGTAATACAGATGATTTGGCAGTCCATCTGCGACATATACCTGTAATGCGTAACTGACGGAGAGGCCGACAAGACCGGCGCTAATAGTGTCCCTATTGAGTACTGCAAACATCGCTGAGAAGAATATGATGAGATTGCCAATCATTTCGAGCCTGATCGCCAACCACCGGTTTGCGATGCAGCTCGGGTAGTAGCACGATTGGTTATGATCCACACCTCGCTCTGATTCTGCAATGAACCTTGTGGACAAAACGAAATTAATCTAAATGAATACTAATTTTATTTAAAATTTAATGATGGAGGACAGGCAAACTACATTTTGCTTAGTATTCGTAGTAGTACAGTCTGTTGTCAACATTAGCTGACCCTTAACGTTACGTGTCAAAGAACAAAGTGGGTCAGATTGGGTCAGATAATGTTGCCAACAGACTGTACTAAACAGTTAAAAAAGCCATTGTTTGCATAAATTTTAAGACAAATAAGAGGTTTTAGTCTTAAATGAAAACGTTTAAGTTTACCTTTCCGAGACGTCGTAAGCTCGTATGGTGCTAGCGCCCGTGATACTCTCACCGAAGTGCGAGTAGATAGGCGATCGCGAGACAGACTCCAGTCTTTTCAGCTGTCGCGACGTAGCGACGTAGAACCGTTGGATCACGTAGTAAATGAATCCGATGGGAAGTATCACGGCCATAAATATCGGCGTCGAGAAACTTATCACGAAAAGCGTCCCCAATACCTACAGACATTTTAAGCACGTTAAGTGAACGAAATTCATCATTCATTAATAGCACGCTTAAGGGTCAGTTCACACCGAGACGCGACGCGACGCAACGTGACGATACTTGAAGAGGCCAGTGACTCAGTGTTGCCAACTGCTAGCTTTACCCAGTAGCTAGACATTTTCAAAATGTTGCTAGATTTCCAGTTTTTTTTTACCCTAAAATGTTGCTAGAAGTTGCTATGTTACAATATATAAGTAGGTTATAATAAAATGTCAATTTCTGATAATCATTTTTATTTTCATTAATTCCAACAAGAAGTTAAATGAAGTCTAGTGTACGCAATTGAATAAAAAAAAATCAATTAAAGAGGAAGATGTCGATGGCTGGGGTTCAGTATCTTTCATTGATTTCGAATATTTTTCAACAGTGCCCATTTTATGCAGTACATCTTTAGGCAAAACACAGTCATAGCAGAATTACCACCTTTTCTGAGGGAGTCTCTAATGGAGACTATTAGTTTAGTTTTTTCTATTAGTTTTATATGGATAAAACAAAACAACACAAGGTAGAATACGAATAGCGCGTATTATTTTGGTTTACTAAGTATTCTGTCGCAGAGGAATCAGGGAATTCCCGGCCAGTGTCAGCACTGTCAACCTGTACTTACCGTAGCATCTATGACCATAGGTGTTTTTTTCTTTCGACTCGGCACACTACTCGACTGATTTCAATAGACTCGCGTCTTATGATGAAATGAAAAGTTGCTAGAAAAAGTAGCTAAAAAGTTTAGCTACAAGTTTTATTAAATTGTAGCTGTCTGTCACCAAATAATAGCTAGATCTAGCTATAAAGTTGCTAAGTTGGCATCACTGCAGTGACTTCGCGCTGCGCCGCGCGCCGCCGCGAGACGCATCGCAACGTCGCCGCCTTGCACGTCGCGCGTACCGGCGATACACCGCTGCGTCGCGATACGTCTCGCGGCGCCGCGCGGCGCAATGCGGCGTAGAGCGACGCATCGCGACGTAGTGCTGCGTGGTGTAACGTATTCTAAATTCTTACAATGAAATGTGTATCTTTTCGTGTAGAAAATAAAGTTATATTTTGAGTCGCTCTTTTAAAGTGTGCACGCAGCGTCGCGTCTCGGTGTGAACTGACCCTAACTCTTGTTAGAGAAATCTTACGCAAAATTATCGTTTCATCTGAATGCACAGTCACAAGCACGAACAGTTAACATATAGGTTAGGTATATCAGTGTATACTTAGCTACATTCAGTAATGATCTCTTATAGTATTGATTGAATCTTATCTCAATATTGCAATCGTTATTCAAGAAAATCGTATCTAAATGCAACGTGTATACATGTCAATGTTCGTGACTGTACTATATCTTTGCTACCTATTTATAAAGTGAATAATGTAAGTAAATATTGCTTTTGTTGACACACATAGGTGCTACCTTTTATTTTAACGAAAAACAAAACAAGTGCTAAGGTAAAGTTAAGTATTCCTTACTAAGCATGATAAAGTACGAATATTAAATTAAAACTATACTTGCAATTCAGAACGGATAACTTAAGTGCGTTTACGCCGTACGGCATTTCATACAAATTTTCAAGTCCTAATGTTTCGAATTTTTTTAAGATTTTAATGAAACTTCCTAAGAGCACATGCAGGAATTCAGAGGTTATCAGACATGGGCGTACCCAGCTTCTGGCGTAGGAGGGGGCAAGTCAGATTTTTTAGGTCGGATCGTCCGCGGCTGTAATTTGTCATACACACTACACAAACACACCTACATGAATGTAGTGTAGTGTGTAGGGCAAACAGCCGCAAATGATCCTGCTTTATAGGTACCTAGTTAAATAAATAAAAGTAAATTTGACTATGCATGCATTTTCATTTTATTTAAATCGCTTCTACTTTAAAAGTAATTTTCGAGGATCTCCAAGCGAGATTTCCAAGGGGGGGCAGCTGCCCTCCCCTGCCCCCCCTGGGTACGCCTATGTTATCAGAGATCATTTTTGAAAAATTATGTTACAGTTAAATTCGACTGATTTAAGTTTTACATAGAAACAGAGATTTCCAATTATCTTTTTTAAATAAGGCAGCTCGAAAATGTTCTCTGATAACTTTTTAGAGCTACCTATGTACTTTATGCGTAGAAAGTTTCATAAAAACACCTCGAAAAACAAGAACTTGAAAGTTTGTATGAAATGCCGTACGGCGTAAACGTTCATAATAGAGATGTAAAGCCAGTAACTATTTGTTTCCATATCAAATCTAGGTAATTTCAGCATGGTGCAACACAAACACAGCAAACAAACGCATGTTTTTGTTTTGGGATCAGTTTATAAACTTTTTAAATACAAGTTTAGACTTGAAGTGAATAAAAATAATTTTCCAAATACCATAATGATTACGATTTCTAAAAGTATAAATACATTCTGTGAAGGTTTAGTAAAAAGTAAAAAGTTCACAGTAAGCTCTAGTTGGTAGTTTCAATAAAGCGAGACAGCAAATTATAAGTGATAGGTATCAATTAGGGTAGGTATTATCTTACAACTTAACAATAGAAAAAATTACGCAATATTGTTAACTGAATGTCAAATGCTGCCCTCAAAAATGTTAACCTTTTATGAAACTTTAAACGTAAATCATAACTTAATTTAACTTTATTTTCTTTATCAATTAATTTCTTTTTTTTAATCTTCATATTTAATGTAACCTGCAAATACGTTATGTACTGCTCACTATATCGCACTAACACCTCGCAAATAAGACAAACACAATGTTGCACAAACACAGACAGTAAGAAAACAAAAAAAAAATACCCACCAACAACCGAATTGCCATAAAAATGGTATGAATAGATTACAGTGACGAGGTTACCTCAAAAATGCACCACATCAAGTCGGAGATCTGCGAAGGAAGAGACGTGTCCAAAATGTCCATGTCTTTAGAAAATCTAGCGAGTATCCTGCCAACGGGTGTCACTTCGAAGAATTGCAACGGTGCCTTTAATACATGGTCCAACAATAGCTCGTGAAGCAACCTCGCCGCACGCCAACACGCCAGAAATGGCATTAGGTCAGCAAAAATTGATCCTAACGCTGCAACAACATCCATGGACACTAGTTTAGTACCTAACCGAACACCACGTATGGGTGCTTGACAGTGGGCGGCCGTCCTAATAATAATAATGAATACATTGTTTACGATAGATATTATACAAACATTTACTACCAAGGAAAAGGGGCTACGAGACGCTAAGTTGGTGGATATTGATAGTGCGAAATATAAAACAAGAGCTATTTCGAATCTATGTTAAGCTAATGAACCAAAAACACTCTATGGTGAAAAAATCCATCCATCGTCTATTTTCAGAATCAGGCAAACCAAAATAGTATCTGAACAGAAAATTACACAGCTAGCTGTTGGTGAATCATAGGGACTAACTCCTAGGGCTAGTAAAGCACAAACAGCTAGAGATTATGTATGTGAAATATGTTAAAGATTATTTATTAGTATAATAAAGCTAATGGGAGCCTTATACTATGAATCACAACGAGTTTTGATATTTCTTGATTTCAAAACACAATTGTGGTCACGTAAATAAATATTAAAAGTATCACCTCACAGATTTTGCTTGGCCAGTGTATTGTGCCAAGTAGCTTCGTGTTAAGTTTCACCATAAATATACTTGGAGACCCACGATACGTTGTGGTCGAATTTATCACCAAATGAGCGATTTTGGTTATTGCTTGAAGCTTAACTCTATACTATGTTAATCACATGCAAGCTTATTTTGACATACATCTAATTCCTAATGGGTTAAAACAAAAGAAAGCAAAGAATTAAAGAAAAACAACTATCTAAGCACCTACAGAACAAATAAGGAGGGAAAAACAACGTCTCTTATTCATAAACTGATCCCATGTTGATATTATGTCAATTCAGTCTTATTTTAACTAGAGCATCACGTGACGCATACTACCGCACATGATTGGGGCTCAAAGCCTTAGTAGTCGTAGTGCTCTATAAAAATTACATATTATAAAAATTCTATTGCAGTTGTTTACCACATTGCAGCATAAAGTGCAACACTCGATCAACTATCGAAATAATATACCCATCAAACGGTGCCTGCTACCTCATTTATTGTGTAGAATTTGTTCATGAAGAAATAACTGGGAATTTTTTTTCTGTAGGTTTAATTTCCACGCTGAAATTACTTTGGATTCGAACTTCCATGATGTTAGATTTTTTACTGTTTACTACTTTTGTAAGGGTATATTTTGTATATCTATGTACCTATACAAAATAAACACACACAAACCATTAATTGCAATATCGAGTTCGGTATACTTTATTAAGTGCAACATGTTAGTAATAATTGAATGTTCGAGTTGTATCTAGTGTTACACTCCACACATATCGACGTTGAAAATGTCAACTGTCGTGTTACGATATTTGAAATGTTCACTGTCGATATAAGAATGTCGCATCGCGTGCGGGGAAAGGCGTCGCATACCGCAAAGAAGCAGGAGGTCCATCCCCTGAGCGTCATGGGCAACACATTGTCGAGCACGTCCACGTCCTTGCTGAAGCGGTTGAGCACGCGGCCCACGGGCGTGCAGTCGAAGAAGCCGATGGACGGCGCGTGCAGCACGCCGCCCAGCAGCTGCGCGTGCAGCGCGCGCGCCGCCGCCAGCGTGCCCAGGTACAGCGCCAGCGACGACACCGACACCGACACCACTGCGGGCGCACGCTACACTACCGCGGGGGTTCCCACAGGCCTCCCGCAGGCCTCCGGAGACTTATATGCCACCGAACTCCCCAAATTGAAAGTACACTTGCGGATTGAAAATACTTGAGCACCTCAGTGCCAATTTTAAGCAGACCTAATGTATATTTTTGTATGGCAGTGTTTTTAAATAAATATTTGAAGTGAAAATTATTTATTAACATTTTCGTCCCGCAAGTGTACATGACGTGGTCTTTCTGTATAGAGTTGTTAGGATTCACGTCACCCATAGTTAATGTTGTTAATTTTTAACCTACTTTATTAGTTATAATTATATTGGTATTTATTTTGTGTATAAAGAATATTTGTAGGTACTAGTAGCATTACATTTTTGTTATGTTGCTACAGCGTACGTTTTCCATTATATATATATATATATTTAGCGAACTTTACATTACGAAAGATTTGAGTAAATAAATGCCTAAATAGTAGTACCATGCAATTTAGTATAAACAAATATGGAAACACAATTCTAACATACAAAAGTCATAAATTTGATTTCGGCTCAAAATTGCAAGAAAAATCCGAGAAATGTGTAACGAAAATCCGAATTATGTTGCAGCAAAGCTAAACTAATCTAGATATCGGTACCTACATGAGATATTATTTTTGAAAATAAATCATGAACTCGCTTGGCCAACTGTTAAAAGCCTAATTACATTCTTAACTTAGTGTATAGTTATCCAAATAATCAATTTACTTGGATAACACAAAATATACCCTATCATTGAGTTGTATATAGACACAATGAGCGTATAAAACGTCACACGATAGTAATAACCAGTCCCTTAGCCATGCCGTCAAAATCACAAGAAACCAAGGCAAGCCAATCTATGACAGGCGACAGACATATTATTGGCGTGTGACGTTATTATAAATTCAGTCAAACTACACCTAACTTTCGATCACATGACGACAGCTGAAGACAGCTGAAGCTGATTTTCGGGGTTTTGAGGGCCTTTATTCTTTCATGACTCTTGTATGTTATAATTGGAGGAATCTGTTTTCCAAAAGAATTTCATGCAGCTCGGAAGTTTTTTTAGTTATTAAGATAATTCAAGACCATGCAATAGATTATAACATATTACTATATAAAAATAACAAAAATAGGTAAATTAAAATATGGAGTAAATAATGTATTCATTATTAAAAGTTTCCACTACATTTACCATTACCAAATTATATACATAATTATGTTTGTGTCACTTATTTGTTATGCTTCATTGATTTCCAGGTGGTTCGACGATTGTTTAAAAGATTATGAGAGCAGAGATAACAGCAGCATCCTGAACTTTTGTGGTCTAACATACTGCAATCACCAATCGTGATGATTTAATATTTTCCCAACACCGACATTATTTTCATTAGTGATTTGTTAAGCACAATGTTGAAGATGGTAACAACAGTTAAAGTAATTTGGGAATTATTGTAAGTGACATAAAATTGCAATAAACAGCGGTTTTAGAGATATAGTTTATGTTACCTTGTCCAATTCCGAGCCCGCCGTAGACGCCGAGGTACATGTCACGGCGCTTAGTGTCCACCGTGCCGTTCACCAGCTACGCACAAAACAATAATCCACAATTTGTACCAAAATAACTTGCTCTGATTGGCTGGTCTGATCGTCAAAAATGTGCCGAAAGCTTGCCGTACTTGACGGTGCACGGCCGTTGTGCTGGCCAATCGACGCCGATCGAGTTGGTGGAACATCAATTTACAATGGTGCAGTAATTTGAACAGACCAATCTGAGTATTAAAACAAAGGGATGCTTTCGTGTCATTAACCTTTATTCTTGGTCGCTATTGGTAAATTATATTTACAATTAATTGTATTGTTATTTTTATTATAAATATAATTCTCGATGTATCAACACATAAACATATATCGATGGCCATCGAATAAATGTGCAAGAGCCATTGCATGAATTTTTTTTAATGTTTTCGTTTCCTTTGCCCATCTTCCTACTAATACTATTTTGTTTTAAATATATTTTAGTCTAAAAATAAATAAGTAATACTTTGTATAGATCTGCTTACAAGGAACCCCGCTTTATTAAGGATTAAACGTTTTTATTTTCTCCTGTAAAATTGACTTTTTTCACTTGCACGTATATTCGATATTTAAACGTAAGATAATTAACAATACAAATAAGATTTTAGTTCGTTTGTATACTGATAAGTGATAACATTACACTGCGGTCATTTACCGTTCCTCTTGCTAATCAAGCGAATTAAATCATAATATTTCGCGTTATAGACTACGAGATTGGTAATATTTTAAAGGAAGTTCAAACAATATGAGAATATTAAAAGGAAATTGAACTGGACATACCATTTTATCATCATTAGCCCATTCGGTGAGCCAATAGTTGGAGCCGACTTGGAAAACTTGCAGAATGAGATTCATAAGGACTGTGATGACAGATGACAGCACTCCTACGCTCATCAGATAGTGCTTGTACACGCCCCATTTAACCTGCGCTCAATATAACAGGAAACATTAGAATAACAGACGACAGACTATATCCCGAACAGTTTGTGACATAACATAACATCACGCTTGTTATCTTTGAAGGGTTAGGCAGAGGTGTACCCATTATTCACACACATTTCGCCAGTTATGTTTTTTAAGTCTCATGTAATACCTCATTTACATTCAGCCCCTGCCGCTGCCCCTCGCGCTGCCGGCAATAATTCCCTAAATACTGCTGCAGCAGGATCGAGAGAAGTGTGTGTTTACATACTGCCCTACCACTCACTTCGCTTTCAAGTTTCGACAATGGCAGACGTCGAAATAATTACAGCAGCCGCGCTGTCTCTTTTTGCGATACATAATTATGTTCGATATTTAAAAGGGTTACGAATACAAAAAAAGAATGTTCGTCGTAGACGATGGTGGATGATATCTATCCATCAAAATTAAAAAAAAAAAAAATTCTACGCGTCGTGAACCTTACGTTTATGTTTATATTGTTTATCCGTAACATCCCAAATTATTTTTTCCGTTTCCAGTAGTTCTAAGAATTTTATTGTAATCTCATTGCTCCATTCGAACGGCATTTTCGATGATCTAAACGAACGTCTTTCTCCTCCAGGCGCTCGGCGAGTACTGAGCGTCGGAGCAGAATGTAAACACGCACTGCCGCTCGCGCTGCCGGTCCTTTGACTTCCGCACAAAAAACCGCCATTTTGGGGAGCGCCGGGCAGCGCGAGTGGCAATGGCAGTGGCATGAGAAGTATTGCGTTTACACACTCGTCCTGCCCACTTCCCTGCTCACTACGGTTGAATGTAAACGCGGTATAATAGGGGGCGAGCCACAAATCCAGACTGTGGCTGCTACTGAGAAATTCCTGATGGAAAAATACAGTAACACTTTGCCCGACCTGGGAATCGAACCCAAGACCTCATGCTCAGCTGTCGCGCTTTGCGACTACTAGACCAACGAGGCAATCTGTGATGTCTTTAAAATTAATATATTTGAGTGTTTTGTAAAACTGCTGTAGTGTTAAGTTAAAAACAAATTGACACTGAAGAATTATGAAACCTACTTTTCACGGATATAATATGTTTAGATGGAAAACAGTTGGTTCACTTACACTTCCGGTCTCTGTTTTCTCAGACTCTATGAGTTTATTTTTCTCTTTCAATTCATTTGGAGTGGCGGTTTCTGGGGTTTTCCTTTTCACACTGCCAGCGCGGTCACCTATAAATTTATGGAATGAAAACGTATTAAAATTATTTTTAAAATTTATTATCCTCAGTGAAATAACATAATTATGTCTATTTTTTCGTCGGGTTTCTGTATAAAAATAATACACTCTCACTTACGCTTTTTACTTAGTGCTTTTTATCAACTAGCATAGCCATGATTACATTAAAAAAACAATATTTATAAATAAGTTCAGATAAAAAGTTTCAGGGGGCCTACCACAACCTCTAAAAACAATATTATTTTAATATTACTTTGTAATTTCTGTTGTTGCATTTTCAACTCTCGGCGCTGATCCGAGCGTTGAAAATCCAACAGAGCAGAACGCAAAGTAATATTAAAGTAATATTGTTTTAAGAGGTTGTGGTAGGCCCCCTGATGTCATGTATGTGTATGTATATCTTTGCTACTTGAAAACATAGACACCATGACAGAAATAGCTGTTTCATAGCTTACTATCGGATGGAAGTTGGTTATTACCAACTATGAGATCATGTGATTCGTATCTCATCTCACTTGGATACTCGTTTAAAGAATAGCGTTATTTTCTCAGTTACCTTGTGCCGCCGGTTCCGACTCTGATGCACTTTCGGAAAGAGATCGAGCTCGCTTTAACTTGGTTTGGAATTCAGTGCCAAGTTTACTTTCAAGTTCCTGTTTTATTTCGTCCAGTTCTGAAATAATGTTTTTAGAAATTAAGTAGTGTAATGCTGATAATTTGAATTATGTCGTAAAGGACTAGTTGAGGAGCGCGCCTAGTACGAAGCTTTCCGGTTACGAGCGTAGTGCCCGCGTTGTACGCTTATCGTACTAAGCACGCTATTCGTCAAATACGACAATATGACGACCAGTATTTTATCTAGTTTTAATTTTAACAATAGTCTTTTAAGTTTTTTTTTTAATTGAAGCAAAGAAAACGAAAAATAAAATTAATGTGCACGCCCGTACGATGCGCGTGCACCTCGTAATCCAATTAAGTAACATTAGTTTAATTGATTATCGCTTTTCTCGAAAGCCTTGAAGTTTTTATTTATCAGTCACCTTCGGGTGAGGTCCTCTCGACGTCGCTCAGGTGGTGTATCAGGAACTCGGCGAAGGCGCCCTTCTTCTCGAGCAGCTGTTGGTAGGTGCCGGCCTCCGACACCTGTCCGTCGCGCAGCACCACCACCAGGTCCGTGTGCGCCAGGTACGACACGTTGTGCGTCACCCACACGCGCGTCTTGCTCTTCAGCAGCCCGCTCGGCCCGAGCACCTGCGAGCGAGAGAGAGTCACTCGCTGTCCCGCTCTAACACACCGCACCTGCCCCACATTACACTCACCTTGTCGAAGATGTGCTTGCCCACGTGCGAGTCCACGGCGCTCAGCGGGTCGTCCAGGAAGTAGTTGTCCGCGTCGCAGTACACCGCGCGCGCCAGCGACACGCGCTGCTTCTGACCGCCAGACAGGTTTATACCTGCGCACAGACATTATATAATGTCGTCAGTTTAGCGTCTAACTAAATGGCCAAACGCAAATCAAAAAACCTCTACACACGAAACTTAGTACTTGCGGCGGTGTTTGGCAGGCAAATTGTGTTGGATTTTGAGTTGCATAACTTAAATCATATTTTACTCCTACCATTCTCTAATCATACCTTTCTCGCCGATTTCAGTTTGGTCTCCACCAGGCAGTACCTCGAAATCAGGTTTGAGAGCACACATATCAATGACATTGTTGTACTTTTGCTTGTCGAGCGGTTTGCCGAACAGAATGTTGTCCTGAAGCGTCGCATTCTGTATCCAGGCTTGTTGCGGCACATACGCTATACTACCTAAAAAGACAGGTCAAAAGGCGAACCATTAACTAGATGGTAAAATTAATCAGGTTCTTAGGACTTAATCTTAGTAATGCTTTATGAGCGTATTTTTAGTAAAGGTATAGGACGACTCGCCTGTGAGAGCAGGAAAGCTAGCAGGCAGGTTTACGAATTGCCTTAATGGAAAGGCGCTGGTAAAACGCAAGGGTAACAACGCGTTTAACTTTACGTACCGAATGTGTTGACTCGGCCGGAAATCTTGTTCATTTCCCCAAGTAAAGCAGAAAGCAGCGAACTCTTGCCGGAGCCGACAGCGCCCACGACGGCGACGAGCGAGCCGCGCGGCACGTGCAGGTTGAGGTTCTTGAGGCACGGCTCTGCGTCCTGGTCGCCCCACGTGAAATGACCATTCTCGATTAAGATCGGGTTCGCTGGAATTTCGAGACTAATATAATACCGTTTGTCAAAAATTCTGATAACAGTATAAAGAAGTAATATACTTACGGTCTTTAGGGTCGTGTTCCACAGATGTAATATCTAGTTCGTCACAGTTCATGAATTTATTTAATCTCTTTATACCGACGGATGTCTAAAAATAGAGAACCATGTTAGTAAAAAATAGTGTGTTTATTGAAGAATCAGAATGTTAGCAACACAACATGTATTTAACTACACATTTAACCACACCAAGCATTGCTCTTGTCATAAATTAAAACGATATAAGTAGTAAAGTAGAAGCAAGTTGTTAATATTATTATTAGTTGCTCGATCAGAGAAACGTTAAAAGAAAATCTGAAAAAATGAGTTGATTTATGAATGTGTGTGTCTACTACCTACGTCTGATAATTTATATCAAAAGCAGAGTCCGAGTTATAAATTGATTAAGTAAGTACATACGTACTTAATTAATCAACTACTCAAGTGAGTCTTGTTTTTTACTCCACATTTGCATTTATTTCATTATTTTAACAATTTGACAATATTTTTTACTTCTTTAAATAAAGCTTCATACTGCAAACAGACAAAACATCTAATATGATAAACTTACTTGTACAACATTTGATATAACGTTAGGCAGCATTGACAGTGGGAATCGCAGAATGTTGAAAAGAGACAACGCTACGAAAGCTCTCTTAGAGTCCAGCACTTCAGTATCGTTTACCAGTACAAAGCACCCGAACGACATCAGCGACACCTACGACACCATTCCAGGAGTTATATTATAAGAAGTGCCCATGCAAGCGGGTGGACTGAAGCTTAAGTGTCTAAGTTGCATTCCTTTACAACCACATTGAACGTCCACTTGCTCTCGGTCTCTACCCAACCTATACCACACCGCGGCGAGTGGGCGTACAAATATAAATGTCATGCGTGTTTCAGTAGCCGCAGAACACAACGTAAACTAGATTGTGCACTGTCGCTCTTTTCGGTTAAAATATTAAGTACGAGATATATGAATGTTAGTGTGTCTGTATATGAAAGAACCATAGCCTCGTGTGTAGATATATAGAGGAGTGAACACGTCGTGGCACTACCTCGATCGCTGACACCACGATGAGTGGAAGTAAACCTAGGGGCAAGTGCATTGTGTAAAACAGAGACATCGACACGAATATATTTTCAGCTGTCAGGATATTTTTCTCGGGATCCGTTATCAGAAACGTGAAGAAGGTTAAGAAGGTGACCTTGAAAACAAACAAAATTATTGTAACTTGCTGATTTTAATGACATTCAATTTAACGTATAACTTCATTATTAAATGAGAAGTCTTCTAGATATGTTCTCGAGAGTGCTCTATTAAGAGTGAATTCAAACTATCAAATTGGCAAGGTTTTGTATAAACGAGTATGTAGAACAAATCAGTGGTTATAAGACTCATAGATAGTTATAATTATCATTACTTTACCTCCTATGGTGGTTATCTTATTGTAGCTTTGTGAAAAGATATGTCACTGTTTGTTATCAGTATGCAAAACATATTAAAATGATATGAAAACATGAACGCTCATCAATCACAATATTGAGACGTTTAAAACTGATAAGACTGGTATGAACGTGTAATCTGTGCGGCTATCATTACCTAATCAATGACATAATTTATTACAATTGATTATCGACTGTGATTGAGGATCAAGTTATAAAAAGACAATTACGATAAAAAATCTGAAAACACTTTAATTATAAATTTATATGTACACACTTGCCAAGGTTTTGATGCATTATGTCAACGGTATTTTATAGCCTCATAAGTAAAAACAAGGATTGACCTTATTTTCACCACAACCTCTTAAAACAATATTATTTTAATATTACTTTGTAATATCTGTTGTTGCATTTTCAACTTTCGGCGCTGATCCAAGCGTTGAAAATCCAACAGAGCGGAACGCAAAGTAATATTGTTTTAAGAGGTTGTGGTAGGCCCCCTGAAGGGTGCTAACGGGACCCTATTACTAAGCCTCCGCTGTCCGTCTGTCAGCGGGCTGTATCTCATAATCCTTAATATCAAGAGAGTTGAAATTTTGCACAGAATGTGTATTACTATTGCCGCTATACCAACAAATAATAAAAATAAATACAAGTTAAAAATGAAAGGGGGTCCCCATACAAGAGATCTGTTTCTTTTAAAAACTATTATAGTGACTCTCTTGTTTCTTTTTTTATTTTACGAAAGTATTTTAAAAGTACACAGTGTTATATCTTCTACGACTCGCACTGGACCGGTTTATATTTATGAGGCACAAGTTTGATTCAAGCATATCAACTGAAAATTTAGCAAGTTGAAAATAAAGAGAACACTCGGGTAATCAACCATATTAACCGCTAGATAAATAAGGCAGTTCTTTGCGCCTAGGTATTTGATAAGGATCTCATTTATTTACTTTGTTAAAATAAAATTCATTTAAAAAATCAAATCAGCATGATTTCAGCACTAATAGTGTTCTTTACAAATGAGTAAGTTTTTAAACAATCCATCGAAGAATATCATAGATTTGTTTAAAAGCACCCATATCTCGACATTAATTGTAGTTATAATTCGCAACATTGGGTATCAAGGTTTCAGTTAGATAAATGATTAGTCGCTTACCAGGAAAGGTGCGCAAGACCATATAAATGAGGTAGCAGAATTAAGATAAGCAGTTTGTTTCAACACGTTCATTTCTTTGTTTCTTATTTTAAGAATTTGATCTTCGAAACTCGGTTCCCAAGCATACATTTTAAGTACCTGGAACGAAAATATATAATTAGGCTGTGATACAATAGCAACCTGTTAGTATAGTAATAACTGTAGTTCAACAACTACAACTATTACTATAGTTATAGTTAATTAAAGCCGAAGTTACTATAATTCTGTAAAGTCTGTAAGGTTCGAACAGTAAATCTGTATACACATAGGTCAGTGCACTCTCGTAACTAGATAAAATTGAGTACTTGTGCTACATACGGCATTGCACATTGCACTTAGTCAAATGTGACTTGTCCATAATTATTATAAATTAGCTTATTCCAGCCACTTGGCCCGCGTGAATGTCCTTATCAGCGGTGTTTTTCTTCTTTTGCGCGGAAACTTAATACATACTTTTTTCTAAAATCAAAGTAGCCTATTTACTCCTTATACCATCAGCCCTGTCAAGTTCGATCCAGAAAATATTTTTAATTTTTGTTATAGTTCCGTGTCACATGCATCAAAACAAGCTACTATAATTAAAAAATTAAAAAACACGACTGCAAAAATTGCACATATTTGTACTTTGTTTACTCGTCAGTTTTTTTTACGACGTTATTTATTTACAGTGTTATATATTTTTTAAATCTACTTGTCAAATTCTACGCGATAAACATAGACACAACCAGATTTATTAAAAAAATAAATTGAGGCTGGTATTAATTTACGTTTTAAAGTGACCTATCGTTTTACCTAATAAAATACCTAACCTAGCGTTTTACTATGTTACTCGGAACGATGCAAGGATTGTAACGATACCCCATACATCTAAATCGGTTCAGGTGTTTAAAAGTTATGGTGGAATAAAGAAACTCACATACATACATACATACATTAACCCTAAACACATAACACTTCTTTTTTTGGGGCAGTCGTGTAATAACTCACTACTAAGCGAGTTGTTTCGATATTACAAACAGACACGTCAAATTTTTTGTATAGCTGTGGATTTATAGAGTAAAGGCTATGGCAAAAAAAAAAAATTAAAGAAAACTATTTGAATTATTTTTATACTAGAAAAATATCGTTACCTTGAAATGTTAATGAAAGCGACGTTCAATCTGAATAACATTTTTTTTTTAAACCGCTGCTATGGTGATCTGAACAATTTATTTGATGAATAGCTACAAGGATAAAACGATGCAGGATTCCGAAAACTAGGAAGATAATATTCTTTTAAACTATTGTTAGTATTTGATATATAAAGATACTTGTTTAGAAATATTACGTACAGTATTATCTTGTATTTGCGTAATGATATCAGGGGAATCAAATAAGATAATATGTTTTGTGTGGTGATATCGCAACGGCCGCGAAAGCTTATCTTAAACAATATTATTCAATGTGATGAAATAAAAAGTTTAAACCAGTAAATTGATTGATCACTTTAGCAAGTCATGAAGTTTAAATTCATATTACCTATCTTTTAAGTTTATTGCACCATATTATGAAATAGGATTGATAGCCATGTCTTTCTATGTATATAAATAATTAAACTTACGAGGCATAATGTGCTTTGTGGTAATTTTTCCTATTATAAATAACAATGAAACCAATTTGTCTTGCATGCATGTATAATACATAATATTAATGAAGCGCGCACAATAACAAAGTATTTATACCTATTAATTGTCATAGATTTAGTTAGTACCGCAACATCGAGTTTAGGCTTCAGATAAACCACATTAGACTTCAGATAAACCACAACACATACTATACCACCAACGGCGCCGGTCTTATCGCTAAACGCAAACTTGGTCAGAATTATAACGAAGATATGCTAGAAAACATTATTTGTTTTTACCTTTATTCCATTAAGTACTTCGTTCATAAGTTTAACTCTTTCGTCTTTGTATTTCATGAGTCTTATTTGGAGGGTTTTCACCCTGTTGGCGATAAGTCCATTGACAGGAATCAGTATGATCATGACAGCCAATCCGGCGAGTACAGAAGGACCCAGGATCCCCCACAGGAAGTATAGGGCAAGAGCGATTTGCAGCGGCGCAGACCATATCATATTAAGGTACGCAGTCAGTTCGACGAATCTGTAAATTGCGAGTAATTATGTCAAGATTTACTTATCATGTTTATATTTTTAACTTTCTAGAAATATCATTATTATGTTTGCATCAGCAGGGAGTTATTTGACTATTAAAGCATACATATATACCAGTCAAGGTTACCAACTGTACAACATAATTATGCTTTATAATTTTAATATGATGTGTAACTATGATTGGGCATAGTTACAAATTCAACAAGTGAATAATTTGATAACATTATTTATTTAACTTTCATTGGAACTCTGAAAATTAAATGTTTTAAGTAGCTGTTTATTCAGTACATTTTTATCAACACTTAAGCTTTCCGGTAGTTTTGATTAGTAGGCGTGTGATAAGACTAAATATCATAAACGTAAATACTATTCACACATGCTGCCTGCATATCTCAATGTCAGATGTGCAGATGAGATGCCGTGACGTAGGCGCCTTGACTGAATAACAAAATATATTTCATTGGGATGATCCGCAAAAATCTTTTGCTTGATTTCTTATTCCATAAAAAAACTAAATTATTGTTAACAATATATATAACGCCTTTTCTGTTTGAAGCTGTCGGCAGAAGGTATAATCAAGAAAAATAGATAACGGTTCACTTTTTACCTTTGAGCATCAACAGACATGAGGTTAACAATTTCTCCAACCGTAGACTCTTTCCTCGCTGCATTGGACATTCGCAGCGACTTCCTATAGATGGCGCTGGTCAGGGCGGTTCTTATTCTCATGCCCACGAGGTACATTCTCGTGAAGTAATGCGCCAGCAGCATCGTTTGCACCGTGGCACAAGCAAGAAGTGCTACTGCATAGACGTAACCTTTCCATAGCGGCTCTTTACCTTGCACGAAACCTATTAGGAGTCTAAAAATTGCGTGAATGAGTTGCGATATTGAAGGTTTTGTTTTTATCGTTTTGATAAAATTTATCAGACAAAGTGGTATGTACAAATATGGAGTATCATGTGAATCATGGGAAAATAGTATTATCTGGTCAATATTACTATGACTACAAAAATATTGTTACTTACCTAAGTAATTGTGGCGATAAGAACATGAGCACATCGTTAAACAGTTTGAGCATTGCTCCAAACAAAAACTGGCCTCCAAAAGCTAAACATAGCGCTGGCAGTATGGAAGCTGGCTTCTTCTCAGATTCAGGCTTAAAGTTCACGCTGGCTGATGTCTTACGATATGTCGCCTTTGTGGCGTTGGAGCTGCCAATAAAAATACAAAGTTCGTAGGAGATGTTTACTTAACATTTACCTATTTTAATAAACGAAGGTATTCAACGACAAGTATGTATTATTTCTTTTGACTGGATACAGGCAACGTATTTTGATCAGTAGATCTTTTAAACTGAATTATTATTGTCTCACTACTTACGAGTTAATCGTGGGACAATAATAATTCAATTGTTCTGTAAAGTGGTGTATGGTAAACATAACATTTTAGACCACTTCTATTTATTTATGTATATAACATACAAATATAACAAACGTAATACATATGTAAAACATTCGTATTTTTAAGGAACACATCATCACGGTATCTTTTGCCTTGAAACGTCAAAATTGATTAAAGAGGTAAAAAGATGAGGCCAAACCGCGAACATTCGAAAGCGAGTGCTAGTAGTAAACGTGCCTGTTATCTATACACGCGGAGTCATGCTTACATTTCTCGTTTCCTCAAAGACTTCTCCCAGAACTTGTCAAACTTTGGCACGACTTCTGTGGAAGAGTCCTGAGGGTTGAGGGCCCATAAGTCCTCTTCGGTCAAACTTCGACGGAACCCTGTCAATGCAAGTGGGTCGAACCAGCTATATGTGAGACGACTGGGGAATCCCGACGCGTTCTCCGGACATTGGTTCTAAATTATAAAATAATTACAAATATAAGAAACGACAAGGCTAAAATTGAAAAACGACAGACTAGTCAAGTATCTACGCTTACGTAATTTGACATTCTTGTGGCAACTTTGAGTTTTTTTTATCACGGCCTTATAGGGGTCACAAAAAATTGTTTCCAATAACGCAATATAGATATACATACTTCTTAATTCCACATATTTTTATTAATAACATTAATTTTGAATCAGTTTTATTCAAATGTGTTGTCATAACTGAAAGTTCGTATCTATCTGCAGGATATCAGTCAGGTATCTTTGAGTTCCCTTATATATTTAATGGCATGTCAGTAAGTAAATTAAGAGGGAAACTTCAATTTTTAATAATTTTCTCAAAAAATAAAAACAATTACCTTCTCAAACTTATAAGGCGTATCTTTTGGAGGTAAGTCAGCGAAACAATTCAATAAAAACATAAGTATTATCAAAGGATAATACACCATGTAACTAACGAAGTTATATTGAACATTTTCATCATCAGTAAGATTATAGTGTGCTTTAATCTGGGACTGCAGTTGAGGCAAACCTGCCAATATCAAAAGTATCCAAAAGAAGAATAACACTCCTGATGCCCTCATACCATATTTTCGGTTGTAGTACAATAATGTTGCTGATAAAACCTGTGAAAGAAGGATATAATTAACATAAAGGACTGTACATAAACCAGTGTTAAAGAAATATTTGAGAAGTTACTGCCCTACTACTCACAACAATTTATAATCCGCGAAAAACATACGGTTTACAGAACTTATTTAACTTTATTTTTAGACATTCGACAGACAAACGTTGCTTCGCGTACAACGTTATACAGATAAACACAGAAACAAGAGCTGAGTAGTAGCACGTTGGTTACTGCCGAGAACTTAACTATTACATTAATTACTGTTAAATTATACAATATTAATACTTTTAGTAAGGTTAGCGCTTGTTGGGATTGACTTTGCCTCCTTTGTATATTTATTTTAAATACTATAGTCTCAACGTTTACGAAAAAAGCTTAAGAATAAAAAAATCAACAGACACTGCCATGGAATCGATAATTTTAATGAATGATTCTACGGCTGTGTTGTATTGCACAATGGAAGCATAGAATACAACCGCTGTCGTATTAAACTGGCCAAAGTCCGTTTTTATCTCGTATTCAAGTTTTTATAAAGATTCACCACTGATTGTGATTATATTACAGTGAAGGTCAATAGTTTGAAGATCCGTTTCGTAGTGAGTACAAAGTTCCGTACACATGATGAGTGCGGTCCGACCAGTCGGGGATCGACATTTGAGGTGGCATAAATAATAGTGTAATAGGTAGGTTACGAGTGATGTAACTTTTTTTTGTCGACATGTGTGTGATTAACAAATTGTCCAAGGTTAGAATGTAATGCCTATTACCTACTCGATGAAAGGGCTTTTATAATTAAGAAGCGCTGTACCAATGAGGTACTTCACAGTTGGTTTATTATAGAATTCAGAAGGTCGATTGGTTTTACATAATTATGAATTATTTAATGTGAATTCAATTGCACCGAGTTATATTTCTATTTAAACGAATTAAATAAATTGTGTGAGTCATTTAATTTCGTAGACAATATTTTTAAATTACAAATTATTAAAACAATAAATTGATGTATTTGTCGACCATTAGGTGTGAATCATTGACAATAAATAAACCAATTATTGAAAATTAAATATAAAGATTTTCAAGTCGTGGAATGATGTCATGAACCAATTAAGAGCGTTTATGCCGTAAGGGACTACATTCAAACTTTGAAGTCCTTATTTTTCGAAATGAATGAACCGATTTTAATGAAACTTCCTGCACATAAGCAGGATACATAGGTCTAAAAGGTTATCTCAAAATATTTATAAAATGTCTTATTGAAAAAAAAAGATACTTAATTGAAAATCTTTGTTTTTATGGAAAACTTACAATCGGTCGAATTTGGCTGGAACACAATCTTTAGAAAATTTTCTTCGATACCTATATTACGATAACTCTTAATTGGCATCAAGAATTAATTAGGACAACTATTGGCTATCAAATGCAAACATCTGTTAATTATGCGTGCCTACTTGTACCTATTACGAGTTGGTATAATAATGCAAGTGAATGACCTAGTTCTAAGGTAAATAACCGTGAATATTATGAAGAACATTTTTAATGTCTTCTATAACTTCTATACTTTTGTGGAAAGAATTGATATTATTTAGAGAATGCCGTTCTAAAAATAATTAGCAACTGTTTTGATAGCTTATTGTTTACATTCATATTTTCGTTTTCGGTTACTTACAATTAAATTCTTATTCCCTACTTATAAACAATGATAGAATGCCGAGTCGTTTTGACCCGATTATAGGCAAGCCAAAAGGAGGGTTATTGATATTTATTACCTAGTCAAAGTAGTCAAATTATTGTACGCTTCACCGGTGAGGGTGACTCATTCGACGTTATCAGCCTTTTCCCGACCAGCCAGATTCTGAATTTTATCTGTTTTGATATCTACCAACGTAGAGAGAGATAAGCTGCAGCGATTCTCAAATATATTTGGTTAAAATTAAGTTAAGAGCAGGAGGCTGTCGAGGGCGGTAAAAACTAACGTAAATTAATTTGTTATATTTAATTTACATAATTGTATATATATTTTAATTTTGATTTATAAATATGTAACCGAAATGATCTGAATCAGGGGGGCGGTGCGTCCATCCAGATTTTTCCGATTTGGCTCCCTGTCCGTTCTTTTCATTTATCCATTCTTTTCGATTAGGATATATTATTTTTAGAAAATATAAAACTCAAATAAATACTGGATACTTAGATAAAAACTAAAAACCATGGACTTGTTTGTAAATGTCCGGTGTTTTGGTATGTAATTGGTATGTAATTGTGTAAATGGTAACCATAAGTCTTTTCCTAAGATAATTAACAGAACAAAGATAAAGATAACCAACAGCGTCTGAGAGGGAAATCAAATCACTGGTCATCAGACCTGTCAGTTGACCCGTTATAAACACGTCATGTTTGCTTTTGTGACTAGTTGAGCGCAACAAGAATATAGTGTATCAATCAACAGATCCAATAAATAAATCTTTAAATATTAGATTGAAAGATATTAAGGGCTAGTCCAGTATCTTATTAGTTGATTTATAAGAATAATAATTGAGGTCATACTTACAAATGTTAAAATCTTTACAACTGGACTATAATAATCGGCACTAAACACTTCCTTCTCTCCCTGCGATGAGGTGTGGACAGTGACGCCCAGATCCACAAATTTTAACACTATCAGAAGGCAAGTTACGAACAGTTTGCTGATGTTTAATACGTTCCATGGTATATTTCTTTCTTTACTGTTCAGTATATAATAGGTGTCAAGGAACGCCGCGACCCATAAGTACAAGCACGGTGTCCACACGAGCACAGTCTTTTGGAAGCATGGCGTAAGCTCCGGATTGTCGGTGTACCATGATAAACTGCTATTCTAAAAAAAAAAGAAAACAAGTGGTTAGCAATAATAATAATAATAATAATAATTAGAAAATATGATGTTTTGAGACTTTTGAACAACAAGACGTTTGACCGTTTAAAGTGCTTGTGTCACTGAAGTGTAATTAAATAGCATGATATTCCAATACCAAGGCCATTGGTCGTAACAACATTGGTAGTAACGGAATACTATGTTCCCGTTAGGCCGGGGCCGTGTTTCCGATTGTTAAATACTATACTAAAAATAATGTCATATCGAAAGATTAACAAATCGACAAACACTTAAATGTCCAATCCGATTATTGAATCGAAAGTATAGTACTATAACTTATTACCAAACCAAAATAATTCTGCAGTGATAAATTGGACCTACTTACGCAAAACGGAACCAACCCACACAATGAAAATTTTGAGTAAAAGCCATTTTTCTTTAAAGTGTGCAATAAATTTATTTGACAAATAATTCCAGAGAAATTCCTGATGGAAAAACCCAATAACACATTGCCCGACCTGGGAATCGCACCCAAGACCTCATGCTCAACAGTCGCGCTTTGCAACCACTTGACCAACGGGGCAATAAAATAATTCAATCAATATGCTAATAAGTAATTAAGTGCTTCAATTATGTATATTGATTATGTGGATACAAGTTACCGAACGCCCTAAGGTTACAAGTTTGGGTGCGAGTGATGGTTTCTGTATCATTTTTCAGGAGAATATAGCGCAGATAGCAGTAGCGCAGGTAGTGATAGTGGATGGGTGACCGTCTTTACACGCCAAAATTCCTTCATGCCTCGGAAAGCCCGTTAAGCCGTTGGTCCCTTCTATCATACGTGGATCTTTGACAATCGTTACGGGTCGCCAGAAGCCCGAAAGTCTGACAACCAGTCATACCAAGCGGTATTGTATTACCCAGCTATTGGGTTGTAGAGATCAGAAAGGAAGTCGCTCTATGTAAAATACTGGTATTCAGCTGCATGAAGTGAGACTGGAAGTCGACCCCAACTTAGTAGGGAAAAAGCTAGGCAGATTGATTGATGGCGCAGGGGATGCACGTAAGAGAGCTAGATATTGTTTATTAGGGTTCCGTACCTCAAAGGGAAAAAACGGAACCCTAATAACCCTTTGTTGTCCGTGCGTCTGTCTTTAATATTGTTATAAAAGCTAAATGGCGTAGCGGATGCTCGTTTTCTCTGGTATCGACGGCATGTGTCTTGATGATTTTTTAGTCGAGTTTAAGATGATGGCCACCGGCAATGAATGGCGAAAAAGTGACTACGTACCTACTGATCTTATTTGCTTTTATGACAGGACCTTTTTTACACATACACATACAAGGATGGTAAGACATGACGGCAGAATTTTAGTTATGTGCAGCAGTAGGCCGCAGATCCATTGAAGTATTGCGTGAAAGAAGATGTGTCTATTATAGATGATAATGCTAGGTTAATTTGTAGTAAAAAAAAAACATATAAGATGAGGAAAGCTGCCAAGCTGACAGCAATGATGCCGATTAGGGGGAGATGACGGTCGCGTTCCAAGATGGACATCAATAATAGCGATGTCACCGTGGGCAGCGATGTATTGTCGTCAAAGGAGGATGATTCGATTTTCTTGATGAAATATGTAAAATCTAATAGCTCCAGAGATTAGCGCGTTTAATTACTCAAGTCCCACGTAATGAGACAATTGATTTTCTATTGTTCTGACTTACCAGTAAGTCAGCCGGGGCTTGACCGGTTAATAGAGTATTTCGTGAAGATTTTGTAGCTGCCATTAACATTTGACATTATGTATTATGTTACTGCGTTATTTTAGTGTGATCAGTAGGACATAATTAATTATCATGTTAATTGTTTTATTTTGTTTCATATCCACTACGATTGAGCGAAGGGACAGAAAATCGTTGGTAGCGACGACGATAGCGTTTATTGTATTTTTCTATATTGAATGATGAATACGCTCCAATGTGGATAGCGAAAAAAACTAACAGAGGGGAGAGTGCTTGGTATCTGATGAAGCCAACTTTGCTAACAGGGCATAGCCTTTGCAAAGTGAGTTGACATAGCTGGTTCTGCTGGTGATCAAGGATTAATTTAAATTTTATATAAGATTTCGCTTTGGATCGAATACTTAAGGTGTGTGTAATGTAAACTTTACTAATTTAGACTACTATGACTTTTCCCTTCTGCTATCACATTAGCGTTCGATAAACTTAAAGCCGTGGAGTGTTTGAGTTCATTTTGTATGCGTCTGTGCATGTTCCTTTTCATTTTTGCCTTTTTCAATAAATAAAAATTATCTGATGTAAGCAGGTACATTTTTTTATCTGTACCTGTCTGAAATAGCCGACGATATCGAGCTATTTTAATCTACACCTGAATTAGGCGATATGCTGACTGACCTAAATAAGGCTTTCAATGCAGCTCAGCATGACATAGATAGAAATTAATATTATACTTTATTGTGCCCAAACTTGTATACAGTCAGATTAACGGACCGCGTTAGAAACAGTGACGCGCTCCAAAACACAAATCAATGACGTCACCCAAAAACTAGCAATATAAGTGGGACCGAAGCCAGACAGGTCTGTTGCATGTCGAACATGGGCTCTAAATCAAGCACATTAAGGGTTCCGAAAAACATTCAACGACATCATGAACGACCCTCGCGAGATAGTGAATTGAGCTTGACGCCTACAAGCAAAACTAGTGTCCACACTAACTTGTTCAAGATACAGAAGATCGAAAAGGAGAAAGTGAGACCTATGCCGTGCAGTGGGACAACGCATACTTTTACATACCTACCTACTTCTTCACAACTATTTTACACTAGGAATCTCCTCTGTATCATGGGTGCGTTCACAAACATAATTATAAACTTACATAAACAGCCAGACCCGGAACAACTATCTGCAGGCCATACAAATGTTTGTTCCGTGCGGGTATCGAACCCGCGACAAGCAGCGCAGCAGCCAATCGACAAGTCAACACAATATTGAATGCGCATTTCATTCTGGGATGAATTTTATATATTTATTTGTACACAGGTTCATTGCGCACGAAACATTGCACCCACATGGCCAGACGCGAATTTTGTGTTTATATCACGGAATTTATTACTCCAAAAACCAAATCTCCAAAGCGAAAGAGATATCATGGCTTTATTTTGATAGTTTGACCATGTTACACAGCAACCTACCTATTATGTGGGTAGATAAGGCTACGCCGAGTCATCGTGTGCCATATATTTAGCGCGAGTTTTCCTATATCACCTTAGGAATTCGTTTCACAGTTTACTGTACTGATAGCACAACCGCCCTTTAAACTAATGCATCTGATCTAAGTATCAAATCATTTAGTGAATTTTCTTATTAGATCTTTAGTTCTCACGGAAGCCTCCGGGTATTTATATCAGATAACTTCGTGTTCAATTACATCATTATTATTACCTCATCAACAGGCTGTTGATTCTCTGGCATATAAGGAAATAGGTCAAAATGATACTGAGGGTGTTTTCTCAAGATCTTATCAATTGTTGCATAATTGTCGTACCACCTTTGTGTCTATTTAACGTGACGAACTGGCGATATTGTCAGTAGCGTTATCCGGTGATGTCTCAAATTGTTTACGATGTTTTCATTTAACATCCATTATTCCTGGAAGAACAAAACCTGTCGCTAACGTGTAGGCCAGTTTTGTAACACTGGTGTAGGCGGATTGTATTGGTAGGTGACGTGACCTGGAACATTTATGTATGTTTTGAATGAAAAAAATAATAACCGCTTATATAGCCGTGGGCGTAAAGTAAATTAGAAAATATCGACCGCTTGGTCGCTATGCAAGTGGTCATATCGGTTATGGAGTGTATACAATGTGTCGTTTTGCATCCTCGTCAAATTCAAGGAGGTAACTATGCTAGTGATTCTAGACCCGAATCAATAATAAAATAGGTAGGTGTTTTTTTTTTAATGTTTTCTTATTTACGGAAATCAGTAAACCACCCCGGTGAAAATGCGGCCCATCTTAAGACTAGGTTTAGGATCGCTGACCGCGCGCACACACACAAAGAATCGCAAACGATAAAACCACAACACAATAGACGCCGCGCGCGCACCCCTCTTCCCTGTGGTGCCCCACTCCCGCGCCCGGGCGCCCGGCGGCGCAAAGCAAAAAAATATTAAATTAGTTCAAGTGATTTCGCCGCCGGCCGTGAGTGTATCGCAAATTTCGCTCCTTAGGTGCGGTCGTATACGTGAATTATGTGATTGTGATGCCATCAGTGGAGACATCCGGATGTTCGCAGAACGGTTTCCCAATAGGGAACCGCCAACGCAGAGCGTTATGCTGTCTGCTACACAGAGACTGCGGGATTTTCGGCAGTTTGACGTAGGTACCCCGACATGCTCAAGCTCGCGGCAGTGAAGGTCTGCCTGTCGCCTTGCAGGAAGATATCCTGGAGTACTTCCAGCGAGAGCCACAGGCAAGCACACAAAAATACCTACTAAGGTAGGTATTTTTGTCGGTCCTCAGCCCGTTAAAGTAGGAAGGGAAATTTAAAATCAACCAATTTAATCTACAAATAAAAACAAAATCATTACTAATAATTCGGTACTCATAAATCATGAATTTACCTACAATGCGCCAAGAGCGTCCCGCCGCCGCGCCGCCGCCGCCTCCGGCAGCAAGTACCTACCTAACCAGTAACCTAAATCCCGCGCTCACAACAAATAAATGTGCCACAGCCTAGCAAAACGTCTCCGGTTGTACCTAAATCCTAGTAGGTATGTATTCTTAGCAAAATCGGTAGATTTGCAATAAAACAGAATAAAGCAAAATGGCAAAACTAACATTTTATCAATCAGCTGATAACGTGGATAAGTAGATAAATCCTAGTAGGTACGTAGGTATTCTTAGATCTTAATAATAAAAACAAGTGTTATTAATTAACATCTAAGGTTAATAAAATCTGCAATTTGCAATAAAACGTAATAAGCAAAACTAACGTTTTATTAATCAGCTGACCGTAGATACTCACGACAATAGCACAACAATAGGGCGTGAACTTTTCTTACGCATGTGATACACTCACGCACACAGAGACAATTGGCGCTAAAGCGCAGAGAGTGATTCTCCAATTTCAAGTTATGGATTATTCTGAAATTCGATTAAATTTTAACAACTAATAAAAAAGGGTGTTATTATTATTGTTCAGGTCTCGTAATTTTAATTGATTATTTATGACTTTTATGACAACCTCCTGAATTTTGACGAGGATGCAAAACGACATATTGTATAATACGTCATAAAATTATGTATAAGTATATTATGTATGTATTGTTGTAAGCATGATTCATAATATTTTTTAAATCTACATATTATACATAATGATTTTGTTAAATAGGTAGGTATTTAACATAGAAACAAAATATTAGTTATTTTATTTGAATAATATAGCAATTTAGAATACATAATCATAATATAAAATGTTTGGGAACTAAGCATTTTAAACAGAAACTTTACAGAGCATTGATAATGATACCGAAGCAAGCTTTTTTTTAACCAACTTAAAACAAGGAGGAGGAGGCATTCAACTTTCAATACAAACAATAAATAGGTATACAAATTTATTTTTTCAAAATTAATGTGACGTAGTTACGTGATTCTTTTTAGGGTCCTGCACCCAAAGGGTGCCTTAGGGCAGTTTATTACCAAGACTGCTGACAGTCCATCACAGAGGTGTCTCTTATGAACCGTAAAAGGTAGCCACATGAAATTTTCACAGTGTGTATGGCAGTTAAAACAATAATAATAAAAATAAAAGAAAGTTACAAACAAAAGGATATCCCCGTACAAGAAACGTGTTTTTTTCTATGTTAATAATACCGCCATTTATTGTCCCACTGCAGAGCAAATGTCTCTCCTCATACACAGAAGGCACAAGCATTCATTTCCACGCTCCCTGATGGCGGATCGGCGGATTTCAGACTTATATTAATTACGTCCGGGTTCATCATGAGGTCCAACATCATGAGGAATCCTGGACTTGTAATGTAAACCGATGTCAGTAATGCCCAGATAAACTGAGAAAGTACATATAAATAGAAAAAACATATTGGTACTTGACTGTGGCTGGTTCCGGACTAACAACCTCAAGCATGAGAGGTGGGCACCTAAACCATTGGGCTATTATGACTACTTTTAGTATATTGTTAAATATTTTTCTTACATTTGGCAGGTGGAAGTCCATGGTACCCATATAAAATTAACTTTAGATGAGTTTTGAGTGAGCTTTAATATAAACTGACTGAATACCAGTGGGGAGGACTTCATGCAACTCTATTCCAACTGGCTTGTCTTCAAACAACAGCTACTCTGCCCCCATTGAAAAATGAATTATGTGAGATAGTGTACCACACTTAAAAATGGAAAACCCACTAAAGTTGGTGGGAAAAATATACCAAACCAAAAACACTAACTTTGTAGTGGTTTTATTTTTAATTTCTATCCAGGTACCTAGTACTTTTTTTGTGTGTATTTAAAGTAATTAATACTATAATTTTTTTTTTAGAAATTACATAAACAATTTTAAACAAACTTTGCTACAATTTCTTTTAATGTGTTTGTGTAAGTTTTTATTGTTATGTCAACCAAAGTATAATATAACAATAAGAAAACAAAGTTCCAGATACATTTAATGTATACAGGTGGCATAGTTGGGCTTATTTGTAGGAAACTATAATTCTGTTGCAGTACAATTAAAATTAATACTTACAGCTAAGTACCAACAAATTAAAGGGTAATTTTTACTCTGTGCTAATGAATGACTTTGCTGTTTTCATAGTTTCTTAGTTCATTTTGATGAGGCAATAATATTAAAAATAACTTTTATTCAAACTAACTTATTCTATAATAGCAGTAAGATTTGTAAAGTTTTATCAGATATTAAGCTTCAGCTTGTAAAAGTTCAGTAACTTCATTGACCTAAATTTTGATTGATTCAAATACAGCTTCCTATTAGAAAATAATTTTCAGAATCTGACCTATAGTTCCAGAAGTAAACACATAAAAAAAAAAACTATTCAGCTAAATAATATTAATTATAGATTATTACCTACCAATGCAAGTTTGCACAATAACTTTTTGTCACAACAAAATGAAAAGGCACAGCATAGAAACAGCTATGTTACTGTAGCATCACAAAAACAGGTTTCACTCATAGACATGGTATTATTATAGAAAATGGCTTGGGTCATGGTCATGTGGTTCCACTCAGAATGTTTTTAATGAGTTTTGTTGGACGAAATAACAGAAAAAGAAATAATGAAGACTACATTTTGCTGTTTTACTAGATATTTGAGTTTTTTAAATATCTTGATAATATTATGTGTATAGGTCATTTGATCAATTATTTATACAAGGAAATAATTGTGAAAATAACACATACCTACCTAGATAATATTTGTAGTATTTATGGTAAAATAAAGTGCGAAAACAACATATTTAGCAACAGATTTCTAGTATAGGCTGACCTCTCATTATGAAAAAGTCTATGCAATATGATGTCAGCTTAAACTGGAAACCACCAATATTCAAAGTATTAAGTAAGTAAATAATATTTTTAACCATCTCAAATACAAATATATGGTATTCAGTTTTTTGAGCTTATTGAATGTAGGTAGGTACATATAAAATACTATACTACTACAACCACTGAACTGCATTTGGGTCAAGTGCTGAAATGAGAATCCAATAAGAATTCATTATTATCTACATAATTAAGTATTTCTATGTCCTATTAAAATTCTTAGAAACTTGATCAAGTTCATGAACTTGTGTGAATTACCTTATTAGCAGCATTTAGTGTTATTGTCAATGTTATTGTTAATTAATTCTAATTGCAAGACAGTTAACAATTTCGATTCCCTTCGAAAATTTTACGTCTTTGTAAACCAAAAAATACGTCTATTTACAGTTTTACAATATTGTTTTAATAAATGTAAGTAAATATAATTGCGATGCGTTATCATAAAACTAACTTTTTTAGAACTAAATAAATTATTCCGGTACTTGTTGTTATAAGTTATTTGACCTTTCAATATCATCTTGCAAAACTGGTTAATTTAATAGAACCATTTAAATTTTATATTTTGAAGAAGTTTATTTTAAGCAGGTAGGCACTTGGTTTTACCTAGCTCAATGCGTTCGCTCTTATCCAAAGCAAATGTTTATTTTCTGTAAAATTATAACTAAAGACCTACTTACCCAAAATTTAGATCCACAGAAGCTATCAAGCGTAGAATTGTAAGACATTGTCACAATTTGTGATTATTTGTTACTTGTAACTGCCATATATTTTATGATAAAACTGACATTACAGGGGTTTGTAAATGTTCAATATAACGATTATTTATAAACAGTTACTTATAATATAAAATTTTACATTCGCTGAGAGTATTTTTACTTGGGAGTTTCAAAGAAATTCGATAAAATTTTCGACATCACACACCACATCACACCGCACCGCACCGCGCACCATAGATTAATAAAATGTCAGCAAAATGTAACTCAAGAAGACAGCGAGCCTGATGGTCATAAACACTATTTAAAAAGTTTTGCTGTTTAGAATCACGTCTTTTAATCCCTGAATAATGCTATGTGCCTGACTGAACGATCGATCAAAGCACAGTTGAAGCCATTTAAGATGAATTTTTGTTGATGCTATTAGTTTTAGTTTCTCTTTTTATTTTCTTATTCTGGTTGTTTATTTTTTTTTTATTATTTTAGTTTGTGGAGAAAATTAAAACGTACCTACTTAATTATTTTTGAAGCCAGCAAACTTTCAACACTCACTTTTAAGAATGAATTTCCAAAAATCACATTTACATTTACGTTTTAAGAGGAACATTTATTGTGCAAAATTTCATGTTTCTAGATCCAGCAATTTCATTTCCTCAAAATTTCCCTAGATGCCGCTGTACCATCTAACCAAAATTTAAACATACCTACCGGTGTTTAGATTTTACAGCTACCTCATGGCTTTGGCTAGTGTTCCCGAGGACTAAAGGCTCTTAGCCTTTTTTACCCGACTACGGCAAAGCCAAAAGGAGGGTTATGATTTTGACCGGTATGTAGGTATGTTAAATTTGTATGTATGTACTTATGTTTGTTTGTTCCCTCAGAACTTCTAAACTACTTATCAATATATGGCAAATGAGGTGTCGTTAGAAGCGTCTCAGTTGTCCGCTGGTTATAGGGTAGGTGACGTGTCACCAAATCTAATATGGCGCCCTCTAGGGGATGTGAAGTTGTTACCGAAAATAAAAAAAATTTCGCACAGTATCGACATGGGTATCAAATTAAAGGGCTTGACGAGCACATTTGAAATATATATACATTATATAGCTTTTACTAGCTACTTTGCCTTTTTTTAACAGTGTCAACATGGGTATCAAATGAAAAGGCTTAATGAGTGTAATTGAAATTCACTCGCTACTTTGCTTTTATTATTTAATAATATAACCCCCAAAATAGTGTAAATAAAAAATAAGTTAAAAATAACTAAAACCCGACGACAAAATCGCGCACTGAAAAGTATAAAACAAGAACAATATTCATTTGACCGATATTTTCGAAATTTTTAAGTAATAGCCGTGGTCGTGTGCCACCTGCGGTTGTTTCACATAAATCTTTATTGACTAGGTAGTCGGGTTTTTTAAGGCTAGACTCGTAATTAAGGGGCTTGGCGGGCTAAAAGCCTATATAGCCTAAAAGCCTATAGGCCCATAGGCCTATTCAAGACTTTTGGTTGAAGGTCTAAAGTCTTCCAAAAGCCTAATAGGTCTAATAGGCGTTTTTCATGCTAGTCTGTTAACAGTAACGCAACGCCATCTGAAACGGCTGTGAAGCTTTTGGTCCTCGAGGTTATTATTAAGCCATGAGCCTATTAGTTGAAAAAATACTCCAGCTGCAAAAAAAGAAAAAAACGAGTCTTTTAAAGACCTTCCATATAGCATAGCTCCAGAAAAGGACAAATAGGCTTGAATTATAGGGCCTATGGCTATGGCCAATAGTCCTCGCTATATAATCTGTGACTACTCATGAACATCAGACATCAGGTACCCGTGTTGCTCTATAAAAGAATTTGCAATATTGTGGTTAATCCGTTAAATTGCGTTGTAGTTCATTAAAATACTATAAAATAAATATTTATATGTAGGTAAATACCTACATATGTGCACGCATATTTCCGACAGTTAAGGTAGGGACAAACTGTGCAACGTATGCGAGTGCGACGCATTAAGACATCTAAACTCTTAAAATTGTATGAAAACAGGGGGCTTACTATCACCTCTATAGCAGGGCAGAAGTTGCCCGGATATTGAACTGCCTCGCTATTTTGTACTATGACATCGTTATAGCAGGCCTGTAACAGGCCTGCTAAGTTAACGTTTACAAAACCGTTCACCTTTTTTTTTGTATAGACTTTCGTACTATGACGTGCTATTTGACAGCAGCAAAATGATAATGGAACGGCTGTAATGTCAAAATTAGCGATTGCTAAAAAGTTACTATGGGACTAGCTTTTTCAACATCGTTTTGTAATCTAAAATGATATTCGTGGCAACATGTTAGGTTTATATATATAATAAGAGTTTTTAAAGTGGATAGTGAGAATTGTAAGCGAATTAAACCAGACTTTTTCATTTTTGTAGCTGTGTAACGAGTACGAAATATGTAAATAATAAAATTGAAGTGTGAAAATCGTATGGAAAAACATACCAACGGCGTTGCATTTGGGAAATAAATAACAATAATGAAGTTAATGACAGGGAATAAGAATCAATTAATATAGGTAAGAAGATATAACTTAAAATCATCAATGGTAACCAAAACCTATGAAAATACGTAATGTAAGTATAAATAAAAACCTACTCTACAAATCTACAATACTCAATTAATATTTGTATTTTACAGGCCTATCAAAAGATTTAGTCCCCCGTTTGTGCGAGGGTTTTGAACCTATAATGAAAATAATAAATCCTCCAAAGGCTTAGTGATCTAAGCAGAGACTAAGGTGAGTGTTATCAATTCCTCAGATTTTCTATTGTGGAGCATAACTACACTAGTGTGTTTCTTGTGTATGTTCCTTGCTATTAAACATAATTTGCTGTGTATTAAAGTGACAATGAAAAACATAAGCAAGTAATCTTTTAATCCATTTATTTCAGGAGATTCTCGGTATTGACTCAGAAACACAATAATGACATCAATTTTATTTGGAATGCAGAACCAGTCTCCAGAAGCCTTTTACACTGAGAAGCATAACAAGACCCAAAACATTATTGAGAGGACCATTGATGTACTAAAGGCTCGATTGAGATGTTGATTAGCCCATCAAGTGCTACATTTCCAATCACAAATGTTTTGCAAATGCATGTGTTTCAACACAACATAATGTAACACAGTAAATTTATGAAAATAAAACAATGACCGCATCTAGTTTAAAAAAATGTGTTTAATTTTTACCTGTTTACAAATTAAATTATTATCATTTATCACATGATACTTTCTTATGACTGACTGAAACATATATACATATAAGTAGGAACCCATATTATCCATATTCATATTCATTTATTGCATACCATTTGTATATAAAGATGTTACATAATGCTTAAAGCTAAAGTACATCCATATAAATGCAATGAAAGTTTACAAGAACAAAAACTGGTAACAGAGATGACTTCCTGCAGGAGCCATAAATTCATATGGTGTACTTTGTTGGTTTCTAATATGCAGGTATATGTATATAAAAACACATCATGAGTATTATTCTTTATTTTAATTTTCATCCTAAATACATAGGTATGTATAATGATTTAGTTAGGCTCTCCACTGGATGGAATTACTAGATACTTATATTGTTTTTCAGTTCATTAGATTAGGAGATGTCAAGAATACTGGGGCTCCGTTGCATTCCTGTAAAAAGGTTATGTTTCTTGGATTATAGGTATTGCGGTTCTTGTATTTCGATATTTCAATGAATTCCTTTACTATAAATGTACCCAGTTATAAATTGTGTGTATTTTTGTAGGAAGAACACAACAAAATACTTTTTTACAAAAATTGTGACTGCGGAAACAAAATTTACCAAAAGCACTCTATACCACAATAAATAAAGTACTTCTTATCGACTTTAATGTCTAGTAGGGCTTTGAACATTATATTTACTTTTGTAAAAGGCTGTGAAAATCATTAAATTAATCAAGTGAAATGTTTGTTTATATTTACGCGCTGACAGTTGATGAACGTAGGTACGTTCTGAATATCACATTGTATCTTTAATTGTTAAAAAGGTTTTTTTAAAGTGAAACTTGTGCTTTTTAGAGCTTTTAGATAATAAATCATGGTAAGTTGTAATACATAATCTTAGTTATAACGTGTACTTATCTAAGAAATTAAAGTTATTATCATTAAAAAAAAACCGGTAATGTGTTAGAAAATTATATCGTAGTTTTTGAACGTTGTTTAGTCACAACACTAAGACTTCATCTTTATCATCAAAGCAGGCAGAGACAAGCATTGCCGTTCAATAATCGTTCACCTTTAATACGGTCATGGTACAATTTTTAGCGATTCCTAAGCAGGCCTGCTTTTGAATGGAAGTTGACTGACAGGCATTTGAACGTTTTCTTAAAAGGTGATGGTAAGCCCCCAGATGACTTAGAAACACACTTGTCATACGCAACGCTGTGACATGTGTGCCACGCAACGTAAGATCTGTCGTTCGATCCAGATCGGCGTGGGCAGGTGGAGGGGATATTTTTTTACTTGCAACATCACTTCAAAAGGCAATCGATATTACAAAAAGGCGGGAAGTTGGCTCAATAAAATACGAAAATATTATCTAACCTGTATAACCAGAATTAAGGCGCAGGCACCTTATAATTGCCACTAACAGGGCACAAAATTCATGATATAGGTACCCAATGGCACACTTTACCTGAGCAGTCTGTGAATGGAACCCCAAGACCTGCAGACCCCAAGATGCAGTAAGTTATCAGGATTTTGGTAATTTTGAACTCTGCTTCTACTGAATTACTTATAATTTACGATTTAATGTAAGTACCTACTTATTGGCAACAAACTACAAAATTAAATATCTTCTTAAAGTTTCGTCCCGATTTACCCCTGCATTCCTATTCACCCCGTTTGAAGGTAGAAGGACTGTAGAAATATGCAATTTGGTACAGGAACTTGTTTAATTGTTTGATGCCTGAATTATTTAATGTTGCATTTTGTTTAGGTGCATTTGCAAACTTGTAAGGCATTGCTGAAACAACCCTGATAGTGAAAAATGTATAGGTAAGTATAATAAGTATATGCTGTCTACAAACATCACTTTTCTTTGCAAAGAAATTTAATAAAGGTAAGTACCTACTCTTTATTTAATTGCTAATAATTCTGCTTGAACTATAGCACAATAATCAAACAAATCCTTGTTTGATTTGGGGTTTACCAGTGTCGTACATATTATAATGACGTCAATTTATGCATTTTATGGCCGCGACAATAACAGAGTAGCTAGGTACATGTAGGTACATAATATGTACCTACATGTACTCTGTTATATGTTATATTATAACCCTTTCCAAGGGTAATCCGAGGGGTCGTGCTTGACAAAGAAACTCACAAAAGGTATATTCGAAAATGTTTTAATACTTATTGGTAATTACATTATCATTGTGTATGGCAAGTACAAGGCACAACATTTACGAGGGTTGATCCAAAAGTAATGATAATCGGTTATTTCCAGTGCACACAAAAATAAAAATTAAATTAATTTCTGCTAGCTTAGGTATCCACTATTTCACCATAAAAAATCATACTTAATTATAAAAAGACCAGGATTTCCAGGAGCTATATTCATTTGAATACGAACCGTCGAAGAGTGAACATCAAAATGGAGAAAAACGAAATCAGAGCTGTCATCAAATACCTCTGTTTGAAAAAAATGTCTACCAAAGACATTGACAGCGACTTAGTGGAAACATTGGGGGACTCTGCTCCTCCTTATTCCACAGTTGCACGCTGAGCCAAGGAGTTTAAGCTGGGCAGAACATCGACAGAAGACGAACAACGCGAAGGACGCCCATCCACGTCCCTCACTGAAGATAACGTAAAAAAAGTTGAAGATGTTGTATTGGCAGATCGAAGAGTGACTATCAGGCATGTAGCTGAGGTCACAGGGATCTCATATGGCAGTGTTCAAAGAATACTTGCGAACGAACTGCATAATTACGAGAAAGGTCTCCGCGCGTTGGGTACCGAAAATGTTAACCGACAAACAAAAGAAGAAACAAGTCTGTTTTTCAAGAGCGAATCTCGAAAAGTTCCAAGCAGATCAGGAGAATTTTTGTCACGTTTCGTGACCATGGACGAGACCTGGATCCACCACTTTGATCGTGAAACGAAACAACAATCAATGACGTGGAAACGAGCCGACGAACCGACGCCGAAGAAATTCAAAGTGTCAAGCTCGGCGGGGAAGGTTATGGCGTCTGTTTTTTGGGACGCTGAGGGAATTATTATGGTGGAATATTTGGAGAAGGGAGCCACTATTACGGGCTCTTACTACGCAGAACAAATAAACAAATAAGAAGATTGCGGAAGGCCATTAAGAAAAAAAGACGGGGCAAACTGCGAGCTGGAGTGCTGTTTCACTAACACAACGCAACGGCTCACAAAGCTGCAGTTGCCATGGCTGCCATTCAAGAAACGGGCTTTGAATTGGTGGAACACGCACCCTATTCGCCAGATCTATATTTTGAATTCTGGGTTTATAAAAGAGATGGACTAAATGTATTGACTTATTACTATATGGGATACTATATATACTATCTAAACTATATATACTATGTAGAAAAATAATATTTACTTTTTACTGTATTCACTGTGCTTAGTATTGATTATCATTACTTTTGGATCACCCCTCGTAAATAGTAAGAGCGAGTGCTTACTGCGATTTTATCACGATATCACCGAACGATAATTTAATCGCAGAAATACGAGACGCAAGTGAAAATGCAATGGCGGTAAAAAAAAAATCGCATTTTTTGCGATAAAATTATAGTTTGAGCGCGTTCATACCGTCGGTCCGATAGATCTCTATCCTCTCCTCGATAGTCTTTAGAATGCATACTTTATACCTCTAGCTAGTAATATCGTAAGCACACATTTGTAATGTTAACCTTTTGAACGCCACTGTCATATTATGTTCGTGATAAACGAGCGCGTACTACAAAAATATGAGACAAATAATGCACACTTACATGAAATAAACAATTTAATTATTACTTTCGTGTGTGTTTATTTATATACGTTTATGTACCGTAGAATACACAAAACGGTAACACGGAAACGGTACATTTTTTCTAGAAACATGTTTTTTTTTGGTGCATCGCCGTGGCGTGGCCAGGGAGTATCACACGAGGGCATGTGCGTGCGTTTATGCTCTGGCGTTCAAATTCATGTTTAATCGTTTTAACAATATGTACGTTCTTAATGCTCTAATCATTAAACCTTGCTGTAGGACAATACGACAGCGTAAGTAAGTAAATATGAATGACAGTCATTTGATCTTTTTTTAAGTACTTAATTAGGTACAAGTTAAGTACATATATATATTCAAAATTAACTTTAAATTACCCTAAAGCCTAAAAGCCTACAAAAGTGCTTTCCGAGCGTGCATTCTTCGTACCAACAACAAAAGGATGGTCGTGTAGGTTGTGTGATGAATACTCGCATGACGCGAAGTCATAATTATGTGCATACATCACACTACCGAGGAACAAGCATAGTGTAGAGAAGGCTGCATGGTCATATTTTGATTCCTTCTGAATGTCGCATGGTTTTGTTTTGTCAGACGTAGTGGCAACTTGTAAACTACAACAGCTCAGAATAAAAACTTGTGATTCAAAATTATCATACAATAAGTAGGTACATAAAATCAGTTCTGGGGTGGGCAAAAAATACGATTTGTTTTACACTCGCAAATACGCAAAATCACAAAAGTGCTTAAAACATTACACACACTTCTATGAATAGGTGCTTAGAGTAAGAGCTCCACTTATTAACATCTACTAGTTCGTTAATTTGTTATTCATATAATTATTATATAAAATCGCTATTCAATAAAATTATAAAAATGTGCCTAGCTGGAATGTTGACGTCGTTGATTTTATCATTTGTCAAGTATTTTCGAGGCCTTTCTAACACGCATGAAGCGGAAAAAACTTTTTTTTTGCACCATGTATGAAAGACCTCAAAAGTCGATTTGCCTTTGTCAACATTTTCTTTTGTTTTTTATCCCTGACTTTAGGAACTTGTTAAAAAAAAAGGTCCTATGAATCAACTTCGAGGTTTCGTTCAGACGTGGTGGCGTTTACACTGACAAATAAAATGGTAACAAATGAAAATTTTTAACTGGTAAAAAAAAGTAAACAAGCAAGTAAGTAGTTCGGCCTGACTCTGTTCTTAAATATTTGTTTGATGTAATAATCTAAAATCTAAACGCATCATCGTACCTTTAATTTAATATAGGACCTGTCTTGTCAGAACTGGGTTCTGGTTCATATTAAGTATTAATTACCTGTATAAATAATAATTGTATTTCAATCACACTTGGTAATAGCACCAGATTAAATCACTAAACATGAGATTAAATTTAACAATATGCAAGAAAAGTTTGCTTAAATGATAAAAAAACTATTTTTATTAGAGCTAATTGTAAGGAAAACTAGATAGTTTTTTCTTACTTTTAAGATGTTCTTTAAACAAATTGGCTTATTTATAATTTGTTTACCCTCGCTCATCTCTCTTGGTAAAATTATTTTTGCTCTCAATTAACTAAGCCTGCATCTTTGGCCATTCCATAGAATATGGAGTTTTTATCTTGCAAGAGTTGCGCCGGAGGCGCGAACTCGACGAGTTGACCCTTGTCCAGCACCATGACCTTGGTGGAGTCCATGATGGTGTTGAGCCTGTGCGCGATAGTGAGCACCGTGCACGACGCGAACTCGGAGCGGATCGTCTTCTGCAACACACGACAGCGCGGGGTGAGCGAGTGCGAGTAAGGGTGAGGGGAGGGGAGGGGAGGGGAGGGAGCGAGCTGCGCGCACCTGGATGAGCTCGTCGGTCTCGAGGTCGACGGCGGCCGTGGCCTCGTCCAGCACCAGCAGCGGCGTCTTGCGCAGCAGCGCGCGCGCCAGACACACGAGCTGCCGCTGTCCCACCGACAGGTTCTCGCCGCCCTCCGCCACCTCGTGGCGCAGCCCGGCCGAGAGCCCTGCGCGCATATACATTGTGAACGTGACCTCGCACGGAGCGACGCTCCGACCGCTAGCGGTAGCACTCACCCTGCACGAACGGCTTGAGGTGCGCGTACTCCAGCGCGCGCCAGATGTCCTCGTCCGAGAACGTCTCGAAGGGGTCCAGGTTCATGCGCAGTGTGCCCGAGAACAGCACCGGGTCCTGCGGGATGATGGTGATGCGCGAGCGCAGCTGGTGCAGGCCCATGGCGGCGATGTCCAGCCCGTCGATGAGGATGCGGCCGCCCACGGCCTCGACGATGCGGAACAGGCCGAGCGTGAGCGTAGACTTGCCGGCGCCGGTGCGGCCCACGATGCCGAGCTTGTCGCGCGGCGCCACGGCACACGTGACGTCACGCAGCGCGGGCTCGGCGCCGGCGCGGTACGCCAGCGTCAGCCGCTCCAGCTGCAGCGCGCCCGTCTCCGGCCACGACGCGCCCGGCCCGGGGGGCACGCTCCACGCCGCCTCCTGCACACACGACGCTCAGTATTGCTTACCCAGTACCCTTACCTGATGCGCTGTCCTAGTCACATCACTCACTTGTTCCGTCTCCGCATACTCCTTCATTCGCTCCACAGCCACTATGTCCGTCTCCACACTTGACACCATTTGGACTAACCAACTTAACGTTTGAGTAATCTGAAAAACAACATGATAAACATAAATAACTTTTAAGATGACTTACTAACACTAACTGGGCCTATTACATGTTATAATTGGTCCGTTGGTCTCGTGATCTCAAGCGCAACTGCTGAGCGTGGGATCCTGGGTTCGATTCCCTGGTCGGGCAAAGTATAGTGGGCTTTTCCATTAAGATTTTCTCAGTAGCTCGACTTTTGGAGGTTACAGCCATTATCAATACAAACGCAACAATCAGCATTTACGGCGCCGAAAACGCGCGTTCCTGAAACGCGCGTCGTCTGCGTGTTTAAAATACGCCGTGTGCTAGGGGCCTAAGGTGTGGGAGTGTAACTGTGTTTGGGCACACACTCGTGCACTATAATATCTCCTGCGTACTCGGCTAATCTAGTCTCGGTAGTCTTCCACAGTAGAGAATATTAACGTGACAGTTTGAGGACCACCCTTAAATGCATTGTGATGGAAATTTTCATCAACCAACACAATGCCATTTTATCATTAATTTTATATATTTATATTTTTTTTCCCTTAAATCTTACATCCAAATAAATTTAATTTGTTTATAAAGTAAAAATCATACATTTAAGGGTTAAAAAAAAAGGTTTGAAATACCTCTAAAGTGTAACTGACAGAGAGACCAGCAAACCCTGGACTAATAGTGTCCCTTCCGATTACTGCAAACAATGCAGCAAAGAATATGATGAGACTGCCGACTGTCTCAAGTCGGATTCCGAGCCATCTATCTGCAGCACGTGATAGATAATGTATGGATTGGTAATGATCCACTTTCTGCTGGGACTCTTTCGCAAACCTGGAATTTCAAATGTATAGGCAAGTGGTTTATTTGAATTAATTACTCTATTATGTTTCGGACTAAAATTCCTACAGAACATCTGGCATGCGCTACACTTGAACGGTATATGGTTATAGATTTGTTATCTGATATTTCGCATAGTCAAAAAATTTACAATAAAACGAAAAACCTGGTTCTTTCGGATCAGCCTTAAACGAGTCGGCACGGCAAAGGCCTCAATGGTCTTTCGTATTATATTTAGACCGTTGGTTACATTAAGCCGCGTACAAAAATCGCGTGGCGGGCGCCACGAATGGTTCGTCACACATGCCTCAAACTGAGGCATGCGTCAACATTTATAGCATGCCTGGCACTTGCTCAAGCTAAGCACGCAAACAACCATCCACGCTGCATGTCTCCTGCTCAAGCTGAGCACAGCAACAACCACGAACGATGATCGCCAGTTAAAAAAATGCCTAGACGTGCAGATTGCAGATGCACGCATCACGGTCGCATCAAGGAACGAACGAGCCACGCAACGAGCGAATCTTCGCAATAAGTAATGTATACGCATGACGAACCATTCGAAGCGCACGCCTCGCAACTTCTGTACGCGGCTTTACATTGATATTGGCAGGAGAAGCCGGAGCATGCCGTGGCTGGCTTTACCATACTGCACCTTACAACATAAAACACTTTGTCGTGTAATGTCGCGGCGTGCCGCCAATTATAGTTGTGATTTATGAGTCGTTACCTGTCCATGACGCCAAAAGCTCGAATACTAGTTGCACCCAAAATGCTCTCATTAAAGTGCGAGTAGACTGGCGAGCGCGCAACTGACTCGATTCTCATGAGCTGTCGCGATGTGGGCACATAGAACCGTTGTATGAGGTAGTACATCGCTCCGATGGGCAAGATTACCGCCATGAACATGGGTGTGGAGTAACTTATCACAAATATGGTTCCTATTACCTAAAAAATAATTTAACAATAAAAGTTATTTATTAGTAAAATTACTTAAAATAAGATTAATGTACGTATCTATAGAATTCCACCACCGAAAGGCTCGTTAATATTTTAGACGTACTAGTATTAGTTATTTATTATCTGACTTGGGATTTAATTAAATTATGCATCTAAATTTTTAAGCAAGCTGCCGGGATATTTCAAAGTAGTTGTTACATTGACATCCATTAGAATGATCGTAATCTGACAACTACAAAACGTAAAGTCGAGAAGAAGTGTGATTGGTGACAGAAGCATTAAATTCTTTGTCAGCTCCTGCCCCCAATCACTATTTAAAATCTTGGCCGCATCCTAAAAAATATGCATTGTGTAGAATCGAAATTCGGAGACTGGCTGACTGATTTTGAAAGAGTTTGAGGAGGCTGTTTTCCATCAGCTGGCCCAGATAATGACGTTCAAAAGAAAATTTTGAAAGCCTATTTTCATGAGCTTTCTAAAATATTGATGTATGATCTGCAAATTTTTGTAGCTAAAACGCCAAACGTATTTTTTTTATTTGGGAATTTTATACCATATTTCAAATTTTGTTAATTTTCAATTTTTTTGTGTTATTTTTCTAAAATATTACAATATGTGTATACAAAGAAAGCTCCCACAATTTTCTGTTGAACGTCGTTATCTAAGCAACCATGTAGGTATACATATAAACAATAATTTATTTTGTACGTGTGCATTTAGGCGCTTTGCACATAGAGCAACTATTGCAACAACTGGCAACCAGCTGTTTACATATATTTCAATTGGACTGCCGCACACACAGCAACTCGAGTCTCGAGTTCCGGTGATCGTCAACAGTTTTCAGTTGCTGTAATCAATGACTAAGCTAGTTCCTAATAGCTGCAACTAGCAATAGCAACTGTTAAAAGAAAGTAGCTCACAGATTGCGATAAAGTTGCGGCAACCGTAAACGTTATAGCAACTATCAACTTTTTAACAGGAAACTTTTAAAGTGTTGATAGTTGCATAAACTTAAGTTGCTCCATGTGCAAAGCGCCTTAACGTCACCTTTGAGAATAGAGGGATGCTTTACTATGAAACATATGAAATAGGGAAGCGTAACAATGGGCACCAATATTTGTCGGTTCTGTCTCACAACCCAATTAATAATAGTAGCCTTGACCTGGCCAAGGTTTTTCCGATAATACACGCACAATTGCGTTCAGGTCGATGTTTAGTAATGTCAAAGTTTAACATCATAATATATTTATGAGTTATGGGTTTCTTAGCTCGATTATTTACTACTAGTTTGTAGTTTTATGCAGGCATCAAGTATAACTTAGGTACAGTCAGCAACAAAAGTCGATTAATATTTATGATTTTTAAATCCTAATTATTAAGTACAATATTTAAAGTAAAGCGCAATTAATATAAAAATTAAGATAAAATAAACCCTTAGCTATTGCCTGAAATTCTGAAAGCCAGTACATTATGTATTTAGTGTCTGTTTAAATGATATAAAAAAGTAACATTGTTAATCGACTTTTGTTGCTGACTGTACATAGGTACGACCGAAACAAAACAACAAAAAATTACACAACAGTATGTTTACCTCAAATACACTATTGAGCACACTGGAAATCTCCCAAGCTAGTGAAGTGTCGACTGTATCCACATCTTTGGAGAATCTAGACAGAAGTCGACCAACAGGTGTAACCTCAAAGAATTGTAAGGGCGATTTAAGCACATTATCTAACATAACTGCGTGAAGCAACTTCGCTGCTCTCCAGCATGCCAAGAACGGCATCAGATCGGTGAAAAATGATGCCATTGCTGAAACATGGTATACAGAGTTCATCAGATTAAGGCTGCAGGCTTTCCGATAAAGTTGTACGAAGAAGCGGAGCGTCATGCTAGGAAGATTAGCATGTAGAGAAATGAAAGATAGCAGATCAGTTAGTAGGTGTGAAAAAAAAAAAACATTAACAGAGTTGTTTCTCAGATTTTTTGCCTTGTTTACTGATGGAAAGTCAGTTTAACAAAAATAAACAAATAGGTTGCAACTTATTACCTGGCCCGTTATCATAGCCAGCCAGATACCATAATTATCTAGAAAATTTGCGTTAAATAAGATTTTCATGAACTATTAATTAATTAATTATTAATTTATATTACCTTGACCGAAACCCAGACCGCCATACACACCGAGGTACATGTCTCGTCGTTGAGTATCAACCGTGCCGTTTACAAGCTAGAAAGATATGAACTGTGTTTATTTTTTATTATGTTGGGCAGTGACACAATAGGGTACTTAACGATAATACAGGGTGAGTTTTTAACACTGGACTAGAAAAAAAGAACCGAAAAAGCGTTTAAAGATGTATCTTCGAAATCAGAAAACGGAAACACTATTATTATTTTTAAATAAAACAGTACGTGGATGGACCCGGTGTCAAACACTGCAGTTTTAAAAATTATGAATAGAATTATGCTGATACAGATCGAAAGCTGCAACTAAATACTAAAATATCATTTATTTCTCAAAAATCTACATAAGTACTTTCTGATAAACTTCGTTTTAATAAGAACATACGTTGTGTAAGTAAATTCAGAGCACACGTCAGACAGTTAGGTGGTAATAAATTAATTTAATCTATCTGATGAGTGAGTACATTGCCTTATTTATTACTCCTTTTATCCTACTTTATGTACCTACCTGTCTTTCCTTTTAACGTATGATTATAGATGCGAATGACTTTATTTTATTAATATTAAAGTTCCATTTAAGAATTAACATGCAACTACTGAATACTCTGTACGTAAACTAACGTCATGTGTTTATTTCAGCCATTATGTTTAAGAATAATGAACTGAGAAAAACTAAACACTGACCATTTTGTCGTCGCTGGACCATATCGCCAGCCAGAAGTTGACGCTGATCTGTAGCGTGTGTAGAATGATGTACATTACGAACGTCGCCACGGCCGCCTTGACACCCATCTTCGACAAGTAATGCATGTAAACTGCTGCTTTTACCTGGATTGGCAAAAAAATTTGGTGCGTAACATAGTTCATAGGTAGGCTTTAAAAAACCTGTATTATACTTATGAAGACAGAAATAATATTCAAATGACAATAAAAAGTACCTAAGCAGCTACTTACTTTTCCAGTTTCAGTTTTCTCGACTTCAATAAGCTGATCAACTTGTTGATCCTCTTCTATTGCCTTTTTTTCTTTGTCTACCTTTTCCTTACCTCCAGCGTCACCGCGTTCACCTACAGAATGAATTAAATGTTGTTAATGTCAATGGGTCTCTAATACATCACAAACATTATTATCTACCCACAACTTGTCTTACCCATGGTTTCTGTGTCTGAAGCTTCAGTTGACATCGAACGGGCCCATTGTAATTTACGATGAAATTCGGAACCAAGATTGTTCTCTAAATCGTTTTTGATGGTTGTCAAATCTGTGGGGATATTCAGCAAACGGTTAATATGTCATTACTTGACTCCTTAGTGGCCTTCACGCGTGACATACGTTACACAATTACGAATTACGTTGTTGGGTTAAGTGCGATCAACAACAGATGTTTAACTATTCATTCAAACTATCAAATAGGAAAATAAAATGGACCATGACTAGGCGATTCATTGAGTGGAGCTTAGAAGGCCAAATCCAGTAATTAAAAACGTTCAAAATAAAGTGGCAACGTCTTCTCAGGGACAAACAATGTCAAAACTTGTCAATAATGTAATGTTATAAATTCTTTACGTGACCATATTTTCAGCCAAATTCTGTAATGAATAAGTAATTATCAAAAAAACATACTGTTATAACCTCATATAACCCAAATGATATACCAACAATAGAGGGGATCTGGCGAAGGTTATCGGTTTTTATTACTACCTACTTATCTTGAATTAAAGATTTCTGTAGATACACGTGCCAAACATACCTTCAGCTGACTCCGAGCGCTCTGCAATGGTAAGATGGTGTAGCAGGAACTCGGCGAAGGCGCCCTTCTTCTCGAGCAGCTGTTGGTAGGAGCCGGCCTCCGACACCTCTCCGTCGCGCAGCACCACCACCAGGTCCGTGTGCGCCAGGTACGACACGTTGTGCGTCACCCACACGCGCGTCTTGCTCTTCAGCAGCCCGCTCGGCCCGAGCACCTGCGAGCGAGAGAGAGTCACTCGCTGTCCCGCTCTAACACACCGCACCTGCACCACATCACACTCACCTTGTCGAAGATGTGCTTGCCCACGTGCGAGTCCACGGCGCTCAGCGGGTCGTCCAGGAAGTAGTTGTCCGCGTCGCAGTACACCGCGCGCGCCAGCGACACGCGCTGCTTCTGACCGCCAGACAGGTTTATACCTATTTCGTTATAAATCATGTCAAGCCAACACATTCTCTTTCTGTTGAAGTCGATTACCGACCAAAAGTATAACGATTAAATAGTAGTTTTCGCACACAACAATTCCATTTAACAGAGGCAACCAGGACCTTCTCACTAATCCAGAGTTGCCTTAACGAAACATTACAAACAGTTCATTTTGAACATTGATTTCAATTATTAATAATTTATACCTTTTTCACCAATTTCTGTCTGGTCACCTCCGGGGAGTATTTCTAAATCTGTTGCAAGGGCGCAAGCCTCTAATATTTTATTGTACTTGTTTCTGTTAAGTTCCCGATCAAACAGAATATTATTTTGTAGTGTAGCGTTTTGTATCCAAGCCTGCTGCGAGACGTACGCAATATTGCCTGAAAGGTTAGAATTAAATTAGGTAATAGTTCGAAAAGATCATGATAATAAAAAATATTGTGTCTCAAACGGTTACGATTACAGATGAAAATGAAATGAAACAGCCCCAGTAAGTTATTAATAATACTTGTGTTGGGATTGGATAAAGTAAGATTCGTCTCGAGGCGTCTTACCTTTGATATTAACTCGTCCAGAAATCTTATCCATGTCCCCGAGCAAGGCAGAGAGTAGAGAGGTCTTGCCTGACCCTACTCCGCCCACAACCGCGACCAGGGAACCGCGCGGTATACGTAGGTTTAGGTTCTTTAGCACCGGCTCCGAATCCTGATCACCCCAAGTGAAGTGGCCCTTTTCTATCACGATTTGATCTTCTAAAAAATAAACTCAATGTTTCATTTTCAATATTGTTCTTATGGGAAAGCGCGCTCCATATAAGAGCATTTTAATCATATTTTTGTGGTTTAAAAATTATTTCTACTCAACCTTAACATTCCATTATTATTATAGCGTAATAACGTTTTATTTTAGGTAATAGCTATAAACAACCTACACAGATTACTCAATTACTCAACAAAAACACAATTTGGATGCCTGCATGCTTATCTCTACCTATGTTGATTGTACATTAGTAATATTATGCAGAAGTAGTTTTTTTTTTAAAGTAATATCTGGAAACACGGGTCCGATCACAAATATCTATCACTGATAGAAAGATACACTTGCCGAGTGCCATGCCATGCCATTTTATAAAATACCTACTTGACTTCCACGGGGGACGAAGTTAGTCATGAATAAAACGAGTGAATAGCCAACGGTACTTACTCTCGTCTGAGTTATGTTCTATTGCACTGGTATCCAACTCTTCAGAATTTAAAAATTTGTTAAGCCTCTTTATACTGACGGCAGTCTATGGTAAAAATGATTAAAAATTATATTAATAGGCCAAGGTAAATAAGGTCAAAAAGTAAATATACAGGATCAAATTAAATCAATTGGCGAAACTTCACAGTTAAGGCAGGAATCATTATATAGTCATAATAAAACCAAAATGAACTAACCTGTATGACATCCGATATAACATTAGGCAGCATGGTCATTGGAAATCGAAGTATATTGAAAAGAGACAATGCTACGAATGCCCGCTTAGAATCCAGTACTTCCGTGTCATTTACCAGCACAAAACATGTGAATGACATTAGCGATACCTAGTCAAGAGTTTGTAATAGGTAAAATTATTTAATTGATAGATAATATTTCAGGAGTAGACAAACTAAATCGTCGTTTTATACTTACTAAGAAAGGTGTACTAATCCATATGAACGACACTCCAGCATTTAACAACGCCTGCTTTCTAAGAACACCCAATTCCTTGTCCCTTATTTTTAAAATATGATCCTGGAAGCTCGCTTCCCAAGCGTACATTTTGAGGACCTGATAGAAATAAGGTTTACGTAACAATAATAATTCTGACTTAAAAAATAATCAGCTTAGAATATGTAGATATTTTTACATTGAGCTTAGCGTTTATGAACCTTCATGAACGCTGCATTAACGCATACGCTTCGCCTGCGGCGTTTCTTGCATAGCAATGATAGGGTCGAAATCACATAGTGCTAACGTCACATTTGTCCAGCGTAGTCGATGTGATCCTGTAAGATCAACGCCTACGCTGGGCTGACGCCAGAAAGCTTCGTATCTTACCTTAATTCCATTAAGTACTTCACTCATGAGTTTGATTCTCTGATCTTTTTGGTGCATCAACCTAGTCTGCAGCTTTTCTTGATAGCCCGCTATGACCCCATTGACAGGCATAAGTACGATGATAACAGCAAAACCAGCCATGACGGAGGGCCCCAGCACGCCCCATAGGAAATATAGGGCCAGGGCAATTTGTAGTGGCGCAGACCATAACAAGTTTACAAAGGTCAAATCGCCGAACCTGAAGAATTTAACCATAATCAATAATCATTAATTTATTACATTTTTATGTTGTTCAAAAGATGATACAGGTAGATAAGTTTTATACATAAACCCTGCTAGGGCACAGCAATTTATAAATAGTTTACATTTACAATACCTATGACCAGTGGCGGCTGTACCTTAAGTGCGCTCGTGCGCTGAACCACCAATTCAAAAATCAAAAATTACAAAATATTAAGTAAGTACTTTATCTTTATTTTTAAATTACCATTTTAATAGTTATTTTTAAACATACAAAAACGTATAAAAAATTAAATCTCCAATTATGGTGAAACAGTTTGAGCGCTTTACTAAACTATTAAGACTTATTTTCCTGTAAAGACAAATTCTCGTGCGCTTCGGCGAGTGCACGAGGACTGCTAATATAACTTGTAGGAGATACGAGTTAAGGCTTGGGCACACCAAAAGCAGTTGCAGTGCGGTAGCAGTGCGTCTACCGGCTCCGCCACTGCGCCGCGCACGCACTGCTCTTCTACAAAACTTTTGGACGGGAGCAGCGCAGACGCGGGGCGGTGGCAGCGCAGACGCGGGGCGGCCGCAGTGAGTGCACGTTGTATTACTACGTCCGCCATATTGCTAGTCACACCAAAGCAGTTGAGCGGGACAGACGCAGCGCAGGTCGTAAACGGTTGTGATTTTTTACAACTTATCATGGAAACGAATGAAAAATTGATTGAGTTGGTGAGGAATACTTCACACATAACGCAGGCTTGGGCACACCAAAAGCAGGACAGGCGCAGCACCTTAGCAGGGCAGGTCGGTTGCGCCGCGGTCATGTCACACCAGAAGCATGAGCAGTTAGAGAGCAGTTTGAAGGCGCCCCTGCTTTATAACTGCGTTATGTGTGTCGTATCGATAGCCACACTCAGTACACTTCAAGATGTTGAACGGTTCTGACTCTGACGAAGAGGAGCTATTGTTGCTTCTAGCTTTAAGTAAAAAAAAAAGAATATGGGTTCACGATGTAAATAAGAGAAGAGAAGAATATGGGGAATTGGGGAGTACCATCGTCTATGTCGGGAGTTAGAATCTTTTGAAGATAGGTTCTACACTTATTTCGAATCCTGCTAAACCTGCTAAGCGTTGTTTATAAAAATGCATCAAAACTGCTATATTTACCTTTATATTTTTTAAGAATAAAGTACATCGTAAAAGATATACAGGGGTTGTAAATAGGTAAACACATAGCAAGGTATTTATATTTTTAAACATACAAAAGTTAAACATGCATTATTTATTGTGTAGTCGTAATTTGAGAATGATTTTAACACTAATTAAGTAAGTAACAGAAATTATTGAGGTAATAAATTATTGATAAAAGGGAACATCATAAATATTGCAACAATGGTAATAAGTAACTCTAATTACATTATTTTATAATTTTACATAAGTCTTCTATATTATATTAAAGGTTAACAATAAATACGTAATAGGTCACCTTTTAATCTTCACTAATATTTTTATATTAGGTACTTAATGTTTTCGTGTCTATCATTTTAATCATTTTTATAGATGGCTCAAATGTTGTACAATCATTAATAAGGTCTGATATACCTGGTTTAACATGTAAAAGTGAAGTTACATGGTCAATTGTAAACTTATTTCTGTTGTTAGTTTTTATCAAATTGACTTGAGAGAAAATTCTCTCACAACACCAGCGTAGCCTTAGCAAATCTGCTGAGAACTTGCTGAGAACCCCATACTTCAATTTTTGACTATTGACGTCGCCATCCGTAATTTTTTCCACTTAACTCCAAAATTTGTCAACTGTCAAATTACTGACACTGCTACTACTGGTACTACTACTGTTACTTGATGCAACGTAACTATAAACAGTTTGATCGAATTTTAATTGTCGATATTCGTTATCAATTATTTGCACATCTGAGTCAGGTACAATGTTGGGGAAAGTTGGGCAAAACATAAATTAGTTTTACTGAAAAATGTTAAAACATGCAAAATTTTACGATAATGCTAAACATCCTGCTGTAGCTTAAATACTCTTAAAAATGCTAAAAAAGCAGGATCCTGCTAAAAATGGCAACCCTGCGTAGTAATACAACGTACTCGCTGCGGCCGCCCCGCGCCTGCGCTGCTCCCGTCCAAAAGTTTTGTAGAAGAGCAGTGCGTGCGCGGCGCAGTGGCGGATCAGCGGGCCCGCGTTTGTTCAGTGTGTCATCCCTCATATAACTACATTATTTACTAACGTAGACGCACTGCTACCGCACTGCAACTGCTTTTGGTGTGCCCAAGCCTTTAATACGCCTGACGCGTGAAACAGAAGATAGTTCATAGAAATGTACCGAGTTATGAGTGGGTTCTCGAGCGCCGCACGTGCGAACCGAGGATTGCCGAGAGCACCCGATGTTTGACGAATTGGCCGCGACACGGCGCGACGGCAGCCATGATTGACATCTCGTTATCAGATTACCAGTATAGTTTCACTATTTGTGTGACGCGTTAATTATTGTTTATTTATATTACCGTAATTGTTTTTAGTTTTTGTTTCGATTTTTTTCGAGAACTTTTATTCTATACTGTGTATGGTGTTAATACCCGATTTTAATAAACTAGGTGATTGAACATTTCGCTTCAGAAAAATGTCGTCGCATTGATTTAATGTATAAAAAATAAACATATATTATGTCAATTTTTGTTTTGTTGCATTTTCTAATTTTAGTATTTTAGTAAAGTGCACCACCAGTTCGATAACCCACCAGCCGCCACTGCCTATGACCTATGCCTAAGATATATTTTAATGATGTACAAGGTCACAATAACAAAACTCACCACTGTGCTTAAACAAAATACATACTTACAATATTTTTATCTTGTCATACTATTAGGTAATAGTTATGTCAAGCCGCAAAATAAATAATAAAAAGTCATAAATCAATTCAAAAAAAAAATGCCATATAAGTACTCGTATTTTTTTGTCTCGTTTTTTTATTCAAAGTATCGTAAAAATTATGTAAATGTTAATGTTATTGTGGTATAGTTCATTTCTTAACCCACTTCGACCTAAACTGGAAGTAGTGATTCGACTATGTGTTGTAGCTGAGAGTTAGTCTCTGATAACAAAACCAGGTCATCTGCGAATCTCAGATTTCAATTCAATGTCATAACATAATATAAAGATAAAACAACTACTTAATTTTCATTTCCATTAATTTTCCCATACTACAATTCCATAATTTAGGTACGAGTATGCGTAGGCAATAGTAGGCATAGTATAGGTACCCAGTATTTAATTTCACGTAGCTTAGCTGGCATAGTTTGCGGTGGACACACATGTATGAAAAACTGGCTCAACTATGCGAGCTAAGCTAAACTAACTTAGTTTAGCCGGCGGTGGACGTTCGTCTTTAAAGTCGGTTGCTCTTTTTAACATTCCTAAGGCTGAAGCTAGCTAGTTTAATTTTATATTATTAACACATGGGTTTTCCAGTTTATATTGGTGTCTATAGTCAAACCCAAAAATGTAAACTCGTTTCTGCAATTGAAAATAAATGTAGGTAAGCTAGCTAGTACCCACCTGCCGGGTGAGTGGTGAATGCTTATGCGACACCCGCACCCCTGGCCATAGGCAGAGGTGGAACACCGCGGTGGTTTTAGCAGGTAAGAGTCTGGAATGCCCCTTCGTCACCCCCACGACGTTGGAAGTCCACGAGGATTTCCACCAAAAAAAATACCTATTTGAATTTAAATATTTACCTGTCTACATCAGTGGACATTAAGTTAATTATTTCTCCGACGGTGGATTCTTTTCGTGCAGCGTTAGACAAGGACAGAGCTTTCTTGTACACAACACTACAAAGAGAATTTTTAATTTGTATGCTCACAACAGCTAATTTGATGAAATACTGTCCCAGTAACAAACTTTGTATGTTATAACATACGAACAAACCGACGGCATACAGATAGCCTTTCCAAACAGGCTGATCACCGCTTTCAATAAATCCAATGAGACAACTGCAATAAAAAATAATGATGTAGAAAGAAAACTATTTGCTGGTAATATTATTTATCTTTACTGTTTGATAACTTTAGTAACAACACAGTAGGTAAACGTTAAATGCTAAATGAGTTTCCGCGTTCAAAATCAGAATTTTTACAAAAAAAAAATACAGATATGAAACAAGTCCAATATAACATATACCGACGGTAACTTACAAATTTCAGTAAGTGATGATTGTATTCATAAAAGTAACCCGTCTTTAAAAACTACTCCGAAACCTCTTATTTTGAAGACCTTTAAAAATTATATTCATTCTCTTCACTCTGAGCGTAAACATGCATTATATTTCAAGGTATACCCACAATAACTCACCTAAGTAATTGAGGCGACACGAAAATAAGTAAATCGTGGACCACCTTGAGAAGCACAGCGAACATGAACGGTCCTCCGAAAGCTAAGCATACCACTGGCAATATCGAAGTAGGTTTCTTTGTGTGCTTCTGACTAGCAGGGGAAGTGTCACCGGTTGAAGCATTCTCTTTACTGGAACTAAGGAAAAATATTTATAACATAAGTAACATCACGCCAAAGTGCTCGTAAGCCTTTTTTTAAGGATTGGAAATCATCAAATGACTTCTTTCTTGGAGTGTCAGACTCTTGCTGACTAAAACCCATCCGAGTTTCTCCTAATGAACTTTGTGTTCCAGGGCCGCGGTAACTCTTTCCAACAAAATCCACAACTCTGGCAGATGCTCGTAGGCCCGCGACTACGAGCATTTTGGCGTGATGTTATGTAACGCAAAATCATACTTATCAAATAAAAAAAAGAATCGTTGTTTTGGAAAGTTGTTTGTTATCATGAGTTTAAGTATCAGTCACTAATTACCAATCACCCTATAAGTATACGCAATAATAATTTAAGTGTTTCATTCGTGTAGACATGTTGATCCTGGTACAAGTATAACTACCGGCACGTAACTTGGCAAGAGATTTTCGTAGTGGGGGAAGTTCGCGCATATAAAAATGTATGAAATTGTGCGTGCGCAAACTTCCCCCACTACAAAAACTCTTGCCAACTTACGTGCCGGTAACTGTACCCACATTCAAGGGATTACTGTACCTACAAGAGGCGATGATTCCGTGACGCAACGGTGACATAAACAAGAAACTATCAGACCAATTAAAACAAATTACCTACTCCGAGTGTTTTAGTGTCAATGTCTCATCCTCGTCGTCTAATAGAAACTGTTACTTATTCGTTTCGTATTACTGAAACATAGTGATTCAAATTATGATTTAATTCCTTTTACCTTAATCTTATAGTTATTTGCAGAAATTGATTAGGGATTTATGAGTAGGTAGGTATACCGTAGGCATAACTGGTATAAAACTGAACTAAACTGGTATAAAACCAAAATTAACAATTATACCTAACTAAAGCAAGTAAGTTACTTATTTTAATTAGTTGTGAATTTTATGACTTTTATAGTTAACTAGCGACCCGTCCCGGCTTCGCACGGGTGCAACGTAGATATATAAACCTTCCTCTTGAATCACTTTATCTATTAAAAAAAAACGCATCAAAATCCGTTGCGTAGTTTTAAAGATCTAAGCATATATACATAGGGACAGACAGCGGAAAGCGACTTTGTTTTATACTATGTAGTGATTAATAAATAAGTACCTACGACAGTGAACAACAGACAGATGTGAAATTTTAATGTCACGACAATTGAATAACCTCAATGCTAGGTACAGGTACAGTCAGCGACAAAAGACGCTGATAATGTTAACGCGTAGTTCATGGAAACGATACCCATGACGAATAACTTAAAAATTTTATAACCGCCATCTTGGATTTAGACATCGACCTTCTTTTTAGAATCAGCATCTCTGAGAACCCTGGGTAGGTACGACACACATGTCTCATGTTTTGTAAAAATTCGTAGCTGCTATCTTACATTTTTTACTTCAGCCTAATTTCATGAACATCCATGATGCTTATTTTGTAAATTGTCGTAGCCGCTATCTTGCATTTTCATTTCGTTAAATTATACCTCATTACCTCTAGTAAGTACCTCATTTTCGTCACCCTCGAAAACCATGGAAATAATACTCATGCCATGGCAAATATTTTCGTCTTGGTTTTTAATGTAAAGATGGTATAAAACAGGCCAACACGTCAATTCAACAAGTCCCGGAACGAGAACTTATCATTTTGTAAAAGTTCACTGAATGTTGTAGTATTGACGTGTGCAGTTGAAATTGTTTGAAGCCGATCTTATCATGTTCACCATTTTGTGTGGCCCTGAGTATTTAACGACATTTGTCGATTTGTGATCCGTTGTACATGTTCAACGACATTTGCTGCTGACTGTACCTCTACTGGTGCAACAATTGAAAACGAAAGCGAGGTCACGAAGTCACAAATTACAAGTCGCGTTACTTTCATTATTATTGTAAAAAATCTATTTCATTGCCACAAATTATAATCAGGTGAACGAAGTTATGAAAATATAGAAGTGTTATTTGGAAAGACAACCGAATAACCGATAGGCATAACTATGAAATAAAAAACCCTTAAAATAAGCATACAGCATGTAACAAGAACCCTGTCCGATCCTTAAGGGTATTATTCGGCATCGTACTGCGTACACATATACGTAACCATTTAATGGATTTGAGATTATTATTTTTCCCCAGTGAAAAAAAAAGAAGAAAGAAGAAGTAATTAAATTAAAATAAAACATAAAAACTGATCAACGGCAACACTGATCTGACAGGGTTTTTGTTACAAAGTGTATATAATTATGGTAACCCTTTGCCGACTGGTATTTTCCCAAATACCTATTTCTCGATAGGTATCTATAGAGATTATCATTACATGGGTAGATGCGTACCTACCTATTCTTATCTAAATTATTATATAAAATTAATAATTACGATTACTTGCAATATTTTTTCCTATTGCAAAAAAAATCATTGTCATCATTGATGATTAACAGACCCTGCATTCATTAAAAAAAACCCGCGTTAGGTTACGATTTCGTTTACTGCTTCGCTCTCGTGGTCGTAGCGTATTGTCACAGTATTGTTATATAAATAGCCTAGATAATTTTCTTTGATAAACGGGTTATATGTATAACGCAAAAAGATTTTTTCCTAATAAAGAACCAGTAGTTCATGAGATTAGCGCGTTTCAAACCAACAAACTCTTCTTATCTTTTCTGTGATTTCCTACTTTATGTTTCTCTTAGATAATACGTAATAGCAGGTAATTTCCAACAACAAACGTGTGTTAATTTAATCTTACTATCTTACTTTACCACTATCATATACTTAAATGCGAAAGTTTCGAGGGATGGATGTTTCTTACTCAATCACGCCAGAAGGCTGAACGGATCTAGATGGAATTTGGCACATAGATAGATTATACTAGTTTGGAATAGTACATCTATAGGCTTTTATCCCGGAAAAATGTACTGTTTCCGTGGGATAACATAATTATTAACTTTGACGCGGAAGAAATCGCGGGCGGAAGCTAGTCTTCAAATAGATATAAATAAGTAGGTACCTTGTTAAAAAAGCCCAAAATAAATTGAAGTTACTCAGGTATTGAATAATAATAAATAATAATAAATGGTTATGTGTTTAATAGACGATGAATTATTGATGATTCATAAACATAAAACAAGAACTGTTCTGTGTTAAAATGTTATGAAATAAGTTCGCGGTAATAATATCACGTGTAGAGGCTCTGTCTGAATGAGTCAGGTACAACTTCGTTAGGTGTTTATGCCTACCTATAGGTAGGTACTACTTACATGGTTCTATTTTTTAACAACTGGTACCACCCAATTAGTGATAAGTAATTTATTGAAAATGGCAATCAAACTAGTATATAGGCACCTAGATAACTATAGCTAGCTAGGCACGTCCACAGCCGGTCGATTTCAGCAAGGAATAAATAATTATGTTCGATGCATTGCTCCACAGGTAGGTACTATACAAATATTGTAGTTGTCTGAGACTTAGAACCATTTGTGCTATAATTAGTGTTTGTTAGTCAACACACGAGAACGTTGTAATTATATGTATAAAGCATCACTTACTCTTCCCTTTTTCTCAAAGCTCTCTGCCAGAATTTTTCAAATCTAGGGACTGTCTCCTTGCTGCTCATTTGTGGTTTTAAGGGCCATAAGTCATCTTCTGTGAGACTTCTTCGAAAGCCGGTTAGAGCGAGTGGGTCAAACCAGCTGAAAGTCAGCAGGCTTGGGAAGCCTGCTCTGTTCTCTGGGGACTGAGTCTGTTGGTTATAGAGTAGGTAGTTAGGTACATGGTATTAGAGTCTGAGCAATGGAGGGTAAAGGCCATAGCTCATTACACCCACCCGGCACCCGACCCAGCAACACCTCGTCGCTCGGTGTCCACTCATTGTCGACATGTGGTCCACGGTGGGATGCCGCGTGTCAACCATTGAACGACGCGTGGTCAACGAGTGGATATTGTGTTGTCCGCGAATAGATGAGCAGTTTATCAGGGATCATAACTATACATCCACTGAGTGGATGCATATAGAAATGATGCTGCCCACGTGCAGGTCCCAAGTGGATTCCACTAGGGATCTGCACGTGGGCAAAGTAAGTCAAGCATACGAGCAACGGGTGATCACAGCTGGTCACCGAGCGGACCACTCGCCATCCGCGCGTGGTCAGCCTGCGGCGAAGAGCTCCGGAGTTGATGTTAACGCATTGTACTCCATACAAAGAATACTAACGCTCGACGCGAGGCGGTGCTGTTCGGGTGTCTGGTGGCTCTAATGAGCTATAGGCCTATAGACAATTGTATTTAAAACAAATTAATAAGTCTTACCTCCTCATAAGCGTAAGGTGTGTCTTTAGGAGGCATATCAGCGAAACAATTTAATACAAACATAATAACTGTAAGCATATAATACAAAATATAGCTGCCAAAACGATATCGGGCATACGCCTCAGTGGTTGAACTGTAGTGCACGAACTCAGACCTGAGTTGCGGTAGACCAGCCAGTATGAGGAACAACCAGAATAGGAACAGCACTCCTGACGTTTTGATACCATATTTTTTGTTGTAACATAATAGCGTTACTGACAACATCTGCAAATAAAACCAAAGTGAAAGGAAAAACATTAAGGTACTAGGTAGGTACCAAATTTATATTATAGATTAAAAGTTCTTTAAAGTAAAATTTATGACATAAGTACCTAACTTGTTGAGGTAAGTAGGTATCTTTAACTACTAGAATTATGATCAGGGGGGCTACCGCCATCTCCTAAAACAGTAAGTTACTATTTTAATACATACTTTGCAATTTGTAATTTCTGTTGTTGGATTTTTAACTCTCGACGCTGAGCTGAGCGATGAAAATCCAACAGTGCGCAACGCAAAGTACCTACCTAATATCAAAATAATACTGTTTTATGAGATGAGGTAGGCCCCCTGATAATATTTATCGTGTCGACATTCAAACTACTTACTACCTACGATTTAACTATATTATGAGTTAGATCTAAAAAATCGATCTTTTTATCACCAAGGTGACGATATTTATCCGTAAATATCTATCAAGTGCGAATCTAATCGTAACCTACACACAGCAAAACAGATAGGTATGCAGGGTCGTCAGATATAGTTGAAGTTTTCTTAGAAACCGATGGATGTTTTTGACTGACAAAAACGTCCATCGGTTTCTTAGAAAACGTCAACTATATCTGACGACCCTGCATACCTTTATTACAATACGGCCGATGTATCTTGGCGGTTCTGAAGTTAGCCGTAGGCTGCGCAGTAGACAATTTCATTCCTAAAAGATTCATTGCGCAGCTAAACAGCTAATTTCAGAACCGCCAAGATACGTCGGCCGTACTATATTTGTGTAAAGTTTGCATTGATTTTTTGTTGTCTTGAAGACATTCTTTTTTTATTAAAAGCTTTTTTTTCATTTACTAACTTTTTTATTACTGATGAAAGGAAATGCCTGTTTGAGGAAGGGGACATTTTGCGAAAGGGACATTCTGAGAAAGGGACATTTTGCGAAAGGGACATTGTGCTACCTGTAGTCATTTTGAGAAGTGGTCATTTTGCGACGGAGCCTCTGTTTTGCTGACTGTACCTATTATCATGTAAGTAATAATAAATCAGTTGTAATTATCATTGCACATCGCATCGTATTAACTAGTTGCTAGGTTGTGGAGGTCAGACAGGCAGTCGCTCCATGTAAAATACTGGTATTCAGCTGCATCCGGTTGGACAGGAAGCTAACCGCAACATAGTTTTACCAACTATGTTGCTAGGCAGATTGATATTAAGACAAAAAAAAAGTGTTAGAACTGATGCTATCACCACTGCATTGCCCATTCAACGATTAACATGGTCTAATAAAACTCTTGGGCCTTTTTGGACACACGAAGGCATTGAAGACAAAGCCAAACACATTTCTTCAAAATTTTCAATAGACAGGCAGTAGGTAAGTATACTTATATCTTAATTTTATCAACAGGTGAATGATCAAGAACCTTAATCCTTGAAATGGTTTAGCAATTTGCACTTATTCAAAATGGACCTTGCCTTGCCCATCTCATTGCTAGCCACTTGAAAAATACAGAGCATATAATAAAAAGAAGGTAAACTAAGAAAGTGTCTCACATTTAGCAATTTTTAATTTATTTCTAAATGAAAGAGTAGTCTTATAACAAAAAAAAATTGAAGTTACTATTACTATCCACTTACTTATTACAACTTTTACTTAAACAATTACCACAAAGTTTGTGCATTAGATGTTTGCTAAACTGGGTAAAAATAAATTATTAAGGCCTTCAGTCTTAAGATAACAACAGTCAGAGCTGGCTAGTACTGGGGTAATTATTTATTATCACTATTTGAATAAGGTACAACCTAAAATAAACACAGGCACCTAATGTAAGGAATTATACTTACTAACTGTTGCTCTTGACTTTTTTATCTGTTGACTAACTGGAAATTTATAATCTTTCCAACAACTTGTGTTAATGAATGAATTTTAAGATAAGCGCAGTATAAAAGATATAGGAAGTATGACTACCGACTGTAAAGTCTATTGAAACAATAACTGAATATTTACCAACTTTTGAAGTTTAAAACTAACCAAGTAAAATAATTATAAACAAAAACCACCAACCAGTCTATTATTGTACCACTGCAGGGCAAAGGCCTCTTCTCATACAGAGAAGGCACAAACATTAATCACCACACTTGCTCAAGGAGGATTGGTGATTTCATACATACACATACATACATAAACTCACGCCTTTTTCCCAAGGGGGTAGGCAGAAACGACAGAACGCCACCTGCTACGATCCTTACATACTCCTTTTGCCTCATCTACGTTCATACATCTCGTCATACAAGCACGCCGGTAACGAGTACTCCGCACCTGACCTTCCTGAAAAACCTCACCAATAAGGTCAGTGTAGGTCTTCCTAGGGCGACCCCTCCCTGCGTTGCCACTCACCTATACCTTTTGTTAATCGTCTTTCACTCATCCTCTCAACATGACCGAACCATCTAAGCATACCCTTTCATACTTATAAGTATTCATTACTAGTAGTCCGGTCAAATTAGCTCAGAAAATAGGAGTAAGCTTACAGTAGGTAATTCGCAACAAGCTGAAAATTTTTACGAATGGTGACAACACCATATAAACAATAAGTGAAAAATCGCCATCGATCCCACTTGTGCAAAAAAAATATACAAGGTCAAAGTTCGCAAATATGGGTTTTTTACATTTTTCAGGCAAACGGTCAGTTTTATCATAAAATGCGTTAGGCAAAAATTATAGGTCATGCAATTACCTAAGTATAGCAATTGCATTTAAGTATACTTTTTCCTAAGAATAGCCATGTCTGAGATATATAATAGCTTTTCAAAAAGTTGTATTCTCCTTAGGAGTGTTTACGCCGCCGGCATTACATCCAAACTTTCAAGTCCAAAATTTTGGAAATGAATGAATCGATTTTAATAAACCTTCCTACACATATTTTTTAAATAAGACATTTCGAAAATGTATCTTTTTTTGGACACGTTTTTTTTTAGGTGGTAAAAATCATCAAATGAGTCCTTCCGCCCCACCCAGGGCGGAAGGGACTGTCAGACTTTTACTGACAAAAAAACCACCCTGTTCCTTCTGTTGCCTTTTACTTTCCGGGATCACGGTATCCTGTTAAGACGTCCCACAATCCCGGCAGGCGTTTGGCCCCGTTTAGGGCCCCGTCCCTGTGCTGATAGCTCACATGAAATCGATGGTGATTTTTCACACATTGTTTATGATAGTGTTTTTAACATTCATACAAATTTTCAGCTTGTTGCGAATTTTTGTACCCTTGAATATCTAATTTGACCGGACTATACCTAGGGACCTGCCCCAGATTTGAATAGATGCAATATAGATACTAACTATACACATGAATCTTCCTCTTGAATCACTCCATCTATTGATGAAAACCACATTGAAATCTCTCTTCGAAAAACTATTATTGAAACGGTTAAAACCAATAATAGAAGATAAAGGCCTTATTCCAAATCATCAATTTGGCTTTAGGGAGAAACATTCAACAATAGACCAGGTACATAGAATAACTAACATCATTGAAAAAACACTGGAAAATAAGGAAGTCTGCGCAACGGTATTTTTAGATGTCGCGCAAGCTTTTGATAAAGTTTGGCATAAAGGTCTAATATTCAAGCTCAGGCGCATGCTGCCAGAATTTGCAGAAATATTAGAGTCATATATAACAAATAGAATGTTCAGAATACGGCAAGAAGACGCATATTCCGAACTGAAACCTATAAAAGCTGGGGTACCACAAGGAAGTGTGCTAGGTCCAATTTTGTACTTGTTATACACTTGTGACATTCCAGAACTGGAAAACAACACCATTGCGACCTTTGCAGATGATACTGCAATTATGGCTACGGGGTCAAGCCACAGAGAAGCAATAGGAAAAGTCCAACTAGCTGTGAACAAAGTTTATGACTGGACACAAAAATGGAAGATCAAACTGAACGAATCAAAATCAATTCACATTGACTTCACAAATAAACACCTAGACTATCACCCAATCTACATAAATGGCATGCAAGTGCCTTATGCCAATACGGCCAAATACCTTGGCATGACTCTCGATGCCAAGTTGAGGTGGAAAGCTCATGTCAAAAAGAAAAGACAAGAACTCGACATACGTTATAAAAGTATGTATTGGTTACTTGGAAGGAAATCTTGTCTATCAATACATAATAAATTAACCATATACAAGCAAATACTGATGCCAATCTGGACGTATGGTATCCAACTCTGGGGCTGTACTAAACCAAGCAACGTCAAAATTATACAACAATTTCAAAATAAAGTTCTCAGGGATGCTGTGAATGCACCCTGGTACATAAGAAATGACGACCTTCATCGTGACCTTAAAATGGAATTCGTCACCACCATCATCCAAAAATTTGCTGAAGCCCACGAACACAGATTACACCGACACGTGAACGTTGAGGCTATTCAGCTCCTAGACAACACAGACTTAGTGCGTAGGCTAAAAAGAACTAAACCTTTTGAATTAGTGTAGTGTGTAGTGTAAAGTGAGTGAATAATAGTAACAGTGTTGTGCTATACATATAACACACGAACTTAGTGTTTTTATCAAATACAGACTCTAAGAAGGTGCTATGGACTTGTATAAAAGTGCTAATGGACACTATTCTTAGTTTTAAAATAATGTATAACGTAGCATATTAAGTTAGAGTTAAATTACTTATTAGTCTTTTAGGCTAGATCGTAATTTATTTTATTAAGAAATCTGTTCTTAATAACCAAGGGAAAAAAAAAAAAAAAAACATTGAAATCTGTTACATAATTTAAAAGATACACATACAGATGGCGGGCAACGACTTTGTTTTATACTATATATATAGAGATAAGGCCAGGGGTTTCCTCACCATGTTCTCCTTCACCAATGTCAGAGATGTCCAAGATAGACTTAGAAAATACATATAAATTACAATAATCACATTGGTTCTTGCCCGGTATCATACCTGCAACCTCAGGTATGAGAGGCGGACCATACAAAATAATTAAAATTAATAAATAACTTACCAATGTCAACAATTTTACAACTGGATCATAAAAATCTGCATCATAAATAGCATTGCCTTCTCTTGATGATTCATAGGTAATTCGGATCAGGTTTATTATTTGCAGTATCACTAAAAGACATGTTATGACAAGCTTGCTTGTATTTAATTTGTTCCAGGGTATGTTGCCCTCCTTGCTGCTGACTATATGGTAGATGTCTATAAGTGCTGCTACCCATAGGTACACACACGGTGCCCATACCAGGACTGTCTTTTGAAAGCATGGTGTGAAGTCGGGGTTGTCTGTATACCATGTTAAGTTGCTATCCTAAAATGATTAAGAATGTGAGCATAATGAAATTAATCATTAGTTAACTTGTTACATTTACAATTTGCTTATTAATGTTTCAGAAAAAAGTATTTTCCTATAAGTTGATGATTTAGGTACTTTAATCTTTCTATGTTCCTAATAAGTTTGCATTAGGTAAGAAATAGGAATTTCCCAAGTGATGTTGATTATAAAAGTAAGTATTTGAATTTTGATGTTGATTTTAAGTTATAAATCCATTAGTGTTTTTCATTTAAAATCATACAGGAGTAACATATTCTTAAATTTTTTGTTGTGTTTTTAAAATCAAATTGCACAATATTTCTTAACCTACATCTTATTTACACAAAAGTGCTTTGTAGGATTAAGCTAAAGAATACAATATTGTTTTGTAACATGGCCAAATATACAAAGTATACAAACTAGGAATAAAAAAACATACAAAGAAATTTCCTTTCTAACACAAGGATACTGACCAAAAACTACAACTTATCAAATCAATTTAAAATTAAAATCTTTTACTAACCCAAAAACTAGAACCGCAGAAATTGTCCAGTGAAGAATTAGAAGTCATCACATTTATTTCAAAACTTTAAAATTTTAAATTTACCGCACTGACAAGCACCCACCATGAGACTAACGTTAAAATGAAGAGAGAGAAGAGACCGAATAGCAGTGTTGCCACCTTGATTTTTGAAAGGGGGCTAGCGAGGCCGAGCACCCAAAAAGGGCTAGATTTTAAAAATTCAGTCATAAAAAGTGGGGCTAGAAAGGGCTAAAAAACTATTTGTTTGAAATAAAATTTTAATCATTTGTTATTATAACAATATCTGGTACCTAATTGAACCGCACCGATTTCTGCTTTCATAGACAAACCTAAATTAACTGACAATTAAATACTGCTTCCCATTCTTTTTTATAATGTTGTTTGTATGTCATATTTAATAGCGGTAGGTATTTATGCACGAGAAATAATGCATAGAATAAACGACACACTTAAATCGGTTTCGGCGGTTGACGCACTAAACATAATTAGAGCAGTGAAAACGTTATTTTATTTTATTTATTGGGACAAAAAACAGTTATATGCTAAAACATAGTACAATGATGAAATAAAAATGAGATTTAATAAACATACAACCAGTGGCGGCTGTACCTTAAGTGCGCTCGTGCGCTGAACCACCAATTCAAAAATAAAAAATTACAAAATATTAAGTACTTACTTCATCTTTATTTTTAAATTACCACTTTAATAGTTATTTTTAAACATACAAAAACGTATAAAAAATTAAATCTCCTATTATGGTGAAACAGTTTGAGCGCTTTACTAAACTATTAAGACTTATTTTCCTGTAAAGACAAATTCTCGTGCGCTTCGGCAAGTGCACGAGGACTGCTAATATAACTTGTAGGAGATACGAGTTAATACGCCTGACGCGTGAAACAGAAGATAGTTCATAGAAATGTACCGAGTTATGAGTGGGTTCTCGAGCGCCGCACGTGCGAACCGAGGATTGCCGAGAGCACCCGATGTTTGACGAATTGGCCGCGACACGGCGCGACGGCAGCCATGATTGACATCTCGTTATCAGATTACCAGTATAGTTTCACTATTTGTGTGACGCGTTAATTATTGTTTATTTATATTACCGTAATTGTTTTTAGTTTTTGTTTCGATTTTTTTCGAGAACTTTTATTCTATACTGTGTATGGTGTTAATACCCGATTTTAATAAACTAGGTGATTGAACATTTCGCTTCAGAAAAATGTCGTCGCATTGATTTAATGTATAAAAAATAAACATATATTATGTCAATTTTTGTTTTGTTGCATTTTCTAATTTTAGTATTTTAGTAAAGTGCACCACCAGTTCGATAACCCACCAGCCGCCACTGCCTATGACCTATGCCTAAGATATATTTTAATGATGTACAAGGTCACAATAACAAAACTCACCACTGTGCTTAAACAAAATACATACTTACAATATTTTTATCTTGTCATACTATTAGGTAATAGTTATGTCAAGCCGCAAAATAAATAATAAAAAGTCATAAATCAATTCAAAAAAAAAATGCCATATAAGTACTCGTATTTTTTTGTCTCGTTTTTTTATTCAAAGTATCGTAAAAATTATGTAAATGTTAATGTTATTGTGGTATAGTTCATTTCTTAACCCACTTCGACCTAAACTGGAAGTAGTGATTCGACTATGTGTTGTAGCTGAGAGTTAGTCTCTGATAACAAAACCAGGTCATCTGCGAATCTCAGATTTCAATTCAATGTCATAACATAATATAAAGATAAAACAACTACTTAATTTTCATTTCCATTAATTTTCCCATACTACAATTCCATAATTTAGGTACGAGTATGCGTAGGCAATAGTAGGCATAGTATAGGTACCCAGTATTTAATTTCACGTAGCTTAGCTGGCATAGTTTGCGGTGGACACACATGTATGAAAAACTGGCTCAACTATGCGAGCTAAGCTAAACTAACTTAGTTTAGCCGGCGGTGGACGTTCGTCTTTAAAGTCGGTTGCTCTTTTTAACATTCCTAAGGCTGAAGCTAGCTAGTTTAATTTTATATTATTAACACATGGGTTTTCCAGTTTATATTGGTGTCTATAGTCAAACCCAAAAATGTAAACTCGTTTCTGCAATTGAAAATAAATGTAGGTAAGCTAGCTAGTACCCACCTGCCGGGTGAGTGGTGAATGCTTATGCGACACCCGCACCCCTGGCCATAGGCAGAGGTGGAACACCGCGGTGGTTTTAGCAGGTAAGAGTCTGGAATGCCCCTTCGTCACCCCCACGACGTTGGAAGTCCACGAGGATTTCCACCAAAAAAAATACCTATTTGAATTTAAATATTTACCTGTCTACATCAGTGGACATTAAGTTAATTATTTCTCCGACGGTGGATTCTTTTCGTGCAGCGTTAGACAAGGACAGAGCTTTCTTGTACACAACACTACAAAGAGAATTTTTAATTTGTATGCTCACAACAGCTAATTTGATGAAATACTGTCCCAGTAACAAACTTTGTATGTTATAACATACGAACAAACCGACGGCATACAGATAGCCTTTCCAAACAGGCTGATCACCGCTTTCAATAAATCCAATGAGACAACTGCAATAAAAAATAATGATGTAGAAAGAAAACTATTTGCTGGTAATATTATTTATCTTTACTGTTTGATAACTTTAGTAACAACACAGTAGGTAAACGTTAAATGCTAAATGAGTTTCCGCGTTCAAAATCAGAATTTTTACAAAAAAAAAATACAGATATGAAACAAGTCCAATATAACATATACCGACGGTAACTTACAAATTTCAGTAAGTGATGATTGTATTCATAAAAGTAACCCGTCTTTAAAAACTACTCCGAAACCTCTTATTTTGAAGACCTTTAAAAATTATATTCATTCTCTTCACTCTGAGCGTAAACATGCATTATATTTCAAGGTATACCCACAATAACTCACCTAAGTAATTGAGGCGACACGAAAATAAGTAAATCGTGGACCACCTTGAGAAGCACAGCGAACATGAACGGTCCTCCGAAAGCTAAGCATACCACTGGCAATATCGAAGTAGGTTTCTTTGTGTGCTTCTGACTAGCAGGGGAAGTGTCACCGGTTGAAGCATTCTCTTTACTGGAACTAAGGAAAAATATTTATAACATAAGTAACATCACGCCAAAGTGCTCGTAAGCCTTTTTTTAAGGATTGGAAATCATCAAATGACTTCTTTCTTGGAGTGTCAGACTCTTGCTGACTAAAACCCATCCGAGTTTCTCCTAATGAACTTTGTGTTCCAGGGCCGCGGTAACTCTTTCCAACAAAATCCACAACTCTGGCAGATGCTCGTAGGCCCGCGACTACGAGCATTTTGGCGTGATGTTATGTAACGCAAAATCATACTTATCAAATAAAAAAAAGAATCGTTGTTTTGGAAAGTTGTTTGTTATCATGAGTTTAAGTATCAGTCACTAATTACCAATCACCCTATAAGTATACGCAATAATAATTTAAGTGTTTCATTCGTGTAGACATGTTGATCCTGGTACAAGTATAACTACCGGCACGTAACTTGGCAAGAGATTTTCGTAGTGGGGGAAGTTCGCGCATATAAAAATGTATGAAATTGTGCGTGCGCAAACTTCCCCCACTACAAAAACTCTTGCCAACTTACGTGCCGGTAACTGTACCCACATTCAAGGGATTACTGTACCTACAAGAGGCGATGATTCCGTGACGCAACGGTGACATAAACAAGAAACTATCAGACCAATTAAAACAAATTACCTACTCCGAGTGTTTTAGTGTCAATGTCTCATCCTCGTCGTCTAATAGAAACTGTTACTTATTCGTTTCGTATTACTGAAACATAGTGATTCAAATTATGATTTAATTCCTTTTACCTTAATCTTATAGTTATTTGCAGAAATTGATTAGGGATTTATGAGTAGGTAGGTATACCGTAGGCATAACTGGTATAAAACTGAACTAAACTGGTATAAAACCAAAATTAACAATTATACCTAACTAAAGCAAGTAAGTTACTTATTTTAATTAGTTGTGAATTTTATGACTTTTATAGTTAACTAGCGACCCGTCCCGGCTTCGCACGGGTGCAACGTAGATATATAAACCTTCCTCTTGAATCACTTTATCTATTAAAAAAAAACGCATCAAAATCCGTTGCGTAGTTTTAAAGATCTAAGCATATATACATAGGGACAGACAGCGGAAAGCGACTTTGTTTTATACTATGTAGTGATTAATAAATAAGTACCTACGACAGTGAACAACAGACAGATGTGAAATTTTAATGTCACGACAATTGAATAACCTCAATGCTAGGTACAGGTACAGTCAGCGACAAAAGACGCTGATAATGTTAACGCGTAGTTCATGGAAACGATACCCATGACGAATAACTTAAAAATTTTATAACCGCCATCTTGGATTTAGACATCGACCTTCTTTTTAGAATCAGCATCTCTGAGAACCCTGGGTAGGTACGACACACATGTCTCATGTTTTGTAAAAATTCGTAGCTGCTATCTTACATTTTTTACTTCAGCCTAATTTCATGAACATCCATGATGCTTATTTTGTAAATTGTCGTAGCCGCTATCTTGCATTTTCATTTCGTTAAATTATACCTCATTACCTCTAGTAAGTACCTCATTTTCGTCACCCTCGAAAACCATGGAAATAATACTCATGCCATGGCAAATATTTTCGTCTTGGTTTTTAATGTAAAGATGGTATAAAACAGGCCAACACGTCAATTCAACAAGTCCCGGAACGAGAACTTATCATTTTGTAAAAGTTCACTGAATGTTGTAGTATTGACGTGTGCAGTTGAAATTGTTTGAAGCCGATCTTATCATGTTCACCATTTTGTGTGGCCCTGAGTATTTAACGACATTTGTCGATTTGTGATCCGTTGTACATGTTCAACGACATTTGCTGCTGACTGTACCTCTACTGGTGCAACAATTGAAAACGAAAGCGAGGTCACGAAGTCACAAATTACAAGTCGCGTTACTTTCATTATTATTGTAAAAAATCTATTTCATTGCCACAAATTATAATCAGGTGAACGAAGTTATGAAAATATAGAAGTGTTATTTGGAAAGACAACCGAATAACCGATAGGCATAACTATGAAATAAAAAACCCTTAAAATAAGCATACAGCATGTAACAAGAACCCTGTCCGATCCTTAAGGGTATTATTCGGCATCGTACTGCGTACACATATACGTAACCATTTAATGGATTTGAGATTATTATTTTTCCCCAGTGAAAAAAAAAGAAGAAAGAAGAAGTAATTAAATTAAAATAAAACATAAAAACTGATCAACGGCAACACTGATCTGACAGGGTTTTTGTTACAAAGTGTATATAATTATGGTAACCCTTTGCCGACTGGTATTTTCCCAAATACCTATTTCTCGATAGGTATCTATAGAGATTATCATTACATGGGTAGATGCGTACCTACCTATTCTTATCTAAATTATTATATAAAATTAATAATTACGATTACTTGCAATATTTTTTCCTATTGCAAAAAAAATCATTGTCATCATTGATGATTAACAGACCCTGCATTCATTAAAAAAAACCCGCGTTAGGTTACGATTTCGTTTACTGCTTCGCTCTCGTGGTCGTAGCGTATTGTCACAGTATTGTTATATAAATAGCCTAGATAATTTTCTTTGATAAACGGGTTATATGTATAACGCAAAAAGATTTTTTCCTAATAAAGAACCAGTAGTTCATGAGATTAGCGCGTTTCAAACCAACAAACTCTTCTTATCTTTTCTGTGATTTCCTACTTTATGTTTCTCTTAGATAATACGTAATAGCAGGTAATTTCCAACAACAAACGTGTGTTAATTTAATCTTACTATCTTACTTTACCACTATCATATACTTAAATGCGAAAGTTTCGAGGGATGGATGTTTCTTACTCAATCACGCCAGAAGGCTGAACGGATCTAGATGGAATTTGGCACATAGATAGATTATACTAGTTTGGAATAGTACATCTATAGGCTTTTATCCCGGAAAAATGTACTGTTTCCGTGGGATAACATAATTATTAACTTTGACGCGGAAGAAATCGCGGGCGGAAGCTAGTCTTCAAATAGATATAAATAAGTAGGTACCTTGTTAAAAAAGCCCAAAATAAATTGAAGTTACTCAGGTATTGAATAATAATAAATAATAATAAATGGTTATGTGTTTAATAGACGATGAATTATTGATGATTCATAAACATAAAACAAGAACTGTTCTGTGTTAAAATGTTATGAAATAAGTTCGCGGTAATAATATCACGTGTAGAGGCTCTGTCTGAATGAGTCAGGTACAACTTCGTTAGGTGTTTATGCCTACCTATAGGTAGGTACTACTTACATGGTTCTATTTTTTAACAACTGGTACCACCCAATTAGTGATAAGTAATTTATTGAAAATGGCAATCAAACTAGTATATAGGCACCTAGATAACTATAGCTAGCTAGGCACGTCCACAGCCGGTCGATTTCAGCAAGGAATAAATAATTATGTTCGATGCATTGCTCCACAGGTAGGTACTATACAAATATTGTAGTTGTCTGAGACTTAGAACCATTTGTGCTATAATTAGTGTTTGTTAGTCAACACACGAGAACGTTGTAATTATATGTATAAAGCATCACTTACTCTTCCCTTTTTCTCAAAGCTCTCTGCCAGAATTTTTCAAATCTAGGGACTGTCTCCTTGCTGCTCATTTGTGGTTTTAAGGGCCATAAGTCATCTTCTGTGAGACTTCTTCGAAAGCCGGTTAGAGCGAGTGGGTCAAACCAGCTGAAAGTCAGCAGGCTTGGGAAGCCTGCTCTGTTCTCTGGGGACTGAGTCTGTTGGTTATAGAGTAGGTAGTTAGGTACATGGTATTAGAGTCTGAGCAATGGAGGGTAAAGGCCATAGCTCATTACACCCACCCGGCACCCGACCCAGCAACACCTCGTCGCTCGGTGTCCACTCATTGTCGACATGTGGTCCACGGTGGGATGCCGCGTGTCAACCATTGAACGACGCGTGGTCAACGAGTGGATATTGTGTTGTCCGCGAATAGATGAGCAGTTTATCAGGGATCATAACTATACATCCACTGAGTGGATGCATATAGAAATGATGCTGCCCACGTGCAGGTCCCAAGTGGATTCCACTAGGGATCTGCACGTGGGCAAAGTAAGTCAAGCATACGAGCAACGGGTGATCACAGCTGGTCACCGAGCGGACCACTCGCCATCCGCGCGTGGTCAGCCTGCGGCGAAGAGCTCCGGAGTTGATGTTAACGCATTGTACTCCATACAAAGAATACTAACGCTCGACGCGAGGCGGTGCTGTTCGGGTGTCTGGTGGCTCTAATGAGCTATAGGCCTATAGACAATTGTATTTAAAACAAATTAATAAGTCTTACCTCCTCATAAGCGTAAGGTGTGTCTTTAGGAGGCATATCAGCGAAACAATTTAATACAAACATAATAACTGTAAGCATATAATACAAAATATAGCTGCCAAAACGATATCGGGCATACGCCTCAGTGGTTGAACTGTAGTGCACGAACTCAGACCTGAGTTGCGGTAGACCAGCCAGTATGAGGAACAACCAGAATAGGAACAGCACTCCTGACGTTTTGATACCATATTTTTTGTTGTAACATAATAGCGTTACTGACAACATCTGCAAATAAAACCAAAGTGAAAGGAAAAACATTAAGGTACTAGGTAGGTACCAAATTTATATTATAGATTAAAAGTTCTTTAAAGTAAAATTTATGACATAAGTACCTAACTTGTTGAGGTAAGTAGGTATCTTTAACTACTAGAATTATGATCAGGGGGGCTACCGCCATCTCCTAAAACAGTAAGTTACTATTTTAATACATACTTTGCAATTTGTAATTTCTGTTGTTGGATTTTTAACTCTCGACGCTGAGCTGAGCGATGAAAATCCAACAGTGCGCAACGCAAAGTACCTACCTAATATCAAAATAATACTGTTTTATGAGATGAGGTAGGCCCCCTGATAATATTTATCGTGTCGACATTCAAACTACTTACTACCTACGATTTAACTATATTATGAGTTAGATCTAAAAAATCGATCTTTTTATCACCAAGGTGACGATATTTATCCGTAAATATCTATCAAGTGCGAATCTAATCGTAACCTACACACAGCAAAACAGATAGGTATGCAGGGTCGTCAGATATAGTTGAAGTTTTCTTAGAAACCGATGGATGTTTTTGACTGACAAAAACGTCCATCGGTTTCTTAGAAAACGTCAACTATATCTGACGACCCTGCATACCTTTATTACAATACGGCCGATGTATCTTGGCGGTTCTGAAGTTAGCCGTAGGCTGCGCAGTAGACAATTTCATTCCTAAAAGATTCATTGCGCAGCTAAACAGCTAATTTCAGAACCGCCAAGATACGTCGGCCGTACTATATTTGTGTAAAGTTTGCATTGATTTTTTGTTGTCTTGAAGACATTCTTTTTTTATTAAAAGCTTTTTTTTCATTTACTAACTTTTTTATTACTGATGAAAGGAAATGCCTGTTTGAGGAAGGGGACATTTTGCGAAAGGGACATTCTGAGAAAGGGACATTTTGCGAAAGGGACATTGTGCTACCTGTAGTCATTTTGAGAAGTGGTCATTTTGCGACGGAGCCTCTGTTTTGCTGACTGTACCTATTATCATGTAAGTAATAATAAATCAGTTGTAATTATCATTGCACATCGCATCGTATTAACTAGTTGCTAGGTTGTGGAGGTCAGACAGGCAGTCGCTCCATGTAAAATACTGGTATTCAGCTGCATCCGGTTGGACAGGAAGCTAACCGCAACATAGTTTTACCAACTATGTTGCTAGGCAGATTGATATTAAGACAAAAAAAAAGTGTTAGAACTGATGCTATCACCACTGCATTGCCCATTCAACGATTAACATGGTCTAATAAAACTCTTGGGCCTTTTTGGACACACGAAGGCATTGAAGACAAAGCCAAACACATTTCTTCAAAATTTTCAATAGACAGGCAGTAGGTAAGTATACTTATATCTTAATTTTATCAACAGGTGAATGATCAAGAACCTTAATCCTTGAAATGGTTTAGCAATTTGCACTTATTCAAAATGGACCTTGCCTTGCCCATCTCATTGCTAGCCACTTGAAAAATACAGAGCATATAATAAAAAGAAGGTAAACTAAGAAAGTGTCTCACATTTAGCAATTTTTAATTTATTTCTAAATGAAAGAGTAGTCTTATAACAAAAAAAAATTGAAGTTACTATTACTATCCACTTACTTATTACAACTTTTACTTAAACAATTACCACAAAGTTTGTGCATTAGATGTTTGCTAAACTGGGTAAAAATAAATTATTAAGGCCTTCAGTCTTAAGATAACAACAGTCAGAGCTGGCTAGTACTGGGGTAATTATTTATTATCACTATTTGAATAAGGTACAACCTAAAATAAACACAGGCACCTAATGTAAGGAATTATACTTACTAACTGTTGCTCTTGACTTTTTTATCTGTTGACTAACTGGAAATTTATAATCTTTCCAACAACTTGTGTTAATGAATGAATTTTAAGATAAGCGCAGTATAAAAGATATAGGAAGTATGACTACCGACTGTAAAGTCTATTGAAACAATAACTGAATATTTACCAACTTTTGAAGTTTAAAACTAACCAAGTAAAATAATTATAAACAAAAACCACCAACCAGTCTATTATTGTACCACTGCAGGGCAAAGGCCTCTTCTCATACAGAGAAGGCACAAACATTAATCACCACACTTGCTCAAGGAGGATTGGTGATTTCATACATACACATACATACATAAACTCACGCCTTTTTCCCAAGGGGGTAGGCAGAAACGACAGAACGCCACCTGCTACGATCCTTACATACTCCTTTTGCCTCATCTACGTTCATACATCTCGTCATACAAGCACGCCGGTAACGAGTACTCCGCACCTGACCTTCCTGAAAAACCTCACCAATAAGGTCAGTGTAGGTCTTCCTAGGGCGACCCCTCCCTGCGTTGCCACTCACCTATACCTTTTGTTAATCGTCTTTCACTCATCCTCTCAACATGACCGAACCATCTAAGCATACCCTTTCATACTTATAAGTATTCATTACTAGTAGTCCGGTCAAATTAGCTCAGAAAATAGGAGTAAGCTTACAGTAGGTAATTCGCAACAAGCTGAAAATTTTTACGAATGGTGACAACACCATATAAACAATAAGTGAAAAATCGCCATCGATCCCACTTGTGCAAAAAAAATATACAAGGTCAAAGTTCGCAAATATGGGTTTTTTACATTTTTCAGGCAAACGGTCAGTTTTATCATAAAATGCGTTAGGCAAAAATTATAGGTCATGCAATTACCTAAGTATAGCAATTGCATTTAAGTATACTTTTTCCTAAGAATAGCCATGTCTGAGATATATAATAGCTTTTCAAAAAGTTGTATTCTCCTTAGGAGTGTTTACGCCGCCGGCATTACATCCAAACTTTCAAGTCCAAAATTTTGGAAATGAATGAATCGATTTTAATAAACCTTCCTACACATATTTTTTAAATAAGACATTTCGAAAATGTATCTTTTTTTGGACACGTTTTTTTTTAGGTGGTAAAAATCATCAAATGAGTCCTTCCGCCCCACCCAGGGCGGAAGGGACTGTCAGACTTTTACTGACAAAAAAACCACCCTGTTCCTTCTGTTGCCTTTTACTTTCCGGGATCACGGTATCCTGTTAAGACGTCCCACAATCCCGGCAGGCGTTTGGCCCCGTTTAGGGCCCCGTCCCTGTGCTGATAGCTCACATGAAATCGATGGTGATTTTTCACACATTGTTTATGATAGTGTTTTTAACATTCATACAAATTTTCAGCTTGTTGCGAATTTTTGTACCCTTGAATATCTAATTTGACCGGACTATACCTAGGGACCTGCCCCAGATTTGAATAGATGCAATATAGATACTAACTATACACATGAATCTTCCTCTTGAATCACTCCATCTATTGATGAAAACCACATTGAAATCTCTCTTCGAAAAACTATTATTGAAACGGTTAAAACCAATAATAGAAGATAAAGGCCTTATTCCAAATCATCAATTTGGCTTTAGGGAGAAACATTCAACAATAGACCAGGTACATAGAATAACTAACATCATTGAAAAAACACTGGAAAATAAGGAAGTCTGCGCAACGGTATTTTTAGATGTCGCGCAAGCTTTTGATAAAGTTTGGCATAAAGGTCTAATATTCAAGCTCAGGCGCATGCTGCCAGAATTTGCAGAAATATTAGAGTCATATATAACAAATAGAATGTTCAGAATACGGCAAGAAGACGCATATTCCGAACTGAAACCTATAAAAGCTGGGGTACCACAAGGAAGTGTGCTAGGTCCAATTTTGTACTTGTTATACACTTGTGACATTCCAGAACTGGAAAACAACACCATTGCGACCTTTGCAGATGATACTGCAATTATGGCTACGGGGTCAAGCCACAGAGAAGCAATAGGAAAAGTCCAACTAGCTGTGAACAAAGTTTATGACTGGACACAAAAATGGAAGATCAAACTGAACGAATCAAAATCAATTCACATTGACTTCACAAATAAACACCTAGACTATCACCCAATCTACATAAATGGCATGCAAGTGCCTTATGCCAATACGGCCAAATACCTTGGCATGACTCTCGATGCCAAGTTGAGGTGGAAAGCTCATGTCAAAAAGAAAAGACAAGAACTCGACATACGTTATAAAAGTATGTATTGGTTACTTGGAAGGAAATCTTGTCTATCAATACATAATAAATTAACCATATACAAGCAAATACTGATGCCAATCTGGACGTATGGTATCCAACTCTGGGGCTGTACTAAACCAAGCAACGTCAAAATTATACAACAATTTCAAAATAAAGTTCTCAGGGATGCTGTGAATGCACCCTGGTACATAAGAAATGACGACCTTCATCGTGACCTTAAAATGGAATTCGTCACCACCATCATCCAAAAATTTGCTGAAGCCCACGAACACAGATTACACCGACACGTGAACGTTGAGGCTATTCAGCTCCTAGACAACACAGACTTAGTGCGTAGGCTAAAAAGAACTAAACCTTTTGAATTAGTGTAGTGTGTAGTGTAAAGTGAGTGAATAATAGTAACAGTGTTGTGCTATACATATAACACACGAACTTAGTGTTTTTATCAAATACAGACTCTAAGAAGGTGCTATGGACTTGTATAAAAGTGCTAATGGACACTATTCTTAGTTTTAAAATAATGTATAACGTAGCATATTAAGTTAGAGTTAAATTACTTATTAGTCTTTTAGGCTAGATCGTAATTTATTTTATTAAGAAATCTGTTCTTAATAACCAAGGGAAAAAAAAAAAAAAAAACATTGAAATCTGTTACATAATTTAAAAGATACACATACAGATGGCGGGCAACGACTTTGTTTTATACTATATATATAGAGATAAGGCCAGGGGTTTCCTCACCATGTTCTCCTTCACCAATGTCAGAGATGTCCAAGATAGACTTAGAAAATACATATAAATTACAATAATCACATTGGTTCTTGCCCGGTATCATACCTGCAACCTCAGGTATGAGAGGCGGACCATACAAAATAATTAAAATTAATAAATAACTTACCAATGTCAACAATTTTACAACTGGATCATAAAAATCTGCATCATAAATAGCATTGCCTTCTCTTGATGATTCATAGGTAATTCGGATCAGGTTTATTATTTGCAGTATCACTAAAAGACATGTTATGACAAGCTTGCTTGTATTTAATTTGTTCCAGGGTATGTTGCCCTCCTTGCTGCTGACTATATGGTAGATGTCTATAAGTGCTGCTACCCATAGGTACACACACGGTGCCCATACCAGGACTGTCTTTTGAAAGCATGGTGTGAAGTCGGGGTTGTCTGTATACCATGTTAAGTTGCTATCCTAAAATGATTAAGAATGTGAGCATAATGAAATTAATCATTAGTTAACTTGTTACATTTACAATTTGCTTATTAATGTTTCAGAAAAAAGTATTTTCCTATAAGTTGATGATTTAGGTACTTTAATCTTTCTATGTTCCTAATAAGTTTGCATTAGGTAAGAAATAGGAATTTCCCAAGTGATGTTGATTATAAAAGTAAGTATTTGAATTTTGATGTTGATTTTAAGTTATAAATCCATTAGTGTTTTTCATTTAAAATCATACAGGAGTAACATATTCTTAAATTTTTTGTTGTGTTTTTAAAATCAAATTGCACAATATTTCTTAACCTACATCTTATTTACACAAAAGTGCTTTGTAGGATTAAGCTAAAGAATACAATATTGTTTTGTAACATGGCCAAATATACAAAGTATACAAACTAGGAATAAAAAAACATACAAAGAAATTTCCTTTCTAACACAAGGATACTGACCAAAAACTACAACTTATCAAATCAATTTAAAATTAAAATCTTTTACTAACCCAAAAACTAGAACCGCAGAAATTGTCCAGTGAAGAATTAGAAGTCATCACATTTATTTCAAAACTTTAAAATTTTAAATTTACCGCACTGACAAGCACCCACCATGAGACTAACGTTAAAATGAAGAGAGAGAAGAGACCGAATAGCAGTGTTGCCACCTTGATTTTTGAAAGGGGGCTAGCGAGGCCGAGCACCCAAAAAGGGCTAGATTTTAAAAATTCAGTCATAAAAAGTGGGGCTAGAAAGGGCTAAAAAACTATTTGTTTGAAATAAAATTTTAATCATTTGTTATTATAACAATATCTGGTACCTAATTGAACCGCACCGATTTCTGCTTTCATAGACAAACCTAAATTAACTGACAATTAAATACTGCTTCCCATTCTTTTTTATAATGTTGTTTGTATGTCATATTTAATAGCGGTAGGTATTTATGCACGAGAAATAATGCATAGAATAAACGACACACTTAAATCGGTTTCGGCGGTTGACGCACTAAACATAATTAGAGCAGTGAAAACGTTATTTTATTTTATTTATTGGGACAAAAAACAGTTATATGCTAAAACATAGTACAATGATGAAATAAAAATGAGATTTAATAAACATACAACCAGTGGCGGCTGTACCTTAAGTGCGCTCGTGCGCTGAACCACCAATTCAAAAATAAAAAATTACAAAATATTAAGTACTTACTTCATCTTTATTTTTAAATTACCACTTTAATAGTTATTTTTAAACATACAAAAACGTATAAAAAATTAAATCTCCTATTATGGTGAAACAGTTTGAGCGCTTTACTAAACTATTAAGACTTATTTTCCTGTAAAGACAAATTCTCGTGCGCTTCGGCAAGTGCACGAGGACTGCTAATATAACTTGTAGGAGATACGAGTTAATACGCCTGACGCGTGAAACAGAAGATAGTTCATAGAAATGTACCGAGTTATGAGTGGGTTCTCGAGCGCCGCACGTGCGAACCGAGGATTGCCGAGAGCACCCGATGTTTGACGAATTGGCGACGGCAGCCATGATTGACATAGTATAGTTTCACTGCATGTGTGTGACGCGTTAATTATTGTTTATTTATATTACCGTTATTGTTTTTAGTTTTTGTTTCGATTTTTTTCGAGAACTTTTATTCTATATTGTGTATGGTGTTAATACCCGATTTTAATAAAAAGGTGATTGAACATTTCGCTTCAGAAAAATGTCGTCGCATTGATTTAATGTATAAAAAATAAACATATATTATGTCAATTTTTGTTTTGTTGCATTTTCTAATTTTAATATTTTAGTAAAGTGCACCACCAGTTCGATAACCCACCAGCCGCCACTGCATACAACCCTAAATGAATGTTACGAATGAGACTGTGCAAAAAATCTCTCAATTTGAACTGTTGTGAACAATCATTACACTATTACTCACCACTGTGCTTAAACAAAATACATACTTACAATATTTTTATCTTGTCATACTATTAGGTAATAGTTATGTCAAGCCGCAAAATAAATAATAAAAAGTCATAAATCAATTCAAAAAAAAAATGCCATATAAGTACTCGTATTTTTTTGTCTCGTTTTTTTATTCAAAGTATCGTAAAAATTATGTAAATGTTAATGTTATTGTGGTATAGTTCATTTCTTAACCCACTTCGACCTAAACTGGAAGTAGTGATTCGACTATGTGTTGTAGCTGAGAGTTAGTCTCTGATAACAAAACCAGGTCATCTGCGAATCTCAGATTTCAATTCAATGTCATAACATAATATAAAGATAAAACAACTACTTAATTTTCATTTCCATTAATTTTCCCATACTACAATTCCATAATTTAGGTACGAGTATGCGTAGGCAATAGTAGGCATAGTATAGGTACCCAGTATTTAATTTCACGTAGCTTAGCTGGCATAGTTTGCGGTGGACACACATGTATGAAAAACTGGCTCAACTATGCGAGCTAAGCTAAACTAACTTAGTTTAGCCGGCGGTGGACGTTCGTCTTTAAAGTCGGTTGCTCTTTTTAACATTCCTAAGGCTGAAGCTAGCTAGTTTAATTTTATATTATTAACACATGGGTTTTCCAGTTTATATTGGTGTCTATAGTCAAACCCAAAAATGTAAACTCGTTTCTGCAATTGAAAATAAATGTAGGTAAGCTAGCTAGTACCCACCTGCCGGGTGAGTGGTGAATGCTTATGCGACACCCGCACCCCTGGCCATAGGCAGAGGTGGAACACCGCGGTGGTTTTAGCAGGTAAGAGTCTGGAATGCCCCTTCGTCACCCCCACGACGTTGGAAGTCCACGAGGATTTCCACCAAAAAAAATACCTATTTGAATTTAAATATTTACCTGTCTACATCAGTGGACATTAAGTTAATTATTTCTCCGACGGTGGATTCTTTTCGTGCAGCGTTAGACAAGGACAGAGCTTTCTTGTACACAACACTACAAAGAGAATTTTTAATTTGTATGCTCACAACAGCTAATTTGATGAAATACTGTCCCAGTAACAAACTTTGTATGTTATAACATACGAACAAACCGACGGCATACAGATAGCCTTTCCAAACAGGCTGATCACCGCTTTCAATAAATCCAATGAGACAACTGCAATAAAAAATAATGATGTAGAAAGAAAACTATTTGCTGGTAATATTATTTATCTTTACTGTTTGATAACTTTAGTAACAACACAGTAGGTAAACGTTAAATGCTAAATGAGTTTCCGCGTTCAAAATCAGAATTTTTACAAAAAAAAAATACAGATATGAAACAAGTCCAATATAACATATACCGACGGTAACTTACAAATTTCAGTAAGTGATGATTGTATTCATAAAAGTAACCCGTCTTTAAAAACTACTCCGAAACCTCTTATTTTGAAGACCTTTAAAAATTATATTCATTCTCTTCACTCTGAGCGTAAACATGCATTATATTTCAAGGTATACCCACAATAACTCACCTAAGTAATTGAGGCGACACGAAAATAAGTAAATCGTGGACCACCTTGAGAAGCACAGCGAACATGAACGGTCCTCCGAAAGCTAAGCATACCACTGGCAATATCGAAGTAGGTTTCTTTGTGTGCTTCTGACTAGCAGGGGAAGTGTCACCGGTTGAAGCATTCTCTTTACTGGAACTAAGGAAAAATATTTATAACATAAGTAACATCACGCCAAAGTGCTCGTAAGCCTTTTTTTAAGGATTGGAAATCATCAAATGACTTCTTTCTTGGAGTGTCAGACTCTTGCTGACTAAAACCCATCCGAGTTTCTCCTAATGAACTTTGTGTTCCAGGGCCGCGGTAACTCTTTCCAACAAAATCCACAACTCTGGCAGATGCTCGTAGGCCCGCGACTACGAGCATTTTGGCGTGATGTTATGTAACGCAAAATCATACTTATCAAATAAAAAAAAGAATCGTTGTTTTGGAAAGTTGTTTGTTATCATGAGTTTAAGTATCAGTCACTAATTACCAATCACCCTATAAGTATACGCAATAATAATTTAAGTGTTTCATTCGTGTAGACATGTTGATCCTGGTACAAGTATAACTACCGGCACGTAACTTGGCAAGAGATTTTCGTAGTGGGGGAAGTTCGCGCATATAAAAATGTATGAAATTGTGCGTGCGCAAACTTCCCCCACTACAAAAACTCTTGCCAACTTACGTGCCGGTAACTGTACCCACATTCAAGGGATTACTGTACCTACAAGAGGCGATGATTCCGTGACGCAACGGTGACATAAACAAGAAACTATCAGACCAATTAAAACAAATTACCTACTCCGAGTGTTTTAGTGTCAATGTCTCATCCTCGTCGTCTAATAGAAACTGTTACTTATTCGTTTCGTATTACTGAAACATAGTGATTCAAATTATGATTTAATTCCTTTTACCTTAATCTTATAGTTATTTGCAGAAATTGATTAGGGATTTATGAGTAGGTAGGTATACCGTAGGCATAACTGGTATAAAACTGAACTAAACTGGTATAAAACCAAAATTAACAATTATACCTAACTAAAGCAAGTAAGTTACTTATTTTAATTAGTTGTGAATTTTATGACTTTTATAGTTAACTAGCGACCCGTCCCGGCTTCGCACGGGTGCAACGTAGATATATAAACCTTCCTCTTGAATCACTTTATCTATTAAAAAAAAACGCATCAAAATCCGTTGCGTAGTTTTAAAGATCTAAGCATATATACATAGGGACAGACAGCGGAAAGCGACTTTGTTTTATACTATGTAGTGATTAATAAATAAGTACCTACGACAGTGAACAACAGACAGATGTGAAATTTTAATGTCACGACAATTGAATAACCTCAATGCTAGGTACAGGTACAGTCAGCGACAAAAGACGCTGATAATGTTAACGCGTAGTTCATGGAAACGATACCCATGACGAATAACTTAAAAATTTTATAACCGCCATCTTGGATTTAGACATCGACCTTCTTTTTAGAATCAGCATCTCTGAGAACCCTGGGTAGGTACGACACACATGTCTCATGTTTTGTAAAAATTCGTAGCTGCTATCTTACATTTTTTACTTCAGCCTAATTTCATGAACATCCATGATGCTTATTTTGTAAATTGTCGTAGCCGCTATCTTGCATTTTCATTTCGTTAAATTATACCTCATTACCTCTAGTAAGTACCTCATTTTCGTCACCCTCGAAAACCATGGAAATAATACTCATGCCATGGCAAATATTTTCGTCTTGGTTTTTAATGTAAAGATGGTATAAAACAGGCCAACACGTCAATTCAACAAGTCCCGGAACGAGAACTTATCATTTTGTAAAAGTTCACTGAATGTTGTAGTATTGACGTGTGCAGTTGAAATTGTTTGAAGCCGATCTTATCATGTTCACCATTTTGTGTGGCCCTGAGTATTTAACGACATTTGTCGATTTGTGATCCGTTGTACATGTTCAACGACATTTGCTGCTGACTGTACCTCTACTGGTGCAACAATTGAAAACGAAAGCGAGGTCACGAAGTCACAAATTACAAGTCGCGTTACTTTCATTATTATTGTAAAAAATCTATTTCATTGCCACAAATTATAATCAGGTGAACGAAGTTATGAAAATATAGAAGTGTTATTTGGAAAGACAACCGAATAACCGATAGGCATAACTATGAAATAAAAAACCCTTAAAATAAGCATACAGCATGTAACAAGAACCCTGTCCGATCCTTAAGGGTATTATTCGGCATCGTACTGCGTACACATATACGTAACCATTTAATGGATTTGAGATTATTATTTTTCCCCAGTGAAAAAAAAAGAAGAAAGAAGAAGTAATTAAATTAAAATAAAACATAAAAACTGATCAACGGCAACACTGATCTGACAGGGTTTTTGTTACAAAGTGTATATAATTATGGTAACCCTTTGCCGACTGGTATTTTCCCAAATACCTATTTCTCGATAGGTATCTATAGAGATTATCATTACATGGGTAGATGCGTACCTACCTATTCTTATCTAAATTATTATATAAAATTAATAATTACGATTACTTGCAATATTTTTTCCTATTGCAAAAAAAATCATTGTCATCATTGATGATTAACAGACCCTGCATTCATTAAAAAAAACCCGCGTTAGGTTACGATTTCGTTTACTGCTTCGCTCTCGTGGTCGTAGCGTATTGTCACAGTATTGTTATATAAATAGCCTAGATAATTTTCTTTGATAAACGGGTTATATGTATAACGCAAAAAGATTTTTTCCTAATAAAGAACCAGTAGTTCATGAGATTAGCGCGTTTCAAACCAACAAACTCTTCTTATCTTTTCTGTGATTTCCTACTTTATGTTTCTCTTAGATAATACGTAATAGCAGGTAATTTCCAACAACAAACGTGTGTTAATTTAATCTTACTATCTTACTTTACCACTATCATATACTTAAATGCGAAAGTTTCGAGGGATGGATGTTTCTTACTCAATCACGCCAGAAGGCTGAACGGATCTAGATGGAATTTGGCACATAGATAGATTATACTAGTTTGGAATAGTACATCTATAGGCTTTTATCCCGGAAAAATGTACTGTTTCCGTGGGATAACATAATTATTAACTTTGACGCGGAAGAAATCGCGGGCGGAAGCTAGTCTTCAAATAGATATAAATAAGTAGGTACCTTGTTAAAAAAGCCCAAAATAAATTGAAGTTACTCAGGTATTGAATAATAATAAATAATAATAAATGGTTATGTGTTTAATAGACGATGAATTATTGATGATTCATAAACATAAAACAAGAACTGTTCTGTGTTAAAATGTTATGAAATAAGTTCGCGGTAATAATATCACGTGTAGAGGCTCTGTCTGAATGAGTCAGGTACAACTTCGTTAGGTGTTTATGCCTACCTATAGGTAGGTACTACTTACATGGTTCTATTTTTTAACAACTGGTACCACCCAATTAGTGATAAGTAATTTATTGAAAATGGCAATCAAACTAGTATATAGGCACCTAGATAACTATAGCTAGCTAGGCACGTCCACAGCCGGTCGATTTCAGCAAGGAATAAATAATTATGTTCGATGCATTGCTCCACAGGTAGGTACTATACAAATATTGTAGTTGTCTGAGACTTAGAACCATTTGTGCTATAATTAGTGTTTGTTAGTCAACACACGAGAACGTTGTAATTATATGTATAAAGCATCACTTACTCTTCCCTTTTTCTCAAAGCTCTCTGCCAGAATTTTTCAAATCTAGGGACTGTCTCCTTGCTGCTCATTTGTGGTTTTAAGGGCCATAAGTCATCTTCTGTGAGACTTCTTCGAAAGCCGGTTAGAGCGAGTGGGTCAAACCAGCTGAAAGTCAGCAGGCTTGGGAAGCCTGCTCTGTTCTCTGGGGACTGAGTCTGTTGGTTATAGAGTAGGTAGTTAGGTACATGGTATTAGAGTCTGAGCAATGGAGGGTAAAGGCCATAGCTCATTACACCCACCCGGCACCCGACCCAGCAACACCTCGTCGCTCGGTGTCCACTCATTGTCGACATGTGGTCCACGGTGGGATGCCGCGTGTCAACCATTGAACGACGCGTGGTCAACGAGTGGATATTGTGTTGTCCGCGAATAGATGAGCAGTTTATCAGGGATCATAACTATACATCCACTGAGTGGATGCATATAGAAATGATGCTGCCCACGTGCAGGTCCCAAGTGGATTCCACTAGGGATCTGCACGTGGGCAAAGTAAGTCAAGCATACGAGCAACGGGTGATCACAGCTGGTCACCGAGCGGACCACTCGCCATCCGCGCGTGGTCAGCCTGCGGCGAAGAGCTCCGGAGTTGATGTTAACGCATTGTACTCCATACAAAGAATACTAACGCTCGACGCGAGGCGGTGCTGTTCGGGTGTCTGGTGGCTCTAATGAGCTATAGGCCTATAGACAATTGTATTTAAAACAAATTAATAAGTCTTACCTCCTCATAAGCGTAAGGTGTGTCTTTAGGAGGCATATCAGCGAAACAATTTAATACAAACATAATAACTGTAAGCATATAATACAAAATATAGCTGCCAAAACGATATCGGGCATACGCCTCAGTGGTTGAACTGTAGTGCACGAACTCAGACCTGAGTTGCGGTAGACCAGCCAGTATGAGGAACAACCAGAATAGGAACAGCACTCCTGACGTTTTGATACCATATTTTTTGTTGTAACATAATAGCGTTACTGACAACATCTGCAAATAAAACCAAAGTGAAAGGAAAAACATTAAGGTACTAGGTAGGTACCAAATTTATATTATAGATTAAAAGTTCTTTAAAGTAAAATTTATGACATAAGTACCTAACTTGTTGAGGTAAGTAGGTATCTTTAACTACTAGAATTATGATCAGGGGGGCTACCGCCATCTCCTAAAACAGTAAGTTACTATTTTAATACATACTTTGCAATTTGTAATTTCTGTTGTTGGATTTTTAACTCTCGACGCTGAGCTGAGCGATGAAAATCCAACAGTGCGCAACGCAAAGTACCTACCTAATATCAAAATAATACTGTTTTATGAGATGAGGTAGGCCCCCTGATAATATTTATCGTGTCGACATTCAAACTACTTACTACCTACGATTTAACTATATTATGAGTTAGATCTAAAAAATCGATCTTTTTATCACCAAGGTGACGATATTTATCCGTAAATATCTATCAAGTGCGAATCTAATCGTAACCTACACACAGCAAAACAGATAGGTATGCAGGGTCGTCAGATATAGTTGAAGTTTTCTTAGAAACCGATGGATGTTTTTGACTGACAAAAACGTCCATCGGTTTCTTAGAAAACGTCAACTATATCTGACGACCCTGCATACCTTTATTACAATACGGCCGATGTATCTTGGCGGTTCTGAAGTTAGCCGTAGGCTGCGCAGTAGACAATTTCATTCCTAAAAGATTCATTGCGCAGCTAAACAGCTAATTTCAGAACCGCCAAGATACGTCGGCCGTACTATATTTGTGTAAAGTTTGCATTGATTTTTTGTTGTCTTGAAGACATTCTTTTTTTATTAAAAGCTTTTTTTTCATTTACTAACTTTTTTATTACTGATGAAAGGAAATGCCTGTTTGAGGAAGGGGACATTTTGCGAAAGGGACATTCTGAGAAAGGGACATTTTGCGAAAGGGACATTGTGCTACCTGTAGTCATTTTGAGAAGTGGTCATTTTGCGACGGAGCCTCTGTTTTGCTGACTGTACCTATTATCATGTAAGTAATAATAAATCAGTTGTAATTATCATTGCACATCGCATCGTATTAACTAGTTGCTAGGTTGTGGAGGTCAGACAGGCAGTCGCTCCATGTAAAATACTGGTATTCAGCTGCATCCGGTTGGACAGGAAGCTAACCGCAACATAGTTTTACCAACTATGTTGCTAGGCAGATTGATATTAAGACAAAAAAAAAGTGTTAGAACTGATGCTATCACCACTGCATTGCCCATTCAACGATTAACATGGTCTAATAAAACTCTTGGGCCTTTTTGGACACACGAAGGCATTGAAGACAAAGCCAAACACATTTCTTCAAAATTTTCAATAGACAGGCAGTAGGTAAGTATACTTATATCTTAATTTTATCAACAGGTGAATGATCAAGAACCTTAATCCTTGAAATGGTTTAGCAATTTGCACTTATTCAAAATGGACCTTGCCTTGCCCATCTCATTGCTAGCCACTTGAAAAATACAGAGCATATAATAAAAAGAAGGTAAACTAAGAAAGTGTCTCACATTTAGCAATTTTTAATTTATTTCTAAATGAAAGAGTAGTCTTATAACAAAAAAAAATTGAAGTTACTATTACTATCCACTTACTTATTACAACTTTTACTTAAACAATTACCACAAAGTTTGTGCATTAGATGTTTGCTAAACTGGGTAAAAATAAATTATTAAGGCCTTCAGTCTTAAGATAACAACAGTCAGAGCTGGCTAGTACTGGGGTAATTATTTATTATCACTATTTGAATAAGGTACAACCTAAAATAAACACAGGCACCTAATGTAAGGAATTATACTTACTAACTGTTGCTCTTGACTTTTTTATCTGTTGACTAACTGGAAATTTATAATCTTTCCAACAACTTGTGTTAATGAATGAATTTTAAGATAAGCGCAGTATAAAAGATATAGGAAGTATGACTACCGACTGTAAAGTCTATTGAAACAATAACTGAATATTTACCAACTTTTGAAGTTTAAAACTAACCAAGTAAAATAATTATAAACAAAAACCACCAACCAGTCTATTATTGTACCACTGCAGGGCAAAGGCCTCTTCTCATACAGAGAAGGCACAAACATTAATCACCACACTTGCTCAAGGAGGATTGGTGATTTCATACATACACATACATACATAAACTCACGCCTTTTTCCCAAGGGGGTAGGCAGAAACGACAGAACGCCACCTGCTACGATCCTTACATACTCCTTTTGCCTCATCTACGTTCATACATCTCGTCATACAAGCACGCCGGTAACGAGTACTCCGCACCTGACCTTCCTGAAAAACCTCACCAATAAGGTCAGTGTAGGTCTTCCTAGGGCGACCCCTCCCTGCGTTGCCACTCACCTATACCTTTTGTTAATCGTCTTTCACTCATCCTCTCAACATGACCGAACCATCTAAGCATACCCTTTCATACTTATAAGTATTCATTACTAGTAGTCCGGTCAAATTAGCTCAGAAAATAGGAGTAAGCTTACAGTAGGTAATTCGCAACAAGCTGAAAATTTTTACGAATGGTGACAACACCATATAAACAATAAGTGAAAAATCGCCATCGATCCCACTTGTGCAAAAAAAATATACAAGGTCAAAGTTCGCAAATATGGGTTTTTTACATTTTTCAGGCAAACGGTCAGTTTTATCATAAAATGCGTTAGGCAAAAATTATAGGTCATGCAATTACCTAAGTATAGCAATTGCATTTAAGTATACTTTTTCCTAAGAATAGCCATGTCTGAGATATATAATAGCTTTTCAAAAAGTTGTATTCTCCTTAGGAGTGTTTACGCCGCCGGCATTACATCCAAACTTTCAAGTCCAAAATTTTGGAAATGAATGAATCGATTTTAATAAACCTTCCTACACATATTTTTTAAATAAGACATTTCGAAAATGTATCTTTTTTTGGACACGTTTTTTTTTAGGTGGTAAAAATCATCAAATGAGTCCTTCCGCCCCACCCAGGGCGGAAGGGACTGTCAGACTTTTACTGACAAAAAAACCACCCTGTTCCTTCTGTTGCCTTTTACTTTCCGGGATCACGGTATCCTGTTAAGACGTCCCACAATCCCGGCAGGCGTTTGGCCCCGTTTAGGGCCCCGTCCCTGTGCTGATAGCTCACATGAAATCGATGGTGATTTTTCACACATTGTTTATGATAGTGTTTTTAACATTCATACAAATTTTCAGCTTGTTGCGAATTTTTGTACCCTTGAATATCTAATTTGACCGGACTATACCTAGGGACCTGCCCCAGATTTGAATAGATGCAATATAGATACTAACTATACACATGAATCTTCCTCTTGAATCACTCCATCTATTGATGAAAACCACATTGAAATCTCTCTTCGAAAAACTATTATTGAAACGGTTAAAACCAATAATAGAAGATAAAGGCCTTATTCCAAATCATCAATTTGGCTTTAGGGAGAAACATTCAACAATAGACCAGGTACATAGAATAACTAACATCATTGAAAAAACACTGGAAAATAAGGAAGTCTGCGCAACGGTATTTTTAGATGTCGCGCAAGCTTTTGATAAAGTTTGGCATAAAGGTCTAATATTCAAGCTCAGGCGCATGCTGCCAGAATTTGCAGAAATATTAGAGTCATATATAACAAATAGAATGTTCAGAATACGGCAAGAAGACGCATATTCCGAACTGAAACCTATAAAAGCTGGGGTACCACAAGGAAGTGTGCTAGGTCCAATTTTGTACTTGTTATACACTTGTGACATTCCAGAACTGGAAAACAACACCATTGCGACCTTTGCAGATGATACTGCAATTATGGCTACGGGGTCAAGCCACAGAGAAGCAATAGGAAAAGTCCAACTAGCTGTGAACAAAGTTTATGACTGGACACAAAAATGGAAGATCAAACTGAACGAATCAAAATCAATTCACATTGACTTCACAAATAAACACCTAGACTATCACCCAATCTACATAAATGGCATGCAAGTGCCTTATGCCAATACGGCCAAATACCTTGGCATGACTCTCGATGCCAAGTTGAGGTGGAAAGCTCATGTCAAAAAGAAAAGACAAGAACTCGACATACGTTATAAAAGTATGTATTGGTTACTTGGAAGGAAATCTTGTCTATCAATACATAATAAATTAACCATATACAAGCAAATACTGATGCCAATCTGGACGTATGGTATCCAACTCTGGGGCTGTACTAAACCAAGCAACGTCAAAATTATACAACAATTTCAAAATAAAGTTCTCAGGGATGCTGTGAATGCACCCTGGTACATAAGAAATGACGACCTTCATCGTGACCTTAAAATGGAATTCGTCACCACCATCATCCAAAAATTTGCTGAAGCCCACGAACACAGATTACACCGACACGTGAACGTTGAGGCTATTCAGCTCCTAGACAACACAGACTTAGTGCGTAGGCTAAAAAGAACTAAACCTTTTGAATTAGTGTAGTGTGTAGTGTAAAGTGAGTGAATAATAGTAACAGTGTTGTGCTATACATATAACACACGAACTTAGTGTTTTTATCAAATACAGACTCTAAGAAGGTGCTATGGACTTGTATAAAAGTGCTAATGGACACTATTCTTAGTTTTAAAATAATGTATAACGTAGCATATTAAGTTAGAGTTAAATTACTTATTAGTCTTTTAGGCTAGATCGTAATTTATTTTATTAAGAAATCTGTTCTTAATAACCAAGGGAAAAAAAAAAAAAAAAACATTGAAATCTGTTACATAATTTAAAAGATACACATACAGATGGCGGGCAACGACTTTGTTTTATACTATATATATAGAGATAAGGCCAGGGGTTTCCTCACCATGTTCTCCTTCACCAATGTCAGAGATGTCCAAGATAGACTTAGAAAATACATATAAATTACAATAATCACATTGGTTCTTGCCCGGTATCATACCTGCAACCTCAGGTATGAGAGGCGGACCATACAAAATAATTAAAATTAATAAATAACTTACCAATGTCAACAATTTTACAACTGGATCATAAAAATCTGCATCATAAATAGCATTGCCTTCTCTTGATGATTCATAGGTAATTCGGATCAGGTTTATTATTTGCAGTATCACTAAAAGACATGTTATGACAAGCTTGCTTGTATTTAATTTGTTCCAGGGTATGTTGCCCTCCTTGCTGCTGACTATATGGTAGATGTCTATAAGTGCTGCTACCCATAGGTACACACACGGTGCCCATACCAGGACTGTCTTTTGAAAGCATGGTGTGAAGTCGGGGTTGTCTGTATACCATGTTAAGTTGCTATCCTAAAATGATTAAGAATGTGAGCATAATGAAATTAATCATTAGTTAACTTGTTACATTTACAATTTGCTTATTAATGTTTCAGAAAAAAGTATTTTCCTATAAGTTGATGATTTAGGTACTTTAATCTTTCTATGTTCCTAATAAGTTTGCATTAGGTAAGAAATAGGAATTTCCCAAGTGATGTTGATTATAAAAGTAAGTATTTGAATTTTGATGTTGATTTTAAGTTATAAATCCATTAGTGTTTTTCATTTAAAATCATACAGGAGTAACATATTCTTAAATTTTTTGTTGTGTTTTTAAAATCAAATTGCACAATATTTCTTAACCTACATCTTATTTACACAAAAGTGCTTTGTAGGATTAAGCTAAAGAATACAATATTGTTTTGTAACATGGCCAAATATACAAAGTATACAAACTAGGAATAAAAAAACATACAAAGAAATTTCCTTTCTAACACAAGGATACTGACCAAAAACTACAACTTATCAAATCAATTTAAAATTAAAATCTTTTACTAACCCAAAAACTAGAACCGCAGAAATTGTCCAGTGAAGAATTAGAAGTCATCACATTTATTTCAAAACTTTAAAATTTTAAATTTACCGCACTGACAAGCACCCACCATGAGACTAACGTTAAAATGAAGAGAGAGAAGAGACCGAATAGCAGTGTTGCCACCTTGATTTTTGAAAGGGGGCTAGCGAGGCCGAGCACCCAAAAAGGGCTAGATTTTAAAAATTCAGTCATAAAAAGTGGGGCTAGAAAGGGCTAAAAAACTATTTGTTTGAAATAAAATTTTAATCATTTGTTATTATAACAATATCTGGTACCTAATTGAACCGCACCGATTTCTGCTTTCATAGACAAACCTAAATTAACTGACAATTAAATACTGCTTCCCATTCTTTTTTATAATGTTGTTTGTATGTCATATTTAATAGCGGTAGGTATTTATGCACGAGAAATAATGCATAGAATAAACGACACACTTAAATCGGTTTCGGCGGTTGACGCACTAAACATAATTAGAGCAGTGAAAACGTTATTTTATTTTATTTATTGGGACAAAAAACAGTTATATGCTAAAACATAGTACAATGATGAAATAAAAATGAGATTTAATAAACATACAACCAGTGGCGGCTGTACCTTAAGTGCGCTCGTGCGCTGAACCACCAATTCAAAAATAAAAAATTACAAAATATTAAGTACTTACTTCATCTTTATTTTTAAATTACCACTTTAATAGTTATTTTTAAACATACAAAAACGTATAAAAAATTAAATCTCCTATTATGGTGAAACAGTTTGAGCGCTTTACTAAACTATTAAGACTTATTTTCCTGTAAAGACAAATTCTCGTGCGCTTCGGCAAGTGCACGAGGACTGCTAATATAACTTGTAGGAGATACGAGTTAATACGCCTGACGCGTGAAACAGAAGATAGTTCATAGAAATGTACCGAGTTATGAGTGGGTTCTCGAGCGCCGCACGTGCGAACCGAGGATTGCCGAGAGCACCCGATGTTTGACGAATTGGCGACGGCAGCCATGATTGACATAGTATAGTTTCACTGCATGTGTGTGACGCGTTAATTATTGTTTATTTATATTACCGTTATTGTTTTTAGTTTTTGTTTCGATTTTTTTCGAGAACTTTTATTCTATATTGTGTATGGTGTTAATACCCGATTTTAATAAAAAGGTGATTGAACATTTCGCTTCAGAAAAATGTCGTCGCATTGATTTAATGTATAAAAAATAAACATATATTATGTCAATTTTTGTTTTGTTGCATTTTCTAATTTTAATATTTTAGTAAAGTGCACCACCAGTTCGATAACCCACCAGCCGCCACTGCATACAACCCTAAATGAATGTTACGAATGAGACTGTGCAAAAAATCTCTCAATTTGAACTGTTGTGAACAATCATTACACTATTTTGAATTACTCAATAAATACTGACGTATACACGTTTGCAGTAGGGTTACCACAGTAAAACTAAAACCTACTGAAAATTAAAAAAATATACTAAAAAAGCACGTTGACAGATTTCAGCAAGCATTTGCAAAAAGGGCTAGATTGCCCTTTTAGGGCTAAACAGTGAAAGGAGAAACTCAGTCTTAAAAAGGGCTAGATCTAGCCCCAAAAGGGCTAAGGTGGCAACACTGCCGAAGAGACGTGACGCCAGTGTTGCCATGTGAAAATCTGGTCGACGGTGATACCCCTCAAAAAATACGGTAGTTTCTGGGAAATTACGGTGAAAGGACTAGGAAAAATACGATAAATAGTACGGTGCAATTACGATGAAGAAAACAATGATTTTACAGCTCAACGCTCATCTCTCTTGCAAAATTTTTTTTTGCTCTCAATTAACTAAGCCTGCATCTTTGGCCATTCCATAGAATATGGAGGTTTTATCTTGCTAGAGCTGCTCCGGAGGCGCGTATACTCGACGAGTTGACCCTTGTCCAGCAGGCTTAGTTTGCCGGGTCAGGTAGTTGCATACCAGGTCTGACTCTGTTCATATTATACAAGGTACTTAATTGAAAATTTACCCGAAACCTTAAAAGGGGTCATTGTACTCATCATTATGAACAACTTTTATTATGGCACCAACCTTGAAATAAAAAAAAATCTGCTGTTTCATACATTACGATCGTGTTTTACGATCGTGTTTCGGGTATATTTTCAATTACCCTCTGTATAGACTATGTTCGATTCACGTAAATATCTAAAATCATCATCATACATACCTTTAAATTTTAATACGAGTACAAACGTATGTGATCTGCCTCATAAGCCTCATTACAACTGGGTTCTAGTAGAAAATAAGTAAGTACTTAATTTATTAATTAATTATCATTAAATTTTAATCACACTTTGTAACATAAATAGCACCGGAAGATCAGCTTCTAAAACGTCAAACATGTTTTTTAATAGCTAGTTCTCTTGTCAATATCAGAATCAGAATCAGAACTTTATTTACTCTAAATGTAGGTACAGTATAAGATTAATAACATAAATAAATGAGATCAGCTACATTTTACCTTACGGCGTGCAAATCATTACAAAAAAATATCAACAATACAATTATAATTAGTAAAAGAAAAATAAAGAAAACAGGTCGTCAGTAAATTATAAGAAACATATCAAAACCGATTCGCTGATTCATGATTCGTTTATCTAGTTATCACAAAGAGAAAGGTGTCGAGACCCTTGCTCATATCTAACTTAAATTATTTTTGCTGTCAATTAACTAAGCCTGCATCTTTGGCCATTCCATAGAATATGGAGTTTTTATCTTGCAAGAGCTGCTCCGGAGGCGCGAACTCGACGAGTTGTCCCTTGTCCAGCACCATGACCTTGGTGGAGTCCATGATGGTGTTGAGCCTGTGCGCGATGGTGAGCACCGTGCACGACGCGAACTCGGAGCGGATCGTCTTCTGCAACACACGACAGCGCGGGGTGAGCGAGTGCGAGTGCGGGTGAGGGGAGGGGAGGGAGCGAGCTGCACGCACCTGGATGAGCTCGTCGGTCTCGAGGTCGACGGCGGCCGTGGCCTCGTCCAGCACCAGCAGCGGCGTCTTGCGCAGCAGCGCGCGCGCCAGACACACGAGCTGCCGCTGTCCCACCGACAGGTTCTCGCCGCCCTCCGCCACCTCGTGGCGCAGCCCGGCCGAGAGCCCTGCGCGCATATACATTGTGAACGTGAGTGACCAAGCACGGAGCGACGCTCCGACCGCTAGCGGTAGCACTCACCCTGCACGAACGGCTTGAGGTGCGCGTACTCCAGCGCGCGCCAGATGTCCTCGTCCGAGAACGTCTCGAAGGGGTCCAGGTTCATGCGCAGCGTGCCCGAGAACAGCACCGGGTCCTGCGGGATGATGGTGATGCGCGAGCGCAGCTGGTGCAGGCCCATGGCGGCGATGTCCAGCCCGTCGATGAGGATGCGGCCGCCCACGGCCTCGACGATGCGGAACAGGCCGAGCGTGAGCGTGGACTTGCCGGCGCCGGTGCGGCCCACGATGCCGAGCTTGTCGCGCGGCGCCACGGCACACGTGACGTCACGCAGCGCGGGCTCGGCGCCGGCGCGGTACGCCAGCGTCAGCCGCTCCAGCTGCAGCGCGCCCGTCTCCGGCCACGACGCGCCCGGCCCGGGGGGCACGCTCCACGCCGCCTCCTGCACACACGACGCTCAGTATCGCTTACCCAGTACCCTTACCTGATGCGCTGTCTCAGTCACATCACTCACTTGTTCCGTCTCCGCATACTCCTTCATTCGCTCTACAGCTACAACGTCCGTCTCCACTCCTGACACTTTTTGAACTAGCCAACTTAAAGTCTGAGTTATCTGAAAACCAATATTATGTAAACAATGTTATTGCCTACCTAACATGACTTTTTAAGGACCTATGAGAACCGTTTAATATTACCGTTAAAGTGTAACTGATAGAGAGACCAGCGAATCCTGGACTAATAGTGTCCTTTCCGATAACTGCAAACAATGCAGCAAAGAATATGATGAGACTGCCGACCGTCTCAAGTCGGACTCCAAGCCATCTATCTGCAGCACATGATAGATAATGTATGGATTGGTAATGATCCACTTTCTGCTGGTACACTTTAGTGAATCTGGAATGAATAAATGAATTTTACATTATACTACAGTCTATGCCCTGCATCAGCTGACTCACTTAAAAAAAGTAAGAGAAAAAGTGAATTTAGACCTGATTGGGCCAAAACTAAATGCCTTTTAGTTTGCACTTATGTCTGTATCGGGTCACTTACTAGATTATTATATTGGTATTACGCACAGGCATAAAACAAATGAAAATAATTAAATGTTCATTTTATTTTTTTATATCATTTACAAACCAAACCACTTATTAAACTTTTAAAAGGCATGGTAGGTATACTTTGAATGACGCTCCTAAACGGGCCATACATCCGGCAATGCGTTGCTGCAATGCATTGCTAGAAATGTTTTAAGTATGGGGCCATACTTAAAATATTGCTAAAATACTCGGCAATGTATTCAATGTGGCCCGGCCTCTCAGGCAAGTGTTGCTGCAACTCTTATTAAAAGATTTCTCCATGAGCCATAATATATTTTTGGCGCTCCTACACAGGCCATATATTCCCGGCAACGTGTGGCCTAATTGGTGAGGTTCTTCAGAAAGGTCAGATGCGGAGTACTCGTAACCGGCGTGCTAGTATGACGAGATGTATGAACGTAGATGAAGCGAAAGGAGTATGTAAGGATCGTAGCAGGTGGCGTTCTGTGGTTTCTGCCCCCATGGGAAAAAGGCGTGAGTTTATGTATGTATGTATGTGTGGCTGCAATTCATTACCAATAATGTTATAAGTATTGCCGAGCCCGAGAACCCCGAGAATTCAATAATGTTGCAGAGCTACATATTGTAGTTAAAGTATTGCCCGTTTAGGAGCACCTTAATTATATCTTCAACGAGAGAATATTTTATAAATGTTAGCGCGTTTCAGTATAATTAAAGGCTAGCTTATACTGATTTAGTTGTGTACTAACGTGCGGTCGACTACACGTTAACCGAATATTCTGTTTACCTGTCCATTACCCCAAATGCTCGAATACTTGTTGCACCCAGAATACTCTCATTAAAGTGCGAGTAGACTGGCGAGCGCGCCACTGATTTGATTCTCATGAGCTGTCGCGATGTGGGCACATAGAACCGTTGTATGAGGTAGTACATCGCTCCGATGGGCAAGATCACGGCCATGAACATGGGTGTGGAGTAGCTTATCACAAATATGGTACCGATGATCTAAAAACGGATAAAAACATTATCTATAGGTACAAAATTCCGCCAGCAAGAGGTTCGTTATGAAAAAAGCTCTCTTCTGGTCCAGTGAAGGCATGAGCAGTGATTACCACGCTTGTTCTAGGCGGATTGGCAATTTAGACTTATTATAAGTCCACGTTTTGTCACGATGTTTCCCTTTATCAATGTCAGTGATGTCCAAAATAAAAGCAAAAAAAAGAAAGTATGCCAACCGTGTCGTCAATTCAATGTTTATAATATAGTCTAGGTAGTCTACTCCAGTGTATATACTTAGTATAAGTATGTGATTTGTCGAAGTAAACATTAGTAATAGTTTGATAAGAAATGTGTTAAAGTAAAAGTTTGCGTTGCAATGCCACCGTGTGCATGCATATCTATGATTTAGGTATATAAATCATCAACACAAAGTAAAGTGAGCGAACACAACACACAAAATTATTTCACAATAACAGCACGTTTACCTTAAAACCACTATTGAGTGAGCTGGATATCCCCCAAGCCAATGAAGAGTCGACCGTATCCACATCTTTGGAGAACCTAGACAATAGTCGACCAACGGGTGTGACCTCAAAGAGTTGTAAGGGCGCTTTGAGCACATTGTCTAACATAACTTCATGGAGTATCTTCGCTGCTCTCCAGCATGCCAAGAACGGCATCAGATTAGTGAAAAATGATGCCACTGCTGAAACATTGTACCAAAGGGTTTGTCAGAATGCTGGCTTTCACGAGAGCTGTGCGAGAGGTTGTTAGGCAAGGAAGTTGAACGGTATTATAGCAGAAATGGCGAACCTTTATTGGTGAACGTGTCATTTCTTATGAAAAATTTAAAAAAAAACAAGCTTTTATTTACTTTTGAAATCAATGCCCAATTCGCGAAGAAGAAAAATTTTTTCATTCAAGTATGTATATACCGTTGTATGGAAAATGAATATGTTTGTGATTTCGAATATCTATAAAATAAATGTCTACAACATTACCGTGTATTAAGACTTTTATAAATCATTCATTGTTATTACCTTGACCGATACCCAGACCGCCATATACACCGAGGTACATGTCTCGTCGTTGAGTATCAACCGTGCCATTAACAAGCTGAAAAGATTAAAAATAAATGTTTATTATACAACAACAAGGTAGCGCTAGTACATGCCAGTTTTTAACCCCACAGTAGAGAAAACGAACTAAAGAATGAGTGTGAAACACTGACCATTTTGTCGTCGCTGGACCATATCGCCAGCCAGAAGTTGACGCTGATCTGTAGCGTGTGTAGAATGATGTACATTACGACGGTCGCCACGGCCGCCTTGACACCCATCTTCGACAAGTAATGCATGTAAACTGCTGATTTTACCTGAGTTGGCAAATGAAAATAGTATCAGAATAATAGGTAGGTACAATTTTAAAATCTCGGAACCAACTTTAATTTGGATCGGATAGTCCTGTGAGTTTATAAATGCTTCACAATTTATTTATTTAGCGTCCCGAAAATCTGTGTGGTCGCTCCATCGCTAAAAGTTAAAAGGAAAATATGTATATTCAGTGTTTAATATGATTTGGGAATTATTTAATATTATTGGTAGATAGGCTAAATATTAACATAGGCTAATAAAAAATTGCTTTACTGCATTTTACCTCTGAATTTAGAAATAATATTCAAATACTTTAACGAAAACTTCTAGCGCTTCGTCGAAAGAGAGTGCTCAAGCAGATACTTACTTTGCCAGTTTCAGTTTTTTCGGCTTCAATGAGCTCAAATTGTTGAATTTCTTTTATTGGCTTTTTTTCTTTGTCTAGCTTTTCCTTAGCTCCAGCCCCACTGCGGTCATCTATATTATGATACAACTGAGGTGAATTTGTCGTTACGATCGAGACGGGATTGCAGCCCAAGCGGAAGACGAGGGCGTAATGTAGCCGAGAGTGTAATAATGAAATACTCATGCGTTTCATACGACGTTTTTCAACATACTTTAAATGATGAATGAACATTGGTTATAAATTAATTAATACGAAAATAAAATTACAATTTAATTTAACATGACTGACTTTCACACATCTAGTCTGATCTAGTTATTTACTCTGTGTGTTATTTTACAAGCCGCTAATAGGAACCAAAGAGGTAAAAATTATAGGTTGGTAATAGATGTTGATATTACTTTTAAATTCCTAAATCATTTTATGTTTACTTTATCATATTTAGGCGGGAGTTAGAGTTACTACATTTAGGCATTAAATAAGCAGAACTCTGTGAAAATTAAAAGTAAAGTGGGTACCTGCACCAATGGTTTCTGTGTCTGAAGCTCCCGTTGACATCGAGCGAGCCCATTGTAATTTACGATGAAATTCGGAACCAAGATTGTTCTCTAAATCGTTTTTGATGGCTGCCAAATCTGTGGGAATATTCAGTTAACAATCAATTATATACTGCTTTGTCTTGTCTTTCACGCGTGAATAGCGTTTCACAATCACGTTATGTATACTGTGTATACATTTTTTGTACATGCTGGGGCATAGAGCAACACGGGTACCTGACGGAAGGGGAGACGCCATAGCGTATTTTTTCAATACAGAAAAGTCTGTCATTTTTTGCGGGGGGAAATACACACACATACACACTTTTCAATGCCCCATACAAAAACAATCGTCTGTCGCTACGAAACTCACACATAGAAATAATCACAATACACTAACAATTTCGTACACACATAGATACATTTTGTGTCATAACAGTGTAACGACATGATGCAACTACATTGACAAACATTGCTGTAACAGCTGTCGATACGCATTATCGATAAATTAAAGAACTCTGTTAGGGAAATCAGGTTTTTTACTTTATTTATGTTATTTATTACTTTTTCAACAGTTGTCAATTAAAAAATAATTAAAAGCATGTAGGTATAATTTAAAGTCAAAGTCAAAACATTTATTTCAATTAGACCATATAAAGGCACTTTTGAATTGTCAAGGAGTCGGTCAGTTAGTCCGAAAGCTGAAACTAGTTGCTCGTTCCAAAACGGAGGTAGGCCTCTATGGAGAAGAACGAGCAAGAATCTCCACGGCACTCTTTTAAATTAGGTTTTTACAAAATCCTGGTTACATTATTCTTGTTGATTCTACATGTGAAAACAATGAAGATGAATATAAAACAGTAGTAAAAAATAATAAAAATAAATATGTAAGCCATAGTAGTTAAGAGATGACCAATCCTTTTGAATCCTTAAACTACATAACTACAACTTAGTCTTTAGTTTTTGCAAATGCAAATGTCACACATCGACTGATGATAAGTAAATATTTTTATCGATAACAAACAAACAATTTACAAAATAACAACACTATCGCACTTGGTGACAGTGACTTAACAGTGGACCATTTGGTCATATGTTTCGACAGAGGGGAACGCCTGCCTATGGCGTCTCCCCTTCCGTCAGGTACCCGTGTTGCTCTATGTGCTGGGGTCTCCTGTAACTGAAGGATTGTTTGTCATGATTTGGGTACCTAGTATCTTTTGCTAGTGATCCTGGATAATTAAATTCAAACTATGGAATAGGAAAATAAAATATGCCATGATTAGGTGATTTATTGATCGGATTCAATACACGCGCACAAAAATTTAATATACTTAGTACATACCTATGACGAGCTAAATTCAATTTTTTTTTCTATGCGCAGATTTATTCGTCTGTTTACATCTTAATTTAGAGAGCTTTATTATCTCTTAAAAGCGTGCTTACAATCTGTTGAATCTACGAACCTCATGATGTTTTACAGATTTCTCTAGAAACACCTGCGATTCTGCAAAACGCACCTTCAGCTGACGCCGAGCGCTCTGCAATGGTAAGATGGTGTAGCAGGAACTCGGCGAAGGCGCCCTTCTTCTCGAGCAGCTGTTGGTAGGAGCCGGCCTCCGACACCTCTCCGTCGCGCAGCACCACCACCAGGTCCGTGTGCGCCAGGTACGACACGTTGTGCGTCACCCACACGCGCGTCTTGCTCTTCAGCAGCCCGCTCGGCCCGAGCACCTGCGAGCGAGAGAGAGTCACTCGCTGTCCCGCTCTAACACACCGCACCTGCCCCACATTACACTCACCTTGTCGAAGATGTGCTTGCCCACGTGCGAGTCCACGGCGCTCAGCGGGTCGTCCAGGAAGTAGTTGTCCGCGTCGCAGTACACCGCGCGCGCCAGCGACACGCGCTGCTTCTGACCGCCAGACAGGTTTATACCTATTTTGTTATTTATAAATCATGTCAAGCCAACACATTCTCTTGTGTTGAAGTCGATTACCAGCTAAAAGTATTGCGATTTAACCTTTTCACCGCCAGCGAACACAGAACGCGATGCCTCGCCCAGCGCCAAGCTATATGATAATAGTTAAAATGAAGAGCAAGTAATGAAGTCGTGGCGCTGGTGGCACGAAAATCCGGAACTTCTATTGAAGTCCGTGGCGGTGAAAAGGTATCAGTTTACGACTTGGACCAAACCATACCAAATTACAGTTTTAGTTTAACGTCTCTGAGCTATGCCGTAGTCAGTCAGACAGACAGACGGACGGTCGGACATGACAAAACTATAACGGTTACTTGTAAAGCTGCCAGGTCACGCCTAGTAGGTATTGTGTACTACCTAGTAAGTGTCAGTATTGAATTAAAATACTTAGTACGAAGTCAATCTTGAAATTATTGCAATCTTTAAAATTTTTTACGCAGTCATGTTTTTCGTGTTTTTTAATACCGCTTGATAATTTTCATACATACCTTTTTCACCGATTTCTGTCTGGTCTCCTCCGGGAAGCATTTCTAAATCTGCCACTAGGGCGCAAGCCTCTAATATTTTTTTGTACTTCTTTCTGTTAAGTTCTTGACCGAACAGAATATTGTTTTGTAGTGAAGCGTTTTGTATCCAGGCTTGCTGCGAGACGTACGCAATATTGCCTGAAAGATTTGAATTTAATTAGGAAATAGTTCGAGTCGCTTATGAAAAAATAATATTAATAACACGGCGTCCTCTACCTTTGATATTAACTCGTCCAGAAATCTTATCCATGTCCCCGAGCAAGGCAGAGAGTAGAGAGGTCTTGCCTGACCCTACTCCGCCTACAACCGCGACCAGGGAACCGCGCGGTATACGTAGGTTCAGGTTCTTTAGCACCGGCTCCGAATCCTGATCACCCCAAGTGAAGTGGCCCTTTTCTATCACGATTTGAGCATCTAGAAAATAAACTTTATGTTTATTTACAATATTTTTTAAAAGGGCGCTCCTTGTAAAAGTGTGCATGTCATAATTATTTTAATCAATAAGTAATTGATACAAAGAAAAAAAAATATTTAGGTTAGTGGTTACCTAGCCAGTTTTCAGTAAAATAACTGGACTTCAAAATGATACTATTAAATACGTAATTCAAAATCTTATACGAGATAAATTCAGTTTTGCTCAACTTTAACGTTTTATTTTGATAAACTACCCACACAGATTGCTCAGCACATATGAGTACCTACACAACTTGGGTGCCTGCGTGCTTATTTATCTCTATGTTGACTGTTCTGCTGTTCAGTTTATCACTAGATAGAAACAGCAGGCCATTGATAGTCTGCAACGTAGTACTTACTCTCGTCTGGGTTGTGTTCTATTGCACTGGTATCCAATTCTTCAGAGTTTAAAAATTTGTTAAGCCTCTTTGTACTGACTGCAGTCTAAGATTAAAAAAAAGAGTGTAAATTATATTAATAGAAAAAGATAAATCAGTTAAAACACTCATTATACAGGTTCAAATTAAATTATTAGGTGAAGCTTTACAAACACGATGAGAATCGATATCAAATCATAACAAAAAGAACTAACCTGTATGACATCCGATATAACATTCGGCAGCATGGACATTGGCAATCGAATTATATTGAAAAGAGACAATGCTACGAATGCCCGCTTAGAATCCAGTACTTCCGTGTCATTTACCAGCACAAAACATGTGAATGACATTAGCGATACCTAGTCAAGAGTATAAAAGAGTTAATGAGTGATTAAGTACATTTCAGGAGTAGAGAAACTTAAAAGTAACTACACTTACTAATAAAGGTGTACTAATCCATACGAACGCCATTCCAGAATTTACCAATGCCCTCTTTTTGAGAACACCCAATTCCTTGTTCCTTATTTTTAAAATATGATCCTGGAAGCTTGCTTCCCAAGCGTACATTTTGAGGACCTGAGAATAAGGTTTATAACAATCATTCTGACTTACAAATATTTAGTTTACAATGTCTTCGTAGTGAGTTTAATGTTAGCATTCGCAGTGACGAAGCGTAAAGGTTCGCTCGCATATTCGTGATGGTGCCGAACATTGGCTGCGTTAACGTCGCGTTTGCCCAACACCGTTATTGACTTTCCGTCAGATCAATGCCTACACTGGACTCATTCCAAGTTCGTATCTAAGAATCTTACCTTAATTCCATTAAATACTTCACTCATGAGTTTGATTCTCTGATCTTTTTTGTGCATCAAGCTAGTCTGCATCTTTTTTTGATAGCCCGCTATGACCCCATTGATAGGCATGAGCAAAATGATGACAGCTAAACCGGCTAGGGCGGAGGGCCCCAGCACGCCCCATAGGAAATATAGGGCCAGGGCAATTTGAAGTGGCGCAGACCATAACAAGTTTACGAACGTTAAATTGCTGATCCTGAAGAATTTTGAAAATATTAATAGAAAATTAAAAAGTAGGAGACTTAAAAAAAACATTGACAACATTAACTACTACTGAGAGGAACCTGGGAATCGAATTCAGGACCTCGCACTTAGCAGTCGCGTTCACTGCTACTAGACCAACACGGCAGTGTATAAATACAACAACAACCTAGATAACAAAAAAAAACGATTTTTAATTAAAAAAATATATTTACTTGTCTACATCAGAGGACATTAGGTTAATAATCTCTCCGACGGTGGATTCTTTTCGTGCAGCGTAAGACAAGGACAGAGCTTTCTTGTACACAACACTACAAATAGAATTTTGGATTTGCATGCTCACAATAGCTAATTTGAAGAAATACTGTCCCAGGAACAAACTTTGTATGATAACACATGCGAACATACCGACGGCATACAGATAGCCTTTCCAAACAGGCTGATCACTGCTTTCAATAAATCCAATGAGGCGACTGCAATAAATAAAATCATAGATGTTAGAACGAAAAAGAGTTGCTGATAATGTTATCATCTGTGCTTATTTTACGGTTTATATATTTATCTAGACTGTTTGATCACTCTAGTAACAACACGGTAAGTAAACGTTACTAAAGGAATTCCTCCTTATAACAGCAGGCTTAGTCAACATATTGATATTGTTATTGGTAGACGGTATCTCATATTGTTCAGTAAGATAAGATTGCAAAATTTTAAACATAATATTTGTTTGTGTCTTTAACTGATGTAATTGGCCTTGGCCGTTTTATGTTAAAGTAAAATAAATAAATAAAATAAATAAATAAATAAATAAAATAAATAAATAAAATAAATAAATAAATAAAATAAATAAATAAAATAAATAAATAAAATAAACAAATAAATAAAATAAACAAATAAATAAAATAAATAAAAAAAATAAATAAATAAATAAATAAAATAAATAAATAAATAAAATAAATAAATAATTTCGGCGTCTTTACTCTGATCGTACCCTTATCGTACGTAACGTATACGCTATGCAATGCAACGTCACAGAATGGTACGCAGAGGCGTATCTTGGGCGGTGCAAGTAGGGCACGAGGCGACGAGCCCCAGGTTACTATCTAAGGGGGCACAAAAAATCAAAATCACAATACACTATAATAATTATAAACCATTTCATACTGTTATACTTTAGGTATTTACTTCGTGATTTTATGAATATTTTATTTAGTGTATTTAGTGTTTTTTTTTTATAAGTATTAAGATTATTTTCGAAAGGGAAAAACTATGATGATACCCTCATTTGGTGCATAAATATGATGATATATTGTAGGGGCAACTTAAATGGGACTGGACTGGGACTTACTGTTCCACTCAAAACCATGTCACCCTTGAGGCGGTTTAGAAACTGACACTAGGATTTGTGGGGTCGTAAGACCTTACTGGGGCACACGATAAAGAAGAACATGTCAAGTTAGGGGTAGGTACTCACCTAAGTAATTGAGGCGACGCAAAAATAAGTATATCGTGGATCACCTTGAGAAACACAGTGAACATAAACTGTCCTCCGAAAGCTGACCATACCACTGGCAAAATCGAAATAGTTTCCTTTTCTTGCTTCTGACCCGCAGGGGAAGGGTCACTGGTAGAAAGAGCACAATATTGAGATTATTTTGACAATACAGCATAGTGAAATTATGACTATCCTACTCAAAATAATGTTAATATATTTTTCCCTCCACTCGAACGTAAGTAAATCAAAAATTACCTTTTAGAAAATTTTGTATCTTGAATTAATATAAGAAAAAAAAAACATTTTTGGTCAGAAAGAATATTCCATAATTTAAAAATGAAAATTGCAATAATATAATGTGAAGCAATTTCTTTTCAAGCATGTTATACGTTTGGAAACTGGATCGGATGGACCTACAGACAGACAAACAGCGGAATCTTAGTAAAAGTCCCGTTTGCCATTCGGAAAGAGAGGCGACAGCCGAGAAATTTGAGAGCTCTGCTGTATTTCTATTTCTTGTAAAGTATATGAGCAAGCACAGGTGCACTCCCTCCTTCCTAGCTCTTATAGCCCGATGGAACGGCAATCCGACACAACCGCAGGCGTAGGACCAACGACTTTACGTGCATTCCGAGGCATGGAGGTGTCATGCCACCAACTTCCAAACTCCGGGCTGCTACTGAGAAATTTCTAATTGAAAACCCAATAACTTTTTGCCCGACCTGGGAATCGAACCCAGGATCCCACGCTTAATAGTCGCGCTTGCGACTACGAGACCAACAGGGCATTTATAAGGCAAATAAGCACATCATTTTTTTTATCACCCTGGTACTGGTAGGAGTGGTAGGTACCGACTATGTAAATATATTTTTATTTACCTAGGTTTATTTAAGGTATGCAATATTATCTTTTTTGTGATTTCCTATTCAAATAGTAATTTCCAACAGCAAAACAACACTCGATTTGCTGTTGGAAATGATTATGTGTTAATCATAAAAAAAAATAACTTGTAAAAAATAACCCTAGGTAAATTGAAGGAACTCAGGTGTTTCATAATAATAGCACGATTATTTTGTACGATAGATGATGATGATGACTCATACACATTGTAACTATGTGTTGTAATATTATGAAATAAGTTCGTGGTTATTGGTTTAGGTAGGTACGGTTATACGGTACCTATGACTCCTAACATTATATTATTACTTATTTGCATGGCCTACCCTGTTGTCAGTGGCGTAGCTAGGTAACTGGCGGGGCGGATATCTGTGGTGTCACCCAAGAATAAAAACTTAAAATTAATAAACATCCGATAAACGTAAAGTACGAATTTATTTAATTATTACAAATGTGTCTTAAGGCTCGGCGCAAATGGGCCACCGACCACAGCCACCGGTGGCTGTCGCGCGCTTCTGACACTCGAAATGTGGCGGTAGCGCGCGACAGCCACCGGTGGCTGTGGTCGGTGGCCCATTTGCGCCGAGCCTTATTGATAATTAATCTTGAAAGTATGGTTTTCTCCTGATTTATTGATTAAAAACGTGATAGTTTGTGTATTTTTTTGTCACAGTCGGGTGTCACCCCCGGGTTGGTAGCACCCGGGGCGGACCGCCCCCTACCCCCCCGCCCCCTAGCTACGCCACTGCCTATTGTATCAATTTGTATTTCAACCGTTGAGCTTTTTAAAGAATAATGTTCCGACGATTGGCCAAACATTCAAATTGCGCACGGTTCTTAAAAAATCATTTTGAATGAATCATTTTTTCAATTTTGTTCTTAAAATAAATAGACCAATGGAGCGATGGCATCGCTCATATTCATTACTTGAGCTAAGCTAGGGCTGTAGTTGGTTACTTCCACAAACATCCCTCGCTACGCATTCTCGCGCATATCTGGTGGAAACGTAGCCTTACTCACCCGTCTCTTTTTCTCAAAGCTCTCTTCCAGAATTTTTCAAATTCTGAGACTGTCTCCTTGCTGCTCAATTGTGGTTTTAAGGGCCATAAGTCTTCTTCTGTTAGACTTCTTCGAAAGCCGGTTAGGACTAGTGGGTCAAACCAGCTGAAAGTGAGGCGACTTGGGAAGCCTGCTTTGTTCTCTGGGTACTGAGCCTGTTGGTCATGGAGTCGATAGTTACATGGTATTAGAGCCTGATGGATGGTGAGCAGTTTAATTAAAAAAAAATGAATAATTCTTACCTCCTCATAAGCGTAAGGTTTAGGAGGCATATCAGCGAAACAATTTAATACAAACATAATAACTGTAAGCATATAATACAAAATATAGCTGCCAAAACTATATCGGGCATACGCGTCAGTGGTTGAACTGTAGTGCACGATCTCAGACCTGAGTTGCGGCAGACCAGCCAGTATGAGGAACAACCAGAATAAGAACAGCACTCCTGACGTTTGAACGCCATATTTTCTGTTGTAACATAATAGTGTTACTGACAACATCTGCAAATAAGACCAATGTGTAAAGAAAATATACCCGATGTAAAATAATAATTATCCATACCTACTAATATTAGGTATAAATGCAAGAGTAACTCTGTCTGTCTGTCTGCTACGCGATCACGACTAAACCACTGAACCAATTTTGATGAAATTTGGTACGGGGTGAGTTTAAACCCCAAGAAAGGACATAGGCTACTTTTTATTCAGCGACTTCGTCTGCGTCCGCTATAACCGACTAACCTACATTTATAAAAAATTAACCTATTCTTATTTAGATAAAAGAGAAAGGAAACTCATGTTATGTAGGTACCATGTTGAGGTAAATATTTTAAACGATGTACAGTCAGCAACAAAAGTCGATTAACAATGTTACTTTTTTATATCATTTAAACAGACACTAAACACATAATGTACTTGCTTTCAGAATTTCAGGTAATAGCTAAGGGCTTATGATATTTAAATTTTTTATTCATTGCGTTTTACTTTTAATATTGTACTTAACCCCTTACTTAGGCCCATCTCGCTTTTGAGCCATGTTTATAAGTTGTTTTCGAGGGTCATCACGAACCGCCTCGACCGCAGGTTTGATGACTTCCAGCCTCCCGAACAAGCCGGTTTCCGGAAAGGGTACAGTACCATAGACCACATCCACACGCTGCGGCAAGTTATACAGAAGACCGAAGAGTATAACTTACCCCTATGCTTAGCGTTTGTGGACTATGAGAAAGCCTTTGATTCGGTGGAGACATGGGCAGTGCTTGAATCTCTCCAACGATGCCATATTGACTATCGGTACATCGAAGTGTTGAAGTGCTTGTACAGTAACGCCACTATGTCGGTCCGAGTACAGGAGCAGAGCTCGAAGGCGATTCCTTTGAAACGCGGCGTCAGACTGGGAGACGTGATATCTCCGAAACTGTTTACTGCCGCTTTGGAAAACGCCTTCAAGCTCCTGGAATGGCAAGGACTCGGCATCAATATCAATGGCGAGTACATCACTCACCTTCGATTTGCTGACGATATTGTAGTCATGGCAAAGTCGATGGAAGATCTCAGCACGATGTTCGGAGGCCTTAACCGAGTTTCCCAACAGGTGGGTCTTAAAATGAACATGGACAAGACAAAAGTAATGTGCAATGGCCATATTGTACCCACCCCATTGTCAATTGGGAGCACGGTTCTAGAAGTTGTTGCCTCAAATATCTACCTAGGACAAACAGTCGCACTTGGTAGGGCCAACTTTCAGAAAGAGGTCAATCGCCGAATCCAACTCGGTTGGGCAGCGTTCGGAAAATTGCGTAACGTTTTTCTCGTCCGAAATACCTCAGTGTCTCAAGTCGAAAGTTTTCGACCAATGTGTGCTACCAGTGATGACTTATGGCACAGAAACGTGGTCTCTTACTGTGGGCCTCATTAGCAAGCTCAAGATAGCCCAACGAGCTATGGAGAGGGCTATGCTCGGAGTCTCTCTGCGTGATCGAATCAGAAATGAGGAGATTCGTAGACGAACCAAAATTACCGACATAGCCCAGCGAATTAGCAAGTTGAAGTGGCAGTGGGCAGGCCACATAGCACGCAGAACGGATGGCCGATGGGGCCGTAAAGTTCTCGAATGGAGACCGCGCACCGGCAAGCGCAGCGTAGGACGTCCACCCACAAGGTGGACGGACGATCTGATAAAAACCGCGGGATCGCGCTGGATGCAAGCCGCTTCCATCCGGTCTTATTGGAAATCAGTAGGGGAGGCCTATGTTCAGCAGTGGACGTCCTACGGCTGATATGATGATGATGATGATAATTAGGATTTAAAAATCATAAATGTTAATCGACTTTTGTTGCTGACTGTACCTATACCAAATCTATTATGCTCTTATGCGTAAGTACCTATCTCTCAAGTACAACGAATCTAATTGTGCATCATGCAATAATACGCACTGAAAGGGACATTTTTCATAAAAAAAGATATCATGGCAGTATGTGTGTTCACGCATGGCAGGCATCCTCTTTAGGATTTATTTCTCGTTTATAAAAATACTAGCGATAGCGACCCGCCCCGGCTTCGCACAAGTTCAATATTCAGGGTGTCCCAAATAAGGACGTCCAAACGAAAATTTTGGACTCCTCTCTTCTTGGGCTATCCAAACCACCCCCATGTATGTTCTACGATTTTTTGCGGTTTAGGAGCTAGACGACATTTATTTATTCGGTGCAATTGAAGCTCGAACATGGTAAGGCGACAAATGCAATATTTTCGTTTTTAAAAGAAAATCTACAAAATCTGATGTAAAGAAGAATATCCCAAAAAAATATTAAAATGTCGTTTAGCTCCTAAACCGCAAAAAATCTTAGACCATGCATAGGGGTGGTTTGGATAGCCCAAGAAGAGGAGTCCAAAATTTTCGTTTGGACATCCTTATCTGGGACAAGGTACTATTTTATTGATGAAAACCGCATTAAAATCCGTTACGTAGTTTAAAATATATATTATTATAGGTATTTATGAGATAATTATTATAATAGAGAGAGAGAGAGAGAGCATAACATAACAACACGCATGTAATCCCCGATGGGTTAGGCAGAGGTGTACCCATTAGTACACCCACATTTCGCCAATTATGTTATTGCCATCACCCAGGCACAAATCCAGACTCCGTAGCTGAGAGTTATTGGGTTTTTTCCTGATGGAAAAAACAGTATGCCCAACCTGAGAATCGAACCCAAGACCTCAGAGGCAGTCTATATCTTTTTTTGTCCTTATAAATTTAGGTAATACTAGCTTCTGCCCGCGACTTCGTACGCGGATCCTGTTGCTTGTGCCAGCGACAACGGGGTCGTCAAAATCGAAGATCTGAAACGTCTGATGTAGAATTCTAAGGCCTGGGGACGGGAAAACAACGGGATGAGCGAGATTTCATCGAAAATCAGTCCTAAACTGTTACCGCCTTCACCGCGTGGAGGTACCTACTCTCACAGAGGCGGATTAAACATTGAGAGCGCCGTAGGCAAGTATCTCATCGGCATTATTCATCAGCAGGCTTCAACATCATTGAATATAACATGCGCCCCTGTATTGAAAATTACTAACTTACTGACGCAATTAATTTTATGTTATAATGTATATTTTTTCTTTATTTTACAATTCCGCCCGCGCGCCCCTTTGCACCGTCGCGCCCCTAGGCACATGCCTAGTTTGCCTTAAGGGTAATCCGCCTCTGTACTCCCAGCTTTATGTTGCCCGGACTTAATACCAATACAATAAAAAAAAAATCAAATCCGTCAAGTAGTTCCGAAGATTAGCGTGCACAAACACACAGACAAACAGACGAAAAAAAAATTAATTACAATTTCGGGTTCGGCATTGATATAATAACAACCCCTGCTACTTTTTATTATATATTTCCATTGTACAGACACCACTTTTCTACAATTTTATTATATGTAATATAGATATAGATATATAGATAGGTATCATAAAATAAATTATATCACATTATTTATATGTATTTAAATGTGACAAATTGAGAGTGAAATTAGATTGTGATGGTTCTTAAAAGTTAGTAGAATTCCCCCCCAGGTGCTGGGATGGGGATCAGTATACTTGGTGGTATCTATGGTAACTTGGCAAGAATAATAAGCTAATAATGTCATGTACCACTGAAACAATATTTTTTTTAAATATTTTACTGAGATTTTAATTTTCCAATAAAAAATCTATCAAGTAAAATAAGAAAAATACTCATACTCACTAATGTCAACAATTTTACAACTGGATCATAAAATTCTGCATCATAAATAGCATTGCCTTCTCTTGATGATTCATAAGTAATTCGGATCAGGTTTATTATTTGCAATATCACTAAAAGACATGTTATGACAAGCTTGCTTGTATTTAATTTGTTCCAGGGTATGTTGCCCTCCTTGCTGCTGACTATATGGTAGATGTCTATAAGCGCTGCTACCCATAGGTATACACACGGTGCCCATACCAGGACTGTCTTTTGAAAGCATGGTGTGAAGTCGGGATTATCTGTATACCATGTGATTTTGCTATCCTAAAATTTAATTTGATAAGCAATTTAGCATGCATTATAATGTTTGATAAAAGTCTTTTACTCTAAGTTGATGATTGGATTCTAATCTTTCTTCTACCTTGGCCAGTGGCATTGCCCTACAATATGGTAGTATTGCTAGTCTCCGATCCCAAGACGACCCATTGACCCTCTTGGGCACATTACCAGTTTACAGTAATTCAAAGGAGTTTTTTGAAGCTACTTTGTTTTAGTTTTGTCATTAATAACTGGTTTAATTAAGATATTATTAGTTTTTATGAAGTACCTATTTTATAAGTTTGTAAATATTATGTATGTAATTTATCAGGTAGGTAGGTACCTATTTAATGTTTTTTTGTACCTAAGAAAGTGCATGCACCTATTCCGTATTATTTTCGATTACAAAATAACAATCTAAGTTAAGCTATATTAATTCGTTGAGTCAGAATGTTTTATTTGATTTTTTGTTGCGTTGTTGAGTAGGTACTTCTTATTGCACAGCATTTTATAACCTAAGTACATCTTATAATAAATAAACCCAACAGCTTTGTTAGGACAGCTAACGTATTGTAAATATTTATAGAACCATATTACAAAGTAAAAGTAAAGATAAAAAAAAGTTGAGAAATGGAAAGTCCACTTTCTTACACTATATTGTACATTTGTACTGACTGATTATGTTCGTTACAAATTCATTTAGCATAATTATTTTACTGTCTAACGAAAGTTTACAAACCCAAAATGTAGAACCGCAGAAATTATCAATTAAAGAAATAGTAGTCATTATAGTCAAGTTTGTAACACAACTTGAATAACTTTTTTTAAATTTACCGCACTGACGCACTGCTACACCACTACAATACCATTGAATGAATGTGTCAATGTGTCATCAAGTCGTCACGTCGTCGCTCCAAAACTCCAAATCCATCAGTGTCAAAAGTCAAAATGTCAGTACTCAATGTCATGTTGGTGTGAGTCTGTGGTAGAATACTATTACGAATACCAGAATACCAGATGGCAAATGGGGAAATCTATAGTGTATACTTAGTTTAGTGTATACTGAGCATAGAGCAACACGGGTACCTGACGGAAGGGGAGACGCCATAGGCAGGCGTTCCCCTCTGTCGAAACATATGACCAAATGGTCCACTGTTAAGTCACTGTCACCAAGTGCGATAGTGTTGTTATTTTGTAAATTGTTTGTTTGTTATCGATAAAAATATTTACTTACCATCAGTCGATGTGTGACATTTGCATTTGCATTGCATTGCATTGTTAATGGAAAATTATGCTGATACAAGAATTACTTACTTAATGACAAAAGCAAAACGTGCCACTATGTATGATTCTGTATGCAAATATTGTAAACATTTTTATATTTCATCATGTCTAGATTATGGTATTTTGATTTCGGGACTGGCTGCAGATATAAATTCTATCTTTATCCTGCAAAAGAGGGCTGCAAAAGGATTGGTCATCTGTTATCTGCTATGGCTTACATATTTATTTTTATTATTTTTTACTACTGTTTTATATTCATCTTCATTGTTTTCACATGTAGAATCAACAAGAATAATGTAACCAGGATTTTGTAAAAACCTAATTTAAAAGAGTGCCGTGGAGATTCTTGCTCGTTCTTCTCCATAGAGGCTTACCTCCGTTTTGGAACGAGCAACTAGTTTCAGCTTTCGGACTAACTGACCGACTCCTTGACAATTCAAAAGTGCCTGTAAATGGTCTTATTGAAATAAATGTTTTGACTTTGACTTTAAATTATACCTACTTACATGCTTTTAATTATTTTTAAATTATACCTACATGCTTTTAATTATTTTTTTAATTGACAACTGTTGAAAAAGTAATAAATAACATAAATAAAGTAAAAAACCTGATTTCCCTAACAGAATTCTTTAATTTATCGATAATGCGTATCGACAGCTGTTACAGCAATGTTTGTCAATGTAGTTGCATCATGTCGTTACACTGTTATGACACAAAATGTATCAATGTGTGTACGAAATTGTTAGTGTATTGTTATTATTTCTATGTGTGAGTTTCGTAGCGACAGACGATTGTTTTTGTGTGGAGCATTGAAAAGTGTGTTTGTGTGTGTATTTCCCCCCGCAAAAAATGACAGACTTTTCTGTATTGAAAAAATACGCTATGGCGTCTCCCCTTCCGTCAGGTACCCGTGTTGCTCTATGATACTGAGAAGTTTAATTTTTATTTTTCTACTAAACATGAATAAACCTTGAAACCACCGAAATAAATTACTTATTTAAATTACTTTACTCTATGAATAACCATCAACTTTGCGCACAGGACTTCTCTATTTGTCATTCACTGAATCATTTCATTCATGTGACCGACCAGTTATTGTCACCAGTAGGTAGGCAGTTTAATTATTTCATTTAAAAAATGTCAATCTAAACATTTACGTATGAAAAAAAAAATCACTTCCCGCCATCTGTACGCGTAGATCTCTAACTACGCAACGGTTTTTAATGCGGTTTTCATAAATAGATAAAGTGATTCAAGAGCAAGGTTATAGTATCTACATTGCACCCGTGCGAAACCGGGGCGGGTCGCTAGTTTACCTACAACCTTTTGAATTAAGCACTTTGAATACTAGACAGATCTTCACTTGCTGATTTCTAGCACAGTTAAAAATACTGTAGCCACGATATTATTTCTTTTCTTCATACAATTCGTCCCAGAAAGTCATATTAGCTTTATTTAGGTCCCGTATGCATTCAAATTTTTTTCCTATGATGTAATAATTTTTTTCAGATTGCTTGAATGGTTTCCAATCTACACCTCCACTTGATGTAGGATTCCTGAAAAGATGCATGATTAAATCAAAAAATATGTTCGTATGTTTATACTTTGCGAAATCCATGTCAGTAAGGGTCCGTTCACACAGACCGGCTCGGAGAGGAGATCATATATATTCATAGCACGTTGAAAACAGAGTTTTTAGTATTTGTAGCAAGGTTTATTTTTGCATGTGCACTGCTTTTGTCATTAAGACAAAAGTCAAAAGCAGTCCACATGCAAAAATAGCATAGTCTACCCGGGTCAGGAAGGATGGGGTAGGCGAGAGATGTCGTGCGGTGTTCCACAGGGATCGGTTCTGGGGCCGCTCCTGTGGAACATTGGCTACGACTGGGTCCTGCGCGGTGTACTTCTCTACGGCATCGGCGTCATTTGTTACGCTGACGTTTGTATCTCTGAAGTAGGCAGTGACCTGTCGCTGCCGACTGTCGTCGCTTCGATGGTCGGCGGCGAGGGGTCCCTGGGACGCGGTGGTCTCCTTCTGCGAAACCGTTATTTCGCAGAAGGAGGCTTCGGAAAGGGAGAGAGAGATTACGACCTCTCTCCCGGCCCGCAGCAGGCGCACCGGGCGTCAGCGGAGGGCGGACAACGCCCTCTTCCGGCCCCCCTAAAAGGGGTCCCCCATTCATCCGGACCCGAGGTGGCGGCGCGTAGTGTTCCACGCGCGCCCCTCTTTGACGTCGCCCCCCCCTGACCTGAGGAGGTCCGCAATGGCGGGCCGGCACCAGTTGGGGATCGCGGAAGGCGCGTACGTTCCCGTGATACTCGGCGTAAGTGTGAGAAGGGAACATTGGAGTGGTTTTTAGTCAGTAAGAGTCATGAGGATTTTCCACCCCGGAAACAAAAAAAAAGGTAAACCTAACCTAAGTTTCGTAAATTTAAAAAATTAGTAATTTTATCTAATAAAGTCAATGACATAGAGCTCAAATTGTATTGAAAACTATTCGTTATAACTCATTATCATCGGCTTTCTATCTGGGTCACCCTGTATAGGACAGGGATGGCAAACCAACGGCACGCGTGCCAATGGTGGGGCACGCGATCATTGACAAATCTATGTATTTGATCGAATCTAATTCACAACAGAACTTATGCTTACCCTGTTATAGCAAAATCTGTCCAAAGTCGCACAACCTGTTTTATAATGCTTTCAGATTCATCTGTCAACGGTATATCTAAGCTTGTGATGTTGAAAAAATACGCCAACTCATCAGAGTGGCAAACACCTTTCAAAGAATTCATATTATAAGACTTTTTTGTGAAATTTCTATCTGTTTCTGCCGTAAACTGGTAAAAGTAAACTGGTTCTGAAACATACTGGTTGTGGTAACGTGCAAACCTATAGATATTGTACATAAATACTCTGTCCGTTTCGAAATCCGAATATTCCTGTATAAGTTCCATTGAAATCTTTCTGTCGTTAAAATATTGCTTTCGTATGCGTCTATCGGCGCTCTGTATTTTGTCTGCTTCCCATTTTAATTTTAATTCTCTTGGAACAACAGCACCCGTGGTAGCTAAAAGGGGAGCTGTAAGGGGTAGTTTTCTTGCTATTTCAATACCGTCGCCTGAAGTAAATCCTAATATTAGAGGCACTTTCGCTATGTGTCCATTTTTCACTAATTCTATTGGTGATTTTGAAAGAAATTTGTTTCCTTCAAGACCAATGTTTTCGACTACTGGACTAAATAGAAATATCATTGTATGGTCATTGTATTTTGATTCTAACATTGGTAACTGTATCTTAACTAGAGACGATGTTGGCACGTTTCTTAAGAATTCTAAGAGTTCATTTGGATTATCTGTATCTTTACCAAGTAGTTTTCCTAGATGAAAAGAACTTTCACGGCCATATACATTAAAACTCCACTCATTAATACAGACTCCACTTTGGCATATAGCTTTATTAAACAATCCTTCACTCATCTTGGATACTAAATGATAGGATACTGAAGCAGAGCCTGCGCTGCAGCCGAAAATAGTGGTGTTATTGGGATCGCCTCCGAAAGCGGTGATATTTTGCTTCACCCATTTCAAAGCAAGGACCTGATCTTTCATACCTGCATTACCGGGACATTCTTCGGTGTCTAAACACAAGAAGCCTAAGACTTCTAGTCTGTAGTTAATTGTTACTAATACGATGTCATGTGCCATGAAGAATTCTGGTCCATAAAATTCTGAGTTACCAGATCCCGTGTAGAAGCCGCCGCCGTGGATATAGACCATCACAGGGACAGGTTTGGGAGGCGTGATAGTTTTTGTGTAAACGTTAAGGAAGAGACAGTCTTCGCTGCCGGGCTCCATGCGGTTCATTCGTTCGTTGAACTGTGGGCAGATAGGGCCGTGCTTCGAAGCATCGCGAACACCTTGCCAAGGCTCGGGAGGATTTGGTGCCTGAAAAAATAATCTTATTTAGAATACTAAACCTTGAAAATATTTGACGACGTTGGGACCAGTAATGATCTAGGGCACAACAGTATGTTTCTGAGAAAATTAAGGAAAAGCGTTAAGCGCTGTTAGAAATCTATGGGGTTTTTATTTTAATTTTATGTTAAATAAAACTCTGATGAGTTTTAAACAGAAAAGTAATATTTTTTATCAAATATCTATACATAAGTATCTATACATCTAGATACAAATAAATAAAATTGAAGTGTCTGTTTGTAATAAAAACTTAACCGCTTTTTACTACATGCATACGGTACTTATGCCAAAATAACATTTTTTAAATTTTTGTCTGTCTGTCTGTTTGTTCCGGCTAATCTCTGGAACGGCCGCGGACCGATTTTGACGGGACTTTCACTGGCAGATAGCTGATGTAATAAGAGGTAACTTAGACTACTTTTATTTTAGGAAAAGAATTAGGATTCCACTCAAAAAAAATAAAACCTCGCAGAAAACCGACATTCACGCGGACGAAGTCGCGGGCATAAGCTAGTCTTATTAAATAAAGCGAATATTCCTTATTTTAAGAAGAAAAATAACCAAAGAAATAGAAAGAAAGAAGAAGAAAGTGTGGCATGCCTTGACTTTGCAAACCGCGCTAATTCTATAGTAATATGTTATAATTCCTCAAAAAAGAAAGCATTGAAGTGCACGTAGATCAGTGTGGCATGAAAGAATAATGATTTTTCATGCCATTCTGTAATAAACTCATTATTGGTACAAATGTCACTTCTTTGGATCACTCTGGTTCCAACGTCCCCATTTATTTACGGGAAGAACATGAAATACTACTATGTCTACTAAGTCGTACTACTATGTCCGATAACAAAATCAAATACTTAAAGCAAGTAACTTATATCTAGGTTAGTAGGTGATGCAATCTACATGAGGAAGTAGGTACCTACCCACATTCACTAATGATACCTATTGCAAGATGTTGTTGAAAACTTATTTATAAACGAGAACCGATCACTTTTCCGAAACTTTTTTGTTTAAATTTCATTTTACCGAAAACTATTGACCGACGTCTTTTTTGCTATAAGTAAATGCATTATTTGACATAATTTTAGACTATCGAAGTATCATGTTTCATAGGTATTATTTTACCGAACTATATTTTGCCGATTTACAAAATAACTTTTTTCTATTCGCCGAAGCCTCTTTTGAACTTTTTTCATTTGCCATTATTTTTACCACACCGAAACACATTTTACGGAATATTATTTGTTAAAAAAATTTAGCCGGTTGTTTTATTGTGCGCAAGAGCGAGCGAAGCGAGCTCGGGACTTAGGGCTTATTAAACCACCCAGAAGTAGGAGGCCCGCGCAGCGGGGCTCCGTCGAGCCCTTCTGGCGGGGGAAAGTCTGAAGGGAGACTCTACCTAGGTTATAAAGTACACTTTATAACGTTTTTTTCTTTCTATATCTACACTAATATTATAAAGAGGAAAACTTTGTATTTTTGTTTTTTTGTTTGTTTGTTTGTTTGTAATGGATAAACTCAAAAACTACTGGACCGATTTTAAAAATTCTTTCACCATTAGAAAGCTACATTATCTGCGAGTGACATAGGCTATATTTTATTTTAGAAAAAATAAGGGTCCGTAAGATATTTGGGTTTTTCGGACCCAAGGTGTAAAAAATCATCCAAAAAAGTTCCTTATTTGGCGTACGCCGCCTAAACTATAAAAGATAGAAGCATAAAATGTTCTAATTAATTAAAGACCTTAAAAATATTGTGTGTTGCAAAGTTATGGCGAAATCAATACCTATAATACTATTTCAAATCGCTTGACGTACGCTTAGCAGGGAGGTAGTTTATAATTAGTAGACGTTCGCTAAGAACGGATTTTCCATAATTCACCCACTAAGGAGATGAACGGGGGTCAAAAGTTTGTATGAAGAAAACTTTGACGCGGACGAAGTCGCGGGCAGAAGCTATATAATATATACATACTAGTGTGTAGGTATGCGTTTATTTGCTACTCACCTTGAATCTTAATTCACCAAGTGGCGGCTTTGCATATGGTATGCCTTTGAACGCCACGTAATTCGCGAGGCCATTGCAAACAACTCCCTTAAGCTCGCCTTGCGTTGTCTTGACTACTGGAGGCCGCATATCGCGACTAGCTCTGTAAACAATATTTAAAGCGCATAGTACTCCACTCCTAGACCCATCTATGGGGGCTAAAAGCTATCCGCCCAATGTCGAAGCCCGGTGCGCCAGCTGTGAGCTGGGTGAGAGGTCGTGGTCTTCTTCTCCCTTGCCACGGCCTTGCTTTGCGAGAAGACCGTTTCGCAGAAGGAGATTACCGGACCCTTCGCCGCCGACCATCGATGGGATGACGGCCAGCAGCAATACGTCACTGCCTTCTTAAGAAATGAGGGCACTGCGTGGCTCCTCACAAGCGGTACACTCTGATAGTGACAGCGTTTGCCGCTCCGTTTCCTTCCGACACTACACACAGTGAGGTGACACCGGGCGTCCGGCTCACTGTTTACGCGACACAAGTACTTCCCCAAGCAGCCATACCCCAAAAGCACCTGCGTCACCGAAACGTGTCTTCTCTCGACCCAGTCCCCCAGTACCGGCAGGATCGCCTAGGTAGTGAGGAGGCCGGCGGAAGGGTGTGTCAGCCTGTCCCGCCATTCTGCCACCAGGAGCTGCGAAGCTGTGACCGACGTACCTCGAACTGGCGCTGCATCGTGCCACGTGACTTTGACGGATATCGTTCTCTGCGGCTTCCGCAGAACGCTGATGCTGCTGGCCGTCAGATCACTTGCCCGGATCGGGGCCCCATACAGGTGCTTGGGGTCCCCAGATTGGAAACAGCGTTACGAGCACGCCAGCCACGCCCAGCAACTTTGGAGCCAGCCGTCAGAAGTGAGGTATACAACCAACATTATAAACCCTGTTTCTTAAACTAGGAGACCAATCTGTACAGACGAAGAGCGTGACTCCCGCCGCCGACCCGCCGCGGGCCCGGCGCGTACACGTGTTCAGTTTGTGGTCATCCATATAAATACAAGGAATACAATCCGCCCCGACACGCGCCACTCCCACTCTCGCCGTCTATGTGTGTGGGGCTTGAACCTACCTTATGTTTCGTGCAGTGTGTATAGGGCTTCGATTAACAATGTACCGGAAAAACTTGTGCGCACCCGCACTACGGGTTTCCACCCGGCTTAAGAAATTTCTGATTTGCCCCTCCCCGGGCCAAAACCTGGGTACGCCCATAGATGCAATTTATTTACAAAAAATTTAAAATTGATTATTAAGATAAAGTTACCTACTTTCATCCTATTAAACGTCAAAATAAATGTGACACAAGCATAGATGAATGAATAGACTTAAGTAGGTACCGATCGATATAATTATGACAGAACGTTCAACAGAGAATATTTAATTATTCATCGTTGAGATGATTTATTTTGATTAAAACTTTAAAATAAGTTATTGTCACTCTTAAGGTCATAGAACATTATCCCAGCACCGCAATTGCTCAGCCTGGTGCTGAGCGGCGCCGCCGCGTCGCCTCGTATTTAGGCTACGGCTAGCCGCCCGCGAGGCCGCGAGGTGCACGCTCGCTGACCACGAGGCGCAAGCTCGCGGCCGGCGCGCGGACTGCGAGCTTGCTCCTCGCGGCCGGCAAGCGTCCGCGAGCTTGCAGCGCGCGGGCTGCGAGGCGAGTGTATGGTAGCGGCAAGCGCGCTGACCGCCCGCCGTCAGCTTTTTCATATTGACATTATGAAATATATACACACAATTTAATGCTCATGCCGTTGCGGCGCTGGGATAATGTGCCACACCTTTACAAGTCACATTGTTTTGGAAAATTGATAGATTTATTTTAGACTGTGGGCAAAATACACCCAGCTTCGCCAGCTATTTATTAAATATGACTCGAAACATTTAACATAAAGTTAGCATTTCACGCTTAAAATATCCCCAAGGTCAAATGACATAAAGTTTAAATGTTCTTAATATTAAGTAACGATAATTAATATTATTATTGAATAAACGAGCCCAGTTTTAACTGCTTCGTTGTTCACGTGATCGCAAGCGCGACTGCTGAGCGTGGGGTTCTGGGTTCAAATCCCAGGTCGGGCAAAAAGTGTTATTGGGTTTTTCCATTACGAATTTCTTAGTAGCAGCCCGGACATTGGAAGTTAGTGATGTGACACACCCATGCCTCGGAAAGCATGTAAAGCCGTTGGTCCTGCGCCTGATCTCTCTCCGGTTCTGTCGGATTGCCGTCCTATAGGACTATGAGAGTGAGGGCACAGAATAACCAGAATCCAACCTTCCTAACAGTGTTCAAAATTCTTACCTACTTTCATAGGGCTGTCACTCGGTAAGTACTTTGACTTACGCACGGACGGTCATGAATGGCCGAAACTACCTATAATGTTTCCTTCCTTGTTTTACTATTTTACGAACGTAAGTAGATAGGTAGTAGGTAGGTACCTACCTACTTAAGGTAGGTACCTACTACCTATCTAATAGAAAAGGCCAAATGAAATCTTACTAAGACGACTTACAAATATACTTCGGTAGGTACCTACCAGTATGTATTTTTGTTTTAGTAGATTTGTAGAATAGTACCTACCTAGGTACTATTCTACAAATCTACTACTTAAAACAAAAATACGAAACGAATAATACGTCAATATACCTACACTATTTTTTTAGATCACCAATTTTATAGTTTTGCTAAACATTTAATTTACTTACTTCGATATTTTAAGAAGATTACGATAATAATAGTGGGTATGTATTATGATTAAATAAATAAATAGGTAGGCAGGTGGTACTTATGTACATAATAAATCATACTATGAAGTAGATACACATACATTGATAGGTACATACATTGCTTACTTTCTTGAAGTTGATTAATCAAATTACTTACTTTGACTTACTCACGGACGGTCATGGCGAAACTACCTATAATGTTTCCTTCCTTGTTTTACTATTTCACGAACGTAGTAGGTACCTACCTATCTAATAGAAAAGGCCAAATGGAATCTTACTAAGACGACTTACAAAAATATACTTTGGTAGGTAGGTATACTATTCTACAAACCTACCTACTAAAACAAAAATACAAAACGAATCTTAATACGTCAATATACCTAAGTAGGTATATTGACGTATTATTCGTTTCGTATTTTAATTTTAAATAATTTGTTATGTAGGTACCTATACATGGATATACAAAAAAAGAAGTCTCTTTGTTATTTCGACCATTATTTGTACACACAGTGCAACAGTTTGGCATCTTTAAAAACAATTTAACAAACGCGTCTAAATAAATGTATAACTGTTGTAGGGTCTTACACCTTTTAATGATGATAGTTTAAGTTATACGCAAGAATAAGGTAACACCCCCAATAATCGACACTTTAACGTGCGCAAACAAGCATTTTTTTAAATATTTTCTTACTTTATGATATTATAAGGTATTTTGGAGCATTGGGTAACGCTTCAGACTTCGTTGCGTAATATTTGAAAGCAAACATAAGTTTCATATAAATAAATAAAGTAATAATATATCGAAATAAATTAACGTTTTTTGGTCTAGTGATCGACAGCAGAATTCTATTTTTCGACACCCGGTAATCGACATGTTCCAGTAATCGACATCCAATAATCGACATATTCCTAACACTTCTAAACAATAAATCCCAATAGAAAAGCCGAAATAATCTAGTATTATATGTGACGAAATAAAAACTTAGTCTTAATCAGTATTTTGATCATTTTAATCAACAAACAATCTTATAATAAACAAATACTGGCTAGTAATTCGTAGGTTTCTAAAAAAATACACTTTTGCAATATAATACATCTCTTAAATGTTAAACAATAAATGTAGAAGATGTGTCATTTGGTGTCGGTTTAGTATGCGCCTTTTCTTGTTTTTTTATTGTTTTTATCTGTTAGTTTTTTCTGTTTTTTGTTTTTCTATCTTCCTCAATTTTAATCGTTTTCTTTTTTCTCTTTCCTTGGATTTAATTTCTAATTTTTTCACCTTTCTGACAACTTCTATTGCCTGTATTATTTGAAAAAGTGTGGAATTTTTTTTTGGTGCCATAAAAAACATTTATGTCGATTATAGGAACATGCGAAAAAAAAAACTCCAGTTATCGACAAGCGTGTTTTCATATTATATTATAAACTTACAATTGCAAAGACATTACTAAAAACTAAAGAATATGGTTTCTAACTTAATAAATAATTTACATGCTCGGTCAAGCAAAACAATTAAAAGTTATGGGCATTATATCTTGCTCACCTCCTTAGCGATTTCGCTAATGAAACGGGAATTTATTTAGAGATCTCTGCCGATTGGTATGTTCAGCTACGCCATTTTCTTTAAAACAGCCGAATCTATGAAATATCTTTCGCAATGATAGCTAGATAATCCTCAAGTATGTTTATGGTTCAAATACGTTCCGAAGCGAGACTCAACTCTTGTTTTTTTTCGTTAACTTTTTAAGTGTCGAACACTGGGGCTCTGTCGAACACTGGGTGTTTTACCTTACGTAGTAATAAACTTTATTGATTGAATGATAATGAGTGCACGCGATTTGAGTGATATTTGTGTACTAAATTATAGGCCACGCGCGGCAAGTAAAGTGCTGACATAGTGATATTAAATTTGTCCGTGCTTGCACTGTACAACTGTTCTGTGTCCGCGTCGTACCCGACCGCTGTCGCTGGCACACCTTAAGTTTGTCCGCTAGCTGAGCCGACTCAAACCGGTTTGTACCCGAGCGGGCGCCGGCGCACTCCCCGCGCGCCTTGTCAGTGACAGGTCACGCACACATAGCTGCGCGTGTAGTAGTGTACCTACGCACGGGCGTTAGTATGAAACTTGGCTTCTGGTTATTCTGTGGTGAGGGAAAAGGATATAATAATCTCCTGCTTACTTGGCTAGTCTCCAACGAGATTGGCCACCGTGGCCGAAATCGGTCTGGGAAACATTATTTATTATTGACTATAATAACGTTTGTCTTATCAAAAGATATGGGCCAGAGACACGATAAAGGCTGGCCGCACATGGAGCCTAGACAAAATCCAAGCGTGTTCCGTACACGCTGAGGACTTGACATAAGCGACTTGAGAATAGTAGATACAGCGTTGCCCGGAACAATCTATTTTTAGTCAATTGAATAGTGCGTAGCAAGTGCCACAATGACAGTGACAGCGGTCTTTTATTACGATACCTACATAAATAATTAAAATTTTTCATTGCACGTCTTTCAACGACGTTTATCTTCTTTGTGATTTGGTTTTTGTTGAAGAATTAAATAACACTGGCATTGAAGGAACGAACCTTTTTTTTGTGTGCGTTGGAAATCCTCATTGACTCCCATCGTTGTGGGCGTGACGGAGTAGCATGCGTCTCTCTCTTACCGATTAAAGTTAAAAATATAGACCAGCTTTTCAATATGGGTCCCGGCTGTTAAAGTCACTATGCTCCATATTAGAATGTATTATTTGTTTCATTAGTTTGGTTCACTTTTTAGGCGTCCCCCACATTAAGCGTGCGCGTTCCTCGTGCGACTGAGCGACGCGAGCGCCGCGTGCTCGCCGCGAGCGCGCTGTGTAAGCGTCGCGTGTTGCCACCGTGTGACGAGCGCGTTGCGAACGCGCGACGCGCCAGCGGCGATCGCCTTGGCGTTTAACCCCCGTTCAGTCAAGTCAGTCACAATTTGGACAGTGACGCGACGCGAGCGCCGCGTGCGCGCCGCGTGCACTCTCCACACACGCCGCAAGGCAGCAAAACGCGACGCTCACGCAGCGTGCTCGCGGTGCGCACGCGGCGCCCACGCTACTTACACGCCCGAGGAACGCGCACGCCTAATGTGGGGTCAGCCTAGTTTTTCTAGCAGTCGGTCGTGATTTTTCGGATACATATCAGAATACATATCAGAATAAAATCAAAATGTCGAAAATCAAAATGTCGAAAATCAAAATGTCGAAAATCGAAATATCGAAAATCGTCACGTTTAGTAAGCGAGCAAAGCGAGCTCGGGACTTAGGGCACCCCGACGTCGACTTTCGATATTTTGATTTTCGATTATATGATCATTCGATCAAATGAGCATTCGATATTTTGATCGTTTGATATTTTGATTTTCGATATTTTTATTTTCGATATTCTGATATGATATGTACCCGATTTTTCCTCTATGAATAACCATCAACGTTGCGCAAAGGACTTCTCTATTTGTCATTCACTGAATTACTTCATTCATTTACGCACTACTTTTTAAAGTGACCGACCAATAAACAGTAGTAAAACTCTGTCTACGAAAACTAGACTACTACTCTACTAGTAGTAATTCATTCATTCATCATTCATGGCTTGGTGACATGGTCGTCGGGATTGTGTTCTTTGAACTTGATTTGAATTATCATATTTTCTTCAATTATCCTATCAAGCTCCTAACGTGTTTTCCATTGGAATTCACATGCCTGTAAAAACAAAAAACAGATTATAAATAAAACTTAATCTGACGGACAACGAGACTGTGGCCGAGGTGGTCGGTGTTTCAGAATGGCAGAGTATTTAGCTGCTATATTTGGAACAGAAAAGGATAAGTAAGTAAAGTATATTTTGCAATAGAAAGGCTAGTATTTATCATTATCAAATACCTAACTTTACGTGGGTTCTGCATCCGAAATCATTAATGGAAGAGAAGAGATAGAGGTTAACTTTTTGCATCACTGTGGGAGTGGAAGATATGTTATATTCCTATTTTTTAGGATGCCACGACGGCTTCGCAAATTTGTCACACTTATTTGCCACATCTGTGAACCCTTTGCCCTCTGTGCCGTATCCCAGTGATCTTTATTTTAGTAGTCTAAGTTTGCTGACAATAGGTTATTTTATAACGTCTATCATCCATAATATAAACATTGTCTATATATTTTATTTTCAGAGTAAATTGTTCTTTCTACTTTAAAATTGGGGCATGTCGACATGGTGACCGCTGTTCCCGTATACACAACAAACCAACGTTTTCACAAACTGTGCTGTTACAAAATCTCTATGTAAACCCTCAGAATTCTGCCAAATCTGCTGATGGCAGCCATTGTAAGTACATTCATTTGTATTATAAGTCTTTTACCGAATCGAATGACTTTCTTCCCACCCGTACGCAAAATACGCGCATAGACATGGAGTTGCGGAAACCGGCCCGTGTATACTACTACTACTAAGTCTTTTACCCAATGTTCATAAAGTTTAATTAAATAAGAATCCAGAATTTGAGTCAAGCTTGATTCACACAAATCAGTGAAGTCACAGTTCCGGCACTGTCCCATATCAGTGATATGTTATTCTTTCATACATTCTCTATGAACGTGTTAACACTTGTCAGTGTCAGTTCCGGCTCGTTCATAGAGAATGTTAGAAACAATAATTTTATCACTGATACAGGACAGTGCCGGAACTGTGGGTTCTGATGTGTGAATCTACCTTTAATCTCTTTACAAATCCTGAATTATTTATTTGACACTTTTCTGCTTCCAGTGGTTGTGGCCAATGTATCTGATGAAGAGATGCAGGAGCATTATGACAATTTCTTTGAAGATGTATTTGTGGAGTGTGAGGACAAGTACGGAGAAATTGAGGAGATGAATGTTTGTGATAATCTCGGAGACCACTTAGTTGGTAACGTTTATATTAAGGTGAGTTCTTATGCAGGCTTGTACTTCGTTTTAGAGTTATAATTAAATTATATTAATTACTTATAAAATTATTTCTATGATATTTGAAAAAAATGATTGGACATTCATTTTCATTTCATTCAAACATAATAACTACCTACATATTTTTTTTTAAATAACTAAAGTTTTGCAATCTTATTCATAAAATGACTATTAACAAAAATCACATTGAATAGTTACTGTAACTTCATTTGGTTTAAAATGTTTAGTAATTGCTACTTGACATAAACAATTTTCCTTTTATTGCTGCTACATCACTCATTTTAACTGAACTCCCAGTACCAATTGTAAGCTCTTTCCAGGGCTTCATATTCTTGCATGAGATGGCCCTGCGTCATTTTTACGTCTTCTTTTGTTTCATCTTCTCGTATTTTCTGCTGTTTGTTACAATCGCGGCTGACAAAGCGGATAATCGTGAATCCATGTAACTGAGGTAGAGATAAACTACTATAACATGGCACGCCCCTCCATATTAATATTTCAATGTGTGTAGTCATATCCATAAGAAAGAGTTTCTATGTAGTTGTAAGTATTCGTTTTCAGTAGCAGGCCGGTAGATTTGTTGGTCAACTAATCATAACTAGCAAGACCACGCAAGACAACGCACGTGTCATTTTCATAGAGTATATCAATGCAGCGCCATACTAATAATAATGAGTAATCAATGACGATGCTAGTCAAGCAACAAATCCCTGGTTTGTTTTTGTGTCGAGTGCCGTCTCAGTGCGCACACATGCGTTGCGAGTCTTGTAAATACTTTCAAACATTTTGAATTTGTGGGGGGGCGCGCCATTTTAAAGTAGTTTATCTCTATGGATAATTGAGTCTCCACTGTGTGATAATTATGGATAAATAAACCTTGTAAATCTGCTCATTAACAGCAAGCTATTTTGTTGATTGGATAAATATTATTTTCTTGTCTTGACTCTTGGCAACATATTGTTATTGTAGTATGATTTAATGAACCTACTGCTCTGAAATTTACCAATGTTACCTATCTTAGTTTCGCCGTGAAGAGGATGCAGAGAAGGCAGTGAATGACTTGAACAACCGTTGGTTTGGCGGGCGGCCAGTGTATGCAGAACTGTCCCCTGTGACAGACTTCCGTGAGGCTTGCTGCCGTCAGTACGAAATGGGCGAGTGCACCCGCAGTGGCTTCTGTAACTTCATGCACTTGAAGCCAATATCTAGAGAACTAAGAAGGTGAGGACTAAAGTATTCCTAAAGCACTTATGGTGCCTTGACATTGAGAAATATTATAGAGTTTTTTTATTATTGTTAAACGCCCATTGCGGAAAAAAAACGAAATATGTATTTTGCTCTTGAGCTTGGATTTTTGTAACATGTAGTTAGTGTTCTTAAGTCGAAGCGAGTCATATTAGTAAATTGTGACAAGACAATGGGTGCCCTTGACAGTGAATCCTATTATAAAAACTGCTGCCTCTACTATTTTTAGGAGGATGAGAAAAAATGCCATATCAACAGCTAATGTCTCATCAATATGTTTCAGATACTTGTACTCCCGTCGCAAGGGATCGCGCCGCTCGCGCAGTAGGTCCCGTGACCGTCGCCGCCGCTCTCGCTCCCGTGGTGGTGGCGGCGGTGGTGGTGGTGGTGGCGGCGGTGGAGGCGGCGGCGGCGGCGGTGGTGGCGGCGGTGGAGGTGGTGGCGGCGAAAATCGACGCAGGGACCCACCTCGCAATTCCCGCTCCGGACGTTACTGACCTTGAAGTGCCATCACGGATGGTACATGACCGTAGTACTGTCCAAGAGGTGCGTCGATACTGACATCGTATAACATTTTTTTTCCCTTACGTCGTTATAACACCGACCGATATCGCTACAAGATTATCCTGTTGTTGTAAACCTTATATTCTTTATTTGGTAAATGATCCACTACAGCTTTATGTACCTTGTAGCTATGAGCATACAATAAGGCCCCCCGCGCACTAGGCAGCCTGGCTGCGCAGCCAGTAAAACATATGGGAATTCGTGGCTGCCTAGTGCGCGGGCTCCTATACAACGTCATATGTTTTACTGGCTGCCGCAGCCTGGCTGCCTAGTGCGCGGGGGGCCTAAGTCTCCTCCTAGGTCTATTTTAGTCATACATTCTGGTTTCCACGTCTTTTAAAAATAGTCAAGAGCCCTAGTACAATGTTTTAATGTATTTCTTTTCTTTCTGGACACTCATAAAGTACGATGTTAAGTAAGGATGTTAATGTGTCTGATGGTGTTATTATCTTAATATTGTAATAAGTACTGCAATGACATACAGTTGTCTGACTTCCATTAAGCATGTAGGCATGTTTTGTTGAGTAGGGTATGTTTTACTTTAATACATAAGTTAGATATTTCTTATGTTATCTAAGACTATGACTATGGCATATTGCAGTACTAATATCTCGTAACAGTGTATTTCTAAGAAAATGTGAACTTTAAAAAATAATCATAAATTAAATTTCTCTAATACTGCTCTTTATTTACCTATAACGCACTTTGAACACTAGACAGATCTTCACTTATATCAGTTTCTAGCACTGTTAATAATAATGTAAAAATACTGTAGCCACGTTATTATTTCTTATCTTCATACAATTCGTCCCAGAAAGTCATATTATCTTTATTCGGGTCCCGCCTGCATTCAAATTTTATTCCTAAGATATAATAATTTTGTTCAGATTGCTTGAATGGTTTCCAATCTACACCTCCACTTGATGTAGGATTCCTGAAAAGATGCATGATTAAATTAAAAATTAGTTCGTTTGGTGATACTTTGCGAAATCCATGCTTTAATGACAGTTATAAATGTAGCGATAAACTACTATAACATGACGCGCCCCTCCATATTACTATTTCAATGTATGTAGTCACATCCGTATTAAAGAGTTTGTATGTAGTTGTGAGTAATCATCTTCAGTAGCAGGCCGGCGAATTTGTTTGTCAGCTAATCATAAATAGCCGACCGCGCAAGACAACGCACCTGTCATTACCCGACTACGGCAAAGCCAAAAGGAGGGTTATGATTTTGACCGGTATGTATGTATGTATGTTTGTATGTATGTTTGTTTGTTCCCTCGTAACTTCTAAACTACTTATCATTACATGACAAATGAGGTGTCGTTAGAAGCGTCTCAGTTGTCCGCTGGTTATAGGGTAGGTGACGTGTCACCAAATCCAATATGGCGCCCTCCAGGGGATGTGAAGTCGTTATCAAAAAAAAATTTTTTTTCGCACAATATCGACATGGGTATCAAATTAAAGGGCTTGATGAGCACATTTGAAATATATATACATTATATAGCTTTTACTAGCTACTTTGCCTGTTTTTAACAGTGTCAACATGGGTATCAAATGAAAAGGCTTAATGAGTACATTTGAAATTCACTCGCTACTTTGCTTTTATTATTATATCAAATAATTAAATAGAGTTATTCCTTCAAATAATATAGCCCCCAAATAATATAAGTAACCCCCAAAATAGTGTAAATAAAAAATAAGTTAAAAATAACTAAAACCCGACTACGACAAAGTCGCGCACTGAAAAGTATAAAACAAGAACAATATTCATTTGACCGATATTTTCGAAATTTTTAAGTAATAGCCGTGGTCGTATGCCACCTATTCAATAAAGATTGTGTGAAACAACCGCAGGTGGCATACGACCACGGCTATTACTTAAAAATTTCGAAAATATCGGTCAAATGAATATTGTTCTTGTTTTATACTTTTCGGTGCGCGACTTTGTCGTAGTCGGGTTTTAGTTATTTTTAACTTATTTTTTTTCATAGAGTACTAGTAATAATGAGTGATTAATGACGCCGCTAGTCTAGCAACAAATCGCTGATTTGTTTTTGTTTCGAGAGCCGTTTCAGTACGCACACATGCGTTGTGAATCTTTTTAATACTTTTACAAACATTTTCAAACGTTTTGAATTGTGGAAGGGCGCGTCAAGTTATTGTAGTTTATCTCTATATATGTAATTATATAGGACAGGGATGGCAAACCAATGGCACGCGTGCCAAAGGTGGGGCACGCGACGGAATAATTCGGTCACGCCAATAATTGACAAATCTATGTATATAATGTATATGATCGAATCTAATTTACAACAGAAGAAATAACACACTAACCCTTTTATTTAAATAAACATAAATAGTAAACATTAGGATTCTTGTACAAATTTTGAGTTCCAGACAAAGACTGATTACTTACAACTTGTTTTATTGTTCTCCCCTAAACCACTATGTAAAGATTCTTTGACGGCACGTCATAGTCACATTATTATGTCATGTATTGATAAAAAATAGCGCGTTCATCAAATAAAGGTTCGCCATCCCTGTTATAGGATATCGTTATCATACTTTCGAATGTCATTGACATTGAGCAGGACTGTAAGAGATGATGTATTACATTATTTTTAAGCATGTAATGCAGTTAAAATCTAACCTTTATTAATACCCTTCGCTTAAGTATCGCAATTTTAGAACTTAAGTTATGCTTACCCTGTTAAAGCAAAATCTGTCCAAAGTCGCACAACCTGTTTTATAATGCTTTTAGATTCATCTGTCAAAGGTATATCTAAGCATGTGATGTTGAAAAGATACGCCAACTCATCAGAGTGGCAAACACCTTTCAAAGAATTCATATTATAAGACGTTTTCGTGAAATTTCTATCTGTTTCTGCCGTAAACTCGTAAAAGTAAACTGGTTCTGAAACATACTGGTTGTGGTAACGTGCAAACTTAAGAATATTGTACAAAAATACTCTGTCCGTTTCGAAATCCGAATATTCCTGTATAAGTTCCATTGAAATCTCTCTGTCGTTAAAATATTGCTTTCGTATGCTTCTATCGGCGCTCTGTATTTTGTCTGCTTCCCATTTTAATTTTAATTCTCTTGGAACAACAGCACCCGTGGTGGTTAAAAAGGGAGCTGTAAGGGGTAGCTTTCTTGCTACTTCAATACCGTCGCCTGAATTAAATCCTAATATTAGAGGCACTTTCGCTATGTGTCCATTTTTCACTAATTCTATTGGTGATTTTGAAAGAAATTTGTTTCCCTCAAGACCAATGTTTTCGACTACTGGACCAAAGAGAATACTGTCCATTAGGTCATTGTATTTTAATTCTAACATTGGTAACTGTATCCCAACTAGGGACGATGCTGGCACGTTTCTTAAGAATTCTAAGAGTTCATTTGGATTATCTGTATCTTTACCAAGTAGTTTTCCTAGTTGAAAAGACCTTTCACGGCCATAAATATTATAACTCCACTCATTAAGGCAGACTCCACTTTGGCATATAGCTTTATTAAACAATCCTTCACTCATCTTGGATACTAAATGATAGGATACTGAAGCAGAGCCTGCGCTGCAGCCGAAAATGGTGACGTTGTTGGGATCGCCTCCGAAAGCGGTGATATTTTGCTTCACCCATTTCAAAGCGAGGACCTGATCTTTCATACCTGCATTACCGGGACATTCTTCGGTGTCTAAGCACAAGAAGCCTAAGACTTCTAGTCTGTAGTTAATTGTTACTAATACGACGTCATGTGCCATGAAGAATTCTGGTCCATAAAAGTCTGAGTTACCAGATCCCGTGTAGAAGCCGCCGCCGTGGATCCAGACCATCACAGGGAGAGGTTTGGGAGGCGTGAGTGTTTTTGTGTATACGTTAAGGAAGAGACAGTCTTCACTTCCGGGCTCCATGCGGTTCATTCGTTCGTTAAACTGTGGGCAGACAGGGCCGTGCTCCGATGCGTCGCGAACACCTTGCCATGGTTCGGGAGGCTCTGGTGCCTGGAAAAAATAATCTCATTTAGAATTACTAAACCTAGAAAATATTTAAGAGAAAATATTTTATGAAGTACATTCGTACTACTATGTCCGAAAACGAAATAAAATGTTATCTAGGTTAGTAGGGGATGCAATCTATATGAGGAAGTAGGTAGGTAGGTACACACAATTACCTATGCAAGAAGATGATGATATCAAAAAAACGAAAGACCGTCACGCGCTGCGGCTATATTGACAGGAATCCTTTTTTTTTGTTTGCGGTGGATTTCCTCCGTCGTGGGGGTGACGGAGGAGCAGCCAAAACCTTCCTGTATAAACTTATTCTGTGCTTTCAAGACCTTTAACTACTCAGCAACTTGACAAAGCCGCCGTGCGTATACCTACTTAGTATCTACCTATTGGGCACACCATATACGAATACGATACATTCAAGCTGTCGACAATATCGATAATCGGCCAGGCTAGGGCTTGGGCTAATAGAGGTGATTAGAGCTTGTGGTCAACACGTCTGTCACTAAAGCTGTACCTATTTTCATTACTACCTAGGACTAGGGTTGCCAACTCTTTGTCGGTCAAATATAGTAGTTCTAAAATTTTTACCCAAAAAAATATAGTAGTTAAGGAAAATATTTAAAAAAATATAGTAGGTTTCAAAATAGGTACTTTATTTCTTAATTAAGAGAATGTTTTTTGCTATTTCTTTACTACTTAGCCTTTATTAATACATTTTTATTTTTAAGAAATGCCTCATGTCTGTTACTGCAATTTAAATTTAATTCATGCCATTCTCCTTCTTGTGCATTTTCCATTATCGCGAGCTATCCAATCGTATTTGTCTCCCACCCGATTTTAAACTTTTGCAGCCACTTTGTTTTTTTCGTGGAGGCGTTATAGAGCCAACTAGAGGTTGCAAAAATTCGATAATTTTGATTTTCGAATATTCGAATATTTTTTCAGTGATGTTCGAATATTATTCGAATATTCGAATATTTTCAAAATATAAAAAAACACTTAAAAATCAGCCTTTTATTTTTATAACAACAACAGCAACAATTATGAAATTAAAATAAAAAAATAATAAAATTGGACACATAAAATTAAAATTGCAAAAATCAAATAAAATTTAAAAAATAAAAAGAACAACAATGTAATAGCGTCAATTAGAAAATTAAAATCGAAATTGGACACATTTTTTTTTTTTTTTAGGTGGTAAAAATCATCAAATGACTCCTTCCGCCCTGGGTGGGGCGGAAGGGACTGTCAGACTTTTACTGACTAAAAAACCACCCTGTTCCTTCTGTTGCCCTTTACATTCCGGGGCCACGGTATCCCGTTAAGACGTCCCGCAACCCCGGCAGGCGTTTGGCCCCTATTGGGGCCCCGTCCCTGTGCTGACAGCTCTTTGAGGCGCGCGCGAACAGAACGCGCCGTCGACCCGGGCATGGTCCTTGATCGGACGGCGAGCTACCCATTACTCGCCGTCCGCAAGCCCGCGCCTACGGTGGCCAGATGTCGTCTCTCGACGTCCGACGCCCTGGGCGTCTCCCGCGGCGGCTGGGGCGTGAGGTGGAGGATGTTCTCTCCCTCACGCGGCCCGCCTCCTCCTTCGCTAGCATTACTGCTTCGCAGAAGGAGGTGACTGCATCCCATTCCCTCTCGCCCCGGAGCATGGCCTGAACCAGGCCCGGGCGCGAGAGGTCGCCGCCGCCTATCGCCTCCGTGAGGACACGGCGGTGCTCTGCCCAAGCGGGGCAGACCTGCACCGTATGCTCCACCGTGTCCTCCGGGCGGTCCACACAGTGGTGACACCCAGGCGTTTCCTCCCGTGCAATCCGACACAGGAACCTCCCGAAACAACCGTGTCCGGTGAGGACCTGCGTCAGCCGGAAGGTGAGGACGCCGTGGCGCCTCTCCAGCCACTCCTCAAAGAGGGGTCTTACCGCCGCGATTGCAGCGTGCCCGAAATTGGACACATTAAATTAAAATTGGAAAAATCAAATAAAATTTAACAAAGTTTCTGAAAGGCTTGTCATTGAAATTAACAACAACGCGTTCTGTAAGTGAATAAACGCAACAAAATGGCGTCAGTCAAGTCAAACCGTCAAGCAGTGTTGCCAACAACAAATTTTAAGTTCTACCAACATAGACTTAGACTAGTAATTTTTTAGGTAATATAGTATTCGAATATTCGAATATATATTTATTTGCTATTCGAATATAAATTTGGAAATCAAATTCGAATAATTCGAATATTCGAATATTCGATTGCAACCTCTAGAGCCAACGTCCATAATTTCACCATTGCTATTCATTTTGGAAATAGAAAATATTCAACTTCAAATCTTCAGTAATGGCTTTTGTGGAAGAGACACCATACAAAATATTGACTAATAATATTAATTAACTAAATAGGTAGTTCGAAAAACACGAAGTCGAGAGCGCGAAAATCGAAATTGCCAATCTGTTAAGCCTCGTATTCATGGTAAACATTTGTTTAGCAACATGGTTGCATAAACATGTTGCCGAGTTGCTGACAACATATTGCGGGCAACACTTGTGTTGCGGAGTTGATAACGCCATGTTGCAGAGTTGACGCCCGGCGAGCGAAAACATCAGTTTATCATCAAAATATGTTGACGTGTGTGGACAGCTTATATTGATTTAAACAAAGTTTCCAGCAGCATTCTCGCCGTTCATCAACAACGTTGATCAACTGTTGCTAATCAAATGTTTACCATGAATACGAGACTTTAAACTCAAACTAGGTATCTATTCTACAACTGTCAACTTGACATTCCAGAATCGTTATGAAATAAATAAGTAATGACGTTTCGTTTTACGCTTAGACATTTTGAAACGAATATTATTACCGAGTTTGATGCCTTTAAAATGTAGTAGACTAGTAGTTTCGCCTACTATATCTTTTTTCCAAAAATATAGTAGGCGGGGGCTCTAATATAGTAGGATACTATATTATATAGTAGGGTTGGCAACCCTACCTAGGACTGACTAGGTAGGTACCTACTAGGTAGTCATCAAAAAACAAAATTTTAGATTAAATGTAAAAATTACATTTATTTTATCTATGTAAGTATAAGTACCTAATATACGTACTTTAAAATGCACGATCCAATCAAGATAAGTAACTATGTAGGTACTTGAAATGGTTACCTAAGTATATAATTTGCTGTCTAATGTAAGTATGAACCTACGTAAAGAGTGTAGGTACCGAAATAATATTTTTATTAGATGCGTCTACTACGCGAATACCTGCCATCATAATGTTTGTGGTCTTGTGAATATTAATATGCATAGGTATGCTTTCGTTAGAAGGAAAGAAAAAACGTTATAAAGTGTACAGGTACTAGTGTGTAGGTATGTGTTCATTTGCTACTCACCTTGAATCTTAATTCACCAAGTGGCGGCTTTGCATATGGTATGCCTTTGAACGCCACGTAATTCTCGACACCATTGCAAACAACTCCCTTTAGCTGGCCTTGCACAGTTTTGACTATTGGTGGCTGCATATCGCGACTAACTCTGTAAACAGTATTTATAGCGTTCTGTGAGAAAACCACTAATCTACTGCTACATGAAATTTGCACATAGGGAAATTTAAATTGCCGCGTGAAACTGTCTATTGGTTAGTTGCCAGAACAGGCATGTAGGTACGTTCCTACCTACCTGCAACTGGTTCTTACGTACTTAGCCTTGGCTAAAGATTTCCCTATGTGGTGCATAGTGATAAGATAAATTAATTAATGTCTTTCATACCTACCTAACGATGCATCTTTGTAAGGTACGGATATGTATCTGGGCCGCAACATTCTACATGCGCAATTATTTATTTATAAGACATATCAAATACCGCGATTTATGAAATCAGATAGGCACCTACATCGTTGCATTATCATTATTTTAATGCTTTTGAGATGGGAGCTTGGGACGGTAGATTAGTAAGGTACCTACCTATTTACATAGTCGCCTCACTATAATTAATAGTCACCAATGTTGGTTGTAATTATTTGAAACTGGTGGCGCCTATGCTATGGGCAGTGCTGATGGCTGACAGAACATTAACTATCGTCTATCTGTGTGACGTATACAAAATAATATGACATCATAAGCCAGTCACTACATGACTACGCTGCTATCACTTTGTTATCTTCGTATGTACACACATGCTACTCTGTAGGACCTACGTAGTAAACATGTCTTGCACTCGAAGCTAGACTGGACTTGTAAAATGGTTTAGTTTGCAGCTACAATTTTTTTTTGCAAAAAGTAAAGTCAGGTTTCCACCAAAGCAGAGCGAACTAGAGAAGCGGAGATGTCTTGTCCAACCAATCGACTTATTTTCAAATCACATCTCACAGCTTAGCACTAATCTGTGGCTCAGCTTCATCGCAATACAGTATTCTATTGGTTGTTTACGATTACCTTTACGAAACCAGGCCTAAGCCCTATCCTGGATACATTATAAATCTAAGTGTTTGTACAAATTGAATCACTTAAGTTTCTGCCTCACCTAGGTGGGATAACATTGCATGCTGATGCAATTTATTGACAATAAATTTAAAAATTATTAGGAAGATAAGGTTACCTGCTTTTATCCAATCAAACGTCAAAACAAATGTGACACATGTAGGTACCGATTCCGATCGATATAAGTATGACAGAACGTTTTTAATAGAGAATATTCATTATTATTCATCGTTATGATGATTTATTATTTTTAGTATTTAAAACTGTAAGATAAGTTTTGTCACTCTTTCAAGTTACATTGCTTTGGAAAATTTATAGATTTATTATAAATTTAAAATACCGGCCCCATAAATTATAAATAAAATAACTGACGCACACGCATGTTTACATGTTCTCTTTTATAGTTCGAGAGCTGTGACCCGGGTTCGATTTCCGCTACCTTCCGCTATCTTTCCTTATGTATATTTCGTTAATCTGGTGTAAGTAGGTTAGGTACGTAGATCGTTTGTTTATGCTTCCGAATACTAAAAACAGCATTAGGCCTGTTTTTCCTCGTGGAGTAAGCAGAATGGTTTATATTACTGAACTGAAGAGAAATCATTAAGCTCGTTATTCTGTGCTCCGCGATGTTATGGATCAGCTCTAAAATAGTTGATGCACAAGAAATAGCGGGTGAACACGGAATTAGTGACAAAAATGGTCATGTGGACAGAGGTAATACGCACTCGCATAAAAGCAAAGGCAAAGTGATGATTTTACAGTCAAATTAAATACCGCAGTTTTAATTTTTATTTTTATGGAGTTTTCTCATGCATTGCCCTTAGATCATCACCCACAGTTCTGTTTATTCCATTTATTATTTTGTGCTACCTTTTTTTTTTTATTTGGTAAAAATCATCAAATGACTCCTTCCGCCCTGGTGGGGCGGAAGGGATTGTCAGACTTTTACTGACTACTTACCGACAAATTCATGGATTTTGAAAAGACTATGGGTCAAATTCGCATGGGACCTTTTTACATTGCGTCACTGTTAAACTATGCGGAACTGAGGTGGATATTATAGTATGGAGGAAGACTAATGATAATTAGTTTCAGTAAGATGTACCTAGGTAGGTAGATAATCATTCGTGTTTGGGTTGCTCACTACATTCATTGCCGTATTATCGTGTCGCACTAAGCACACTGGAAAGTTAATTTAAGTACCTATAGGTACTTATTTTATAAGTTGTACAGACAATCCTGAATCCGCCACTGTGTACAGGTAAGAAGGACGTCTTAATTTAAGTTCTTAAAGGCATTCCGCTTTGCACGTTGCTCTGAAGCTCTGTATGATGTTAATATTATACTAGAGCGATAGAGATCACCCAACCCAACCACAGGTAGGGACTTGATGGAAACAGACAGATAAATAGAATCTCTCTCTCTTTATAATATTAAAGAGTTTGACTAAAGTTATACAGTTTTACTTCGAAGTACTTAAATGGAATTCGGTAATTTAGTTTGTCACTAAAAATAAAACTTAATAGGTACTTAAGTATTTTTTTAAACTTCTATCATTCTATTATTTTAGGTTTAACTTGCATGGAAAAGTACTTACAGGCTAATTGTTTTAGTCTCCCCATGCGACGAACAAAAATAACAACACATCGACCGCCAATCCATTATAAAATCTGTTTGGTAAGGAACCCTATAATAAAGAATGTGTTAGGTTCACTTTGCAGTTCCTGTATTTTTAACCTTACGAATACTAAAACGCGAAGCGGAAAAAGCGACTAGTGGGCACGAAAGCCGGTGTGCAATGTTGTTTGTTATCTATTTTATCTTTAACTACAATAGCATATTATCTACGTTATCTAGTAGGTACTGAATATAATGTTTTAGGAATAATTTTATTATGACTGACTAATCTTTTAATTGATATAACATACGGTATAACTCAATCGCGATCTTTGGAACTATGAAATATGTATAATGATAACGTAGAGGCTTTGCAAATTGTTTCAACTTCGTTAGTTGGGGCATAGTCTGTGTGGTGTGATGTGTTATATAAACTAATGCAATACTTTTAGGGTCACACAGGTTATTTTTCGATTTAATTGCTCTATTTACGAAATACCTATTATACTTTAAAGTCCAAAGTTTTGTTCCAGTAGGACGTCCCCCCCCCCTTTAAAAGCTTAACAGCTGGCTTAAAAAATCTGAAAAATTATAGGTACTTAGTCGTTGAACTTGGGTGTTGGATAATTTAGCATTAATCCTTTAAAGTGGCTAAGATGAAGTAGTTGCTAAAATAAAGAACAACAAAATCGTACTTTATTGTGATAACGGGCTACCTACTACGGAACCCTACACTGTGCGTGGCCCGACACGCACTTGGCCGGTTTTCTTATTATTTTCAATTTTTTACATATTCGTTTTGTTATCTAAGTAGTTGGGCGCCAAGAATATCGCCGGAAAAGCGCATTCTTATTTCCCATTGACATTTTGTCATTTGACCTTGTGTTGGCATCATTCTGTTTCTATCGCAAGTGGACTTTACTAATTCAGATCTTATGCCGTGTTGTATATCTATAAGCACGTATCAAAGAAGCCAATTTTTTTGACAAATATTTAAATGCTGTTTAAGTAGGTAAAGTTGTGTTGACTTTGCCTGCGTGAATGTAGGTTTTCTGCGGGGATTTACTTTTTTTTCCAAATAAACGTAGCTTAAGTAGGTAACTCCTTAAAGGTAACTAATTATCGAAAGCTAGTGAAAGCACCGTCAAAATCGGCCCAGCCGTTTCGGAGGTTAGCTGGAACCTACAGAGTACAGATAGACAGACAGAGATATGCAACAATTTAAAAAATATACACATCAAAAGTGTCTAGGGATCAAGATGTATTTGGTAATAATAATATATTGATCCCTAGACACTTTTGATGTGTGTATTTGTTTGATAAACTGTAGGTACTGTGTAAACATTAATTTGCATTTGGAAAATGTTGTTATTTTGAAATTACAAACAGACACTTCAATTTCACTTAAGTATATGCATAGATAACAAACTTACCTCGTACCTAACGTAAGTAATAAGATACCTATTATTTCGCAGATTGTATGATTACAGGACAGCCATAGCCAGACTCTGTCACCCGAGATGTTATTCCCGCTGATTACAGGATGTGGCATACCTTTGTTCGATAGGCTTAGGTATAATTATGCGAAATGCTAGATTACTAAAGGTCAATACGATACTACTAATTACTCGTAGAAACGCATCGCAATATAATCCACAATCACTGTCAAAACATGTAGGTAAATTAGAGGTACCTATGATATTAGATTGCGATCGTTCCTAAAGGCAGTAAGTAGATTTTTCCCCCCTGACTTTCAGCGACCTATTTGAACAGCGAAAGCAAATAGCAATCAGATCCTATCAATTAGAGTGATGATCCATAAGTAGAACGTAGGTACGTACTTAACCCGTCGTGTTTAGTTACTACTTACTTATTTTATTGTTTCTGAAAACCATTTAAAATTCTTGGCTACAGTAAGTAGGGAGGCCTTCACTTCGAATTGGCTATTACCTCCTGCCCGCTTCAGTCAGAAGACCCGCTAATTATGGATAGCAAAATCGTAATTTCATTTCCCTGTTTTTTTTTATTCTCTTGTTATTTTTACCCGACTGCGCGACGCAAATGAGGGTAATGTGTTTATTTTGTTATTGTATCTGCTTAATTATTTTGTTGTTATTAGTTAAGGACGCGTTTGCAAATCTGACAAAAATAAGCTAAGTATTTTTCATTTTTCGGTAGACTTTGAAATGTAAAAAAGAAAAATGATAAATAAAAGAAGAAATGTCAGGGTTGATTTTATGGATCAATAATAACCATACACACAACTTTATAATTATATTTTTTAAATATATTTACAAAATGTTTACCTACAGTAAAAAAACTTTTTTTTTTGTCAAGATACTTGTGCCTGTGGAATCTGATACAACAGCCAACTCGAAGTAAACGAGTAGTACTTAGATAGGCAGGTATTCTACGTAGGTAGGTAAGTAATTTTTATATTAGTAAGAACTTTGGACGTCGTCCTACCCATTATAATTCGCTCTCTTCCAACTCCAAGTACCTAATATTTGGATTCAGATTGGTTTTTATTTAAAACAATCTAAAGTAATTTATGATTCACTGTTTTTAATAAACAAATAATGGATGGTAAATGCAAATAAATGGAGGGAAAATTTATGAAATTCCTTTTCAAAATGTTTAATGAATCAAATGGAATGAAAATATAATTTAAGATAAGGGCCACTTTGGAGTGGCATTTTCGACTGAGGATTTATTGAAACATTTGTCACATTTATTTCTTTATTTATTCAATAAATAACTTGCTTTATACGGGGTGTAAAACTAATTCAAATAAAAATTATTGCTGGGAATTACTTTTATTTTTTGGTGTGAATTATCACTTTTTATGGTAGCGCATGTAAAGCATTGTGCTAACAAGTGCAGGGTTGTGGAGGTAGGTATTTAAAGTTAAGTTATAATAAGTAACAAAAATATGTTTTCGTAAAAAGAAGTTGGACCTTTGACCTTCAATATCTGCGTATGCAGGTATGGTCTAGAACAAAACAAATATTACCTATTGATAAATAGAAATAACATGTAACTTTTGTCTTCGTTAAGTGTCTTTTGATCATAATTCAAGATTAGCTGGTATTGCCGGTTTCGTTCGATAACTACAACAAAAAATTTGTTAGGTAACCCTTAATTTCTAGACAGTTCATAAAATAGGTCGTCATCATCCGCCTAGCCTTTTTCCAACTATGTTCGGTCGGGTTTGATCGGCTTCCAGTCTAACCGGATGCAGCTGAATACTAGTATTTTACATGGAGCCACTGCCTATCTGACCTCCACAACCCAGTAACGGCTTTCGGGCTTCTGACGAAACGCAACTCGTCCGAGTTCATGAAATAGGTTTCTAGACTATAAACTATAGTCCATTCCCTATATGGAATTCAGCATAATTCTGTTATGTACCTACAGTCAACGTTATAAATATGTGACGATAACGACACTGGCCATAAGGTGTGCGATGTCGGCATTTCCCCCTTTCGTGCCAGCGTTATAGATAAGGTTAGATTATTATTGTGTTATGTTGTCATGACCCTCGAGGTGCTGACTTTGCACTCCTACCGGAATTTATCCGGAACATGAAATAACTTTTCTTTGAAAAACAATGTTGCGAACAAAATAATGTACCTGCGATAAAATAGCCTGATTCATGGTGGGAACATGTTTTGTATTTTTTTTTTCATTAGTATGTATTAAAATTTGTTTTTATCCAATCTAGGTTCCTAATCTATTTATTCGAATAATCGAAACATAATTTGTAGTCAAAGGTGCGGATTCCAGATACATAAATAATAGTATAATAATTATATGAATGAAGCGTGCAATAAATGAATAATTTTCGGAAAGCTATCCAGTCGTGCGTCGTTAGCGGGATATGGCGTGGAGTGGACTGGTTGGCCTAATTATCGATATTATTCTGAATGTTTATTACGCTGATTGGGCTTAAATAATTTATCTTAACCCTTTTTTGTTTTTATTGGCAGCTTTTAACAAGGATTAAAATGTAGCCAACACGTATGTAGACAATTTACCACGAACCTAAAAAAAATAAGTTAAAAATAACTAAAACCCGACTACGACAAAGTCGCGTACTGAAAAGTATAAAACAAGAACAATATTCATTTGACCGATATTTTCGAAATTTTTAAGTAATAGCCGTGGTCGTATGCCACCTGCGGTTGTTTCACACAATCTTTATTGAATAGGTGGCATACGACCACGGCTATTACTTAAAAATTTCGAAAATATCGGTCAAATAAATATTGTTCTTGTTTTATACTTTTCAGTGCGCGACTTTGTCGTAGTCGGGTTTTAGTTATTTTTAACTTATTTTTTATTTACACTATTTTGGGGGTTACTTATATTATTTGGGGGTTATATTATTTGAAGGAATAACTCTATTTAATTATTTGATATAATAATAAAAGCAAAGTAGCGAGTGAATTTCAAATGTACTCATTAAGCCTTTTCATTTGATACCCATGTTGACACTGTTAAAAACAGGCAAAGTAGCTAGTAAAAGCTATATAATGTATATATATTTCGAATGTGCTCATCAAGCCCTTTAATTTGATACCCATGTCGATATTGTGCGAAAAAAATTTTTTTTTTTTGATAACGACTTCACATCCCCTGAAGGGCGCCATATTGGATTTGGTGACACGTCACCTACCCTATAACCAGCGGACAACTGAGACGCTTCTAACGACACCTCGTTTGTCATGTAATGATAAGTAGTTTAGAAGTTACGAGGGAACAAACAAACATACATACAAACATACATACATACATACATACCGGTCAAAATCATAACCCTCCTTTTGGCTTTGCCGTAGTCGGGTAAAAAAAACAACTGATCCATACATAATTACATAATAAGAAAAAGTCAAGTAAATGTGTAAATGTATGGATCAGCTGATTTTTACTTCGCGATTTCAAGCTCGATCCAATAGTAAAAGTTGTTCACTAGGAACCCTTTTCAGGTTTACTGAAAATAAGATTGGCTAGGGAACACAATATATCTACAATCTCAACCATAACAGTAAAGCTCGGAATTATATAAGACGGTGTCCTTTCAGCTACACCTAGAACTCATGCTAAGGAATAATTTACATAAGTAGGATAACCGGAGGTAACCTATCTGATAATAGGCGAAAGCCGTACCTACATTTATTATGGACGCGTACCTACTTATTATTAACCATTTATGGCTATATTATATGTATGTCTAGCCATGATTACTTATAATAAATAAATTATAAATAATAATACATACCTAAACACATAATGACAGATAATACGAGTACCTATATTATTATTATTAGGAACTAACCCATAATAGTGCCTAGTCAAGCTTTTGAGCTACAATAGAGTGTGGGTGTGTCATCAAATGTCTAAGGTCGTAAGTACATGTTTTAAATAAGTAAGTAAGTTGATACTCCACTGTAGAAAATTGAAAGCAATTATTACTGTTTTTCTCTTGTAACAGTACCTAACAAGGGAATAACAATACCTAATAATTTTCTTATCTAAGAGCTAAACTGAAAGGTTAGACCTTTCAGTTTAGCTCTTAGAATCCTACATACTTTCGACAGCTTTTCTACAGGATAATTAAATGGTGATATTTATTTCAATTTTCATTTACTCTTAAATACGGGTTGTAAATAAAAGATATAATAATATCACATAGCCGTTTTTTGGTGTGTAAATCACTCTTTTTGGTAGTGCGCTATGTAACGCACGCAAAACATTGTACTTTCAGGTGCAGGCAACATCAGTATAGTCGTACCAGTATTTAAAGTTTAGTTTGTTTAAACATTTAAAACTTGTTTTCGTAAAAAAACGTGTCAAAAAGTTGGAACTTTGAACTGTAATATCTCCGTCAGAAGCTATGGTCTAAAACAAAAAAAAAAATCGTATTGATGGGAAGAACTTGTAACTTTCGGCTACGTTACATCACTAGCGTCTGTTTGCACCTGTAATCACCTGTTATAAATAACATATTTTACCGCTGCGAAAGACAAAAAGCCGTGTAAAATATTAAATAGCTATCTAGGGACGGGACGTTTAAATAAATTGCGAGGTCTTTTACACGTTTTTAACTAAATCTATTAAATACTTATTTACTCAATGTAAGTTCCGTTAGATTTATTTACTAAATACGTTTTGTGTTGAAAAATAATTATACCGTAATCGCATGATTTTCATGTCACAGCCACGTTTATTTATACTTTACACGTTACTTTGTAGAAAGCAAAGGCTCAAATTACGAGTAGGTATATGTACCTGGATTCTTCTTCTAGTAATAAACTGATTTCTTGTACACTTTCTACATTCGGTCCTACGTAAGTACATAGTTTTATCACAGTGTAGGTACGTATTTAAAGTTTCTTATTAATGATGAGAACCTCGTGGAGGTCGAGAAAGATAAGCAAAACAAGCATCTTGACTTGGCCCGCCAGGTTGTCGACATGTGGGATGTAGACTCAGCGATTATGTGCTGATAGACGTTAGGTACAGTCATTGGCTTAGTAGCCTCAACCAACATCTAAGTAGGCTCTCGTTAGGCGGCTGGATCAGGGGCTTGTTTCAGAAGACAGTATACATAGCTGGACGCGTCCTGCATTGTAAGGAGGTTTCTCTCTATGGAGCCCTGCTCGCCGGTGGCTTGTAGGTACTCTGTTTCCGGCACCGGTGGGCTACTATTTTTTACTCGACTACGGCAAAGCCAAAAGGAGGTATGTATGTTTGTTTGTTCCTTCATAACTTCTAAACTACTTATCATTACATGACAAATGAGGTGTCGTTAGAAGCGTCTCAGTTGTTCGCTGGCTATAGGGTAGGTGACGTGTCACCAAATCCAATATGGCGCCCTCTAGGGGATGTGAAGTTGTTACCGAAAAAATAGTTATTTGTTATACAAGAGTGCAAAGTTGCTTTTTAACCGCGTGTTCAATTTTGATGACCGAGCAAGCGAAGGATTCAAAATTAGAATCCTGAGCGTTAGCGAGGGAATCAAAAGAGCACGAGGTGAAAAATCTTTGCACTCGAGTGCAACACGTAACTTTTCATTCCACCTCAGCGAGGAAATGACTAAATGCAAAAAAAAAACGTTTACAATCACAAGATAGGTACACTTTTATTTCAGTTTAGGTATTACTACATTATGACAGGTAAGTATTACAGAATAATCTTTAAATTATAACAAAATAATACTAAGGTATAATTAAGAAAATTTTAAAGTAACGTTGCTACAGTTATTTAAATTGAGTGTAATATTTTTGTTTGGTACTGTAATATTGGTGTTAGTCACTTGTGTACTGTTTTTCGGTAAACTATCTGTCATACTTAATAGTTGTACCGATTCATCGGATTCCCTTGGCGTGAATGTTGGAGAGAGAGGGAGATGGTTAGGTGTTTCATAACGGCTTATTTTTGATATAGAAGGGCCAGTCCAAGGATCCGATTGAGGCTCTTTCAGTGTAATGGCTCCTACGATGCCTTCACATATTTTTGACTTATTTTGGATGGAATCCTCTATGTATCCCTCTACAACTGCATTGGAGTTCCAGCCTCCGTGGCGCTTAAGGGACAGGAGATCAGCTCCGGAATCAGCCAAAAGTGTGGCTGAAGTTCGTCGGAAACAATGACCCGTGTACAACAGGGGTTCTGGAAGTTCAAGAAATGTTGCTATTTCTCGTGGGATACTGCCAATTTTATTAGTACCCATAGGCTGTCTAACACACTTTCCATTGCGATACTGTAGAAAAAATCGATTGATTGGAGTGTTAGGCGCTCAACAATCGTTACGTATTCCTTGCGAATGACGAAGTTGCGGTCTCTTTTTGTCTTTGTATTAGGTAAATTAATTAATAGTAAGTCATCTGAATGTTTCTCAATGTTTTTGACATTAAGTTGTGTTAGTTCATTAGTTCGACATGCTCCGTTTATTCCAATAATAAGAACAACCTGTAACGTAAAGAGTATTGTAGTAGATAAATGAATAAAATTGATATGAACGCATAATTATGCCTATCAACATCTACTAAGTATACTATTTAATTGAGATTAATATACTTAAGTAGATACTGAATGTGCAACTGACTTACTTTTGCCGCCAAATATACGGAATCGGGTGCTTCGTTAAGAAACTTTTCAATATCAGATACTGTGAAAACCTTCGATTTTTTTGGTTGATGACCAGATGAGGCTCTTTTTAAAAATGTCACTAATTTAGGATAGGTATCGATATGTTTGTCTTTTTTCATCTTTATTGTTGCTTTTAGCATCGAATACGTACTCCATAGAGTGCTTGCTTTCTTGTTCTCGGATAATTCTATAAAATATGCCAGCAATACGTTTTCTGAGAAAGTTTTGGCTCCTTTTGCTAGTCGCCACGTGTTGAACATATCGTACTGTTTTAAATACTTCTCGCGTGATTGTTGAGGGAGAAAGCTCATTTGCGCATTATTAACAGTTTCAGTCAATTCTGTTGGCGTCAAGCAAACTTCCTCGTCGCTAGAATCACTCATTTTAGTTTTTTCACTTGTTTTCAAGTTTCTTGTTTTTAATAGGTTTAACAATGACGTGAAAAAATGCCGCGTAAAGAACCGGGTACAAAGCAAATTGAAAAAAGAACACCAAGAAGGTTCCGAGTCTGAGTTTTTAACAAATTAAAAAAAAGTTGTATGATATATTCGGCACCATAGAGGTAGCAGTAAATAGGTTTAATGTTTTTTTTTAATTCACAAACTTAGTGCACACGATGTTCTAAATTCAATTTACTTTATCCTCTAGAGAATAAAAACGGCTTTTCCACTCAGATATTGAAGATTAAAAATACTCTTTCCGAGATGGTGGGATGAAAAAAATATTCTCGCACAGTATCGACATGGGTATCAAATTAAAGGGCTTGATGAGCACATTTGAAATATATACACATTATATAGCTTTTACTAGCTACTTTGCCTGTTTTTAACTGTAATAGCCGTGGTCGTGTGCCACCTGCGGTTGTTTCACGGCTATTACTTAAAAAATAAGTTAAAAATAACTAAAACCCGACTACGACAAAATCGCGCACTGAAAAGTATAAAACAAGAACAATATTCATTTGACCGATATTTTCGAAATTTTTAAGTAATAGTCGTGGTCGAATGCCACCTAGCCAATAAAGATTGTGTGAAACAACCGCAGGTGGCACACGACCACGGCTATTACAGTTAAAAACAGGCAAAGTAGCTAGTAAAAGCTATATAATGTGTATATATTTCAAATGTGCTCATCAAGCCCTTTAATTTGATATCCATGTTGACACTGTTAAAAACAGACAAAGTAGCTAGTAAAAGCTATATAATGTATATATATTTCAAATGTGCTCATCAAGCCCTTTAATTTGATACCCATGTTGATACCGTGCGAAAATATTTTTTTTTTCGATAACGACTTCACATCCCCTGGAGGGCGCCATATTGGATTTGGTGACACGTCACCTACCCTATAACCAGCGGACAACTGAGACGCTTATAACGACACCTCATTTGTCATGTAGGTAATGATAAGTAGTTTAGAAGTTACGAGGGAACAAACAAACATACATACAAACAAACAAACATACATACATACATACATACATACATACCGGTCAAAATCATAACCCTCCTTTTGGCTTTGCCGTAGTCGGGTAAAAATTTCGAAAATATCGGTCAAATGAATATTGTTCTTGTTTTATACTTTTTAGTGCGCGATTTTTTCGTAGTTGGGTTTTAGTTATTTAAACTTATTTTTTTATATTTTTATAATGATTGCATTTTTATATAAATATTCAAAAATGTAATTTATATGTAAATATTATGAATAATTAGCAAGGTAGACATTTGTCGGAAACCCGTAGGTAGATATAGAGCCGTATTTCGAGCGAGCCGTCAATGGTATAGGTCATGTATAGGTCGTTGTGTTACTTCAACGCTCGCTGAAAATCTTGAAAATACCTACAACACGCCGTGCACTGGACTACTATGCTACTGCTATAAACGCAATGGAGAATTCTTTGTTAACGTGGAAGCTGGTAAGTAGCTCAAACGGTGCTTAATAAAAGAAGTAAAAATCTCCCTACTCATATTTTATTTTAAAGAAGAAAGAAGCAAATAATAATATCTACGTAACGGAAGAAAAAGTAGGTGCCTACTTATGCCTTTTCGTTACTCAGAATGGTTTATAATAAAATCTAAGATAGGTCACTTTTGGCATAAATTCAATAGGTACTTAATTAAGTTCTTTAGCCTTATGGATTTGCGATTAATTGCTGTCGGTTTAATCGAAAGACAGTAGGTACCTAGTATAGGGTTTGCCAGTATTCTCGTTGTTATAGAACTATGCTTAGGTAAGTAGCTGTTTGATAAAACACACACAAATCACGATACAACCTTGGCTGTACCGCCTACCAACCCATGTAATGTAGTAGATGTAATAATTATACCTAAATATTGGAAGAATCGTTAAGGTGATTTCTTCAGAGATGAAAACATATCCTACGCAATTGTGTGTCTAATGAAATTGTAAAAGTTACAAGAATTTCTCGGATACTGTGGTGAAAATATTACAAAAAAAAAGCTTCTTTTGTGAATAAATTAATGTCTGACATAGGTTTTAATATTTAATTTAAATGCCTCGCTGGAACAATGTGTTTGTTCAAGTCCGTTTTTTTGTTTCTTTCTTTTCTTAGCTCACCCCTATTCAGGACGATTTGACACCTCATTTCTCAAAAATTGGACCAGCCGTTATGGCTTTAATACTCGGGTGTATTTCACGTTTTTAAACAGCTTCAGTTTTTCATCTGAATAATTATGAAAAACAATTTTTTACTTTATGTGCTGTGTAACCTAGTTAAGCATTTATACAGTAATCTTGTAACATAAAGTATCTGTTCGTGTGGTGGAGCGCCTTAATCCAAAAAAAAGTTATACTTAAGTTAGAAAGAGCCCAGAGAGATGTTTTTTAAAGGTAAGCACCTTCCATCCTCTACTTTTTAGGGTTCCGTACCTCAAAAGGTAAAAACGGAACCCTTATAGGATCACTTTGTTGTCCGTCTGTCTGTCTGTCTGTCTGTCTGTCTGTCTGTCAAGACCTTTTTTCTCAGGAACGCGTGGAGGTATCAAGCTGAAATTCATATCAAATACTCAAGTCTATGGTCTCTTGGAGCTGTGAAAAAATCAAACTTCTAAGTCAACGCGATCAAAAGATACTCCCGTTTATGCCGCAAATTTTCGACACTCGCAAGGGAATCAAAACCTACAGGGTACTTCCCGTGAACTCAGAATCTTGAAATTTGGTATGAAGCAACGTCTTATAGCAGAGATATAGGAAAAATTGCGAAAAGTATAAATTTTTAGTTACATCATATAATAAAAATATTTTTAATAATTTTAAACTTACTACCCCTTTCCTCATGAACGCGTAGTGGTATTATATTGAAATTCATATCAAATACTCAAATCTATAATACCTTTAAGCTGTAACAAAATCAAACTTCTATGTCAACGCAATCAAAAGAAACAGGAATTAAAACCGCATATTTTGAAACTCGCCACTACTCGCAAGGGAATCAAAACCTACAGGGTACTTCCCGTGAACTCAGAATCTTGAAATTTGGTACGAAGCAACGTCTTATAACACAGATAAAGGAAAAATTGCGAAAAGCATAAATTTTTAGTTACATCATATAATAAAAATATTTTTAATAATTTTAAACTTATTACCCCTTTACTCATGAACGCGTAGTGGTATTATATTGAAATTCTTAACAAATACTCAAGTCTATAATATCTTTAAGCTGTAACAAAATCAAACTTCTACGTCAACGCAATCAAAAGATACAGCAATTAAAGCCGCATATTTTGAAACTCGCAACTACTCGCAAGGGAATCAAAACCTAAAGGATACTTCCAGACGACCTGGAATCTTGAAATTTGGCATGAAGCAACGTTATAAAGTACACATATAGGAAAAATTCCGAAAATCTTAAATTTTTAGTTACATCACATAGTATATTTTTTTTAATAATCATAAACTTACTATTTCGTACCTTAGCCAATCTAAACCGAGATTGATCCAAATTGTGCCTATTTCTAGTATTAAAATTATGTCTATCACTTCTCTTCTTAAAGAGATGAAGATTTTTCCGAACATACATAATGTTTTCATATATGTATTGACAAGGTACCGTCAGCTTTCCACATTGTTATGTTATGGATTTCATTTAGCAATAAAAATACCATAACTTTTACTTATATACCTACAGGTTTGTACGGAACCCTCGGTGCGCGAGTCTGACTCGCACTTGGCCGGTTTTTTCCAACTGAGGAGCGCTTTAAATGCACTGGAGTACCTACTTACTGTACTGTTTTGCAGCATCTAGACTAGATGCTTTTGCTTCTATCTATAGTGGTAGACTTTCCTCGATCGTCTTGAGTTCATATCATAACATCGAGTTACTAGTCAATCATCACAGTACTTGAATATCGTATCTAACAACGGCTGTTTCTCATCGTACGGCATTTTTTTTGCAAGTATTGTTTGATTCTGTTATTCTCTATGGATCTATAATAACAGTTTCCTTTTAATCCAAATCTCATCGTATCGAATCACAATCTTTAACATATAAACGACTAAACTATATATAACTTTTTTTTTGTTATTAAGCTTGTAAATAATGTATTTAAAAAATAATCGACTGAATGTTGTGGTCGTCTTCCGGTTTTATTCACACCTACTTTTATCAAAAAGTCGGGCCTATTTATTGGTGTCATCCTGCATTTCATCGCCAAGTATCCAAATCTGGCTAGTTATCAAAGATTTATTTAGTTCATTATTGCCTCATTTACATTACAATGGTGTAAACCGTTCCAAAAAACTTGAAGTTAGTCCCGGTTGAACTTTTCCTGAGGGAAATCGTAAATTCCTTCGTGTAATATATGCAGCATTTATTTTAGCGTCCTTATTGTTTTCTAAAAGTTTTGAAGTAAACCGAAATTGTGCATTTTCTGAAGCACAACAACCCCGTTAACGTGAGTTAATTTACTTTGGCAAAACTTTAGCACAAATTTTGGAAACAGTGTTTTCTTGAGTAAAAAGAAAAAAAATGTTGTAGGTTAACATATTGTTTTTCTCTTACAGTTTTCATTTGCAAATGCTGTAAAACCTTATTATAGTGTATTAAAAACCAGTGTTTTTAGTTACCTTCGTCAAAGTTATCAACCAAGTATCAGATCCATGTAGTTACTCGCGTATCATGGTATACAGGTAAATAAAACCTGCCTGTTATGGTTAGGTAAATTGTTGACGGCAGATACAGCCTGCTTGAAACTATGTTAGGGTAAAATTTGAGTAATTGACAACTTGGATAGTAATCGTGTTTTCAACACAGTTGCTTGTAAAGTGGTTCTTATAACACCGCTTTTCGGATCACAATGCGGTGTATTACGGACACGTGAGTTTTACTATAATATACATTACCGCACCACTACGGTAATGGTTAATTTTCAAAATAAAAGTAAAAGTCGCACGTGGCTGACATTGCATTATGACCCTAAAAGCAATGCAATAAAAGCTACGTTACAAGCAGAATTTATAACAATGTTTATTTCTTGCAAGTGTCCTGAAAAACGTCATTTATCATTACGCTCTCGGTTCCATTACGCCCACAGTTTCGGCCCGGACTGCAATTAACCTTACACCTACAAAATACATTTTTGTGAAAATTAATCAACCTTAACCTTTTTAACCTCTTTGTGGGTTTTTCAATTTTCGCTTCTTCACGTTATTTATGTCGGTTGGAGCTCCATTGAACAGAACAACATAAATCATCTGCATGTCCCCCACATACACCTCCAGAACATTCGTACGTGTGCCTTACTTATTGTATAAGTTATTAATTGAGTTCGAAAGACATCTTTCTCACGCAATCATCTATACAAGCATCTTCACGCATTAATGAGTTAAGTACAGGGATAGGAAATGGAGGAGCATGGGTACCCCGCATGTCTGTAGCAAGTGAGCGACTGTTACCATTTTCCATGCTGGCTTTTTCCATATTATATGCCCATGTTAAACGTTGTTGCTATCTTTGACCTTTCAAAAACTAATACATGATTAACATACGAAGTTAATTAAGTACCTAACATTTGCATAAACTTTATATCAACAAATCATATTCCAAAGTATTAACATAATCCGTCTTCATTTAAACGTAGATATGGTAATCTGTAACACGGCTTAAAGTACGCACAATAAAGTCGTGTAAATATGCGTGTTAACAAAATGTTTTCCTATGTTACGTAGATTTTTAAGTGGAAAAGCCGTTCGTATAAAAATAATTTTGACATATTTAATAGTATTAAACGAGCTAATAAGGAAAAAAAAGGAAACAAAAAATTGACGTAATATTATAATAATGTCCCTGCTTGATTTTCAAGCCGATGTGTATATACACTATGTAACAAAAACCCTGTCAGATCAGTGTTGCCGTTGATCAGTTTTTATGTTTTATTTTAATTTAATTACTTCTTCTTTCTTCTTTTTTTCTTTCACTGGGGAAAAATAATAATCTCAAATCCATTAAATGGTTACGTATGTGTACGCAGTACGATGCCGAATAATACCCTTAAGGATCGGACAGGGTTTTTGTTAGGTACATGCTGTATACCTACATATTTTACTTATTTTCTTTTAAGTCGAGTTTTTTTTACCTTTATTTATGTTTTTATTGTTATAGGAATGTAGTAATGTGGTTTACATGTATATCGTAGCATAACGTATGTAAAATATTTACAAACTTAATAATGTACTAAAAAAAATAGAAAGGATTCCGAATGTCGCATGCTTTATAACTAATCTGCTTACGGACCTATGGTTTTATAAAATTGGGCCATATACTACCTCTAAATTGTTTAATAAGAATTGCACTACCTAATAGGTAAATGCCAAACAAAAAAATTCGGATTTCGGATTTTACTGCTGAAAAACCGGCACGAAATCTGACAACTTAATTTAAATATGGTAACCTATTCGTTGCGATTTATGTATAGATATAAAAAATAATTAATAGGGTACAATAAAATGTGATTCTTTACAGAGAGAAAATATAAGTTAGCGAGGAATTGAATTTGGTATTTGCAATAAAAGAATGAAAGGAAATCATAAGGAAAGCCAAAGTTTTAATGGCGCGGGTCCGAAGTTCTCCAACGAGAAACCGTAGAAAATCAGAATGTAAGAAGTGAATCGCCACAGATTCCTCTGTGTTTGACAACTTGTGACTTAGACATAGCTAGCATAAACTTAGGGATAGAAAAAAAAACAATATTCGCCAAAATTAACCTCACCGACCTCACTGTGCTGGGCCATTTCGTCTAACTAAGGGGTATTTTTCCACCTGGAAAAAGGATCCTGATATTGCTTAAGTTTCATGTAAATCTGTCCAGTAGCTATATTGTACTGTCTGCTATCGAGTTACGCAAAAAAATAAATAAGTATTTGAGTAATTCGAACAGATAATATATTACTTATATACTTAAACCTCTGTTTTTTTATGCGTCTGTCCGCCGTAAATGGCGGTACGTATGTATACCACCAATTAAAAAGTTCAAATATTGTTACATAATGCTGACGCAGTTTCAGTAGGTATTCCAAGCGATTTTTTAAAGTTATTAAAATATCAAATTAACATAAACATGTTGTTTGTTCCAATAAAATATTGGAAACCTGAATATTATCAAGTTCTGAAATCATGATCAAAATCTCGCTCGGGATTTTGGCAGATGGTATAAAACATTTCGGTCTCCCAGTTAGTAAACGAGCAATAAAACACGTTTCGTCACGTTGGAGCAATTTGTGTAGCTAAGATAATGCATATATTATGTATGGGGCGGCGACCACGTAATGCCGAGAGCCACCCTTCAATGTAGCTGATTCCACCCTCGGGACTGCCGAGGGGTCTTTTGAGCTCAGAAGTAAAATGTCGGGAAGAGTCATTATAGCGTACAACTTTTCATACATTTTTGATATGCAGTACTTAAGTATCTCTACTACTTACTTCTTTTTACCATCATCAATAAATTGCACCAACGGCAACGTAACGATTTTTAATTAATTTTTAACATAGAATTTTGAGATAAAACTATTGGAAAGGACGAAATGTATAAAAATCGCTTTTCATCCGTTCCTGGAGTTTGGATACCAGAATTTTTGACAAATATAGCAATTAAGTTCAATTGTATCGGAGACATCGGTACATAAAGTCCTATGTAAGAAAATACATACATAATTGGCGAAATGTGGGTCTGCCTCTGCCTAACCCTGATGCCAGTCGATACTATCATCATGCTTCACGATACCTTTTTTTTAAAGCTCTTTAAAGACATAAATCAATTACATTCAACCTGATTAAGACATAAAATATTGCAACTTAACAATAGGTGGGTGCGTACTTTCCTTTGGCCGACTATTTGTTGTGAATGAATATAGCAATGTATTACAAAATAAGAACTTATAATGTACCTATTTATGTTTTATAAAAATAAATGAATCTTGAATCAGGGGCAAAATGCAAAACATCGGAATCAAATTGTAGTGTTAATTAAGTAAGTGTATAGGTACAAACGTAAGTAATAATCAGAAATAATTAAGCAACATTTAATATACATATTATTGGTGTAGCTTGTTAGTTTGGAACATTGAAAATTGGAACAGATTTCAACATTTCATTATTTTATCATTGTCGTTTGAACTTTTATCTTCAACTTGCGTGTCGACTTGACCACAGTAAAGTTATTTAGACTTGTATTCAAATATTAGATTATATTATTGTCTCTTATTACAGACGATGTGTATGGAGTGTGTAAGTTATAAGTATTGCAGTACGCTGTGTTCCGTCCCGTCGGTTGGCTCGTCGTCGTCCGGCTCGGGCCTGTCCGGTGCGCTGTGCTTCCAGTTCACTATTTTTATATCCACGTTGTTTGGCTCACAAGACGTCCTACTTTAACCTCATTAAATTTTCATCTTTTTCACGCGTCTGGATACGAGGAAAGATGGAAAAATATTCTTTGAACTTTCTAGCGTGTGAATAAACTAGGAAATAAGTGAATGAAAATAACCTTGTGATTTTGTGTAGGCTTTAGCAGGATTCAATGATAAATAGATACCTACAATAGATTTTTATTAATTCATAGGTAACCATCAAATAGACCTTAACGACAAAAATGTGCATAAAATTTACAATTTTATCAAAATTGTATTTGAAACAGAATTTTATACTAACTTCCCCTTCGATAAAATTCAAATGGGTATAAAATAAAATATTAAATTCTTTGATGGTTCTAATAACAATACGTTTTAGAAGGATGCATAGCATTCTGTTGGTCCCCTCTCACCCCTGGCATTATTAGTTACTGCAGATACTATTTCAAATTCCTTAGGGATCAGAGGGGTGTCAGTGAAATGAAAACTGGTCATGTGAAAATGCTTTCATTGCTTTTTACGCGTCGCCAGAGGCAATTTAGACGTTGCGGTATTTTGTAGAGAACAGAGCCCAAGCTCTAGGGACTACGAGGTGATTCAATTGCTCACGCTCTGCGGGATGCGACGGTGATGTATTTGCTTTATTGATTCCACAACAAATAGCCGCTTGATATCGATCATTAGGTACTAGAAATAAAGAGCAGTGGATAGATAACCACATGCGGATGCGGTCGTGGGCGAAGTCAAATACTGCGATACTATTTACATGGAAAGGTCCAAGGAGGGAAAAATATTACTGCGGTGTGAGGTCGGTCTTGTAAAAATTCTTGCTGATGGAAGGTCTACCATACGTATGTAACAAGTGTAAAAAGACAATTAACAAAGCCAAAAGTGACATATTGTTCCCATCATTGCGATCATTTTAATTCTGCCAATCACATCTTCTGGCATCTGTATCAACCGAAGTCTAATGCTGGACATAGGCCTTCTCTAAAGATACATAATTCCAAGACATCCAGAAAGATATCAAGATAACACTAAAACCTTTTTGACACCACTACTTACATTCTCTATAATGAGAACAATACGGAAAATGACCAGCTTGTTACAACAGAGATAATAATAACGGCCGGAAAAACGTAAAGATAAATTCGTAGGATAGGTATTAGGTAAGTTTAAGCCAGTCAAACGTCGTATAGTATCGTCGGACAGGCGCTCATGTATCGTGCTGCCGGTAGTTGTAGCCCAACTGGGACAGATGCTACCTACCGGTGCTCCCAGGGTGTTACACACCTTTAGAATTTATGATTATCGTGTCTTCACGATATTTTCCTTTTCAAAGGCGAAGAGATATGTATAGTAGACGAATACACATATTATACGTATTTGTAAATAACATCACATCACATAACATCCCTTCTGTAATCCCCGAAGGGTTTAGGCAGAGGTGTACCCATTAGTATACCCACATTTCGCCAGTTATGTTTAAGTCCCATGTAACAGGGGGCGAGCCTATTGCCATCAACCGGGCACAAATCCAGACTCCGAGGCTGCTACTGAGAAATTCCTGATGGAAAAACCCAATAACACTTTGCCCGACCCGGGAATTGAACCTAAGACCTCATGCTCGGCAGTCGCGCTTTGCGACCACTAGACCAACGAGGCAGTATTTGTAAATAAATTACTTTATCAATAATCTATTAGGTCGGATAAACCGGACGCGATATTGTGTAAAAGTTTGTAAGTGTATGAATAAAGCTGGGTAGAAGATAAATGAAAGGATTCCATATCCTTGACAACAATAAGTTGACAGCTTACGTCGCGTCGTTGTAATTGTTGAGAATATTTTTGAAGAGCGTTTAAGTTTTGTAAGAAAGTCCTATTTTTTTCTTTCTTTTTAAATAAAACTTTGCCCCACACTAGGGATTTCTTTTATATCGTGGACGCATTTACAAACATTAAGTATAAAATCACAGCAACACAACTGTAGGCCATACCTATAAATATTTGTTCCCTGTGAAAATCGACCCGCGACAAGCAGTGTAGTAGCCAATCGCTCAACCAATACACCACTCGTGTTGTCAACTGGTTTTTACTTTGCGAAGCTAATGAGGCGGAGAATTTGTATTCCTGGAAAAACAATCATTTGATTAAATTTATCTTTAGGCACAGGTGGTGGGCGTTACTAAAATATGTCTGGTAAAGAGCAAAAGCCGTGTCACTTAAGTAGTCGTGGCTTCCAAGTACTTCCAACTATCCCAAAGACTTGTGATTATGGCCCTGGTACGTGGGTTCCGTAAGAAGCGATTAATGGATTATTATTTAGACTCCAGTCAAATTAGACCAAAAAATAGAAGTGAGGTTACAATAATTCACATCCAGCTGAAAATTGGTAGGATTGTTCAGAACACCATCATAAACACAAGTAAAAAGTCCACATCGATTCGATACCTGGAATTTTTTTAGTGACGATACAGTGCTCTCAGTGTCAGTTCCGCAGCACTATAATAGGTAATAGGATTGATACGGAACGCTGCTGGAACTGCGACTTTACTGATATGTGTGAATCAAGCTTTAGAATGTCATAATTATCATGTATTAATGTCATATTTCATTGTCTTTGCATTGCTTCGGATAAGCGCTGTTGATGTAGTTATATTACCATCATCACCAATCTGTCAATACAACCCTATCAAAGCGATAGATATTCCATCCCTTACTCCAATACATATGGGGAGCAAAACATTTAAGAGCCTAATAATCGTTAAAATAATAGTCATTTAAGGGGGATATATTAGCGGGATATATTATAGTGTGGCCATTAGTGCTGTGCACTCCCTGAGGTATGCGCGGCGAGGTGGGAGGCGAAGAAAAAAGTGCATGAGTTCACATGAGATCGATATTGTCGGTCTGATCTTACGATATCGGTTTACAATATTTTATGTAAAGCTTTAATATTGGCGATTCCAGACTTATATTAATTACAATTACAGATTTCCTTACGATGTTTTCCTTCACCGATGTCAGAGATCCAAGATAAACTTTAGAAAGTACATTTGAATTGAAAATTGCCTCCGCTACGATTTTGGCAATATTCGCATCACTATTCTATTCAAAGCTTTTTGTCTACTTTCTTTTCTTAAAATATTCGACCATTTTAAAAATGACGGTCTTGACATCACGAGATAACGCACGACCCATCTTTGAATATTTATCTTATGTGCGTCTGACATAGACAGTCCGATACAAACAAATGCTAGCTACCGCCGTGAGCGTCGGCGGCAGACTGACAGAGCGCAGCAGCCGATTCTCCCCCCCGTCTCGCCGCGCGCATACCTCAGGGAGTGCACAGCACTAATGGCCACACTATAGGTATCTACCCTTCTAACACACAGTAAATTGAAACTGTAGTATAAACACATAAACGCGCGTCTCAAATACGAAGCTGCCAACGGCAACTTCATGCGTCTGAGAAAATATCATACATCCAAATATGTGTACAAATAAATATACGCAACGACATCAAGTGTAAAAAAAACAATTTCAGAGATCGTTCCAAAATAAACAATGGGTTCAAAAGAACCCCACAGCAAATCATTAGGGTAAAAAACTTGGGGGCCTCAAACCGACGCGTGCACGAACAAGATGAGCAGCCAAAATTTATTTCATCCCCTTCTGAGAAACAATACTCTTACGCAAACATTACGTATTGATCGATACTGTTAACCTCGGTAAAGTCGGTTTAGGTTCTATTTGGAAAGTACGAAAAAAAAACTTTTTAAATTAAGTACTTGTCTTTTGTTCTAAATGCTATTCCGCGGTAAAAATGGTACTTAATCGTTACAATATCGGCGTGTCTTTGTCATAAATAATTTTAATAGAATCCATTTTTTTGTTATAGAGGTAGAGTAATAAAATATTTTAATCATTTTATCTAACAAATTTTTATTTCCCATTCGAAGTAGTAAAAGGTACGGAACGCCAACTGAGCAAGTACAAGTACCATTTGACTGGTGTTTTATTTCCCTTTTCACTAGTAAACACGTATTGAGTAGGAATTTGCTTCGCGCTTATCTGAGTACCTACATAAGAATACCTAACAGAAATAATATAATATGTCGGATTTCCCGCGTATATTCATAAAGTCGACGGAGCAAACACTGACATGCTATTGTATTCCCGAATTTCAGAAAACGAGTACTTAGAAGCAAGAAAAGTAATTCGTTTTAAACATACTTTATACTTCTTCTAGATAAAGGTGTTTGACATGCTACGCTTTGTTAAAGAAAATCTTCACTATTGTTCTCTTCAACAAAATAATGTACTTATTTGAAGGCAGAAGGTAATTGAATGTCTTTGTCTCCGGCTTCCAAAGCGTATTGGAACTAGTTACATCTTTTGAGATTTAGTCATCTGATCTGGCTGAAAGATTTCATTTATCTGTTGCCAAGATTCTTTCTGATAGACGTTACTTAAAGAAAAAAATAGACACCCACACACTTATTATTAAAACATATCTTATATAGTGGTACTTAACAGTTTTATAAAAGAGGGGTGTCAAGACGTGCACGCACTTATAAAAATGTGTAATAAAAGTCCATTATTATTATTAGATATCCCACCCTACTGAAATTATTCTCGGTGGGTGTGAGACATCATTGATAATAATAATAACGAATCTAAATATAAAGCGCTATCTTATATTCATAACCAGATTTTTTACGTTAATTTATGGCTTACAAACAAAACTTCAATTCATAACACTTTGTTTTATTGTTTTACTCCTAAATGTTGTTGAATGTTTTACCCAATTTTCGTGGAAAGTTGTGCCGCATAACAAAAAAAGAACATCATCAACATGGTGTTCTTTTTGCTTTTTTTGTGATATAGGAATACTCGTATAAGATTATAGGTTATATTTTTGGTGAACCACTTTCAATTAATCGCAAAATCTTTATCGAGGGATCTAAATTACCAACATTCAGAATTTCTAAACTTTACAAAATCCGTTCTTCATTGTCTTAATATTTGATACTTAATCAGACCCTTAATCAAAGTGAATATTACAATCGCACTGTCAAGGGCTCCACAATCCGAAAGTGGTATCTAACTGCCCACAATAATGAGAGTTACTTTGATTTCCAAGTTTGCTTTATCTGCATTAATACATTATTCAGATGCAATCCCCTCTCAATTATGATATTTGATGCGTAGAGTTGGGTGAAGGAACAGCAATTGCATAAATTTAGTCAATTTGACACGGATTGGTACAGCGACTAGAGTAGAGGGCTGGGAAATACAGTGGTTCATTTGGAAAGGTATGAGACTACAATGCAACAGAGGCCAATTTATTAAAAACGCTAATTGGACCCCGAGCATGGACCGTCGCGTTTAATTAACACTGACAGACAAGTTTGAAATTAAAAGAGAACGTGTTCAATGAATGTGTTGACAACTTGACAAGTAACAGTATTTTTCTGATATTCAAGTAATTCACTTAAAGAAAAGAAAAAAAACGCGTTTAACCTCAAGTTTTTCATTAAAGCAATATTTATTTTAAGTTTCGTCCGTCTTATCCCAGAATAGAAAGAAAATCCGGATTAATTCGGAACTTTAGAAACCAGTTGAGCCAATCCTCAGGATATTAAAATTTTATTATTTTTTGAACTTATTTACGTTGGCTTAGCCCCAGAACTTAAGAGAAGTCACGAGCTAAATCATTTAATATTCGATCCACGAGAACGAAGGCACGGCCACATCACTAGTGAACAAACACGAGCTTATTGTCAGACATGCATGATCATTGTGTCTTCCGGATGTCATCCGAGTGAGGCACTCGATTAGGTAGGGAACCCTACATGAGTGAAATCATAGTGGTTCCGTACTACAGACCTACACTATTGAGTCACCAGTCAAGTCCGGCTTATTGACTGCTTATTGTGTAATCGTCATGATTGTAAACTTATAGATATCCTCAATTCGCTATTGGTCGGTTTTGTTTTCTTGTGATAATGGAAGCGAATCTTTTCTCCATTACACGATTCGGAAATCATTTGGCCAGAAGACTTTAAACTGGGGCCACCCGTTGTACCCAGGCATCTAGCAACAGTATCGCATTTCAGATAAACATCGTTAAGCCAATACTTACTTACCTAGAATCAGAATACAACTAGAATAATAATATTATCTTCTCTATTTACCAGAATCAATTTCAAAGTCAACTGAAATTGTCAAGCAAAAAGGGCAAACAACGTTTTAGCCCCAAGTTATCAAGTGCCCTCCACCAGACGCAGAACTTATGAGGCGGAAGAGGCCTACTACAGGCTCGTTCCGAGCTGGATCCAAGACCACTTGACCTATCATTGTGTGCCATCCGTATCATTTGAAGAGCTATTCAATAGCTGTAACGGTAACATTACCTCATCATATTACGTAGCCTGGCCACGAAATAGCAGAGCTTTGCATAAAGTATTTCAAGTTAGGCGTACCGGAGACACAGAGATGAAATGGTGAAACACTCGTAAAAATATTATCAGAGACCTAGTTAGCAATCCACCACATTTTTGGTACGTTACGGGAATGTTGTTATGGCATGAGGTAAATATTCACATCATATAGTATTATACTTCTATACAGGCTGACCTTGAATTCCGTACAAAAACTATTAAAATGTAGGCATGGAATCGATGAATTATTTTTCACATTTAGCATTGATCACGTAGTAAAAATTGTTCAGATTCACGAGAATGTTGATTCTGATGATTGCCCATGTAAAAGTCACTCAATATATTCGTTCTCGATGGTGGACTTTCATGAGTAGGTTAAACAAATTATTCAAACACGTCAAGTAAATGTAAAATGAAACGAATGAATGAAAATGAATTAGGGTTGTAATAATAATATGATTACAAAAAAATCACATACAATATAACTGGAAGGAATGGGTTGGATGACTTAACAGCCAGACAACTGTAAGAGTTACTGTGGAACCCTATAAAATACGGAACCAGAACCCTTATCGATTGTCACCGAACGTTGTATACGTACGTAAATGGTGTATCGGACATTGGGGCACAAAGGCCGCAATAATTGTGACAGATTGCTACTCGTTCCAATTACCAGCTCTGTCCAAGGTTTTATTTAATTTCCAGATCATGTCACGGCAACTTAATACACGTATCAAAGGACTTATTACGAAGTAACACAAGAATATTAATAGATTATGATATTGGCATACAATATTATTCACACGAGTTGCAGTGATCAAATCACGAATAAATATGGAAAATACATAAGTTGTCGCATTAACATGTGGGTGATATTACAATGATGGATTTACAGGATGTTACTGGTCGCGATCATATCCGCAACTCATTTGCAATTTATTATCTACCACTCTCGAGTGACGAGTAAATTGGCAATAGGTATACACATTTGTTGTTAAACAAAAAGCTTTTTTACAAAAAAAGACAACCGCCTTCAAAAACTACAAAATAAAAAATAACTTTAGTTTGGAAGTCGGCGGCTTTGGTTTTGTTTTTTGTTAAGTATGTAGGAATTGCCACCGACTTCCAAACTAAAGTTATTTTTTATTTTGTAGTTTTTGAAGGCGGTTGTCTTTTTTTGTAAAAAAGCTTTTTATTTTTCACTTTTTAGTGCTTGTGTGTTAATGTTTGAAATCCTTAATAAAAGCCCTTTCGAACAATACCTCACACGACATATTTAATTTAGAAAAATGTTCACAAAATAAAAAGCACTAAACCAAATTGGATGAAATTTTTATGGGACCAAATGGCAAGTATACTGCATCGAACAAAAAAAGAATCACACTAATCGGACTAGAAACCTCGCAGTAATCGGTGTACATACATAAAAAAAAAAAAAAATACCGGCCGAATTGAGAACCTCCTTCGTTTTTTGAAGTCGGTTAAAAACAGCTGCATTTTTCTTTAAACTATCTTTTTTATTATAAACAACTAGTACTTTTCCAGCGATTTCCTCCGCGTATAATACGTAGGTAGGTACCTACTTCCCTTACAAACCCCAGACCAATATTTGCGGTGCACACCAAAAAATGAATTTTAAAGGCAAATTGTTGATACATTGGGTTACATTATTGAAGTTTTAGTAGGGATCCTTATTTTTTTTAGTAATAAATATAGTCTATGTTATAACGTAGCATTCTAATGGTGAAAGACAAAAATACAAATCTTTCCTCTTTATAATACCTATTATGTAGATATCTGTAATGCCTATTGCAATTACTAATCACTTCATCTCTGCACTCTTAGGAAAATTCTAATTTCTATTTCGAAAGGCCAAACTCACAACAATCCTTTTCGGTTATGCCGCAGTTGGGCAAATAACGTCCCCTGTAATCGTCGTAATTGCGCAACCAAGCAGCCACCCTTCCCCGAAATATAACTATTACGCTTTTATTAAGCCCACGGACCCACCAAAGGGATACTCATAATTTAATTACGACCCTTAAAATAAGTTATTTCAAGTCTGCAGGAATTGCCTCGCTGGCTATTTGGTTGTTTGGTTGAGAAGTCAAAAGCCTTTGGCTTTGTTAGAAAACTATTTTTGTAATTACCAGGAAACCCAATTAATTTAACTATTAAATAGGTACTACGTATTCAACTTTGTAACATTTTAGAATGTACTGTATCGAATCTGTTACTGGAAAGTGGAAAGTTGTTTTTATTGTTAACCTTTTTGGTCTAAAGTTTAAGCATGTTTAAGCAATTGAGCTAACAAGCTTTCCCTATAATCGTAACGAAGAATAGTCCCGAAAATGTGTTGTTTTAATAATGACACTGGTTTTCTGGAAGCCGCATCGCAAACTGAAATTTAAACTTACAAACTGTTTTAAAAGTTCTGCTTTTCAACGTTAACGAAAGAAACAGTACCTACTTACTTTCCGGCGACTTCGTCTGCCTTCAGTAGTTTACTTTACTGCTTAATTGTAAAAAGTAAGTTAAAACTTTTCAAATAGCAATTTGCGTAAAGTAGGGTAAGTTTTAATGATAACAATTAAACAACAAAATCGATGCTTAAAAACATAATTATCCAACAATACTTAAGTTTCACAAGCCCCCTTAGCTTGATGTATGTACGAGCTTGATGTACACCAATATTTAATGAACGCAAAATGGGTTATTGCACACCGAAGTCAACTGGACACCGACGGCAACTGGCGTGGATAACGGTCCCCCTTTGGAATACCATCGCGTTGCTGACCTTGTTAAATTGACCAGGTTGCCCACAAAGTGCCGGTACCCGTCATCACCTTCACACCTAAGTATTTAGTGACAAATTTCCATGTAAATTATGGAGTCGGTCGGGATTTTGCATATTGTGCGTACAATTCCGTTTTAACGTGACACAAAGCGTGAAGGGGACACTGTGAGTCGTGTAAAGTGTGACTGTCACTTTCACGATGTTTGTAACACTATTAAAGCACAATTTGCACGATTTTTGGGTTGTTTTCGTTTTGGATTATCATATTAATTTTGTTTTACCGGGTACCGACTCATTCTAAAAAGAAATTCAAAAGACAAGACGCCTTTAACTGCATAGTTATTCTTATATTTTTAGTCGTTAAACATTTGTTAGAAAGTCTATCGCTGAGATCTTCACCTCTTCTGTTTAGTGTAAGAGCTCGACTTATTAAAACACGTGTTTTTATTTTATTTTTAGAATGATTTTTATATATTTCGACTACCTACATTTATTTCCGCCTCAAACATTGTACTCGTTACTTCCCACGTTAGTAAAATAATATTTTCACTTAGCAATTTCCTCCAAAATCCCGATTGAACAAGTTTTTTAAGTAGGCAAGAAAAACATAATACCAAGATCTTTCTAAAAATATTCCTGAGTATCTCTAGACACAGAAAGTAAGGCAGCTTTTGAAATAAAATCGCGAGTTCAAATAGATTTCATTGTATATTCAACAAACATATGGCTTGTTGGGGCACAAACAAACCGGCTTATTTTCATATACGCCAGACTAGTAGGTAAAGGGAAATGTTATTAGGGATAATAGGAGTCCAGCGAGACCCTTTAGTCGGGGTAGACAATAACCGTTTCCTCTTCAATATTACTCTATCTATAGCAACCTGGCGGGGTCGTGATGCTGACATGGATTTATACAACAACCAGAAATACTCCCGGCCTAGAAATACGCCTCTAAAATATCATTACAACTTCCAAACTAATGTAATCGTTGTAATGAAAACAAATCTGAAATACTTACCATGGCGCAATTATTATGTGTCAGAAATGTTAGTAGCTTGCAGAACTTCCTTTAATGTTTATCTCTCGAACTATGTAAGTTGTAATATTCGGTTACAGGAATTCGGTTATTTTGCCAGCCTATTATTTACGATGGTATATAAGGACGTGTGTACTACTTATTTTTACTACGCATGGCTTCAAGATGTGTGACAAATATGAATTTCACATGTTTCAAACATAAATCAGACTATAGTGTCAGATAGAATGAGTTGAAAACTCATTTGGGCAATTTTTACTACACACCTACTTAGGGATTCTTCAAGTCTCCAAGATTAGATTTAAAATAATAATTATTACCTATATCTGTTAACTTGATTGCTTTTGCTAAATATTTCAATTTAATATTAAATAATCTACTTAGTTTTACGACAAAATTTTCTTTGAGGTATACATATAATATTTATTTAATAGGTCTTAGCGAAAACTTTTATACCTAAGTAGTCATTTTTGGTATGAGGTAACAAAAATGTAAAAAGCGATCTATACTGGCTAATATTAGAATAATTATTAGCTTTAGCCCACGCTCAAATTATTTTTGGTACCAGAGAAATTCAAGATATACCTACCTCACAAATTCAAACACTTATTGCTATAGCTAAACCCCTAAGTTCGGTCCTCGTCACTCTTCGCCTGCTGACGCTGTTCACCGTTACCCACTGTGGCGTTACCCAGTTCTGAGTTCAGAGTATTTCGCCTTTTGTGTATAATGCTACGAACGCTCGCCGCCCGCACCTCTCCCAGTTCGCGTTCTCGTCCTACCCCGCACACCTGACGAGGACTCAATTTGACGGTTTAGACTGAAACTGACCATTGAATCGGATTTTGTGCACATTTTTATGGAATAGTTTACTTTTTTTTTGCGCGTTACCCTCATTCTTTATTATAAAATAAAATGAAAACCCAAGTTACTCCTTATAAAACCAGCTATCTGCCAGTGAAAGTCCCATTAAATCATGAGCCGTTTCGGAAATTAGGCGGAAAAAACAGAGACACAGACTGACAGAGAAAAAAAATGAAATGGTTTTTTTATTTTATATTATCTTCTTTATTAACAAAAATAAATGGCTAAAATGTTGCTAAGCGCAAAACTCTAAAACGTCTAAACCGATTTGGATGATTCTTTTTTGTCATGTTTCCTGGACAATGCTTATGAAAGAAAATTTTGGGAAAATCCATTAGAAAAATCAGAAAGCACCCGTGCAAATCGGTTGCAAGCCGGTTTCCCTCGCCGCGAATAAAAATGAATTTTATTTTATTTTTCAATGAGAATCATTGTACATCAGCGACAGCCTAGGGAAATCCATTGAGAGGAGATATATCTGAATCATAGATAAGTTGCATTTTATGTCGACCACAAGCCCGACCCCGCTAGCGCTCGCCTGCGGCCCCGAGTCTGTCGCCAAAACGCATTTCACTTTTCCACCCCTGTGGAGTTGAATTTCAAAAATTGTTTCTTAATTGTTGCTTACATTACAAGAAGGGTTGCGAGAGAATGTTGCTTCGAATGAAGGGTTGTTTGTTTTGAGCTCAAAGATATATACATTATACATACGATGATATGTACAACTCGGATGTTATACTTACTACTTACTTTCGAAAGAATATCGAAGTCACTTAACTTGTTATCATTTCTCCCTTGTATCTTTAAAACTGATGGTAATTCTGATTGTTTAAAAGCGTGGATTCGTTTAATCAAGATGATCATAATAAGAAAATGCGCTACAAAGTAATCCGACAAACTGGTAAATGTCGGGGAAACCTAGTGTTCCAGAGGACTATATGCTTTTAATGCTAGAAAAAATATCTACCTACTTGTATTTTCCCCAATGCCACATTTTAAGACCTTTTCTTTATTTCAAAGAATTAATCAGCGTAACCCGTGAAGGGAGCCGCTTGGGACTCTATTTTTATCCTCTATTCCTAGCAAATATCGTTATTGTATGTAAAGAGGTCGATTCTCACTCGCAATATATATCAATGTCTTATACGCTTACACCTACCTCGAAAATCTTATAACAATAGATGAAAATATTATCTTACATTGAAGAGAAAAGAGAAAGTGTTTTTCTTTTCTCATTCATGAGTGGAAGATGTGCGCCAGTATGTTTGATTAAACTTTACAAGGAACAACAGTAACGATTTTTGACTCGTTTACCGCTTAACAACGAAATGCCTATTTTATTCAGACTTACCTACCTACTTAGAGAAGGGAAAAAATAGAAAAGCGTGTAACGAGATAAGCGTAACTGGCAGTGTCTTTATTATTTTAAAGACTCTGCACGCTACGCTAATCTTAAAAATTATTTAGACAGCGTTTTTTATAACACTTCGAGTACATGTGGCGAAATTGAAACATCAAGCTAAACGGTTGGAACAATGTGACAGTAATTTATACAGGTCTGCGCTCTACAGCTGAGAAGAATGTACAATTTGTATGCAAAGTGGCCGAAAGGCTGTTTATACGAGATACAATATAAAAAAATGGCGACCGTAACTATTTACATGTATAAGGAATATATTCAACTTGTCTACGGTTTTGGCTAAGCTATAGAAAAATAAATGGAAGCAATGAAATGGTAAAAAGGCTAAACTTTACACCATTATGTCTGTTTCATGTATGTTTGAAAAGTCTTTCATCCAATAGAAAATGAAAGCGTAAACAACACGATACGGGTGTACATAATGCGTCATACAAACAAGGTAAATAAAACATATTTTAGAGCGTTTTACGCCGTAAAGCATTTCAATTTTTCGGAATGAGTAGGTACCTATACCGATTTTATAAACTTCCTTCTTATAAGCACATTTTCCAAAAAGCCACTATTGTTTCCGAATCAAAACTGTTCACAAAATACTAGAAAAAATCCACAGTGATGATAAATAATTTAAACTATTCAAATTTTTACAAAAGCTTTCAACAGATAATAGGATAAATGACCAAATAATTGACTGTTAAAAAAGTTTTTTTTTTAAAAACAAGTTTTTATTTAAAATTATTACAATATTGAGTATTGGACATTGTATTGTCATCAGAACTAAAGGTGTATGCAAAATTTCAGCTCAATCGGATAACAACAAATGGTCGAAAAATGGTTTGCAAATTTTGAAAGGACAACTTACACACATCAAAAGTGTCTAGGGATCAATATATTATTATTACCAAATACATCTTGATCCCTAGACACTTTTGATGTGTATATATACATACTTACATACGAACAGTGCAAGCTAAATAAAAGCTTGTAAAAAGAAATTGAGTTTGATATACAAGTCAAGTTTAGTCAAGTATTTTGTTTCTTAGATGCATGTGGACAGATGCCGAGGATTAAGTTCCGTATAGCCTACAATAGGGTATTAATACCCATTTTGAAAAATGTCTCAATTTGATCCTAAAGTGCTTTTATAGGTACAACATATTGCATTACATACCATATTTTATACCGATATTGGTATCATTGGGTCTTAAGTTACACTACACCAGTAGTAAATTCGGTTTACTTATACATTTTTCAAGGTTTAAGTTTGGAATAACTTTACTCTACGTTTATTTATAACGGGGTATAAGTATTGACATTCAGTGGCGTAGCTAGCATGGGTGGCACTCGGGCGGATAACTGTGGTGTCACCCAATAATAAAAACTTAAAATTAATAAACATTCGACAAAAGTAAATTACGAATTTATTGAGTTATTACAAAATGTGTCTTTCATAATTAAAATATAATATTATGATAACGTAAATTACTAAATACAAGGTGGCCCAAATAAGGACGTCCAAAAGAAAATTTTGGAAGCCTCTCTTCTTGGGCTATCCAAACCACACCTATGTTCTATTTTTTTTTTCACTGTCGGGTGTCAACCCCTGGCTGGTGGCACCACAGTGTTATCAACTTATAACATGTCTACTTTTAGTATGGTACCTATACAACGTGTTACGGAAAGGGTATATACATACCAAGAGCAAGGCTTCTTTGAATGATAACAAACGATATGGCAAGGGTTTTTTAATCCTATCTCTACATGTTCGGAAATTATGATCAACAAAGAACACCGCCTGCAGTAGGCTACTGTGCGGTACGAGGCGCGCAGAATTACGGAAGAGATTTATCGTGATATTAGGTAAGTAACTCCTAGAGTAATTCCTAGAGTATTTTATATTGAGCTGAAATCCTTGCCATATCGTTAGTTATCATCCAAAGAAGCCTTACTATTTGTATGTATATACCCTTTCCGTTACACGTTGTATATGAAAGGCTGGCTCTTCATTGTGCTCTATTTACCAGTGATAGTGACAGATGAAATATGAACCAACACTGAAACTCGGATACATTTTCATAACTTTCTAGTCATAGGACGAAACTTGTTTATCCAACTCTGCTATCTGAACGCCAAAATATTCAAATAATAAAGTCTCTTTCAGAGAGTTTCGTATTTTCCTTACATAGAGTTTTTTTGACTAAAAAGAAAAAAAAAATAGGTACAAGGTAACAGAAAACTGTCTACGCCTCTCAGTGCCTCAACTTTCGCGTGTAATGGAGTATGGAAGAATTATTATTGTAATTTCTATAGAAAAAAACGATAGGAATTGTGGTAGCGACAATACACAACGTGATTTATTTGTTACACGGATTGCAATGAAAGCACGATTCTTACAATGAAAACGAATTGATACGATTTATTCAGAATTACTCGCTACATTGCATTGAATACAATGAATTTTTAATGTAGTTACATCTGGATATTTCAAGTAAAATGATATTAACTACTTATTAGTATAATAAGACCAGGGTAGTTTTATTAATGTAACAACAAAATAACAATGTCAATGTTAACGTTTCTGACCATTGTCAGCGTAGTCAAGTTTTGTTCAGGAAAGCTTATATTCTTCCACAGTTATTTGTTTATTCTAAAATCTCTTTTTTTGGGGTTAGTAAAAATCATTCAATGAGTCCTTCCACCCTGGGTGGAGTGGAAGGGACTATCAGACTTTTACTGACTAAAAATCCACCCTGTTCCTTCCGCTGGCCCTTTGAGTTACGGGGCCACGGTATCCTGTTAAGACGTCTCGCAAACCCGGCGGGCGTTTGGCCCTATCGGGGCCCCGTCTTTGTGCTGACAGATCTTTGAGACGCGCGTGGAGCAAAACGCGCAGTCGACCCTTGCCTGGTCCTTGATCGGTCGGCGAGCTACCCATCAGTCGCCGTCCGCAAGCCCGCGCCTACGGTGGCCGGATATAGCCTCACTCCAGAGGATGGCCTAAACCGCCTTCGTGAGGACACGGCGGTGCTTTGCCTGCATCGTATGCTCCACCGTGTCCTCCGGGCGGTCCACACAGTGGTGACACAGTGAAAAAATCAAACGAATGTTTACCACGACTTTAGGTTTTAACGTGAAAAAGAATGTATTTATGTATTTTTTTTAATATACAACCTATCTAAAATACTTAGTAGATTGAATTCTAAAAAAAAAAACGGGAAAATTCTCTTGATTTGATCGATCCGGTCGGATTGGAAACGACGACGGATTACAATCCCTATCGCATGTCAAAATCCATTTTGTTAATTGTCACAAAACACAAACCAGAACGATTCGATCTGTCAACTTCTGCTGCACTAATGCTTTTGCTTCAAGTGTGGGATATGATAAGTATTAGAAGGCACGTGAAGGCGCAGTGTGGTAAGGCCAACCCACGAGGTGGACTGACGACCTGGTAAACGTCGCGGGAAACCGCTGGATGCGGACAGCGTAGGACCAGTCATTGTGGTTATCTTTAGGGGAGGCCTATGTCCAGCAGTGGACGTCGGCGTTGTTCGGCTGATATGATGGTTAGAAGTACCTACACTTAACCGACCATCGGAATCTGAATCTAGTAAATTATTTAGTAGGTACCACTTGGTGCCCGAAATTAAACATTTAAACAAAATATTTCCTGTACCATTACACAGTTTGATTTGTTTTTCTTAAACCTAAAAAATAATCCTGCTTAACGCCAGGATTTGTTATACTCGTGCCAGCTTATTCTGTTTCTGACTACTTAGTCTTTCAAAATTACTATGGACGCATTTAGAAATTGAAAACATCGTCTTTGGTATTTCTAAAATAAATTAAAATTTGATTTCCAACTGCTTTACTTAGTATTTATTTTTGTACGAAAGAGTTTTTAATTTTTAAGTTTCATTTTAGGTAACTACTGACAAGGTCACTTAACTTGTTAGACTCATAAGTCGGTTCATAGAGCTCTTCAGATTATGCCTACCTAAGTCATACCTAAGTACCTATATTCCTCAATAGAAGGAAAAAATCCATATTGGTTTTGAACGCCTAGAGAAGTCAGTACTTATCTATTATCTTGAGCATTCCTAAACCGATTTGGCTTTATTGTAATCCCAAAAAAATACAGCCGTATGAACCCTTCTTATTGAAGTAGGTTAAAGAATAAAGTAATTTTTGTCTGGAATTTTTTATTTTCCTATGTAGGTACGTAGGTACACAGATTTATTGGGAAAGATCCTAAAAAATCTGTGTGGCACTTTGAGTACCTATCACAATTATTTTTGATCAACTAGCTTCAACTTTCGGACTAACTGACCGACTCCTTGACAAATCAAAAGTGCCTGTAAGTAAATGGTCTAATTGAAATAAATGTTTTGAATTTGACTTTGTCTTCAAGTGTGTAACAAAAAGAGATAAATGAAGATCATGGAGATGGACCATATTTTCTAAAGAAACATACCTGTATCTACTCATTATAATATTTTCCGAAAAGAGCTTACCTACTAATTATTAAATACATACAGCATTACCGATAATTGTTATATAAGGATCGTTATTACGAATGCATACGCAGGTAAATAATCTTCCCATTTTAATGAGACTCGATCGGCGATTACTCGAGACAATGATTAGGTATATCTAAGTCAGTGTCAGGTTAATTTGATAGAGTTACAATATCGCATAGGGTGATTTGTACATAATGGGAAAGGAACTAGTAACCACGTATTGCTAAATGAATATGCAATTTTCATAATTTAATTAACTAATTGGCAATTAAGGCACGAAACGCGGTAACATTGTTATTCCTAGAAAGGATTTTTACTTTTTTAGTAAATTATTAACTTAAAGTGATTGCTAAGTTATATTTGTCATAAAACACGTTTGATAAACGCCAACTAGAAACAGAGATGTTTAAGGACACTATAATTCCGGATTAACCTCGCAGATTAATCGATTGTCCCTGTTCTAAACTTCTGTTTTTGAATAATAACCACAATTGAAACAACTTTTGAATGACAATAGTTCCAGTGAAACGTTTATAGCGTAGGTTTTAAGGCTCTTTATTATAAGCAATCTAATCATAAATTGTACACGACCTCATAGGAATATCTGTATTGTTTCATGTTCCTTTTGCGTCCCGAATGGTAATAAAACAAATGCCGGCTTCCAGTTTAATATTAGAGCTGTTCTTGCTAAACTAAAAAACTTTTTCTCCTTTTTACAATCAGATCTGATTTACTGCTTACAGCCTAGCTCATAACTGTTTGGGGATATTTTTTCTTTTCACAATGTAAGGGCATGAAAGTTTTTACGGAGGGATATTTGCATAAAGAAGGTGAATGTCTAAGCCTTATACATATTAATGTTACGGTATCAAATGGACGTGCTCCAGATAGGTATTAGTGTGGATGGTCTAGGTCTAGTGGTCGTAAAGCGCTACAACTGAGCATACGGTCTACAGGCCTAATGTGTGTGTGTATGTCATCACAAAACTCCTGACTACGACTGCATTCGGTATCTCTAGTCGGCAACTGATTCGGATTCATTGTATATTTTCTTTTAAAATTCTGAATAAAAATTTATAACTAAGATGACACCCGCAAACATATATTGGACAGTATGTAGTGTACTTTATAATAAACAAATACAGTATGTGTCAGTATTGCAGGTCCTTTGGTATTCAAATTAGTAAACTTACCTAGAGAACTACTTAAAAAGTACTTATTTTTTTTGCGTCTCTTAACGTTAATAAAATGAAGTACTTTTGAAGCACATAGTTTTCATCTTATTTAGGTACCTAGCTTACACAACTCAATCAACAAAAAAAATAATTGAACAAAGTAAACAGTTACAATTTGTCTGTTATGATACTCGTATGTCTTAACGGGTAACCGTTTCGTTTCACGGGCTTTTATATAAGGCTTTCATAGAGTTTGAATTTAGAATTTCCTGTAAAAACCAAATAAACCACATATCCGAAGATGTGATTACGAGTAAAGTCACAAGCATACGGGCTACGAGCGTTAACTATAGGTATGTACTTGTATTCATACACAATCTACATTATAAAGTCTATCAGAATACACCCATAAACATAAAAAAAACCCAGGATTACGATAATCCTATGCGGATGACGTGAGGTTGTAAAAATTTAAGTCACTTCTTAAATATCTAAATTCAATGTTAAAACCACGTCGGGCATGAATTTAATTAAGTCACAACGGCGTGGTCGGCAGTAGTTGGAGGATTTAGTATTCTTGTGCGGAGGTGCGGTACACTAGAGCGCCTACTGACAGCGGCCTACGTCAAAACTCTAATTAATTTACTCCGTTCAGGGGGCCATTGACGATTCATAAATTAAATCTGCGTCTATTTTGTACTTCAATAAGGCTTATGGCATAATCCTCAAAGACAGACGTGCCAGAATTGACGTAAAATGGACGGTTTACGTGTTCAAGAACAATCGTGATTATTTTCACATCATCTGTGACCTTTCTCCCTGAAAGCATGATGAAACTTGTAGATAATCTGATTCAGTACAAGGTTGGTCAGCGTTGTATGAAACCAAACAACGGTAACATAAGTATTAGATTTATGTTTTGGGGACATTTGTAAGTAAAGGCATTTTTTTAGGTCATCGCGTACCGGTGTGGGATGACAAATAGCCCACGTCTCGCACAATGGAACAGCTGCTGCTGGTATGACTACCGGAGCTATTTCTTTGGATTCTCGTCACCTCGTGAAAAGAAGGATGGCAAGAGTGGACCCAAAATGAACGGCGCGATGTGCACGGTCTACTTTATATCAATTATAATATCAAGTAAATAAGTGTTGAACAAAAAAATACTGAGTTATTACAAAACGGGAATCAAAAGTTATTAATTATTCATAATTACAAAAAATAATCATCGTGCAGTTTCTAAACGAAACATATAGTTACATTCCTTTCTAGGCTAATGATTAGATAAAAAGTAGTTCGTTTTTGCTTGGTTATTTTCCTTCTTTTATACTTATACATCTTGTTAAAAAGTTGTTAAATATTCTGAAAACCCATAACGATAAAACATACGAACCATGTAAATAGACCGTAAAAAAAAATAAGACTCATTATTTTGCTACATACGTAATGGATTATATGAAACGGAGAAACGGAACGTCATTATCAAATTGACACTGACGACATTTTTGTTGACATTTGTCAACTATTTGTCTATTAGAGTTGCCCAACTATCGATAGTTTCTCTATCGATAGATGACCTCGAAATCTAGTAACAATGCTAAACCACTGATACTATCGATATCACAAATTAACTAATACTATTGATTGGAAGCGAGAGTATCGATAGGATCGATACTATAACATGATAATATTATCAATAGTATATCGATTTTTTAAAGTAATACTATCGATACTAATGATAGTTTGTAAAACTATCAATAGTATTACAACATCGATAGTTTTATCGATAGCTCACACTATCGATACCATCAATACTATCGACAGTATTGCTCGTAAACAAATGCTGGACTTCGATAGCATCGATATTATCGGAACTAATACTTTCGATACTATTTTTGTATATCATTATAAAAATACGTAAACTACTACTACTATCTATAGATAATATGGATACTATCGATAGGCTATCGATAGTTTAGCGATAGTCGACTATCGATAGGCAACACTATTTTCAACGGTTACACATTAATGTAAAAAGTATTTATGCTTGAAAAAAAACCTAAAAAAGAAAGAAAAGTGTAATGTCATACCGTAACCATGGAAACTATTATATAACAAAGATGTCAAATTATGATTAATTATTTTACAACAGCAATAAAAATGGTTTAAAAGATATGGTCAAACACCCCGACAGGTTGGTTATGAAATTAATAAATGTTGTACTTACCTATTCATATTATTATTTTACATTTGTATTTTTGACAACTTTTTACTTGTATATTGTTTCAGTTAATCTTTAACAATAAAGTATGCGGTAAAGTATGGTGGACAGTTTTCACAGAAACTCTGCTCTTGTTGTTGTTATCACCATTGCCTTTTGGGGACATGAATGTGGACTCTTGCTCACATGGTATGAGCATTTTGTGGTAAGTACGTGGATTATCCCAGACACCAAAGCTATGTCGCTGCACCAGCTAGCTTCTTAGATAATCTTTTAATTAGGTTAAAAGATTATTTATCATAAAATACTATCTAGGAACGCAAAACAAGATTAAAGGAAGATGCAATTTTTGTATGTCTTGAATATTTTATAAGTAATTACAAAATAAATAAAGGTTTAAATAAATAAATATGTTGTTTTATTCAACAAAACTCTGGTAAATGTAGATAAAAGTACATCAACTGTGCTTTTAAAGAATATTCCAGGAGATATAAAGCTGCCTCCTTATCCTGTGATATTATGCAAAAATATGAATTACAGGTGAATCTGGCTAAACGGGTATATGACTGATTATTAGCACCGGAATAAAAATAAATAATAATATAGTATGTATAAATAAATAATAACCAATAATTGCGAGTCTTAGTTTACTTTTAGATTATTTTAGGTTATAATCTTCCACCTTTCATATTTTTTTTCTCCCAACTTTTTCAAATTACTTTCCATTTGATTTTTGGTTAGCCTTAAGTCGTTCTTTAACTACAAATCAGTTTCAATATTACACACTACTTCTATCAATGGGTCCCAAATTACATGTAGTCTCGCCATTCTCCTTTCCTGAGTGAAACTTAGGTACCGAGGACGGTGTTATGTGTTGTTTATTTTAATGGGAATGTTTTAGAAACTTCAGCGATATAAAAAAATAGATTGTATTTTTTGTACAATTTTATTAATACTTACCTTGTGGGGGAAACATCTTAAAAATACCCTTACCTACCTCGGACGAATTTATAAACCTTTTTTTACATGAAAAGCTTATCTACTACAAGACGATAAAATCGTTTTATTTTCATCGAGTTATTTACTGTCAATATTAGCAACAAGATTGAGATTAAAATATTCTGATGGTTAATCTAATTTTACGAGATGCTGTACAATATAGGTACTTTGCAAATTATTTGTTTGCTTGTTTGCTATCATTGAATTTGAAAGACTGGTTAGAAAAAAAATAACTTAAACAACCAGATATGCCTATAACATCACTGTTGGACAGTGACTAAGTCAGAATTATTAGGCACTTGGCCGCCCCAAGTGGCTACTAACGGGCCACTCTCCAGAGGGAAATGACGCCATAATCTTATCCACAATGACAAAACGGGACTGGGTTAAGTGTTTCTATGTATTTAAGTGTAAGTTTCTCACCACAAGGGAATATCGAGCGAACTTACCGAGGACTCCGTCAACAGTCTGTCGTTCTTGAAGATCAACAAAGTAAAACTTCCAAACACGATACATAAAATTTCCCTGAATTGTTTAATCAGATTACAACTAGCGTACAATGCGCAATTTGTGTTCAAGAATATAAAGTTTATTTAAGAACAGCCTGAATGAAACTGATGTGCGAATGAGAAACGTTGATTGAAACACGTTTCACTTTTTAATAAGATTTTATACGAATTGTACGAGAGGTAGATTAGATAACAAGGTTGGTAGAGATTTAGTCGGCTTAAGATATTATCAGCATTTTATTAAACACCACTAAAAAAATAAAAGCACTAATAAAATGCTCTACCACCATATATGGTGGTAGAGGCATTTATCTACTTATTACATGTCATCTATGTATTATCTGTTGTTGTTAACTAGTTAATTTGATAATGACCGAAAACTGATCTGATATTAAATCCTATAAAAAAATTGTAAATTTGAAACATCACATCTTCGTAGATATAAAAATGTATCGTGTATTTTCATTCAGTCTGTCAATGTCTAATATTAGATCTTGGTATTTTCACTTCCTCCATCATAATTATAAAATTTTATTATTATTGGAACTGAACTATTTACAGGGCGATATTAATCTATCTAAATATATAAAAGCCAAAGCTCACTCACTCACTCACTCATCACGAAATATCGAAAACCGCTTGACGTATAAAGATGAAATTTCGCAGGGAGGTAGTTTATAGTTAGTGGACGTCTCCTAAGAAAAGATTTACCGAAATTCATCCTCTAAGGGGATCAAACGGGATTCCAAAGTTTGGATGAGTCTCGGTGTGTGAAGATCGTCACCCATCCACGGAACAATCCCGGCAATCGCCGGTTAACCCACTGGATCGACCGTGCGGCTGTTATTACTTTGCCACGAGCTCCTCTCAAAGTATCACACGTATACCGCAAAAATTAACGTAAAGTCTATCAATAGAATTTAAATTAAAAGCGTGTCAATAAAAGAGAAAAGCTCAAATGAATTGCTATGTCAATACAGTGCATGCACTAAATATTTTCACAATGAACAAATATTTTTATTGTACGATAAATGAAAATAATTTGTACTGAAAAGTTATGCCATTGTGCATAACTTTTCAGTTAAAAAATCAATATAAAAGTAATATAGTAATAGGGCTGTACTGTTAAGTACTGGGAACCTCCAGTGATTATGATTCCACCCCTCTTATGCATGAGGTTGCGACTTCTATACGACACAATTAAACGCGTTTGGTACGATCAATACTGTTCAGGCATTTACAACGATAATTTAGATTCGTGGAGTGGTGAATTGGCTGTATTCTCCTAGGCAGTCTCTTGCATGTAATCAGTCTAACAGGGCTTCTCCTGCGGGTTCGCTAGCGGGCAAGTACCAATGTGGCTTTTTCAATTCATTTGTACTGTCTAGTTTACCTTGCACAACACAGAAATCGTTGAAGGAAAACATACTGGAGGAGACTGGAGTAGACTAGCGACCCGCCCTGGCTCCGCATGAGTCAACCGTCGATGAAAGCTTAAGCCGATTGACTTTTTCCGACACTTCCAACAATTATCGTTATATTTCAACCAATTTACACAAAACCTTGATAAAATATAATTATACCTAAACCTTCTTCATGAATCACTCTATCTTTTGGCGAAAACCGCATGAAAATCCGTTCAATAGTTTTTGAGTTTATGGCGAACAGACTGACGCGGCGGAGGACTTTGTTTTATAAGATGTAGTACTTAATAATAATATAGTTAAAAGCTAAACAAAAGCCGGAAACCGAATAATTTGGCCGGACACACCACCAAAAAGCCTGACTATGTCCGGCTTTGTCCGGACGCTTGGCAACCCTATAGATGGCAATAGTACATATTTATAACCGAAGTAAACCTATCGCAGCCGTACCCGATCAAATAACTACTGTACATAACGCCGAACAAAATAGCTTTCAATAAATGAACGTGTGTGAACCTAACGACAAGCTCACCACGAGTACCTACCTACCTAACATCTCTTATTATATAATATAAATATCTAGAAACCGCTTGACGCATAAAGATGAAATTTGGCAGTGCGGTAAATTATAGTTAGTAGACGTCCGCTAAGAACGGACTTTCCAAAATCCACCCCCTAAGGGGATGAAACGGGAGTCCAACATTTACGCGGATGATATCAAATGTGTGTTGACACGGGGTGTTCACATAATGGGCTTTACTTTATTAGGCTATACGTTTTGATAGACCATGAATTATTGTACGGAACGCACTTTCTTTGTGGGTTGCAGCTGAAAATCAGCGTCAGGTAACCTTGTGTTGTCATCTGACACTATGCTGAGCTGTGGCCCTTTTGGCATTATTTATTGTTCTCTGTTTTTATAGTTTTAAGTTTATTAATTTTGATGTAAGTAATTCCAATAAACGCATTTTTCTTTCTTTCTTTATTTAATCCAATCTAAAGTAACAAAGAAAGTTGGTTATTCCTGTCTGAAGTTAGAACAATACAGATAGATTAGCCTAACAATCAATCACTTATCTCAGTCTGTTATCCTTGTTTTGATAATGCCTATTGATTTATAAAATAATAGTTATGATATTGTTTCTAAGGCCTTTGTTACATCGTCTGTTATACGGCGATCCAACCACGGTCCTGCATACAAAATATATTTAACACTGCGGATGATGGTAAAATGCAAAATGTATGCTTGCTTATCAAGCATGTAACATTTTATCGGCAGCGTGACCTCAAAGGGCTTTGATTCGATTTAGTTTTTTTTAAAGAAAGTACCTACTCTATGTGAAAAGTCCGAAAAGAGAAGAATATAAAGTAAATAAGAAAAGTAAAGTGTTAAAAAGTACTTAAAATTTAACAGTCTTATTCATAAAAAGTTAAAATAGGTTTATTAGCTTGTTATAAAAAAAATCCCGAAAAGCATTATTCATAAACGTTCTATAACGCTGAAAAGCTTTGTAAGTATTCAATAGCGGCTTCATAACTTAAAACAGGCCGGACCCTACTATAAACCTTTATTAAACAGAAATATGGCCGACACAATGTGCAACAGCTGATTTTTGACAGGAACGTCAGAACCGTTTTAATGTCAAGGCGGCAGCAGACTAATAACACGCTACGCCACGCCACGTCTGTAAAGCGTACTCATTGGCCACATTTCACATTTCTTTGACTTTTGGCCAATTAGCACGCGTGGAATGGCGTAGCGTGTTATAAGTCTGTCTCTCCCTTTAGTGTTGGTTGAAGCTAGCTGGGAACATACATACATAATATCACGCCTGTTATCCCCGAAGTGAGGAATGAGGTTATACGGGACCGTTGCGGATTAAAAGAGGATGTAGTGACAAAGATAGAAAAGGGTATGCTTAGATGGTTCGGTCATGTTGAGAGGATGAGTGAAAGACGATTAACAAAAGGTATTTATATGGCAGAGGTGAGTGGCAACGCAGGGAGGGGTCGCTCTAGGAAGACCTACACTGACCTTATTGGTGAGGTTCTTCAGAAAGGTCAGGTGCGGAGTACTCGTAACCGGCGTGCTTGTATGACGAGATGTATGAACGTAGATGAGGCGAAAGGAGTATGTAAGGATCGTAGCAGGTGGCGTTCTGTGGTTTCTGCCTACCCCCATGGGAAAAAGGCGTGAGTTTATGTATGTATGTTATCCCCGAAGGGTTAGGCAGAGGTGTGATCATTAGCACACCCACATTTCGCTAGTTATGTTTAAGTCCCATGTAATAGGGGGCGAGCCTATTGCCATCAACCGGGCACAAATCCAGACTTCGAGGCTGCTACTAGAAATTCCTGATGGAAAAACCCAATAACACTTTGCCCGACCTGGGAATCGAACCCAAGACCTCATGCTCAGCAGTCGCGCTTTGCGACCACTAGACCAACGAGGCAGTCAAGTCAAGCTAGCTGGGAAGTAGATACAATTTTATAAAAGAAATTGTGATATCGTGTTTCGTGTTAGTTATAATAATATTTATTTATTTATTTTAATGCACAATGTCCACAACATAGTTTATATGCTAGGCTTAATAATAATACAGAAGGCAGCAGTACTAAATACGTGCCGACTGGTGAGGAAGTTCTTACAGTGCGAATCAGATAACACACAACAACATACCCACACAAACATACCCTCTTCTCTCATTCCGCCTACAACGTAAAACCGCGCTGGCCCTATTTCTGCTTCTGAAATTATCAACCCAACTGATGAACACTTGGCTTAGGCCCGTGCCATCTGTTCTACCCGGCTAGGCCGAGAAAAATAAACGCTTAAATCAAAATAATATTAATAAACCTTTATTTCAAGCAACTAAGGCCCATAAAACACAAATACATAAATAAGTACCATAACTATAAACTAATACATAACTAAAGCGCAGGCCACACCGCCAGCTAGCGGGCGGGCGGGCTAAGCGGGCGGGCGAAGCGAACGAAGGAAACTATACAAACTACGCGAAATATTGGCGAGCTAAACTATGGGGTTCACACCGAAAACTACGGACAGACGAGCGACGGATATTTCGTTAGCTTAGCTCGTTGGTTAGTCGGTAGCTCGCGGTGTGAACCGAAGTATGTAAAGAGGTGAAACGATGTTCGCCCGCCTAGCCCGCCCGCCCGCTAGCTGGGAATCGTTGGATATTTCGTTAGCTTAGCTCGTTAGGTTAGTCGGTAGCTCGCGGTGTGAACCGAAGTATGTAAAGAGGTGAAACGATGTTCGCCCGCTTAGCCCGCCCGCCCGCTAGCTGGCGGTGTGGCCTGCGCTTTATTCAATAAACTTATAAAAACTGCTGCACACGAAGAATCGGCGTCGTGTTAAGCAGTATAGTTTCCTTCGTTCGCTTCGCCCGCCCGCTTAGCCCGCCCGCCCGCTAGCTGGCGGTGTGGCCTGCGCTTTACGCTGCTAGGTGTCGCGTAGCTGGCCGCGGAAACGCCGATACAGCACACCTTTCGGCCAAAACTCTTCCTTGAGGAAGGTCATTAAATGATCGGTCGGAACGTGCACCACAAACTAAACAAAATAGGTGCTATGGCGGGCCTCCAACTTCTCCACCCTCAAGGTCCAGTTGGCTTTCCCCCGTATGTTCTCTACGATGTCCTCAGCCTTCGTGGCATGGTGCAAACGGGACACGTAGAAGAGCGTCGTCGGCACTGCAGGACGTAGTAGTATGTGACATCCAGCCAGTATAATGTAGTATTCACAAGAATACAATGCATTCCAATTTTCTTCAAACAATAAACCCGTGAACGAGAAACGAATCAAGAAGTCAAAAAGCTCTCCAAATGTCACAAGTGACGTTGTAAAACTTTTTTTTTGCGTTTTTTTGGCCGTGGACACTAGTTCTTTTGGCATTTAATCTATGGATTCATCGGAACGACAACATAATCACGTTATAACGACAACTTAGCTATGACGGGTTTATTGAACGTTTATGAATAGAGAATTTTATAATAGGTTTATTAGTTCTAATGAGCATTTTAACTAAAGAGTGTTTAAAACCTATTTTAGGGGATTTTTATGAATAAGACTGTTAGTGATTTAAAATAAATCTTTTGGTTCAATACCTTTTTGTTTGCTTAAATGAAATAGGTTCGGTTTTGTTTAAAGAACATTTTTTTAAACCGAAATTAGGTAATCTGTAGCAATCTACTAACACGAGCAGGTTTGAAATAATGGTAGCAACAGTAGTTATTGAAATGTTATAAAAATAGCCTTGCGCAAATATGAAATTGCAACCCTATTACATTGTGTTTAATAACACATTATCATTCATAAAAAATAAGTTTTATCAAGAAAATCGATGAGGGTAGGTATGTCAACCTAACTCACCAAATCGACAGATGGAATGCAACCTCGTCACACTTTCATTTCCACTTTTGAATAACAGATGGCGTTGTAGAAAAAAGATTTCAATCTCCAACAAATATTTAACTCTCGGTTTACAATTACAGGTTTGTCCTCCAGTAAATCAAGCGAGTTTTTATTTGTTGTCATGTTAAACCAGCTAAGTACATCTGGTAATATTTAAATAAAGCAAAAATTATAACTCTTTTTTTTAAGGCGGACTTATGCTACAGGCATTATCTAGATACAGAGGCAAGATCTTTGCATTTTCTGTGACCGAAAGCAGAACACAGAAATACTACTATCTACAGCAGGTATGCCTTGAGGACAAACGCGAGTTTAAATATAGCTCTTGACAGTTACTTGAGAAGTTAAATATGGTATGCCACAGGGTAGCGTTCTAGGGCCGCTATTGTTTTCTTTTATACTTACCAATAAATTACCACGTTAAATGCGACATCCTATATTATGCTGATGGCAGTTAATAAAATGTAATGACGTAAAAGATTATGAAGGTGAGATTAATAAAGCATTAAAACAGTTATCAACTGGCTTGAAATTATAAACTTAGTTGGAAATAAAAAAAAAACAAAATACATAATCGTGGCTCTCGTGGGCGGTGGGTTTAAGGGCTTGATTCAGAGAGCGGTACTCTTAGACACGACGCGTATTGTTACGCGTACTGATTCCTTTCTCAGGAGCCCTGACCACCGGTAGCTTGGACTCTGCTCCCGATGCCGGTGGGCTACTAATTTTTTAATTTTTTTAACGTTTTTATAAAAAAAATAACAAATTGAAATTGTTGCGGCGTAAATTTTTTATATTCGCATAGGTGCGATTGCGATACACTTGTTTGCCCTCACGTGCGTGCCAGCTCGGGTAGCCTTACTTAGTGATGCTATTCCGACGCATACATTGTGTATGGCGCATGGCGAGCCCCGCGCTCGCGACGCGTTTAGACGGCAAATATTTAAGTATTCTATTTTACCACAAATGTTTCTGGTATATTTCCTTATGATGTATGCAAAAGAGATAAGTAACCAGGGTCGTCGCATATAGTTGAAGTTTTCTTGGAAACCGATGGGGCGATTCAAATGTAATTGAATTAAAAAAGTACATAATAAACAGTTCATTAATTAAATTAATCGAAGATATCCATCGATTTCTAAGAAAACTTCAACTATATCGGACGACGTTACTTATCTCTTTTGTTGACCGTACATCCCTCCGATAAATATAGGAAGGTCGATAGCGAGAAAGCGGTGTAATCAAATGATACGCAACGCTAAACGCCGTCATATTGTCGAAAATATAACGTCTTTTTCCCCTGCTGATATCTGAAAGTTCCTTGGTATAGGTAATCGGGTGAACAGAGTCACATGAGCCGTCACTTTCCTATCACTGTTGTTATTTAGATCGCCACTCGTCAGACGGTTGGTTTCATTGCTGGATTAGCAAGAAGTAATGTTGATCCATTTAAAGTTTCTTCCAGCCACCAAGAATGTAATTTATAAAATCATTATATTTATCAGATCAAGGGGATGACATTAGTCGTTATATGGTCCCGATTTCCTACTTCCTACCATTACCCACATTTAACTACCCATAACTTTTTCTACATTCTGGGGTATTCCCACATCCCCGTGGAGATATGCTAAGCTGTATTTCGTCCTCTTCCTAAAATTTCAAAACTCCTTATCGATGAATAGCACATATGCATACATATACCTAGGTACTCACTTTTCACATCGCGATTGTGAAAAGCGCTACTATGAATTTAAGCAGTCTAAAGTCCGTAATCGCATTTCACCTAAATATGAAAGCTGGTGCCAAGATCAAAGCTTTTTAAACTGAGGGGAAGCAAGGATATTGCAAGTGTTTATTAAAATGGAGGAGACCTGAGAGGCGCCCTGAATGATCACAAGAGTGAATCTTGACCCGGCTCGGTGTGAAGAATCTAACAAAACATCGAGTGTGTAAAAATAAATCGCATAATATTTCTTAATATTTTTTATTCTGAAGAAACTTAAAAATCTCTGATGTTTTTTTTGGAATCTCGATATTACATGAAACGCATAGGTAACGTTTAAAAAAACACAATAGAACGCAGTAAAAGCTTCGAGCGTGCATTGCGATGTTATGATTTTATTTAAACTATTACAATTATCGTCATAAATTAACCAATTAGTTTATTTATAATGGCACTCCAACAACAAAGTCACAAATACATTCGTAGATTGATAGTTACGGAATTAGATAAATATTAAAGTGACCTTATCAATAAAATTACAGGTGTGCACTGCTTTTATAGTGTTGTGCTACAGCCATTATTGTTATACAGGGTTCGTGAAGACCAAAAGAATATTTTAGAAGGCTCTTTTCATGGATTTATTTAATAAAAATACATACATTATTTGTCATCAATAATAGTTTCCGCCTTATTTTTAAAAGACATTGGGCGGGTCCATTCAGACATGCATAACTTTTGGTCTTATGTATGTTTTTGATACGACGTTATTTATTATGGCGTCCACCATAACAGTTGCAATTAGAGTTCTGTTAGAATATAGAAAAAAAACCCTTTGTATGTAGTGAGCACTTCTGTTCTTTTTGGCAGGGTCATCATGGTAATATTTTTAGAATGAGGGAAGAGAAGAGATTAATTAACTTAATTAGAAACTTATTACGTAGCTATCGATTTTTTTAAACACGTTATTTTTTCTAGGATTCATAAAAAAAATCGTTTCATAAAATATGTTATACTTTTTACTTTAATAAAAATGATTACCAAGTTTATAATTACCTTGAAAAAATATAAGTATATAAGTATTCCTAAGTCAGAATGATGGTAAATAAAAAAACTAAGTACTTATTTAAGATTTTTATTTACAATAGAGTTTAAAATATATATATATATATATATATAAACAATATGCATTTTATATCACTAACAGTATAAACCACATTAAATGTTAAAAAATGTAGTAAAAATAAAAGTGGTTTTTATTTTTACCACTTTCTTCTTCTGGGCTCTTATTTTGAGGATTAAATGCAGCTTTCGTTTCTTAAATCTTAAACAATTTTTATTAAATTTTCTTTTAAAACCGACACTTCGTTTAAGTCTTACCCACTTTCCAGAATATTATCATGTTTAATGAAACATGGCGTCTCACTTAAAAACTTAAAAGTAAAAAGATATAAAAGGTACTAATTATTATCGATTAAGTAATCAATAAAAATATTAGAATAACGTTTCAACCTAAAAGTTACTTAAAGGTCCGGACCTATAGAATGATTTATATTAGGTCCTATAATAGTTACTTATAAAATCATTACACAACAGTTTGTTATAAAAGTGTTGAATAAAAGGTTCTAAACTTACAAAACATGGTGGTTCATCACTATTTTCTGACTGAAACGTTAACGTCGAGTTAACGTTATATTATCATCATCATATAAATAATCGTGACGACGTTTATCAGACACATTAAAATTACTTAATCATACATATGTAACTAATGCGTCGAATTGAACACTACTTTAAAGCTGTTTAATGGCTACATAACTATTATAAAGCCTTTACATGTCTGTTGTAAAATTCAACATCATACCTACAATATGTTTGCTAGTTCCGTTTTTAGCGGACGTCCAGGGTAAGGTTTGCGGTTACGCCTCCTTGATAGGGGGTGTGTGGGGGTGGGGGGGAGTGGGGGGGGAGTAATAGGGTAGCCCCCACCATTTTTGCCCGCCGGAGATAGGTACTCGCCGGAGCCCTACTAGGGATTTCTACAGAGTCACCTTAATAGGGTCGTAAGGGGGTCAGGGAAGGCGGGAAGAGGGGTAGAGTCACCCTCCAGCCTTTCCCCCCGCCAGAGGGGCTCGACGGAGCCCCGCTGCGCGGGGCTCCTACTTCTGGGTGGTTTAAAAAGAAATAACCACGAAGGGGATGGCAGGGTCTGTTCGCTCGCTGCGCTCGCTCACTGGACCCTGCCATCCCCTTCTAACCTAACCTGTCCGAGTCGGGGTGCCCACAAGTCCTGAGCTCGCTTCGCTCGCTCTTGTCCACAATAAAAAAGAGAAGCAATCCAATCGGTGTCCAAAGGGGTAGCGGAGTCGTCAGAAAGCAGGCAGATAATATTATCGAAACGGAGCACATTCACGTAAACTCGAAAGCAACGGAATGGCGCGCAAAATCGTGTTTACCTGTCACTGTCAGTGACAAAAAATGGCGACTTAGCGTTTCGTTCTACGCATTCTAACAGACGCAACTCAAAAAACGTAAGAATTTAGTGAAATTTACGTTCCGTTTCAAGTAATAGTTAGAGATTTATCGATATTTTAGAAAATTGTTTTAATTAATTTAACGCTGCTCCGGCAGCTAAAATTGCTTGGGGGTGCTTAAATAACTCCCCTTGACCCCCCCACAGTGTCAGAATCCTCAAATTCTGGAGGCGTAACCTCATACCCAACCCGACGTCCACTAACTATAAACTACCTCCCTGCTACATTTAATTTACATAATTAAGGCAAGCGGTTTTCGATATTTCGTGAAGAGTAGTTGTATGAACTTTCGCTTTTATATATTTATGAAGATATATTTGATGATTTTACTCACCCACTTACCCGTGGTGAAGACCAGAATAATAATATTGAAAGTGACACTACGGAGATTTAGTTTATAATTTATATCATGGAAGTACTAAACTATACTTTTCTAAGAAGGTAACACCACCATCTAGTGAAAAACTCGCAAGACTTTAAAAACGGCGCGTTAATGCCGCTTCATTCCCGGACAAGACAAGGCAAACTTTATTAACTGTCTGTTTCACTCAGTTCATGATGCTGTCTCTTTCTAGCGCGCTGTTGGTGATTTGAAATTTGTTTAGTCTTGGGCTAACCGTCGCCCGTCTACAACGTGCTCATGTTTGCTGTTAACGGATATTTCGCGCCAAAGTTAACATTGAAAATTGGAAAATGAGAATATTTTTCGAAGTGCATCGAGTTAGAAAGTGTGGAAACTGCCTGTTCTAGTCAATTGGACTGATAAAAGTGTATCATCGGCTACCTGAAGTGTAAACGTTTACTTTGTGTGTGCGATGCATAACAGTTAAGTTGGAGTTAAGCACTTATTAAAATTGTGCAAGATGGGCGTATAAGATTTGTTTCCCGGTGCATAATTGATAGAAAGTATCCGAACTGCCAACATGGGGACCAATCGGCTGCTTTCACCATTTAGTTTGCTGCTCATTTGTACAGGTAAGCGGAGCTACCTACTTATTTTCTGAGTCACCTTAGCTCAGCTCGCCGCCGCCGACGACGCTGCGTCGCTGTATCAACAAGCGACCGAGGCACAGCCTGCTTGTGTGCTAAGGTGTAACTATAAGCAGCAGAACCACCTATGTGTGCGTTTGTTGACTCTTTAACCGTATGCAAGGGAGGCTGGTAAAGCTATGTGAATAGGGTAAGATAAACCATTGTATGCTCTGTAGGCACTTCCAGACCGCAACAAAAGTTTAGATTTCTGCTCTAGAGCTCAATTTGTGCTTCTTTGCAGAACCGTTTTGTTAATAATACAGTTACAGCTTATAAGACATTTAACAAAACGTTGTAGATTTTGAGGGACTGACACATAATTTTCATAATTTTTCAAAACGTTAATGGTACACGCAATGCGGTATCCGTGGCACTCTTGGAAACGTGCAAACCTTTATTCGATGCAATATTGACCGTGGTGCTGGTTTGCAACGAATTTAAAAACATAAATATATAGCAATAATAAGAGAATTCAGGTTTTGGAGGTAAAATTACGAAAACGTAGGCATGTCCTTTTGCTAACCATTGCAAGTCGTAAAAGAGTCGTATTATTAGTTATAAGTAAAATGTCGATTAAATGTTATAACCTGGCCAAGTGGTAATAAATAAAGCCACACAGACACAGCACGATATACTAATTCCGAAGAAAGAAGAAAGCTAAGACGACCCACTGACTAAGTAATCCCTAATGGATCCCAGGTGTACTTACTACAGGTACTCACTAATTCGTTTTTGGCAAATTTTTAATGACAAAGATTACCAATGATTTGCTGAGTTATTCAACATTGTATTTCTAAGTAAATTAATTAACCTGTCATCGACATAAAGGTGGTTTAAAAGATAGAATGGAGGAGGAATATATTGGCATTAACTTGATGTAGACAACAAATATCTAACTAGATGAACAAGATATGATGTCACCTGATTCGCATTCTTACTAATATACTTAATAAATGCAAAAGTAACCCTGTCTGTCTGTTACGCTTCCAAGTCTAAACCTCTGAACCGATTTTGATAAAATTTAGTACGGGGTAAGTTTGAACCCCAAAAAGGACATGGGCTACGTTTTAATAATCGACATTCACGCGGACGAAGTCTAAAATAGTCTAAAATAAGTAAAATGTTGAACACAGCTTTTTGGTCGAAAAAGGGTCAAAAAAGAATATGATAGCTATTTTGAAAAACCGAAATTTTCTGCACGAAATAAAGAAAGAAATTATTCTTGTCGACTCAAGCTTGAATGCGTAAATTAGGCAACGCCAGTGGTGCTGAGAGAGTGAAATCATGTTTATAGAAACCGGTTTTGATGCAGGTGTGCGCGCTCGACGTAGAGTAGGTCCGCTTGTGGTCTTACCAAGTTATTTTAGTAGATCTTTTATATTATTCTTGTGTCCAGCTATATGCATCGTAGCAAATAATCCACTTTTTAAAAGCTTTTATTTAACTTCATTTAACTTAAGCATGCAGTTGTTCAGTAACCAGTCGGCAGTTACTTATTTTGGTAAATTGTTTGAGTATCTACAAAAAAATAAAATTAAAGTGTCTGTTTGTAAAGCCAATATTATAGCTTTTAAAGCTACTAATCTCCGAAACGCCTGGATAGATTTTGACGGGACTTTACTAGCAAATAACTGATGTTATAAGAACGAAATGAGGCTACCTTTTAAAAACCCAGTGATGTTGATGGACATTCACGCGAATGAAGTTGTGAGTAAAAGCTAGTCTATAAATAATATAATTTGATGAGTTGGATAGAAAAATCAACAATTCGTTAGCAATGGCGAATCGAGCATTGCAAAAGCAACCACTTTATTAAACAGTATTGTTTAAAAAACAGTATATTTTTGTATTAGGTTGGGGAAAGTCTTTTCGCATTATAGTATGTATGAACTTGTAATAAAATCTCTTTGGCTATACTATTTGTATCTAGCTGGTTTTGGAATCATTGAAAATGGCTAATTCTGAAAAAGCCTTATTCTCAGAATGGCCAATTCTCAAAAAGCCTAATTCTCTGAATGGCCAATTCTCTAAATGCCTATTTATCAATATTGTATTAGAATATAACTACTATCTAATAGTGTCGGTGTAGACACTACACTGCGCCTAAACCAAGATTATCATGATGGTTTTCGAAAATTCCCAAAAACTGGCGCGATAATTTTATTATGTATGATACCTACGTGGAATCTGAAAAGTACCGTATTGAAAAGAAATGGTGAAAATTGAGTTGCAATATTTTCTGGCAATAACAATTTCACTGACTTTTCAAGTACTATATTGTAACTTACTGGAGCTGCCTCAGTTTATGTATGAAACAATGTTCAAGATGAAATAAATATATTTGTATTTTTTTTTGTACTGAACAAAAAAAAAACAGCTATTTAATGATCTTCCATTCCACGCGTTGTTTTTCGGAGTTCTTACATAAGCCATACCTATTTATCCGGCAATGTGTAACTGCAATACATTGCAAAATCCAGTAATGTTATGTTTTATTAAAATACCTATACCTATAGTCGGGTCACATACGACTATGTTACAGTAAAAGTATCGCCCATTTAGCAGCACTTGTAGACAAAGCGTTTTAGAATAGAATAGAATAGAATAGAAATTTTATTTTGCAAATATGGGTAATACAATATAATAGTTCTTAAGATTTAATTTAGCCCAGCCGCATTTTTTTTTCGAAGTTTAAACAATCCATAAGCAGACTAGATTCATCTGCAACAGTCTTTAGTGTCCTAAAGACTTTTGCAGATGTTTAGGTTTAGGTTATTTCAAAAGTGCCTAAAGAGGTGTCGCTCTTTAGGCACTTTTGAAATAAAATACTGAATCTAAATAACGGGAATTCTGCAATGTATTTTAGAAGAGGCAAATATGGGTACCTATCGATGTAGGTACCGAAGTACTACAACAGAGAAATGTTATTGTTATGAGAAGGCAAAAAAAAAAACGATGTTTTGACACCTTTTTGACACCTCGTGTAATCTCTGAAAAACTTACATTGTAGCGGTAAAAGACATTCAGACTTAAAGAAACATAAAAGATGGCGGCAGAGCGAGACGCGTCAACAAACTTTTCAAATTGTCCCAAAAACGTTGCCAAACAATTTACTGGGTCCACAAAAATACTGCCACTTGACTTCTTAGATTATGAAAGTAGCTACATAAGTGCTGTGCAAAAACAAATAATTTTTATTGCTTAACTTTCCGTCAGCAGTTAACAGTTCGTTTCAAAACTCCTGACTACCGTGGATTTTAATGAACTAAACCAAAATTTTGATTTTTTTTTCCTTGGCATACAAATCTGAAATTAGATTAGCGGTAATTTCATATTTAACAGCATTACAGGCTGTATACATAAAGTTACTAAACTTACTTGAGACGCGCGGTGCATAGGTAATTCATTCTATTTTCGTACATCTCAATATCCTTTCTGTCTCCATTCTTACTTCTAGCAACAACGTATTAAATTATGCTGTACTGGTTCACTGTCAATTCTTTTACGTGTCTCCTTAAGTTTTTTTTTTTATTATAAGAGAAACAAAATAAGTACTAAAATAGAACGCTAATCAAAACAGAACTTGTAGAAGCTGAAGTCTAGAAAGTATTGCTTTGTTTAATAATCACGTATTTTCACATTCCGGTAATTGAAGAGAGGATATTGATTATACTTATTACTATTGAGAGTAGTGACCTCATCAGAGTCAATAAGTATGTAGTATGACATTTTAATACTACAACAATAATATGTATTTCTCGTTACCAACGGTTCGTTTGGTTGTCGTGCTTCAGTTCACATGAAGCTCGTTTTCTTTTATTAGAGGCTGGCAGGCGAACGGGGGCTTCCGTTTGCATGGGACTTGTCTACCGGTCCTTATCCGCCATTGAGTGACCCCGTCATATCACTCTTCATGCGTGAAATAAACGCTCCGCATCAAATAACCCACTCTGACCTGCTCCTGTCATTATACATATGTAGCTGACTAGCTTCTGCCCGCGTTAAGTTACGACTTTGGTTTCTGTTCCACTCCCGTGGGTCGTAGCGTGATGTTAAAGGTATAATAGAGCCAGCTATTCTCATGAATCTGGCTATCATATACAATAGAATTTTACGTCTGCTAGTTTCAGCCATTACCGCGTTTAAAGAAATAAACATAAGAAAAACCTCTTCAAGAACCTATATTATATTATTTGGTATAGATTTGTCTATACGTTAAAGGAAAGCTGTACAATAATAGAAGTAATGATCGGATATAATAATTAATTAATTAAGTTATTAGACACGTTTATTGAAACTTTATTTGACACATAGTTCCTAACTAAGTATTTCTAACACACATGTAATTTAATGTGTATTATTTCCTTTTGGAAACTAATTTTCCCTTAAGTATATTGGACACGTAGTTAGTCAAACACATTATAATACATATTTAAGTACTTTGTATGCTGTTCGAAGGGCTTATTATGTAGTTGACATAATAATATGAATATTACAGCCTCGTTGGTGGTAGTGGTAGCAATCGCTAGCGAGCATGGGATTGTGCTTAATTCCTAGTTTGGGGAAAGTGTTTATGTTTTATTAGTAGGTTTTATAATATACTTAGAAGCAGCTCGATGTCTGGATTAGAGCAAACTTTTGGACACCTATAAGGCCTAATGTTATACATATAATTACAAATATTTTATTGTAATCTTAAACATTTTTAATCTAACCATGAAAGGAGTAGGTGTTTCTTTTGAGTTCAAGCGCAAGTTCTTACAATTTGCACCGGTATTTACGATTTATTTAATGGTTTTCCATATTGCCGTAGTTATTTAATAGCTACGAGAACTTCGTACTATTTTTTTTTGTTAACTAAGTTTTTTGTTTGATATTTTTTTTGAAACTATTAAGTTCTATCGCGGAAACACAAGATTAAATAAAGCCAAATTCAAATCATTTATTTCAATTAGACTATTAAAAGGCAAGGTATTGAATTTGAACGTCTTTTACAAGAGATAAAAAAAAATATCTACATAGTTGCCCATTCCAAAATGTAGTTTCGTACCTATGGAGAAGAACGGGCAAAAAAACTCCAATACTTATATTACTTCATAAAGCTCACTTCTTTCCCATTAAACCATAAGTACTAATAATATAAATGCTAAAGTAACTCTGTCTGTCTGTCTGTTACGCTTTCACGACTAAACTACTGAACCGATTTTCATGAAATTTCGTACGTAGCAGGATTCAACCCTGAAGAAGGACAGGCAATTTTTTAATCCGCGTCTTTATCTGCATCCGCAATAACCGAAATAATATGCGCGGACGAAATCGCGGCCATACACTAATTAATTCTAAATTAATTAGTAAGTACCTAACTATTATTCAATGTTTTGTTAATATGTGTATGAGTAGTATAGGAGGAAGACTCACCTATTTACGAATGAGTATATTTCGTAATCCCATCATAAAGTTCAGTAGGGTATGTTACGAAGAGTTCGATCGTTTATCAGTGAGAATCGATTTTGGATTCATTTGTATCTGTCTTCCTTACGTGACACTTTCTTACAAAGCTCTTTATATTTCTATGTGTCTTTTTTTCTTTATCATCGCTTAATGGAACAGAATAGATTTTAACGTTTTTTTTCCTATATAAATATTAGTAGGTATTCGAATTATTATCTTCTTGCATTAGCCAATATATCGAGAAACAGATAATATACTTAACACAACTAGCACTCTCCCCGACACTTTGTTCGTGTGATGTTTGTTACAGATCCCTAATTGTTTGATCGTAAAATATAGCTTAACACTCAGTGATAACGTAGCTTCCAATTTGTGACAGAATTTTCAAAATCAGTTCGGTAGATCCAGAGATTACCCCCTACAACCTCACTAACTTTACCTCTTTATAATATGTATTGTTTTACTGTAAATATGTTACCAATGAACTTTGTTACAGTACTCCTTATTTGACGGGTCATACTCAGAAAAAGTGTACATTTTAAATTTGTAACTAAACTGATAGGTAACGATACTGAGAATCTCCGTCACGAAACTGATGTCATAAGGTATAGTACACATGGATTGGGCGAATAAAACACGTGATTATATTTGGCTAATCAGTCATATAAGTTTGTTTGTTTGTTACCTTTTCACGCCTAAACTACTGAACCGGTCATCCTAAAATTTCGCATATACTTTGTCAGGTGTACAAAAACAGACATAGGGTACTTTTACTGAGGAAAACAACAATAACGTTCTTATGAGAATAGGTGGCGCCACATGTCTTTCGAATCTTGATTTACTTATATTATTATAAAAGCTTGAGGAGTTATGAGATAACAAACACAAAAAAAAACTTCTTTTTTTTAAGTAGGTTACAAGTGTATGAATTTGTATGTGCGCGAACTACCCTCACTTCAAAATCTTTATCCAAATTACGTGACGGTAATAATAATTACAATTTAAGTACTTTTCGTCTTTGTGAACTAAGCTTAACAATTTCTCAGTTTCGTAACGTAACGCAAAATAACGAAAATGAGAATAAAATCTGAGAAACTTTAACCTCTACAAATATTTTAAAGTAAACCACGTGTATACTATGTCATCACTGAGCGTATTCGTTAAGATAATACATAAAAATAGAAAATAACATAGTAAGTAAACAAAAAATATAATAAACTTAGCACAATAATAGTCGTTTATCACCCTGAGGATTTTTTTGTAAATACCTATTCACTTGATAGATCTCGACTTCACGACTACCGAGAAAACGTAAAGGCTGCCGCGACAGTGACTTTCACGTAAGTTATAGTGTCGCCAGAATAGGAAAAAGTATTTATTAAAATAAAGTATTTTTTCCAATATTTCATTGCGTGTACTAACCCTGAGTAACAAAACTTCATAATTTTGGGACAAAGTTATTTAAATAAAAATAAATTCTTCTCTAGATGATTGATGAATATACTTGGTCCTATTTAGTTACTTGATTCATCAAGAATAATATAGCCACAGTTTATGTAAAGTAAAGCTATGAATATTCGTAACAATTCATATCTGAAAATGTGTAATCGTCATTGGGACACGAAAAAAATGTATGGAGAAATTTTTAACAATGTTTTGACATTCAAAAAAAATACTCTTTTAATGAAAATTAAAGTTAAAATATCATATAAATCTATTCTTTATTACACTAACATAAAAATTTGAGGGTAAAAAAGGAAACATTGTCATAATTTGGATATTTACTTTAATATGAAGTAGTGGGACAAGAAAAGATACCAAATGTACACTTTTTCTGAGTATGACCCGATACAACAGTAGCTCACATAATAAGCTGACTACAGCCCTCAGGGGTACAAGACCTGCTGTCTAATGACTTACACTGTGTATTTACGATTTTTGCTCTCTCCTCACTTAATTTTATATTTTTCCTTTTATTTTGTAGCACATGATACGACACGTAATTCGCCGATCCAACTGGGTTTCCTTATAAATGGTATTCGGTTAACCAATTGATCAAATATCGCGAAAGTATAATTTGAACCGGAGGGTTCTGCTAACAGTGATCAATTACAAATTGTACATCTTAACGGAATTAGGTTTAGTCGATTTTAATCTCGGGCTACGTTTAGAATTTAGATAGGACATGTTTTTGCGGGAAATAAACGAAAACATAGAGTGGCTTATCTTTTTGTCGCGTAAGTTGTTTTTCAGCGGAAAGCCAGTCAGTTTTCAAGCCTATTGCCATCAACCGGGCACAAATCCAGACTCCGAGGTTGTTACTGAGAAATTCTTGATGAAGAAACCATATAAATAGATACCTTAACAGATCATATCATATTTCATCGTCATATTTTGACGATGAAGCATAAAAGTCGTTTTGTAGCATTATTTTCACGTCGTTCTAAAGAAACCAATTGCCGTTGCTACAGCTGTACAAATATTATTTGATCAGCGCAAAACGCCAGAATCGTGACAGTCATATTTTTGAAATTTAAAAACCTAGACCAAAGAACGTCGATATTGCAACTTCAGTTTTGATTGTACTTACCATTTATATTTTAGACTATACCGAGTTCAGTGGACTATCTTGATGGTTACGAAATAACCTGGTAACCCCGATCACGACTGTGACTATAAACTGTTCCAACTCAGTTCAAGAATAGTTAATATTAACTAAGTAGGTAGTTTAGGATTAGTGAAAATGATTATAATGAACTCGGTGATTGACAATTTGACGCGATCTTATCATAGGTACAGTCATCATGCTGAATGTAATAAGATGACTTAGTGATTTTCATTATACGATATAATGAACAAACGTTAATCTAAGTGTTGCGTGCAGGAAACGTGTCGCAGACATAGGTATTGAACTAAACCCAAGAGGTTTGCTAGATGCGGAAAATACCTAATTGGCTAAAGAGCGAATATTGACTGAATTTATGACACATACAGTATATGTATATGTTGATATGTTTACACGATAGTAAAGGTAATGAAGCTATAATTATATATTAACGTGTCTGGACCTAATTTTTGTAATAGAAAGTGTTGTCTGATAAAGATGAAAAAATTATGATAATGCGTTTGTAATTATCATAATAATTTTAATGGAACGGTTGTAAAGAAACACAGAATAAGTACTTATTACAGTATAAAATATTAATAAAGCGTATTTCATAGTAAGAATGTGTTTGTTCCAAATAACCATTTACTTAATAAATTAGAAGGCCGGTTTAAAATCGCGCTACTTAAATCTAGATCTACGAAGCCGGTTTTAACGATTATTTTCCTAAACTACTAGCCCATATTATCATGTAATTATATTGTATCACGCTAAGGCTTCGTTCACACGGCATTGTCCTGCACGTTTTTTTGCAGTATACGTCTTAACGTATAAATAGTGACCATACAACGTACATAGATCCATTCACACGACGATTGTACTGCACAAAAACGTGTACCGTTGATACGTTTAAACGCATACTCAACGGACTTGTCAAGCAAATCGAATGAACTTTGACGTATTCGGTTCGCAGTGGCATATGGTATAGCTTTGTCTCGTTCACACGACACGATGTCATACGTTTTTTATCGAATAGCAATTTTCGAATAATTTTTGAAATGTTCGTGTGATCGATTTTTCAAGTGATCGTACGCGCAGATTCTTGATTAATAGGATGTACCCAAAACCTTCTGTTTTGTCGGCGGCGAGACCGGTGGCGCGGGTGGCGCCTTCGATACCAATATAAAAGTACAACCAAGCATGGATCCATCAGTGACGTCTACTCACTGTGACAACTGTGCGGAAACGGCGGCTATTCGTTTTTACACGAATGAAAATTTACCATGTGAACACCCGGTTGACTATACGTTAAAACAACGATTACAAAAAAACGTGCAGGACAATGCCGTGTGAACGAAGCCTAACGGGGCTGCGGCAAGTCTGTACGGGGCCAAATCTTAGGACAATGATACTGGTACCTTTATTATTGTGGGAGAACTGTTTTATAATTTTCACCTTTAACCTACGTATTTGGCTAGTCTCGTTTGAGATTGGCTGTCCCGTGGCCGAAATTCGACAGAACAGAATATTGTTATTATTATGGAGCAGCAGGTAGACTGCCAAAGACTACACTAATGGCCAGGAAGGATTTTGTAACGTAACAAAGACGTTTTTCAGCGAGAGTCCTCAAAACTTGCTCAATTTCCGTTCTAGTTTACATTGAGGTATTGCTGCCGCATCAGTTTGTTGTAATAAAATTGTTCTTAGAATGGTGCTATTTGTGTCCTACAGCAATAATTACTTGATATTTTTAATGGTAATTGGTCGTAATGACAGAGAAATCGTGAATAATTTGTAATAATTACAACTAGGTAGGTATATTAATGTCGTTAATGGTTGTCTTCAAGACATAGGTAAACTGTTTCTGATGATTAATTGTCACGTCAATCAATCATCATTTCTTTGTAGTTTAGTATTCATCTTTTTTTACCGTTATTAGTCTTGTTTTGTTTCTTTCATATTTCATAAATTTTCAAATTTTTATTTTGTAACTATCTTTTCCACTAATGATTTTGATGTAAGAAACATTAATCTTTTATAACTAAGTATATATACCTAGATCAATATTTCTTACATCGCATATGAAGTCATCGCTATAGTAAAGCTTATTTTAATATAAACCTGTTCCTTTTTGTGTTCGTAAAACAAGCAATTCCTTTACACCAATCTGGAACATGTTCGTACAAAACTCAAGAAAAATGAGAAGTCGGAAGGGAAGTAATACATACCTACTATATGTACCTATGCGTATGTGGCCCTAGTTGCTCCCCTTTTAATCCTTCCGCAATCGCTTTTCATATTAACTTCTTGCCACTATCCCGGATCTAAATTCAAATCATCATTATTAATGTATTACAGTTTGTCTATTTGTGTTTGTTCTTGAGTTCGATTACCAGGTCGGACAAAGTGTTATTATAGGTTTTTCCATCAGGAATTTCTCAGTAGCAGCCTCGGAGTCTGGGTTTGTGCCCGGATGATGGCAATAGGCTCGCCCCCTTTTACATGGAACCTTAAGGCGCTTCCCTGACCAAATAACCTTGAGCATTCGTTTCTTATAAGCCGCACGGCCCTTTTTCATAGAATTAACTTAATTTTATGGAATTATTTTAATAAAAAAAACAAAACGAGCTTTTGAAATAAAATAAACCGTGTATTATTCTGATTTTTTAATTATCTAATGATCAGTGCAGTTCTCAAATTAATGGCACATTACGTTAAGCAAAAGAAGCATAAAATCAATAATTTTAGTCATTTTTATGCAAGGAGGTTTTAAATTTATTATAACACATTTTAAAAAAATATAAAGCGTGTAATTAGATCGTGCAATGTAAGTAATGAAGATATCCAACATTAATAATGTGCTTTTAGATGTGGTTTTTTTTTTCCTTAATTAATGAGATAAAAGCCTCTGAATAACGCACTATCGCGAGGTTTTGCTCGGGGTACCGCCTTAACATAACTGGCGAAATTTCGGTGTACAAATAAATACTTACACCTCTGCGGCCTCTGCCTAACCCTTCGGGAATTACAGGCATGATATTATGTTAATTTGGCTTCACGTGGAAGCTAGCATATCAATGACAGAGAGCACCGGCGTTTCTACCTGTCTGTTTTACAAAGCTACATCAACGTTCTGTCAATATAAGTACTGAATTATTTAGTCGAAATATTGTGGACATTTCATGTGCGTGTCAAATACAGGTCATCTGATAGAAAATTAATTTCCTTTCCAGTGTGCTATGTTTGCTCTTTTGTAAGCAATTTACCATACTCGTAGAGTCATTATTTTATTTTATCGATTATTAGCGGATTTGAGGGTTCTTGCCACGTGGCAGGTGTTTAAGATTTAAGAAAAAAGAAAAGGAACGTGTTACACCTTCTTTATTTCTCCTAACGCGTAACGCCCTAATGTAACACGCTTTCATATAATAAGCTTGGTAATAAAAGCTTGTTTATTAAAACTTTTCTTTTCCTTTAATTTTATTTTTACTTTTTAGTGTTCATGATACGAGATTTACTACGGCTTAGTTAAGACGAATCAAACGATCCGAAACTCGATGGGGTTATGTCGTTTTATTACGAAGTTCCTATGGCAACCTTTCAGCTCCAACATCAAACCCTGGTAACCATCACCTACGTCCAAAGTTTTATTTGAGAAGTCTGTTGCGACTTGGCTATTTTACCGGACTCTGCTTTCAATATCGGTTTACCTACCTGAGAAATTCCGCTCAGCAGTCGCGCTTTGCGATCACTACACCAACGAGGTAGTTGTGAAGATAACTTAGAGGCGTTACATGGTGATTTTCCTATGACTTTTTTATTTCGTTCCATCATTACATTTAACCAATCATTTATTTAAATGCACTTCACACATTGTGCGGCAAAAACAAATGCCTATACGAATGTTTTCGGATTTTAGGATAATTATAAATCACAGCTCTCATTATTTCTTTCTCTATCTTTATTAAGGTAAGCATACACTAACTCAAGGACAGTATGATCCACAAGAAAAGGAAATAAAAACGAAGTTTACGAAAAAAAATGTAAAGAGTAAAGAAACGGGTTGAATTGCACCCGTGCAATTAATCATAGCGTTTGAGACTATTTATTTTACACTTTAAATACTAAAGAGCTTGCTGCAAACAAGGTCCCCTGAGTCATGTTAACTTGGCTCTCAACATAGTCATGAAATTGTAAAATATAGTTCAAAACAAAATGCATTGAAACCTATTAATATGCAGATGGACCTCCTTGGATGACGCTTTGACACTTTATTACACTGCGAAATCGAATATTGTTAAGATGTCCGTATTTCATATCTTATTCAAATTATTTTGGTCACCGGCTAAACATTGCCATCCAACAGTGTGGCAATTACGTTTCTAAATATATATAACATGTGTCTATGAGGGTTTCATAGAATCGTTTTTTTTTTTTTATACTTATTCTTCCAGCCTACTATTCAAAACTTCAAAAGCATCAACCCATTTTCGCCGGTGTGATTTCTTAGCAAAAATAAAATATGCGCCTTCACTGTATCTATATTTTTAATCAATCAATACAGGCTTTCAGAGTGTACCTCCTTCTACCGCTTAATACTAAAGCTTTAAATTCCCAATCTGCGCGACTACATTAGGTTTTCATTCTTCACTTTTAAACAGGAATGTTTTTTTTACTCATTGTGATATTTTTTCAATAAAACACCCTCTTGAAGATAATTACAATAGAATTGTGGCAAACGATGAACAGCTTAACATTGAAACTAAGTTTATCAACGTTTGTTTGATTGCTTGTAGTTAGTAATATTCCATTTCTTGGAATACGCTACTAGATATATGATCAATGTATTTTCTCTCAATTTGGTAAATAAACACAGTATGAAAATCACGAGTAGGTACTTTTCGCATCAATTTGCGCGAACATAATTTTTATCCTTGTAAGAAAAATATACTCTACGAATATCCTCAAAAACTGCTTCCATCTTTATTACTACTACTGTAAAGAATTTAATTAGGAAGTAAATACGCGCATTAAATAGGTATATTTTTTTAATAATGTTATTTTTTTGTACGTAGCGATGTAATGCTTAAAGAAAAAAAAACGGTCGTCGGTTTGGTGGTCTATTATACCAAACTGAAAAAACCAATATGCATATTGTTCTTGTTTGTTGTAAATAAGTCATGCATTCCAAACTCAAAGAATGGGTCAAGTGACTGAAACGTATTTCAATCTTCTAGGCGCTGAATAAATAAATTCAATACAATCTAAATAAATCCGCAACTTGCCCGAATACAGGGTGTCCCAGCTAAGGACGTCCAAACGAAAATTTTGGACTCCTCCCTTCCTGGGCTATCCAAACCACCCCCATGTATGTTCTACGATTTTTTGCGGTTTAGGAGCTAAACGACATTTTAATATTTTTTTGGGATATTCTTCTTTACATCAGATTTTGTAGATTTTCTCTTTTTGTGTCGCATTTTTTGGAAATATTTTAATTGATAATTAATCCTGAAAGTATGGTCTTCGATCGATAAAAACAACTGTCTGTCTTATTGTCACCCGAAATTACTTAAACTTAGTTCAAAGGCAAAAATGTTGTTTTGTAAATTTCGTTGCAGATTTTCGGCTCTCAAAGAAAAATCACAATAAGGGCCCAAATCACGTTAAAGTTATTTCAAAATCTTCCACGGACCCTCAGCTCTTTAAAACAGTACAAATAACTAGTATTTTACGGGTCATTATTCGGAGCAATTGAAGCTCGAACATGGTAAGGCGAAAAATACAATATTTTAGTACATAAGTGAAACCTAATGAAAATGAATTAAAATGAACTTTTATCAAGTTTTCAATGCAATATGAGCTCTATGTCATGTTTATTATTTGCACAATGGTGATTTGGAGTGGTTAGTAAAGTTAGGTTAGGGTTAGGTTAGGTTAGGTAGTTAGGTTAGGTTAGGTAAACCTAACCTAAGTTTAGTAATTTTTTAAAATTAGTGATGTTATTTAATAAAGTCAATGACATAGAGCTCAAATTATATTGAAAACTTAATAAAAGTTTGTTTAACCTAACCTAACCTAACCTAACTACCTAACCTAACCTAACCTAACTTTACTAACCACTCCAAATCACCATTGTGCAAATAATAAACATGACATAGAGCTCATATTGCATTGAAAACTTGATAAAAGTTCATTTTAATTAGGTTTCACTTTTTCGTTTTTAAATGAAAGCCGATGATAATGAATAAAAACGAACTTTTATTAAGTTTTCAATATAATTTGAGCGCTATGTCATTGACTTTATTAAATAACATCACTGATTCAAAAAAAATACTAAACTTAGGTTAGGTTTACCTAACCTAACCTAACTACCTAACCTAACCTAACCCTAACCTAACTTTACTAACCACTCCAAATCACTATTGTGCAAATAATAAACATGACATAGAGCTCATATTGCATTGAAAACTTGATAAAAGTTCATTTTAATTCATTTTCATTAGGTTTCACTTATGTTCTAAAATATTGTATTTTTCGCCTTACCATGTTCGAGCTTCAAATTGATCCGAATAATGACCCGTAAAATACTAGTTATTTGTACTGTTTTAAAGAGCTGAGGGTCCGTGGAAGATTTTGAAATAACTTTAAGGTGATTTGGGCCCTTATTGTGATTTTTCTTTAAGAGCCGAAAATCTGCAACGAAATTTACAAAACAACATTTTTGCCTTTGAACTAAGTTTAAGTAATTTCGGGTGACAATAAGACAGACAGTTGTTTTTATCGATCGAAGACCATACTTTCAGGATTAATTATCAATTAAAATATTTCCAAAAAATGCGACACAAAAAGAGAAAATCTACAAAATCTGATGTAAAGAAGAATATCCCAAAAAAATATTAAAATGTCGTTTAGCTCCTAAACCGCAAAAAATCGTAGAACATACATGGGGGTGGTTTGGATAGCCCAGGAAGGGAGGAGTCCAAAATTTTCGTTTGGACGTCCTTAGCTGGGACACCCTGTATAGTCGTGGCCTACCTTTATAAAGATTCCATTGGTTCTTGTTTTCGTTTAAGGTAGGAAAATATTAAGTCGGCCGTATAAATAACTTTTCCCTATGAATGTATTTTAAGATAATAAAATGCGAGATAATAAAACAATATGGCCGGGAAATAGAGGTGGCTAATTAAAATGTTCAACACGAGGGAATTTGTACAGTTCCAGATACCGAGGGGTCGACTCTATGAACTCTGAAATCTTTATTAACTGAAATAGCTCTGGCTTTGCGCTTTAATGATTTTGTCGCTGAAATGAAAGACGAGGATTGTGGAGAAAAGTTGAAAATGTTATCTTTATACTACATTATTTTCATCCCAGCAAAATCATTTTCGTTGGTTCTACAATGTAGCAATAATCGTGGCCCTTACTGGATTTTCCATCAAAGACTTCTTTTCCGGAAAAGGGTTAACGGGTGAAGAAAAAATGTTTGTTTGTTCAAACGAAGGAATTTTATATACATACTTTATTTAATACAATAGGATCTCGGTGAAGATTCATATAGTCGATATTTGACGACTTGCCTTATGCGGTGAATTCATTTAAACTGAGTTATGTTTCCATTGCATGACGCACGATAACTTATTTTGTAACCGTTCCAAGTCATGGAACAACAACTATTATAAAATCGATTAAGTAGGCATTTTGTTACCTGTTGATTACGCCAAACGCCCGCAATCGTTAATCTTATATTCTTATATACCCTTATTTAAATATAAGCGAGTTAAATTTTGAATCCCCCGAACTATTGGAATATTAGAAGTGATGAGACGTGAGCTTCCATTATTCACGACGGCTAGCGGCTGTTTATTGTCTCAAACTAAGTATACGTGTGATCCACGTTATTCCATGCCATTTTCTACTAACTGCATCGACGTTACATATGTAAGTGGGCACTTCTGTGTGTGTATTGTTCGTCGTCTGCAAAACAATAGTCTCTCGGTTATTTGCACGCCAGTGTTCGACCTGATACAATGGGTGTTTGTATCTTATCTCTACGTTCCCACTATCCCATTCGCACAAAATTTTCTCATTACACTTTATTTCTTTTTGTAACGGAATAAGGTCAATGTGCGTAAGAAAATGACTTAATTTAACTTACAATAAGTTCATCAGAACCAATTAGAATTGTTTACTGCAATCATCGTCTTTAGAGGTTTACCTTTTATTTCGTTTAGGCATAATATTTATTCAATTATGTACTTAATGCATAATATTCAAACAAGTTTATTTGTGGTGAGGAAATAAATCCAGCCAACATTAAAATAGACCCTAATTAACTACCTACATGATGTCATTCTTAGGCTTATGCTCTGCAAAATACACACATCAAAAGTGTCTAGGGATCAATATATTATTATTACCAAATACATCTTGATCCCTAGACACTTTTGATGTGTATATTTTTCATGTATTTTTTATTACAGAAGAGAACAATGGCGCTTACTGTACCTACGGTTTCCAACATTTATTTTAAAAAGCATTGGTGAAGTTATCTACAAAATTTGTTAAGTGGAATAACTTCCAGTTTATTTCAGCTAGAAAGTTGTGGAATGTCGCTTTTGGGAATTGTTTAAGAGCCGAACTTGAACACAATTAAGAAACACTTAGAAAAGAACTACGGCTGTTGAAAGTTAAGAGAAGTATGAGTGGTAAGAAATACAGTCGTAAAGGAACATCGTATCCTGCAGAGGATTTTAGTGTCAAAATGTTCCTGAAAATTCTAGTCTCGTCCTGCCTGTACTCCCAGAAATATGACATTCACGGGATGCTTTGTCTCTAGATTCGGAGAAAAAAAACACAAAAAACCAAAGTTATATACTTAATCCTTAGATACATAAAAGCTAATGACGTCTGTAAGATGACGAATGGGACTACGAATGCGGGCAGTCTGTTGGGAATGGGAAAAAATATGAAAGATTATTGTGATTATCTTAACAGTTTCGGTCCAAATCCTTAATCAAAGTTTGAAACATGGGGCGTTGTGTACATTCCGTTCCGCGTCACGTGTGAAGCGTCCGTTAACGAAACTGCCTCGCACTCAGATACGGAGAGCGCATTAGGTATTCCTTGCGGTGCGCGTGGTACGGTGACAGGCTTCTTTAGGGTCGTGGTATTTGTCCTACGAACAGGCACGTGTGAGCTTGGCCAGCGAGCGTATGCTGACAAAAGATACTGGTTTTTGTGGTACCGGCTTCGATTTGGTATCTTAATGACGTAACAAAGTGAAGACGACGATGTGTTATCAGATCTATCGATCGTATAACAACTTTTTTCTGTTGTCGTTTCATCAATAACGGCTACCATTAGTAGATTAAATGAAAACATTCAGTTAATTTGCATTCATATCGCTGAATATATGTAACAGAATGGAAAACGTGGTATTATTTACTTACGAAAGCAAAAAAAAAAGTGGATAAAATATTTATTTTTTAACAGGGTTATTTTTAAAACACCAGAAACCTGAAAAGGAATTATTATACTCATCATTATGAACAACATTTTTGTAGGGAACAGCTGATTTTTTTTCATGATTTCAGGGTTGGTCCCATAGAAATAGTTGTTCATAATGATGAGTACAATGACCCCTTTTCAGGTTTCTGGTGTTTTAAAAATAACCCTGTACAGATCGATTACCAGAATGAATGTGTAGATATACCTACATGCAGGTATATTTCGATAACGAGAATAAAGGCGAAGGTCACTACGAGAACAAAATGAGACAATGCTCTGCCTGAAAATGTGTTTGATCGTCTTTACAAAAGTCGTATGTAAGGATCGAAGCTGGTGGTGTTCTGTGGTTTCTACCCACCCCCATGAGAAAAACGCGCGCGTTTATGTATGTATGTACAAGAAAAGTAGCATCTATAATATTAAATAGACTGATCCGAAAAAGTACTTCAGTCTACAAGACTAATGAGAGCTAAGGTTCTCACGTCCAATTTGTTTCCGATTGTGTTTTTTTATCAACTTGCACTGTTCCACTGCTGGGCAATATTATACCTTCTATCTGACTTCTATTCCTTATTAGTAAACCAGTCAGCAGTTGACTGTAATTATGTAGGTACTATTGCTATGATATTTGAGCAGAATCTGGCTAGACGTGTGTCGGATGCGATGATAATAGTCCTCATTACTTCATATCAACTAAAACGTTGTAGTGTGAAGCACATGAAAGGTAGGTAGCTACATGAAAACCGGCATTCAGAGGTTTTTCATTAGTATCATACGCTCACTAACTAACCCATGTTTCGGCGTTTACAAGGCTTTTGACAGTATTATAAAATATCGCTTTGCTTTGCTGTAATTATTTTGGGAAATAATGTTTGGTCTGTAAGCAGTAAAGGGCCGGATGGTTAAACATAAGTTAGTAATTAGGGTTTGAAAGCGAGGAGCCTGTTCCGGGTCTTTAATCTCTTTGGTCTGAGGCTATATACTTAACCGTTTTCTGACAGTCATCGAAATCTGGGACCGAGAAGGAGTGTTTCTTTCAGCGTAGAGGGCCTGATAGCCTGGTACACAAAGGTAAAGACATTTTTCACAAATCACAGTTTCCACTAAACGTCCGTATTGCAGACCATCACGCCGGTAATCCCCGAAGAGTTAGGCAGAATTGTACCTATTAGTACACCCATTATTTCGCCAGTTATGTTTTTAAGGCAGTCGACTCGCCCCCTATTACATGGGGATGTATATAGGGGGCGAGTCGACTGCCAACGTCATATTATAATTATATATAATATATTGTTATATTCGTATCCAACTGAAAGCTTATTAAATCTTTTAATCCAGAGAATATCTGCAAATGATTGGCCATTCGACTATTTCTTTTGAGTTCACCCTACCCTGGATATTTGTTTCCTTTTTTAGACGTTTTAGGGGCGTCTCATCTCATCTTGACATATTTTATCTTAAACTAAACTATTACAAATGAAAGTCTTAAGATCTATAGTTCATAAAATATGAACATAAACTGTAATTAATTAATTATATGAAGTGGTATGAAACCGCCAACGAGGAAATTTGTCAACGAGGGAACTAAAATATTACATAAGGCTATGCCGCGCGTTAAAATGTACAGCTCCAGTCATTAAAACCACCCCCTACACCGGGTTCACGAAACCAAAATACTATTAGCGATATTCGAGTGAATAACTGAGAGTTAATTAAATTAGGACGGTTTCGAGAGCGAAATGTTACACGTCATTAGCACGTTCCTGTGTAAATTGTATTTAATTTCGAGTTGTAATCGAGGCTACATAAAACCCATGGTAAGGAACAACAAGGGGGGCTAACCTCCCTTGCCATGAGCCTAAGCGTCGCGGTGCCGACCAATAAAATTGAATTGCTCCGCATTTATTTATTTGCCCGAGGTTTTTGATTAAGACTTAAATAAACTAAGCTAATTGGAATATTAACTGATATGCAAAGTTAATTTATCAAAATAGTACAGACTTCAACTTAATTTTAAATTCCGTTTGTTCAAAGCGCAAGCCTATTCCGAGAACAAATATACAGTACAGTGTGACACGTTGTCAATAAAACCATTTATAACCTAGTTCATACTATTTCAAAATATTAAATACGTCAATTCTCTTAACCGATGTTAATATTTTAGTTCCATTTTTGATAACTTTATTTAAATAAATGTCGTCTAAAAGACTAGTTCCGCATAATTTTGTTAGCAAAGATAAAACAGTTTTAAGACCACGCGGCCCACGCAATGTGTTCTAAAGTTTAGTAGGTTCGATATAGATAACTACAAACGTTTTATAAAGCGTATCTACCTGAGTGGTGAACAGACGGTCATTGCATCTGGCTTCGTGATTTTGGTGTACGCAGGGCGGCGCCCGCGCCGTTTACCTGCTCAGCCAGTTCAACTGTCCCTTTCCTTCTCTCTGTCAAGCATAGTGAGGTCTCTTTCGCACGTGAATGTAGCCATGCAACATCGCTTCTACGTATAAACAGTGCTGCCAACGGTATAAGTCGAATTGAGATGTAGGTTGTAACTTTCTTTCCTTTGGTTTACAGTGACAACATTTACCACATCGGTCGTATTAGGGTTAGGTTAGTTAGATGAGTTAAATTAAACTTGCTGATTAAAACTAATTACGATTATACGTAATTTAAAATGGCTAACATTTTATTTAAACATAAATTCAATCAAAGCCATTAACTTGCTTTTTAAACATAATCTGCCTGTTAAAAAATATATTTTTGGACTAAATAAAATATTGATGTAAAGTTCTAAGTATTGGCAGCACTGCGTGCCACTCAAGCTGTAGGGAACAGTGCGGCGGTTATGGCGGCGTGGCCGGCGCAGCCGCAGCCGCTCTGAAACGTGATCGTTTTACTTACCTGGCGGCCGGCGCGCAGTCCATGCACAATGCTTCATCTATAACTGATGAGCATAATTCGCCAAACAGCGTCATTTTAAACGTGCCATATGCCATTCTAGCCTGTCAAGGTTTTTACAATCTGGTTTAGTTGACATTTTAGATTGTGTTTGTGCTACAGCCATAACAGTAGATAGGTACCGACTCTATTATGAATCCTTCTGAGTGGAATCTATACTGAGTAGTAAAGTAAAGTAGTACAATATGTACTCGGTGTATGCAGCAGATTAGTAGCACGTTAATAAATGCGATCTGAAAGTATACAGTGCGACCACTCAACATTCTGAGTTGAATGTGAACGAAGGTATTTGGCAATGAACGAGTCGAGCCGTAACGGTATCGGTGGTATGACGCCTGAATGTTAAAATACATCTCTGCACACAATCAGCAGCATAAATATCTGGTCAATAGAGTTCAATTTATTATAAAAAGGTTATTTATTTTTAACTTTTTAGTACTTATCTACTTACTTCCTATCATCCAAATTCATGAAGAAACGGTACCTAACACTGAGAAACCGCAGCCAGAAGCTATAAGTAAATAAATAAAGGAAACTTGTCACCTCGCCTTGAGGAAATAAATAATATAACTCAGCTTTTTAATACTGAAATTCATAAATCTGAAACTAACGTCCCTCTTGAATAAGATGAAACGAGTAATAAACCAGGAGACAGACAGAGTTAGCTAAGCTTGAAATATAAATATTCATCAGTCATCTTATCTTTAGTGCGTTTCATTTGTTTGGTCTGAATATTGTTGATGAGTCCACCCACAGTGTTTTCTGACCTAGACAACGTTTTTTATTAATCAATCAGCCGTTCTGAGACTAGTTTACATGAATAATTACTTAGATATTACTTGTTTGGCGTAGGAAATAATACCTTCATAATGTTGTTTGTTTGTAAGTTATTTATTTACAATGGTTACTTATTGAGCACGGGCAGAGTGGAGTGGGGTGTAGCGGATTCTGTCCCGGATGTGTCGTCGCCGCGTGAGGAGAACGCACCACATGTTAGCTTTTTGTCAAGCGTCGCCCTTCGTTCCAAGCACATGTCGAAGTCAGCGCTAAACAAAAAAAAACGCTCTCAAATATCGCACCCATACTAACGTGGAAGTGTAGAACAGTTCTTGTCTAATGACACTTTGAACTTGTTATCAAAATTATCACTTCTGAAATGGGCCAATGGCCCAACATGTGGAGGGCATAAGTATTATTATAGCATTATGTAGCTTCCAGTCTCTCTGTGTGTAGTTATACACGTCATCGTTCCTTCTGATACCCTGCTTCTTCAAAACATCCAAATGATAGTGTTTCTGTTAAACTAAGTTAACGTTTAAAAACAATGGGGTCGATTCTATTATGCACGCGCTAAATTTAATTTACACTATTTTTATCTTTTTCTCTCAAATAAAATAAGAAAGGGGCGGACATAAAATAATAAGACCTGTTAATTTAGACTAGTTTGAGAACACGGGAATCCACCACTGTCAATTTTCTTAGATCAATTATTTTTCTGATGAAACATCACAGTTATTAAATCGACCAAACTTAAACGGTTCGACGTTTTGACGCTGAATAAGGGGATTGACATACATATTTCGATTTGTCTCTAAAAATAGAGTAGTGAACTATTCTATTTCCGTTTTTCCGTTTATACAAAATTGTAGTTATTTTAAGCTTATTAGGCTAGAAGTTGTTATTAAGAGGAAAATCGGGCGGAGAGATTTTTGAAAATTACTTATTAGAAGAAACTATCGCTATGAGCGCTCGGCGTGCGACAAGGACAACTTTGCTGCAGATCCGACTGAATATAATATAACCTTAGTAAAAAAAATATAATTTGGGGTCTTGCCTCTCACCTATCTCCTTTTCTATTATTGAACTAATTTAACAGATACTTCATAAACTGAATAAGAAGGATAATTACTGTGTCTACATATTTTTCTATTTTCATGATTATTTTTTTGTACACTACTACTGCATTTTGAGCATTATCTGTGGGTTCTCTTTTTAATTATACTTACATCACTTCTTCAGCAATATGTGATGTATAATTAAAAAGGAAAACATGAGGACATATAAATGATATTTTCTTTACTGTTCCTATGGAGAAAAGACCGCATTTCCTCCTAAAAGATATAAAATTGTTGTGCTAACATGCGGCTTCCAATTTATTTATAATCTTACTGATGCTTTGCCGATAATGACAGGAGCAGCAATTGGAGTGGCAAACCAATCTAGCTAATGACGAAACTTCCTCCTAGGAAGTGCGCTCAGCGCCATCCTAATTTTAGCAACGCAAATAAAAATTGGATACAAACTTTCGACAGTTTTAAAGTTTAATTTTGTTGAGGTATCTATAGACATTAAGCTGCCAACGGGCTAACACAACTTCCTAATACTATATGTATGACTTTGCTCATTGAGATTTGTTGTTCGCACGCGATATATTTTATTGATGGCCTTTCTTTGGTAAACTGAGAGTGAACTTTTATAAATAAAGATCAAGCTTTTGCCGAAAATCGGTAAATGTGACCCTCATGATACAAATCGAACTTTGTATCTGCTCTTTTGGATTATTTATAGACACTTCATAAAATAATTCTAATTAAGTTTTGGGGGTATATATGGAGTGCTGCGTAGAACGACATTTCCGCATTACTAATGCCGTCGGTGAACCGTCGCGGTTCCGTCACAGTAAACACATGGAAGCCTGTAAAATGTAAACTAGATGCATTTTCAGCGTCCGCGTTGTAAACGATCATTGTGATTTAATGTCGCGCCATGAGACTCATGCATTACTTGCTTCGCGCTCGTTCACTGAAACACGTACATGAAACTTTACTGGTGGAAAGCTTGAGTAGGAGTACCTATTTATGGTTCATATAGGAACATCCTCGAAATAGGTATGTATGTCTATGCTGTCTCGTCACACAATAACCGGTTGTTTTTAAAAAAAGACTTTCCAACGTAATTTTAACAATATTCCAACTTATTTAGCGGATTCACATACAAACAACCTTAAAACATTTTTTATTTTTAATATTTGACTCTGTGTCTGCATTTATTGGCTATTCGATTCTTTAAAATATTGTGATATTCTACGATATAGTCAATACCCAATTTTGCCAAATGTACTTATGGTTTTTTACAATTTCATCTCGAGTTTCTATAAGGCCATAATATTTGCGAGCAGGTAGGCCGGTAACGACAAAAGGACTTGGGTTATTCTTGAATACAACAAAGAAAGTAAGGTGTTCATTCTTACCTGAGGCAAATTCAAACACGTATTTGAGATGATTCTGCTCAAATATACTTTTGAATGAGTTTACGTTGTCGACGTGGATATTATTATCGTTTCAACTGTGCAAAATGAGGGTTTAAAACGGCGTGCTCGACGGTCTAGTTAATTCAACCCTGCGAAAGAGATTTATACATCGTTATGGCCGGTACAAATGTCCGCGTCAATTTATTATGTAAATAATACAAATATACACACAAACCTTACCGAAACATTTTTATAAAACAATCTACACACATCAAAAAAGTCTAGGGATCAACATCCCTAACATTTGTTAGGGATGTTGATCCCTAGACTTTTTTGATGTGTATATATCGCCCAAGTTAGCGACGACACGCGGCTTCCAGCCCTAAGTGCGCATTCACGGAGACGCGGGGCGTCGGGCGTCGCGTGCGGCGTGGCGTCTCGCGGCGCGTGGTGCGTTTTTGTGTTCACGGAGCGGCGGCGCGTCGAGCGACAATTATCATCGCACGCGTAAACACAAATGTATGGCAATATATGACGGTGTTCACAGAGACGCGGGGCGTGAAGCGTGGCGGTGGCCGCCGCGTCGCCCGCGGTGTTGCACGCGGGATACTCACAGTGTTGCCAATTTCGTGGATTTACCACTAGATCTGGTAGTTTGGGACCCCCTGCTGGTGGATAGAATTTGTATCTGGTGGCTAGTGGAATGATGAATGACGGCAGTTAGATATCCTCAGTTGGAATTAAACAAAAAAAAACAAAGAGTTTTGGTAAGCAATAGCTTTCACAGATTCTGTGGTACAAGCTCGAGTCCAAGAAGACGCAAATGCAATTTCTTTGTTTTGCATTTTCTCCCTCATTCTATCGAGGGTATAGAGCTGATGTTTAGTGCTATGAACTTAGTGAAATGTTAATTAAGAAATCGCATGAAATTGCCGCTACTGTTAATTAATTAAGCATTCGCGCAGGATTGACACTTGCAGGAAAATATTGTAACAAGTATACTCTTCCTTCCCCATTACTGTCCCACGCAAACCATGTCAGAGGCTCTTGAGGTGGTTTAGAAACTCTGACACTAGGGTGTGTGGGGTCGTAAGACCTTACTGCCCATACGATAAAAAAGAAGAAGAAATAAGAATCGGTACTAGTTAACGATGAGCCGCTAGGTCAACAAATAAAAAAAGAAAGATTAATAAATAAGAAGCTAAAAGTAAGTAAAATACCCCTAAACATGTATCGCCCCTAAAAAATCCCATTGCATATACTTATATTTACCCCCACTTTTATTTAAGATCTTGCATGCATGTATTATTTTAATTCTGTATGCATATACATGTTTGAGCAAATAAAATTTCTTATTCTTATTCTTTTGGGGGAAAATCCCTAAGTTGGCAACCCTGGATTCATCGAGAATGGGGAGCCACACTCAAAGATAATCGTAGATGGCGCTGCGACCAACCGTACCTTGTAACCTTGTTTATTTTCCGTGACAACTGACAGGAGTGCGCACAGAGTACTATAATATAAAAAGCAAGAAGTGCGATTACTATAAATTACACAGAAGACATCGCTTGTCCGAAAAAAGTCATCAAATTGTTAAAAGAGTTCAGAGATGGGTGTACCCGCGCGATGTGAGTAATTATATGTGAACTAATTTGTTGAATTTCTGAACAAGAAACCCTTACAACAACTAACAACTCGACCATTGTAATGTCTGTGCTGCATGTGGCAATCTATTTTGAGAATAAGGAGTAGTTGAAAATCAGTTTCTTCGTCCTGACATGACTGAAATGGTAATCCGAATAGAAAACATTATAATAATATCTGAATGGATAAGACCCCGTGTTTAATGTCGAGCATAAATACTTTTTACATGTAAAAAGTATTTATGCTTGAGAAAAAAACCTAAAAAGAAAGTCAAGTGTAATGTCATACCGTAACCATGGAAACTATATTAACAAAGAGTATTATAATTTATCATGTATTTAACAAAGATGTCAAATTAAGATTAATGCACTACATTGAGGCATTTCTGCACCAATTATTAAGAATAGGAACGACAAACTGTTATATTTCCATACGATTTGACAGTTGTTATGTCAAAACCTTTTTGCTTTTTGCCGCGGGCCCCGTCGCAAAAATCGCTCCATTTCAAGCAAACACGTCAAAAATCGCTTCTCCGTGAACACTCTCAAACAACGCCATATGTTTGAATTTAGAGCGGGCCGCCCTGCACAACGCTACGCCCGACGCCCCGCGTCTCCGTGAATGCGGCCTAAGGGGAATCAAAACTGTTTTTGTTTCAAATGTCGCTTGCAATTTTTTTCATATTAATAATCTTAGTGGATAGAGACAAAAGCGTTAAATATTAAAACCTTCGGAATAATAAGTGTATTTCAATATTTTAAATAAATAAGTTTTCATGAATAATTGATGTGCATTAATATAGGTGGAGCCTATTCCGTTGGCGTTTCAGCAATTTGGGTTGGAGCAATTAAAAGCTGCTTTGCATTTTTATCACACTTCTATTAACAAGACCGCGACCATAGAATATATAGATAAACAAAAGGTTTACAACCAACCTACTTCTTCAATATTCACAGTTTCTGTTCTTACGAAAATAAACAATACCTTAGGAGAATTAATTAAATAGAATTCTGTGGGTTAAGTGTGTTTGTGTCATTTATCATTCCAAGGCTGAATCGGAAATTGTAACGAACAAACCGGTCAAGCGTGCACAGCACGATTCAATTGCGAATTCCATAACAATAAAATTATTGTTGAAGTTAAAAATCGAATCATATATTTTTGTGCTTTTAAAATTACATTACTTATAATAAGTAATTGTGGAACCAGGCTACCTTTTTTACATCTCTTCTGGATTTATACCAACATACTACCTAACGTTTAATACCAAAGATAATTTAACACTGCAATGACTTAGGTAAGTTGAAAGTCAGAAAGAACAGTCTTAAAATCGTGTTCTACGGAATTCTAAAATGCGGACGATACATCATCAGAGGCTTTTGTTTTATCCCTTGTAATTTATGAAACGTACCAGTTTTACAAACTTCCTCTCTTAATAGAGGTAGGTACCTATTGTAGAGGCTCTGGCTGACTAAGTCAGAAACAACCTCATTTAAGGTGTCTATGCCTATGAGCTAAATGCTAGATTTAAAATAAGAAGGATATGACAGACCGTGTCTACGGCTGGTTAATTTAATTAACTAGAGATAAAAACATAGGTATAAGTAATAATAATAATAACCAATCAGCAACTAAATTCAATATTATGATTTTTTCTCGTAAATGACGTTCGAAAGTGCCTTTTAATGGTCTAATTGAAATAAATGATTTGACTTTGACTTTGACTTTGAACCAATCAGTCTTTCAATCACAGTAGATTGGTGATCCAACATCCAAGGTCGCTACAGTAGGTACTTACATTAGGTTTAATAAATATTAATTTTCTTATGGAATGTGCGATACGATACATCAACCTACATACATTTTCAGTTTAAGCTGACCGCTTAAGGAACGCCTGTACAATACAAGTCCCATGTAATAGAGGGCTAGCCTATTGCCATCGACCGGGCACAAATCCAGACTCCGAAGCGGCTACTGAGAAATTCCTGATGTAAAAACCCAATAACACTTTGCCCGACCTGGAAATCGAACCCAAGACCTCATGCTCGGCAGTCGCGTTTTGCGACCATTAGATCAGTGTTAGATTACTATCAACAATTAAGCGTTCATATAATACGATTAGCTGATTTTATTGTTAGTTTCACAGTTGTCTAGCTCACAATCGCACTGCCTATCTGCCCTTCACAACCCGGTAATACAATACCCCTCGGTAAGACTGGTTGTCAGACTTTCGGGCTCCTGACGTGTAACGACTCTTTTTTTTTATGGTACAAGCCCGCCACACTGTTCCCACCCACTGCAACTCCTGAAAGCCAGAATCAACAGTGGAGGCCACCAGAAAAGCGCCGAGGCAGTGAAGCTCGACGAGTTCCAGAGAAACTGTCTTGTGATTAACTGTCTTGGGTCCCGCAACGAAATTAATCCGAAAAGAATAGCGGAGGAGTAAGAAAAAATATAATTTCCACTAACGACTGTCAAAGATCTACGTATGACATCCGGAACCAATTTTAATTAAGGGAATTAGCTTTTCTTTGTATCACAAATCCCGCACGATATACGCCTACCTAGGGCTAGCCACAAAGGAAAGATATTTACGTAACTACGCATTTCTACATTATTTCCTGTGTTCTATAAATAATCATTTCCAGGAAAACGTAGCGTAAGTTACCGCGAAACACGGCTTTATAAAATTACCTACTAACAACAAATGAATTACGAAAAGGGTCGAATGAAAATCCCACTCGTACCTACGTTGTACATGAATTGAAGAATGGGTAGTCTTAATTTAATCTAATATACTTTTCCTGTGTTCAAATATGTTTTAAAGGTCTGTTGTAAAATATGTCTAATATCTACAGTGCGAAGTATTCGCGTTTGAGCACCTAGGCATTAAGCACCAATAAATATTTTAAGTGGTGTTAGAGCACCATTCATTGAAATACCTTTGGTGCTCAAGAAATAGGTGCTCAAACGGGAATACTTCACACAGTGCAATGTTTTTTCTATACAGTGCAATCGCTAGAAAATAATAAGTGCTGTTTTATTTTACTTGTATGATTAAAAATAAACCCTTGATTGGACATTTTGACCTCAAAATATGTCCTGTCTCAAAATTATGTTATGTTCTGACCTGTCGCATAACATTTTCATTGTTCATAAAGATCAATGACACATCACACAGATATGACAGATATCAAATTAACAGCAGTTCACCATAAAACCATTTATCCTTATTAAGTGTTCTACGGAATTACTATCGAATTACTATCCGTACCTTATTGCAATTCCACCAATTCGCACTATGCGTTTCTAAACGACGCGGTGTAACCTACTCTATATTTTGATAAAATTATTTAGCTCAAAAATTGGGTGGGAGAAATGTCTAATAGATATATTAAACTAATAGAATATTTCATAGTCATGTATCTACTTCTTCGGGCAGAGGTAGTTTGGAGACGCTACCGGAATACCAAACAGCAAGCATAGGGAGGTTTAATTAAAATCGCTCTAGTAGTTTGTAACAAGTTAAACTACACATTGCTTCATATTGTATAGTAGGGCAACACTGGTATTACTGGCAGCGAATAATATGCCGCGTTTTGCGTTAAGTACTTTGTTTATTCGCTACACACGTGTGTACATACTTACACATACCTGTGTCCAATTTTAATACAAACACTATCTCTGTACTGTATCTACATTGTAATTATGTATTTTAGTCGGTATTCAATTATATTTCTAGCATTGCAAGTTTGATTATTGAATTGTATGAATAATTATAATAGGATCCTTTGAATTCACAGTGAAGTTTGACAAAGCTCTGGTTAAAAAGTGTCAATGAATTACAAATTACATTTGTGCAAAGCGTATCCTCAAAGCACATATTATCCGATTCGCTACTACACCTATTAGCTCTAATGGAAATAAACAAATCGATTCATAACTTAGCCTCACTTTTTATTATACCTTAGTATAACGGTAGTAAAAAATGAAGCCTATACTTACATTGCTCATTCACTACCACACCTGGTAGTCTTCTTTCTGGTTACAGAGATATGGAAGATCAAAGTTCCAACTATTTTTCACATTTTTACGAAAACCAGTACCTAACTAAACTTTATACACTTCCACGACCCCTGGTACTTTGTAGGCAGTGGCACCTATAATCTTAACGTTTTGCGAGCGTTATATTCCACGCTAATATTATCAGTAATTTTTTACACCAAAAATAAAACCGTATTTAACAATAATTTTTGTTCTATGTTACTTAGATTCATAGGCAGTATGCATAGTTAACGGGTTCGGGTTCGTGTTCTGATAAAATTGTATGTGTAGTCAATTAGAGGCAGCCATATACTATTGCAGGTGCAGGCTGCTATTTTCCCCGCGTACGGTAATGGTAGTAGTCGTCACCTACATGGCACAACACGGCATGGCTACGTAAGCCGAGTCAAACTGTCACGACCGTTAGCTACACGGAACCGTTTGTCCTCAAGACCTAACCACTTTACACACCTTAGCAGTTACCGGTTCACTGTATCTATTACAGTGCAATTATTAAAAAATAATAAAGAAAAAATTATAGATTGTTAAATATAGGTAGGATAGGAATGGACCTACCATTTCTACCTATGCTTATCAATCTAAGATTTTTTTAAATACAATAACTGTACAGTATGCGACCAACTTTGTAGTGTCGCTTAGGTGCAGCTGTGTGATAGGTAGTTTCGTTCTAAAATAGGACTGAATAATGTTAAACTTATTTTCTAAACAAATCCTACTAAGTACTTACTTACTATCCAATAATATAATTAATGCAAAAGTTTGATAGAATGTATAGATGGGAGTTTGTTACTTCGCTTTAGCGACTGAACGGAATTAGGTAAGTATTTGGCTAGGATTTTTTTTATGCCGTTTTTGTTTGTCTCGTAGGATAATTTAGGACGTTGGATTAATTCTAAAATGTACCTACGCAGTCAAAGTTGCGGGCGGTAACTAGTTATTCATGAATTTACTAACATGAAAACTTACCTACTTAAGTTTTCATGTTTCAACTAAGTTGTAATTCTCACACCTTTCCGTTACAGTTGAGATATTTAGTTCATAGAGTGTATTGTTGAGTTCATAGTTGAAACTGTTTAGCGTGAGCAAAGTTTTAACAAGCAATCTGTATCCATTCATGTGTAACAGCATCTAACGTATTGAATGTTAAATTTAATATGTACTTATATACTTACTTATTGAAAATTTTAGAACCTAACCATTTACTCTTTGACGTTCTTGTTTTAAATCGTAGATACCTATGGACTTTTCTATAGCAAGAAAGATCCATCTACTTTATTATTCGTTTTAATTTTATTAGCCGTATAAACGTCTTTCCTTTTAATTTAGAGATGGGTGTGTTACAGCTTTAAAGCATTAATTTTATTAACGCTTTATGCTTCACAGGATAAGCCTCAAGATCCACTCATATCAAATGAACCTTAAGTTTTATTTTAAAATCTACTAAAAGCTATAGAACAATAAGGTCAAAATAAGTTGTGATTTAAGAAAGCAACATATACAGAACAGATATTATTGATAAGCACACTTTTAGATGCCAAACAGCTCGATCCATACTAATATTATAACTCTGTCTGCCTGTTACGCTTTTACGACTAAACCACTGAACCGATTTTGATGAAATTTGGTAAGTAAAGTTTGAACCTCAACAAAGTACATAGGCTACTTTTTATTCGACTCAGGCCTACTTCGACTTCGTCTGCGTCTGCGATACATAACCGATATTTACGCGGACAAAGTGGAGGGCAAAAGCTAGTGTACGTTAGGTATATTTAGCAAAAGATGAATGACAACGCTGGTTGATTCATAAAAAAAAGTAATCTCCCAGTTTTATATCTTTTCAGTAACAAATACTCCAGATGTGTTTCTGTGATGTGTTTATTTATACAGGCCCGGCCTGGCACTGCGGTCTTCAACAAAACAGGAGCAATGTTATGTATATTGTTTGTTTGCAAAGGGTTCAGGGATGTGATAAAATTATGAGATTGTTTCAGAGAGGGGGTAATTTAGGACTCGAATTTCATTTCAAAAACTAATTTGGATGATGAAATAAGGCCTTGAAGTAGGATAGTACCTACGTCTGGTATATAAATTCGGAAAACAAAAATTCATTTCCGAAAGTTTCTAGACGGGCGAAACGTAATAGCCAAAACCTGTTTCTATAATTGATTTAAGCTTTTCGATCTCCATTTAGTTTGGATAACAACAAATTTTATGAGATTCGGGACTTCGTTCAGAAGCAAATATTTCAAAGACGGATATCAGCAATCAGATTGCGAGTGATGACTGAAGTAGCAATCCGACACTAGTCGCGGTGGAGGCGTCAGGCAGGCCGCGGCCCGCATGCTCCCACGGTCTCGTCTTACGATGCGAGCGCCTTCCCACCAACCCCACCACGCCGCCACTTGATCACACAACTTGGTCGCGCCATTTACAATGCGGAACACGTGTGTCCAAGTGCCATGTATATTAAAGTAGAACAAAGACACTGTGATACACCCGCTCAATATAAATACAGAGCAGCTAACAATGTGGACGTAAATCGTCATGTATAAACACGTAGGACCCAGTATGTAATTTAATTTGTAATCGGCTTGAAATGTATGACACTTACAAGTAAATTCTAATTATAAATTCTAATATTTAACCTTTTGCATGTTTGCTTGCAGCTTTAGAAACCAGAAAAAATTCTTCTCTTCAATCAAAAAATTAAAACAAAACGAATACCAAAAAATAAAATCAATTCTCTTTTATTCTTTTCAATTTCTTAAATTTCTTTTCCTTCTTCTTTTTCTTATTTCTTTTCGACTGCCTCGTTGGTCTAGTGGTCACAAAGCGCGACTGCTGAACATGAGGTCTTGGGTTTGATTCCCAGGTCGGGCAAAGTGTTATTGAGTTTTCCCATTAGGAATTTCTCAGTAGCAGCCTCGGGTCTGGATTTGTGCCCGGTTGATGGCCATAGGCTTGCCCCCTATTACATGGGACTTAAACATAACTGGCGAAATGTGGGTGTACTAATGGGTAGGCCTCTGCCTAACCCTTCGGGGATTACAGGCGTGATGTTATGTTATGTTATTAGTTTCAGATGTATGTTGTTAATAAATTAGCAATATAAAGCTTAATAATACCAATTTGATACCTAGGAAGCGAACAGCTAACACGATAAATAAGATAATGTAAACATACTAACTGCTACTACTAACATTGAACATTTATTAACATTGTAACTCCGCGTGGTCTGAAAACCACCTCCAGGGCAAATATTCTTTTTTAAATCAACATTATCTCATTATTTGTGTAGTATAATATAATAGAAGTTCATGTACAACCATGATGAATTTTAATTAGTAAGTGTGTACTAGGCATGAGAAATAATAATAACAACTATGCGTCAATACACCTACGACAAGAACTAACAATGAGTGACAATAAAGTCTGTCACACGCGGCACCGACGAAACCAGTGATTATACGAAACAATGGGGACGAAAATAGATCACGCTTTAGCTTCGAACAAAAAAATCTATGGTCTACAATGTCCTTTTTCATTCAATTTTTATTAGGTATATCAATAAAATTCTTTTTCATAAAATGGCTGGCATTATTTTGTTAGGTTAGGCCGGGAACGGGGCGCGCCGCCAGCCACTGTCGCCGTTGACATTCAGTGATGATTCAAATGCGTCCACGTCCCGCGTCCAACAATGGCGTACCGTACTCATCTACACGCAATTTATTCTAATGTCTCTATCTAAATAAGTTTTATTAAAAATGCCCCCACGGCCCCACCTTGACATTGCGCAATTATTTTACTGAAACATTCAACCGACGCCGATGGATTCTTCAGCTTTGGGTTATCTAAACTTTTCGTAAACTTAGGTAGGTATTCTTATTCTAACATTATTTGATCTGGAAGTTATTGATAAATCACGCCTGTAATCCCCGAAGGGTTAGGCAGAGGTGTATCCATTAGTACACCCGCATTTCGTCAGTTAGGTTCAGTCCCATGTAATAGAGCGAGTCTATTGCTATCAGCAAATTTCTGATGGAAAAACCCAATAACAATTGCCTGACCTAGGAATCGAGCCTGATGCTCAGCAGTCGTGCTTTGCTACCACTAGACCAACGAGGCAATCTCAGAAGAACTGAAAGTTTAAGTATTTATAAATAGAAATAGGTAAAATGATCGATTGATCCTCCACCGCCTTGCGGCTACTGCATGCTAACCATATTAGAAATATTAGATTGAAAATGTAAACACTCCACATTTAGTTTTATTCAATGAAAAATTATGACTGAAACGCTGAGTTAAAAGCTTCTTTGTTTGTTTGAGTCAACTCAACTGTCTAAGGATTATTTATGAATTGCTTTGAAATTCTCTTTTAATAATTTTCAATCACTGCCAAAGACGAATATTGATCAAACGGAATCAGTTTCGACTTTGAACGATTCGATAACATAGTTGGTTCTACTAAATTTTCGAATACTTAAAAAATATTTTTGGAAATAATGGCCGTAGGACGAACTTACCTTATTGTTTTCAAGTCATTAGGAAGTCCATGAAATAAAATGGTACCTACTATTTCAAATGTTGATTCAGTATACTTAATGACTAGTCTTGTCACTAGTTTTCATTAAAGTCGTGGTCTACGCTATGATGAATGATGGCCTAAGGTATTCACGACAGAGATTAAGTTATTACTTTATAACGTATATCCCAAGACCCGAATTTGACACTCAATTTTAATGAACTGTTGGATAGACCAACTACATAATTATATACCTATATTTTACTTAAATTAGTTTTAAAATAAGTTACAGATTAAAAAAGAATATTCTCCTATTAAGAGTCAAATATTGTTAGTTTTCCCTAAATTATGTGTAGGTAACAAATAAAGGCCCTCTGTTCGTTGAAATAAAAAAAAACAATCTAAGACGCCAAGAAAAGCTATGTACTAACTTCATAGACTATAACAAACTATCCCTGAAAAATAAATCGATACGCGATAATGAACTAGGTAGGTAGAAAGTACAAGAATTTAGTCAAGTATTTTTTTACTTGATGGAAGAATGGAGAATGCGTAGAACGCTGAGTTCACGAACGGTGCTACATAAATCATAAGTGGAAACATAGGTGGGTACCGTGCACACGATATGTAAGTACTTACACGTACGGATTTGTTGACCCAGTTCTACTTATGATTGCATTATTTTGTATATTTTAAAATCTAATATTAAAACGTGTGTTTGTACGCCAATGCAGATGTTAAGAAATGCTACCTATTTTAAATTAACTCTGCAACGTGTTTGTTGATCTAAGGAAATGATGAAACTCCGGACGGCCAGTGGCGAGTTACGGAGTAATAAACATAAGCGTACCGATGTTACATTGCAATATTTTCAACGCCCGACGAGGTAGCCGACTGAAAATGTTGGTATGTGTGACGTAAATGTACTAATGTTGTGATTTCTCCGGAAATACGTGAATGTTTTATACAAAAAAACTGAAGGAGTAAATAGTTTTGTAATTAATATGATAAATACCTACAATAAGTTTTTCCAATAAGTCTTTTGAAAAATTTATTCAAATATTGAAAAAATGTAAGATGTCCTTATTATTAATAGATCCCTTTTTTTTATTTTTTTTAGGTGGTAAAAATCATCAAATGACTCCTTCCGCCCTGGGTGGGGCGGAAGGGACTGTCAGACTTTTACTGACTAAAAAACCACCCTGTTCCTTCTGTTGCCCTTTACGTTCCGGGGCCACGGTATCCTGTTATGACGTCCCGCAAATCCCTGGACCAACTCTCGTAGTTCAAGTGTGACGTTTTTCCACACTGTAAGTCATGATTATGTATGATCAGCGATAATGTGACAAAACAGACTCCTACATCACGTGCTAATGTATAAACGTGACCTTGCAGATATTGTTACGTTACGGTCGCCCTTCCTGCCTTTTACTATTTCAGCATTTAATGATTCGTATTAATTCTACGTGATAAATTAAATACGAATATCACTAGCACAGTAAAAATGTTTACAAATCAATAATAATAAGCATAAATATTTTTTTATAAAATACTAAGAAATGAAAGTCAAATCATTTATTTCAATTAGACTATAAGGCTAAGCGCGCACCGCGATAAAAATCGTTGCGATTTTTTTAATGCGAAATAAAATCTATGAAAAAATTATTTTCGCAATGCGCGGATTGTAGTGTATTTCTGTGGTTCACAGATTTGCGATTTTTAAGGCTAAGCGCGCACTACGATAAAAAATCGTTGCGAAAAAATATCGCAAATCTGTGAACCACAGAAATACACTACAATCCGCGCATTGCGAAAATAATTTTTTTATAGATTTTATTTCGCATTAAAAAAATCGCAACGATTTTTATCGCGGTGCGCGCTTAGCCTTAGAATGCACTTTTGAACTTAGTTTACAAGAAAGAGAAAAAATAGTAATATTGAATCTAGTTGCGTATTCCAAAAGGTAGTTTAAGGTAGTTATGACGTTCAACATCTCCATAGAATCTATGTAATGTAAAATCGCTCGAGACGACGTTTTTCAAAAATTTAAAGTCTTAAAAGAGCTTCACAACTCAAGTATCATGAGATTACCCAACGTATTTTTTTAATGTCGGATTTTATGGCTGACGTAAGTTATCAAAAATGTATTACGAGAATAAATTTCAATGTTGATGAGAATGAAACAATCCACAAAATAATGTAGGTAACCTTTACTTCAAATGTGGTCTGAAGATAAAGAGTTTTAATATTTGTTTTGGACGACGGAATCGTAGAACCCTTGTACCTAAGTACCTATATCGTCAAGGATTCCACATAAAGTACAGGACCTATGTATAGGTAATGGTATAGATTAGAAGGTTGTTATGGAGGAGGAGGAAGAATTAGGAATTTAAAGTGATCATGACGGTATTGTTTTGCATAATTTTATTGAACAATCCCCCTAAAACTATTATTGCAGTACAGTACAGTAGGGGTCACAGTTTTAACCTAACCTAACCTTTTATTTTTTAATAATTAACCTCATGTAACTAGTTCGACTTCGGGATGTATTCTTTATGTAAAAAGTTTTTATTCCAAAAGTTGTTTTATAAAATAAAATAAACATGAATTGTTTGTCAAATAAAAAGCTTTTTTACAAAAAAAGATAACCGCCTTCAGAAACTACAAAATAAATAACTTTAGTTTTGGAAGTCGGCGGCTTTGGTTTTGTTTTTTGTTATGTACCTAGGTATGTATTGCCACCGACTTCCAAAACTAAAGTTTTTTATTTTGTAGTTTCTGAAGGCGGTTATCTTTTTTTGTAAAAAAGCTTTTTATTTTTCACTTTTTAGTGCTTGTGTATTAATGTTTGAAATCCTTACAAAAAGCCCTTTTAAACAATACCTCACACGATATAAGTATTTAATTTTGGAAACTGGTAGGAGGGGGGTTCACGTACCCCCCCCCCCTCCCTTTTCCTTCAGTCAGTCATCGACTACACGTATAAACAAAGCAATTTCACTTGTTACGATATTGCTGCTGTGATTCTGTGAGGAGTTCCAATCCATATCTCCGAAGTTTATCATCAGATATTGAAATGGTGACAATGGGACCACACGGGAAGCACCAGCTTTCAATAAAAAAAGAATCATGAAAATTGGTTTACCCAGTCGCAAGTTAGGAGCTAACAAACATAAAAAAAAAATACAGACGAAATGATAACCTCCTCCTTTTTTTGAACTCGGTTAAAAATACGATATCAAACGAAAGTTTATAGGATAATTATTTTGTTAAGTGAATTATTTGCCAAACTTGATGTCGTATAATGATGAAATGACAAATCATTTTTTTACCAATCATTGGTTGTCAAGTAAAAATTTGTAAAATATTTTTTGTTGAATGACCTTACTAAGGCTGTACCTACCTACAGTAAAAAGGATACAAAGTATTTGGTTTTTGATGGCAGGTTGGTACGCACTTACCTAAATCATATTAGGTGACGGGAAATGGAAAGTACGAAAAACTACTTGAGTAACGAGTTTTTTTTGTTGCGGTGTATGTAAATACTTAATATAAAATAAATTTTCTGATTTCCAGAAACATCTTATTGACAATTATTATGAGATTGATTGAGCAAACAAATCTAATTATCTCAGTCTATTATTTTGCCTTACCCTTGGGTAAATCGAGTGTAATATTATGTAATCTCAAAACAGTATAGTAAATATTTAATCTACAGAACATAACATGCCTGTAATCCTCAAAGGTCTAGGCAGAAGTGTGCCCATTAGTACACTCACATTTCGCTAGTTACGTTTAAGCTTATTGCCTTTAACCGGGCACAAATCCAGACTCTAAGGTTGCTACTGAGAAATTCCTGATGGAAAAACCCAATAACACTTTGCCAGACCTAGGAATCGATCCCAAGACCTCATACTCAGCAGTAACGCTTTGCGACCACTAGACCAACGAGGTAGTCGAGGGTACCTAGTTATAATCTACAATTTCCCACAAATGTGAGCATAATAGTATATCAAATATGATATTATTATATCATTGTAGCTGATAGTTTCTGACATGAAAAGTTCATTACTAAAAGTATAAATATACATATTTCGTTCAATTATACTTACTGTAGGAGTTTTAAACTACTGTATCAAATCTAAGGCTGATATCTATATATACATATTTCATTGAGTATTTTATTTTATAGAATTCATAATTCCATATCTCATATACCTAAAACCCAGCGCTAGCGCTCTTGGCATTTGTTGATTCTTATTTTCGTGCTTGACTATCAAATTGAACATGGCTAAAGCAGCCAGTCTTAACAATACCTTCAGGTATTTTATTACGTAACTAGTGGGTAAAGGAAAATTGTTATATATTGTTATATACATGTTGTTATATGTATTTCGGAACCATACATCACTGACGAAGGTGCGTAAGTACAAATTAACCAACGGGTCGGTCGTCAGAGCGAAGGGTGGAAAGCCCCTGCCAGACCCCGAACTCCATCTTCAACTACTTACCACTCAAATGAGCACCTTTAACTCGGGTGAAAATAATTATACCAATCGAAACATTAATCATGTTAAATTAGCTACTAGCTATTTTTTTTTAACGATACCGAAACTTGATCATCAGTCCCGATTTTTCGTTTACACTTGATTTCTTATACCTAAGTAGGTATAATTAAAAAAATTAAAAAAACTTCATGTGCGAGAATATTATAAGCTAAACCTGTTCATTTTCACAAGTGACTTACTCAAATAAATAGCGATTGTAATAAAAATAAAGTTGTATAATTATTTCACAATTTGTTTCCATACATCGTAGCTTGCACAATAGTGGAAAGAATTGCTGTGAATAATTTCTTTGACGAAATAGAGGTTATTCACTAACACGGTAGTTTTTGTAATTATATCGATGTAAATACCTAAATGTATTATGTAAGATACGTGTGTGTTAATATCTGTTATTGGGTCAGCCGTAACGAGGACATATCACAGGCTATGTTAATATTGAAAAGTAACTTTTTCTTTTCCAAATAGTGCCATAATAATTCTTTATTTTGTTTGATTCATCCCTCTCCTCAAGGGTTATTTGTTGAACTCATAAAATCAAAGGCACCTCATAAAAAAAAGCAGGCATAAAATCTAAGGTACTTTTACGAACTTTTACGAAAATTTCAGTTAAAAAGTAATCATTAATCGCTACGAATAGTCAGATAAAGGAATCTCTACTAAATATAATCGAAATAAACAAAGCTCGTTTGTTCTTATTTAATTTTCTCTTGGGAACTGAAGGGTTCTGATAAAATAAGTCATGTATTACTTACGGCATTCTTGGCGGTTGCCAGTGAATTAAAACTAGGCCCGGGATTTTATGAAAACTCAATTAACGAAAGGGTCAAGTAGGAAAACATGTTTTTATTATAGATATAAACGTTTTCTTTGTCAGTTTGTAGAAAACATTATTTAATAATGAAATATGTAGTTGTAACTGTTGTCGTCGACTCCTTGCCTTGAAATATTTTAGACTTCAAATGTCCCTAATCCGATAAAAAGTATCCTTATTTTCAGTTCCTTTTACTTACCTGTGTGCCATTTAGCTGAGGGCAACAAACTTTATTTTAGTTTCTAACACATAGGTAAACATCATTAGAAATTAATCGATAGAATAATTAAATATAGGTTTCAACGTTTATAACAGACACTAGGTTGAAGGTTTTTTGAGAAAAGGGATAAAGCTGATAAGCATCCCTTAAAAAGTTAACCGCTTAACGGTTTCTTATAAATCTTCTAAATGATTGTACATTCATCAAATCAGCACACAAGCAAAGTAATAGAGTAGAGTGGTCTAAGGATAACGAAACATTCGTAAACAAATGTTTTTTTTTTTTACAAATTCGTGGCATTTGTACCTATGTGTTACAAGTTATAAAGAGTCAGCGCTAATTTCGCCTTAACGCCTTTTATACACTTTACAACTCATTATACTTATTATATTATAAATTACGTTTTACGAACTAGTTGCTTCAAATAAGCCTACATAATTATAATAATTATCCTTTATTCCGTAAATCCTATTTGCTTGTAACATGATTAATATACATGTATTTAATAAACCGTTTAACTAACACAGACTACGTATTTTCTCGTTGCCATTAAGCTTTTACTTTATATCCATGTTTATGTATGAACCACAATCTAATAATGATGTTACGTTACACACAGAAGATTATATTTATTGTGTTTGAGAGGACGACCATTAGGCTTTTATCGTAACCACTATCTACCTACCTATATGCGACCGTATTACCATATAAGTATCGCACCGTACAGCAATAAGAACAATTTTAATAGTTGTTTACTGTTGTCTGACTGAAGTATGTTAATTATAAGTTAACGTTTACGTTATAGTAACGTAAAGGTGATAATGTGGGTGGTGTCGAGCGCGTGTTAGGGTCTAGTGGCTCCGGTTCGAAGCTCCGGTAGCAGGCAGCGGCGCGGGCGCACGCGACCTCGTGTCATTGACCGCCGCCATCGCCGAGCTGGGCCCGCGCCGATGCCGTTGCTGCTTCTAGGAATGGGTGTCAGGCTAGGGATGCCAAAATACCCACCACACTTAACCTATTCCAAGAACAAAAGAGGAAAATATGATTCAGAACCAATAAGCTAAAATTTCTCTTTGTATGTAACAAGAACTTTCTCTGACGTCACCGTTTTCATCATCTAACGTAGGTACCGTACCTCTATGTAGAAGTTTGAAAGCAATCTGTTTACATAGAAGTTAGCGACCACTTATTAACTCAAAAACCATCAGTCATCGACTTTATTTCAGACACGAAAATGTAAAATTAAATTTTGACAACCCTAGCTAAAACCGTTTAGATGTACGAGTGAAGGAGACGATAACTCGATGTCTTCTAACAAGAACGAGAGAGATAGCACCAATCCTGTTGTGGTGATAGAAAAAGAGAAACCAGTGTGAGAAAAAATACGCTAAGTCATTGTAATTTTCGAAATAATATGTGCGGATAGTTCGACTTTTAATTGTATTCAGTAACTTGACAGTTTGAAGAAAAATGGTTTAATTGAAATAAAACTTTATATTCGTCTGGAAGATGTCGAATAGGAATAATAATAAGTAATAATTGTTAAAAAAAGTTATTTTCCTTTTTTATTTTCTTCTAATAGGAACGCACAGGCGATTTGTTAAGATGAAAGAAGTTAAAACAATATTTGAAGAAGGGGTTAATAATGTGACTCCCTTCGTCATGGAGTGCTTGCATATCTCAGTTATAAAATTAAAAATAGAAGGTTTGCGTAAAAGTACTTACATTATTTAAGTTCATTAAATTTCGTTCATTCTTACACCACCTTACGTTAAAAAAGTTAATTTAAGGGTTGAATAGAAAAAGGCGTAAATAAAACAAAACAGCTTAAAATTCCATAATTATGTTAACTACGCTAATGTAGACTCGCTTTATCCTTGGCATTTAGTCCATTCATACTGAGAATCATAGATCTAGAATGTAATTCCGAGAACTCGTTCTCAATGAAATCAGCATGAGATGAGTAACATTATGCGTAGTATTTAAAAAATCGTGGTGAAATTATTCGTGATAATCCTTTAATCCTTCAAAATTAGAACTTCTGCGTCACACTAATGTTTTGATAGTAACTCAATCAATATCAATAAGTTGTCCTATTTTCAGTAACCACGTATTGTAACATGTTATTTAACTTGTTTATTGTGTTCTATATCTTTTCATGGATTGTATTGAACCTACGTATTTTGGTTTATATGAATGTGAGTCTATTTTTAGATTATCTCTGACGCAAACAACAGCTTTTTTTCCAGCAGTTATCTCATAGAAAAATCTAGTAGGTATTAATAGAATATTACAGTTCTTTATGTGGTTTAAGCAAGTAACGTCAAACGAGGTGAATATATATTGGATGAATAAAATACATAGGAATGCAGGGGTGAATCGGGACGTTGAAATTATATAGTTTATTGCCAAAAAAGGACTCTAATTTTTATACTTAATTTAAATTATAATTTAGCATAAGTACTTGTTAGCAACAAACTATGTTACATATTATTTCAACGTTAAATTCTCTTTTAAAGTTTCGTCCCGTTTCACCCCTGCATTCCTATACACTCCGTTTGACTGTAAGTATTTCTATTAAACTTGTAGTTGTTTTAAAAAAACGCACATGATACATTAGAAAACGAACTAATTGATTTACTTTAATATCCGGAAGATCTACGTATAGGTAGTAGGTATAATAAAATAATATTTTTGTCTGTAGGTTCAACATACAATTCAATATGCTTATACGGACTTGCACAACACATCTTAACGTCTCGTAAACATCTTGTGATTGACACTTAGTCAATTGAACGCATCGTTTTCGAATATAAAGTAAAAACAAAAAAAAACACTATTAAACATATTATATTAAAAGAATGGGAGAAAGTGATTCAATTTTGTACAATAGACGTATTATTAATCACTTTTTAACACTAACAAGTCATTTGGCCTTCCTCTCATTTGACAACTTTTCTTCCGGTTTGCATTTTCTTAAAAAATAGCGGATTCTTATATTGCCAATAAGTTCAAAAATACTATGAACCACCTTTTTATTACAACTATTGCCAGTTTAATCGAAGAATACCTACTTAGCGAATCTAAATGTATTCAGTAATACGAAATCAAGCTAGGCCTATGTCTAGAATTAAATAAGCATCTAATTTACTTTACTATCTAATCTACATCTAATATTCTCTATCTAATATTCTCACTCAAAAAGACTTTGTTTGCAATATTTCCAGATTGACAAACACTAAATTTTAAAGTGAAGTCATGATTACCAACCTTTTAAAACTTACACGAAAAGCAAACAAGGCCATGCGATGCTACAACTTCTAAGTGTTGGACCACCAATTACCAAATTTATTAATTTTATTCATATTTGTGTGCTTTTTGTTTCAGTGTGGAGCCTGGTGCGCGGTCACGATGAACAGCACGATGCGCGAGAAGGCGACGATGTCACCATGCAGTGTCGTTTCGCCCTCGAGCCCCTCGCAGGAGAGTCCCGTACGTACTACTGGGTGAGAAGCACGGCCAGCGGACATGACAACGTCGCCATCGGCAACATACCGCTCGAGATCAATTACCAGTAAGTGCAACTAACAATTTCATTATGCTGCACACCGATAATTTTACGAGGAAAAAGAAATTCAATTTCCTTCATTAAACTAGGGATCGCAAAAACATGGCATGGCTCTGTGTTACACACATTGTTTGGTGTTATTTGCCATTTTTTTTATATCTAGACCCGGAGGTTAATTATGTGTTATTAAAGTGCAAATCTTAGTTTCGCGCAAGTAGATACTTATGATCTTGATGGAATCTCTGTTGGACGTTTCGTACTTCTACGAAACCCTTTTTTCTAGCCCAACAAGATATAAAAATAAGTACCGATCTCTAGGGTAAATATTGGACATCTGCCAACCCTTATAAAAAAATTAATATTCATGAAAAAGTACAAAGAGTTTGCGTGCTAAACCGGGTCGAAATAATACCGCTACAACTTTTCAAAATAAGTAAATTATTGGAGATTAAAACTTATCTAACAAGTATTATAACTTTTATTATAATAAAATATGAGCGTGTGGTAAATAACGCAGGTATGGAATATTTTAAAAGCTGCTAGAATATTATGGCTTTTATTAATTTAACCGGTCAAGCCCCGGCTTACTTACCGGTATCGGTATGACAGAACAATAGAAAATCAATTGCGTCTCATTGCGTAGGTTGAGCAATTAACATAGAATTCAGGTGGCACATATACGAAATATGTACGTGCATATCATGTAGTGAGTAGGTACCTAAGAGTTCTACTCCAAAAATAAGAGAAATACATTTACGTAATTTCATGCACGAATAGGGACATTGAAGCGACATGACGGCGCTTAATGCGAGGAAGATAAATTCAGCGTCCCAATATCTTTCTTTTCAAGTGTACATTATAGCAAGCGACAACCTTTAAACTACGTAGGTACGCAAGATCCCACCAGCATAAAATTATGCTACAGCTACATTAATAGAATGGTCGACCCAGGGGAACTTTTCATTTGATGATTTTTACCACCTAAAAAAAAAAAAAGGGGAACTTGAGGCAACTGGCGAAGATGAATAAAAAAATTAAATTATCACACAGTGGTGGCATGTCAGACAACCCGGGTAAGCGTAAACCTTGGTCGCGATATTTTGCAGTAAGAAAAGGTATTGGACATAACTTTTAGGCTTGTAGGATACTTAACTGCCAACAGCTTCTGCGCGCGACTTCGTCCGCGTCAAAGTTGATTTTTCCATACAAACTTTGCACCCCCATTTCATCCCCTTAGAGGGTGAATTTTGGAAAATCCTTTCTTAGCGGATGTTTATTAACTATAAACTACCTCCCTGGCAAAATTCATCTTTATACGTTAAGCGGTTTTCGATATTTCGTGATGAGTGAGTGATAGAAGATAGATGAACAGATCCTCATGATATTTCAACACTTAACCAAAGCCTCATATTGCATTACATCATTAAATTTATCCTCTTTAGAATTGAATCGGATTGTCTTGTGTTTCCCTATCGTGTGTTTTACATTAATATTTGAGTTCAATTTTTCCCTTCCTGCAAAATCCAATATTACATTTGTTTGCTCAACCAAAGCTATTGGAAACCGATGACATTAATAATTTAGGGATCGTTATCTCTCCTGTCCTAACATCACAAGTTCTGAACAAAAGCAATTTTCATTACAAACGCATACTTTTTATGGATTGCCTACTTTATTTCTTATTAATGGAGTTACTTCTGAATCTACGGAATCTAACTTTATGAGCTTTTCTTCGACAAAAATAATGATTTATGGCACAGTAATCACCATGTAGTTTGTCTTCGCTACTTATAAGAAAATGTGTGAGTTTATTCGGTGGAATGGAACATAATATTATCCTCGTATTTACATTACAGTCGAAGCTCGGCGGTATAATATTCAATAAAGTATTTATTAGGCGAGTAATTAGGGCTCGTTGCCATGCCTTGTTAATGTTACGATAATGGTGTACATTAGCAAAAACGTTAATATTTTATTTGACTATTTGTTATCAATTTACAAATTGGAAGAAATTCTTTCCTTACGGTCCAAAAAATACAACTTTCAATTTTTCAGACAACTGAATAAACTAAGTCTTCTGAAAAAGATAAAATGTTGAGTTATTAATTGGGTTAAAATTGCTGCTCTAGTAAAAACATCTTAAAAATATATTATTATAATAGAGTAAGGGCACTACTCATAACTAACTTAATTTACAAGCCTAAATATTAGTGCCCTTATTCGATCTACAAAGAAGGATGGCAAGAGTGGACCCAAAATGAACGGAGCGCTGTGCACGGTCTACTTTATATTAATAATAATATCAAGTAAATAAGTGTTGTACAAAAAAATACTGAGTTATTACAAATCGGGAATCAAAAGTTATTAATTATTCATAATTAACAAAAAATAATCATCGTGCAGTTTCTAAACGAAACATATAGTTACATTCCTTTCTAGGTTAATGATTAGATAAAAAGTAGTTCGTTTTCGCTTGGTGATTTTCCTTCTTTTATACTTATACATCTTGTTAAAAAGTTGTTAAATATTCTGAAAACCCATAACGATGACACATACGAACCATGTAAATAGACCGTAAAAAAAATAAGACTCATTATTTTGATACATACGTAATGGATTACATGAAACGGAGAAACGGAACGTCATTATCAAATTAACACTGACGACATTTTTGTTGACATTTGTCAACTATTTGTCTAGAGTTGCCCAACTATCGATAGTTTCTCTATCGATAGATGACCTCGAAATCTAGTAACAATGCTAAACCACTGATACTATTGATATCACAAATTAACTAATACTATTGATTGGAAGCGAGAGTATCGATAGGATCGATACTATAACATGATAATATCATCAATAGTATATCGAATTTTTAAAGTAATACTATCGATACTAATGATAGTTTGTAAAACTATCAATAGTATTACAACATCGATAGTGTGTATCGATACTATCGACAGTATTGCTCCTAAACATATGCTGGACTTCGATAGTATCGATACTATCGATATTATCGAAACTAATACTTTCAATACTATTTTTGTATATCATTATAAAAATACGTAAACTGTATCATACTATCTATAGATAATATGGATACTATCGATAGGCTATCGATAGTTTAGCGATAGTCGACTATCGATAGGCAACACTATTTTCAACGGTTAGCGTTGTAAAAAACAAATAATATTTCGGCGATTTTGTAAATTGGCTTTACCTTTGGACTGATTATGCTGTATACTAACCTAAATTACGGCATTTACTACTGGATGACGATTTGCATATGATTTGGACTTTGTCAAACTGTTCAAATGCGGTGCGTTATTGTAAATTATACAGAAGACATCGCTTGTCCGAAAAAAGTCATCAAATTGTTAAAAGAGTTCAGAGATGGGTATACCCGCGCGATGTGAGTATATATGTGAACTAATTTGTTGAATTTCTGAACAAGAAACCCTACAACAACTAACAACTCGACCATTGTAATGTCTGTGCTGCATGTGGCAATCTATTTTGAGAAGGGAGTAGTTGAAAATCAGTTTCTTCGTTCTGACTTGACTGAAATGGTAATCCGAATAGAAAACATTATAATAATATCTGAATTTATAAGACCTCGTGTTTAATGTCGAGCATAAATACTTTTTACATTAATATGTAAAAAGTATTTATGCTTGAAAAAAAAACCTAAAAAGAAAGTCAAGTGTAATGTCATACCGTAACCATGGAAACTATATATAACAAAGATGTCAAATTAAGATTAATTATTTTACAACAGCAATAAAAATGGTTTAAGTTTTATCAAGCAGTATTTTTAACTATTTTTTATAGACCAAAAGATATGGTCAAACACTCCGACAGGTTGGTTATGAAATTAATAAATATTGTACTTATACCTATCCATATTATATTGTGTTATTGACAACTTTTTACTTGTATGTTGTTTCAGTTAATCTTTAACAATAAAGTATGCGTGCCATGCTATTTGCAGGCAGGGTGGTGGACAGTTTTCACAGAAACTCTGCTCTTGTTGTTGTTATCGCCATTGCCTTTTGGGGACATGAATGTGGACTCTTGCTCACATGGTCTGAGCATTGTGGTACGTGGATTATCCCAGACACCAAAGCTATGTCGCAATGTTTGTATGTCTTGAATATTTTATAAGTAATTACAAAATAAATAAAAGTTTTAAATAAATAAATGTTGTTTTATTCAACAAAACTCTGGTCAATGTAGATAAAAGTACATCAACTGTGCTTTTAAAGAATATTCCAAGAGATATAAAGCTGCCTCCTTATCCTGTGATAATATGCAAAAATATTAATTACAGGTGTGAATTTGGCTAAACGGGTATATGACTGATAATTTAGCATCGGAATAAAAATAAATAATAATATAGTATGTATAAATAAATAATAACCAATAATTGCGAGTCTTAGTTTACTTTTAGATTATTTTAGGTTATAATCTTCCACCTTTCATATTTTTTTTCTCCCAACTTTTTCAAACTACTTTCCATTAGATTTTTGGTTAGCCTTAAGTCGTTCTTTAACTACAAATCAGTTTCAATATTACACACTACTTCTATCACTGGGTCCCAAATTACGCGTAGTCTCGCCATTCTCCTTTCATCGCGCTTAAAATAATTACTTAAGGACCAAAATATGATTAGTCTACTTTAGTATACTTTTAAGCAAATATTAGTTTCTAACGGAATTAGCATTTGTAAGACATCTACTATTAATGTAAATGGAATATAGTTGTTCTACCATATCGTAAAAAGGTGAAACAAGAAATCTTTGTTAGCAGCCCGCAAACGACCACAATAATATTAGGGTTATAGGTACACCCCTCCCTTTATGCCACCACTAAGAGGGAATTAGATAAAATTCCTTTGTGCCACTGCTCCACCAAGATATATACCTACACAAGAAGTCACGGGTTGGGAGTTGGGACCTAAAATAGCTTATCTCTGTAAAAATAGTTCTTTTTGTATTCTTACCACAGGCAAACTGTAAACTGAACATGAAACAACTAATACCTACGAACGTACTTAGTGAGTTGGTATGTATACACATCAAAAAAGTCTAGGGATCAACATCCCTAACAAATGTTAGGGATGTTGATCCCTAGACTTTTTTGATGTGTGTAGTTGTGTACCTGTGTCTATTTACAAACGGCTTGCAAATATTCTGCTAGCAGTCCAAAGTGTCGTCAACCTTGTTCTTTAAACGTAAAGATCTCAAGGGAACACAGTTATTCATGTTGACACAGAGAAGCTTTTATTGTTTGTAGGAACGCGAGGAATATGTTGATCTTGGGAAATAATGAGCGAACCCATTAGGGATTGTACAGCTTCGCTTCCTTGGAATTGAGATACGAATATGTTTTGTTGCAGGATCTCGTATGCGCCGAATGAGGGTCGTTTTGACTTGTTGCTGTCTAACGTGTCTTATGAGCGTGACAATGGACGGTTCGAGTGCCGTGTAAAGGCAGGCGGGTCGGGGCGCACGCTGCACGCTCAGGGGCACGCGCTCACCGTGCTGACGAGCCCCCGCGCGCCTGTGCTCATGCCCGGCGCGCACGCACTGGCGCAGGAGGGCAGGGAACTCAACCTTTCGTGCTCAAGCTCCGGAGGCTCACCCGAACCTACCATCAAGTAAGACGTGGATTATGTTTCGTTATAATTGCTACCCTGCGGGATTATTATTATCATAATAATTATGTTGGCTAAATTGAAAGTCTAAATGGATTGCTATTTTTGGCAATCAATTTAGTAGCTCTTATCTCATCATCATCATCTGCCTAGCCTTTTCGTCGGGGACGTTGGGGTCGGCTTCCAGTCTAACCGGATGCATCTGAATACCAGTATTTTACATGGAGCGACTACCTATCTGACCTCCACAACCCAGTAACTGGGTAATACGATACCCCTTGGTAAGACTGGTTGTCAGATTTTCGGGCTTCTGACGACTCGTAACGATCCACGTATGACAGCCGGGACCAACGGCTTAACGTGCTTTCCGAGCTCTTATCTATTTATATAAAACGACAGTAAAAGAAAAACTTCTTCGCAAAACATTGTACAAAAACCAATTCACTTTAAGATCTTCGAAATATTTCTCTACAATTTCCCATTTTATGTAATAATGTTTCAAAGTTAAATTAAATTAAACTCGCAGCATTTACTGTTGATATGTAGGTGTGTGTCAGTTTTAAAACTTTGTCGTGATTTAAGCATAAAGTTACGAATTAAACATCTAATAAATTGTAATTGTCAGTTAACATGTGTGACATTGTAAAATTGTTTGAAATTTTACTACACTAATATTTAATATATCCTAAATTAAACTAAAACTTTGAACTTCCACCACCACCCCACTTCGTTCAACCCCAGGAACACTTGCCACTCGGTTGTGATTTGCAGTGGATTAGATGGAAAGCGCTCAATAGACAGCGCACCCAAGTAGACCGCTGCAAACATAACCTAGCAAAATAGGGGATTACAGATCCCACAGATCCCAATGCGAGTGTGGTGCTCCTAATCAGACGATGGCCCACTTACTAGTGTCCAAAGTGTCCCTACTGGGCCCAAACACTATAGAAAAAAAGCGATTGTCTTAAAAATCGACTTGAAAAGAAGAAGAACTACATATTGTTGCTCACTTAATGCAACTGTTAGCTCCTTTTCCGGGTTCCGTACCCAAACGCTATGCTGTACCCGTTTATCTGTAGATACTTCTCTAAAAGGTACAGGTAAGGTAAGGTATTCATGACACCTTATGTATTTCATTACGATACTTGTATACTGACAAGCAAAACTCCGTCCCCGTGACACCAACTTTCACCCTCTATTTTATCTCCTTGAAAACGGGTTAAATTATCAGTAGATCACAGTGGTTTCAGAGATTACCTCCTATATACCAAATCACAACCAAATACCTCTCTATAATATTAGCAAAGAACTATAATAGAGGCGGGAAACGCGTGACAGCACTGGTCGGCGCAATACATCTATTGGTGTGAAAGCGTCGCGTCAGCGTGATTTCAATTCTCGCATATACAATCCACTCCTCGCCGCGCCAATTGGAAACACCTTTACAGCTAGCTTCAGATCAAATATTATGCACCCTGTGTGTGTGCGTCTAGCTTTTGTTATGAATTTATTCGGAAAATATCGAAAGTCATTATCGTTACGGAATAATTTATTCGACACACCGGCAGTGCTGTAAGCCCGTATTGCAGGCTAATTAAATTCATCATTCCCTCTGGTGTTTTAATTATTCACTCATATATTCTCCATTTCCCCGAGAACAATGGAATTATGGTAATACTCCTGGCCTTTAGGACCGAGATTTCACAGATATATTATGTTATGAATATCGTGTTTCAAGACGTCCTAATCCTATTTCTTATTTGTTCTAACTGCCGAAAACTTAACCCAGCTCTAAGCAAGTGGTTGTCCGTACTAATCCCACTCTCCACTTTGTACGTTTTCGTACCTACCTAACCGTAATTGGCTTTTACCTAACGCATTAAGAACGGCGTACAGGGAAGATAAAAAGCTGATAAATGTGGTGATAAATTTCACGTAGGCAGTGACTCTGATTCAATTAGAGTCGGGGAGGAAAAGCCGGGACTGCGGGAACTGTACCCGGCGGGCAGCTGGCTATCGGAATGACCGTTGCTGGCGCACATATTACACCCCGGTACAAATAATAAAATTGAAGCGTTACACTAAGCCAGGGTTTACTGGGATATCTAAAAACGATGTCATACGAGCTCGCTCCGTCGTTGTTGCGAATCTGGCACTAGTTTGCATAAAAAGGTCGGTATCTCGGCCGGATGAAAACTAGGTGTTCTGGATACACGTCACAAAAACTCCGCACATATCCGGTTAAACGTAGTACCTCATACACCGGTACTAGGTACTACGTTTAACCGAATATGTGCCCCGGATACATGAACTATGAGACGTTGTAAGAGCTCGGAATAACTTTCAGCAGCTTGGCTTGCAGCTTGGGTTTGCTGCGGTTATTTTTTGTTTTTAAATTGGTATTATAGTCACGAGATTCAATTGGGCGTAGTTTAATAAGGCAATCTGTTACAGAAAATTGGTACAGTTAGCGTTTTAGAAAACATACTGAATCTGATTTACGATTGTTTAATCGGATTGTGACCTTTATAAACGATGAGCAGCCATTTAACACACAACACAGATACACACATTATTATGTGATTGTAATCTGTAGAGCCCAGCGTGAAGCCTCCGATACTGTACCTGTTACGGCTTACCGCATACGCAATGGGGCGATTTTGTTCTTTAAATTAAATTTCTTTATTCTGAAATACTGAAATTTGTCGAGGAGGCAAAACTGTATTAATTTAATAAAACTAATTAAATTAAATAAAACTGTAATACTTAATTAAAATTAAATACAAATTTAGATTTAATTAAAATCTAATCATGAATTTGGGTGTACCGCTCAAAGTTTATACCTTACATTCTGCGTGTTACCTGTTCTTGGCAAAACTTACCAAAAAATTGTGGCTTTGTCACGGGCTGTTCCTGTTGCACGAAGGACTAAAATTATAACACGAGTAACCGCTAGATCTATGTATATGACTATGATAATAAGGTATAAAATAGTAACTTACAAATCCGTTATAATACTTAATAAGGATATCAAAAGAGCTGGCCACACTCAAAATTACACGTAAAGTCTGCGAAACACGAAACTTAGGTACCTTCCTGTTTAAATTTTAAATTCTATTCTGAGTGGGATCTAAATTCTAAAGTAAACATGCGTGGTTTTGTACACATAAAGGTACTTATGTACCTACCCACGCTCACTAATGTAAATGTATGTAGCATTGCAGAAACGCGCGCGGCGTGGCGGCACAAGACTTATTTTAGGAACAGCAACGAATTTTTTGTAAACAGCTTCGTATCTTTAAATGCGCAGTGGATCTGCACCTTTGTAAGGATGCACTTAAAATACAAAGTTCATTTTGATGGGTTTGTGTGTAACAAATTAAAGGGGGTGTTTATGATAAACAAAAACGTAGTTGAATACGAATTTAATTTTATAAGGGCTGATTTTTAATAGTCAGATAACTTTTATCCAAAGAATAAATATGACAGTTTGACATATTTTCTATACAAAAGCTGTCAAACCGAAATATTTATCCCTCCGTTGTGAGTTATCTGAATTCTGACGATTGAAATTATTCTATGTACTTAATATGATAAAATTAGGAACAACAAGAAAAATAATTGTTGTTGTTGCTTGGCAAGAATTGTAATGCCATAAAAAGAAACGAAGTAATTAGGGAAATTAATTTCAAAACAACATTCTATAGAATAGATTTCGTTGTATTCAACAAAAATAATTTGTTTGCTTATGTAGTTTACTCTGTTTACTAAACATGTTTCGGTTGATTTCGATTTTTATATTTTATTGTATTAGTATTGTAGATTAAAAACATGCTTGGTTCGCAAATTAAAGACTAATTCTTGTTTTTCTATAGCATTTGAGTCTTAATCTATGATCCTAATGTTAAATTTTATAATGTTTGAAGTTCGTAGCAATATGCTACGAATTACCCCTTTGGCGTAGCACATATATTTTTCAGACGGCTGAACGCGGCTAGAGCTTATTCTGTAAATTCATAAAATAAAAGATTTTATTTATACCACTCGTTTATATCCAAGCAACAAAGGCGCTTACACTCAAGCAGTTTAAATAGCCTTATTCTTAAAATAGTATGTCTTGACCTTGTTATGTTATTTTTTTTAATTATGTGACGCACGGTAAAACTCTAATGATTTTATGTTTGTATTATTTTGAATGTAGGTATTATAATGTGTTTATGAACAAACAAATAAAACTTATCAACTAAAAAATAACAATAGCGTAGCAGCGGCAGTGCTGTTGTGAAAACAATAATCTCAAAAGCATTTTTTTTTTTCATTATAATACTTTGATCTTTTTTCTAAGGGAAAACAACTTAGCAAAACAAAATTATTATATTTTCGGATATTGGTAAAACAATTGCTCAAGTCACAAATAGAACAGTCGGGTGTTTGGATGGTGTTATTTTCGATAAATGAAATAATTTAATTGTAATGTAAGTTCATCATTATTTCAGATTATCCACATAACCTTTTTTTTTCTGTAATGTTTTTTTTTCTTTTTTCACGCACTGGGAAACCATAGTGGTTTCCCAGTGCATGCAAATAGAAAAAACATTACTGTTATGTTTCAATGAGGCAAAGCAACAAACATTATTTTACCGAATTCCGAAAGGTTTGCGACTCTTGTAAATCCACGCACACGCTACTGGGTTTCATTACATAATTACATCAATAACATAACATCACGCCTATAATCCTCGAAGGGTTAGGCAGAGGTGTACTCATTAGTACGCCCACATTTCAACAGTTATGTCTTTAAGTCCCATGTAATAGGGGGACGAGCCTATTGACATCGACCGGGCATAAAACAAAACACGGACCACTAGACCAACGAGGCTGTCAGATTACATAATTATACTTACGCTTAATAATAATAATTCCATGTCGAGGGAAAATTTTAAGGGTAGTCCAGTAACATTTAACGACCTCTATTTACTGTTTAAGTACACACAAAGATCACTTTTGCAAGAATAAACTGTGAAACAAAATGTGGCCATACGAATATTAATGAGTGTAATTTTTCAGATGGTACCGCGAGGGTTCGACGTACCCATTGGATGCGACGATAACGCACGCCAAAGTTCGGTCGGAGCCGACTGTCGCAACCTTGACCCTCATGCCGACGAGGGAAGACGACGGTGCAGTCTTCCGATGCGTGGTGTGGAACAGAGCCATGTCAGAGGGGCTGCACCTCGATGCTTCGGTCGATCTTAGTGTCAATTGTAAGTACATTGTTGTTCTTTATTCGTTTTTGTTTTACCGTTTAACCGGGGAGGGTTAACCCCATCAACAGTCCTAAGTAATTTAATACAAACACAACTTTAAATGATACGTCGTAGTTTCTTAGTTTTTTTTTTAATATTCAAATATGATTTTGTAGTAAAACTAGCTTTAAGCCCGCGACTTTATTCGCGTGAATGTCACGGAGTTTTATATCTTTTTGCATGGAACCCAAAATCTTTAAACAAAAACGCAACTTAAATTACTCGCTTTAAGTTATAACATCACCTTTCTGCCAGAGAAAGTCCCGACGTCGGTCTTAAGCCGAGATTAGCCGGAACAAACAGAAAGACAGACAAAAAAATAATTGTATTTTTCGTACAAATATCTTGTAAACATTCATTTATTTTATCTTGTAAAATGCTGTTATTTCGACATTACAAACAGAAACTTATACTTATATATTTGTATAGATCCAAACTAACATTATAAATGCGAAAGTAACTCTGTCTGCCTGTCACGCATTTACCACTAGACCAATTTCGATGAAATTTGGTACGAGGTAAGTTTGAATACTTACTGCAGTGCCCCCCTAAGTGTGAGGACGGTAACAATGCTACTGATGCCGCGATAAACGTGGCCACCTACTGGGCACAAAAAAATAAAATTAAAAAGAGATTGTCTTAAATCATCGACTCGAAAAGAAGAAAAAGAAGAAGAAGTGAACCCCACTCTTTTTACTCCCCGCGGTACTTTTTATTCCGCGACTTCGTCTGCGTCCGCGAAAACCGACATTTACGCGGACGAAATTGCTAGCAAGATCTAGAAAAAAAAAATCGAACGAAAAAAAATCGATCTAAAAAATCGTTGAAAAAATTCAAAGTATCAACATTCGGTCAAAAGGACGTTGTAATTTACTTCTGACAATGGTGATATGAACACAAAAATTACCACGATAGCGGCTGTAGTAGTAATGAAAGGAAAACATTGTTTATCTATCAGCTGCATTCATTCTCACGCGAACTGGAAAAGTCAAACGCGTCGAGGAACACGGCTGGTAGGCGACACGGCGCCGCTGAATTATTTATATGTATTATGACATTCGAATCTTACACCCAGCACTCCTTATATCATTTTAACACTCTTCCCCCTCTAAGTCGTTTAAAGTAATTTAGAGCTCTTTTATCAACGCAATTTTGTGAAAATGAAGCTTTTTAAGCCAACGTTAATTATACGAATACTCTAGAAATACGCTAAGTCAAAACTAGTAGCTTTGTCACGAAGACATCACGTGCTCGGCAGTGTACAGACTGAAATCAATATCGATGCAATTTATCACGTTTGGAATCCGCACTGCGAGCGTCTGTCCCTGGTGAGGGGATATCTAAAGTGGTTACCCGTTACTTGAATAACTGGTTACATTACCATTACCTACTTAGCGATGAAATATAGTCCTAAAGGATTATATTAAATTATTCTCAAACCAAGCATTGAATTATACGCATGTAATAAGACAATGTAGCGTTACATCGACTTGACTTACCTACCCAAAATATTTGGAACTGAGCCAAATATATGTATGTATAGGTATAATTGAGAATTGTATGTACCTATACAACAGGTCCATTCATCACGTTGTGTTATTTCTATCTATAGTAAAGAGTTGGATGAGGTAAAACACTACGCGCGAATTTTCCCAATCATTTTTAGGGTTCCGATTAATCGGTTTGTCAATTATTGTAATTGGTGTTACACTGTCTTAATTAACTATAAATAAATAAAATAAATAATAATAAATTATTAGTAATTTATTATTATTGCTGTCCGTCCGTACATCTGTTTGTCCGTCTGTCAGCGAGCTATATCTCATGAACCGTAAGTAGAGAGTTGAAATTTTCACAGAATGTGTAATTTCTATTGCCGCCACACCAACAAATAATAAAAATAAATATAGTAAAAAATGGATGGCAAAAAAACAGGTTTCTTGTATAGGGACATTAGGGACCATGCCATTGCCATTCAAGAAACCTGTATTTTTTTGCGTTTTTGGCTCGATACTATAATGTATATACTGTTATATCTTCTACGATGGTACGGAATCTTTTGTGTGCGAGTTGGACTCGCACATGACTGGTTTTTTTTACCCAGTTTAAGATTTAATGCGTGTAAAGAATTAAACCTATGCTGTATTTATTTCACTTCTCCGGGCTCCGAGACCATAATATGCCTTAGTAAAAAATGGAGTTTACAACTTGGCCTTTAGCGTCGTATAACTTTGATTTGTATACATAGGGCTGTCCTATTTGTCCATAAATTGTTTGAATTTTTCCAGTTTTTTCATACAAAAACTATGGGACGTAAATTTGATTTCACGGATAAAACTGTTGTCTATGGTACACAAAAGTTTGGTGTTTGCTGACTATGCTGTAAACCTACGTCAAACAATACTTTTCACGCTCTGAATAAACCTTTTCAAGAATTTGGGAAGGGTGTCGCGAATCTGAAAAACGAAGTGTAACAATAATAACTTGTTTGTACATCTACTGACTACTGCCCAGTTTATTTTTTTATTTTGCATAAAGAAAGAAGTAGACACAAAAATATTCCTTTTATTGTACTGTGAATACAAAATTTTGTTTATTCTTATATCTTTACTTTCAAACTTCTAGAAAGCCGTCTTACGTAATTAACATATTCGTTATTATCATTTGTAGGATTTCCTATTTCAATTAATTCGTTTCATTTGAGTTTTATTTCTACAAAGCGGGCAAAGCTTCGTAGTAAAATCTTATTTTAGTATAATAAATGTTTAATGATTTGCTGGTCGTAACTTTGATATTTTCTTCTATTGTAACATAGTCGTTTCTGGAGTCTCTTTGTATTTGAATAAATAATAATACTTAGATTTATTTGTTAATTCATGCTATATATTCGGTTGTAATTAATTTAAGTACTGGTTAGTGGTAACCAGTAAATTAATTACAACCGAATAAATATGGAAAGCCTCGTGAACTGCCTCGTTGGTCTAGTGATCGCAAAGCACGACTGCTCAGCATAAGGTCTTGGGTTCGATTTCCAGGTCGGGCAAAGTGTTATTGGGATTTTCCATATTTGGGAATTTCTCAGTAGCAGCCTCGGTGTCTAGATTTTGCCCAGTTGGTGGCATAGGCTCGCCCCCTATTACATAGGACTTAAACGTAACTGGTGAAATGTGGGTGTACTAATGGGTACACCTCTGCCTAACCCATCGGGGATTAGAGGTACTTATGTTTTATGACAACCTCCAGACGAGGCAGAAAACTGTAGGTACCTATTTAACATCACATTCTAGTCTTTCAGCAAGTGTTCAGAATAAAACGTCTAACTTTAGCAAGGATAGTAGCTAGTCGGCAGTTCTAAAACTGTCACATAAAAGTCGTATGTCGAGTAAAGAAACACTGGCAAATGATGTTTGTACGAAATCCTTTCGCACGCTCATATGTTGGCGATGTCTCGGGCATAGGAATCCCTAAGCGAAGCCTAGGGCAATGAAGGAAACTCAAAAGGTCGCGGCAAATATAACCTCAATGACCTAAACTTACTCTTGCTACCTGGAGAGTGGAACCCTGCTCGCTATTATTTACACGAACGTACTATGTAAATACAAGACTTTAAATATTTTTGAGCTTATTTTAATTTGCAATTGATATTAAGGTAAACGCAGGTAATAACGACCCCCCTAAGGCAATTTTAAAATCAACCATATTTTTTTAGTATACTGGTTCCTCTAAAGATTGATAGTATAATTTTATATGCTAGTGTTATGTATAAAGAATGTATTTACTGAATCAAATACATTTAAATAAAGGATTATCCTGTAAAAAATAATTTACAAAGTGACTTAGTCGATTGTTGCTATTACCGACCCATAAAAACGGCTGTGAAGCTAATTAACGATTTTTATGCAGCTATTCCCGATCGTGTACGAGAGAAGGCCTTTTTCCAGCAGTGGAATGTATAAGCTAGTGATGATCTCTCTACCCTACCTCTACCCTACCTCTGCCCTACCTCTGCCCTACCTCTACCCTACCTCTGCCCTACCTTTGCCCTACCTCTGCCCTACCTCTGCCCTGCCTCTGCCCTACCTCTGCCCTACCTCTGCCCTGCCTCTGCCCTACCTCTGCCCTGCCTCTGCCCTACCTCTGCCCTGCCTCTGCCCTACCTCTGCCCTACCTCTGCCCTACCTCTGCCCTACCTCTACCCTACCTCTGCCCTACCTCTGCCCTGGCTCTGCCCTACCACTGCCCTGCCTCTGCCCTACCTCTGCCCTACCTCTGCCCTACCACGGCTCTACCTCTGCCCTACCTCTGCCCTACCACTGCCCTACCTCTGCCCTACCTCTGCCCTACCTCTGCCCTACCTCTGCCCTACCTCTGCCCTACCTCTGCCCTGCCTCTGCCCTGCCTCTGCCCTACCTCTGCCCTACCATTGCCCTACCTCTGCCCTACCTCTGCCCTACCTCTGCCCTACCCTACCCCAACCCTACCCCTACCCCATATTTTCTCACCGTTTAAACTTCCCTAGACCTCCACGAACATTTCAAAACCAAAATCAGCTAAATCATAAAAGTAAGATGAGAAACTAAATAATCTATATACGATCAGTAATAGCTTCTTATAGTTGCTATTGCCGACCCTCATGGGTCGGTAATAAAGTAAGTAAGTATAAACATAAATTGTATTACCGACTCATAAAAAAATGGTTATTTTAATTCAATTGACCTTCGGACTATAAAATAGATTAATAATTGATTTATGTCACAAAAATATGAACAAATGCACACTGTTTTAAACACAAAAACAATGATTTATTACTGATACTATTCAATATCGATCCTCGAAAAATATCATAATTTTGGTTAAATTGACAACGCTAAAAGGTAAAAACTAGACAAACAAGTTTAGTCGCTAATAGATTTTTATAAAGACTGATAGCTTAGATTTAAACTGGTCCATAAAAATATTTGTGTTAGTGTCATATAATAATATAAAAGAAAAATAAAACGAAAAGTTACTTTGCTGCCATTGCCGACTTATGGGTCGTTGATAGCTGCCACGGCTAAAACTGATGAAGCTAACACCGTCCCATTTTAATTTAAAGTTTTATCGTTTCAAATTACTTTTTATCAATAAAATGTCGTAAGAAATCAAGAGTTGACACTTAAATGAATACATTTAGTAATATAAGATAAAGCATAGACGTCATTTGTTTGAATAAATGTCTAAAATAGAAAAGTCACGTACTTACTTGAAGGAACAAGGGAACAGTACTACACGCCCTGCGTCCACGCTGCCCCGCAGTAATTAATGTATTTTATCTGTTTTTTGCACAGCTACTCACAATAACGTAAAAGTATACGATGCTCAAGGAATAAACGCGTGTGTAACTTTGCCTACCTTAGCTAAAATAGTTCTGGAAACGTAAAGATTTCGAATTACTTTTATAGGTCGGTAATACCTGCAGATTTTCGATGGGTCGTTGATAGCTGCGTTTACCTTATGCTATATAATTAATACTATACTTACAGTGCCTATTGTAAGTTAAATATAATAATATTAGCAATTAATAATATTATTGACTTCTCGCACAGAGAAGGCACAAGCATTGATCATTATTTTTTATCAAGCTTTGTCCGTATAGTCAAGCTTTTTGTTTTCGTTGGCACAAACTGCTTACAAAAGCGTTCCTGGAAAATCTCTCAAACATCACGCTTGTACCTATTTACTGAAACGGTAGTAGATAGGTAGGTTGTATGTACTAACACACATTTCGTGTGTCAGAAGTCTCATGTACTATGCCGTAAACCTATTTTATTTTATTCAGGATATAGCGTAAAACAGTGCTTGTAAAAAAATACAACATTGAAGGCTATTTATCTACTACATACTTGACAAGGTATATGTATTAAAACCAAAAATATTTGTGCTAAACATGTATATAAATTTAAAATGAAAATTAGGTACAACACAATCGATTCATCCTTGTTCGGCGACAATAGATATACACATTCTGTCAAAATGTCAACTCTCTAGCTATAACGGTTTACTTGCTATTACAGTATGCAATCACACAATTTTTTCAATTATTTATTTGTTTAAAACCGTGCATTGTCTCTTAACGACTTGTAGGATTTAAAAAAAAACCTAAAATTTTATTTCGATAAACCCTTATATTTCCTTTACTAAATATATTTCTTGGAGTTGGGAGTGCAAATAAAGACAAATTAAACAAGCGAGAAAAAGCTGAACCAGAATTAGCTGCTTTTTATAGTTCCTGTATTTGAAATATATCAGACCTAATAATGGGATAGAAAATAAACAATCTATAGTTATTCTCCGGGCACAATTCCAATATCGGACTTAAGTATAAGTGCAATAAAAAATTTACGAGATTTTTAAGACCTCACGCCGACGTAAGTTTCAAGATGCAACTGCATCACATGTCTGTGTTCAATGCTCGGAAATTAGATTTGATAACTGAAATAAAATGTTAAGAAGAAGCAATAAATGATAAAATCATTTTCACGTTCGTATCTCGCATCAGCAACTGGATTCTGTTTATTAAGAACTGACCTGAATAAGAACCGTCTTTTACCAAATGAAGAACACGCATCGTACGTGTGCACATGTGCATGTTTAAATTCTGACAGATTCTGTAAACAAATTTATTATTGGTATGCTTGGAACAGCTAACCGGACCAGCATATCCTCTTCCTTTCTACAATTTCAACACTACAGTCCGTCGACAGCAATAAACTCATCACTTGAGATGAAAATATTTCTTGCGGTTTGATACGTTTATTGGTTGGGAATTTTTATGAAAACATTTCTTTTCACATTTAAATCTCATTTGAATCTTGTTTTTGTTTTAGATTTTCCTCGAGTAAAAATGGCACCAGAAAATCCTTTGCGGGTGGAAGTAGATGGTGTTGCTACCATGGAATGTAAAGTCGATGCCAAACCTAAAGTGAGCACCGTGAGATGGACTAGAAACGGCAAATATATCTCAAATTCCTTCACACATACTATCCAAGGAGTTACAGTGCAGGATGCGGGAAAATATATATGCAGCGCTGACAACGGCTTGGGGCGTCCCGGTGAAAAAGAAATGTACCTCGATGTGCTTTTTCCTCCTAATGTAACTGTCGAATCCAAAACTTATGAAGCCGAGGAAGGTGGGACTGTTGAAATTCGTTGTGACGTTTCTGCGAATCCTGAGCCCACATCTATTGAATGGACTATGGAAGAAAAACCCGACTTCCATCAGAGTGGAAACATCCTTAGATTATTAAGAGTGAATGGCGAGATGGCTGGAACTTATGTGTGTCGGGCTGGGAATATTATATCATCTAGCAACGGAAAGCGTACGGAGCGATTTAACAGTGCATCAGTAGCTGTATTAGTGCGACACAAACCTGGCCGTGCGTACATCAGTCCTGACCGGCCAGTGGCCCAGGAAGGGGCAGGGGTAACACTTACATGCAGCGCTAAGCCACCAGGCTGGCCCGCTTCGCAGTACCGATGGTTCCGAGATATAGATGCTAATCCAGACGTTAAGCCTACTGTGCTAGCTACAGGCAATCAATATTCTATTACAAGTGCACACCTTGGAAGTGAAGGAGTTTACCACTGTCAAGCTACAAACGAATTAGGCCACGGCGAGCTCGCCTCCATCACACTAGAAGTTCACCAGCCGCCTCGTTTCCAAACCAAATTACAAACTCATATGACGAAACGCTCGGGAGAACAAGACTTCTCGGTCACTTGCAGTGCACTCGGTAAACCGCGCCCTAATGTTAAATGGCTCAAAGACAACGCTGAGATTAAAGCCGATACGAATTTGTACGAAGTTAAAACTGATATAACCGAAAGCAGAAATGCCGTTTACACTGTCCAAAGTACTCTTAAATTTAACGGTAACGCAAGACCGAATACTAGTGACCTATTGCCGAACGATCGCGGAATTTATTCCTGCGCTTTTGAGAACGAGGTTAAGAAAGTCGAGTCTACGATGCATCTTCGAATAGAACGTGAGTATACAAGAAAATATGGTGTATATATTGATATCTAATTACGTTACCTAGTTATACCCCGCAGTTTCACCCGCGTTCAGTTACATCTTTGGTTACTGCTCCGCTCCCGTGGGTATTTACGTGAGCCTATACTATTCCTTATAAATATGGCCATCATATACAAATATATTTTTCCAATCCTACTGCGAGTTCTAGAGATCAGATCATTTAAATAAATAAACAAAAAACTCTTCAGCTTTATTATATTGGTATAGATTATCACACAAAGTATCTGCTCTCAAAGAACTATTTATAATATTTTTTTTATCTTTTCTGTTCCTACAGTAAATAAAATTATATGAAAATAAAAATGAATTGGTAAGGTAGATTAGTACCTATATAACACCAGAAAATTCATATGTTCATTATTTTTAAGCTTATTATCTTCATTTCAGACGAACCCATATCAATTCAACTACAGAATAAAGTTGCCAACGATGTTATGGCATCGGCTGAATTAGAATGCAGAGTTGTAGCGTATCCTAAACCAGAGTTCCAGTGGTTTTACGGATCTAGTACTGTGCCATTGCAGATGTCCTCCGACGGACATTTCGAAATAAATACAACTACAGACGGCAACGACTCATATCGCACTGTTCTTAGAATAAAGTCCATAAAGCCGCAAGACTATGGAGACTATTACTGCAAAGTGATGAACTCGCTAGGGAGCATACGACCTCAGATCAAGTTACAGCCAAAAAGCGCTCCAGAGTCACCTCGATTGTTGGAGAGCCAAAATGCGGGGCCTACATACGTGACTTTGAAGTGGGAAGCTGGTTTTAACGGCGGTTTGTCGAGCACGAAGTACTTCGTGCTTTACCGACGCGTAACGCTTCGGGGCACGAGTGCGTCGGCCAGTTCCGAGCACTGTGCTACAGACCATTCCTCTGAGTTTGACTGGATGGAGTACGACTGCGGCCGCATCAACCCCTGCAATGTTACCAAGCTCGAACAGCACAACACGTACTCTTTTAAGGTAACAGACTCTTCATTTATATTGTTTTCACTGGAATTTATTTTTGAAGACTTTGTCTTCCTCATTTACAGAAAGTAGCATCTCATATTTTATTTATAACTACAATATTATTACATCGATACAATAATAAAATTAAGCTGTGAGATAAACGAGGCAATTAACTTGCATTTATGTGTTTTACTCGAAAAATCATAAGATTCTCTAATCTATTACAAATTGTGAATCAGTGGGGAACTAGGAAACTGTAAAACTAAAGTGCCATAAAAATATCATTAAGTCTTTGAAAGAAACCAATTTTCTTAATTAATAAATTAGTGATGAACCAAAATAATTTTACACCGAATTTCAGTAGTTTTTACCGATTTTTTTTTTAGGGGATACGACCTAATTCTGGATTATGAGCTGTACGTTCGGTTGCATTAACTTACCTATTCAAAAGATTATTGCGATAGACGCGACATGGCGTTAGCTAAATGATACTACAAAAATCATATATTATGTATTTTGTTACGTTTAGTTGGCCACAGTGACAGCAAAGTACTGTTGAAGTACACGCCAGTGATCTCAGCGGACTTGTAAACTTACAAACTTGTCACTCTTATCGAAGCGATTGAATTTCAACAGAAGTTCGGCTTTGGCACAGAATATTCGACCTACGTCCGTGTCCGGCAGAATCCACAACCCCACATTTAGTATCGGTCCATAACTAGTAAATGTAATGAATATGGTTTCAGATTATGTTGTTGCCCCAAGTCATTGTAGGAATTGTAATTTCAGTTAGGATATATCCCGAATAAGGTATATTAACTTACTTTTTTGTTTCCCATTGTTATCGCTACCGACAGCAACTCACATTTATGTTCAAGGTAAATCATTCGGCGCACGGTTTATTTAAGTTTTCAATGTTCTCTTTGTGTTTTGTGCAGTCGCTATGGTTTGTCGACACGCTTTTGATGCTCACAATCCAGTGTTTCACCTCTTCGAAGTTCTAAATATAGTTTTCAACTACAGGTGAAAGCGGTCAATACAAAGGGGCAAAGCAATTATTCGAATGCAATCACAGTGACGACGAAGGTGGACAAAATCAATCCACCGGAGCAGGTGACATATGACCCTAGCACGCAAGCGATAGCCTTTACCGTCACCCCGACTTGTCTGTCACTTGTCGGGGTCGTCGAAGGACTTGCTTCTATGGGAGGTACCACGGGATGGCAGGTAATTGCACTTATAAAAAACGATCTATTTTCTGTCATATATAAACATTTTATAAGTAGTGCACATCACCCCCTTACAATCCTTTGATGTTAGCTCGCTAGTGTGGACAGCTTTACGTGTAAGCTTCAGGTGTATTAAACCTTGTTTAATTTGCATTTTAATATTATGCGCTTTGTATTGGACACCTGAATTTATGGATGTTTATTACTCTATTACGCTAGAACGGCTGAACGGATCTGAATGAAATTTAGCACAACGATAGATTTTAGTCTGAAATAGCGTTTAGATATTGCACTCCGGAAAAATTTACGGTTCCCGTGGCATAATAATTAGGTATATCAACTTTGACGCGGACGAAATCGCGGCAGAAGCTAGTGATTAATAAATGGAAAATGTTGTAATTACAATTACAATATTGATCTTTTGTATCATGGCGTACCTAACGGTTCGGTGGATTTATCACGGCAATGAACGCGTGGAGTATCATACAAGTACAGATGTAATTGACAATCTGTCAGCTCCTGTAGAGTTATTAACCCAATCAAAAGAACGGAACTACAAAAATTGTAGCAAAGATTTTGTAAAAAATATATGTAAGTACACACGGCTACACATCAAGCTATACAAAACCAGTTTTAGCTGACCTCGCATTGTATATGCTTTTCGTACAATCAGAAGTCAGCTTATACTGGTTAAGTATAGCTTGATGTGTAGCCGTGCGTACCTATTTTTAACCTAAAACTATTTGATAATAAATTATTTCTTGGAAGACCTAAACATCTGTGACACATTAAATCCTACGTGTAGTACGAAATTAACGATAAAGTAGGTAGGTACCTAGCTACCTGCTGCAGTGAAGTTAATAAACTCGTAGTTACCTAAAATTCAAATAATAATAACCTTGTTTAATAGGCAACAATATTTTGAGAAATTACATCAACAGATACATACATGTTCATTAGTGAGGTAGGTACCTATAACTCTTCCAACTTTAGATGCTGTCTAGGAATACGGTTTCCATTAGATTCAACGCGCTTAAATACAAAATGCCAGACATTCTGTCTAAGAAATAAAATTACTCCTATAGCAGAATGTGAATTGAAATCGAAACAACATTTTAATTTAGTTCGAGGGACAATTATTTCTACTCCTTGTTGTTTATCCATATTTTGCCCGTAACTCTTGAAAACAACACAAATAAACTTGACTATTTTGTCATCTTTTCTCTCACGGAACAAAGTTTAATATATTTTTTGCGTATCAGGTAGTGGATACGGTGACTCTCCGTCTTTCGGGTGTGGTGGCCACAGTGCAGGAGGCCACAGTCGAGCTGCCTAGTAAGGCAACCCGAACGACCACCCGCCACGACTCAGACCCTCCCCTGGACGACTTCAACCCTCGCATACGATTGAAGCTTTGCTTGCAAGTCAATCAGGATGTTTGCAGTGACTACACAGAAGCAGAGAGTGAGTAATTTGATGTAGACTTTGGATTTAAATCTTGTTTCATTGAAGCTGCTTGTCTTTAATAAAGAGAAGATTAAAGTAATTTACTATGTAAGTAGGTAAATATAATAAAGCAAATACCTGACAACATTTTCAAGGATAAATGGGCCGTTCAATACCTTTTAAGTACCTTCTAAGGTTTCTGATTTGTTTAAGTGGTTCACTTTAAATCTGACGTATTTTCAATTTGTATCCGGGTGAATAAATGGATATTATGATGCAATAAACAGCTTCTATGAAAGTATTAATAAAGGGAAAAGCGAAGGGAAATATAAGTGCCTTAAATCTTTTAACTAAAGTGAATTACTTTAAATCATATAGCAACCTTAAAGGCACAAAATGTATCAAATTCTGATACAGAAATCCTCGTAAATAAGGTAATTTTAATTAATTAAGAATAGAACTAAAAATAGGTGAACGTTGTGTTTCTCTGAACAGTTGGAAGGTCGTACATCAAAGAGACGTCGGCTCGGACCACCGCCGCCATTGTAGGAATATTTGTCACTACCGTTGTGGTTCTTCTGTTTGTGGGCCTATTATTACTAATCTACCAGTGCAGACGCAGGCCAAACAAGAAAGACAGATCTAAGGACTACGAAATGGACTCGATGAGGCCTGCTAAAGTTACCCCGCAAAACCAGGCCCCGCCGCCGTATTACCCTAGCTCTGGTATGGAAAACAAAGCTCTCGAACATTCGATGGACATGGCATTGTCTATGGATGACTCAAAAACTGCCGTGTACGCGACACAAGGGGGATACTCCTACCATGTACCGCCTCACGCTCAAGCACATCCTGCACAAAGTATGCCCAATTCTGATTGTGAGTATATACTTAATTATATTTTTAACCGACCTCAAAAAGAAGCAGTCATTTTGAACCGATTTCTTTTTTTATTGATTAAGGGTCGGTCTCATGTTAGTTTCGTAACGATCTGATGGAGATCTTCGGTTGTCTTTTGCAAGTTCTTTTTCTTCTAAGGTTTTGTGACAACAATTTCACAGTTTTCCTCAAAGACATCCAATTATACATTCCTTTGTTGCTGTTGGTGAAACATTAGTGAACCTTCTTGTTTAATACATAAACAAGAAGGTTCACTAATGTTTCACCAAACCACCATTGACAAATTTTCAGTTGACAATCAACGGTTGATAGCCAACGTTTTGTATACTATTCATTTCACAAACAACTTATTCCGCAAATTATGTTTTATTTTATAAACACTCGCTTTATAAACATTTATTTGGAAAATGCTTCTCTTTACAAATGTTTCAAATGGTATTTAATCATTTAAATACATTTTTCATTTCATATTTAGATCCTTTTGCAAAAATCACGTTTATACTAAATATCATTTTATGACACATTTTCTAAACCAGTCACAAAGTGATCATGACGGTATTGTTTAGCATAATTTTATTGAACAATCTCCCTAAAACTATTATTGCAGTAACATACAGTAGATGTAAATAATTTATTTCCATATAAGTAATCTTGTCGTATCTGGTGTATCCCGAGGTTTAACATAACCTTAGATTATATAATGTCAACATAACGTAACCTTTTAAAAAAAAAATAATTAACCTCCTCAGGCTTTGGGTAGCCTACTATAAATAATATCTTTTTTTTTATTATTATTCAATAAGTATGTGAAACGTTTTTATTTCAAAACTTGTTTTATAAGATAAAATGAAATAAAAATGAATAGTTTGTCAAATAATACCTTAGCAAACAAAAATTTGTAGGTTAATTATTTTGTTAAGTGAATTATTTGCCAAACTTGTTGTATAATGATGAAATGACAAATCATGTTTTTGCCAATCGTTGGTTGTCAAATGATTTGTGTAATAACTTTTAATGAAATGACAGGGCACCAAAGAAGAATCATCATCAAAAAATAGATGTTTGATAACGTATTATTTGACGTTCGATTCATTTTTATTTCATTTTATCTTAGTTATTAGCAGTTGTTAGCACCCATAAGTACAGTGTTTTGCGTGTGTTATATTGCGCGCTACAATAAACACAAATAAAACCCAGCTATAATTTTTACTGAACACTTAGTTTCTAGTATGCCTACGAAGTGTAAAAAGATACATAACTATGTATTTGATGTTTCTTTTTACACCCTGTATAATTTCATTATACTTTCGACTCTATTATGTTTTTCATATTATGCATTCCATAAGGATTAACAACGACAGCCATCATTGAAGGTAAAAAAACAAATTAAAGATAACGACGTCTAAAAGAAATTTTTGAATGCCTGTATTTATAGGCTTCCCATAATACCTCTCAGTATGTTCTGCGATTTTTCTTGGATAGACCAGCGTAATTATTTCCAAGCATTCTTATCTTGGATATAATTCTCTAACCTAAATATTTATATAAAAGCGAAAGGTCACACACCCAGTTATCACGAAATATCGAAAACCGCTTGACGTATAAAGACGAAAGGCAGGGAGGTAGTTTATAGTTTGTTATTATGCTTGTTTGCAAACTGTACTTTTAATTTAAGTCTGTATCTTTCATTGAGTTAACACATCACAAGGAATTTTGTGAACGAACGAAAACGAACCTTTATTAATGCAATTTGAATTGCATTAATAAAGGTTCGTTTTAATTAATTTTAGTAGCCGGTTTAACTTATGTAAATTGCTTTTTTCCGCCTTACCATGTTAGAGTTCATTCGGAATTCAAATATTACAATTACACAGAATAATGTCCAATTAAATACCGGTTATTTGTAAAGTTTTGGAAAACTCCTTGCCACCCTCCTTAGTTAATTTTTTGATTGACTGGTTAACTGGAACGAATTCGATCGAACACATTTTTTCCTTTTCCAACAAAGTTTTAGTCACTTTGGGTATACCCAAACGGTTTTTTATAGACTACATATTCAGGATTTATTATAACAAAAAAATGCGATACTTATAGAGAAAATGAGAAATATCTGAAGCCATACAAAAAAATGTTCCCCGATGACGACATGCATGCAAAATTTCAGCTCAACCGGAACTCGGGAAGTGGATCAAATTTAGCTTTCAAGTTGTGATGACAAATACACAAGTGAAACTAAATAAAAGCTTGTAAAAAAAAGCAAAACTTACATGGGGCGTTTTGGGAAGCCTATGGAAGAAGCTTTCAAAACTTCCTTTTGAACGTTGTTCTCTGAGCCGTCATGTATATCTGGAAACGCATTGCATGTCGCTTTTGTTCTTTCTCGGTTCTATGACCAGATATTAACAAGGTAATTGTCCGCAGGGGTAAACATGGGCTTTATAGAGAACAGCTACACAAACAGTAACAACGGAGGCAGTGTGAACTCGCAGGACTCGTTGTGGCAGATGAAGATGGCAGCAGCTAATAATGCTGCTACATTGCCAGCGCACCAAGTGCTTGATCATCAGAGCAACTACGACTACGATCCTATTTCGCATGCGGGCTACCGCAACATCGACGACTACGCGCACTACTCTCAGCTACCTCACGGTAGCCAGCCGCCCGCGCCCAACGACTACGACATGCGCGCCGCACAGAATCCCTCGCGACAGGAATACTGCTCCGACCCGTACGCCTCAGTACACAAGCCCAAGAAACGGATGGATCAACACATCGGTAAGTGCTTTACCCCTTCACCACCCAATTAATAATAAAAACACTTTGTACTCAACGCGTTTTTCTTGCGCTCCATTAAGTTATTCATAAATTACTACGATACATTTTCGTGGATCGTAACCACTCATTAATGAACTTACACCAGCCTTGCCCAAAGTGGGCGATAACTCCCCCTTATGGGCGCTGCAGGCCTAAAGGGGGGCAGTAAGAGACCCAGAAAAAAATCGGGGCGTTGTGTAGAGACTTGGTGAGCGAAGATTTCATCTACTAGGTGGTTTTTAAGTAGGTGAAAAAAGGTCGCTAGAAAATAATTTATTCTCAAAGTGGGCAGTAGACAAAATAAGTTTGGGAACCCCTCCCACACTTTGGCAAAAGACGGTAGCTTCTGCTAAAAAACTGCCAAAAATATATTTAAGTATTTTATAGGAGTTTACAGCTACACGTTACGCCGTCTCTCAAAAGGACAAAATACTTTCAGCACATCGTCTTGGTAGTATTGTCCTGCAGGCTGTTGTCTTTAGTATAAAATAATTATACTGTAGATCTTAGGTTTATATAATATATATAAGATATATTCTGTTATGGCGTTCGTTCCTTTAGACAGAAGAAAGATGCACCGACCAAGATTGTGGTAGATATTGTAGGAATCAAGTGCTTTTCATCCCATTTTTTGGCAATCAGTACAACATATTGTCGTTCATCAGAATCGCCGTACCATGAAGTAAGCGGTCTGCCGGAATACGGCATGCGCGGCGCGGAGGAGGGTAGCGCTGAGGAGAAGCCGCTGCACATGTCGCTCGGCTACGACGAGTCGCTGGAGTCAGGCTACTCCACGCCTAACTCGCGCGCACGCCGCGTCATCCGCGAGATCATCGTATAAACACTCGGTAAGACGCTGACGCGGGTGAGGCTCGACTGCACTCGGCCACGCTGTTCACTCGTCGCGTCCTCGAGTCCACCCCTAATTTCCACTTACCCCTGTCTGGAGTTACGTCTATCTGAAGGCATTAGCACATGAAGTCTGTATTGCCCGCGAAACTCATATTGTAAATTAAATGAAGTCGGTGGTAATGCACTTGAATTTTGTGCAGCTGTTGCTTTAATATAGCAAGTTTAAAGCAGCTAGTGCGTGAGTATGGTAAATTTTTGTGATAAGTAAGTAAGATAAGATAAGGGAGTATACAGGGAAGTTAAATTGATCTATGTACTTAGAAATAAGTCGGTGATGACGGACTTCCAAACTTCGCGAGTGCCGTGGAACTTGAAGTGTTATAATTAATTCACGAAACGAAAACCAAATTGCGTATTTAACAGGTGATTTAATTTGTTTGCAAATTTTGTTTTCAACAGAAGATGAACATTAGATTCAATCCGAGTCATACTTACTTTAGGAGTAACGTTTAGATATACATACCTATAAGTATTGATTATAATCAAACATTGAATAAAACCCTATTTTGGTTGAATCCAGTTATTCTTTCCAATAATAAATAATTAGATAAAATCTGGATTTACTATTTATGTATAAATGTGTTTTTACGATAAGGAAGTTGCCATAAAATCGCTTAGTTCTTAAATTAGAAAGCTATCTGTTGCGAAGAACTGGTACAAAAGCGATACAATGTATAAAGTAAGCTCTTGTTTTTCTTATAAGTATAATCTCTCTTATTGTCGTCCTTCATATAAATTTCGAAACTAAGGTTTCGTACGATAACGAATGACATGATTGTGATCTCCATAGCTCATATTTTGTAACTGTGGTTTATTATTGACTTGATGCAAATATGGTGCGAGTGGTGTATATAAATCATCGAAATGTAGAATTGTGAACATTGCCGACAATGTCAATTGTGATGTTAGGATGTATGTGTAGCGCACGTTCGCAGAGTTTACGAGCACTCAAGTAATGGAGCCTCCACTTGGCATGACAGAGATCTCACTCACTGCACATTTGGTCCAGAATATTCGCATTCAGATTTTATTTACAGTTTGGTAATTTATTTCGATCTCACCCAACAGTAAACAAATAACATTTTGTTGTTACCTACATGCAGCTGTATATTGGAATCAAACCTATTCATATTTTCCAAACCACATTTTTAGGGAACTTATTATTCATTATTTCCATTAAAAATTATGTGCAGATTATTGAAATTCAGAATACTGCTTAGAGATTTTAATCTTAAAGCAATATTCTGAGCTTCTATAATTGTGTCGAAGTCTCAAATTCTTTGTAACGCGGCTGATCTAGTAAAGCTGATATTTTCGTATGAATTGCGCTGATGGCGGAAGATTACGACTCCCCGGGAACCTTGTTTAGTAACGACCGTAATTACATTTTATTCCATATTAAAATGATATTTGTAGAAAGATAATTTACTTTTTCATCTACGCCTTAATATAGAGGAAGGCGCCGAGATGTCGAAGCACGCTAAACGAATCAGCGTATTTTAACTTTTCAAGTCATGTACACAAGTTGCTGGTTTATACTGTTAAAATATTTTTATTTTATAAGAATTTATGCATTGTCGTGATCTCGAGGCATGTCTTTTGGTAATTGCTAGTCTCATAAACTCTATTCTTATGTTTGAACGAAAGTCAAGTAGCATTCATCACAAAAGCATTGTTTATTATGAATATTGAGGAGATCGGATCTTTAATAGAATAAGATTTATTATGTGAATGATTTTATTGGTTCACACATAGTACGATATGGTTAATATTGGATAATTGTAAATATAATATTTCATTTTTATATTATTTTGATTGTATGGAATTTTGAGAGATATTCTTGATATTATTATTTTTTAATAGTGAGGAGTTCTTAGATTTTATATGAGGGCTCAAAATCTATTAGATGTGTTTGATCTAGGTTTACAAAACAACAACATGGCTGTAGCCCGGGGCGTTATCAGATAGTAAACCTCTGGTTTTTGAAATAAGTGTCTTCCGGTTGTCTAGGGTTGAGGACCACGAAGCCAAATCTCCTCTTTGCTAGACAACCGCCGTTTACCCTATGCCCTTGACTATAGCCCCCGACAAAAGACTGTCAGACTAGTATCAAGGATAATTATGTCCGTGTAATATTTCATGTAGTAAGTAGGTAGACACACGGTGTGTGTTCATGTCGTTTTATGTATTAGATACCAATTTCCACGTACACATTATAAGACATGAATTAAAATATTGTGTTCATTGAAAATACATGTTTATACCCACATTAAAAACGTATATTATGTATTGAGTTAAGCTTTGTAAATGTTTTCAGCAAATACTGTTTGTGTAATAAGTTTACGATATTAAATCTGCCTTTACTATTCCTGTAGGTTAATGTGCTAATTCCACGAATTTATCAAGTGCTGCTTTTCATGATAAAAGGTAACAAGCACTGGAACATACAGGCATCTTACATAAATATATTTTCCTACTAGGAACGTATCTAGCCTTGGTCGTAGTGTAGCTAGTTTCTAGCTACGCATTTCTAGACCTGTACACAAAGACGGTCTATGTAAGTTGCCTGTAGCATTCTATACTTATATCAACTATATGTTTAATCTGATTCATAGATCTCAAATTATTTAGCAATGCAATACAACAGAAATGGTAGGTAATAGTATACCAAAATCATAATTTATCCAGAACACAGTCTTTCAAACACACAAACATAGATTATAAATTAAAATCTATGAAATTCAATAATTTTAAACGGTTATATAGAAGTGTTTGCTAGCTATGTTTTAGTGCCAATCTTCTACACCATTATTATGGACGACTACATAAATATGAAACACGAGATTTTGAGTTTCGTTTATTTCAATGATTTGTATATTATTGTCAAAAAGTATCTGCTGTTCAATTACATTTTCGTAATTAGGTAACATCACTAAATAGGTTACTATAGTAACGTTAAGTGTTGAACACTGTTATTACCAGTCCTTGAGTATACAGTACAGAATCACCCATACCATCCATTATGTTGTGATGGTCAATTCATTTAGATTAAAATTACGAAATTCCCACCTTAGAGAATCTTGAATTTTGTTTTTCAATAATTAAATTATGAGTTGTAGAATATAGAGTTTTAATTTCATTTTGTATTGAATTTATATTTTCGAATTGACAGTGTAGCAGCTATTTATTTTATTTGTTCGATAATTAAATGTTTTGTTCACATATTTAATTGTCGATGTTAAGACGGTTATTAATTAAGTCAATGTGACGTTTAAATCACTTGTCAATTACTTCTATTAGCATTGAGAAATGTGAGGTATATATCTCATTGTAATAGCTCGATTGTTCATACTTATATACATTTCTGAGTACTTTTCTTTTGAGGTAACTATATGTATGGACAAAGATAATTATGCGCGTGTGTAAAATTGATTGTATTGTTCAAATATAATAATAAAGGCAATTGATGATTGGAAAGCCGCGCGCTCATAATTCGCTGAATACAAAATTAATTCAGATTTTTTTATAAAGAAGCTGAATGCATGCGGCGAGGGAAAGTGTTTTGACTCCGGTGCGCGTGACAGTGATTTGAGAAAATTTATTATAATTAATCTCCCGACTCACTTTGTCCTGTTTATAGTTTAAAAGACGACACCAATGCTGCTCGTTTATGTCTTATATTGCAGTTTGTGAAATTATTATTCAGCATTTCACAGTCAATTTCTCACGTTGCGCTTGATTAATAATTTAACATTTTCTAGGTTTTTTCGTAGTACAGGTTAACGGCTGAATGCTTAATAAATAGACCTACTTACACAAAATGACAAGCATATTATGAACACTGCCTATATAATTTTGCCTGTGAAAAACGCAACACATAATTTTAAATATTTTTAGTTAAGACGAAATTTTAAAAGTGACCATTGATATTTGTAAATAGGTACTTTTATACAATTACATTGTAATTACACAAATAAATAATATCTAAAGTACTTAAGTGAACATATAAATCTATGCCATATGGATATTTGATCAGTTTGAATTAATTTCCAAGCGCGTTTCCATTTTCTCAAGTATTGAGAGTTAAGTTGCCACACATCGACAAGTGTGTTTCATTACACTTAAACGAATTACACATTTAACAGTGTATGTAGTTGAAATTAAACGCAATACCTGACTAAGTGGAAATGTAACTTTAGATTTACAGCAAGGGATATTGAATTCATTGTTTATTAAGATAAGTATTACAATTGATGTTACGATTTGTATATAGTATTTTAAAACACAAGACTTATAAAATAAATTTTGACCATAATAACTAGTTGTTTTTATTATTATCAACTAACCAAGTTTGTTATTAAACCGTGGGCGCTGCAGATGCGGTCTTAAGGTGGTTTTACACCAGCGAGGCAGAGCGTTGATGGGATATTATGGGTGTGAATTGAAGTCATGCTTAACTTTTTATTTTAGTACACGGAAAGATGTCCATCGCTATACAGCGCTGATGGCCTACGCTCAATGGCCGGAGCGAGATTTGTTTATCCGTTTTACAAAGTAAATAAATACTCTTATTTTTAGTGCAATAAAGTTCTATATTGTACTAACAAATATTTTAATTCTCGCCACGCACATCCTCTCGCATCTAGACCTTTAACACCGAAGATGGGCCGAGGATGAATAGAAATTTTGCTACACAAATGTGAATTCACGGCCATTCACGCCAGACCAAGCCTCGCCGGGACACAAGCACCTTTAGGCAGTGGTCCGACCGCCGGCGAGAAAACGACTAACTATCGGCGATTTTCTCTCTCAAGAAACGCACAATAAATATACATTCCGTGTAAACGAAAGAGATGCATATATTAAAAGTTGCTCGCTGACTGTTCACACTGCCGGCGACGACTCGCTTTACTCGTTTTGTCGCTGAGCGACGAGCTTTCAAAAATAAACTCGCTCAGCGATACTCGTTCAGCGATGCTCGCTCGCTTGATCATTTCTTTACAGTGCGGCATTGAAAGGCAGTGCGGCAGGATTGAGCGACCGCGGGCGAGTGGCGCGAGTAATCGCTCGTCGCACTTGCACACTCGCTCATAGCCCGGCGACAAAACTATCGAAACTACACACGCTTCCCGTTGATCGCTAACTCTTTTACAGTTTCTAGTTCTACTCGCTTCTCGTTCATCGTCGGCGGTCGGACCACTGCCTTACATCACAATACAAAGTTAATACGTTTAGTACCTACGTCATAGAACAAAAAATATATAATTTTACAACATTTTATGATGTTATTTGAAAGTACATACTTCACAATATTTTTATATGAAAATTATATAGACAGGTTCTGTTATAACATCATAAATACCAAATTAAAAAAAACCTCTCGTACTTACATTATTTCCTATTATATTATTTATATGGGATATTTTTTTTACGCACGTTTTGTCGTTTGTCATTAGCGTTTCCATAAAATTTTGAATGAGACGATGTAAGTACTTAAACATAAGCTAGACGGGCCTATTTTACTGACATTACTGCAGATATGACTTGCTTACTTCCACTTCAGCTCTAGGTCTGCAAGTTATGGACCTATGTTGATGACGCTCGTTCCGTTCCGGATAATTACAAGTCGAATCCTTCAAAGAATCTTCACATACCTACACTAAAAGAATTCAGAAACCATTTTACTCAACAAGTTTTTCTTGACGAACCAAACGTCTTCTGTCTCTCTCTGATTTAATTTGTACCATTCCATTAAATTGAGGCAATGTTATGTTGCTATTACGACATTCCTTTGTCTGTAACAAATTATTATTCCTCTCATTAGTCTTCTGATATTATTTCCTTTCAATTTTCTTATGATGACTCTTTCGTACTGGTATCATATTTGTTGTTATTATTTTTTTTTTTAAATATCAAAACCTGCTGATTTATTAAACATGTTATGTGCTATTTAAATAGCTTATTTTATTCATTGGTTTATAGTAAACATGGGTATTGAAAATGGTAAACAAAAGATATGTAATTATTCAAAATTCCTAAAATTCTCATTAAAACCCAGCAGCAGGATCGCGAGTTTATACCTCGTTTTAATTTAATAACAAAAATGCATTTCCATTTACATATAATAAGCCTAAAAATAAATAAATGTGAATATTTTCTTCATATTCGCCAAAAACGAGGTTATATTATTATCTTATACTAAGCGAGATTACAAGTTGAAATTATTTAAATAAAGTAGCACCGTGCACTTTAAGATTATAATGCAGGTTTATGCAACAAAAGTTTAGTTTTCGTTTGTAGCTGTAAGTAATTGGCAAAAAGGCTTTTTCCTTTGTCGTAAAAGATTCCAATAAAATAAAGAACAAGCTAGAAAATTTCGAGTCTGGCTAAACATTACGGATATTTCCCGGTCAGCTCTATCTGTGTCCGCAGAGCTAATACCTATTTCCTAACGTAAACAGAATCTCGTAATAGAGCATCAATCAGTGCTCAGAACCCGATGCATCTCGACGAGACGCTCTATCATGAACAATCAACAAGATCAATGATGCACTGTTCAATACAGTCTGCTATTTTCGAAGAGTTTCCATAAAATACGCATGTATTTAAACATAAGTGTATCAGTGTTTAACGACAGTTACTTTGTTTAATTAAATGCCCTCGAATTACAATTAGATTCTATCATAATACATAAGTTATATGTTGAATTAATGAAAGTTGACTTTAGCACAACACGGTCAACTTATTCTTCATAAGCCGTAAAAGTTCAATGCGAAAAACAGGTCATCAAGAGAATATTACCTAGCCGAACTTACTTACCAAATTACCACATCGTATGGTAGCACAGGTGCCGATACTCCTTTTGACATAATCCCTGGGTCACATGTTACGGTATCAGGGAACTGAGGCGGACCTGATAACGAGGCAACTAAATTATTCTTCAAATAATACATTTCTATTTTATAGTTTTACCCATAGTTTGTGAATGGCTTACCAGAAAACTTGCTGACGTTTGGCATGACAAATTCATACACGTCTGTCTATAATTACTTCCATTGTACAAGTTATTTAATTCATGGACATACATACATACATTTGTGTCGAAATATCGCACTCATACATTGTATTTGAAACCGAAACAAAGCAACAGGAACGCTTCTTCTCAGCAGAAACAGTGAAACTCAGTTAAAGTTGTCTTTCTCGCTACTTCTCAAATTAAGCCAAAAAATTAATAATTTAAAAAACTCCCGACAGAGGCCATCTTGTACCGATTTTAATTAAACATGGCTAAAAACACTCCCGACTAATTCACCTTTTAAACAAACAAAAAAACAAAATCAAAATCGGTTCATCCGTTTTGGAGCTACCCCGTCGTTTTTGCGTCGGGGGTTGAAAAATACACGTTGGTGTAAATACGAGATTTGTGAAAAGCTATAGTGATTAGCATCGTCCCATTCTTTTATACACGGTTAGTAACCGTGTAGGTATAGTCACAAATATCCTGACGAGTCTTATCTGACTAATATGATACAATGACTGATGAATCTATCAGTAAGTAGTATAGATTGGATCACTAACTTGAAATCCATACTGGGCGTTAGTGACAGGTTGGCAAAAACTGAAACTGTAGTTTCAGACCACGATTTGTGATTGAAAATCGTTGGAATTTTTCTCCGGAAAATTCTCAAAATTAAAAGAAAACCGAACGAAACTTTAAAAACTATTTAAAGTTTCGTTCGGTACAGCTCTAGCAGAGGACATCGCACCGATGCGGCGACGCCGGGCGGCGCGTGTTATTTGTGCCTAAACCTACATAGCTTAAATGTAGGTACCTAGAATTATTTTTGTTGTGTTTACATTGCCGAGTTAAGTTTTTATTGTTTTTTTCATTAAATTTATGTTTAGAGGCCTGGACTTGGTACTTACATATCAATATATCACGAATCAAGTGAAAAATCGGTCGAAAATTTTGAGAATTTTCCGGAGAAAAATTCCAACGATTTTCAATCACAAATCGTGGTCTGAAACTACAGTTTCAGTTTTTGCCAACCTGTCACTAACGCCCAGTATACTTTTGCTACTTAGTTTGCTATTATTTTTCTTTTTTCCTAAGTAAATTAATGACAAATCAAATGTTTTGCAGGCATTATCAAAAGCTATACAAATATTTTACTACCTACTGTGTTGAACCAATTGTGAATTAATCCCTCATTTAAATGTGTACATTGTGAAAACAAATCACATCGCTACGAAAGCAACAGACTTTTAAAAAGTGTAATACCTATATTTTTTTACTTTGTAAATGCCAATCATTCAAATGATCAAACCCCGCCCGTTACAGTAATGTCCACTTGTAGTAATCCCACTTTCATTAATAGCGAAAGAGTTACAAGAGTATTAGAATACCTGTTCCTACAGGTACTCTAAAAGTTATCCATCTTAAAATTTAAGAGGAGCCTTTTAATTTAATTACACAACGAGTAAATAATTGGGTACTACTAGTAAATAACTACTAGAATTGTGTTTTAAGTTTCTTAACAATAAAAATGTTAACACCATTCGGATCCATTCATTTTTGCGTTAAACGAGATCAAGTGGTATAAAATTATTTATAGGTACTTATTATTCTTATTGTATGTTTGACAAATAAAGTCTCGGTCCCAAGGGCAAATCCGACTATTTGGTGCTAAGTTATTGGCCAATCTTTCCGTTTACTCACGGTCCCTATGTCATTCGTTACAGCTTTGTTCCTTGTAGCTTTAATGTCAATAAAGTGTCTCCTTTGCGGACATTTTCGTGTTGTAGTTTATTCCACATGACACCGATTGTTATGTGGACGTCAATAAAATTCATGTCACGCTTCATTTCCTTTTCACTTTAATTATTCCAAGTCATTTTCATTGAGCGGCGTAATATAATTTTCCCGTTTCGAACTCGTAAATTCCATTATCTACGTGTACTTTACTAATGGTAAGTCCTACAGTCACCTATAATGGAATCCTGATTTATCTACACGCTCGTTTTCTCCAGACTTTGATAAAAATCCTGTCTCAATCCGCATTTAGTGCATCAGCAACATTTGGAATCACGGTAAAAATTACTATGAGAATTCAGTTGGTAGGTACATGATTCTAGACTTATAAAAATTTTCGTCACGATGTCTCCCTATCTCCGTGTTACATACTAGTAAGGTTAATCAAGCCCGCCACACTATTACCATCCACTGCAATTCCTGAAAACCAGAATCAATGTGGAGACCGCCAGAAGAGCGCCGAGGCGATGAAGCTCGACGAGTCCCGGAGAAACAGTTTTCAAAGTTGTTCCCATAGTAATGATGAGTACACAATGACCCTACTCATCATTACTATGGGACCAACTTTGAAATCATTAAAAATTTATAAAAAAAATTGGAAATGCACGACACTTAAATGAAAGTATTTGAAAAGTGGCAAAAGGTCAGTATAACACAATTATAAATCGACTTACATGCCAATTAGGGACAGTGTAAGCTAGTAATTAACGCGCACAGCATTCAATCTTCTTTACTAGTGCGTAGATGTGGATAGGCATCCACCCTACCCTTTACAAAAACCAAATAACATCGTGAGCTTAATTTATCTGGTTACTCCTAATATTATCGAAATCGAATAGCAAAATACTAGTTTGCCTCTGTAATTGGGACGCAATTTTTGCGATTTCACTTCTTAAAAAGCATTCATGTTTTGAAATTGTTTAAAACATAGCTTAACTGTTTTCCTTTGGTTCTGTTCTTGTACGTACAAAAGTATTACATGTATTCTAATACGTAAAATATTAAATACTTAAGGAAATTCATTCCAATATAAAATTTGTAACAAAACAACAAACACGAAAGATTAACTTAAGACGTGCTGGTTATTAGTGACCCGCCCCCTCCTAGAACTAACTATGGAAGAAGAAATTTGGAGTTTGAGGGTGTTACAATTTATAATAAGTTACCATCAGTATAAAAGAAGAACAAAGTTATGCCCGGTTCAAAAGACTACTAAAAACTCATACAATAAATTAATACATAATAAGTGAATAAATAAATTATGGTTCTATAGCTAAGCTAGCTAGCTATGGTAAGCTTGCACATGTGATATAAATTCATGACTACTTGCTCGCTAATTTCGCCGAAATTTATAACATTTACTTACCTTATAATAAGACATATAAAAAGCGTCAGATGAAATTCTGCCAACGTATTTTACTCCTTTGCGCATCACACAGCTTCACCTCTGGGAGCTATAAAAGAAAACAATTGAAAACAATTTTCTCCTCGAAAAGCTTTTTCATACCGTGGAAGCATAAGATACGATACTCATATTACACAAAAATTCGCGTAACATCTATGCAATCTAAATAAAAATGTGCGAGTAAAAATAAAACCTGTCAAAGTTGAAAGCGGCTTTTTATAACACGGTGAATCTGTATGCTCATTGCAGTCGGGCAAGTTTGCGAACATGGCGTGTATACAAATATAGCTCTGTTCTATGTTGCCCAATGGCACAGCCTTTAGGCGATTTGTACACTGCCCCGCATCACGCAGCGTAGCGCGGGAGTGCGTGTTCTTACGTTGTTTGTATAAAAAACAAGCTTAGTTCAACACATGGAAAACGCATTCACACGCGGTGTTGCAGATCGCGTGCCAACATGCGGGAAATACGCACCCCCGCGTGGGGCCACCGCATGACTACACTGCAGCCCCGCGCGTTTGTGCGGGAAATCTGCACGATGATGCAGATCTGTGCCCGCACGCGTGACTCCGTCGCCACGCACCCCGCAGCGTAGCGCGGGGCATTGTGCGAATCGCCTTAATATAGACTTGCCACATAATATTATGAACATTCGGGTGTCAGATTTGAAGGCACATATAAATATTTACAATTTCGACTACTTTATTGATAAACATTTAAAAAATTAAAATAGTTTTGTTTTATTTTAACTCATTGTTTCATTTTTATTATAATGGAATTGATTTTACTGGAAAAGGAACGATCGGTTAAAAGACAATCGAAATTTAATTTGAAAGTGTTTAATTTTATAATATACAATAATTAAACTAAACAAAACCTAAGAGTAATTATAAAATTATAAAATATGTACAATTTATAAAAAGTGATTAATTAAATATTTTACACCCACCTCTGCACCAGGCAGTGTCGTCGTCTCAAATACAATAATATTCAAGAGACATCCTAGGATGACACAATCCGTTTCGATTGAGGGTCGTAGATGGAGGCCTACTCTTCTCGAATATTCTTAAATTGATTTGTAGGACACCTTTTTTTCAATTTAGATTAAAAGCGTTTCAATCCGGATTATGTGACAAGTAGGTATCTACTTAGACTTACCTACGTAATGAAATCCATCTTAACATAGTAGCGTTGCTTATCCTGTTCGAGGAAAGTTATTAGTTGATTGAAACCACGTTAGTAAAAAAAAATATGACAAGAGCAAGGATATTATTTTATCAGAAAATGATCAGGCATCACACGGACGGTATATCTACAATTTCAATTAAGTAACTACAATACTACGGAGTTTTCCAATTATGTGAGCGATCGCATGCAGCGCTTTTATTTTAGTAACTATCGCTACAGACCGATATTACGGTATAATAATAATACTTATGAAACAGTGAAATACTAAAGCCTGTCAAGTTGTCAACAGATCGATAGGTCTGGCTCTTCACCACAAGATTAGATAAGTAGGTATTAGGTATTCTGTTAAAATTTTGCACGACGCGGCGACGCTACTGACAAACAACAAAATCCTCGCCTTCATTGTTAGTATTTTACATAAGTTTTAAGTTACAGACGGAAATGTGTGCGAAGAAAAATAGCGAGCACCAAAATGATAATTACCTATGTCAATATTATGAAAAGTCACTGTGGCAAAAACTGAAAAAAAATCAGTAAGTACCTAACACAATTGTTATATCTATTTTATTTGGAAAGGTGCTTGTCAAATACCTGTCATGTGTAATAAATGTCCTTCCCTCGTTTACATTTTCAATAAATGAACCGGGGACCCACGAAAATCTCATTTGGACCTTCGCAAACGTGCCGGGTATGTAGAGTTTGCTTACCGTGTCAACTATTCTTTGCGACGGGATAATTAATTCTAATTTTGTGCGGAACAGTCTTAGTTGTTTGTAAACTAATTGCAGCTAATTGTCGGGGCTGGTGTAATTCGGAATATAACGATATTTTTGCCATTTACTATGCTAATCGGGTACAGAGCAAATGCGATAATAACATGGTGGCGCAATTGTGGATGAGGAGCGTTTCAACAACGATTAATTAATATTCAAATACCTATTACTACGAACAAAAGCTAGCTCAGTTATACTTTAATGAGTAAAAATATATTAGCTTTATTAATTGTGTTCGTAAATATGACTGATAGGCTCATTTAGTAATTAAATACGAAGAGTCAAATGGGTGACGAGCAGTCCTTCGAGATTCGTAAATTATTAAGTGTCAGATGAATCTATAATGTTTGCAGAAGTAAGTTGTTGCCGAGAAACGTAAGTTGTAAGTTTGTTGTAAGTCATCGATTATTGATAGAAATGTTAAATATCGCTTCATTTTCCCGGCCACTTCGTAACGCTAACGTCAAACGTTCTTTTGTATTGTTTTATTGATTTAACGCGATTGTTTTAAGGGTGTTTAGTGACTTTAGTTACGAAAATTTAACTTGCGATCATTGATATCAAAAGTAGGGAAGTCCTTTCTTGTGTACTAGTAACGTCAAATTGCGATCACCATGTAACTTTCGAACATGGTGATTAGTGCAATCGCCACGATCGATGGTTCCCAGTGTACATTAGCGGTTAATAACACGGCACAAATAAAGCAATGACTTAACATATTTCAGTTAACTTTTCGCACTGACTAACACATGACTAATATAGGAATAATATGTAAGTACTCGTATTTAGTAGGCCTATAAAAGTACCTACCTCTTTGTGTAGATACACAAAGAGGTAGGTACTTTTATAGGCCTTTTTAGGCCTTTTTTTCTGGTTTACAAAAAAAAAACATATAATAATTTGACATAGATAAGTCAAATTATTATGATTTTTTTTTTTAAACCAGATGCAAAATACGTCCTAGTGTTCTTTATCAAAAATAGTCTAGGTTTTTTTTCTGAAAACGGTCCGTCATTTTCAAAAAAAAAAGTTTTCGTCATAAATAAACTAATTAAAAAAATATTTTTAAAAACAAGTTTTATGGTTTGCAAATGAAAGGACACCTTACCTACATACGAACAGTGCAAGCTAAAAAAACCGGTAAAATCCAGACTCACCTCACCATCGAACCTCACGTAAGTAAGTCAGTTTGTTATTTTTCCATATCCGTGATTGGTTTTGGATCCGGTAGAGCTTTTCAGTACTCGTAACACCCGACTCGTAAGTCCATTGTCGATGGTTCGTATTGACATTCACAAAAGACAAGGTTCCCTTACATGTCGTACGCAGCCCATTGGACTTTCGTTTATGGTTTAACATGTTTTTTAAGATCGAACCATCGTTTACAAAAATGGTGACAGTCCCGTAAATGTTAGGACAGGAACAGACACAGTTGAGTTTTTACGGTTTTAGATCGTTAGGTATCATTATACCTGTACAGTATGAAATTTCATACTTAATAACTAATAATGTATTAAACCCATCAAGACTGAAGACACTTTACAAAGCTTAATAAGTAACACAAAGGTTTTTGAAAATGCTTTCAACTAACTTTTTAGACCCATGTATGGAAGGAAGTAGGAAGTTTTATATAAGTCGGTTCATTCATTTAAAAAAATGAATGAACCGACGAAGGACTTGATAGTTTATATGAAATTCCGTAAGGCGTATACGCTCTTAGTAGACTATACGCTTGGCAGAAGGAGTAGCTTTTGCAATGATAATTTTTCGTCATTTTATGGTACAAAGCTCTTAATTAGCTCACGGGGAAACGAGGATCAAGGCAGCAGTGGAACAAAGGTTTTTGTTTACTTTGGTGGCCTATTCATGAGTTTTCTCTTGGGTTTAACTATATTTGTACTCAATTACTTAACCCGTGGATATTATTAGACAAAAATTAAAACCGTCTTTTGAATAATAAATGGATATTATTCAAAAGACGGTTTTAATTTTTGTTGGTAAGTCTAATGATAGGTGCAAAACAAATAAATATTAAACCTAACATATTTCCACAGATACTTATGTACTCGTAATTTTATTGCTTTTATTGTGTGTTTTTATTTATTTATTAAGAATATAGGTACACGGAAGACTAACTTATTTGATGGAAAAATATAAAAAGAAGCAATTTGAATTTGACGTTATTTTTATAAGCATATAAACAGTTCAAATTTTTCTCCGAAAAAAATTTCACTGATGCTCCTTTATCATTTATTTTTAAAAGCACTCTCGCGCGACTTCGTTGGCGTGATTTTTCTTACGGATCCCTAATTTTTTATAGTAAAATATAGCCTATAGCACTCAGGGAAACGTAGCTTCCAATTTGCAAAAGAATTTTCAAAATCGGTCCAGCAGATCCCGAGATTACCCCCTACAACCTCACAAACTCACAGACTTTACCTCTTTATAATATTAGTAAAGAATAGATAAAGATTTTTAATAAAATTAAAAATTAGTTAATGTCGCCAACAAAAACACATTAAATTAATACCTAGTACTTTGACATTTTGTTTGACATTTCAACCCTCACTAGTAAAATACCTGTCCCTAATACATTTTCAGGAAGGTAAATAACTACCGTCTCGCTATCTTATCTTACGTGGAGTGATAAATGAACCAATTCGCCCGATTCACGTACACCTAATTTAATAGTCATTATACATAATTATATTATTCAGCTAAGTACTGGTAAATTGATTTGGAAGAAGGTAGGTATAATATTATGTCTCCTCGTTTTCAATATAATTTCCGAGCTGTTACCTATCTATATCAATCTATTTGGCGAGACGAAAAGACAACCTTTTAGAAAAATATGTCAAGTTATGGAAATTACATTATGACTCTTCACGATTACTTTTTTTTACATCTCTTGCTTATATACCTATCTGGTATGTTCTCGTATATTGTTGCTTAGCATTCAAGCAAGTGATTAGTTAAATAAAAACTAAAATACCTACCCTGTTTCCCTAGACTTTATTGAGTAGGTAGTGTATCTTAAGATAACGCGAAATACGTTTTTACGTTAGCATAAAATAAAGTAAACAATTTAAATGATATACTTCATAACCGGCATAATCTAAATCTTTATGTTCGCATGGACTAACAAAAGGGCTCAAACTTCAGAGTAAAGTTGAAAGAGCTTTGCTTACTTTATTTTTCTTTCATTCTTATTGTTTGTTAGTAAATCTGAATTCGAGAGGCCGTAAGACTGTACTTATGCAACGTAATTTTGAAGAGACCCTAACGAGGTAGGTACCATTGTCTTTTGAATACCATTGTCTATTGAATTTTTTGTCCAAAAAAAAACAGTTTTTAAGCCCTTCCGACAAACCTAGATCGGCCCCTGGGCCCTTCTACATATCTGTGGCGAAGCCCAAAAGAAAATTTTGGAAGCCTCACCTTAGGCTTCTCAAAACACCCCCATTTACATAATTATTATGTTCTACGATTTTTTGTGATAATTATAAGAGTTTATCGTTTCTATATTTCTTTTTGGGAAATTCTTATCCGACTTCAGATTTTGTTAATTTTCACTTTTCAACCGACTTCAAAAAGGAGGAGGTTCTCAATTCGGCGCGTATGTTTTTTTTTTTTATATGTATGTTACCTGATTTCTCAGCCAATTATGAATCGATTTGGATGATTATTTTTTTGTTTGAAAGAGTATACTTCCGAATAGGTCCCATAGAAATATTGTCATGATCTGATGGTGAACTTCGGAGATATGGAACGGTACTCCTTATAGGATCACAGCAGAAACGTCGTAACAAGAAAAATTGCTTTGTTTATACGTGTAGTCGATGACTGGCTGAAGGAAAAAAGGGAGGGGGTACGTCAACCCCCCTCCTACCACTTTCCAAAATTAAATATATCGTGTGAGGTATTGTTTGAAAGGGCTTTTTGTAAGGATTTCAAACATTAATACACAAGCACTAGGTCCCATATAAATATTGTCATGATCTGATGATGAACTTCGGAGATATGGAATGAAACTCCTCATAGGATCACAGCAGCAATATCGTAACAAGTGAAATTGCTTTGTTTATACGTGTAGTCAATGACTGCCTGAAAGAAAAGGGGGAGGAGGTACGTCAACCCCCCTCCTACCACTTTCCAAAATTAAATATATCGTGTGAGGTATTGTTTGAAAGGGCTTTTTGTAAGGATTTCAAACACTGCACTAAAAAGTAAAAAATAAAAAGCTTATTTACAAAAAAAAATAACCGCCTTAAAAAACTACAAAATAAAAAATAACTTTAGTTTTGGAAGTCGGTGGCAATACTTACCTACATAACAAAAACAAAACCAAAGCCACCGACTTCCAAAACTAAAGTTATTTTTTATTTTGTAGTTTTTGAAGGCGGTTATCTTTTTTTGTAAAAAAGCTTTTTTTATAAATAATATATTTATTTAATTATAAATACCGAAGCTGCTATCTATATGTCATCATCAAAAAAACGCCTGACTAATAATCCGACCGCTCACACGCAGTGACTAAAACTTAGTTAAAAGGGGAAATATTTTAACCGACTTCAAAAACAGGAGAAGGTTCTATGTTCTTCCGTCTAAAATAATAATAAAACGGACATAATATATGTATAGTATATATGTACTTAGTAAAAATATAAAAGATTCATAAGTAAAAATAAACAGAAATAAAACAAGTACTTAAACAGGAAGCAATTAACGGTTCTCGATACGGTAAAGTTTCGCGGTGGGAACTTAAGCGCCGAGCAAAGTTGCTCATTTGTATTCATCGGCAGAGTACCTTAATACGTCACAAAGCTCCTGAAGAGCCCCGCAATCGCTTCCTGAACACTTATGAAGACTCAACGTATGAAGTATTATTTTATGAAGCCCCTTACCACGTAGAACTCAGTACATAGCTGAGGAACCCAATAAACATCAGTTTCTTGAAGTATCCGAAACCTATAGGTGTAGGTCGACTGGGAGACTAGTAATAGTCACGCGGCGGCCAGCTGCGGAGATCCGCGTTTTCCGCATGCAGGCGCGAGATCTGCAACACCGAGCGTGAATGTGTTTTCTGTGTGTTGGACTACGTGTGATTTCTGTAAAAACACAGATACTTGCAAACCGCAGAAAAGCGGTTTCTGTTTACTTTCGCCGACTTTCGCGCTGCGCTGCGTGATGCGGAACAGTGTGCACATCGCGTAACACCCTCCTTGCACCCTTCGCGTCTAGCGATCACGCCCGTCCGGCTCACCGTGTAAACCTTCGGATATAATATCTATACTCGTACAATGGAACTCATCAATAACGAACAGTACACGTATTGTGATATGGTTATTGTACTGAAGATCAAAGATGATTGCTGGTTAGTTATCTGTTCGTAGCCAACTAATCATGTTCTGCGAAGCTTAGGAACTCCCAAACAATGAACAGTGTATACATAGAGTCATGTGGGTCAAGTGTGCGCACTTAAGCTTTGAAACCTCTCTGAAATGCAAATTATAATCTAAATTAAACAAAACAGTATTAAATAATTAGAATATTTATTTATCATAAATTGAAGTATGAAAATAATCATCTATAATGGCAGTATAATTCTCTGAATTTAAAAAATACAAAGGTAGTCAAAATGCGTACAATTACCTCAGTAAGGGAGGGGGTAAGTGTGCGCAGTGGTGGGGGTAAAACAAGTGAAGTAGTAAAGTTACTTTTATGTATATACTATATACTGTTCATGCCACCAGCTATCACGATGCTACATTTTATCCAGTCTTTAGTAGGAGGATGTATTATCTCTCATTCACATATTCACCTTTCGCAATTAACTCTTTAGCAACTTCTAGCTGTTCGTCAAACAAAATATTGCAGTGCAAAATATTTCAGTATTTACCACAAGCCTGATGAAACCTGTGCGTACAATAAAATATTAACCCCGCAAGATTTTTTTTTTACAAAAATGCGAAGTTTAAAATAACTTTAGTTTTAACAAAGGCAGCTTACAACGTTTGCTCTGGAAAAATAATATTTGTTTAATTTCAGTATCCTTTAATTGTAAGTTCATCCCAATGTCGATTTTTTTACCATTATTTGGATAACAGCGGAAAAATAGTGATAGGTAGGTACTAATAATAATAACCTTCCGGCAGAATTTCATTTTTCAGCTTTCATTTCAGCTTTTGCCAGACGTGGACGAAATCGCGGAATAAAAAGTAGCCTACGTATGTCCTTACAAGCTTTTGGTATAAAGTTTGTTTTTAAAAACTTTATTTTTATTTTTGAGTTTAAACTTAGAGATAAACTATAAAGTAACATGGCGCGCACCTACACAATTCAAAACGTTTTAAAAGATTTACAAGACTCACAACGCAGGTGTACGTACTGAGACGGCTCTCGAAACAAAAACAAATCAGCGGCAGCGATTTGTTGCTCGACTAGCAGTGTCATTATTTACTCATGGCGCTGCACTGACATACTCTATGAAAATGACACGTGCGTTGTCTTGCGTGGTCGGCTAGTTATGATTAGTTGACCAACAAATCTGCCGGCTTGCTGCAGAAGACAATAAAATTAATACTTACAACTACATACAAACTCTTTTATAAGCATGTGACTGCACACATTGAAATAGTAAAATGGAGGGGCACGCCATGTTGTACTTAGTAGTTTATCTCTACCTCGTACCAAATGATACGAAAGCGGTTCAATGGTTTAGTGGTGAAAGTGTTACTTTTGCATTTATAATAAAAGTATGGATTAGTATGGATAGTACACAAGTGTGTTTGCTGTTCGCAAAATAGTGCACAAGTGTGCAAGTGCACTCCCTCTTCGCACTCTCATAATAGTCTGATGGGAAGGCAATCCAACACGATCGGAGTGAAATCAGGCACGGGACCTACGGCTTTAACTTTACGTGCTTTCTGGGGCACGGGAGTGACACAAGGTATAGTCATGGGTATCATTAATTTGAAATCAGATTCACACTGTACGAATTTAATAGTTCTTCAAGGACACAATACCTATACCTACTATGACTTGTGTACTTGGCTATTTACCACATCGGTCACATTTCAAGTGGCCTCCTGTTGTCAAGTGCTCATAAATACTATCGCTAGCTAAGGGTCAAGCTGTATGTAAGATGCACGTGTACCTAATAGCACTGTCCATGTACTTATCACACAGTATGTGATGTAGCATCTATTGCGAAACAGATTTCTGTAAGTTAGGTATTTCATGTTATGGCAGTGGATGACTGGGTGCACCGGCATTTAGTGCGATGGATTTCCAAATACTTAAACTGCACAGAAATTCTAGAATTGCGTCACTTTTTGTTAGATCTTGAAAAATATAACTACATCCATATACGTAAATTCACGCCTTTTTCCACGGGAGCAGAAACCACAGAACGCCACCACTGTTACGTTCGTATATGTATAACTATAAAATTAAAAACAAATACTTAGAGATATTCCCTAGGTACATCTTTTTCCCTTACTCGCATATTGTTTGTTATGCAAGGGTTAAGTTTCATTTATACGTTAATGATGAACCACTTTAAAAACAAATTCAAGTTAATGCTTCTTAAATGATGGTAACTACGTAAAATCAGGAACAAAATTACATTTTCTAAAGTTCTCCGAACTTAGTATGAATGACCTTTAAATATAAGTCTTCTTATTAAGGTTTGAGTTTGAAATCCTCTTAATTGGGCTTTAAATTTTCATGTTTTTATTAAGTTTTTCATTTACAATTTATATTTGAATATTATTATATACGAGTATGTATTAAGTAATATTATTACCAATTGGATTATTACTTAGGTAACTGAATTTTCAAATCGATCTTTTCAAATCAATATCGAATTTATGTACACTTTATTTTTAAATCAAACTTTTTAAAATTAATGTATAACGTATACAGTAACTAAATTATATTTTTATAATTAAATTAACCGCTTCCCAAGAGAGGAATCCATCAATATACGATCCGCTAAAGTTCGCCAAGTTAATCTATAGTAGTGGGTCAGAGGGTGAGTGGGGTTCTATTGACATGTCTATGGTATGAGTATACGATCTGTGAATAAAAGCCATTCTAAGAAGATCCAGCCACAGTAAAGTAATGGGTTTGACTGCAGGGTAAAATTGGGATAGATGCCGAACAATTTGGAATGGCCTCTTATTTTGAAAAAGTGAAGTTTGGAAGTGGGCTGGTACTACAGCCTACTTTGTATGAAGTAACTTGCCAACTTTCGTAAGAACGTGTGCGTCTGTTCAAATTTTGAATTCAAATCTTCTCTACTTTACAATAAACTAGTAGAATGAGAAAATGTTTTTCAGTCTCAACTTTACTAAGAGTCTTCTTATCCTCCTCAAATAAAGAGGAGATCTATTAGCTTCTAATCAACCTGATATTCACATATGGTATTCACAAGTAAGTCGATATAATGTGTCTTGCATACCGTAAACCTACAGTAAAAGCAAGCAAGTTTTGTTCGAAGTAAAGGAACAAATAAACGAAATATTCCGAGTTCCGACTTCATCAAGCCGTAAATAAAAAGCCGACGTGCAGTTTGTGTATCACTTGCAATACATGATCAAACCAGATCGTTCTTGTTTATCCTTTTCTGTTAAAATGTTTTCATTTCTGAAATACTGCGGTTGTAACTTATTAATCTGCATCCGAAAATCAAATAAAGCCACAAATAAGCACACAACATGTCTGCAACTTGCACGAACGTTTGCAAGTAGCGTGCAAGCCATATTTCGACATTCACCAATAATGGCATGCAAGCTACGTGTGCACAATACTGTAGCAGTACATACTTTTGTGCAAGTAAAACTGCAAATGGGTACACATGTCAGTAATTAACCAAAAAAAAATGTCTAACTTGTTTGCCATTGTGCCATAACAACTTGTGATTGGTGAATGTCAGGATGTCATGCAAGATACTTGCAAATGTTGCAGATATTTTGTATTTGCAGCTTTATAGGCATGTTGTATGTCGGCTTAGTTAGCGGAACTGTCCTTTATAAGTTTTTCCATGACAGAGTGCCTACACAGTAATGGATAGCATCACTATGCGAATACCAAGCGCGGTTCCACCTTTGAGGGCACGGAGAGCATGCCTGCAACCCAAATTCGCGGAAATAAAACTTAAGTTTGAATTTTTTATTTTAAGTAAGCACCTAAATAAAATTATTGTGTGTAAAATGTTATAATAAGTACCAGCTTTTAATTAAATTAGATATTATGCTTTTAGTACAAGATCCGAGCAGGGTTTACCTACCCACATCGAGTTTCCTGGCAAAATGTATTTAAATATGAAAGATAATGTGTTAATTAAACACAATGTAATAGGGTTGCCATTCCATATTTGCGCAAGGCTATATTTTTAATTAATTTATAATTAGTAAAATTTTTAGAGATAATTTACGCTCGGTTCGGTGGTTTAGAGTCTAGATGCGATAATGTGATACGCGTAATCAGTGGCGGATCTAGGATTGTCGTATGATTGGCTCAGTTTTTTTTGCACATATTATTTTAATTGTTGGTAATGATACAGTACCTAGGGTAGGGTAATGTTTGCAAAAACGTTTAATTAGAATAATATCATGTTCACATAAAGATTTGTCACGAAGGAACTCAGTTGAAAGAGAACCCCCCCCCCCCCCCCCCCCCTCCCTCTGATCCACCACTGCGCGATATTAAGTCCTACTCGCACTTGGCCGATTGCAAGTGACCGTGACCACATCCTTTTTCGAGGGGTGGATCCGCGCCTGGCGAATACCTACCACCTTTGCCATTTCTATTCTCTGTCGTTCCACTTGTTCTTGAAGTCATGCAGAATACATAAATCCTCACTAGCTTATAGGTTATCGGAAACTGCATTTTGCATTGTTTGAGATGAGAACAAGGAAATGCAGGATGCTGCAGCTGTGCATGTAACACTACTGTAGTAACATATATACACTATGTAACAAAAACCCTGTCAGATCAGTGTTGCCGTTGATCAGTTTTTATGTTTTATTTTAATTTAATTACTTCTTCTTTCTTCTTTTTTTTTTCACTGGGGAAAAATAATAATCTCAAATCCATTAAATGGTTACGTATATGTGTACCTACGCAGTACGATGCCTAATAATACCCTTAAGGATCGGACAGGGTTTTTGTTACATGCTGTATATACGTTAATAAATATGTAGGTCTTACTTCTTTATCTATTTTTATTTTTTTGAGAAAACAAACGGTTACACATTACAGTATTACAAAAGAACCTTAACTAAGTATAGAGTGAGCAAATGTATACCCACGACATTTTCCACATAATATTAAAATGAGTTATCAAAAATGGCGATTACATTTACATTATTTTATGTATAATGTGGTTAACGTTTATACCGGGGATGTTTATGGAGCTCCGTAAGGCTTTGTTCACACGGCATTGTCCTGCACGTTTTTTTGTAATCGTTTTTTTAACGTATAGTCAACCGGGTGTTCATATGGTAAATTTTCATTCGTGTAAAAACGAATAGCCGCAGTTTCCACAAGGAGACAAAGCTATACCATATGCCACTGCGAACCGAACACGTCAAAGTTCATTCGATTTGCTTGACAAGTCCGTTGAGTATGCGTTTAAACGTGTAAGCGGTACACGTTTTTTTGCAGTACAATCGACGTGTGAATGGATCTATGTACGTTGTATGGTCACTATTTATACGTTAAGACGTATACTGCAAAAAAACGTGCAGGACAATGCCGTGTGAACGAAGCCTTACTGTAACCGAAACTATCGGAACGGATATCCGAAATAAAAATATATCCGTAACCGTATACGTTCTTACACTTACAAGTACAACATGCAGTCAGCCCCACCACTCCTCAGCTGCAGCTAGGATTGGTCGATGTCTCAAAATCAACTCACTAAACATACTACAGTGTTATGAATTAAACTTCGATGTTGAACATGCTGGTCCTGAATGAGATACTTACTTGCTCACAACTTTAGAGTTGATACCGATGTCTCTCCACATACATAGATGTAGAGAGATATCAGAACCAACTATTTCTTGAAGTTCCTAAACTCTCCATGAACATCAATTCTTATGCGCATTAATTACTCTAGAGCAGAGGTCACCCATTTTGTGCGGACCGCGAGAACACAGCAACTTGCACTACAGAGTATAAAATTTAATAAAAACGCATCCCCCGCATTATTTTTGTTGATGTCAAATCGAAACGGCCGGGCGAAGTAACGATAGCAACCAGCGAGGAAGAGTGCGCGGATTGCGAAAGCGTTGATCGTCACGGTGTGAAAAAAAAATTACCTTTGGTATGTATAGGTATCCGTAACATTTGTTTAAATTTTTTTTTCTATAAAATGTTGTGAGGACCGCTATGGTCATTTCATTTATTAAAACGGACCCCGAGCGAATCTAATTGGTGACCCCAGGGCGCCTACCATAGATATAGTAAAAAATATTTCTGTGGCGCCTACCGTCATCTCTTATAACAATATTTGTAATTTCTGTTGTTGCATTTTCAACTCTCGGCGCTGATCCAAGCGTTGAAAATCAATATTAAAAGTAATATTGTTTTAAAAGGTTGTGGTAGGCCCTCTAGAGCAGTGGTTCCTAACCTGGGGGTAATTACCCCCGCAGGGGTAAAACGGAGATTCTAGAGGGGTAACACGGGATGGCACGAAATAGTATTAAAATAGCAATAAACCCTAATATTGTCGAACTTGCGAATGCAAAGCAATTTCAACCTTCACACTAGTTAACTCCGAGATTTAAATATTACTTTACTAGTTACCTAAACGGGCAATTTCTTACATAATTAACATATTTTCGTTCAAATTTGTGTGGTTTTAATTATTTTACATTAGCTAGGGGTAAACTCAATTCCCATACTTGTTCACAGGGGTAGTGACATTGAAAAGGTTAGGAACCACTGCTCTAGAGTGTAACAGCGCGGTACAATTCCACAGAAATTATGCTTATGCAAATTTTATAAAAGTTGGACCACTGCATCTAAACTGAGGAAAGAGGTTTGAAAGAGTTTGGTTAAGGGGGGGGGGGTATTTGTTACATAAAATAAAAGATACTGTGCCGATTGTAGCCAAGCTAAACATTGGATTGGCGGGGTTAATATTATAGTGCGTGATAATTTGAAAATTGGTAGTTAGAAGGTGATTTCCTAACAAAAGATACTAACTAGATTCTCCCTGTTGGTATCTGAGGCTGAAAATAGCCAATTATTAGACACTCCTTTCTGCAAATCGCATGCTTAATAATAGACTGACCTAACTCAAAAAAGCAGTTTTTAGGGAAATCGCAAAAAACGTTTTCCAATTACGACTTTGGCTCTTTATTTGGACATAAATGTTACAAGATGTTAGTTGAACAGTTCAAATTTTTTTTAAAGGATAAAATATTAACCACATTTTTGATTGGAACTTAAATTTTAATTGAATATTATTTATTTTGTTTATTCTAGGCTGTCAAAAATATTTTTGTAGTTTTAGGTCTATATAAAACTAAGTCTGCTCTAAAATATTAAGACCTAATTAGTTTTAGGTTAGTTTATTATTAAATTCAAATACTACTTGACTGTATATTTTGGATTTAAGTCACATTATTACAAAAAATGATAAAACATTTTAGTAGTTAGGATTTTTAATGTAAAACCTAAATATTAATAAGTCACTTTTAAAACAAATGAACAGATATTTAACTTTGCAGCGGTTAAACGAATATTGAATGGGTCAGTGTTATGTCAAAATGGCATCTTCAAACTCCTGAGTGTGAAAGAGACCGAAAACTTGTAAGAGCACTTTAACACTAACTTTTTAAGACTTTCTTAGTGTATGTCGATAGAACGCGTTGTACTAAGGATTATACTGTATCTAACTCATTTTAGACCTATTTTGAATTCGGTCACTTTATTATTAAGCATGCGAAATATGTGTTCAAAAATAAATCACTATGACAACTGTGAAAATGTTGTGAAAACTGACGTTTACCCGAATTATCCGCAACCTCCACAGTGCTATTTCAGACAAATAGAGTTGTTATGAAATATATTCACACTTTTTTGTCGCTTAGTTTGTACTAGCTATCCGACAGGCGCCAGTCAACAATAACATCTACTAGTCCACGATGCCTTTTAAAAAAAAAATGTTAAATAAAATAGGGCCGGATCAGAATTGACATACCTATTTTCATATTTTTTCATTGGAAAAACGTGCGTCTAGCAATTTCAGAACATTTAGCATAAAAATACGTTTGCTTATACAAAGCAAACGCGAACGCAAGCGCAAGCGCAACCGTTTGCTTACATAACTGCTTACATGCTTTACATAATGCTATTATTATTCACAGCTATTCATACAATATTCTGCATTTTATATCCCTTGTATACAGTATCTATCTAAATATGTAGGTATATATATGTTACGGCTAATAGCCGAAGTGCGGTTGCACCTAGTTTTAGCCGGCTACAACTAGGTGCAGCCGACCACATGCGGTTAAACTTAGATGTATCCTACTTATCTTCGGTTAGAACTAGGTTTAGCCTTCATTATAGCGGTTAGAACTAGGTGCAGCCGTTTTTCCCGCTGGAAATGCTCGACGGAGCCCCGCTACGCGGGGCTCCTACTTCTGGGTGGATTACAAAAAAAATAACCACGAAGGTGATGGTATATGGGATAACCCCTTCTAACCTAACCTGTCCTAGTTGGGGTGCCCCAAGTCCCGAATTAACCGAAGATAAGTAGGATACATCTAAGTTTAACCGCATGTGGTCGGCTGCACCTAGTTGTAGCCAGCTAAAACTAGGTGTAGCCGCACTTCGGCTATTAGCCGTGACATATACATGTATAAAAGCAAAAGGTCACTTACTCATTATGAAATATCGAAAACCGTTATACGTATAAAGATGTCGGACTCATACCAACTAAAACCCCACGGTTTGTCCTGCTACCATAAGCGGGAGCCCGGTATTTGCATCACACATGATCCGCGCCGCTGACTGTTGAAAATGGCTGTAGTGCAGTGTTGTCCAGCGACGACAACCAATATGCAAAATATATATCAACAGTAATAAAACTGTCCCGTCTGTTTATCGAGTAGGGCAATAATATATATGTGCGCAGTATCGCTATTCTCTATGCAACGAAGCGGGACTTCCAGATATCAAGAATAATGAAAGGTTTGATTGGATTTTTATTAAATGTAGAATTTTTTATTCAATGGCATGACATTGTTTTATTGATTTTCTCGGAATTAAGTATCTATACTAGTTCAAAATTACCTGGTTAGGGGGCGTTGATTAATTACGCCAAGGGTCAAGCCGAATCTCACCCAATCTCACGTTGCGCTGAGGATGATCTCGACAATATCAGTTCCTAGTATTTTATTGTTTGATTTTCTCACTGTGATTGTAGACTACGAGTTCATATAACTACTACCACTTACATAAAAGAATTATTAAGCAATTTGGTTTTTTTTTTTTAATAATTCAGACGCAATCAAGCACAAATTAATTTATTTACATTAAAAATACATATTTTAAAAATCTCAGGTGATATTAAGGTTGGGGTGAGAGGGTCGAGCAAAATCTCACTACATCTCACCAAGGGGAGAAAAATTGCCAAAATCGCCTCACGTAATTAATCTAAGCCCCTGTACGTCTCCCGTTTTCCCTATATTTCTATTTAACTATGAAATAATAATTGTCCATGGCTTCGGCAGTTTCGATATTCCATGCAGTATTTCCTCCTTTTAGAGCTTAACTTTTTTGTATTCCGTACCCGAAGAGTGCTAACAGGACCCTTCTATTATTAAGCCCCCCCGTCCGGCGTCAGCGGGCTTTTCCATGAACCATAATAGAGCTAGTGAGTTGAAATTTTCACAGAATGTGTATTTGTATTATTTGTATTGCCGCTATACCAACAAATAATAAAAGTAAATGAAAGCGTTCCCCATACAAAACACCTGTTTTCTCTCAACTCGCACTTGACCGGTTTTTACACGACTGTCCCAAAAAAAGGAGTGTCATGTGTTCAGGGTTAATATAGTATGTATGTGAGTTTCTTTATTCCACCATAACTTTTAAACGCCTGAACCGATTTAGATGTATGGGGTATCGTTACAAGCCTTGCATCGTTCCGAGTAATATCTCGTCGTGTCTATGTTTATCGTCTAGAATTAGACAAGTAGATTTAAAAAATATATAACAATGTAAATACAAACGTCTTAAAAAAAAACTGACGAGTAAACAAAGTACAAATATGTGCAATTTTTGCAGTCGTGTTTTTTTTTTTTTAATTATAATAGCTTGTTTAATTTTAACATTATTTTTAAATTGTAGTAAGCAGCAAAAAAAAATCATTTTTACATCAATTGCTTCAGGCGGTCCGGGATATTTTCTTACAACATTTATTGAAGATCTAATTAAGAAAAAAACATTGGAACTTTTTTCTATACGTTCACGTTTACATCCATAATCATTGTTTTACCCTCTTAGGGATTGAATTTTAATTATTAAGTAGGTACTTATTGTGTACGTTTAAATTTATTAAGATAATATTGTTTTTAATTATTTTTACATCTCTTATTCGATTATTTACTCATGTACAATTTTTTGCAAGTCAAACTGTCCACAAAAGATTTTCAGTCATACCGCCAAAAATAGATTAAAAGTGATTTACCTATTCGTCGAGTCTGCATAGCTCGAGTTAATCTGCTCCCAGAAAAGAGAAAAGGAGGTACTAAAGCTGACTAAATCTGGAAAACACGACGTGAAAATCTAGATTAGGCTAGACAAAGCTCATCACCATCGAGGCGACCCGGCCGGTGCTGGCGGACTGGCTCGGGATAGGGCACGGCTCGAAATAAATAAAAAAAAAGCTAAACAAAGCTGACTAATACGTTTACGTAAAAACTGTTCGCTAGGTGATATTCGCACTCTGTTTTCCGTGCGATGCCCGAGGAGGACAGTCGTTTTTATCAGTAACGACGTCGATAAACTATAGGAATATAAAATAGTACCTAGGTATGTGTTTTCATAATAAACATAATATCACGCCTGTAATCCCCGGAGGGTTACGGGGGGGTGTTTTCATTTGTTTTTTGACTAGTGTTAAAGCCAAAAAATAATGCTAATTAGACGGCTATTTTGAAGAAAGATTTTACTAATTACGATTCTTTTTCAAGTAGGTAGGTATTGCCACTGTTACCAGGTATAACGTCGTGATAGCCGAATGGTTAAGGCTGTTTGGTTGGTTCTGAGGGTCGAAAGGTTGGAATCGCGCTACAACGTCAACTTTAAGTCATTTGTGGTACGCGTTCCTACCCACCAGCTGCAGACCTTCTTGAAGGAGGACTTTTGGCCGAAGGGTGTCGTATATCGACGTTTCCGAGGTCGGTTACGCGACACCACGCAGCTTAACACAACGCCGACGCTACGTGTTTAGTTATTTAATAAGACTTTTATAATATGTATTAGTTTATTTTTATAAGATAATTCTGTGTATTTTTCTATGGGCCACAGTTGCCTGATAATAAAATGATTTATTTATTTAAGGCGCCCGCCGCTCATATACGAGGTTGTGGGTTAGAAACCGTACACGGGCAATGTGACTTTTTCTATATCATACGAACTTTCTAAGTTTATCTTGGACATCACTGACATCGGTGAAGGAAACCAACGTGGGGCAACCTGGACTTTTAATCACTGTAGATAAGTCTGAAATCGCCAATCCGCCTTGAGCAAGCGTGGTGATCAATGCTCGTGCCTTCTATACAGGGTCATTGAAAAAATACCCGAAACCTGAAAAGGGGTCATTGTACTCATAATTATGAACAACTTTTACTAAAAGACTAACCCTAAAATCATGAAAAAAAAATCAGCTGTTCCATACATTATAATCGTGTTGTGTAGCATTTCGGGTATTTTTTTCAATTACCCTGTATAGGTATATGAGAAGAGGCCTTTGCCCTGCAGGTGGGACAATGATAGGTTGGTAACAGCTGGTGTAAGAGGTGGGTAAACCTACCTTCATCATCATCATATCAGCCGAACGACGTCCACTGCTGGACATAGACCGAAAAATAACCATGACGGGTCCTGCGCTCCCCGCATCCAGCGGGTGCCTGCGACGTTTACCTCTGGTCGTCAGACGTCAGCCCACCCCGTAAGAGGGAAACCTACCTGACTGGTGTGTTTAATTTAATTTAATTTTAATTTATTTATTTATGCAATCTTACCTACAACTAAGATCAGCGATCCAATGCGACAGTGTGGCCTTACATAGGTACTAAACCTTCAGGATACGCACAAAACCGTATCCTTTCGGAATAACACACAAGAGTATAAGAAATATAGCACATGTTGTAGCATCCTATAATGTGAAATGAAGGAAAAGAATTATCTGCAGTAAAATATTCGGCTGAAAGCAATCAGTTCTATATCCTAAGAAGCTACATAAAATTCTAAATCTTAACCTACATCTAAATATAACATAATTATATATAGGTATGTAATGTTACTTTTGCGAATTCACTCAAGCTACAACACAATACATCAACCCTCTCGTGAACCTCGTTCACCACACAAACCGTGTGAACGGTGCGTCAATTATTCATCCTTAATGCAGCCTTCGAAAATATTTCCAGCTTCATTATAATCCTACAGTTATTGAAAATAAACAGTATGTCCGACAATGCGATTCCATACAAGTCCGTCGTCACTTTATATTTTTCTCGGCAGTTAAACGTATAATAAAATAAACGAAATATTGCTTCTTTGGTCTAGTGGTCTATCATGAGATCTTGGGTTCGATTCCCAGTGCTAAGTGTTATTTGGTTTTTTCATCGATAATTTCTCAGTAGCAGTCTCGGGGAGTGTTGATGGCAATAGGCTTGCCCCCTATTACTTAGGAATTAAACATAACTGGCGATATGTGGGTGTAGTGTACTAATGGGTACACCTCTGCCTAACCCTTCAGGGATTACAGGCGTGATTTTATGTGATGTTATATAACGTTATAAAAATATTAAAATTTCAAAAACGTGTGGCTCCTTAACCACCAAAAAATGCAGGTGTTTTATGAAGCCCATGGAGAGAGGCATCCAAAATTTTCTTTTGGTCGTGGCGAGGGCGACTTGGGCCAAATATTGCTTGAATATGCTTGAACCACAATATTACATACCGGACTCGCCATCTAGCGGCATTACAAAGAACTAGAAAAAGATGGCCGACTCGAACCGAGCCTTTTAGACTAGGTAGTTGATATTATGGTCTCCTATTCAATGAAAAGAACGCAAAATGAATTGCAATGCAATTCAGATAAATTATTAAATGAAATAGATCTATTTTAAAAATGCATTGATTATAAAAAATGACCAAAGGTAGATAAAAATATTTAATTTTGGACGAACCAAAATTATTGATCTTCCCCTACGAACTGCGCATGCTCGGATGAAAATGGATGAGGGTTGGATTCAGTCAACCAAGGGCTGTGAAACTGCTTCAAATTAGATTTTTTGTATTTTTCTCTGTATACTTTCCATTAGAGATCAATCAGTCTATAAAGTTTATTAAATGAGTGTTATACAATCTATTAAACCATGGGGAACACACAAACCAACGAAAAACAATCCAAAACTGGAAAATCTCCTGCAAAGGGTAAACATTTTATGCGAAACTTGAACAGAAAGTCTCCGGGAAGAGACAGCAAAAAACATGGACGGAAAAAGAGCGATGCCAAACGTGACGCCATCGACAGGGAGTTTGATAAAACACCAGATTCAGATATCAACGAACCGATCGAAATATCAGATAACGATACGGTCGAGTGCGTGTTCAAAACATTGCGGCAGGGGGAAGGCGCAGAGTCGGCGAGCGTGCAGTCGGAGGTAACGGTGACCAGGTGCGAGCCGCGCGCCCAGCCGCGGTCACCGACCCGCGACCAGTTGCCCGCCGCCGCTCCTCCGCCGGCGCTCTCACCCGCCAACGACTCCACCTCCGAGTCAGTGTTTACAGACCCGCTCACGCCGCTCGCCGTCGAGCTCAACCAGTGCTACTACTCCGCCGAGAGCGACAGCGCGCCCGAGGAGCTGCCGCGCACCCTCACACCCTCACTGTCGGACGTGCAACGCGCGAGTTTCGCTATGACCGTAGACATGCCGCACGACGATGCCGCCTCTTCACTCTCAACAGATGACTTGGAAAAAGAAGAAAAAAATGACGTTTTCGATGACAGCGGTGACAAAAGCGAGAATGAAAAGGTTATGGGCTCTGCATTTTCGGGCTGGTGCGGCGTCCACCAAGCGGAACGTAGTAAAGAACGAATCACCCACGAGTGCAACCACGATTTCCTAGACAACCGGGTGAAAGCTTGCCCAGGGCAGACTTCGTTCACGCTGTCGAAACATCGGAAAGTGGAGCTCCCTCCGGTGGCTTGCGAGCCATCCCTCACATTACTAGATAACGGTCAGTTTACAAATAACCCATCTTTACTCCATGAAAGGCTTCTCACAGGGTCTCATAAATGCTCCCCTCCTAAGGTTTAATCATCACAGGATTCACAGCGCACTTTGTATGTAGGTGTCTATTTTTTTAATATTAGTAGGTACCTGCCTTAGATAATCTAAGGTACTTGCACAATCACATTGTATTTTACGTAAAATGAAATAAGTTCTGAAACGTTACAGGTAGGTACTATGTAAAACGAATCGTTTACGTAAGTACATTAAGAGTATACAGATAAAGTTTATCCACGTTAGTTATCTATTTGAGTAGTTCTTATCGCAAATCCTCGTACGGTACAAATCAATCATTGCTCCACAATGCCGCCCTTCATCTACATAGGGTAAATACGCTAAATGTCGGCCCCCTTACGGCTTTTCTGTTTTGGAATCGGTCTGGCACCATCAATTTCCAACGAAGGATAGCTTCCGATGCGGTTTTGGATAGTTTGATAAATCTATTTCATGTTTATGGGCTTAAGGTTGATATTTCTACTACTAGAAAAAAGTTATAAGGTTCAGATGCGTCGAGAACGAAAAAACCCTAAAGTCGGCCATTCAAGGCCCATGGTCGGTCGCGTTTTCCCCAAATGTCGGCCGGGTATAGGGTGTTTTAAATTAAGACAGACAAATATTATTAATATGATTTATTTTGGCAGGAGAGAGGAGGATTTTCTTAGTTTTTTGTCATTGTAGTACCTTAATTAAATTAAATTCTAAAGACAGCTTTTTGTGACATGCAGGTTAAATAATGAATGAAAGATTCACGACCAAAAATTTATATTTTTTAAGCTAATTAATATGGGTTTATGAGGTAGCAAGTTCCAAAGAGCAATTTATATCTTATATTCCCAAACCGTAATAAGCTTTATGATAGCTTAAGATTTTTCAATATTATCAACTCCTACATTTAAACTTAACTCTTTATATTATAAATAAATTAAATGTATAATAAATATTTAATTTTGAGAAAATAAGAAAAAGTAATCAGCCTGTATAGTTGGGCTCGAATTCGAGGCTGGTCGACATTACGATCTTTAATGTTTCTAAAGCCGGCCCCTATTTTGTGTACATTATTTCTCGAGATTCAACTAATATCACCCCGGCCGGTATTTGGCGATTAAACGTAAAATAGATTTATTTGCCTATATGCGTTGCAAATTCTCCTATTAAGCCAATGGAATTAGTACAATTGGAATTTATAAAACAGACTGCATTTACTTTAAGTCGGCCACGGCCGAGAATTCGGTTTTAACTCAAAATTGGTATTCTATTGGCGGCCTCCTATTTTTCCTTTAAAACAATACATAAAACATTGAAAAAACTATCTCAAAATATAGTAAAAATCACTAATTACTGATAATAAAGCTTAAAACAAAAAAAAAGAAATGTCTTACCGTGCTAATATCAATGCCCGAAATGTGGGTATTCACAGCAAGTAAGGTACTTTTGATATGAAATTGACGCTTCGACGGCGCAATCGCTAATGACGCTCAGTGTGCGAAGAGTGAGTGACGTAATCGGAAAGTAACGGTTTGTACACATAGAGTATGAACTAAGGTTGTAATTCGAGTGGCAAATTTGTCACTTCATTACGTTTTAAATGAACGCAAGCTGAAAATGTGCAGACGGCCGAAGTTTGGGGGGGGGCCGACGTTTGGCGTATTTACCCTACGTAGATACTGTTCTTATGTCAGTCTGTTCTCGGTACCTGTTGCTGCCATACAGTGCTTACTTTTCACAATGGCCGAGCAAACCAGTTTGTTGATGTTTTTACGCACCGGCTCCAAAGCAGACCAAGCCCGAAACGATCAACTTTCAGCTCTATTTGCAGCGGTGTAACGTCGTTAAGGCAATTTAGTGTGGAACCAGCATCATAACAAAACGTACTATGTAGTAGGTACTTACATAAGACAGTTTCCCGCACTTGTAATGAAACATGATTACCTTTGGCGTGCGTAACTTTAAATGATTTAAATGGGTAGGTACATCTAAGACATCATTACGTTCGCAATTTACTATATTTTTTTGGCTTGTCTTACTCGACGGCTTCGGCGTTGGTATAATGTTCTACTGGGAAAATAACTGCGCTTAATTAACTTAACATACAAAGGTACATGATTGTTTTAACCAGGTATTAAAGAAGTGAGAATATCATAATAGATAATCATAAGATAGATATCATAATAGAATATCATAATACCATATGATAATAAACTAGAAAATATCAGCAATAACAGCGATGCGATGTAATGCACGGCGGCGGCGCTGACGTTTTATTCTTTTTTGAGATTCATAATCATAATCCCAGACTAACTTATACCTATGCTTTTTTTTTTTTTTGAGGTGGTATAAATCATCAAATGAGTCCTTCCGTCCTGGGCGGGGCGGAAGGGACTGTCAGACTTTTACTGACTAAAAAACCACCCTGTTCCTTCTGTTGCCCTTTACGTTCCGGGGCCACGGTATCCTGTTAAGACGTCCCGCAACCCCGGCAGGCGTTTGGCCCCGTTGGGGGGCCCCGTCCCTGTGCTGACAGCTCTTTGAGGCGCGCGCGAACAGAACGCGCCGTCGACCCGGGCATGGTCCTTGATCGGACGGCGAGCTACCCATTACTCGCCGTCCGCAAGCCCGCGCCTACGGTGGCCGGATGTCGCCTCGCGACGTCCGACGCCCTGGGCGTCTCCCGCGGCGGCTGGGGCGTGAGGTGGAGGGTGTTGTTCTCTCCCTCACGCGGCCCGCCTCCTCCTTCGCTAGCATTACTGCTTCGCAGAAGGAGGTGACTGCGTCCCATTCCCTCTCGCCCCGGAGCATGGCCTGAACCAGGCCCGGGCGCGAGAGGTCGCCGCCGCCTATCGCCTCCGTGAGGACACGGCGATGCTCTGCCCAAGCTGGGCAGACCTGCACCGTATGCTCCACCGTGTCCTCCGGGCGGTCCACACAGTGGTGACACCCGGGCGTTTCCTCCCGTGCAATCCGACACAGGAACCTCCCGAAACAACCGTGTCCGGTGAGGACCTGCGTCAGCCGGAAGGTGAGGACGCCGTGGCGCCTCTCTAGCCACTCCTCAAAGAGGGGTCTTACCGCCGCGATTGCAGCGTGCCCGAACCTAGTTTGCGACAGTCGCATCTCCCATTCCGCCATGAGATCGCACCGGAGCTCGAGCCGCAGTGCCGCGATTTGCCGCGGCAGCGGGTTTTCGCCCCGGCGGCGTCCACGCGCCACTCGTAGACGCGCTGGAGGACTGTAGCCTCAGATCCCACGGCGGTAATCCGGCAAGGAGGTTTGCCGCTTCTATGCTCTGGTACATTTTTGCGTAGTACCTAATTGACAAAACATTGATTGAATAGATCTTTGTAGGTACTTTATTCCGTTCAACTTACTATTTTAAGAAGAAACCTGAGATCTGTGTGCGATATGTTAATGTAATTTTTTGTTGCTAACAGTTACGCGATGTTTTTTACATCTCGTAGATCTGCCTTAAGTTTTTCAGAAAAGACAGTGCTTGGGTATTTAGAATGTTCATTTTTTTCGGGTGTTTACCAAAGCACCGGGTTTGAACCCGGCCGGGGTGGATTGCCCATCTATGACACCAAACTAACTCATAGTACCTAAATTGACATCTTATAGGTACTTTTGAAAAATGACTGCAAAAGATAATTTAATGGCAAGAAAAATTCTGGAATAAGAAAAAGTAGGTATTACACCATCGCATCGTAGCGTGATGTTTATAAAGCCTGTACGGCGGCGGCGTAACTTACCTACTAACTATGAACGGGCTATAGGTTAGATATACAAAAAGATTTTTTCCAATCCGACTGGTGTTTCCAGAAATATAAAGACGCTAAAAACAAACAAACAAAAAATAACTGTTTAGCTTTATATTCATATTTATATTTATTTATTTGCATATCATAATGTGTTTATAGATGTTACATAGGGCTTAAAGCTAAAAGTACTGTCGTCACTAGGACGTGACCGAGGTACCGAAATCCACCTTTGGGACCTTAGGGGTTATTTGCTCCTGCCGGGGTTGCGGGACGTCTTAACAGGAAACCGTCTTAACAGGAAACCCCGAAACGTAAAGGGCAACAGAAGGAACAGGGTGGTTTTTAGTCAGTAAAAGTCTGACAGTCCCTTCCGCCCCACCCAGGGCGAGTCATTTGATGATTTTTACCACCTAAAAAAAAAGGGGTTATTTGCAGGGCGCAAAATATTAATTCAAACGAATAATCGACTTTATACTTACCTATATTGGAAAAAACTTGTGACTCTACTGCTCCCAGCTGAGCGAATGACCAAACAATTTGATTGTCATCGTATAAAATAATAAATATTTTATTTTAACTGTTAGTTAGGGCACAGCAATATTGTATTACTTGTATTAGGTATATTATCATAGATTGTTTGTTTTCCTTTCAGTTGTCTCAGAAAAAGATCGCCGACATTCGAGTGTAAGTGACACCCCGATGACTGATTCGAATGTTCTGAGGAAGGTGGCATCTCTCACACTCGATAAACTGACGGAGTCCAGGGTGGTGCGCCCCAAGTTTGTGCCTGATAAACTAAACTTCAAGTTGCTTGAAAAGTTTGAAGGTAAATTGTCTTCATCTTTACCTAATTTTTTTTTAATATACCTATAAAACAAAGTCGGGTTTGTTCGAACACTTAAAAATAACTCTAGAACCGACCGATTTTTATGGTTTTTGATTTGTTGTATTTGTCTCTGTCCCGAACAGCCGAATAACTATTAAAAATATTGAATTTACGAAAAAAATAAGATAAAAGAAAAAACATTTTCCCTTGATTTTCCCATACAAAATGTTCATGGGTTTCGTAACTGTGGGTAGTTTACAAAAAAAAATGGCGGTGCGAAGATCGCTGGGTCAGCTAGTAACAATTAATGTTTATAATGTGATTATTACTTTATGACTGACTCTAGGGCTGAGGGTTGACCCTCAGTCAGGCAGTGTTATTGAGTTTATCTGTTACAAATACTTATCTCAGTAGTTGTAGTAGTCTGCGTTTGTGCCAAGTAATTGCAATTAGGTACATGGTGCTTTAACAATTTTAACATAATAGGCGTGTATTAGAGTTTATGTTATGGTGTGTAGGTTTAAAAGTAGGTATCAATGGTTAAATCTCTGCCTACCCTTTAGAGGAATATAGACTTGAGACAGTATGTTTATAGAATCCTTTCCATCAAATTCCATCTTGCTTGTCGCTCTCGACCTTTATGAGTCTCCACTTCGTGGTTCGTACTAATGAAGAGAAGATAATTAGTTAAGTAATCTTGAGATACATATCAATAGCACAGTAGGCTGTTAGTAGTTACATTTAGATACCAACCCATTGGATAGTATCTAAATGTAACTACTAACTAAAAATACTTTTGATTGACTGAGCGAAGTTCTCCATTGAGAACTTGCTCAGTCAATCAAAAGTATTTTTGTAGGTTTGGACCTGCTGTATCCGTTGACTATATGTACTATTTTAATTAAATAATATAATCAGACCTCATCTGTCTATATTTATCACGGCGCTAACAGGTGAATGAACATCGCGATAAGAATTTTATCTCTTATTAACAAATAGCCCATAATTTCTTATCGCCGTTAATCATTGGCCTTAGTAGAGATACCAACTGGCTATTAGTAGCTAGTGTGCATACGTGACATACAGAGCGCGAGCTCTTTATTATCCAAAAGTTATGCAATTGTCAACAAATCGTGTAAATTTTACAAACTCCTCAGTGGCACAGTTCAATTATGTTACGTTTTTTAGCCAGTTTCGTTCGAGGAGGAAAGGAGTGCAAGACATCGGCAACATTGTACGTTTGCATAACGATGACTTCGCTCTGCTGAAAGCGGAAATTTCACCTAAAATTAAATTACTTCGAGCTGTTTCAAAGTGCTTAATAAATAAACGTGCTGTCGTTTTATATGTGCCTCAAAAGAAGTGTAAAATGAATGTTCCAAAGCCCTTGCAGTGGTATCGTTTTCAGATGTTTGTTTTAAATAGAGAAAATTATAAAGTTCATTTAGAGTGTGATTTGAAGATGTCAGTAATAGTAATACAAGTTTATGTTCATAGTGAAATAACTGTGTTGTGTGCAATCAATGTTTCCAAAGGCCGTCTCACGTCGAACGAAGCGCTACACAAAAGTATGTTTTAGACTAAAAGCCCCTTTTAATATTAAGTCACGGTCTACGTAAAATTTTAAATCCCGTCCGTCGAGAGGTTATGGAGACTCTAATCTATCTACACACTCATAATATGGCACTTAGGTAGGTAGGTAGTCTAGGTTTATTAGACGTAGATTGTAAGCAGTGACGTCATTTCTAATGCGAAGGAGTACCGATTATCTACAAGCAATGGATTGCTGGAAATTAAGGGGATCCCCTTAACGTGTCCCGTAGATGTACATAATTAGCAGATCGTTAGCCTGGTGCCTTAAGTAATCTACTTATTCCCTAGATTTCCAACAGAAAGAATGTAATCCTTAGGTACTGAAACTAAATCCTTACTACAATCTTACCTTAGTCAATCCTACCTACGTCCATTTAGGCAATTCTGTATCTTTAAACTGACATTCAAAAATGGTACATAATGTAAGTTTCAAAGTGGTTAAATTAGTAGATAGTTAACCACATAACATCACGACTTTATTCCCTGAAGGACTATGCAATGGGTTACATATGATTCTATTAATATGAGGTGCAGGTTACACGAGGGCTAACGTGGGTATGCTGGTTTCTTAATAAAAATATAACTTAACAACTTAACTGTCCTTTTAAAATACAATTTTTAATTAATTTTAATTATTTTTTTTAATTTCACGTAAATATAATTTTAATATTACTCTACGCTCATAACAAAATTATGTGTCAAAGTTGTATAAAGAAAAGAGTCACCTGTGACTCTTGAACTTATTCCAAAAATTCTCCGTGAGTCATATGTGACTCATTGGACAGTTAAGTTGTTAAGATCATTAGTTGATATTTTAAACTTGACCTTTTTCCTTACTCTTACACTACAGTCAGACGTATTGTACTGGATTAATCTGGATTAATCATCAATATTTCCCGGGTGACCCTAAATCTAGTGATGATAATTAATAATTCGAAACAATGCATATCGATATGATGTTCACGGCGGTTGCGCCGATTGCGCGTCACTAATTTGCATTCATTCAATATTCAGCTGTCAAAGTCAAAATATGATAATGGTTGGATAGGGGGCTAGCCTTGTTTATGTCAAAGAACTTGTTTATTTTCAAAAACGATTGATAAATAGTGTTTTTTGTGAACTTGAAAGCAAAACATTTGTGTCACTTCCAGGTCAGATGCTCCTGAACTGGTACATATCATCAATAACGGAAAACAATCACTTGAAAACCTTGTTAAGTGTTCAAGATCAGAAGAACCTTGGGATACAGTACTGTACCAATCTTCTGGCCGCTGGCGTCCTTAGGCAAATATCTGACAAAGATGCGCCTGCGGAAAATATTTTTAAGGTAAACTCCGCCCCTATGACGACCCACTAACCGTAGGTACTAGGTATTACTTTAATATTAAGAATTATAGAATGCTGTCTAATATGTCATGCAATACCTAAGCTGATTCCTAACCAAACATGGATCTAAACTCAGCTCTCTTCTACATTTGATTAATGTTTCTGTGCGTTTTTCAAGGTTTTATTGTTAAATTTATTCTTAAAGTATACAAATAATATGTTATTGTAAATATGTTGATCAAAAAATATTGAACTATAATTTACTACTATTATAGTTCAATATTTTTCTATTACAAATAAAATTATTCTATTACATTCTATTACCGTTATTAAATTTAATCTATAGAATTTCCTCATAGAGTAAACATTCATTGACCACTATTTATTAGGTATCTATTTGGGTAACATTTAAAACTTCTTTAATTTTGTATATACTTAGATACCAATTTCTAATCCATCTATTTGTAAAGCAGGCAACTCGCTATTTTGCTATTTAATGTTATTAAATAACATAAGCAGCTTATGTTTTGTCATTCCAGCCTAATTTGATGTACTACTGGGCTCATATGGAGGCGCCGGCACTACAACCAGTCACACCAGGCAGACTACACACTTCTGTGTGGCCACCTGACAAGGACTCACCCTACTTCCCCCAGGACAACCAACGAGACTTGGAAAACAACAAGTTCTTTAGCCAAAACAATAATGAAGAAATAAGTGACATTGACGAAGCTAAAGTAGTAATATCTCAACTAAAGAAAAAACTTCAAGAGTTAGAATATCAAATCGAGAAATATAGAATAAACACCCAAATTGAATCACTCAATAAGAACTTAGACAAACATCTTGATTCCATCAATGACTATAATCTTTTAAAAACCAGAACAGAATTAACAAGCAGAGAAGTACAGCCTTCAAGTTTAGAAACAAATAAACCTGTGATAAACATACCTGAATATGACCCTCTAAGAACAAATGTAAATATTGATAAAACTTTAGATTTAAGTAGTTTAGAACATACAAGTGAGATGGCTATTACAAGTAAACCTGATGTCAGATCTGAAAAAATAGTAAATTATTGTAAGTTGAATAAAAGTAGAGATTGTAATAAAAGCTATCGTAAAGATGATCTATCAGAGCTCAACCCTGCTGAAGATATGAAGACAAATATCGACCAATACCTTCAAAATATTGACCAAACCAGTGCTTGTTCATCAGATGCATCATTTCTCAGCACCTTTGAGTCCACTGATTTAATTACATATAGTGCAAAAAGTTCATTAAACTTAGATAAACAAGGAGAGCCCATTGTGTTAGGCAATGCAAACATCGCTCATGTTCCATATACTCAAATTTTGTACACAACAGTTGAAAAACTACCAGTATCACCTAGTCAGACATCACTGGAACATTCAAGTACTATCTCATTGGAACATGATACTGTGAACAGTTTTGCTGATTCAGATGATAAAACATGTTTATCAGTATCTGACAGACCTCCAGACCTGACCGTATCCACGAAATCTGTACAGACTACAGAGCCATCTGTGGTAACGCAACTCATGCCAGTGGAAACAAACCTACCTAGTCAAGTACCTTGCCACCCTCCCCCTTTACCAGGAATGACTCCTCCTCCACCTCCGATGCCAGGAACACCTCCCACTTCACCTAGCTTGGATTTGCCCACCTCTCAAATGATCGAAAAAGCCATACCATCAACTTCAAATTCCAATACTGATATTTATCCGCCTTCTACATTTCCAGAGCCAACCGTACCCCAGCTAATGACTGAAATAGGTCCATCGCCACTTCCGACAATGTCCTGTATAGGCCCACCACCACCGCCAATGCCCAGTATGGGTCCTCTGTCACCTCCTATTACCAATATGGGTCCTCCACCGCCCCCTATGCCCAATATGGGTCCTCCGCCGCCCCCAATGCCCAGTATGGGTCCGCCGCCGCCCCCTATGTCCGGTATGGGCCCTCCGCCGCCGCCCATGCCCGGTATGAGTCCTCTGCTGCCTCAAACGCCCGTGGCACCTCCGCCCCCCCCTATGCCCGGTATGTGTCCTCTGCCCCCGCCAATGCCCCCACCGCCCCCACCCATGCCCGGAATAGGCCCTCCACCCCCTCCTATGCCCGGCATGGGTCCTCCACCTCCCCCTATGCCCGGCATGGGTCCTCCACCTCCCCCTATGCCCGGCATGGGACCTCCACCTCCACCAATGCCAAGCATGGGCCCTCCCCCACCGCCAATGCCAGGGATGGGTCCTCCTCCACCTCCTTTGCCGGGGATGAACGCCCCACCACCTCCTAATATACCGGGCCTTGGCCCCCCTCCCCCTCCACCACCCCAGTCTAGCGGGCCCGTACCTTTCCCAGCGCCGCCTGTCGGAGGATGGAATGTTCAAAGAGCAAGTAAGTAGCGGCAACTTCTTTAAAGTAGAATCATTTAAAAATACTGCTTTTCATTACACTTATTTGACGTGAAAAAAGAAAAGCTTATGGGTCTACCAAGATGTGTGACTTACATGGCTTGTTTCAGCTTTAAGAAAAACGCCCGTGAAACCTGCCGCACCCATGAAACCGTTGTATTGGACACGAATACTAGCAGCTGCGCCAGCGCCAACCGCCCAGACACAGTCAATTTCAGCCAATTTTAAACCCTTGTGGTTAGAAATAGAAGAAACTAACCTAGATAATATTGATGAATTTACTGATCTGTTCTCAAGACAAGTTGTAAAGGCGCCAGTCAAGAAAAAGGTCGAAGTAAAGACGAAGATTCAACCGATCAAAATATTAGATAGTAAGAGATCGCAGAACGTAGGCATTCTTGCGCAAAGTTTACATGTTGAGTTCTCGGAGATTGAAAATGCTATTTACAATTTCGATACGTCGGTAGTTAGTTTAGAAGCGTTGAATCAGATTTATGAATTGGTTGGTATAGTTATGGTTAAAAATTAACGTATTTAATTATTGAACATCGATTTATTTACGTAGTCGATATATAGCGTTCATAGTATTTTCTTTTTCATTCCAGCGAGCCAGTGACGAGGAGTTATCAATGATTCAAGAACATCTAAAGAGCAAACCTGAGATACCATTAGACCGACCTGAAGCATTTCTACATGATTTATCTGGTATACCAAATTTTGCGGAACGAATATCCTGTTTCATGTTCCAAGCAGAGTTCGAAGATGCTGTTAGCACAACAGAGCACAAACTAGATAATTTGAAACATACTTGTGAGGTTAGCCAATGAATAACGTTAAAATTTACAAAATTAATTATATTTGGTAAAGAAAGACAAATCACATACAATACGCGCTACGAAAAATGAGACTTGACACGGTTGAGAGTGGTCGTCTACAGTTACAATATTTGTTAATATGTGAACACTATGTAACTTTAAATATATTTTTACTGTCAATTCCTAATTTGTAATATAAATTCCTTTTGCGTGTTATGATCTAGTAGTTTTTATATAAGGTACATTGCATTCACATGTAATTACTTAGGTACATACCTACGTATGACTTTGTATGCAAATATTGTAAAACATTGATTTTAAAAGTATGTATGGAGTTTTTTTTGCCCATACTCCTCCATACAAAACTACCTTTTGGAAGGGGCAACTAGATTCAATTACTGACTTTGACTTTGAAATAAGATAAATTATGTTCTTCTTTTCAGTTTCTAACGACCAGTGAATCTCTGAAGAAATTGTTTGCTATAATATTGACTCTCGGCAACTATATGAATGGTGGAAATGGTCAGAGGGGGCAAGCTGATGGATTTGGTCTTGAGATTCTTTCAAAACTAAAGGATGTTAAGGTGATATTCCCCAAATTGCTTGATAACTTCATTATGACAAGTCAACTTGCTCAATAAAAGACATTGTGCTTTAGGGTTTGAGATTGATAATATTAATTAATATCACAGAAAAGTAAGCAGTTAATCGGATTTTAAACCTTTATGTAACATAATGTAGATACCGTATTTCCAACTATGTACTACTACTACTACCTACGTATACTAAATCCTAATTGAACCTTTATCATGCATCCAATACTGATAACAGTCCGTATAGTGTTATAAATAACTTTCACGTATTAACATATTATGTTTATGTTTTATCGATACGATAATTATATATTTTACTAAGTATATTATTATGACTTGGTATTGGCACGGTAGGCATGGCTAAAAATCGCATAGAATAAATAGCGTTTTAAAAGGAGAAACAGGAGGCTCTTCTCCAGCAGCAGGACAAAAAAAGCATGCCTCTATGGTAACTGACTCTGACAGCTTTATATCGAAGCAATTTAAGGGCGATAGGTCCGATTTTAGTACTACTGTAACATCGTTAACTGTGCAATAACAATTTATTTAAAGTCGTTGGTAATGTTCGCAGTCAAAACAGTCAAACGTGACGCTGCTTCACTTCATAGTGCGCACGTACATGCGGGCGCGCGGCGGCGCGCTGGCGGAGTCGTGCGCGCTGCCCGTGCCCGAGCCCGGCGACGTCGCGCGCGCCGCCACGCTGGACTTCGCCGACGTGGCCGCGCATCTCACCACGCTTAGGAACCAACTCGATGGTGAGTATGTTATAGCACTGTAACGATATGAGAACGAGAGCTAACAAGGCCTTAGCACAAAGACAACATCAACGTAATGTATATAATATGCGATTTTGAATCGAAAATACGTATACTGTACTTAATACTACCTAGTAGGTATACTTACATAATTTAAGGATGATAAAATTTACGCTAATAGCATACCTATGGTATTAGCGTAAATTTTATTATCCTTAAATTATGAATATTCTATTTTAATGAACATAATGTGTGCGTAACAAGTACACACACAAACAAACGAGTATGAACGTTACCTAAGTATTATCATTTGCGGTATCGACCGCGTGTAGGAAAACGACAAAAAGAACGATATAGCATCCTTTGTCTTTATGTAATTATCAGTATTTAATGATTTTTCTGTTCAATAACAGCTTGCCATGATAAAATGAAGAAAGTGATAGAAAACGACGCTCAAACACGTAATCTCAAGGAAGACTCGCCGACTGACGAGGGAAAGAGAAGGCTAGAGGTGTTTAAAGACAAGATGACCGTATTCCTAAACGCTGCCGAAGAGAAACTAAAGACTGAAAACGAGAACTTAGACGAATGCCGTACAAAATTTATTGCTACTGTAAAATTTTACCAGTACACTCCTAAATGCGGCAAAATGGAAGACTGTGAACCGAAAGAATTTTTTTCACTGTGGACCTCATTTTGTAGCGACTTCAAAGATATTTATAAGAAGGAGGAACAAATTGCGATCAAAGAAAAGTGAGTATATTTAGCGGTTTTCCAATTCTCGATGACATATTTTAACAATGAAAAGGCACTCATGTCAAGATTCGTTTAAATGTCATTTACATTTAAGTTTCCATACGCATAGTGCACGCAGCTCAAGCAGTGCCCAAGTTTAGAACTGCTTTGGGTCCATCTGCGGTTATGAAGCTTTAAAGAACAACAGATCCAGGCTAAGATCAGCCAGAGGTTGCCTCTTAAAGATCGCTTCTGTAACGATAAGACACCCTACTTATATATTTTTACTAATATACCTTATTACGATAACATCACGCTTAATCACCAGTTATATTTAAGTCCCATGTAATAGGGGGCGAGCCTATTGCCATCAACCGGGCACAAATCCAGACTCCGAGGCTGTTATTGAGAAATTCCTGATGGAAAAACCTAATAACACTTTGCCTGACCAGCGAGAATCGAACCCAAGACCTTAAAGAGAAGTCTATTTTAATCTACCATGTTTTTCATTTAATACGGTTTTGTTTCAGGTTAAAAGAAGCCAAAAAACTTCAAGAAGAAAGGAAACCTGTCACTCAGCCTAAAAAAGAAGGCGGATTGAAGGCGCGTTTACAGAAGCTGACTAGTACAAGAAAATAATACTTCGACCTAATTAGAATGCACAAAGGGTGTATTATTTATTTGCATTCTAAACATAACATTCCACTTAAATCTAATAACAAGAGACTAACAACACATGTAGGTACATTCCTTTAATAAGTTTTTTTTTTGTAGATAGACAAGCTTTCAGTTATGTTGTGTAAGGCCTAACTTTCAAATCTAGCCAATTATTATGTCTGTAACTTTTCTTTCAAATGGATCTTTTAACACATTCACTAAGGCCTATGCTATTTTTTACACTTCAATGGAGTTACTATATTTGCTTCAAGCTTGCTAAGCTATACAAAAAAATGGTTTTCCAGGATGAATTTAGACAAAACAATCATACCCATAAAGTGAATGTAAGTAAACCTAATGGGAAATACAAGCATAATAATGTACATAATATTAAATACTATAATAGTTATTGAAGTGGGTACACCTCTGCATAACCCTACGGGGATTACAGGCGTAATGTTATGTTTATGTAGTTATTGTACAAGAGTTACTTCGAGGGAACTCTTAAGAATAAAGTATTGGTAAAATTTGTATCATTCAGAATATCATGAAGTATTCCTGCACATATGTAATTGTACCTGATATACTGTTTTTTAATACATTATATTAATTTAAATGCCTGAATATGTGCATAGTTATTCATCTAAAAATGGTGCTGTAACAATTGTTGTATCTGTAAATATTATTATTTAAACAATATAAAACTCAAATATTATTAATAAAAGCTTTTATTACATGTAATCTAAACATTTTTGTTTCCATATTTTATGGAACTTCTTGTCTATTTTCCTGTTGGTGAGAGTATCACAAAGTTTGACTAAAGCATTTTTGAGAGCATGCCACTGCATTAGGCTCAAATGGCTTGTGAGTGATTTACTATCAGACTCAATTCTAAACTTTTCCTCTGTTTCAATAAATTTCTTTAAAGAGCTAGAATTCGTTATTTTCTCATGAGAATGTTGAGTCACTTCCACAGGGTTTGCCCTTCCAACCCCTGGTATTTTATTGATCCTTATATTATTTTTGTTGGAATTGAGAACTTTAAAACTTTCCCTAGATAACACTACGCCGTGATCTATTTTTACGGCAGTTGGTACTAGTAATGGGTCATCTTTACAGTTTTCCAACAATGGCAATGGTTTAACATCCTCTTCCTGATCTGATACAGTTTGATCTTCATTCATTTGGTTTACATAGCCAAGTATAATATTATCAAAAAGATCATTATCATCACAATCAATCAAGGTATTATCAATGTCAATATATTTCTTTTGAGCCCAGTCAAATCTACCGAAGTCATCAACATGCTTCAGGTCCAACCATTGTTCAAAGTCTTCAGGAAGTTTATAATTGTCTGGTAAAAAATTTAGTCCTTTTAGTTGTAATTTATTTAAATAGGTATACAAGTTTGAATACCAGGATGTGGTGTGCTGTAGAAGCACCATACTCATAGACCACAGTCTACTCAAAAGAGCATATGGTAACAAGCTCATCCAGTGACTCTCTCCTCTCTTTATCCTATTCAAATAAAACACTGCTGCTTGTTTTGAAGAAACACAAACCCTCAACATTATCTTAGAAAATGCCATAATTCTTAATAAAACATATTCTAGCATCTGCCTTGTCGGTAAATAAAGATCATCATCACTCTCTGATGACAGAGCTAATAAAAAGCTTTCAATATCTTTGAAGAGGTTTAATGCCAAATACTTCTTCAGAGCAGTGTTAACTTTTCTTAAATTTCTGTAACCTATATCATTGCGGAATTTCTTATCATATTTGTACAGAAATCTCGAACAAATAGCACTTTCTTTGTGCAAAGGTGACTGCTTTGATAACACTTTAATGATATTATTTAATACATGTTTTAATGCTGATACATCTGGAAAAGCAGAAAAAATACTTATCATCATTATGTAAGCCAAATGGTGTCCACTGCTGGACATAGGTCTCTCCTAAAGATTTCCCGTGACCTTCACCACATTGGTTGTTGGTCGACCTCGTAAGGGAAAATCCAACTATGAAAGTCTAACTTCAAGAAAAAGGTCAATCGCCAAATCCAGCTAAGATGGGCAGGGTTCGAGACCCTACCTGGTGTATTTTCGCAGTGTCTCAAGACAAAAGTCTTAGAACAGAGTGATATATCGCACTGAAACATGGTGCCTTATTATAAGCCTTTTAAGGAAGCTCAAAGTCGAAGGAAGAAAATGCCTCTGATGCATGAGGTTGTGGGTTCGAATCCGGGCAAGTACCAATGTGACTTTTTCAATTCATATGTACGTTCTAAAGTTTATCTTAGACATCACTGACATTGTTTCATGCCTCGGAAAGCACATTAAGCTGTTGGTCCCGGGTGTCATACGTGGGAAAACATAGTTGGGAATAGGCTAGGCAAATGATGATGGAAGCTCAAAGTCGCTCATGGAGCAATGGAGAGGGCTGTGCTCGGGTTTCGCTCCGAGATCTAAAGAATAAATAGTATAAAACAAAGTTCCTTTTTGTTCTTTGGTCAGTGGGTCGTCTTAGGGGTTCAGGTAATTAAATACAATAATACTTCACAAAGTACAGAAATCTTGATGTTTTGTCAACATATCACTTGCATAATCATAGTCAACACATCAGTACCTATATTGCTAAGCCCAGACCACGCTAGCTAATATGGTGATAAGTAAATACAGACAAACGCGTCTTACCAAATTTTGTTACACATAAAAACATATTTACTGGTGGTGGTAAAAGAGTAGCACAGTTCCATGGTTCTAACATTATAGACACAATTATAATAGTAATAGTATAGTATAATCACAATTAGTTTTAACTTTCATTAATCAGTTTTATTAATTTCAAAAATATTTACTCAAGCTGTTTCGTTCATAACATAACCTAAAATCTTTTAAATAAATATGATAATACTCTATGATGATAAATTTTATGAATAGTTAGTTTAGAGGACTGACGTTTCGCTCATTCTTGCCACCATAGTAGGTATAATTATCTTATATAAATAAATGAATGAAAATTGAAGTGTCTGCTTGCGATCTCAAAATAACAGCTTTTTAAGAATATAAATATTTACATGGTATAAACACAAAAAAAAACCAGCTTTTAAAAAAAATATCGTCTGTCTGTCTATTCCGGCTAATATTTTTATTGGCCGGAACAGACGTCCATCGTGGCCTGACGGGACTTTTACGGTTAGTGTTATAGTTAGTACCTAGCTCTGATTTGTTTTTTTTTTTTTTGTAATTTTAATACGGCAACTTTTATTTTAAAAATGAATTAGGGTTTTATCAGTGCACAGTGTTCCAAAAGCCCCTCGGACCGGACATTTTTAACTGACTACTTATACTGAGCAATTGTCTAGAAGTAACCCCTATTTGAATGTGGATAGTTTTCGAGAAAAATATACTTAAAGTTCGCCGTTCCGGAGGGACCGAAAAATGAAAAATATTTTGTATTTACCTTGTTATTGTTTTTTTAACAACTATTTATTTTTAGTATGATGTGCCATTCAATTATGAGCTCTTAAGGCTTTTAATAAAATAAAAATTGGTAACAGTTTAGAAGATTTAAAAAAAAAAACTATTTTTGATTTTGTTTTTTTTTTTCGAAAAGCACGCTGTTTCCGCACGAACTATTTTATGCTGATAATACTTCAGCTTTATAACTACCTATGAAAAAATAAGCAGCTCAGGATCTAGTGGATACTTTAAGATATTTGCGATTTTAAACTTTTTATAAAAGTGCCTGCAGTATTGGTCATAGCAAAGTTGCATTGAAAATTTTGCTTTACAGTTTCTGGATTGGATTTTGTTTAAACTGTCAAAATCTATCTGTCCATATCAGTCTATTGCAGTCCACTAAAAAATATTACGTCTATACCTGCCTGGTATAGTACGTCTATAACTTGGTCTAATGAATAAAGCAAAATATTGACCAAAATAACGGAGCAGGAATTTTTTCCTCTTCTTCACGACTAAAAAGTACATATCTAAGCGATTTGTATTCAGTAACTGTAAAGCAAAATTATCAAAGCAACTTTGCTATGACCAGTATTGCAGGCACTTTAATAAAAAGTTAAAATCGCAAATATCTCAATGTATCCACTAGATCCTGAGCTTTTTTGAAGTGAAAACTTCTTTAGCGGCGTTGAGCACTTTTTCTGTAATGGGTATAAAATCTTAAACTCGCGTCAGGACACGTGCGCGTCAGGACACGTGACCTGATCGAAAAAGCGTAAGACGGATGGAGAGTAGACAGCTATCCCCTCTCTACGGCGCGGCGAAAATGTATGCCTGGGCCTACTGTTTCGTTTAGACAGCGCAGGGCGCTTGCGCGAATGTTCGTGTATGTTAAACGTAAACGTAAACGTAAACGTTAATAATCAAGTTTTCACTTCTGCCGGCACTCCCGGAGTGCAACCCGTTTTTGAAGTGAAAACTTCTTTAGCGGCGTTGAGCACTTTTTCTGTAATGGGTATAAAAATTATAAAATCTTAAACTCGCGTCAGGACACGTGCGCGTCAGGACACGTGACCTGATCGAAAAAGCGTAAGACGGATGGAGAGTAGACAGCTATCCCCTCTCTACGGCGCGGCGAAAATGTATGCCTGGGCCTACTGTTTCGTTTAGACAGCCGCGCAGGGCGCTTGCGCGAATGTTCGTGTATGTTAAACGTAAACGTTAATAATCAAATTTTCACTTCTGCCGGCACTCCCGGAGTGCAACCCGTTTTTTTTTTCTTATGTAGTTATAAAGCTGAAGTATTATCAGCCTAAAATAGTTCGTGCGGAAACAGCGTGCTTTTCGAAAAAAAAAAATCAAAATCAAAAATCGTTTTTTTTTTTTAATCTTCTAAACTGCTACCAATTTTTATTTTATTAAAAGCCTTAAGAGCTCATAATTGAATGGCACATCATACTAAAAATAAATAGTTGTTAAAAAAACACTAACAAAGTAAATACAAAATATTTTTCATTTTTCGGTTTTTTTTTTTCTTGAAAACTATCCACATTCGAATAGGGGTTACTTCTAGACAATTGCTCAGTATAACTAACTACGTCAATCTGCGGGGTCAGTTAAAAATGTCCGGTCCGAGGGGTTTTTGGAACACTGTGCAGTGGGTAAAAGTAACAATCCCCACTGGTGGGGAGAGCTCGGTGGGGATTTCTGGAATAAACCATTTTATTGAATTAAATAATATAGATACTATTTAAAGATAACTGTTGCACCTTTGTTGCACAGTCATTTTCTTCGGTCGAATTTTTTTATCTAGCAAGACTAGCAACACCAACTTAAAAAAATTATAGCAAACAAGAGCAACCGGCCCGGCTCCCGGCGACCGGCTACATGAAGGTATTCATGACCGGCTATTAGTAATTCCGGACTTCCGGTCATAGATTCTGGTAAGCGAACACGGAACACCTACTGTAGTCTGTTGTACTCTGTAGCAAACTATTATAGTAGAGTAGCGATAAAAAGTTAGGTGTTGGGTGGAGAATTATGTTTGTATCAAAACTTTCGTGTAAATACAGAAGATAGTGCTAAAGTGTATAATTATACAGCTTATTCATTTTATTACTGTTCTAGATAAACTGTGTTACCTTCAATCAATCAAGATGCCCAAACACAAGAAGCAAGAAAGCTCTAGCAGTTCTGATAGTGATGATGGACCAGTGGACGTAAGTTTTCATGCCCGTCTTTGTATTTTAGGTAACCGGAATACTCTGAAGCCCTACAGAAATTAATAATTATACACGTGTAAATGCAAATGGCCAACATGGTCGCAATAGTTAGGGCTCAGTTTGCGATATTTTCATTTTTAAAGTTCTGTGTTCTATGTTGTGTATTTTCCCCCTGGTTGACGGTTAATGTGTGTATTTATCACCTATCACATTATGGATAGCGAAGCTTCATATTAGCAAAATAATTTTCAGAATTGGATCAATAGTTGCAGAGTTTAGTGCATTCAAATAAACTCCAGCTTTATAAAATTAGTTTAGATAACAAGGGGTATACTTCAGCGATAAAGTTATTCCTTTCACTTGTTTTATCAGAATTCTGCTAAGAAAGTAAAAATAACCAGCCTATTATAATAACTTGGGAGGACAGTGCCCACCTTCTTCCCAAATCATTATAATTAGGCCGGTTATTTTCTTTACAACAGTAAGGTAAGATTCAGACCAACCGACTCGGATCGGACCGCATCGGAACGGATCCGTACGCATGCGAACGGATCCGTACGCATGCCGCGGCAGCCGTACGCATCCGTCCGGGCCGGGCCGATACCGGGCCGATACGGGCCGGGTCTGAATCTTACCTTACATTCCTTATACTATCAAATTTAAATTGGATAAAATGCTCATGTATTAAATTATTTTCTTCAATGACATTTATACATAATTGATTTATTAATTGCAGAGAAACCCTCCTGCAGAAAAGAAAGCCAAAATGGGTAGCAGAACAGCTGATAAAGAGCCAACTTGGGTTTTACAGGGGAAAAAATTAGTTAAAATCAGAGAATTCAAAGGAAAGGTATATGTAGATATAAGAGAGTTTTATGAAAAGAATGGTGAACTGTTACCAGGCAAGAAGGGCATTAGCATGACACCTGAACAGTGGAAAAAACTGATGTCTTTGAGTGATGAAATAAATGAAACACTTAGTTCCTTATGCTGAGAGCAAATATTCTTGTTGTTCCTTATAATAAAAGTTTGAATTATTGTAAAACAATTGCTTGTTTTAATTTAATGCATAGTTGCCATACTGTTTGTTTATTTATGCATGTTTTTGAGAATGAGTGTAATTAGGCATTTTTTGTAGTGCTTAGTGGTGGTCATCAGTTAGATTAGAGGAACAACTTAAATTATGAATTGATCATTTAGAAATGTTTAACAATCCCATGATACATTATCTTCGTGTAGCTCCATTCCACTCCGTATAACAGTTTAGGTAGCGCAAGATAGCTCTTAGAGCGGTCTTAGAGCGGGCAGAAATTTTTCCGACTTAGGTACTTGATACTTACCATAATACTCGTATTTACCAAATTACACAAAATCTTTATAAATTGTAGCCTATGCGTTATTCTGACGTATAGGTACTTAAGCTATATTGCTGTAAGTTTCATCAAAATCTATTCCATAGTTTTTTCATGAAAGAATATTAATATCCATCCATCCATCTTCACAAACTTTCGCATTTAGAATATTAGTAGGAATTAGGATTAGTAGGATGCTCACCGTACATTGTACCACAGTATAACCAGTAGTTGAACTCGGCCGTAACCTTGAATTAAATGCCTACTTTTTCGCTGCACATACTCACGCGTTAGGGCTGCCCGCCGCCTATTTCATCAACCTACTTGAGTTTCTTTCTAGTTTTGTGAATGATATTATATTATTTTTTTAGTTTTTTACCGACGCAGAACGCAGATGTCCAATAAAAAGTCGATATTACAGAATGATCCGACAATCAGTCTTACAAAATACCTAATTTGGACAGAGGCCCCAAAACCTAAAAATAAAGGGTAGGTTAATAAATAAACACTAATTAAATAAAGTCCTTTATTGACAATATAAGACTTGAAATGTAGATGAGGCAGAGTCACTTTACAGTTCCTACCCTTTGGTTTAAAACCTCTAGGTGTATGTTATAACTATTAAAATAAAACAGGTACAATATTGAGCAACCCTCACTTCAAAAACCATAAATGCTTAGGGCATAAACATATCATTCAGCCCTTGTTGCTTGTGACCTTGTATTTATAATTTGTTCTTATCTTACACTCCAAATTTTCGCATTATCTTAATGCGAAAATTGTAGTTTTTATTTTTTTTATATTGCAATGCACTGCTCACATTTATAAGTCCTTGTGCGCGTTCAACTTGTATGCGCCCTAACATTTTACAAGTTTTACGGTACATAGAGTAACTAAGCATACTAAATCCGTCACAAAAAATAGGAATATACTCATACTTTGTCCCATAAATAAAGCTAACATAATTGTAAAAGGAGGAATGCGTATGACATGAGATTTGGATTTCAGATCATTATCAAGTTTATCTATTAATATAACATTACATGCTATCTATAACATTGAGTTTATAAGACAAGAAGATCGGTATACAAAAATACATGTACACTAGACACCTACCACATAATAAAAAGTATAAATTGATAAAATTGACTAAATTTAAACCTAAATGGAAACATTTGGCATGAAATTACACATCTATTATATGGCATGAGTAACAATGTATTACCTAATAAACATGACTAGCGTTACTAGTAACGTTTCAATTTAGACTTATTCTATGAGGACTAAAAAATTCTCTAATTTAATATTCAATAAATGCCCGTCCCATATTATTACAAATATAGTAACATAATAATAAACCTTTACCCTGGATTAAAGCTATATTTACAAGAGTCAAAAAAATGCATGTAAGGAAATAAAATCGGTAGATTTTGTTTTTTGGTCCTCAGTATATATAGAACTAATATAATTAAAATATCACTCGCAAAATAGTATCCATAAATTAGTAATAATAGTCTATGGTAAATGCTTGTTTCAAACGGGTATTTGATTTTAAAAATCAAAGGAAGTATACACTTATTTAGGGCCTATGTTTTTGCTACTCTAACATACTGCACTACTAACAACAGCTGCTAGCACTACGAAACAGTAGTTTTAAATAAACAAAGGTACGCGTTCATTAACAATTACGCATAAAAACACTCCGGAAATGTAGATTTGGACGAGTACCAAGAAATTTCTCGACTTAATTTTTTTCCCCCAATGGCATACCAATTTCCTTTCAATAATAAATAGATACCTAAATAAGAATAATCGACTCAATTCTAACCGGCAATAGTTGGCATAAAATAAATAATGATCACATACCTTTATTTCTAAATACAACCACAATACAAGAGTATTAGGTACTTAATTTAATATTTTTACTATTCACAATTTCCAATCGGAATTTATAAAAAAACAGACTTAGTTTATCTTTGGTGAGATATGGAAACATTCAATTTTGAAATAATCACACATTTCTTGCACCTGAAAATAATAATAAATAATTAATACAAAACCAATATCTGAACAGCATTGCAAATAAATTGAAAGTATAAATATTCCTTTATTTGTATAAAATATTCGTGCAAAAGATTAGGTTCACATTTTTATATAAAATAATTTTGGGCTAATATTGTCGCACTGCAGGGGATTTAATAATTTATTTTACTTCAAAAAAAAAAACAGCCATTGGCGAATTAAATTTGTTAAAGACACAATTTAAATTATATTTAACGACATTCACACACTCATCCCACAATACTCCGAACATACTGAGATACTGACTACAGAATCTGTGCTATATAGTGCCAAGAATAGGCAGCAGGCAAGAATAAAACGAGCATTCATCACTATGTTACTCAAGGCGAATTGACGATTTGAGGCATGTTAATATAGTAACGTCATTATAACTGTTTTTTGTCCCTAATAAATAAAATAAAATATATTAATGTTATGTCCTGATGAAAAAGCCGTATTGGTAATTGTAAACCTACCCTTTTGCTGTGCCCTACAGGGTCCACAATGATCTCAATTATTTAAGTTACCACCTAAGTATACTTATGGAGAAGCAATAAAGATATTGAGTATTGAGTTAAATAACGCGCGCACGTTGTCGATGAACGATGTCACGAAGACATTACCAACTGCGTACCATCTTTCTTACTTACCACTTTAGTGCCATAGTAGATGTGTGCAATGGAGCTGACGATGCAGAGCGCGGCAAGCAACAAGAGCTCCGTACCGGGCGACACCGAGCACCCGAGCACCACGCCCATCACTAGTGCGTACGGAATCAGCAGACTATTGAACGCCTCGCACCGAGTGTCGCTCATTTGTGACACTATTAGACGACACTGAAAATGTATGCAGAAAATGTGAATAAAAGTTATAATAATAGTATTCATAGCTCGCCTGGGAAAACGTTCCACTCCACAATGACTCCCATTTGTTTCCACATTTTACTATGATTTTTCTTATAAATTTATAATTATCAACTCTCATATGTATAGAAATATGGAAATAAATGCATTTTTCTATTCATGTTTTTTTTTTCTATATTTTCTTTGTAGGTACATAGTGCACATATTAATTTCTAAATAAAAGGTGAATTAAGTCTATTTTCATATATTTTTTTCGTAGTAAAGCCCATTATACTTTTGGTAGTTGTTAGAAAAATATAAGGACTTACATTAATATTAGAGAATATAGTTCCGGTGAGTACGTAGAAGATTCTGGGCGCTCTGTTGATGATGTCGTTGGGCGAGTAGATTGCCCACAGCGAGCTCAGCGTGAAGAATACTATCAGGGGAACCAGGGGCCGCACCGCCTCACTAAACGAACGCAGCTTGCCGGTGCCGTCGCGGTACGACCTGGCCATGACATACAACAGTCTTATTACGACGCTTATAATGAGAGAGGCGTAAGTTACCTTCCTATCATTGCGATCATTCATTTTGTTCTGGAGCTTATCTGGAAATTAATATTCTAGTTAAAAACTCCCACGCCCCTTGCATTATTACATGCATCGAGAAGCACAACGTTTTGCGTTTATTACATTGTGCGCTATCATAAACAGCGATTTTTCACCCAAAAAAAAAACTAGTATAGTAATCAAATCTTCAGTTTTGGAAGGCTTATATGAAGCAGTCTGCTGCACAAAGTGCGAGGTACATATTTTGAAGCATCGCATTCCACATGTTATGCAAATAAATATTTAGGTACTCGCTTATTTCTAGCTAAAAAAAACTGTCTAGAAAGTATATTTTGGAGTAAATTAACTTAGTTTTAATAATCGCTTGAAATTGGTACTTCACTTCAATAAATTATTATACGTTCTTTCTTACAAAATGATCTGGAGGATGTTTAATGGTGCCAATGGCTAAAAAGTAATAGGACGACATGGAATTTCAAGCGTTTACCAACATGGTACTTACTTGTAAATGTTCCACAAGATGACAGTCTGGCTGGTGAGCATCGCAGAGAAGTACAGCACGAGCTCGAACATAACGCCCGGCGAGATGCCGCCCGGCAGAGGAATATGCCACGCTTCAGGCCCGAACACGGATGTCACCAGCAGCAGAATACAGGAACCCTGGGCGCAAGAAACCCTCTCGGTATAGGTATACATTAATCATACAACTTACAACACATATCGACCTACAGGCCTACGGGTTGGGTTTACATATTTTAACTACTTATACTGATTTTAAACGCTCGTGTAAATTAAGTTGATTTTTTCGGAATTGAGTTGTAGCGTAAATGTAAATTAATTAGTTTTTGTAAAAATACCCTGGGCCTGGCGGACCCGAAAAGCATCACTTATCATTATGAATTAGTTTTACCGTGCAACTAGGGCTTCCATCCATCCGGGTTTCCCCGGATTTGTCCTAGTTTAGAGGGCGTCCGAGGGACGTCCGGAAGGGGTTGTCAAAAAGACATTAAAAGTGTCCGGGTTTTACCCGGACACTTTTAATGTCAGGGGAATCCCGATTAATAAAATTGTTATTGTAAAAATAAAAAAATTCTGGTATGTCCGTTATAAAAACTCAATCCGCCCCACCCAGGGCGGAAGGAGACATTTGATGATTTTTACCACCTTAAAAAAAAAAGCCCTACGTGCAACGAATATTATGGACCAATATTTTTTCTTTTTTGTATATTCATAGGTCCTAGTTTTCCAAATATCTAGGTACATAGGTACAGTAAGTGTGTTTATATGTCTGGAAACTAAGTTGTGAATGCAGGTTAGATAGGTACGCATGGATAACTCACGATCATAGTAAAGTCGTATCCCCACGGCAGAAACATGACGCCAGTGTTGTACTTCTCCCAATGTGTGAGGTAGAAGTTGAAGAAGATGTTCCAGATCAGAAACAGGAACCGCAGAGGGCTGACTTCATCTCTGAAATTAAACAATGTTTTGATGTTATTTCATTATTATGTACTGAAATGCTAATTCGTGATGATTTCGTTTCTTTTTATCTATAAAAATCATCCGATCGAATGAATCAGTGTTCAAAATTGTTAATAGAAGGAGATAATAATTAAGTAGGTACTAAGCGTCTGACGTGAATTCAAAATTCAAATTAATTAATACAAAGTTTCAGTTCAATAGTATGTATTCCGAAATTAAGTATGTAGGTAACATAACATACCTACTTTCCTTTCTACACTAATGAAATTAAAATAAATATTTATGTACTAGGTACTATGGTTATTTACGAATAATCAACGGAGAATGTTGTGTATCTACATTAAAGAACAATATACTTAGCTTAAAAAGAGTAATTCTTTACCTTAATATACCGTCAGCATTATAGGAATTGTAATTATCAAAAATACAACAAAATTAATTTAAATTCAACTGTCATGTCAGGCTAAGCAAGCCTTGGTGTTGTTAAATTTAGTAATTAAATATTAAAAACCATACTGGTCTAATTGTGAATATCCTCATATACCTATTTAAGTAGGTTAACAATGGGTAGGTATTTCAGTCATGATGACATGTTTATTATTGTAATCAAGGGCTGATCCAGCTCAGTTTAGTCAGAACAGGCTCCGATACAATTAAAATAATAAATCTACTTAATTAAAAGGAAATTGTATTTCAATGTTATACATAAATACGGAAAAATAATTTTAATATTAAAAATTTAAATAAAGTTTTCCCTTTTGTCTCCTCGCAAAACAAGTTATCACTTCCTCCACTTGCATGGGTAGATATGCTTTTGTGAACGTGGAGAAGGTTGAGTCCAGTAATTATAATCATATACTTAATCATAATAACAACGAATAGTCATTATTATGCGTGTCTACCTATTGTTTGCCTTCATAAATCTTCATCCTAACTAATATTATAAATGCGAAAGTAACTCTGTCTGTCTGTCTGTCTTTTCTTCACGCCTAAACTACTGAACCGATTTGTGTGAAATTTGGTACAGGGTAAGTGTGAACCCCAACAAAGGACATAGGCTACTTTTTATTCGACTTCGTCTGCGTCCGCGATAACCGACATATACGCGGACGAACTAATATTATAAATGCGAAAGTAACTCTGTCTGTCTTTTCTTCACGCCTAAACTACTGAACCGATTTGTGTGAAATTTGGTACAGGGTAAGTGTGAACCCCAACAAAGGACATAGGCTACTTTTTATTCGACTTCGACTTCGTCTGCGTCCGCGATAACCGACATATATACGCGGACGAAGTCGCGGGCAAAAGCTAGTATTTTAATAAATTAATGAATAAAATTATTCAAAAAAACCTTCATTCACCTATAGGGGCCGTCTCCACGAGCGAGAGAATCGCGGCGATATTATTGTCGTGCCACCTATTTCTATACACTCTCAAGAACGAACCTCACACTCCGATACGCCCTTGATTGTAATGAAGGTCATATCATATGAAATCCATTACTCTCATCATTACTTAAAGAATATAAATGTAATTAGGAACTTATTAAGCAGCCAGCAGCCACCCTACCTGTCCAATTATCAAACAGTTCCATCTACGATAAACATATAGAGTTTATTTATTTATTTATTCAATAAAGTACAACATCAGCTTAATATACATATTCAATATTTCATTATGAAGTCTTCTACAGGCAAATGGCTTTTATCTAAACATATGATTCGATTTGTGATAACACTGATAACGGAGTAATTAGAATTAGGAAGCGTAAAATCACAGTTATGCCAGATACCTAATATGGAACTGTACTACAGTCATTACGCAGTTATCGGATCTATTTTATGGCACCAAAAAGCTGTAAGTACAAGACTTCAAGTTGGTACGATTGTTTGTCCGCGATTATTTCGCGTTTGGCTGAACCGATTTTTGTAAGGATTTCAAATGCATGTGGTTGTCTTTTTTGGAAAAAAGTTTTATAAATCACAAATTATTAAAACATAATATTAGACTATGTAAAAGAATATCGTCATTATTACAAGCTTTTATTTAGCATGCACTGTTCGTATGTAAGTTGTTCTTTCAAAATTTGAAAACATTTTTCGACCATTTGCTGGTATCCAATTGAACTGAAATTTTGCATACACCTTTCAGTTCTGATGATAATACAATGTCCAATACCTACTCAAAATTATAATTTTAAATTAAAGCTTGTTTTAAAAATATTTTTATATCTTAGGCCGGCAGATCATACAAATGACGTGTGTCTACGATTAGGTTGGTACCTACTTAGCTTAAAAGCATTTTAAATGTCAGTATCGATAGAACATATCCCAGTCCCGTACTACCAAAGCGTATTATTATCTAGCTGGGTGGAGGATATTCTATCGAACAGCTCTGGCCTTTTAGTGATAAGTTATCTAATTTGTTAGAGTCTTACTAACATAACACCAATAACATAACATCAATGGTTTTTTTTTTAATCAGTTTGATTATCCGCCCCCTTTCAGCATCCTGTATTAGGGGGCATCCATTAATAACTTGAGGCGATTTCGGCAGTTTATCTATTCCCCCTCCCCCTTTGTAAGATGTGTATTTCTAATAACTTATTAAAAGTAGAAAAGTTAATTTATACTTGATTGTGTTTTATTTATGAAAAAAAAAACACCATTTGCTTAATTATTTTTGTTTAAAACCAGTATTTAAGACTTCTAAGAAAGTGGTCTAGAATCACAGTAAGAAAATCGAACAATAAAATAAGTATCACTACTATAGTTGAACAAAAATAATTACGTCACGTACCTACGTATTTTTGCGAAATCCCTCTCACGGCCTCACCCCAACGTAAGATTGGTTGAGATTCGGCTCGACCCCCTCCTCCCCTAAACGCCTCACTTAATTAGTGGACGCCCCCTAAACTCTTGTACAAAGCTTTTGGTCCCTTAACCCCAAAGCTTACTTAGCATAGGTACCAACAGGACCCAAAAATAAGTCAATTTCAGACTTTAAATCAGAAGTGTCACGTTTTGATCCGACGCGACGTTCATTGAGATAACTACCTAGCTACTTCTCTAACTATATTTTAACCCAAACAGCTATAACAATACAATGGGCGACCGTCGCATCTATTTATTTGTTTATTCTCAGTCTATTACCTACCGTAATTATTACGTATGCTTTGTAAGTACTGTCTTCCGTATTTGTTGCGTGCAAGAAGTCAACGGTCAAGGACGAGCATTAAAGTAATCACCGACAAAACAATAATACTAAATTTGTCATTATGATATTCTGATGATTATTTTTTCTTTCTACTCAGATTTATAGACTTCCATCTTTATTTGGCCAACTTTTAGCATCGCGTGACAATTACCTTCGTGGCCATGACGTGTCAGCAAAAAAAAAAAACAAATGCACATTACGTTCACCATTTCTGGGGAACATTTTCATTTAGGAACCTCCATCAATCGCGTGCAACCTTCGGCTTGCGTCGTCGTAAGTTAGCCAAAAAAATCTTTACTTACTTTTATCGACGTCTTAATTAGGTAGTTTAGCTACTTGTATTGGTCTAAACTTATATTTAATAAAAGTTGTAAGTAGAAGTTTGTTCAATGTAAGATTGAGCAAGCTGCTGACGAAAATTTCTAGTGGGTGACTGTTGTTTACTATGCACTTTTTATTAGAGATGTGCCGACTATTACTTTGGCGAGAAGCCGATTAGGCGCGCCTACGGTTGTAAAGGGCCGACTAATCGGCCATGCCGATCATTTTCTTGACGCTTCCTTTAAGGCCTTATTAGACCACCCAATTTTGAGGGACCCTAACCCTAACTAAGAGTGGTGTAATAAGACTTAGGGAGTTAGGGTCCCGATTTAGGGCGATCGGGTCGTCCCGATCTGCCTAGCTCCCTAAGCGCCCTGCAGATTGGGTAATGTAATAACGTTTAGGGCGGTTAGGGAGCTCAGTTGCCGCGCGACTAGTGCGTAGAGTGTTCGTTTCGTCGCCTGGCGCGTAATTTTCTAATACCTACCATGGCGTGCAACAAGGAAAAGGAAGTTTTATTGTGCTTATTAGACATGTACAAAGACATGCCGTATTTATGGCAAAAAGAACATAAAGACTACATGAATAAAGACATGCGAGCTGAAGCCTTTAAAGTTTTAGGTACTGGGAATTTATATATTTTTATATATTTTTTTTTATTTTGACGAAAATCAAAATTCTTATAAATAAATAATTTATCTCTAGACATTCGCGTATAAACTGAGTTAGGGCCCAATTCGCAGAGAAGTGTAATAAGCGCCGCACTAACTAGGGTACACGCCCACCCTGGATGCAGGGCCCTTGAAATCGGGTAGTGTAATAAGCGTTTTACACCTGATTCGCGCGCAAGTCGCCACCGTCTGCCTACGAGCGTGTCGAAACATGCTTTATTTACATCACAATATGTCTTGATTTTTACTGTTGCACTGGTCAGAGAGGTGTCTTTGTGTAAAAAATAAAAACAATACTGTCATTTTTCTTTAAATTAAAAGACCTCAATTGGACTCAGGAGTCAAGTGTAACCAGTGCCGAATGATAATTTCTCGTGGTCTCATGTGTATGAACTATTAAGTAACAATCAAGATTTTTATCCATTGTAATTCCTCCTATATATTTTATTGAGAAATACATACAAAGTAAGAAACCGGATACTCGGCGCTCTTTGGCAAATAGTCGCCGATTACGAAAGTGGCTGGATAGTCGGCTTTACCGACGTCGGAACATCTCTACTTTATTGTACATTAAAGGCAACTGCCCAATGTCTTACCTAAGTTTTGTTTCTTTCTTTTATCATATTTAAAGGTATGCGGTAGGAACGCGACAGGCCGCGTCGAGATCTCAAGAACATAATAAAAGATGATGTAGGTACCTGCCAAAAATGCTGTAGAGAATTGTGGGTATGAGGACCGCGGAGTAAGAGTCGAGGCCATGATCGAACAGCTCGCCCAGTGGCCCACTGGTGCCGGTGCGCCGGGCCTGCTTGCCGTCAATACCATCTGGAACACAGGGCGGCTTGTCACAAATTTATCTTTAAGTAGGTATAGTTAATGCCCGCGACTTCGTTCGTGTAAATGTTGGACCCCCGTCCGTCCTTAGTGGACGTCTACTAACTATAACTACCTGCCAAATTTCATCTTTATACGTCAAGCGGTTTTCAATATTTCGTGATGAGTGAGTGAGTGACCTTTCGCTTTTCTATAATTATTATTATTTAATTTAATAATTAATATCTTTTCAGGTGAAATGTGGGAAAATAGGCGTTACGTGATGTTACGTAAAGAAAATTTCGTATACACACAGGTATACGAAATACATACCTAGTCTACCTACGTAATTATATTTTTGTACTAGTAGACACAAGTCAGAGCACATAATATAACGTCACATAACGCCTATTTTCCCACATTTCACCTGTTATCACTACTGTCTCTCCAGTCTAGTGGTCGCAAGCGCCACTACCGACTGAGCATGAGGCCCTGAGTTCGAGTTCCAGCACACACACAGCTATAAATAGCCTCGCCCTCCATGTAAACACATGGGACTTGAATAATGTCTTATTGTATTGTTATGCATATTAGGTGCATTATAATGAAGACCTAAGTAACCCTGCCCATGAAAGCTGAATAGAAAGAAACAAACACTGATTGATTACATATTTGATTTTATTTGTTTGATGCAGACCGGTACCTATTTAATTAATATACGTAAAAAAATACTATTTGTGACTAAGAGCAAAGTAGTTATTTAGCGCCGATCATTTGCGCACACGCTGATTTAATTAAGTAGTATAATGTAGGTACATAGTTCTTAAAGATAGGTGGACGTCTCGACTCTCGAGAGCTGCAGGGTCGAAACAGACAATGTGACACAATTATTTGATGTCGAGAAATGCCGGGCGATGCGCCCGCGCTTGCCCGACGAAACCACGTGTTGTGCACGTCCGCCCAGATAAATATTTTGTACTTTTGAACTCATCGCGCCACTTTCCATTGAAGATTAACTAGATGAATAAATAGCCCGATATGCTCGATATAGGATCGAACTCATGAAATCCTATCTAAAGTTTTCGAAGTTTTTGTTACCATTTGCACATAAATTAAGTAGATTTTGTGTCTATTTTGTATCGACAATATCACAGATTCCTGGATAGTAGCGCCTTCTTTCATAGACTATGTCATGTAATACTGTATAAATGTCTATAGAATAAAAAAAATGAATCGCTAAATGTGTTGCTATTGTTGCTAAGCGCAAAACTCGAGAACGGCTGGACCGATTTGGTTGATTCTTTTTTTGTTGTGTTTGTTTTTGTCAAGATATGAAAGAAAAAATAAAAAAAGTCGGAGAAGTCGGTCTCCAGGAATATCAGTTGAGTAGGAGTAGGATACCACGCGAACGAAGTCGTGGCGGGTCAGCTAGTTTTAAATAAAAATAAAGTTAGTTCTTGTCTGTCACTCAAGTGTTTTGTTGTATTAGAGGTTACATATTATTATGTGCAAATGGTAACAAAACTTCGAAAACTTTGGATAAGATTTCCTGAGTTCGATCCTTTATCGAGCATATCGGGCTATTTATTCATCTAGTTAATCTTTAATGGAAAGTGGCGTATCTACTTATGATTTGCTCCTGTCAAGTTAAAAACTACTATTTTTACTGAATTATAATTTACAAATTAGTGTCACTGTACTTGGCGACAAACTATACACTATGTAACAAAAACCCTGTCAGATCAGTGTTGCCGCTGATCAGTTTTTATGTTTTATTTTAATTTAATTAGGTACTTCTTCTTTCTTCTTTTTTTTTTCACTGGGGAAAAATAATAATCTCAAATCCATTAAATGGTTACGTATATGTGTACGCAGTACGATGCCGAATAATACCCATCGGATCGGACAGGGTTTTTGTTACAGGCTGTATAAGTTAACGTTAAAATCAATTTTAAAGTTTTGTTCAATTCACCCCGTTTTACCGATACTTAATTAATTATTTAATACCTGTGTTAGGTGTTCGTACTTTGATTGTTAAGGATTTTTGACTTCAGAACTCAACCAATTTTAATTTGCCATAGTATTTTCTATTGTTTGTATTTTGTATTCTACCTTTTTTGTGAACTTATTTACAAAATATCCTCAACCGCAGTGAAATCTATACTATAAATATTTACAATCATATCTATTAAAATACAAATAATACATAGTTAAGTTTTAGTTAGGAACGAGGATGTGATGAAACGTCTATTATCGCACGACACATAAAATTTAACATTAGATAAGAAAGGGCAACTACCTATAAGAATAAGAGATCAAGCAACTCACAGTCGCAATTAATAGCTATTGTAAGTTTAGCTTCGATTTGCTTCATAACACATGTTTACGCCATTTTTCCCTGAAGGGGTAATCAGAGCTTCCAGGAACACTTCCGACGCCTGGCTCCGCGATTGGAAAGGGCTGGGGCTGCTTTTTGGCGTCTCCTGCCCAACCTCGGGGGACCAGGCGCCTCCTGCCGGAGGTTGTACGCGGGGGTCGTGCGGTCCATGGCCCTCTACGGGGCCCCTGTGTGGGCCCCCATCATCAGGCGGCGGCCACCAGCCAAGTTGGTCGCCTGCCAGAGGGTCATGGCCATCCGAATGATCCGGGGATACCGCACGGTCTCCGGCGAAGCGGCAAACCTCCTTGCCGGATTACCGCCGTGGGATCTGGAGGCTACAGTCCTCCAGCGCGTCTATGAGTGGCGCGTGGACGCGCAGCGCCGGGGCGAAAACCCGCTGCCGCAGCAAATCGCGGCACTGCGGCTCGAGCTCCGGGGCGATCTCATGGCGGAATGGGAGATGCGACTGTCGCAACCTAGGTTCGGGCACGCTGCAATCGCGGCGGTAAGACCCCTCTTTGAGGAGTGGCTAGAGAGGCGCCACGGCGTCCTCACCTTCCGGCTGACGCAGGTCCTCACCGGACACGGTTGTTTCGGGAGGTTCCTGTGTCGGATTGCACGGGAGGAAACGCCCGGGTGTCACCACTGTGTGGACCGCCCGGAGGACACGGTGGAGCATACGGTGCAGGTCTGTCCAGCTTGGGCAGAGCATCGCCGTGTCCTCACGGAGGCGATAGGCGGCGGCGACCTCTCGCGCTCGGGCCTGGTTCAGGCCATGCTCCGGGGCGAGAGGGAATGGATGCAGTCACCTCCTTCTGCGAAGCAGTAATGCTAGCGAAGGAGGAGGCGGGCCGCGTGAGGGAGAGAACAACACCCTCCACCTCACGCCCCAGCCGCCGCGGGAGACGCCCAGGGCGTCGGACGTCGCGAGGCGACATCCGACCACCGTAGGCGCGGGCTTGCGGACGGCGAGTAATGGGTAGCTCGCCGTCCGATCAAGGACCATGCCCGGGTCGACGGCGCGTTCTGTTCGCGCGCGCCTCAAAGAGCTGTCAGCACAGGGACGGGGCCCCCCAACGGGGCCAAACGCCTGCCGGGGTTGCGGGACGTCTTAACAGGATACCGTGGCCCCGGAACGTAAACGGCAACAGAAGGAACAGGGTGGTTTTTTAGTCAGTAAAAGTCTGACAGTCCCTTCCGCCCCGCCCAGGACGGAAGGACTCATTTGAGGATTTTTACCACCTCAACAAAAAAAAAAAAGGGGTAATCAGAGATGCACGAACATCAACACAACAATTTTATTAACTAACAAATTTTCAAATGCATGTCAATTGCTGCGATTGTCTCATTGATTATCAATAGCCACTTTAAATTTTAACATGTCTTTGATTTCAGAAACTTGTTTTATTATACAGGCTGACTTTTCTGAATCTAAATCTAAGTGCCGATTTTAAGGGGATGAAAGTAGGTACTCAATAATACGAAAAACTTTTACTTTGGGTCCAATATTGGATTTGAAAAAAGAATTGCCATACATTTTAATCGTGTTCTACTGCATTATTGAAGGGAACAGTTGCTATTTTTTTTTCAGAATTTTTCCTATTATACCTATCTGTTCTAGAGCCAGTGCCAGACATTACTCACACACAAATAATACCACGTATTTTGATGTTTATTGGCAATTACATAACATAACATCACGCCTGTAATCCCTGAAGGCTTAGGCAGACGTGTACCCTTTGTACACCCACATTTTGCCAGTTATCTTTAATAGAGAGCGACCGTAATGCCATCAACTGGGCACAAATCCAGACTCCGAGGCTGCTACTGAGAAATTCCTGATGAAAAAACCCAATAACACTTTAGCCGACCTGGGATTTGAACCCAAGACCTCATGCTCAGCATTCGCGCTTTGCGACCACTAAACCGATGCAGTCTCAGCATGGCAATTAAGTAAACCTTTACTTATTACTCAAGAGATGCTTCTGGCCACATGTTTCAATTCAGTAAATTAAAAGTAGGCCTAAAAACACTCCTTATTTTGGGGCAGTCGTGTAAAAATTAACCTACCTGCCTACATTTAACATGAGACTAAACATAATCTACTCACACCAAACGTTAAAAATAAAACCGCTAATTTTGAACTGATTACGGAATATAGCACCTACGACGTCATACAATCTGGCGCCGCAAGTTTTAAGGTGTTTTGAGTGTTAAAATGACGTCAACATTTTACATTCAGTTAAAGACTTGGTTACCCGAAACAAATGACGTCAACATTTTACATTCAGTTATAGACTTGCTTACCCGAAACTATAAAGTGACAATGGCCCCTGCCGGCCCAATGTTTGTATACACGGATAAAATGGCAGGGGGTGACTTGTAAACTCACTAAATGGGCCCCCCATAATAGTCGCTAGCAATATTATTATTAGGTAGGTACAAAAATTTGGGATCTGTAAGAAAATTACAATAATGTAACCCGAGGTATTAAAAATTGAACTATTGAATGGATGGCGTCGAAATTTGGCTCGCAGATAGTTAATACGACGCGCGACGTAGACAAGCGCTACGAAAGGATTTCCCAAAATTCACCCCCTAAGGGGATGAAACGGGATTCCTAAGTTAGTATGGAGAAATAAGATTACATTGCCAATAACAGACATTTACGCGTACAAAGTCGCCTTCAGAAGCTAGTATTTAATAAATAAGTACACCAAACTCAATTGCTTTGTATATTTTTCAAGATGACACCAAAGTTAACGTATTAACCCATTATTGAATTTCTCAAACTTCAGACCTCTGCTGTGAATAAAGCGGCGCGCATGAGTGTGCGCCCTGCGCAGAATTACCTCATGTGGACAAGCAAGCTTTAAGTTGCGAGAAGTTTTTCTTCAGAAAAGGACTAAATATATTTTTTCTCACAGATGGCATTGCCTTATTACAAAATATTAATAAAAGTATGTACTAAAATAAAGCCATTTACATTTTTTTATCACTTACCTAAACTTTGATTTCCATAGAGCGTCAATTTTTTTAGACCACTGTGTGGCGAATTGGCGATACGATTATTGGATAGGATGGATGAGAATTAAAATTTGTATAAATAATACATACCTACTCCATTCTTGCCTCGCACTTTCACAGCATTCAGACCATTCACACCAAAGAAAGGCGAGAACATTGACCTATATATTGTTGTATAAATAGAGTATTTTATTCATTTGCAAAAGCGATATATACACAAATGCCGCGCGAGCCGGCGCATGCTAATGCCGGTCGGCGCAACACGGCGCCGCGGCGCGGTTCATGTTTCGGTGTGAAAGGGGGGTCAGCGTGATGTCAATTCTCGCAATCCCGCAATCCTTGCTCGCCTCACCTCGCCCGTCGAAAGTACCGGAAGTACCATTCATTCATATGGGTTTGACGCAGATTGTGCACTTCGCAAAATGTGCATTTCGCAAAACGTGCACTTCGCAAAATGAGTAGACCTACTTCTCAAAATAGCACTTGAAAAATGAGGGTGAAATGAAATGAAAATGACTTGTACTGAAAATACATTATCAAACATTTCCTGAACGTGATACTTTTTACAAATAAACTACTACCTACATGCTAAAAATCGTGCAAAATAAAAAAAATATAGTAAGCAAATAGTTTTTTATTTTGAGCCATTGTGATAAAATTCACCCTCATTTAGAGAAATGCTCATTTTGCGAAGTGCACATTTTGCGAAGTGTACATTTTGCGAAATGCACATTTTGAGCAAAGTCCACATTTTGCGAAGTGCACAATCTGCGTCAAATCCATTCATATCATACCATCAGCCATACCATCCATTAAAGAAAAAGTTATTTTAAATAGTAAGATTATTTTTTAGACAAGTTATTCTATTCATTACTGATATGAATGACACAACAGGAAAATGTTTTGTTTCAATTATTTCTATTACAAAGGTATCTAGACATTTTATTAAAAAAAATTACAGTATTATGGTAAAAGATAATAAATAAAAATGCTTACCTAGTGTATAAGCCACAAACAGATTCACAGCTGAAATTGCCCACACCCAAGACGGTATATAACTCTTTGAGATATTGTCTTCAGTCAGGGCGTGGAAACTATAGTCATAATAGGAGAAGACAAAGAAGTTGAGCACTGTGAGCAGGAAGCCTGCAAAAGTCAGCAAGTTCGGTGCCACCCACACTGGACAAAACTGAAAATATTATGCGTTTTAATAAATCTAATTCTATTTTAATGATTTAGCAAATTTTTTTAGTATATTATCATCATCAGTGGACAAAAGGCAGGACAGTAAAATGTATGAAGTAGGTATATTTATTTAATATTATATTTTTTTGTTATATTATGGTTCAATAAGGTAATACTACCCTAATATGAATTAACATAAATAATTTGAGTTGCAGGGGACAGTTCAGCATATTAGCAAACAGGATATTTAATAAAACCGTAATTTGGGAACAGACACATAATTATTTAAGCATGATAAATATTTTATCATTTCTGACTGGAACCTTACCTGAACACACCAGTTCCAAAACGGGTGCATAACATAATTACTGAGAATGCTGGTGTCCACCGAGTTATACTGTAACAAAAGGTTTTCAGCAATATTTTTATTTCTAAAACAATTGAGACACACCATTTCGAAAATGTTTAGTTTTGTTACAAAATATAATATAATTTGCTTATATTTTCATCTCAACTACACATACCTACATTACCTTCATATTTTAATAATATTTATTTCGTGGGACCCTTACCATATATTTTTCGAAACCTTTTAATTTATCCTCCGACAGGAAGCGAGCCATGACGAACGTCGGTGAATTGGTTTGTTATTTAAAAGCAATATGATTTAAATTCATTCTTATAACGTGGCTTATTAAAAAAATACAATTACACAAATGTTTTGTTATTTCTTCTGAACTTTAATACACGGTATTTTTTTTATTTTACTACGTTATTTCTATAAAATCACAAGCTATACCATTCTCCCACAGTATAAATTGACAACTAATACCAATATTTTGGATTGACGTTTTTGATATTTCCATTTGACATTGTATTGACATGACATATACACTTTTTTTGTGAACTTCTAGATCTGGCCACTGAGGCTTTTAAGTATTTTTTTACATTTCTATTCAGTTCTAAAAGCCAAACAAGTTATAATCTGCGTCAAACCCAAGAAAATACTATGTAATGTACCGTCTGTGCTCTAAAATACGTGCCACGAAAGATGAAACTTGACACACTACACAAACTTTATTATTTCGTAGTAAATTTTATAATATTATTGTTAGGAATTTTAATCGAAATGTTATCGAAATATCCCTGAAGACATACAATTTATAGATAACTATTTCGGACATCCATAATAACATTTGAAAGCCTACCTTGTTGAAGATTGCTATAAAAATTGATAACGGTCTAAGTTATCACAAGTTTCATTATTTGGCATTTATTTGTGAAAGAAATAATGTTGGTAGAAAGAAAGAGACTACGTATGTGTAGTACATAAGTATATAACTATTTACTTATAGACAAGTCATAATATTATCATCTTATCATGATCTCAGCCACCATCAATGTAAATGGTAAGCATTGTTAATTTGTTATTGGTAAATACAACTTTAAAAAAAATTGAGTGTTCGAATTCGTTATTTACAGTACGGCCGTCGTATCTTGGCGGTTCTGAAGTTAGCTGTTTAGCTGCGCAATGAATCTTTTAGGAATGAAATTGTCTACTGCGCAGCCTGCGGCTAACTTCAGAGCCGCCAAGATACAACGGCCGTATTGTACAGTCACCAAACTATCTAGCAATGTAGAGTGTGTTGACACTTTCTACCTACAGTAGGTCAGTCTAGCTAGTACATTATTAAGGGTGCTTTCTTGCCTGCAGTCTTGCAGTGCTTAAATAGAATGTATTTTACGCGGTCGGTAAATACGCCGTTGAGGCGGGGAGGTAGGTACTGTTTGAATCACACAGTGGGTAATTTGCGTGATAAACCCAAAAAAAAGGAATTGGCAGATCTTTGATTGTTAATTAATAATGCAGGCCGTAATGTGTATGGTTGCTTTTGGAATTTAACTAGGCGTTATTTTGTTTTTTCGTCATTTCGATTTGAACTAAAGCTTTATAGCTACAATAGCTACATATCAATATAATTATGTTAAATCAAAAAATATTGGAAGTAACATTTGGAAAATAAAATCATCATTTTAGTTTAGTTCTAGTCCGTTCAAGATAATCGTTCAGTTTTTTATAAGTCCTCTTATTTTATTATTATTTTCTTTATTTTGTAATTCGTAAATTTAATTTTAATTTAACTATCTTTGGGAAGTCTGGAGCATTGTCTCTGTATATTTTTTAAGTTGGGCGTTGATAGCTGCGCCACAGTAATTTACTTTTGTGGCTATCTTCGTTTTTCCTTGTACATTGTAAGCATAAGTTAGTGTTGTACCGGTTACATATCAAAAAATCAAAATATTCTCGAGCAAATTTCAAAAGAACAATAAACGAAATACCAAAATTTAAATGACCAAATGATTTATTTAGAAAAATTTTAAAATCCCAATGTATGTGACATCAAATGAACGACTGATCAAAAGTTGCTAGATATAATTTTAAAATATCAAATCATAACTAATCAAATTTTATAATCACAAATGATTTAAATGTAGGTAAGTACCTATACTTATATTTGAAGTACATCATTAATTTTAACACATTAATTTGTTCAAAAATTATGATTAAAATAACAGTGCCTCAAAATAGTATACATACAAACATGAAGTAATTTGAAAAAGGTAAAATTAATATTAATATTGGCGAATAGCGCCTGTCTGATACAGAAAGCCTTTGCACAACATGATCGGTTTGCTAATACAAAATATCGAAAATCGTCACGTTTTGTAAGCGAGCGAAGCGAGCTCGGGACTTAGGGCACCCCGACATGGACAGGTTAGGTTCGAAGGGGATGGCGGGGTCTGAAAGACCCCGCCATCCCCTTCGTGTTAGGTTACTTTAAACCTTGAACGCAGAAGTAGGAGCCCCGCAGCGGGGCTCCGTCGACCGGGTATTGTCTACCTGCCCGCACGTCATCTCTTCTGCTTGCGTCTTTTACACACATTACGGGCTGTAGTCGACGGAACCCCGGTCAACGGAGCCCCGCTGCGCGGGGCTCCTACTTCTGCATTCAAGGTTTAAAGTAACCTAACACGAAGGGGATGGCGGGGTCTTTCAGACCCCGCCATCCCCTTCGAACCTAACCTGTCCATGTCGGGGTGCCCTAAGTCCCGAGCTCGCTTCGCTCGCTTACAAAACGTGACGATTTTCGATATTTTGTATTAGCAAATCATGTTGTTGCAAAGGCTATCTGTATCAGACAGGCGCTATTCGCTAATATATTAATATTATTTTTATCTTTTTCAGTTAATCCATTTGATAATTAATAATTTATCCAGTAATCCATTTGACCATTGAACGATTTGGTCAATAGTGTAATAAATAATATATACATTGATATTCCAGACTTTGGTCAGCTGAACTTTTGATCAAATGACCATTTTTATTTTAAACTTTGGTATTTCGTTTATTGTTCTTTTGAAATTTGCTGGAGAATGTTTTGATTTTTTAATATGTAACCGTTGTACCAAATAAACTTTATTATTATTTATTATTATTATAAGTAGGTACACTGAATTCGTGGGTAGGGTACCTACTTATGCTTTAATTACCTACACAGTTTAGTTAGGTAATGAATTAGCAGCTGCTGATTACTATAGACTTTGACTTGAAAAAATATGATCTATTGGATTGAAAATGACACACTAAAAACTGTTAAAATAAATTTTCTATAGTACCTACCTAACATGCAGAAGACATTGTATTTACCTATACTAAAGAAATAGTAAGTATGTTAGACATTAATAGTGTACAAAAACAATGCGGGATCGTGTGGTACGCAAGTAACAATCAAATAACAAATGTGGTATCATTATCGCTTGTGATAAAACGTCATGCCGATTGTAATGTTTTCTCAAAAGAGCTTCGTAGTTTAGTTCGGAGCACTAAATAGATATAAGACACGCCTCGTAAGAAACAGAACGCTTTCATTGTGTACACTTATCATTTTTTATTAATTTAATTAAATATACGTTCGGTGTTTGTGATATTATACTTAATATGTTGCACAAATCCGCGGCTCTTCGGACGAAGAGCCTGTATTTAAAACACGTGGTTTACTATTCTTCGGCTAAGGTGAGTATTTTGAACTTACCTTTAACCGGTCAATTCCACGAGTTTTCGTATTGGGTATAACGGTAAAGTAGGCACGGAAAGGAATAAGTTTTTCATTATGTTTTATTGAATAGTTAAGTATTGAAAATAGTGACCTGCGAGTAGGTATTATTTATATTTTTTCTCGATAACAGTAAAGTATTTTAAGTTAGTTTTATACCGTCTAATTACAAAGGCATAAAAACGATTTTCGTTTAACCGTATTTATTTTTTTAGCGGTTATTCAATTATTACTCCAAAAGAAAATCTAATAAGGCTGTACCTCATCAAAATAAACTGTTTCTCGTTTGATGAATTAAATGTAACATAATAGTATGTTACATAAACATGTAAATACCTAACACAATTGAATAAATTAACTAAAATTTCATAATTCATTCGAACATCATACTTAAAGACTTCAAGTTCAGGTGAAGAACGCGTCTGCCAGGCACGTAGAGCTCCAATCCGTAAGACAAAATCACAAGTTTAACTTAACACACGAATAAATGATAACGAAAGTAACATCGAAGCAAGGTTCATTTAATTTCGCTATTTGATCGCTTAGGCCTGACATGCTGAGGTATTTTAATTTCTAGGTAGCAACTGATAACGGTAGTTATTGTTATGATGCCCGATATATACTTACTTACCTACGTTTAATTGAACATACATTAATAAGATAACTTATCTTAACGTTACACCTAAGTACCTAAACAAAGAAATAATCTATTTCATGTAGGTATACCTGAAAACAGTCGGTGCGAAATTTTTTATTGCTACTAAAATGTGATCCAACCAGCAACCTGGTTGGTGCGAAGCTACTTTACATTTCTCCAAGTGTGACCGCGAGGTCAAATTTCGTTAGTTTTGGTCACTTTTGGTAGTGCTACGACTGCTACGAGGCCTACGAAAGTTCGTAGCGCTACGCAAAAATAATTTATTTTGTGGTTTTAGTTTGGTTTCGTACCTACATTAAATACCTACCATATTTTTTTATTAATCCCATTTAAAATTTTAGTTCACAAGAAGTACTTACTTACTTACATACGTTTTATTTTTGAGGGTTTCTGATCATTCGTTTTGTAAACAAATGACTATTCAAATATTACAATCTTAATTTCGGGAGGAAAGTTCCAACTCTTACGATGTTGCAATACCTATATCTAATTAGATAAAGAAACATTACTCTATTATGGAATATTTTTCCTATTGCATGATGGCTATCAGTCATTTGTTCTTACTATCGTTGTTTGTTACCTTAAACTTGTTGACATCCACTATCTTTAGGGTGTGTCAAGAACTCTGGATTCAATTAGAATCTTAAGTTGTAATAACAAACGTTCTATAAATATTTATACGAGGGTTGGCAAATCTCATGATTGGTAGGTATATTTGCTGACTTATAAACGTATGTACAGTCAACAAAAGAGATAGGTATGCAGGGTCGTCAGATATAGTTGAAGTTTTCTTAGAAACCGATTTATGTTTTAAAATTTAATTTACACTCGTCCCACAATTAATTTGTTGTACTTCACCATCTATGTATTTTATCTCTCTTTACTTTATATATTTTTGTTTGTATGTATGTTAATATGTTTTTATTAGATATTTTTTATTCTCGATTTTCTGTACCTATATGTGCACCTACTATGTTTTGTCTCTGCATCACCCTAAGGTAGACTGATAGAAATGCCTAAGTCCGCCTTTGTACCTACAGTGTATTTTTTATATGTGGATAAAGTTTAAATTTTAATCTAAAAAGTAGATAATAAACAGTTCATTAATTAAGTTTCAATCGAAAACATCGATCAGTTTTTAAGAAAACTTTAACTGTATCTGACGACCCTGCATACCTATCTCGTTTGTTGACTGTACCACTATCTACACGAGCTCAATGAAAATAGTCTGACACGTATTTTCCCCTGTGTAAAAAATAGCACATATATTAATTTGTTTACATAATTACGTTTACATTTACATAATTATTACAAAATAAAAAGTCTACAAGAAAACTAGCCAAGTCAAATCTCGAGCTTCAATTTATATCAAGACATTGTGTTGAATTTAACATTTAACGCCCCATATAATATTATGATGTGTGCACTTTGGATAATCTTAAAAAATGGTTGCGCTGTTTTGTCTTATTATTATTTCTAGTATTATTACTACCTATTCAAATATCGATAATGGAAAAATGAAATAACGTAAGGGACATTTGGTCGAACATCTCATTTTCGACCAAATGTCCCTTACATTCGGTCGAAAATTAGATTTTCGGCCCGACCGTCCCTTACGTTATTTCATATTTCCAGTATCGATATTTCAACTCCTTTATTATTTATTTAGAGCGGTCGTATAATAGCAATACGTAGAGAAGATCAGTCAGTATGGGAGAGAAGAGCGCCGTTCTCACCGCTAAATGTGAACCGACTGGTGAGGCAGGGCGTCAAGGTCATCGTGCAGCCTTCCAATCGAAGGGCCTACCCGATGCAGGTAAGGCATTAGGGTAGTATTTCTTAAACGTAGAGGTCCCTGTGACATTGGCAAAATGGACCTGATGTAGTCAATGGGAAATGTAATGTATAAATAAAAGAGGAGAACTTATTAACGTTATAAGAAAGAAAATAAGGCAGTAAGAGGAGAACTTATTAACGTTATAAGAAAGAAAATAAGGCAGTGCACAAGTTGCTTTCAAACCATTCATACATTTAAAAACACTTCAAAATGCATGATCTTGTAACAGTAGTAACTATATATATACTCATCAAGATATTGTTATACGCGATATTGTTATCGCCCCGGCTTCGCACGGGTGCATGTATTATACATATAAACCTTCCTCTTGAATCACTCTATCTATTAAAAAAAACCGCATCAAAATCCGTTGCGTAGTTTTAAAGATCTAAGCATATATAGGGACAGACAGAAGAAGCGACTTTGTTTTATACTATGTAGTGATAATAGAACTTCTTTGATTTCTATTTTTCTTTTGCAGTCATACATAAATGCAGGAGCGATCGTCCGGGAAGATATCAGCGAAGCAAGCGTGATATTTGGCGTGAAGCAGACGCCGATTGACCTTCTAATACCGAAGAAGACGTACTGCTTCTTCTCACACACCATCAAAGCACAGGAGGCTAACATGCCAATGTTGGATGCTATTTTGAAAAAGGTGAATTTTAATCTATACTCTATAAGTAGACACATGCATACATACAAATAAATAAAATTGAAGTTTCTGTTTGTATATTAAAATAACCGCTTTTTACAGTACATATTTTGGAATATGTACGGTACATACACCAAAATATATATTTTTACTATTTTTGTCTGTCTGTTCCGGCTAATCTCTGAAACGGCTGGACCAATTTTGAAGGGACTTTCACTCGCAGATAGCTGATGTATGGGGTAACTTAGGCTACTTTTATTTTAGTAAGAAATTAGGGTTCCACGAATAAAAATAAAACCTAGCAGAAAACTGACATTCACGCAGACGAAGTCGCGGGCATAAGCTAGTTAAATCATAGGTTCTCTGAATCCTAATTTATGTCTATTGACTTAATACCTATGATCTACTTGACTGGTTCTAAACACTTCATATTTTCAGAATATTCGATTAATAGACTACGAGAAGCTTATGGACGACTCCGGTAATCGCGTGGTTGCTTTTGGCAAATACGCGGGAGTAGCCGGCATGATAAATATTTTACATGGCATCGGTCTCAGATTGCTTGCTCTTGGACATCACACACCATTTATGGTAAGTGATCCTAGAAACCTGTTAACATCCAGCTGGAGAACCTCTCATCCCTACCAAACTCTGTAGCACCGGACGGTGGTCGTGTTGGAGTAGATTATAAACTAAATTCTTTAAACATGTGACTCTGTCTTGACCTTTGTCACAATTACTAACTTATAAAATAAGAAACGAAGTGGGTGTGAAATGTGAATCCTTGGAAAATTTGATAGTACTCGTATAATCTTTTAATCATAGTGTTAAAATAAAAATCAGTCGTAAACTTAAAAAAATATCTTGCCGGTGTTGACTTTATCTGATATCAGTGGGCAGAAACAAGATAAAAGAAATTCAAGTGCTTAACATTAATTTAATTCTTTAGGTGGGGTCGTCGCAGATTTGCGATTATTTTTATAGAACGCGTTATCAATACTATTTCCTTGAACAGCTGATTACAATAAAGGAACGCCTTTTCATGATGTTTTCCTGTCCAGCACATAGGACCTTCGCACAACTACCGCAACTCGAGCATGGCGCGGCAAGCCATCAGGGACGCGGGGTACGAGGTCGCGTTGGGCATGATGCCCAAGTCACTAGGACCCCTTACCTTTGTTTTCACTGGATCTGGAAACGTGTCTCAGGTAAGATCAACATTCGGAATCAATATTTCTTCGGTTATAAAACCAGATGTGACGAAAATAATATTGCGGCTACTGTCAGTCAAAATGTTAGACGATACGCTGTTTTAACGAATCCAGGGCTGCTTCCAAAGTAATGTTTTAATTGTAAAGTAATCATGGTGCTTCAGTTCTTTAAAATGAGTAAGTACCTATTATGGTTTCTCTTAGTTAGATTATTAATTGAATGAGCTATTCTAGTATATCTATGATATTTTCTGTTATGACTTGGTTCCACATTTTCTTGAACTGTCATATAAGGTCAAAACTAGAGACGGTATGTTATTTATAAACCTCTTCCATCCTAGGGAAGTCAAGAATTACTCCAAGAGTTGCCTCACGAATATGTTCCACCAGAGATGTTGAAAAAGGTGGCTGAACATGGAAGTAAGTCTTTTCTCATTATTACCTAATGTGCATATGTATTTAAATAAGTACTTTACATTGAGTTAGTACTCTTAATGACAGTGTTTGTATTTCTTAGGTCCGAATAAAATCTATGGCTGTGAAGTCCGCCGAAGACATCACTTGGAAAGGAAACATGGAGGAGGGTACGATGCTCAGGAATATGATGAGTATCCCGAACGATATATCTCTACATTCGCGCAGAAGGTAATCTTAATCTACTTTATGGTTTAACTACTTATGGTTCCTTTTTCAAGTAGATATTTTGTTGTTTTGCTGAGTTAGGTATTACAGATTAGTTAGGTGCCCGTATTGGCAGTAGGTACCTACTTTAGGTAATCTATAGATATAATGATTAGGTACCTACTTATAGGTACTATATGATAAAACGCCAAAAAATGTAGGCCACAAACCCATATTAATAATAGTGTTTGCAATAAGTGTGTAGATTAGATACATTTAGATGATAAAGTTAGTATCTTTTTATCTCATATCGAATGTTAACAACATAATGATTATAAATTAAAAGGCTAAGTCGAAGTAAACTTGCAAATGTTGTTATAAGTTTATCTAATCAAAGGAATGGGAATATTAAAGCAACTGATTGCAAATTAATCGGTCAAAATGAGCGTCCGGTCATTCTCCTACTGAGTACATAAATATTTCCTGTTATGCTTCTTTATTTAGAAACATAAACCAGCAGATATCATATCTAAGTACAAAAAATACATTTTGTTTATACCTAAGTGGCCGTATTAACTTGGTCTCAAAACAGAAGAAAATTGTGGAGGATTGCAGATTCTGGAGTTTTCGTCCTCGTTTTGTCCCCGTGGCAAAAAGGCCACAAATCAACTACCTACCATTTAAATCAATGGTGTTTTGTTTCCTAACTACCAAAATAGATAAGTACCAAAATAGTAAGTACTTTACATTGCTATAAAAACAATATTTGTTTTATAACAGATAGCGCCATATACATCGGTTTTGGTGAACTGCATCTACTGGGCAGTTGGTAGTCCCAAGTTGCTGACAATACCAGACGCGAAGCATTTGTTGCTACCCTCTCATACTCCGTGGTTGCCCAAGAGTATCGGCGCACCGGCGTTACCTCACAGGTAAAAAATAAAAACAACTTATTAGGCGTTCACTTCCAGCTGGCCATTACTTCCTGCCCGCTTTCCCACCCTACGCCTCGTCAGACCCTCTAAGTGTGGATGTCAAATTCGCAATTTCATTTCCCTGTTATTTTTGTGAATCTCATTTTGATGCTTTGTTATAGTACTTAAATGTTTAAAATAATAAGGCCGCGTTTGCAATTCTGACAAAAATAAGCTGTTTTTCAGTAGATTTAAAAATGAAAAAGAAGGAGAAGTGTCACGTATTGATTTTATGGACCACTGATAAGCATATACTCAACTTTATTATTATATTTTATAGATACATTTACAAAATGTTTACAGTAAAAAAACTACAATCATTCACGAAGTCACGTGCAAATTGATTACATTTATATTGTTGTTCACTACGAATTGCTACCTATAAGCTATAATGATAAAGTGATCATGCCCTGAGCTGCTCACTGTTTTGCAACAGAAGATAGAACAAATAAGGTTGCTTTTCATTGACGGCTAATTTATTTGCAGAATGTTGGCCATCTGCGACATATCGGCGGACCCGGGTGGCTCCATCGAATTCATGAACGAGTGCACCACTATTGACACGCCATTCTGTCTTTATGACGCTGATAGAAACAAGGATACAAAGAGGTTTGATCCGTTTAAATTGGTTTGACATACAAGTAGATCTTAGTTATAGTGGAGCAGTAATGTACACTGTGCTACTGCTCTACTACTAAGTATATCTATACTTCTAGACTAATATTAATAAAATAATAAGAGAGTACGTAAATAAATTGTATTTCATTATGATCACTTCAGTCGAATCGAACGATGTCCACTGCTAGACAAGGCCTCCCAAAGATAGTCTGTTACAAACTACAGTTTCCCGAACTGGGAATCGAACCCGATCCTGCTGGGTGAAAGCCAGAATTTATGCCTATCTGTTCAATCTCATTTTTATTTTCAGTTTCAAGGGGCCTGGCGTGCTGGTGTGTTCCATAGACAATATGCCAACACAACTACCAAGAGAGTCCACTGACTTCTTTGGCGATTTACTGTACCCGTATGCAGAGGATATTATGAAGTCTGATGCTACTAAACCTCTGGAGGAACACAGTTTTTCACCTGTAGTTCAAGGAGTAAGTCAATATTAAGAATAGAAGAATAACCAGTACGATTGGAAAAGTAACAATATCCAATAGAATAATGTTGTTGTATCAGCAGTTGGTATGATTCACAAACTGCGCAAAGTATAATGTGATAGGTTGTCTTCTTTATCAGTGGACTAGCAATGATAATAAGTCAAAGACGCGAGAGCTGCATGCGAAAGTGGTCGTAATTGAGTAAATTTATATTATCGAGCCAGCTGGCAAAAATAAAAATTCCATTCACTTGTTAGTAACCGTTTTATGGGTTTTATTGAAAATAATATACAAATAAATCACCGACGACTTACTTACAGATCTTGTTTTTTAATCTTCCAGGCTATCATAACAAGCAACGGCAAATTGACGCCTCCTTTCGAGTACATCAACGAACTCAGAATGGCTAACACGTAAGTACATAATATTAATTTTAATGTGTTTGATAAAAATCGAAAATGTACGGGTATGACTCAGTTTGTATTGTTATTTTCAGTCGTTCCCGTCATAAGGTGGAAGGTAATGACCAACAGACTCCCATCCTGATTCTTGGCAGTGGTCTGGTGGCAGCCCCTGTAGTGGAGTACTTGGCCAGAGACAAGAATATTGCTATCACAATAGGTTTGTATGAAGATTGTTGTAGTTCATATAAATTCTCCGTCCTACATACGAGGACATATATTCAATTGACGCATCTGCCTTCGTATAGGTACAAATGATAATAATATTAACTTGGAAAATACCAAGACCTCGCCATAGAGATAAAAACCCAATGGAAAGCACAAACACTTCACATCGTACCTATAGTACCTACTCTCATCCATCGGTATTGTACCGAAATCTCTAACACAAAGCTTTAACACTCTACGCATGCCAACACACATAGGTACTTTACATGCTTCAAAAAGCCACTATAGGTACTCAACACCTGCCGCATCACTCGAAAGTTCCTGACTTCTTCTACTTCCTCATCCACATTTTCTATTTAAATTCCTCCTTAAACACTTGGCTCCGGCCCGTGTGTAAGGTCGTCAACTCTCTTATAAGAGAAGAAAAACAAAGAATGTAAAATAATAATATTTTGATCTGATTGGTGGGCAACATTCGGTACAGAGCTGCAAGCAGCTGGTTTATATAATAGTATCTAATTGAATTGCACCTATACTTACAATTGCAGCATCAGCAGTAAAGGAAGAAGCGGATGCTTTAGCCGAGCGTTACGAAGTAAATTCAGAGTACTTAGACGCTAAAGACAAGTCGGCTCTTCAATCGTTAACTTCTCGAGCTCGAGTGGTAGTCTCACTCCTACCGTTTGAAATGCACGGTGACGTGGCGAGGGCTTGTCTCAACACTGGAGCGCACATGGTCACCGCATCTTATGTGAGGCCTGAAGTGCAGGAGCTGCATAACGCGTAAGTTTTACTAAGATACTAGCGGATCCGACGGATTTTGCCCTGCCCGAAACTTAGCTTGCAGTGCCACCTACCGGTCCTAATTGTGAACACACCATTCTTTTTAAATTAAAAATTTTTTGCAAAAAAAAACCGACTTCAAAAAAAAGCACTAAAAAGTTAAAAATAATACAAAAACCTACCTATATTAATTTTTGGAGTCGGTGCCAAGACCGAGGATATTATATCCAACCGTATGGCACCGACTCCAAAAAATTGTTTAATTTTAGTATAGGTTAATCGTAGGTTAGGTTAGGTTTATTAATATAGGTAGGTTTTTGTATTATTTTTAACTTTTTAGTGCTTTTTTTTGAAGTCGGTTTTTTTTTTTGCAAAAAAATTTTTTATTTGTTAATTTTTAGTGACATATTTTTGTCCGATTTCGAAAAAATTTTCATGGGACCATTTGACCATTTATAACCTTTCCAACAAAAAAAGAATTTTTGAAATCGGTTGGCAAGCGACGGAGTTAAGCGCGAACAAACCTAAAAAAAAAAAAAAATACAAACATCCGAATTGAGAACCTCCTACTTTTTTAGAAGTCGGTTAAAAATCGGCCTTTTCGTTTAAGCGGAGTTCAGTGACATACATGTAAAGAAGAATTTTACCTAAGTATAAAATAAAATCTATATCTGGAAGCGTAAGTTTTGTCAAGATAATTGTATATTTTCAATTTTTCAGTGCAAAAGATGCTGGCATAACCTTGCTAAACGAGGTTGGTTTGGACCCCGGCATTGACCACTTGTTAGCACTCGAATGTATTCACAACATACAAAACCACGGAGGAAGAATCGACTCCTTCGTTTCATACTGCGGAGGTAATCAGGTCACTTTGTTTTTACTTAAACAAATGACAGAAGATAGTACTGCAACGGTCAAAGATAGGTATCTGAAATTATTTTGCTTCAATATCTAAACAGTTTTTAAATACAGAATCTTAATTATGTATGTAGTACTAGCTTCTGCCCGCGACTTCGTCCGCTTCAAAGTTGATATTATATCCCACGGGAACGTATGTGCTATTTTAGACTAGGTATATTATTTATCTCTGTGCCAAACATTTAGATCCGTTCAGCCGTTCTGGCGTGATTAGGAAACAAACATCCATCCATCCAAACTTTCACATTACATATAATAAATAAGATTATTTTGTTTCAATACTTCTCAATCTTCTAACATTGTTCTTCTTTTTAGGTTTACCAGCACCAGAATTCAGTGACAACGCTCTTAGGTATAAATTCTCATGGAATCCTCGAGGAGTACTCCTCAACACTATTTCTGCTGCCAAGTATTTGAGCAAAGGACAGGTAATAACCTCTTATAAACTACGAAGCGAAGATGCTTCAGTTAAACACAGCTAAAGCATAATACATAAACTTTAGTGCCTATATAATATTATAAAGTCGAGAATCTTATATTTAAGCACCTAGATTCTCTAATTATGATGAAATTGGCAAATTATCGACGTGATCTGCATCCTTAGATCGTAGAAGTATTAAGCGGAGGAGAGCTGATGTCTGTGGCGCGCGATCTGAACTTCCTGCCAGGATTCGCATTTGAGGGCTTCCCCAACAGAGACAGCACCGTGTACTCCAAACTGTACGGCATCGAAGACGCGCACACCATGTTCAGAGGAACTATCAGATACAAAGGTACGTTTAGAGATCCCTCTTATTATAAAATGTATGGTTAAATTAATGCCTTGACTTCAATGTTTCACCAAAATTATTTGAAATAATATTTAGTATCTGATCTAGGTTTTTATTATTTCAAATAATTTTGTTAAAAAATTGTCAAGGACGTTAACGCCTAACACCCAACATTTTAAAGATTAATTTTTAATACTTACTTAGTGTTCTTTTCTGATTTATTTATGTTATGGTTATTTTTATTCTAACTAGGTTTCGCGGAAAATATGATAGCAATGCAGTTGTTTGGTCTGGTGGACCCTAACCCTCACACGTCTTTGCATCCTGATGGACCTAAGATAACTTGGGTATGACACAGCATATTTTTTTTCATCTCTTCATTAGTTCTAACGATTGATTTTATTTTATTAGTAAAATACACACATCAAAAGTGTCTAGGGATCAAGCATTTTTATGCGGATTTCTTGAGATTGAGATGTGGCTTTGTAATAAAAGGCATTGATTAACTTAGTATGGACTAGCGGCGTCATGTTTTTTTTCAGTGGCCACAAATAATTATTATGTTACTTTGTTGTGTTGTTAAGTACACATAATATATGTTCAATTATTTTTATCCTAAGTTATATCGAAGTTGAGATATTTGCATTTGAAGATTTTAAAAATGTCGTCAATATAAAAACTTCAATTACTGTCCTGCGTACAGAAATCTTAGATATGTTTTTGAAGGTTGTTTTTAGAGATTAACTTTACTGTTTCACGACCATGTGTCAATGTTACGTTACTTTTGGGTCTTGGGAAATAATAAAGACACATTACCTCGTTGTAGAGCAAGAAGTCATTAAGTGCAAAAAGGTAGTTTCGAGATAATAGTGTTTTAGAGACTTTTTGTTTTTTAATTCGAAATAACACATTAACACTTATAGTTACAAAAAAAACTACTATAGCATGACGCGCCCCTCCATATTACTATTTCAATGTGTGTAGCCATATCCATATGAAAGAGTTTCTATGTAGTTGTAGTATTCATTTGTTGGTCAACTAATCATAACTAGCAAGACCGCACAAGACAACGCACGTGTTATTTTCATAGAGTATGTCAGTGCAGCGCCATACTAATAATAATGAGTAATTAATGACGCCGCTAGTCGAGCAACAAATCGCTGATTTGTTTTTGTTTCGAGAGCCGTCTCAGTACGCACACATTGTGAGTTTATTTGTACGCACACGTTGATACTTTCACAAATACTTTCAAACGTTTTGAATTTGTGGAGGGGCGCGCCATGTTATAGAAGTTTATCTTTAGGTTGCGGTAAGTAGGTAGTTACTAAAAAAACCTCAGAACCCTAAAAGGGTTTATAAGAATATATAGGTATAATAACTTATTCGTGTTTAATGAGCTATCAAAACCAAATATCTCCGTTCCGATAAGGTTTAGAGAAATGTGTCCATATTAGCTTTTGATCGCATTATTCTGATCTTTCAAAATATCTAAGTTTCATTAGTGGCCATCCAACTTCAAAATGACGCCACTTTTACGCAAACCCCTTTATGATTTTATAAATTTATATGGATCCTTTTTGGTGCATTTCATAATTTGAATCAGGAACTGTGAATCAAATTCGAGTAAAAGATGAAAATCAGCTGTCAATATTTTCCCTATAAAAACATACAACGCATTGAAGACATTATTAGTGCTACTGTTTCCCTACTACTGATTAAAACCAACGTTATTATGGAGCGGCGACGTCATTTAAGCAGGGAAGAAATGCTCAGAGCTGTGGGAATGATAGAAGCTGGTTCCCGGCAACGTACTGTGGCTTTAGCTCTGAATACAAGTCAGAGTGTTATCAGTCGACTTTGGACACGTTACCGAAGCACTGGTACCGTGGCTGAGCGCCATGGAGGACGGTATCGCTGCACCACACGGAGACAAGACCGATACATTCAAATTTTAACTCGAAGAGCTCCAACAATAACCGCCATGATGTTAGCCGTGAGGCTTCATCACTCTTCAGGGAACTTAATTAGCGACCAAACAGTCAGAAACCGCTTGCATGAAGTGAACCTTCATTCCCGAAGACCGCTACGGGTACCACCTATAGCAATGCACAATCGTAGGATTCGATATCAATGGGCTCTTGAACACAGAAATTGGGCAGAAGAACAATGGCGTTTCGTGTGCTTTTCTGATGAGTCTCGTTTTGGTATGAGACCGGATACAAGACGTATACGACACTGGAGAACCCCTGGACGCCAACAGCGATTAAAATCCTGCCAGGAAGTCCATCCTTATAGTGGTGGAACCATCATGGTATGGGCGGGTATTTGGATCGGCGGAAGAACTGAGTTGATTTGGATCAGAGGCAACCTCAAATTTATGCTGAGACGATTGTATCAGACGTCATCGTTCCTCTACAAGTGCAAATCGGTCCCTTATTTTCAGTTAATGCATGATAATGCACGACCGCACACCGCAAGAGTTGTAAGACAGACTCTCGCCGCAGCTAACATCAATGTCCTGCCCTGGCCTGGTCAGTCGCCAGACTTAAATCCGATTGAGCATGCATGGGATATGCTACAGAGAAGAGCTCTGCCGAATATGGAGGGTATCCAGTCGCAAGAAGACCTTTTTTTGTTGTTGCAACGAACATGGGCGGCCATTCCACAGCGTGATTTGGATGAACTCATTTTCTTGTGTTGTTAGTGTTCGCGGTAGAAACACGGATTATTAATTGTTTAAGTTACCCAATAAAATTTTAAAGAAAACTGTTATTTCAGTCTTTTTTTCGAACTTTTGTATTAGTGGTTCAAATGTCAAAAATCCCTTTATTAGGAAAATGGCAAATTTCTTTATTAATGCAAAGGTGACTTGGTTTATCGTTACTGTGACAAACGAAAACACTTTATTTGATGAATCCTTAAAGAAAATTTTAATTAATATCAATCAGGAGAAAAGTTATTGCAAAAATATATGTTGATCCCTAGACACTTTTGATGTGTGTATGTGTATGTAACGGAATATATGGTAATATCAATTATTTTTTATCTAGCGTCAATTCGCTTGTGAACTCCTTGGATTGGTGGACTCATCGATCTTCTTCGAGAACCTAAGGACCAGGTTATCGGAACGCATCGGTCCCTCAGCGGCTCAGTCCTTGGAATCCCTGGGTCTATTAGAGGATGTGGAGATCGTCAAGTGTGGAACACCTCTCGACACTGTCAGCCATTATCTAAGCAAGCGGTTACAATTACGTAAGTTAAAGTTATAATATCACAGTCTGTGTATACGAAATATACGAATTTGAAATACGGATCAATTTAATTTTTAACCGTCTAAAAGGAGGAGTTTCTTAATACAACGCGTATGTCTACTTTTTTGATAGTTATCTCATATCTCCGATATTTCTCGATCAAATAAGATGATTTTTTGTATATGAGAAGGTTTTGGGTATAATATCTTAATACATTAACTCGTGAATGAATGATAACTTTATTTGTTACACTATAATCAAACTCCTTTGTTTGTTTTTTATTCTCCCCTAAAACTTAATTATTATTTTTGCCGTTACTACCATTATTCTCTGTTTGTAGTTCGAACAAGTTAATCAATTTATCATACATCCATTACAGAAAAAGACGAGACTGACCTCGTGGTACTCCGTCACGAGCTAGGCGTGACGTGGACTGACGGCAAGCGGGAGCGACGGGAAGTGACCATGACCGTACGAGGAGACCCCACTAAGCATACTGCCATGGCCTGGACTGTAGGCCTCCCCACTGGCATCGCAGCTAAAATGGTGCTTGATGGTAAGAACTCCATTTTAGTACATACTTAAATAGACATAACAGCCTTCTACAGTAGGGCTACTAAGGTAATAATGTCTTTCGCATTCTTAATAAACATTTAATTTGACACAGTTTAACTTAAGTCTATGATTCGAAGCCAATAGGGACTAACAGCCCATTTGAGTAGCCGATAGCGCTGACTTAAATCCTTCCCAAGTGTTGGGTGGAGGACAAAACAATGTATTTTGATCTTCAACATATAACTAGAAACTTTATTAAAACTATATTCTCGTGATCTGGTGTTCTGTTTTGTAGAAGACCTCTTTGCATATTTCCTACTAGCAAATAAACTGCGGTTTTGTTGCGTTGTCTTTGATTACTGCTCTGCTTCGGTGGGCCGTAGCGTAATGTTCAAATAATACATGTAGCCTAAAACGTTTCTCGATAAACGCGCAATTTAACTCAAAAACATTTTCTTTCAAATCGGTCTAGTAGATCCGCGCGTTCAAACAAACAGACTCTTCAGCTTTATAATATTGTGTAATATTTCACAGACACGGATTTATAATGTGTGTATACTGTACAGCTACGAGTAACTTATAGCTAACTTACTTTCTCTTTTTTTTCAGGTGAAATCCAAGAACGTGGTGTGGTGCGGCCATTCGCTCCTGTAGTATACAAGTCATTGTTATCGCGACTCAGGGCTGACGGTATACACGCGAAGGAGACCACCACACCTATAAACTGAACACGAACAAACAAATGAACTGTCGTTTAGTGCAATATACCTACCTACCTAAGTACTGTGCAGTTTAGCTTTGGTGATTCCAGAGGTGTTGAAAATTCTGTATTGCGCCACAGAATGTTTTGTAAATATTTTTTGTATTTTTTTAAAATTAAGAATACCGACTATTGAATGTACAGGTCTGTTATAAGCTATTGTAAAATATTTTGCTAATTTTACTAAATATCTTGTGTGTTCGAATTGTGAGAGAATTATTCTCTTAATAAAAACAAAATATTACTTACATTTGGTTTTTTTTCAAGGATCTTGCTAAAAAGTAATAAACTTTAGAATACAACCTTAATCTTTACAACTTCATGTAAACACCACGGACGCCTTTATCTACTGAAAAAGTATCATTATAAACGTTTTTGATTTCAGCAAGACACTGCTGAAAATGAAAATACTATTGTCCAGTAATGTCATCTGGAAAAAAAAGGTGTGACATGATTGTCATTCTTATATCATTTTTTTGCTAACCTAAAATGTTTTATCAAATGACTTGATTCTGCTATTTTGAGTTATTTTTTACGGTTATTTTTATAAATTTATTGAGCCAAATCTCGATTGTGTCGACACGTCCATTTTACACTTAAGATTTTTTTAATGAGTGACAATTTAATAATGATGACTTTGCGTTAAAGTCACACTGAAATGGAAAACGACCCGAATAACACAGTAAGTACTGATATAGTAGAGGCGAGGATGCACCGCTACCCGCCTGCAGCCATATACGCGTGAAGCACAGGAATCTGCGTAAATGACGAAGATTTAAGATTCATTTCCGGACTCTATAAACATCGCGTCTCTTGCAATGTATGTCTAATGAAGAATACCTGTTCTTTAAATTCTCGAACCTCTAAACGTTTCAAATATATACATATATGAGGTGAGCCTTGTGCAGAATATGAATACACACGACATTTTTAGCTCTCGCAACCCAAACAATAGAAATATTTTAAAAAACAGAAGAAATTAAGGCTTCTCGTACACATTTTTTGCAAAAAGCAATCACATCGGTATCGGTGTTACTAAATATTTTAATTATTAATCTAGTGTAAGTAATTTGGTTGCGGTTGTGGTAATCAGACGGCGGGTCGCGAGACTGGACGGTGCATGTCGGTAGCGGCGATGCAGGCGCTGCACCGACTCCGCGAGTGCCGGCTGCTCTGCGACGCGATAGTGCGCGCGGACGACGGCGCCGCCTTTCCCGTGCACCGTGCCATACTCTCTGCCTGCAGCCCATACTTTCTGTATGACACTGTTTACTCTCTTTACTTTACTTATGAGGCGTAATATTAAGCGCAATCTGAACTATTTGTGCTGCTGTAAAATAGTGATCTTACACTAGATGATCTCACAGCTAGATGGGTGCGGTGGTAGCGTTACGTCCCTGGCATCACTGACAGACGTGGCGTTACTGAGACTTTTGCTCGCTTTTGATTAATAACATCACGCCTGTAATCCCCGAAGGGTTAGGCAAAGGTGTACCCATTAGTACACCCACATTTCACCAGTTATATTTTTAAGTCCAATGACGAATTAATATTGACGGAAAATACATCATAGGTACCTACGCAGCCAGATCATAAGCGATCAACGATGTGTTCCCATAATCTCAATCTGATAGGGTCACACTGGTTAACAAGTACTACTATCGTAGGTTAACTACCTATATGGGTATATTTCTGTGAGACTAAAACGGATTGATCACTTTTAGTAGCTTCCCACATTTGTGGAACAATGTTGCTCACATTTGTAGAAATGGTTGGACTTAGTCTATATTTTGATCTGGATGATCTTCCAGTGAAAACTGAATCATGCTCCACTCTCAACAGGGCACTATTTACAACAACACTGCACTCTCGCGAACAAAGCGACGTGCTGATATCGGGCGTGCGCTCGGAAATCCTGTTGCTGCTGATCGAGTACGCGTACCTGCGCCGCATCGACGTCACCGACACGAATGTCCACGAGTTGCTGATGACTGCCGACTACCTCGCCTTCCTGGGCGTGCTGCAGCTCTGTTGCGACCATCTTAGAGCCTCTCTTAACCCGAAAAACTGTCTTGGTATTATGATGTTTGCGAGGTTTGTATGATTTCGATGGACAGTTTTTTTTTTTAAGCTCATAGTAGTTTCGTGGGCTCAAATATCGTAGGATCAAATATTCAAGCGACATCTAACAATAATCACTGGACCGGTATGTTGCATTACGGTCTGCTCCCTCTCACAGCTATATAGAGCCCCCAAAACGCAGTGTGAACATGATGAGTAGTCTTATAAAGTATGTATAATAATGTGTAGACATATTGTAATTGTAAACATTGTGCTTTTAACTGCTGCTTGGCTCTCTAACTCAAAGACTAAGAGACTTAATAAAAACCGGGCAAATGCGAGTTGGACTCGCACACAAAGGGTTCTGTACTACCACCTAGTATTTAACGCTACACACAAAACAGAAAAGATAAACTGTAGGTACTAAGGGACAAACTCAACTTTGCCGTTGGAAAACTGTAGTTCCTATATATATCAATATAGGTCGCGGTTAGTTTACGAACTGCAAATAGTTTATAAACGCAAAACAGTAATTAAGTACCTATTTTGGGATATCGGATTTTTTCCTTTACTTGTGCTATCATAGGAAGTCCCCTATAGGTTTTGATTCCCTTGCAACCATCAAAATATGCGCTAATGGAGTATAAACGGCCTTATAGATTGCGTTGACTTAGTTTGATTTTTTTAATGCTCTAAGGGGTAGCAGACCTTGATAGATTGATACCTCCACGCGTTCCTTGGAAAAAGGGTCTTGACAGACGGACAACAAAGTGATCCTATAAGGTTGACTGAATTACGGAACCCTATTAAAAATTGTGCGCAAATTTTGCAGTAAGCGGACTATAACAGCACCATACCGGTTGGTTGCTGTTTTTGCTAAAATTACTTTTTTAATTAAAGTAAGCTATCTAACTAACACTAGGTGGCGTTGTTCCAGACGCGTATTTTGTTACAAGCTCGAGGCGGACGGCAGACGTTATCTGTTGCGTTATTTCGTGACTGTAGCGACTCAAAGCGATGAATTCCTCCACCTGCCTCTCGAGGAACTTAACTCTATTATACTGGAAGACGAACTGAACGTGAAGAGTGAAGAAGTAGTTTGGGAAGCAGTGCTTCGCTGGGTCAACTATGATCCGGACAGCCGTTGGCAGCATACCGTCAAACTGATGGGCAGCATACGACTCGGACTACTCGACACACAAGTAAATATTAGCTTTTTACTGATGTTTAGGTCGAATAAGGAGGTATGAAAGGAAAAAAAAGGAGGTATGAAAGGCAAAAAAAAGGAGGTCGAAAATCATCTCACACATCTTCGTAATTCTAGTTTGAATTAAAAATATAATTTAAATGTATCGGTTTTTTCATTTCAGTTTTTCTTAGAAAACGTAAAGGACCATCCATACGTAACTGGCAATGAAGGTTCACGACCCATTATTATTGAAACCTTGAAGTTTCTGTACGACTTGGAAATGATTGCTCAAAGAGATGGTGAAGTCGCTACACCGGAGATTGCCCGGCCTAGAGTCCCTCACGAAGTAATGCTGTTCTTCCTTTTTATTTCGTAACTATTTTATAAATCTTCATCATCATCATTCAGACTTAAGTCATCCATTTCATACGAAAGTCTCGCCCAAGCACCGCTAAAACAACAGGTCAGGTCCTATGTCTCCCGGGATCACGCGGAGTCTGGAGATCACCTTAGGGTGGCCTACCCACGATATGATTTTATAAATCTTAGTCCAAATAATTATGCATTATAACGCCCAAAAATGGTTACTTGGAACAAGTTTTTCGTTGAATTTCAAACTGTCTTTCAGTTACTCTCAAGAGATGTTTATCAGAGTCCTTAAGTTCTTTGTATGAACACAATAATTTAAAAGAACTAATTGCCCTTTCTTTACTCAGGTCTTATTTGCAATTGGAGGATGGAGCGGTGGTTCACCAACAGCTTTTATTGAAACTTATGATACAAGAGCGGATCGTTGGATAAAGGTACCTAGTACTATACCTATTTATATGTAGAATGGATCCTATTTACGTTATTTAAAGGTTTCATTTGACTGTACCGTTGGTCTCGGGGTCGCAAGCGCATCCGCTGTGCGGTCGTGGACTCGATACCCAGGTCGGGAAAAGTATTCTTGGGTTTTTCCATTAGGAATATCTCAGTTGCAATCCGGTTGGTAAGTTGGTAAGTTGGTGGTGTAACACCTTCGGAAAGCACGTAAAGCTGTTGGTCCTGCGCCTGATCTCACCCCAGTCGTATCGGATTGCCGTCCCATCGGACTTTAAGAGTGAGGGAAGATCCCTCTTACCTCACTCTCAAAGTCCTATTAATATCTCCTGTGTAGTTATTTGGCTAGTATCCATCGGAATTGATCACCGTGGCCAAAATTTGGTTGGGAGAATTATAATTAAGTATGTGAAGTATTGTATTCCATTTACGAAATATTTCTATAATGATGTCATCGTTCGCCCGCGGCGGAAACTCGAGCGGACGGTTTCGTTATGCAGCAGACGGCCTAAAATATTATACTTTAAATCTGCTTTATTATCCAGGTAGAAGAAGTAGACCCCGCAGGTCCTCGAGCGTATCACGGCACAGCTGTCCTGGGCTACTGCATTTACGTAATCGGTGGCTTTGATGGCATGGACTACTTCAACTCGTGTCGCTGTTTCGACGCAGTTTCCAAGTCTTGGCGAGAGGTAACATTTGATAAACTGTTCTTTTATTTCATTTTGCGTAGCTATGAAGCAGACGGCCCGCTTGACGGTAAGTATATGTCATGGATGATGCTAACTGAGTATTATCAAGTTAATAAAGTGAACTAAAAATACTTAATAAGTAATTTATGTAATAACCTATTCACCTACAAATAAGTACTAAGCTGAATCTGTGCCTTAGCTAGAATTTATTAAATTGGACACAAAAATGGGTTAGTATGTAGTTCTTCTTGTTCTCTGTTCTTTCTGTGATTGGGTTTATTATTAATGAATTTAAATTGGGTCTATTGTTGCCGAATTCAACCGATATTCTTAATGTCTTCTAAACAGGTGGCACCAATGAACGCCCGTCGTTGCTACGTGTCAGTGGCGGTGCTAGGGGAGACGATATACGCCATGGGCGGTTACGATGGTCACCACCGGCAGAACACGGCTGAGAGATTCAACCACCGTACCAACCAGTGGTCGCTTGTCGCGCCTATGAACGCGCAACGGTCAGATGCGAGCGCAGCTGCCTTAGACAGTGAGTGTAGTCTTCCTTCCTTATGTTATCTTCCTACTATCGTAATTAATTAGAATTTTCTTGTTTTAGATAAGATTTACATAACTGGTGGCTTCAACGGCCAGGAGTGCATGAACAGCGTGGAAGTGTACGACCCTGACACGAACCAATGGACGAACCTAGCCCCCATGCGCTCTCGCCGATCCGGCGTCTCTTGTATCGCTTACCACAACAAGGTATTTAGGTATTATTGCTTGGAATCTTATTGTTCCTTCTATATAATATAATCATTTTAGTTCAACATTTTTGTTCATCGAAAATAAAAAATGTAGACAGCAATTTTTATTTTTGATGAACAAAAATGCAGCAATTTTTATTTTTAGAAAATTAATTGTGCCCGGGCTTAATTAATATACAAGCAGGTAGATACTACCTTTGAAATAAGTATCTTCTTGTGATCAAATCTTTTAATTTTTTGTTAATATTTGATGGCCTAAGTGCGGTAATGTAATGTTATTATTTTTATTTTTTTTATGCCCGAATATTTTGTGAATCTGATTTAAAAATACGCACATCAATAATTTACATTTATTTGTACTATTTAATGTGCAATAGTATAGGACCCACTTTACGAGCAAGTGTGTTGAAAAACATTTAAAAACACTTTTAGTATTGAACATTTATAGGGCTTCATCTTCATAGACGTGATTAAAATTCATGTATACATGTGATAATGAATACATATTATATAAGATGGTCGTGTATGATTTGATATGTTTATTTTTTTGATATGTTTGAGTGAGATTTTGTGTTTCGCTTAAACACGGGTTCGGAGCCCCTGTACCTGGGGGGGCCGTATGTTTATTAAGGCGGTAAATACTACTGATCTGTATCCCAGAAATAGGCTAATTGCAGGTATAGTTAGTAATAACTAATAAGTAAAACAAACCCCCTACACCCACAGTTTCGTATTTATTTTGATAAGCATTAAAGAACAATATTATTAATCAATATTATTATTGTTTGAGTAATTAACTCAGAATGTTTTTCGTTATCATATCAGGATCAGCATAGGTCAAAATATTACGCCGCAGCGTGAATGATAAAAAAACATTATCAATATCTTCGTATTCCTGGCAAATAGGAGCAGGAAGCACTAGTTTTTTCTAGATTTTAAAATAAAACCGTTCCTAAGCTAAGTTCCAACGCCGCAAGAAACTGAATAGCAGCCATATTCAAATACCTTTTTTAAGGAGCAATAATCCGACACGGAATGGCTTCGTTCTTTACAATCTTGACGAGCCTATTAGTGATGAAGATTACACTCTAAGTCTGCTCGTTCTATTAGCTAATTTTATATTTCCCTATCAACCCTGCACAAATCACAGACCAAACCTTTTTTTTTACTCCTAGTTTTTTTTGTTCTTAGATCTACGTGATCGGCGGTTTCAATGGTATTTCCCGAATGTGTAGCGGAGAGGTGTACGACCCCGCCGCCAACACCTGGGCCCCTGTCCCTGACATGTACAATCCTCGGAGCAACTTCGCCATAGAGGTCATAGATGACATGATCTTCGCGATCGGAGGCTTCAACGGAGTCACCACTATATACCACGTGGAGTGTTACGACGAGAGGACCAATGAGTGGTGAGTTTAGAACAGTAATGCAGAGTGGCTTTGAATAAGCTAAATCTTGGTAAAACTATACCCACAGGTTTAAAGACCCACTAGTTATTTGATAAACCTTCACTTTGCTATCGGTCACCAAATCAGCAAGAAAAGCGACGCATCCTTGTTTCTTTTTTTTAGTAAGAATCATGCGACTAGCTTGGGTGTCATGTGTGATTGATTGTCAATGATTAGCAAACAATCATAACAGCTGTTCTGAAGGCGGGCGAAAGTAAAGTCGACCCAGCTGCGTTTTGCTTGTGCAGGATATTTTTTTTTCTGCAAAATTCCGTTTCTATTCAGCAAATTCTGATCTGTTTCTTTAGCTTACTCAGGACTCCCGTATCGTAATTGATCTGAAATCAGCATTGAACTAGTAATTAAGGAACTAAGTGGCTATAATTTAATCATGTTATTCACAACAGTTTATATAAGCTCGATTACTACGTCCCCATAATATTATCTTGACCAGAAGCACGTGACATGTGCAATTTATAGGATCAATCAACCGAAATTATCATTCTCACTGCGAAGGTAGATATGAGCGGGGCAAATATAAGGTGGACGTATTTATTATTAAATAAGATAGTTAGCCGAGGGGTTGAGATACATAGTTGCATCCATTGAGATTATTGTAATAGTGTACCTACCTTATAGCGACCTATATGTCATAATTGTACGAGTATTAAGTACTTATGTTTGTTACATATTGTGCAAACTATTAATTAGTTTCTATTTATTTATATGTAAAATAAAGTTGCGTATGCTAAAGATAATGATAATAAACTTGGTCGTACAGTAAGTACTGCAGTCAGTTTGCATTTGCAGTAAACTCGCTTATTCCAGATATTTCTCCTATTTTCATAGCCTTATCAATTATTTATGACTTTTGGTTGGTAGGTACAACTAATGTTAACGGATAGGCTGCACGTTTAAGTACCGTAGTCAGTGAGACATTTGTCGTAGCCGCGTTCTACGCATTCGGACTATAGTTTATCAGCTAAATCATAAATCATAATCAAGTGTGTAAAGTTTTCTTCTTCGTCATTCTATCAATAAACTTATTATTATTATTATTCTGTAATGAGAATAATTTGATTAGTCCACTTTTAAAAAACAAAATATAATTGCACGCGATAATAAAATTTTGGGAAACAATTTTCAAAATCAGTTCAGTAGATCCAGCCAGAGAATACCCCCTACAGTACCTACAACCTCACAAAGTTTTTATAATATTAGTATAGATTAAAAAGTACTTATTACAATCACATGCTTACTGTTACTACTTTCGTTTTGTAATTCTATATTATTAAAATATTCGTTATTAATTAAGTATTTGGTGGTTTCCAAACGATAGCAAAAGAATTACATTGAGTTAAGGAAAAAATTGTGGACTAAAAAAATTACCGTATGATGAAATAGCCGTTCTTCACATTCATCATCACATATAATGAGGGATCAGCATGTGGGTTATCTATCTATTCTATTAATCACCCACTGTGACGGCAGCGTGAACACGTTTTTCTACTCGAGTGCTATATTCATAGAAAAACAGTCACTTAAGACATTTTCTGCTTTATCTCTGGGATCACAGTGAATTTGTGAGGCTTCTGGTATTGTAGTGTCTTTATGGAGCGGTGACCACTTAACAATCAATGTTATCAATCAATCAATCTGCCTAGCCTTTTCCCAACTATGTCGAAGTCGGCTTCTAGTCTAACCGAATGCAGCTGAATACCAGTATTTTACATAGAACGACTGGAGTCTGAAACGTTTTGCCAACAGTCGATTGGTCCATGAACTGTTGGTCAACATAATCTTTCAACCGAGAACTTTTCATCCAAAGGACTTTTCACCCACGAACGTTTCGCCAACATGATTTTTCGTCAGTGAATGTTTAAGCAACAGAATGTTTTGACCATTCACTTTTCATCCAAATCACATTTGGCCCATGCACTGTTCCCCATCAACAGAACGGTACGTCAGTGATTGTTTAACCAACAGAATCTCTTTTTTCCCCCATGAACTTGTTGGAAAAATTATATTTCACCTACAAAATCCACTGATTTGTTTAATAATACTGCTTAGTGTATGTTTACTCCACCAATTTAAACGCCTACAATTTCCAGTAAAGATACCTATCTTTTGCAATAACCATTAATAAATCGCAGGGTCAAACTTTCAACGTTGCAGGCTTAGATTTGAGCGTTGAGTGTTTTTCACACGGCCATTTATATGTCGCTGAGTCGCTCTTTCAAGAGTAACCTCGAAAGAAAACATGTTTACCTACATGTATTGTCTAATGATAAAAAAGCTGTGAACGTTGTAAGAAATTTTATAGAATATTTAGTATCAGCATTGCACCCGTGCGAAGCCGGGGCGGGTCGCTAGTTAATTATAAACATAACATCACGCCTGTAATCCCCGAAGGGTTAGGCAGAGATGTACCCCTTTTATACTATTGTTGTTGTTTTTTTTGTACTTGTTTGTAATCTTATTTATTAAACAAAGACATAAAAAGAAATTGTACTTGCTTGAACAAAAGATAATGATTGATGATGAGTACTTACATACCTACGTACCTACCTACATTAAGTTTTCAACATTTTTTGTTTTACTTTATATCTGGCTTACAAAGTTCAACACCTTTTTACCTATCTATCAATAAAGAGGCTCACCTACAGTAGTAACAGTTCATTGCATTGGTTCTACAAACAAAGTGCATAATAATCTATCTTAGCACTTTTTTATTATGTGAATGTAATACACAATATTTACTTTATCTATACCTACGAATAAATACAATCGAAGTGTTTGTTTCTAATGTCAAAATAACACTTAATTACTATGTAAATACACAGTTTTTGCACGTTACTTTAAACGAAATTTGGCTAATCTCCGAAACGGCTAGACCGATTTTGATAGGACTTTCACTGGCAGATAGCTGATATTAGAAGGAGTTACTTAGGCACGCTACTTTTATTTTAGAATAAGTCTTTGGGCTTCGCACATCTAAAATCCCCTTGATAACCTATATTCACGCGAGTTAAGTCGCGGGTAGGTATAAGCTAGTACATGTACAAGTTATGAATAAATTAAATCTTTGTTTGTATGCCAAAATGTATATGTAAATGTACATTTTATAAGTAAGTATCGAATTGATGTTATTATTAACCTAACATTCACGGGCGAATTATTGTTAATGTTAATTATTAAACAAATAATTGACACAATCAAGTAATTTGGCTGTATTGTTGTAGCCAGTTGTGAAAATGGGGTAGGTAATATGTAGTTTAGGTACTATGACCTTCTTAAGGTAGTGAACTGCCAAATTGGAAAATAAGCCTACTTATGCCTTTCCATTTTTTTACCTTGTCTAAAAATCGCTTAAAGTTTAAATTACTTATGACTTATGAGTTTATGAGCTGACAACCCTCTTAATTTATCTCATCTGACTAAAACCAGTAAGGTGATGCGTGATGTACTGCAGAGATTCGACTTGACACGTAACAATAATATTGGTATCAGTCTGCAATTTCGCAGTAACAAAAAGTACCTACGTATTTTTTAAAGTAGGTAAATACAAGCTGATTTTTAATTATTCGCTCCGGATTTCAGGTGGTGAATGTACTTATAAATGCGTACAAGAAATATGCTGCTCTGCTATGGTGCTATTTTAATTTATTTTTCATATTTTGAAGCTAGTCCGGTAGTAAAAGTTGTTCGTAGGTATAAGGCTAGGCGCAAACGTCCGGTTTCCGGATCGGGTTTCCGAATCAGGAGGCGTGTATGTACATACACACACTTACATAAATTACACACACATGTAAAAAACAAATGAATGTATGTGTAATTTATGCATGTGTGTGCATGTACATACACGCCTCCTGATTTGGAAACCCGATCCGGAAACCGGACGTTTGCGCCCAGCCTTAAGGGTTACTTTCACCTCCTGAAAGAAGCTCAGTGAATCAAAAGTCAGCCTGTAGGCATATCAAATTATGAATCTTATAGCTTTGCGAAAAAGATATAAGTACTTAATATAGAAAAAAGATATCGGAGGAACAAAATTCCGGCAAATGTACACTAATCGCTTGGTTGTAGGTACGAGGCAACAGACATGAACATCTACCGATCGGCGTTGTCAGCATGCGTGATCATGGGCCTGCCAAACGTGTACGACTACATCCACAAGCACCGCGAGCGGCTCATGGAGGAGAAGAGGCAGAAGATTCTGCTGTCGGAGACGGCGCGGCACGGACAGCACCGTACAGCCTTGCCTGATGTTAGTACACTCCAACAAGTTATTTGCTATACAGGCAGTTAATTTGCAAATGTTCTACTTATGACCAACGATGATGAATGATGCGAGTGTGCTGAGTAGTAAATTAAGGCTTATTAAAAACATAGTAAAAGATAAAAGTGGTAAAGTAGTAGAAAGATGAATATGCCTGTATACCAAATAGCTTGTTTGACTGTTCATATTATAAATTTACATCTTTTATTTCCCCTAAGGGTGCTTTCAATAAACACGGTTGGTGTCGAATTTGTATAGTGTGGACGCGTCGAGAGCGCGTTGATATTGTTGTTGGTAGGCACTGTCCTGTACAGTACGGGTGTCGCTACAGCGTTGCAGCAAGCCAAGCAAACCAAACCGGCTAAGTTGGAAAATAACTGTTGGAACAAACGTCCTACCATTGCTGTAGATGCTACGCTAAAAATTTTGTAGCACATCGTAGCAGCCTACGGGAGTATAGCGTAGCCTAGATTCCTGTATATTATGTTTAGCTAGAGACATCCTATTAAGGGCAGATTTTACATTAATAAAAATATCTCTTGAATAACGCATATTTTAATATGCTCAAAAATAAAATAAATTTAGGAGACTGCTGCTACGAACGGTTTAGGAAAGAGGAACGCTTTTAAACGGCTACGGGGCTTTATACTCACTTAGATAATACGTAGCACTAATGTATGAATAAGTTACATCATGCTGTTGTTACTTGACCCCCGAAGTTATTGTAGAGGTCAATACACCCATTGTACGCAGTGGTATTGTAAACCAGCCGACCTACGGCTGCGATGATGGAACGCAAAAGCAATTTTGTTTAACTTTGTTTTCATCATAACATCAGTCAGATGACGTTCTGAAAGACTTCCGATACGATTATCATAAATTTGGTACCAAACAAATGTTAGATGCGCTATAGATATACAAATATAGATATTTGCGACATTTTAAAACGTAAACATAAACCAATAATTTTAATTTATAAGGGCCAAATTTCACCAGTCTTTTATATACCTAAAGTAAATGTTGTTTCTATGGAATAATATTTATGGGCACACAAAAACGGGATCAATAGTCTAACAGCTAATTTCGCCGTGAATAACAACATATCCATCCATCCATCCATCCATCCAAACTTTCGCGTTTACAATAAGTAACACCTTGGACTACTGAGTGGCTACGTAGGAAGTCGGATTTAACGCCGGCGCGGCGGCGGGCGCCGCCCGGGTACTGCACGTTGTCTCACGTGCACAAACCGATGAAGCTAATAATGTTTGCTGTTTGCTGAAGAGAAATCTTCATTTCAATGTAAACACGTTATTACTATATTTTATTCATTTGTTATTATAATCAGTATCAGTAAAATTGTATATTATAGATACTGGAGGGAGTGGCAGACCGTCTTGTCTTGCTTCGCATAAAAAAACAGTCAGATGTTAGTTAGACAGTAACTCGTAGAGTTCCGTACGTTAATTTTTTTTTGTAAAAAAATACTATAAAAAAACAATTCAATTGTTTAAACATTTATCCTACCCCAATAACACAGGTTCGATTTTTTTTTTCATATTACTAATAAGTATATACTAACAAATCAATGGGTAATTGTATAATTCCTGTCTTAAGGCTGATTTAGACGGTGCGAGAAATATCGTGCAAGTTGTGGTACATTTCCGTCAATGATCAGTCACTTTTGACATGACATGACAGTCGCGCAATCCCGCAATGTACGTCAAATCGCACGATATTTCTTGCATCGTCTAAATGAGGCTTAAAGGAAGTGTTTTCGACGACCACCTGCTTCTGAAATATATTTTTACTTGGTAGTTTGAGTCCTACAGTAGTAAGGTTTCAAGTCAAATTACGATTCGAATGACGGGACCTTAAAAAGTGTGATAAGTAAAAGAGCAACGGTCAGTCAAAAAAAATTGAACTCATGTTAATATCTACTACAAGTAAGCAGTTAACCTCGACCGTGACTCAGTACCTACATTGTTATTGCGAATGTTTTCCAACAGAACTCATTATTATAGCTATTAAACTTATGCCTTATTATTCAGCTTATTTATCAAATGAACTACCTACGTTGGTTCAAGTAATACTATGTAGTATCTTAACAAGATTTTGTAGGCATTAGACCTTCATAGCAGTTTTGCTTTACAGCTAAGAAGTCAGGATGCTTACTTACCTACGTCAACTTTCAACTAAGAAATTCATCTGAAAAAGCATGTCTTTTTTATAAGATGGTCCACAAAATGTCGCTTGCTTATATTTTTTTCATAGAGCCCACAAAACTCGACGAGTTTCCGTCTTGGATATTCAAATTGTTCTTTGCAGAGTAACCGGCCGTGGTTGGTGCAGGTTCACCTGATGGAAGACAACGATGACATGCTCGAGCAACTCGGGTTGATGGAGAATCAAGCCGCCAACAATGATGCACCTGCGCCACCTCCGCCTCCGCCCCCGCCCCCGCCTCTTCCTCCGCAGCCCATGGAGCAGGACTAACGCACTCCAAGGTAATTCGCAAAACTTGAGTACCCATATGGAAGGTCGTCTTCTATGACTTAGCGGACGTTTGCATCGGAAATGGTTTCGATGCAAACGATATTTAATGATTTCAATGTGCTTCAAGTGCTTTGCTTACAAGTAAGGGGACCAAACAAACATTCAGTTCAGACAAGTATGCAGTGCTGATGTGCCTCAGTTCTTATCAATCAAGAATTTCCAAATAAAACTATTCCTTCGTAACTTTGACACCGGTCTACTGAAGTTTTCGTCGTAAATCTTTGTAGACATGAGGTTCTCTCGTGCCGCGTGCCATTTTTAAATACTAAACGGATGAAAACGGATGGAAATAAATTACAAAACGACAAAGGCAGAGTGTCTAAGTAGAATTGTATGTAAGTTACTGAGCTCCTATTATCGAAGAAGCACAGTCACCGCGCTGAAAATGTTAAACTATAGTCTTATCATTTATTTGTAATCTTTGCCTCATAGCGAAAAAAAATTATCTACAAATTGTATTCACGTGTTTGACGGCTGTTAAGGTCCAAACAAACAAAAACCCGTGCTACTTACGTCCAGTTTCTAGAACGAAAATCAACACAAAGATAACAAAATCTCAAGCGCTCATAAGCTGATGCGATTGGTTGACTGAATATAATCAACAGCCAACCGGAACATTTCATTGAGTCCAATTTTGAAAAGACATTGCATCTTAAACAATAATTATGCAATCTCTGGAGATGCAAAATTTGATTTATTTATAATTAAAGCTTAACTAGCGACCCGCCCCGGCTTCGCACGGATGTACCTACCTACAGTATATGTGAAACTGAGGTCGTGTAACTATAGACGGCGTTATCAATGTAAGCGCCCAAAAATATGTATGCACTATTACAAATCTTTGAAATTCTCGGCTTTTCTTTACTATGATATGGATGCATCATTCAAAAAACCTTCCGGAAGAAATTCACTAAGTAAATTATAGTGAAAACTGTTTCAAAATCCGTTTCAAGGTTTAGAAGAAATACCTATCGGAGAAACGGACAGACGAATACAGCGACTTTGCTTTACACTATTTAGAAACTAGAGATACTCGTATTTCCAAATTAACATAAATTCTACTCTCTAACATTCTTTGGTTTTTTTTTTGTTTGTCGTTTGTTGTAATGAAACCTTCTTTTTTTTTCAGGTTCCACAGTAACTTTTCTGTTAATCGGAAAGCCTATCCTACTATAATAAACTACCTAATCAATAAGATGAAGAAATAAAAGTCTTAGGAAAAAGTATAGTGAAGTTAATATTATGTAAAATTATTATGTTACCGTCCTTTATTTTTAAAAACATTTACATTTATTATAGCAATTTTGGCATATTTATAATGTGATATTTTCATAATGTGAATCATTCCTGTATTTTTGGAATATTTTTGAAAATTGTATGAAATTTTTCAGACAAGTATATGATACTTAATAAGAAAGAATTAGTTGTTTTAATTTTTTTATTATACTAAAAACTAATGGAACATTCAAATAATGTGTTTTGGGGTTTTGTATTTAGCCGTAAAAAAAGATGCCTCTACGTAGGTATAAAATAAAAATGTTGCAGATTTTCGTAGCAAGCGTAGCAATCTCGTAGCTGTTGCCTACGTAACACATTTTGATAAAGATTAAGTCAGTCTTTAAGAATACAGGAACGTAAATGTAAGAAAAACACAATAAAATGTATAAACAAACAACATTTTATCTTTGTGTCGGATCCTGTTATGTAGGTATACAAAACTGTCTTATATCAGTAAAAAGTATGTAATAAAGCTTCAATAATTCGAACCTTGATTTAAACATCAAATTGTCGGTCGTTGTTCTCACAAACTGCTTCACTGATGGCGCTGGCCTGCGCCAAAGATTGAACACTAGAGTCTGAGGCCATGCTCTGCCACACGCGCTCCGTCCACACCACCGCCGTGAAACACGCACCGTTGCTGATGAACGCTCGCAGCGTTACCGCGCTAATCCCGCGACCCATGCTCCGCCAACCATCCGCGCGCACAGACCGCACGAAGCAGTCCCATGCACTCGCGTACTTCCCTATCACGTCTCCTTGGAACCTAGATTTCACTACATCTATAGGATATAATAACACCCACGACAGAGCTCCTGCCGTACCTCCCGCAGTAAACACTTTCATCACAGATTGATCTCCTCGAGTCATTGCCTCGTAAGAGGTGAAGTAGATCGCCAACGCAGGGCTGTCACGAACCATCGTCACACCGAGCCCACGGAAGAGTGCTTTGAAACCTCCAGTTCGCACGATGTGGCGGGCTCCGGCCCACGCTCCAGACGGCATACCTTCTCCGGGTTTGGACAGTTGCTGCCGTGTCTTTACTAACTCCACGGGAGCACAAGCGAAGCTTTGAAGCAGTCCCGCGGTTGCTCCGGCCGTCGCATGCGTGCTCAAAGCGTCTGGATTGGGCAATGCCCGTCTTGTATTTCCATATGCACCAAACACTATAGCATTAACAGCCGCTATTCCACCCAATGGAGCACCTACACCACGATAAGCACTTGACAACGTTCCTCCTTTTAAAAGAGCCTTTGTGCATTGCAATGCACTTCCTCTACCTGACTGTATGTGCACTTTCAATGTATCCAAAGGATGACCAGCTATGATTCCCGCACAACCTGGAATTCAACACAACGGATTAGAAAAGTTCTTCAAATTGGTAGTAATGCAACAGTTACAGGTATTTCAATAAATCTTACCCCCAATACATCCAGCTACGAAATCTAGCGCCATATTTGCAAGCGTACAAAATTTCTTTCACTAGATGTGCCTGTAAGAAAATAATAGAGACATGTATTAACTATTTATTCGTAGGTATGTAATAGTTCGACACCAATAATGTTGTAGAGTTATACCTAAGTCTAATAACATGAAGCTGTGATAATTAGTTAACATTAATTTTAAATCATGCTTAACAAGGATGATAGACGTCGCCGGGGTCTGTTCGATGAATATTGCCATTCTGCAGAAGATTACACGTCAGCCTATCACTTATTTACATAAACTTTTGCGGTGACCTTCAGTAAGTTCATTATCTGAGAACAGAGTCTTATGCTTACCTCCGGCGTTCAAATAAGGTAGTCGTAATGAGAATTCACGTTGTCTCCACTTGAGGTGACGCCAATGAACATATTGGTAGAGACTAGAGCAGCAGGGAGTGGTCGCACGGCGGTCCAGCCTCTTTGGTGAGTAGTACGAGTATGTGATGCGCGGGCGCCCGTGTCGCGCTCCCGCCGCCTGCCTGCTCGCTCGCGATGCTTCCACACGCATTATCTTCTCCTTTGGGTCACTCTTATCGGTAGGGTCAAAATACGTCTTTGAAACAAAATAATTACACCTACACCAATAATTCATGCTGCAAATTTTTCCATTTACATGTGACAATGCCTAATTGTTATTTTATTGCTCTATTATTTATTTATGCTAAGTAATTCCTGAACATTACTGACATCGGTGAAGGAGAACATGACCTAGACTTATAGCTATAGGTAGCTAGTATAAGTTTGAAACCATCAATCAACCATGAGCAAACGTGGTGATTAACGCTCCTGCCTATCTGCCTATGAGAAGAGCCCTTTGCACTGTACGAGACATTAGGCTGGTAGTAGGCTGGCTGGATTATTTACATTATTATTATTTAAGTAATTCACGCCTCACAAATTAACAATTTTAAATGTTCAAAATATAATAGAATGTAATAAAAAATAATATAAAAATTAATTATAGTATTTCAGAATACACCTCTTGTCCAGAACAGAATTACCCCGTTAAGAATGCGGCAGGCAGTGTCGCGCGACTTATATCACTGTGTGCCTGCGGGTTCATCGCCCCGCCTGCCTAAACCCAGCAAGATGGCTAGCTCGAATTCGATAATAATCTACTACTTATTTAAAAAAAAACCTATTTATTTTATTGTTGATTCGTGCCTACCTCCTTGAATTTGACGAGGATGCAAACCTGCACTTTGTTTAAGAAGGTTATTTCTATTTAATAATGATATATGGTTTCGAAAATACCTGTTTGAAAATAAATTTTCTATCTAAACTTTAGGTAAAATTGCTTTTGAATTATTGCGTACTTATTTGTAACGTATTTCAGTGTCGTAACTGTACGTAGTTTTTATAGAATAAACACAAGTACCTACGTCGAACAAGCACATAAAGAAATAATAACATTATCTCTAGGATGGGTGAGACCCTTCACCCCCAAATAGATGTTGTTGACCGCGATGAAATAACAACGTTCATCGTAAGTACCTAAGTCTAATAGGTATCAACGGAGAAATTTTAATAACATCGTTCGTATAAGTAGGTTACTGACTTAGTTAGTTAGGGTGGTGGTAATTTAGTGTTGTGCTCGTACATCTGACACTAGCGGAACTGCTGATGCTGTAGCTGGTATTCTAACTTGTAGGTACGTTAATCTCAGACAGACGAGTGCCGACTTATGTGTCTTTTACCAATTTTTTTTCAGAAATGCGAGGTGTAAGTACCTACCTATGTATACCTATTTATGTAAACAGGTAGGCACCTATCTTTTATTTTGAATCGTAGAAAATGGTAAGTAGGTAATTAGAAAATTCACTAAATTAAATCAAAACTGTCAAGATGTTATGCTTGAATTGCATCCCTTCTATCTTTCAGCGTGTCGTATATCATTCAGCGTGCGGTAAAAAAACTTCGTGATAAAAAATTGCTCGTGCGTTCCTTACAGCAGTTACAGTAGTACAGCGCTTAGTGGCAATAAACAATAGCTAGTCAATTAATCTAGTTAGATTGGCTAATCAGAATAAAAATAAAACAATAATGTTCAAATGGCAGGCAAAGTGCACTTGAGACAAACGGGCTTGTACGGATGGAATGAAAATAGAGCAACCTCGATAAGAGAGCATAAAATTGTTTTGTTAGTATTGTGATTCCGTTGATAAAAAATTGTTTTCCATTCTATTAATAAGTAGGTACCTACCTACGCATTAAATACAAACAGCCATGCGAGCATTGGGGGTGAGTGTTGTATAAAAATCGCCCCACAAAGTACAATCTGGGGCTGTAATAATGTAATGGGTACCTAAGTATACTTATCGTGACCATTTTTATTTTTTATCAAAACGGGACATCGGATTTTATCGTTGATTAGTTTGGCCGTAAAGAATACTCAATTTTGATGCTCGCCAATTCCAAACATTTTGGCGAGTCTATGTAGCGACATCAAACTTGAGTTTCCTTCATGATTAAAATATAATGTCGGAGGAGGTAGATGGAATAAACGATGTCCATTGTTTGTATGAACGCGGGATGACGATTGTTTACCAAAAATGCTTTATAAAATCGTAATGTGATTTAATTTGATTTGTAACATTTTTGCTATTGTGTAATAACTTCTAAATTTATTAAAAGTCACTGTTTTGTATTATGGTTTACGACCAATCAGGAGCAGAGATTCGTCTCGAGTGGGGTCGAGGCGCCATAATATTTAACTAAAGGCCGCGCATAGTAGGTAGCGTAGAGAGCGCACTTGTGGAGCAGGAGTCGATCGAGTTGGATCATGGAAGGCTCATGGTGGCATTATAAATTGTTTGAAGGCTTATGGTTTGTTTGCCGGTGTAGTTGAATAAAATTGGTGTCACGAACCCGCTGCTCGAATAGGATTGTTTAATCAACGTTTATAAACTAGTTGTGAAGTAATTATTCGTTCAGTGACTCGGCATTGTAAAACTGCTAATAAATTGTACTAAAAGTGAATAGTTATCTTGTTTCGTGCTCGCATTTTACCCAAAGACACACACTTAGGGTGTTTTTAATATCGTGCGGATATCATCACGCGTGCGGGATTGCCCCGCATGCGTAAGCCCCGCAAATGTCCTTTTCATAAAAGTATTTATTATAATGCGTGGAATACGGACGCGGGACGCGGGGGCAGCAGCACCGCGCGGGGCCCCCGCGTGCGTGAGCGCGTCTATGAAACACAGTAAGCATTTTACTGTCGTGCGGAGTGCACGCGCGCGTAATACAGATGTCACAATGAAAATTGATACGGAACGTGTCATAATTGCGTGCAGCCCGCATCAAACTAGATTATAGACTATCGGGTTTCACGCTGCGTGAAATTTTGTGCATGCGGGGCAATACCGCACGCGTGACGAAATCCGCACGATATTAAAAACACCCATAACCCCTGACCACTAATGATGATGTCGAGAAGGATAAGAAGGATACTGTTTCTCCGACATATACAATACCTACTTACATATTAATAAAACATTTTTTTTAAATAAATATTATTTAATTATTGCACATGTAAAAAGTTGGCCACATAAGTAATTGTTTAGTTATTGTTTGTTGTTGTTATAGATAGATATTTCTCTGAGGAACAAATTTCTTTTAAAACAGTTGGTGAAGATTTTAATAAGAATAAAATTCTTGGCACTTTTTTTTTTAAATATTTTTTAATACCCAATACCGTATACGGTATACCTACCTACACCTGTATTACTCAAAATGTGAATACACAGCTATATGAAACAAGGAGCTTATTCTAATTTCATCACGTAAAATTATTGAAAACTAGCTGACCCGCCGCGACTTCGTTCGCGTGGTATCCTACACTACAAATACCCCTTCCCTAAACCTGCCTTACCCTACCCCCTACCCAACTCTACCCCTACCCCTACCCTACCTCTACTCTACCCCTACCCTACCCCTACCTTACCCCTACCCTACCCCTACCCTACCCTACCCCTACCCTACCCCTAACCTACCCCTACCCTACCCCTACTCTACCCCAACCCTACCCCTACTCTACCCCAACCCTACCCTACCCTACCCCTGCCCTAACCCTACCCTACCTAAATAAATGCGTTTAATAAATGAAGTTCTAAAAAAATTCAAAATTTTTAAATAAAAAAATGGTTGTTGTGAGATAGGTATAGTGTGTCGCGGACTTTTTCGTAGATATTTTTAAAATCTTTAATTAATTAGAACATTTTATAGTTCTATCTTTTATAGTTTAGGCGGCGTACGCCAAATAAGGAACTTTTTTGGATGATTTTTTACACATTGGGTCCGAAAAACCCAAATATCTTACGGACCCCTATTTTTTTTAAAATAAAATATAGCCTATAGCACTCAGTGGTAACGTAGCTTCCAATATCCGAAAGAATTTTCAAAATCGGTTCAGTAGATCCGGAGATTACCCCCTACATACAAACTTACAAACATACAAACTTACAAACAAATGTTACCTCTTTATAATATTAGTATAGATAGGCTTGAGAAACAGTTGCATACCTACTAGGTACATACTACAACCCGGTCGAGTTAAGTTTGCACCTCGCGTACCTAGACTAACAAAAGCAGACCACACAAAATGGCGGCAATTTTTAAAAACAAAAATGAAACAGTATCAAATCAGTTTTCTTCTTCTTGAAGTTGCAGTTTACTGTTGCGATTTTTTTAAATTGCCACCATTTCGTCTGGCTAACGAAAGCTGCTACTTACATGCAAAAAAGGGATCACGTAACGATTGTTGGCAAAAAGTGTCAGCTATTTTAACTTATCTTACTTAATAAAATTATTATAATCTCCAGATATTCTTTTAAGGCTAGGCGCACATGCCTGGTTTCCCGATCAGATAGATTTGGTACATAATATTTCCATGTTGCTTGCTTCTAGAATTGATAACCTATGGCATAAATATCAAAATGTCAAATTGACAATTCATTCATGAAAAAGGAAAAATGTCAAAGTCTGTCAGTCAGTCAACTCTGTCTCATCTGTCTGTCATCACTGCAAAACTGCAACTTGCGAGAAAGTAAAAGGAGGAAGATTTTTATGTAAAAAATAAACAGTGATGATTTATTTACCGAATAAATCACAGAGTACAAAATATCTTTTACGAGTACTATAATGTAGAAAACCGTATCAGTCAGGCTATCCAATTACAATGGATTCGGAGCGTATTCTTGAAGATACTACAAAAAAAGATGATGAAGGGAAATTAATGAAAGAAGACTACATTGAAATAGAAATACCGTACAACTTGTATGAATACCTTAGTTCAGACCAATGTAGTATTCAAAACATGTGTCGAATATGTCTCACTACAGACAATGACGTTCTGTACCCAATAATTACTACCAAAGAAAACAATGTTTTAGCTCATATGTTTACAGCATTGACTGCTCTTCAAGTAAGTTAAAAACACTTCTTATGCATTAAGCAGGTGACTGAGTTTTATCTTCTAAACGGTTGCAGTTTTATTTGTTTACATTTTTTTAAATGTTGGTCAGTGGGTCGTCTTAGGGGGTTTTAACTTTCAATATTACTGCAATACGTAAGTCTAGTCAAAATTACCGAAACAATATTACCCTGACTTAAACCTAGAAAAAAAAATTTCCTTATCAAAACAAACTAATATGTTTATAACAACAAAACATAAAACTAATAACTCCTTATTGAATGTATAACTTTGTGTTATTTGTAGAAGTCAAACAGAAGGACTCGCTAGACTAATATACAATCACTTTGTCCATTCAGCTGCTTCCAGATGATGGTTTGCCATCAAACATATGTGAGTCATGCCAGGTGCAAGTTGTGCAGAGCTATGAGTTCAAGATCAAATGTGAGAAGTCTGACTGCATGCTCAAGTCAATACTGAAAGGACAATTTATTACCAAAGATGAACTACGTGATCATAGAGTGTTGGTATTTGTAATCCATATAACTTACCTACCTAACATATCCATAATAACATCATGCCTGTAATCCCCAAAGGGTAAGGCAGAAAGGTACCACATTATAGCACACCCACATTTTTCTAGTTGTTTAAGTCCCATGTAATAGGGGGTGAGCCTATTGCCATCAACCGGGCTCAAATCGAGACTGAGGCTGCTACTGAGAAATTTCTAAAGGAATAACCCAATAACACTTAGCCCTCCATGGCAATCAAACCCAAGAAAGACCTCACGCATAGTCATCGTGCTTTGCGACCACTAGAACAATGAGGCAGTTATTATTGCCGGCACGTATCTTGAGCACAGATAGTACAACTTCGCGCATGTACACTTTCGGCCAAATAAAGGCTAATACATATTCATTTTCAATGTCTATTTAAAAATTAAAAAAGTTTATAACACATCAATTTTATAAAAATAAATAATAAAAATGAACTTTATTAAACATTAAACACAACAATGACGAAATAACGAAATTAAACTATATTAAAAAAAAAAACAACTAATACGTAATAACAAAAAAAAAACTATTTAAAAATTCAAAACGTAAGTCACTAACATTGCACAAAAGTGTACAGCAGCCGAATGACAGGCGATAGTCTAATAGACGATGAGCATCGATTGACGAACCAATCGCGTGCAGCGGACTGCAGCATCGGCGCCCCCCGCCTTCTTCATTCCTCCAAAGAGACCGAAAAATTAACAACTGCGCAGGTGACATTTGTGCTCACCACTGGTGCCGATACCTATACCTACCTGTTTCTTGCAAATGTGTTAATAAAGATACTTAGAGACTTCTCATTAAACTCTGTTGTGTTAGAAATAAAACCAAGATTGGGTCTCTTGGAACTGAATAGCTTTTATCTGTTTTCAGGGCAATAAAGCAAGAAGAACTGACAGAGGATAATAATAATGGCAATGTTTATTTAAATGACATTGTTAATGTTAAACAAGAGACAGAATTACTGGAAGGTTTCAAAAATTAATATACTATTTATTTATGTATTATTTATTTATTTATAAGTACATACATCCATCAGTAATAAATATAATGACTGATGAAATAATGAAATTAGCTAAGTTTTAGTAATTACTAACCTCATGGTATCAGCTTATCCAATAAAAATCTACAATAAAATAATTATTATCTCAAAGTCATTAAAAGTATCAAAAATAAAGCATAAAGAAAGAGTTTTTCTATTTGTTTGTATGTTTTAAATGCGCTAACCTCTGGAACCACCATTGGGATAGAAAATATTCTTTTTGCATACAATTGCTAGTTTCATGAAGAATAGGCTATATAACATAGTAAAAACATGCAGACAATATAGTGGGCTATATTGCTAGGTATATATTTATAACTTCAATATTATATATATTTTATGCTAGTATATATAATAATATTACAAAATGTTACGTTTTTAAAGTGCCGTAAATAACTTAATTCCTTTCTATTTACAGATGTGCAATATTTGGAAGATCTCAGTGAGAACAGTGATAGTGGTAATCTATGTATTGTACAAAAAACAAGGAGTAAGAAAAAGTAAATCGAATTTAATAAATATTCTTTTCAATTTTACTTGTAATAACTATTTTATTGATTTTGGAATTTTTTATTTCAGAAAAAAGTTAATTGGTGATAACGATGGTAAGTTAAATGTTAAATTAATTATAATTAATGTTAAATTAATGTTAAATGTTAAATTAATTAACAAATTAAATTATGTAAATATCCAATCTATTGCCTATTACCACAAGTTGCCATTTGTCAGTTGGTTACTTCACTACATAGTATAAAACAAAGTCGCTTCTTCTGTCTGTCTGTCCCTATATATGCTTAGATCTTTAAAACTACGCAACGGATTTTGATGCGGTTTTTTTTAATAGATAGAGTGATTCAAGAGGAAGGTTTATATGTATAATACATGCACCCGTGCGAAGCCGGGGCGGGTCGCTAGTATATAATATTTTACTATCAATTTAAAATGAAAATCATCCAAGAACCGTTTTTTTTCTATATTTCAGAATCTAACAGCTTTCTACAGATTTCGAATAAGAAACTTAGAAGAAAATATGGAAAAAAAGAAATTTCTTTTTCATGCAAGATTTGTTTTAAGGTACATTTTTCACCTCATATTTCAGGCTATCTGAAAAGAAAAGTTTTATTATAAAATTTATCATTATTAAATATCACAATTTCCGATAAAAGTAATGTATTTTATTGTTCTTCCATGTTTAGATATTCCAAAGTGTGAAAACATTTGAAGCACATCTGAATAGCATGCATCCAAGCACCAGACATCTACATTTTTGTAACCAATGCACAGAGTCATTTAATTCTGAACATGATCTCAAAGTACATGGCTCTATACACACTAAAGGAAACAGTTGGAAGTGCAACCAATGCCCTAAAGAATTTAGTGGTAAGTTATAAACTTATAAGCTAATTACACAAAGTGAAAGGTCCAATGATCCCAGGTTTAAGTCAGACAAGTCACGGGTTTTTCTATTTTATCTGGGAATTTCTCAATAGCGGGATAGTCTAGTTCTCTAAGACTAGATATATCACCCAATTATTGGCAATATTCTTTTTCCTTATTATTTCGTACTCAATACTCAATTTTTTATTGCATTCCATATAAACCTATTATGTACATACATTATAAATAATAAAGTAGAAAAGATCAATATGGACCCTGTCGGGCACAGCTAAATTTAGGAGAGAGGAAGAGGCCTTTGTAGTTATTTATATTCTTGTATATGTATAGGTATAGTACTTATAATTATTTGTATTTTATGTAGTGCATGAAAATAATGTCTGTAATAATTTACAATAAAATAATGTTTGTTTAATATAAGTACTCAAAATCATGACTGGCTAAATTTGGATGTGCTATACAATGGGAAATCTAGTCATGATGTCATGTGTAAAATGTTGTCTCGATTCAGCGCGAGCGATGCTTCGTCGCCACATCTCGCGACACATGGAGTCGAAGCGCTTCTCGTGCGAAGTTTGCAACAAGGCGTTTACTGAATTATACGCGCTGAGAAGACACGTCCGTGTTCACACCGGGGAGATTCTTGAGAAAAAACACGCCTGCACTATGTGTGATAAGAGGTAAGATGCTACGCCATAATTATTGTTTACTAGCGAAACGCCCCGGATCCACGGGTGCAAATTACTGTAATTACCGGTGGATTCAAAAAAAAATCTTTCATAAAAACCTTGCCCTAGAAATTACAAACACAACAAAAATAAAAACTAGAGAGGTGTCAAGGGACACCCGGATGGAACAAAGTTATATGAGAGAGAGAGAGACAGACAGAGAAACACGCGCACGCCGCACGGCTTACAACTATAACAAAAAGTGTCGTTACAACTTTTGGTCTTAATTTTTTCCGCGTTGTGAAAGGGGGCTACCCCTTTCACAACGCGCGATAAGGAACTTCGTTCCAAAAAATTAACCAAATCGATCTAGCCGTTCTCAAGTTTTGCGCTTAGCAACACATTTAGCCATTACCTAATTATTATTTATATTATTCTTTATATAGGGTCAAAACATGATCTTAATTATTTAAGTCTAAAATAATATTTGTGATCATCAGGTACAGTGAGAGCGGACTCCTCGCTGCGCATATGTCGCGCCATATCGGGCTGCGTCCTTGCGAGTGCAATATTTGCGGCAAACGCTTCCCATCCAACCGTTTGCTCTCGTCGCACCGGCTCATCCACTCTGATCGCAAGCCGTACGCCTGCCAATACTGCGACAAACGGTAACTAAATAAAGAATTTAATTAATTACTCAAGTCCCACGTAATGAGACACATTATTGATTATTATATCTATTTTTCTATCATACCAGTATGACAGCCGGGCCTTGAGCGGTGTTAAATAAGGTTCAAATTGCAGTGATTCTGATTTTGTGGACAGAGATTCGGGAACAAAGTCTTATGTTGCTGCTATTATTCGATGCTATCATTGCCCAGGCTAAAAAAACGTTTTTGCTCTTATTCACAGGTATGCCTAATATCCTGGAACTGGGACTACTATGAGTATTGACAGTAAAATTGTTGGGCAATCTTTTATCAAGTTTTTTTGAACCAATTTTCGAATTGCTATCCTAGACCTTTTCGAATCATTATTTTTTGAAATATCTATCCAAGTGATTGTTTGTTGACAGTTTCCGTCACGAGTCGACACGCAACACGCACCACCGAACGCACACCGGCGAGAAACCTTACGTGTGTTCCGTTTGCGGCAAGAGTTTCATACAGAACTCCAACCTTACGCTCCATACGAGGACACATACTGGTTATTTTACTGCTTTTTTATCGTGGACTTGGTCAGACAAGTTTCGAGAATAATACGCTAGAACTACATCATTCAACTCAGCCCGGACCTAAAATTCCCACAACACCCAGTTATTCGCCGTCCACATCTGGATACCGCCCAAACATCGCGACTCTGCTCGATGAGAAATAGGATTGCTAATGCTAGTAATAGCAATCCATAGAAATTAAGGTCCTTTTTGAAACATTTATGTTAGGCTATCAGCTAATTAATTTTAACGGCAATGGTAAGTTGGTAACGGAAATAAAAAAAATAAACATATTTATATTTTCTGTTTGTATTTATTTTTCAGGCGAACGCCCCTATTCGTGTTCGGTATGTAATCGCAAGTTTACTTCCGGCTCTACACTCAAGAGCCACCAACGGATACATACTGGGGAACGACCTTTTAGCTGTGAAATATGTGGGAAAAGGTAATAAACTGGCATACAGCCGAATACTTTAACAATGCAACATTTTAAGTCGCGGAACCAATCAATAGACCGTGTATTCCAGTTTCACGCGCAAGAACTTGAAAGCGCACATGCGCAAGCACGCAGACGAGCGTCCGTACGAGTGCAGCGTATGCTCTAAGAAATTTGCCAACGCCACGCGCCTCAGGGATCACCATCGCGTCCACACTGGTAAATGTACTTTACTGTAGAATTGATTTCCAGAGCTATTGCGTCTACTGCAAGGCTATTAGCCTAAAAACAGCACCTGCTTTGTGGTAAAAGTAGAGCTTATTATAGTAGTATGTCAAGCTTAAAGTTACGAGTGTTTCGACCATGCCGATTGTCACTTGCATCTTGCTTTACAACTTAAGAACAGTCACAATCACATCCACGCGTCTCTTATATGATTTTCTTCTTTCAGGTGAAAAACCATTCAATTGCTCTATGTGCACGCTAAATTTCGCCACGAAATCTCAACAGTTAAAACATTCCAAAACTCATCTATCGAAAAAGAAAGCACGCGTGCTCTCTTCAGACACAGACTGTGAGAACCCTGGACTAGTCATATTGCAACAAGTGGAGCCCGTACCTGTCATTACTGATAGAATTATGTTCAATAAGGAGCATGGAGAGCTCATAACAGTCAATGAAAATATACCTACTGACGAGTCGCCCGAAGATCAATCTAAACAACTGACACTTAACATTGTACAAGAGGTCCCAATAGAAGTGACGGGCGAGTTAATACTACACGACGATAGTAACATGAAAGGAGACATTTTAGTCGTTGATAACAGCCATAGTAATAATTACCAAGATGATAATATATGCTTGAACAGCAACGTGAATATCATCGATGATGTCAACTATGACGATGACATGAACTTGATGACGGTGAATGAAGGCGGAGTGAGCATTTCGACCGCGAATCTCGAAGGAACCACAGTGAAACTGTACCAGTTAGACCAAAGTTTAGTGCAAATTCACAGCTCAGGTGGACAAGTCACTATTAGTAAGATAACCAGCAAAATGACTGCTAACTTTTAAATCAAAGTATTATAAAATATAAACTATTTTATTAATATTTAAGGCAATTCCTGTTTTTTTTTACCTAATTTATATTTTTCGAAGGGTCCGTGGGCATTTTTGTATGAACCCTGGGCCTATTTTTCAACATTGCCCAACAATCATGAAACCTATCTCATATGAAAGCTGTAAGCATGTACTTCATTTCATTGTATAGCAGCTTAAGTATAATAATTTAAATCCAGATCGAAAATGGTGTTATAGTATGTTTAAAAAATAACAATAATATTTCTTTATGACGAAAATGTGCATGTGTTATGCACATTAATTTATCATTTAATCAAAACTTTAAATAATATTAGGAGCCTAGACAGCCTGGGTTCATAGAAAACTAATGATTTATTCTCAAACATATTAAAACACCATTTTCGCGCTGGATTTGAACTAACTGTCATAAAATGAAATGAAAAGTGGGCCCAAAATGTTGCATAGTCCTTTGTTGCTAGAATTTAGAGTAATGCATAATAATGAAGAGGAAACAAAGCGACACAGTCCCCTTTGTTAAAATTAAGGCGTTTATAAATTAAAGAGTAGAAAATTCGAAATACATAATCACAACTTTTAAGTAACAAGTTTTATTTTACTTAAATAAAAATACTTTGGAACTATGCATATTCTATGTGTCTACGTAAATGCGTGTCGTGTTTAGAACCACGAACTCTTCTTGGAATCTTCGTATTTCTTGATGTTTACGAGCATCGAGTTGTGGATCTCTTTAGCGTTTCTGTTCTGGCCGTAGTAGTCAACGAATTCTCCATCAGGGTCTACAAGGTAAATAATAATTGTGTGGTCCACCTGTAACATATATGAAAGAATCCCTATGTCAAATTATTTCAAATACTGAAGTCAAATATAAAGCTTTTAATACTGACATAAAACCATAACACAAAAGGATTCCGGACAAAATAAATAATGATTGACAGTTGAAATTATTATATAATACTTACAATGTAATCATTGTCTACATCTTGTGGGCCTGCACTGAAGTAAACTCTGTATGACTTGCAAGCCTTTTGCACCTGTTCCTTTGTTCCCGTCAGGCCCAGAAAGCGTGGGGAGAACTCTTTGCAATATCTGTAAACAGGATAAATGAAGTTAGAAGGATAAAGAAGGCAAAGTAATTTTTTAATTGGGTATACATTATTTATCTATACTAATATTATAAAGCTGCAGAGTTTGTTTGTTTGTTTGTTTGTTTGTTTGAACGCGCTAATCTCTGGAACTACTGGTCCGATTTGAAAAATTCTTTCAGTGTTAGATAGATTAGTTATCGAGGAAGGCTATAGGCTATATACCATCACGCTACGACCTACGGGAGCGGAGCAGTAACCAAAGACGCGGGTGTAACCGCGGCGGACAGCTAGTGAACTGATAAATTCATACTGATACACCACATTGCTACTTGTTATTTTCCATGGCCAAGCCACAATATATAATTATAAAGAAATTGGAAAAGTTGTCAAATTAATGAATATTCTGATATATGTTGTTTATCAAGCTGGAATATTATATGCACTACAATAAGAATCACCCCTTTGGTACCTCACAAACAGATACCATGGAGGCATGACTCAGTAATTAGCTGTGAGAAAAGTGTTTAATACTAGTCTTTGCCCGAGACTTTTAAGTTACCCCATCAGTTATTGATCCACTCCCACTGTTGTGAGTCATGGAGTAATGTTATATTGCCTATACTGGACTATTCCTCATGAGTCATAGCAAAAAGAATACTTCCAATCCAACTGGGAGTTCCAGATATTAACATGTTTACAAACAAAACCCTCTTTAGCTTGTTATATTAGTACTAGCTTTTGTCTGCGACTTCGTCCATATAGAAGTCGAAAATGGTACTAATAGCTTCAAGTAAATCAACCCTAAAATAACGTACTCGGTACTAGTTACCCCTTTAACGCCGTTAGGAGAAGAATTTCAATAAAATATGAAGCACATCATCAATTCTGTTAAATAATGTAAATGCAACATTTTAAATAGATTCGAGTAAGGAATCACATTGTCCCAAAGTTCGCTCCCTTTTTCACCCCCTAAAGAGTAGAATTTCGGAAAATCCTTTCTTATTCGGATGCCTATGTCATACTAATAAGAACACACCCTTCAAGTTCCAGATCTCTATGATCAGCAGTTTAGGCTATCCGTTGATTCGTCAGTCAGTCATGTAGGACAAAGCATTTTATATGTTTAGATAGATTAATAAAACCTACTTTCCAACTACTTCTGGTGTATCTCGCTGAGGATCTACAGATATGAACAGTGGCTGAACAGGTGGAAGTTTCGGGTCACTTTCTGAAAGTTTAAAAATTAAAGAGATATTAGCAATATGTCTACATATTTACATCAAACTATCCCTTTCATTAAAAAAATCATAACATTAGTAGTTATTATTTATATATTTCATGACAAATAAAAGTAAATGAAGTATAGGAATTTGCTACAAAGGCACATATAGTAAACAGAAATCAAGACAATATAATTACTCATCAATACATACCATGCATTTTTACAACTTCAGCTAACTTTTCCAACTCATCAGGGCATATGTCAGGACAGTGAGTGAATCCAAAATAAATTAAAAGCCATTTCCCTAAGAAATCTGTGCTTTTTACTAGTTTTCCCTGAAACAATTTCAATGTTTTACATGACTTGTGACCAATAGAAGTAATGGAAGTAATGCTTTTGCCCAGCAGTGGGACAGTATGGACTAAATAAACGTGACAATGAACCAACATTTTAATATAGAAAATTCCCATTTATTTGAGAAGAAGATATCATTAATAGTATACCTACAATAAAATTATTGTGTCCTGGAATTGACTAATATTAGTTTTGGTTATCATGTCAAACATTTTTGAAACCTCTTCCTTTTAAATGTTTACTTTATCCTAATCTGCTTCATGCAACCTACCTCTGTATTAACCAACTCGAATTCACCTCCTATCTTAGCCTTTCCAAGTTGTCTCTTTCTGTCACGATCCAAGGCTTCCTGTTTTTCTTGTCTAACGTACATCATAAACGCAGTCAAACCTCCACCGATCAACGCAGTGGCTGTCATGGACTTCCATGTTATAGCCGATGTAACCTTCCGCGGTTTCTTAGGCGGGACCGGGGGCACAGCACATTTTTTCACAATTGAAGTACTGAAGGCACGACTTAACGCGACACACCTATTTCTCAAGACTGAGTTCATTTTCAGGAGCAACACGTAACTATATTATTAAGGGCTTGCTCTGTGTTATCAATTTCATAATAATTATCTTGGACTTCAATAGACACTTTCAGTTTCGGCACGGCTTCAGCGTGTTCAATTACTTCTTTTTTCTACTGAGAACTTGAGAAGTTGAGTGAGAACTGTCACTGCTGTAATGTCATGATGACTTTGATTAAAGTCACTGTCAGTCTGACATGACTACAAAAACTAGCCTGGCAATAGCTTTTTGAAACGTGACATATTTTTTTGGGTGAAACGGAATGTTACAAAAATTGTATACTATTTTTTTGCTGGGTCTCTATATAATCTGTGGGAACGTGTCTGTGACTCTGTTAGTAAGCGCTCATGCCCACGACCACGAGACGGTTTTAACACGGCCCGGTTTTTTGCCGGCGCCGGGTAGAAACCGTCCGACCGTGCACACTAGACGGTTTGTACACGACCCGGTTTCAAGGGGTGCCACTTCCGTCAGGTACCCGTGTTGCTATATGGGGTGCCGCCTTCATTCGCTCGTTTCATTTCGTGAAATTGTAAACGTACGTATAAAAAGCTAAAAAAAAGACGATAATAAAATGCAAAGACGGTATTGGGTACATCCCATGCTAACAGAAAGAGAAGATCATGGTGCATTTCATACGCTCGTTCAGAAGCAACTATGGAAGATGATAAGAAATCTACCAAATTAATTAACAATTCTTGGTTGATCTCCATTGCGTTGGTAGCCCTTCCCTAGTCTAAGGTAGCCTTGTGCATACGCCGCTCGTAGGTCCGGTCTCGTGTGCATGCGCTCACACACTGCCATACTCCACTGCGCGCCGGGCGTATACGCGGCGAGCACCGTGCCCGGTTGCACGGCGAGCCGGCTCTTTCATACACGACTAACGACCGCCCGTAGACCCGGTTTGACGCCGGGCTCAGCTCCGGCGCAAAACCGTCTCGTGGGCATGAGCGCTTAGAGGTAGTCAGGAAAGTAGTATAAGAAGCAGCCGTGCCTGCCTGCTAGGGTCAAGGCGTGTCGCAACTTGAACCAAGTGAGAGCCTGGGACGAGGCGTCCAGACTATGCAAATGGAGTCCCGGCTTTAGAAGAATAAATTACTTCACTTTCTGTCGCTAGATCACTAGCAATAATAATTTAGTAAATCTTGAACTACTTTCTTGTTTCTAAGAGTAGCGGGCTCACAACAAATAATATATAACGAGTACGGTTCGATCTCAAGACCTATCACGAGCCAGATTGATCCCTAATATTAAGAATTCTAAAGTATAATAAAATTATATATATATATTATATATGCATAATAAAATTAGGTATTGGTTTCCGCTCAATTGATAGATGATGGTCAGTACTTAGAGCTACATCACCAAAAGTAGATCTTGTTACTAAACGATGCCGATATGTTCCTAATGGCACGAAAGGGCTGCTAAACGTATAAACTCACTGACTGAACATGAACAGTAAGCTATCTTGAACTTGACTGCAACATTGTTGCTTACCCGCCCTAACCTAACCGCAGGACAGCTTACCCAATCTATGTAGATAGAAAGGTAGGTACCACCTACATAAGTTGTACTGTATCTTTAGGTAGGTATATAGATACTGTAGTTGAGCACAGCGCGGTCGAATTTAAATAACATAATAATTATCATACAAATATGCTGACAGTGACGATACACTGCTATGTATTTAAAACCTCCACAAAAATTGTAGATATCTTATCTGGAATAATAGATGGTTGAACCGTAGAACAATCGTGTTTAGTTAGGTACCATGTTTACAACTTTGTATACAAAAAAACATTACGACTGAACCCGTTACTGGCGTAAACTAAGTCATTTAAATTCATTTCGAAATTTTCGTGGATCGTGCACCTTGCTAATGAAAAAATGCCAGTGGGCGGGACTGCCGCAACCGCAGCCCTTGGGTTTATAAACATCGTACTTTTGGTTGAATCTCCCAAAACCACCCAGTGCCCACCACAAGAAGGAACGCGAATATTATTTTTAAAATGTGGCGTATTATTTGTGTGAGTGTTTTTTATGGCAAAAGAACGTAGTTCTTTATCTCTGTCAACTGTATGAAATATATCCAATTTTATCGATATCATGTCCCGTGGTTAAAAAAGAATAAGTGTAACCATGACTACTTTATAATTTTCAGGTAACTTTATTGGTGTCATTATGGACAAATGCTTATGCTCAAGAATACTTACCACCTAAGATCGGTGGTCCCAAGAAACCTATACAGGAACCGACGGTAAGATCAACCAACAAACTGCTTGCAAACTTACCTAGGTACTACTACTTAGTTAAAATAAAATTTAATTTTTATTGTTAATTTGTTGTACCATCAGTTGCCAGCTAACTACGACTTCTCGTACGACGTTCAAGACAACGGAGTGAGCCTGGACTTCGGGCACAACGAGAAGAGGAAGGAGGACCACGCAACCGGCTCCTACCACGTGCTGCTGCCAGACGGCAGGATGCAGCTCGTCGAATACGAAGCGGGACCCGACGGGTACAAACCACAGGTCTGGACTTAGACATATCTTTTCGAAGCATTAATCTAACTGTCGCATCGTACTCTCATAATGGAGGTTAAGCTGCCCACAATGAAGAGAACACCGACAAAAAGTGTAGCTCTTTGGGCCAAAACACAAAACTAAGAATCGGCGCGATGCCAACACACATCGCAGAAATCTGCTAAGTGAAAGTAAGTGAGGACGAGCTGCGAGGTCGCAGATATTTGCGATGTGACTGCGCATCGCAGTTTGTGTTTCGGCCCTTTAGTGGGAGTGAAGGGAAAACCTAACTGCGGCTAGTTTAGCAAGGTCTGCTGTTATAGACTCTATTCTGTATCTCTTCACGGTATGAGGAAGGTGGTATAAGAAACCGCCGCGCTGTTACGCTATTCATTCTGTCTGTTCTGTTCTTGTCAGCTGTTTGTCAAGGATCACCCACTTCATTGGACGGCCTTAATTTCGCAGGTGATGTACATGGGCACGGCTACTTTCCCGCCGGCGGGCGGTGCTTCAGACAAGTTCGACGGCTACCACTACAACGCGGCGTCCAACCGGCAGAGCGTGCGCGCGTCGGCGCCGCGCGGGGGCGCGCGCTCTGCGCCGGCGCCCGCGCCGCTCTCCGCGCCGCCGCCGCACGCCGCGCCGCCCAACGCCACCCAGTGAACTACCGCCCTCGATGACATCGAACTAGCCGAATAGCGAATCCAATAGAGCCGTATGAGCGATATAAAATATTTGGATTTTCGCGACCAACACCATAATATTTTTAATAGTAATTCGGCTCTGAGCAAATTTATTGTCTTTATCGATTTCAAGATTAGGTACTAATAAAAATCAAAACGTCATAAAATGAAAAGGAATAAAATAAATAACTTATCTAATAATTCTTGAACGCAAGTGAATTCATAGACTTTCAAGAAATTTCATGTTCAAAGAGGCTGTCGCGACAGATTCAATAAAAATGTAAAAAAAAATAACATATTTTTCAAATGTAAATAAAGAGATACCGTTTACGATATTTTGATTTATATTTTGCCCGAGATACTAAAGAATTGAAGATGTGAGGGACCAGATGATTACGTTAGGGCGTGGTTAGGAAATGACTTTCTAAAAATGTGTAACAATATATTTACATTTCTACTTACATTAGCATGCTATTTGATATTCACTACAGTTAATACTATTTATAACTGAAGAAATCACACATATCTTCATAAATTTACATTATAGTTAAACTACATTATATGTACGTAGGTATGTATAGGTACTACATTTCTTAAAATTACTTTCATTCCATTTGTTTCTCGTTGAGATTCTTTAATTACATAACATCATAATGCATAAATTAGTTGGAGGTCAAACTTAAAATTGCGCATTCCTCCATCTTTTCAGATTCCGATTTTTGCATACAAAATAAAACTTGCAAATTGAACTGAATGATGCTTATCAGTTTATTATCTTCCTAGGCAGACGACCTACGACAGAGATACATCCATGTATGTGAACCTACTTGTTGCCAGAGCCGGATTAACCATTAGAAAGTGTAGGTATTGCCTAGGCTCCCCGCTTGCCTAGGGTACCGAGCACGAGTAAAAACAAATTGAAAATGTTTCTTGTGCTAAAATTAAAGTGAATTTGTATGTAACAAACCCTTAAAAATAAGGAGTAAGTAGAGAAAAAAATACCAATAATTATTATATTCTTTTAATTTTTTTATTGAAATGGGACACCTATAGTAAAAAAAACAGCATAATAGTAATAAAATTGCGACGAGGTAAAAAAAAAAACAAAATAGTAAGTAAAAAGGTAAAGGAGCCCCGACACGTGCATTGCCTAGGGTCCCCGACATGGTTAATCCGGCCTTGGTTGCAGCTGTTATCTAACAGCTCACAAGAGAACCACCATAAAAGTAAAAAAAGATCATTCTTTTTCAAATTCCAAATGTGTTCATGTAAAAGTTTATAAAAGCCTAGGTATAGTACGGCCGACGTATGTTGGCGCCTGGCGGTACGAAGTTAGCTGTTTGGCTGCGCAATGGATCCTATAGAAACGAAATTGTTTACTGCGCAGCAATCGGCTAACTTCAGGGCCGCCAAGATACGTCGGCCGTATTTTATACAGCATCAGCATGTAACAAAAACCCTGTCCGATCCTTAAGGGTATTATTCGGCATCGTACTGCGTACACATATACGTAACCATTTAATGGATTTGAGATTATTATTTTTCCCCAGTGAAAAAAAAAAAGAAGAAGTAGGTAATTAAATTAAAATAAAACATAAAAACTGATCAACGGCAACACTGATCTGACAGGGTTTTTGTTACATAGTGTATAGTTTGTAAGCAACATCGGCCCTTATTTTTAAACAACTCATTATCGGGATGCAATTTAGGTAGCATGCAGTATATCTATGCTTTGGTCGGGCCAGTGCACTCGTCTGTGTGTAGATACCGTATCGAAGCAAACATTGTCAAACGAGTGGTACTCTTTCTGCATGTTAGCTTCTGCCAAGTTGCGATACCTGGGAAACAAAACGTATAAGGGTCATCAATTCTTTAACAAACAAGAATTTGGCAACAGATATTACATAGGTATACATTTATAATATTATACGTGCCACGAAAGATGAGACTTGACACATAACCCAAACTTAATTATTTCGTAATAATATTATAATATTGTTAAGAATTTTAATCTAAATGTCATCGAAATATTCCTGAACTAGCTTTTGCCCGCGACTTCTTCCGCGCAAATGTCGGTTATCGTGGACGCAGACGAAGTCGAAGTCTAATAAAAAGTAGCCTATGTCCTTCCCCGGGTCTTAAACTATCTCCATGCCAAATTTCATCAAAATCTATTCAGCAGTTTAAGCGTGAAGAGGTAACAGACAGACAGACACACTTTTGCATTTATAATATTAGTATGGATAGATACACAAATATTAATTATGGATAACTATTTCGTGCATCCATACCTGAGCAAGGTCCTCATTAATGACGGTTGTCGAGTCTCGTATTTCGTGGCGCGTACTATACTTATACGTTTTCGCTTTTATTAATTTTGTTTTCAAAATTCTTTCAAGACTGGGTTAAAAAGTGTAGTTTCCACATGCATACATAAACTCACGCCTTTTTCCCATGGGGGTAGGCAGAAACCGCAGAACGCCACCTGCTACGATCCTTACATACTCCTTTCGCCTCATCTACGTTCATACATCTCGTCATACAAGCACGCCGGTTACGAGTACTCCACACCTGACCTTTCTGAAGAATCTCACCAATAAGGTCAGTGTAGGTCTTCCTAGGGCGATCCCTCCCTGCGTTGCCATTCACCTCTGCCATATAAATACCTTTTGTAAATCGTCTTTTACTCATCCTCTCAACATGAAAATTTAAAGTCTTGCAAATTATAGCAGCATGAACCCAGCTTTGGGATTCCACGACAAAATGGTTATCTTGCGTGCGAGAAGGAGAAAAGTGCGTGGCGAAATTGTATGACACTGTCTGTTCAATGTAGGTAAGCTTAGGGATGGATATTCTCAGATTACGCGTACCTCTTAACGAGCACGCAGCAGCCCAGCAACAGTAGCAGCTGTACGGCGAGCCAGCACAGCGCCAGCGACACCAGCAGCAGCTCGTGCACGCACACCATGGAGCCGTCGCTCAACTTGCTGTCTTCCGCTATAAACATAATAGCATTCTTAGCAATACTTTTAACCGCAGCTGCACTTACAACGTTGCAAATACATGCGTGGTAGGATAGCTCACGAAACCATTTATTTAGTTACAAATAAATATGTAAGGTTACAAAGTAGTTTTAAAAAAAAAATCGCGATGTAGCTGTATAGCTCGTATTTCTTATGGAATCCTCCCTCTATACCCCGATTTTTATTCAAATCATGAACTCCACAATCTCTTCCATACATAATATCTTGAATAAAAAAAACTACTACCCTCCAAACAATGTCGAGACAAGTTTGTTAAAAGACATGTCGCTCTTGGTCTATACTAGTCGCGGCGGCAACCGCAACTGCCTGTGGGGGCAAACTGTGCCGCGTGGATTGCCGCCTCGCGCGCCGCACCGCCATTCGCGTTGCCGTTCGCGTGGCCAAGCCGTAAAATATTATCATTTTTGAGAAAATATGAGGTAATGTTATAGAGTATGAAAGTATAAATAACTAGGTATTAAAATAAAACATTCGTGTGATATTATTATTAACCCTGTTAATTTATAATAACCTCTATTATGCAGCAGTTTCATAAACTACCAACAATTTTAGTGACAACACTAGCTATGTTATAGAGGAAATGATTATAAACAGTGTTATACCTAATCGAAGACACTTTACAAATCAGCAATCCTATTACACGCGTGTGCACACGAGCAAATCGTCGGCCATGAATAGGGATTTATTCAATTGATTATGCAGGTGTAAGTCCATGATATAACGGTAGATTACGAGTGCTAAAAGCAATACATCCTAGAGTTTGCATGAAAGAAAGTGGGTACAAATAACCATTTACTCCAGAAAAATAATGATGATTATAATGAAAATAACAAACGAGAACTAAAACTTACGTAACGTAGATCTATGATCAGCTCTCACAAGTGTATCCACTGACAGAATATCCTTGGAATCGACGAGCAAGTCCAACTCTAGCGCCACCGCGTCATCAGTCACAGGTCCGCACGGCGCAGCCCCGCCCTGTGCCACGACGCCGGCAGCCCGCGCGGGGCCCGCCTGCAGGCCGGCGCCACTCGCGGGGCCCGCCTGCAGGCCGGCGCCACTCGCGGGGCCCGCCTGCAGGCCGGCGCCACTCGCGGGGCCCGCCTGCAGGCCGGCGCCACTCGCGGGGCCCGCCTGCAGGCCGGCACCCCTCGCGGGGCCCGCCTGCAGGCCGGCCCCGGCACCGCGCGCGCCCTCTGCGCGTACGCCGGCCGGGACCGACTCGCTCCACGCATACAGTGTGGCGTTGGTCTGACGGGCACTACGATTCTGTTTTGGGTTACACTCCACCTGGATTTTGAAAAATAAATACAATAGCGCTATTCATATTGAAAAAAAAGCTAATTACAAAGAGTGTTGTAGGACACCTACAAATAAAAATAATACATACACACACCCCTACATCTATGTACATGATATAAATAATAATAAAAAATGTAAACATAGACACTACTCACCGGTGGGCACTTGTTATCACAGAAGCGCACCATGAGAGCAAACCGCACGACATGCGAGGTGGGGAAGCGGAACGCTTTGAACCGCGTCGACAAGCGCTGAGTGCCGCCCAGCCACGAGCGGGAGAACGCGGGGAAGTCCACCTGGGAATATATAAGTAGTATTATGGTACCTAATCAATCTGCCTAGCCTTTTCCCAACTATGTTGGGGCCGGGTTCCGGTCTAACCGGATGCAGCTGAATATCTCATTCTTACAATCTCTTATTTTTACAAGGACATTCTTACAATCTCTTATTTTTACAAGGACCGACTGCAGCCTATCTGACCTCCACAAACCAGTAGGTAACTCGGTAATACGATACCCCTCGGTAAAACTGGTTGTCAGACTTTCTGGCTTCTGCCACGAGCTCCTCCTCCTTCTATTATGGTAAAACAGAATTATTTCAAGTTTATATTTGTCCTAATTAAATAGGTATATGGATGTAAATGATAAAAAGAAATAAGACATTTCAGTTCTATCCCCGATGTTGGTTCAAAGGGAATTAGGATTGTTTGCCAAGCAAAGGGGATAAGATTGTGTACCTATTCATTAAAAAATTAAAACAGCTTGAATCAAGTGCAACAGGATGCAACAGGTTTCTTTACGAACGAAATGTGGGTGTTCCCAAAAGGCGTTTAAATCACAATGGGTTCCTACATGAAAGCCTAACCCGTCTGTTATTATGGTATATTTACGTTTACCAATTACCTGGCCTGTAGGACAGCCTCTACTATCCAGCAACAGGACGGAACTGTCTCCAAGTCTTGAAGAAGCCACCAGATGATACGCCTTGATCTCCGTCGCGTCTGCAATCAACCCCGACATTGAACAATATAATGAGACATGAAATTACTAGTTAGTAGTTACTACCAATTATTAACAATTGCCTGTTTAGTGTGGCAGCTCGAGCATGACCAAACGATAAAAGCCCCCGCAGACTGCAGACTTTCTATCGGCCGATAGTTTGGTCGGATTCTTAATCAGTATGAGGAGGTATGCATCTAAGCGCTTATTACAGCGAATCTGTATCGGCCGATAAAAAAGTTTGCCAATTATCGGCCGAAATACCACACAGATGTAGGTACAGCAGTTGTACCGCGTATTCACAGCATTTCAAACCTTAGCATGCTACTGCACTTATGACCGCTTGCTGTACCTATCTATAGCCTTCTAGCGTGACTTTATTGCTAAGACGTAAATAAATCCGCTATCAATGTCAAATTGTTACTATGGATGTTCGATTGTAATACTAGTGGAATTAGCTTACGGAATAAACAAGCTTACCAGTGGTCTCAATGCGCAGTTCAAGCGACTCTCCCAGCGACACTGCGCCGGCGCCGGTGTCGTCTAAAGCTCGCACCACGTACATAGTGACCGGCGTGGTACCGCCACCGTATACCGCGCTCGCCGCGGCCGGCGCGAGAGGACTGCGGGCCTCCATCTCACCGGCCGATGTCGGCATTTTATAGCTAGTACTGTCGAATAAAATAAAATAACATTTATAAATATACTGTATATAAAATAACTTTTATATACTGTATATAAAATAACATTTATATACTGTATATAAAATAACATTTATATACTACAAAAACATTTTTTAAAAATAAATTATTATCCGTTTACTGCCTCGTTGGTCTAGTGGTCGTAAAGCGCGACTGCTGAGCATGAGGCACTTTGCCCAACAAAGAATAAAATGCACCAAAATAATCGTATTCTGAAAGTAATTTATCTGCTTTATCATATTATTATTTACCCAATATCCCTTACAGCGACGGTGGTGTCGAGCAGTTTGGTCGCGCGAGCGTCGGGCGAGCAGCCCACGCGCACCCAGCGGTCGCCCGCAGTCTGGATGATCGGGTTGTTCTGGATCATCACTATCACGTACGCCATGGTTCTGGGTGAGACAATGGTGAATGGTGAGATATTTGTGAGCGTATTTTTTATAGGTACTCCATTCATTATAGCATTAGAATAGACAAAGGCGGCCAAATAACGATTTTTAATATGTTATATTGTTGAAATAACTGCAATTTTTTGATTTTTGCAGGTATCGTTAAAAAAATATGACAATTTCTTTTTTTTTTTACCTGTTTATTATTCCATTAGGTCCATTAGAGATGCCATAGGCGAAGTTAACATCGCAATCCCCTTGCATCGGCAGCGCCAGGCTCACTGTCCGGCCGACAGCGCGCGCGCTGCAGCGCTCCCCGCGCCCCGGCACGTACATGCGGCCGCGGAACACGCCGCGCGGGACATATGTCACTACCATGTTTGAGCCCTCGCATTCTACTGTGACTGGAAGTATGAACAAGCATAGAAGCATAAGGAGTAGTACGACACCTTTTTTTACCATTAGTGGTACCTAAAAAGTAAAGTTACACTAGCTTCTGCCTACATCTTCGTGTGTATGGAAGACAAGGATGAAGCAACCAGCTTATGGCTCTCTAATAGTGTAGCTTTCAGTGAAAGATTTTTTGTTATCGGAGCAGTACTTCCAGATATTATCTTTACAAACCAAAAAACGAACACTTTAGCTTTCTAATATTAGTATAGCTATGGAGTATAGGATAGATGATGGAGACCCCGTTTTTGTGGGTTATTTTGTTGGGCTTGGCCATAAGTGCAGTTTTACACTCACTGTTAAGACAGATCACTCTCCGATAATAGGTAGCCGAAGAGATGCGTCGCAACAGCCATGAGCCCGTAGTGATGAGGTCTTCACTATGCAGGTCGCATAGCCCGCGGTTCCTACCCCCCTTCACATGCCCCTCTGACATCCACGTGAACCCCCTACAGATGAAACGCTCAGCTTGTTCACATGACGTTTTACACTGAAAAAGTAAACAAGTTTGAAAAATATAAAAACTTATGGTACCTACGTCACATGGAGAGCGGTCCACAAGCTCGCTTAGCGATAGCGAGTTCCAGCGTTCGTCCAAGTAAATTACATTTGTCTTGAGATTATTAATTTAAGTAATTAGGCATCTCCTTTAGTGTCAATAACATAATTATTATGCCTAAGTATTTGTTCACCTTGTTGTTTAAAAACGGTACTACCACATAATATAACATCACGCCTGAATACCTGAAGGGTTAGGCAGAGGCAGAGGTGTACACAAATCCAAACTCCGAGGCTGCTACTGAGAAAAACTCAATTACACTTTGCCCGACCTGGGAATCGAACCCAAGATCTCATGCTCAGCAAACGCGCTTTGCGACTACTAGACTAACTAGGCAATCAAACCGGCACTACCAATCTTCTCGTAATCAAACGTATTCTCTGTACCTACTTTATTAATAAGTTCTTATTAACATAACGATGTCATTATTTGCACGACAAACACCGATATAAACACTGTTGACCCCAATGTTTCTACAAGCGTTCATCTTTATTTATTTAAAACTATTGTCATACCTACTTAAAAAAAACCAGTAGTTTATCTTTAAAGGTAAGTAGGTAGTTCAGTGATATAATATCGCACCCATCATGAGCAATTTCACGAACGTGTATAGGTATTACGTAAGTAACGACCGAGAGATAATAACATACATAGATTTATTTTAATGAACATAAGTGGTAAAAGTATGAACAGGTAACCGCACGTCCACGGTAACAATTAGATAAAAGCATCTTTACTTTACTAATTCTGACCTAGACTAGAGTCATAAGCAAACCCATAAGGCTTCGTTCACACGGCATTGTCCTGCACGTTTTTTTGTAATCGTTCTTCAACCGGGTGTTCATATGGTACCTAAATTTTCATTCGTGTAAAACCGAATAGCCGCAGTTTCCACAAGGAGAAAAAGCTATACCATATGCCACTGCGAACCGAATACGTCAAAGTTCATTCGATTTGCTTGACAAGTCCGTTGAGTATGCGTTTAAACGTATAAGCGGTACACGTTTTTTTGCAGTACAATCGACGTGTGAATGGATCTATGTACGTTGTATGGTCACTATTTATACGTTAAGATGTATACTGCAAAAAAACGTGCAGGACAATGCCGTGTGAACGAAGCCTAAGGGGGATATTCGCAGTTTAAGTGTTATTACTTACCGTTGGCAACACAAGTGCAGTCAGTACCCTGAATTAACAGCTGTGCTATTCTCTAAAAACACAGCGCCGCGGCAGCGCTGCGGCAGCGCCGACACTATGGTTTGTGTTTAGTGGATTTTCAACTTTATAGAGTAGATCACAACGTTGAAAATCCACTAAACACAAACCATAGTGTCAGCGCTGCCGCAGCTCTGCGCTGTGTTTTTAGAGAATAGCATACCTGACCCTTATATCTACATACTATCTAAGAGTGGGTTGCGAATGCGCTAACAGGAAAGCGGCACAGGATTTCTACTTACTTCGTCCTTCGTGTAGTTCTTGATGGTAAATTCGACATGTCTTAGAGTCTGGTTATAATATTCCTCGTATGAACATCTGTCTATTTTCTTTGGATCTGGAAATTATTAACACTAAGTATATTATTATTTAATAACAAAAATAATAACAGGCTATTATTGTTCCACTGCAGGGCCAAGGCTTCTTGCCATACAGCGAAGGCATGAGCATTGATCACCACGTTTGCTCAAGGCGGATTTACGATATCAGACTTAAGTCCAGGTCTCACGATGTTCTTCTTCACCGATGTCCAAGAATGATGTCCAAGATAAACTTAGAAAGTAGGTACATAATATGTAATACAAAAGTGACATTGGTACTTGCTCGTGCCCGGAATATTATTACATTTTTTTAAGTTATTATGAGCATCGTTTTTTACGTTAGCGTTGAAATTCCTTATATGTAGGTATTGCAGCTAGCAATACTTTATAGTTGAATGGAATATAATAGATTTTACAACCAAAATGTTGCTATTATTATAAAAGCATATTATGTACCTACCTAGATAGTCATAAAAATTAAAAGTAAGTACTGTACATTCTGTACAGTAACTTACCGTCGCTGATAAAGGAAGAGGAAACTTCCTTGGAACTTGGCGAAGTTTTGAAGTCTTATGCTGACTTTGTGGTACGTTTAATTAAAGCGGGGCAATCCAAAGATCCATCAGACGTAATAACGTAATAAGGGATAAACCCGCTCAATGTGTAACACTTTAACATAAGCAATATCCGTGGCATATTGTCGCCATAAAATGCGTCATCGGATGCATTATTATTAGATTTCCGTTTATTACAAAATAAGTTAATAAGTAGGCGTTTTTTTATATGCAGTAGGTTTATAAAAAATATCCAGTCATCTACAGCTGGTAACAAAACAACATTACATCACGCCTGTAATCCCCAAAGGGTTAGGCAGAGGTGTACCCATTAGTACACCTACAAGTACCATTTTCCATCAACCGGGCACAAATCCAGACTCCGAGGCTGCTACTGAGAATTTCTGATGGAAAAACCCAATAAACTGCGCAACCTGGCAATCGAACCCAAGACCTCATGCGCAGTAGTCGCGCTTTGCGACAACTAGACCAACGAGGCTGTCCGCATAGCGCATCTACTGGTAAGTATGTCAAAACACAAATTTCCCTACTCATATTAATGCAAGTCCCGCATAGTTACGGAATCCATTGACTAAACATGTGGGATAACGCATTACGATAATAGGAACTAGTCGTTATGTAGGTACCTATTACAGCATTTTTATTAGCGTGAGCGAGTATTGTAGAGGCGGTTTTATTTACATACCATGTGTTACAGTGGATCCAGGCATCCACTGTAACACATGCAGCAACAACATGCGCCTTGATGCTCATCGATGCTTCGAAGGGTTTTTAGAGCTATGAAATATAGATTTACTAAATATTCATTGATAATTTTTAAATTATCTACCGCATTGTCCGTCCATACCATACACTCCACTAGTGGGCGCTGCCTAAATAGAGTGACCCGTGAGACTATTACTGAAGACCTAGGTACTCACGAGTCGATATAAAGATTCACCTGCGTCACCTATCTATATTATGAAGACTTGATGTATATTTACATAATATAATATACTTAAAAGGCAACCGTTACTGACTGACTGACCATCAACAGGCAGTTCAAACTACTGAACGGATTGCGTTGAAATTTGGTACGCAGACAGATTATGTCGTAGGCATGCCCTAAGAAAGAATTTTGTTAAAATTCACCCCATACAATAAAACGGCGGTCCCAAGTCCTGATATTCACGTGGACGAAGTCGTGAGTAGAAGCTAGTTACGATATAGTATGATGTAGTCGGGTTCCCTATCATAGAAACCAGTCAGATATCAGAGAATTCGTTTCATCTGAGATAGTTATTCATCATCACAATCACCAAGGTTTTCCAAACAAACCGCTCCTGCGATTTCCCGCTACTCTCACTAGGTCATCGGTTCACCTTGTAGCTTTTCATTACAAATCACGATACAATTTACAGAATAAATGTAACTTAAGTATCTAAAGAACGGGTACTTGTAAAGTGGCGTGGCTATGCCAGGACTTATGGAAGATGGTCTCGATGTTTTTTTGATATTTTACTCTTACTCATCTCATATTTGAAAGCTAAGTGACCTGAATACGTGATTGTGGCTTCTCAAAAATAAAGATACAGTCGTAAAAGGTAGATTGGTACTTACAGTCATGACTACACTGGTTTTCTATATAGATCGTGTAGTAGTTGGACACCCGGTAAGACTCAGGCTCAGTGAATCTATTCTCTGCATTCAGTATGCAGTTTCCAATCATGGAGTCTGATGTGTATATTGTTTCGGGGTCGAACTCGCCTTGAGGGACGACCCACTGCGCGGATCTGTGTAAGACAAAAGTCGTGTTTAATATGTCGAAATTAAATGCCAAGATAAATAACGGCAATGCGATCAAGTGACATTCAGGCAAAATAATATGTACCTACCTAGCCTAAATTTATTTCATGCCATAGATAATTGGTAACATTTGTGATGCGCTTGTGGCGAGATTGGTAAACGACACTGTTGCTAACGCAGGTAGAACTTAGATGAGGCTGGTAAGGAGCTGGACATCGGCAAAAACATATACATGCCTAAATCTAGCAGGGAGTGAAGTTGAGCTGGGGTATTATAATTATCAATTACTTATGTGAAAATCACAATAATATAAAGCAGTAGGTAATGGTAATAATAAAGAGTTATTACAATAATTATGTTAAGGTAATTATAAACCATGAATCATGAAAATTTGTCAGACCGTTAAGAAAACACTGGGATAACTGCTTACATAGTATGAACGAACTTAAAACTGAAATAAATATGGGTTTTATTTATACATATTATTATAATTATACAAAATTAAACTCAGAAGTATACCTAAATACACTGGAGGAGGAAAAACCAACTTAATACTATTTGATTTGAATAGACTAGGTACATAATTGGGAAATTATCTTGCACACGAGGATGCTTGGTAAAATGTTGTGTATGGTTTCCTCAAAGATATTTCGAAAAAAGGTTTATTATGATTATTTGTTTTAGTTCAGATCGGAAAATGAGCAGCAGCTAATTATATAATCTGTTAACTAATTGTTATTATTTAGGTACTAATTAAACCGGCCATAGGTTAAATCTTGTTTTTTTTTGCCAACCTGGGGAACGTATTATATTAGTAGTAATTAGTAGTAGTAGTAAGTAGTAGGAGTAATATCCTTACGTTTTAAAATCATTGAAACTAAACATGGCACTTTTATTTTTGGATTGTTTTATGTTCGCTGTAAGCCACCAATTTGATTTTCGTATAGTACAGAAGATATGCGCACACAGATGAACATACATACCTAGGTACATAAATACTGCTAAAATCTTAACGAGAAATAAATACAGGGTTATTTTTAAAACACCAGAAACCTGAAAAGGGGTCATTGCACTCATTATTATGAACAACTTTTTCTATAGGACCAACCCTGAAATCATGAAAAAAAACAGCTGTTCCGTACAAAAATGCTATTCAGCACAATTATAATGTATGAAACAAGTGGTTTTTTTTTCATGATTTCAGAGTTGGTCCCATAGAAAAAGTTGTTCATAATGATGAGTACAAAACCCCTTTTCAGGTTGCTGGTGTTTTAAAAATAACCCTGTATAAGTCCTCCTTACCGAAACTTCTGTTCCCCGTTGTAGGTGAATACAGCATCGTAGCACTCGTAGACGGTGGTGTTAAGGATGACTTTGAGGTGTGAGTCTTCCGAGTTCAGGTGGTAGCTGGGCGTGTTCTCCAGCGCCCACCACCGCACGCTGCAATCTTCTGGTACTGTCAACAGAGCAAAGATAGAGATAGATGAAGTTGACATGTAAGTAATTCTTTTTGAATAATTTGATATACCTAATAACAATTAATTACCGGTATGTAAATAGTAATTTAGTAGAAGTAGAAGAAGATAAACAGAGACAGGCCGTTGTGTTATTGGGTATAACACACCACCTGTTTTCACACATTGGCTCTGACGGTAAATTATGTATTATTACCTAATTCTGAACACGGACTTAAATGTCCCAGGTTACAGACTGACCTGACTGGTTGTAGAATCCGCCATGATAATACCTACCAATCACTTTGCTCGAAGCAGTTAACACAGACCTATTTTAGTTCATAACATAACGTAACATAACACGCTTGTTATTCCCGAAGGGTTAGGCAGAGGTGCACCCATTAGTACATCCACATTTCGCCAGTTATGTTTAAGTCCCATGTAATAGGGGGCGAGCCTATTGCCATCAACCGGGCACAAATCCAGACTCCGAGGCTGTTAATGAGAAATTTCTGATTGAAAAACCCAATAACACTTTGCCGGTCCTGGGAATCGAACCCAAGACCTCATACCTATACTCAGCAGTCGCGCTTTGTAACCACCAACGAGGCAGTCTATTTTAGTTTACTCATTTTTTTAAGTAAATCATTCGAAAGTTACTGGAGCTAGGTACCTACTTACATGTCAAACAAACTTTCTTGAAGAAGGCGATATCGTTGTCTACTTTCAGTTTTGCTGTAGTATAGTCGGCTATGCCCTGGCAGTTCCCTCTGCCATAAGCCACGACGACGGCGGCGCAGTCCGGCAGCTCACGACATCTGGCGAGGCAGGCACCGGCGAGGGAGTCTTCGCCACCGCTCGCGGAGTACACAAACACTGGTGTGGCGATCTCTGGAGCCACCCCCGACCATCGTGTGAACGTCACCGAACGGCCAACCCCGCATTGTGCTTTAGTTGCTAGATAGCCAAATAAAAATTGAAAAATTAAAATACCACCGACGGCGGCCATATCCGCCCTTAAGACGACCCAGATTAAAATCATACTAACGTGAGAAGAAATAAATAATTTAAAAATAGATCGTCTTTTTTTAGTTTATTGAAGTTATTTATAAACATATTATAAACTCAGTATAGGTACATAGCCACTATGCAAATTTAACGTCATCGGGTGTGAAACAAGTTTTCAGACGACTACACTAGGTACAACGACATTTTCGCTGGGAATAAGTATAAAGGATTCCCTTGCAAGTTTACAACGTCCATTGCTCATTAAACTGCAGTCCAGTCATAGTGTCCGCTTGCTAATTTAATTTAAACATTATCAACATCATCATCTATCAGTCCTGGAATTCAATGTTACAGTCTATGATTTTAAATAAATTAATATTGGAAACATAATAAGGTCAGTAAATTTGAGAAACTTGTGAAAAACTAGCCAAAATAGTAACAAAAAATTAATACTGAATAATGTGTCCTAAGAACTTTAGAATTGTTTTTGTTAATCATAGTTGATCATCAGAGTAGTCACTATTTTGGCTAGTTTTTCACAAGTTTTGTATAAAACTTTAAGTTTCGTCTTCACAACTTAATTCGGGTGTTAACAATAAATGGAAACAGTTCTACATGTCGAATACGTATGTTTTATACCCCAGAGGCAGACGAACAGTTGTGTCGGCGAATCGTTCGCCGTTAAAACGTTCTATCGGTGAAATAATGAAAAGTGAATCGTTCTGTCGGTGAATCTTTCAACGGCGAAACGAATGTCGGAGAAATGTTTCAGAATCGTGCTACACGCTATTCCGTGCCGAAAAAGAACAACCAGCATTATAACATCATTCATTAGAATTTAAACGTTTTTCAGATGGACATGCTACGCGTATTCTGGCTGCTGCTGACGTTGTTAACAATCATCTTCACAAAGACTGCGCAGACGCAAACATGGTCCTACACAATCCATTGTCCCATAGGATGGAAACCTATAGTCTTTATATCTGGTAACAAAATGTGCGTACCAGACTTTGTTGTAAATAGACAATTTAACAATAGATAGACATTTGGGAAATGAAGATTTTACTTTTATTATTTTTGACTTATATTTACTCATGTATTAACATTATTATTTTCGGTTTCATTACACTTTGAAAGCAGGAGATGGTGAGAAAAAAATATTGCATTAGGTACCTACAGTCAACAAAAGAGATAGTATGCACTATGCAGGGTCGGCAGATATATGTTTTCAATTTAAAAAGTAGATAGTAAAAGTTCATTAATTATTAAGTTTCAATCGAAGACAAATTCCATTATCTCTGAAGACCCTGGATACCTATCTCTTTTGTTGACTGTACATTTTTTTATATCTAAGTACTTAAGATATCAAAAATGTACCAAATGCTGTAATTTTTTCATATGAATCAGCATCCTGAAAAAGTTTATAGCAGGCAAGACATGAGTGTGTCGAGCATCTTCTGCTAAGTACCTTAAAAAGGCTTAGGGATTCCCCACGATACGATACGTGGAATTGCTTTCGCGCCTATTTGATTTTTATGCGAGGGAGTCATTACATACATGTCTGACCTGTGATGGGAAAAGTTGATAAAAATTTTAATTACGTATGTAATGTGACAAAAATAATAATAATATAATACTTTTATTCCATATTTATATTAAAACCCACTTAAAACAAAAAAAAAACTACGATGAAAAAAAAATGATTTTCTTCAAAAGTTTCGGATGTCGAAGTCAAGGATGGCATAAATAAATTACCACTGTTTTATCTGCAATTCTGTCACTGAAATCTTATTACCATGTATCTTATCTATATTACTTACTTTTAAAGAACACGAGCGACGACAGGACAATAACGACTCCATATGGCTTCATAATAACAGATTTTGATCACGTTCAACCACACGTACGTATATGACTCATTAAACTAAGTATAATGAATATATAGGTACACAACTGTTCAATAATTTACGATCATTAACATCACTTCACAGTGCTATGAAAAAGTATTTCTCCGACTACTTACAAGTTTGTTGATAAGCATTGTTGGGCGTTACGTTCAAACTTGTAATATTACGTAAAAAGCTGTCGATGACCAAGGTGTGCCACTACACTGCGCGGTATGGAGGAACTCCATCCAGTAGGGTGATGAACCAATTGCGCAATTAGATACAGGTCGCTTTACATAAACTGTGGTCGCACCTGAACAAACACACCACTCAAATCCCTTTTCATTGGAAGCAAAGTTCCTTCAACAAAATTGAATAAATATAATATAAAGACTATTTAGAACCAGGGAAACTCATAATGCGATCTAATTTCAAACACAAATTTTGACGCGGTAATGTTCCAATGGCAGGTTTATGAGACGGTTCAGGATTTCAGACAAGTAGACGGTCTCGTGTGCAGGAGATGCGCGCGCAGGTAGCGACGGTCGTCAGTCACTCCGCGGCTACTGAAACTGTATGAAGTGCAGGCGTCATGTGCCGGCCGGCCCCCACTATGTCAGGTAGCCGTCGTCGGCACGACCTTGCAGTTTATTATTATAGGTTTACAGACTACAATTTACAATAGAGTGACGAGTCAACGTCAAACGATAGTGAAAACGATAATAATGACGTTAGGCGCCCAGAACGGCGTGTTTTGTAACGGCGGTACATGCGGGCTAGTTTGTAGAAAACATCGACATGCTGAGGTTAGCATAATATGTGTTATTTCCCGATGTAATACCTAATTTTCTAAATTGACGGAAATTTCACAAGCATCCGTCAAAAGGATGACTTCTTAATTCAAAGACACAATATGCATGGCTCCACCCATACATCCTCCGACAAAGGTACCCCTAGTCATTAGCAGAACCGGGATTTTAAGTATTGCCACATAGTTCATGCATAGGTACGAGCACGATAGATATTATTTTACGGAGAAATGATCAAATCATCGAGATTTTTTCTAAAACTTCAGGTTCTCAGTAACATGAAACTTTTCCGTCAAAATCGTGAGTAGTCGTAGTAGTGGCTACGATTGATTTGAGTAGGTACACGAAAAACTACAAAAGCATTAAGAATTAATTGAGTGGACAGTCCCATCCCGACCTAGTAAGCAATCCGTTATGTTAATTCAGTAACATTCATTCTATTGTTATGTAAATACTATTTGGACGAGTCGCGGTATCGAGGCAACTTGATAATACGCAAAATACATTACGTGTACATAATGCAGCAAGTAGTACCTACATTATCTACGTAGGTATCAACAGGTACTACACTGTAGGCCCTTGCAAGACAATTTTAATGACAGCGATTATATGAACAATGCATTTGCATTCTTTGAATAACTTGTACCTAACGTTTACTTGCATTATGCATTTTTTCTATCAACCACGAAAAAGTGTAGGTAAATTATACGATTACTTTAACCACAAAGATATACCTACATTGTTTCATCTTAGTATACCTAATTTACCCAAGGGCAGCTGCGACGAGTAAAAACTGTGGCTAGTCTGCATTTATTTATTGTGTTGAACGTCTTCATAATATTTTAAATACTTACAGAATATTTCCTTGATGATCACAGACAGTACGCAATTCTGTATTTAGTTATAAAGGTGCTGATAAACTTGAGCATTCACTTGTAATGAGCATTTGTGCGAATGTTACATCACAGAAAAATACGAGAACATTTTAGCGAGCATTCTGTCGAGCGTTCTGGCGAGCATTCTAGCGAGCGTTCTGGCGAGCATCCTAGCGAGCATTGCTTCGAGCTTTTTTCCGAGCGAAGCTTGAATGCAGCACACGCGACCGTCAAGTCTGACATCTTCGTAAAGAATATTTTTTGACGAGCATCGACTAGAGCGTTCACTAGAATGCTCAAGAAAATGTTCATAGCAATGTTTGGCTCTATGCTTGGCTCGGCTCGGCTCGTTGTTCAGTTCGACAAATATAAAAACAGCGAATGCTCGATGTTCTGTTACAAGTGAATGCTCAAGTCTATCAGCACCTTTAGGATAACAACACATTGTGGTCAATCAAAACGGCACTTCCGGCGGAGTTACACAATCCAAAGAAATGTCGATGAATAATTCTTTTTAACCCCTGACGCAAAAACGACGCGACGCGACAGGGCGTTCTATGTTTGACGTGTCTGTCTGTGGCATCGTATCTCGCGAACGGATGAACCGATTTTAATTTTGTTTTTTTTTTTTTGTGAAAAATTAGTCGGGAGTGTTCTTGATGTTTGATGAAAATCGGTCCAAGACGGCCGCCGCGCCGTTGGGGTTATTCAATTTTTTTTTATATTCAATTTTATGCATAAAGATTTACTTATTATTCAATTTTATACTTATATAACCTACACAGTAACAAAATTTTCATGGCTGGGCCTACAGTACTTATTTGTTCTGGGTGTCACGTACACCCAGAACAAATAACTGTGCGTAAAATTAGAGTCAGTAAACGGGGTGCAATGGGCAGCCAGAAGGTTCTTAAACTGGAACCGATTTTTAAACAAGATACTCGACTCAAACTTTGTTCAACATTTCCAGGTTTTAAGGTACGTTTCTACCTAATCCTCAGCGAGTCCGAGTCGCTGAGAATGTCGCAATCGCAACCTATGTTTAAGTTTTTCTGCCATGTTAATTACAAGTATGACAGCAGTATGATAAATTATAACGTTATTCAAAGTCACACAGACCATTATTTATACATTTTAATCTTCTTGTAGCTATGCAGACCAGACTTAATACCACGATCTAGTATAGAACCATGATTATGTTTACGATGTCTTTATTACATATGTGTTACTCAATTTGGGTTTTTTTGGATTGGATCCTTTTTATTACTTATTTATTTATTGATATTTTTTTTACTGCCTCGTTGGTCTAGTGGACGCAAAACGCGACTGCTAAGCATTTGGTCTTGGGTTCGATTCCCAGGTCGGGCAGTGTTATTGGGTTTTTTCATCAGGAATTTCTCAGTAGCAGCCTTGGAGTCTGGATTTGTGCCCGGTTGATGGCAATAGGCCCCCCTATTACATGTTGCTCAAACATAACTGGCGAAATGTGGGGAACCCTGTTATGTCATTTTTGTTTTTTGTTTTTGTTTTTTGCGTAAGTACGTCCAATTTAAACTTGTAGGTTTTCTTCCTAGTTAGTCTGACAATTTTTTTTTTATCCGTGCCCTAGTACCTATGTGGATCACAAGCATTACCGGCACATATTGTTGTTATTAGGAAATGTTCATTACGGCTACCAACACGTCGCACAACAATTTAAATAACAATGTTAAAATAAAGTGTTGTTGGTATTTAAACCTAGGTATTTTGTTATATTTTAATATACTAAAGGAACTAGCGATACAAGAATCTAGAGTTAGACATTAAGCACTAAGCAGTAGGTACTTAATGTCTGACAATTTAAAATAAAAAAATACATAATACTTTTAAAGCATATATTTCATCATCACACGATATGCTCCAAGATTTCCATTTTGCAATACATATTGTGCTCAATAATTTCCAACAAACTTGTGCTATTTTTTGTTTTTCGAACTTTACACATGTAAGCTGCAAACGTGAAAAGGATATTTGTATAAAATAAACTTCAGGTACTACGAACAATACTTTGGTTAAGTTTCAAACAACTTGTAAGTTAATTAGATTCCTTAGCATGGTTACATTTTATCCTTGAATAATTTTATTAATCTAGTCTTAACTTCATCATGAACATAAGTCACAAAATGCCTGATTGTGTATATACCTATAACAGCCTCCGGTAAACAAGCGACCGCTGCATTTACATTAATTTGCATTGATACATTACATTAAAACAATGTGTCCAAAAATATCAAATATATCCTTACTTTTGGCAAATAACATTTTGTGCGGTTTGCAGTCAACCCATGTAAATACTTGTCGTTACTTATCATAATATAGAATTTTATGATATTTTATGACATACTGAATATCTCACAACCCATATTCTCTAATTGTGTTATTCATAGATATGAACTATGTTAGCGATATAAATTAATAACAAAATAAATGTACCTACCTATTTAAATCATCAACAAAAATATAATAAAGTAATAACGAATAGCTTTCACAAAAACAATGAAAAAAGCGATATAAGATTTACCGTAATCAGGTACGCGGAAAAACAAAATATTTGGCTTCAGTAAGCTGACTGCGTTTATATGGCAACACTGTTGACTTGACGTCCTACAGACTTTTGTAAAGTTCGCTCTTAATTCGCACTTTCACGGGTCCAAAAACGTGGGTTATCATCAAAATTGGTTATTCATGATCATGATCACCATCCAATTTCGGAAAGAAATCAAATTGGCAGGACGTTAACCGTGATTGGGTGGATTTAGTCTGTTAATGCTAATATGTAGGCGTCAACTCTAAATACTAATTCATTTTTTTTTTATTATGCTTTCACTTTGTAAATATTTGTATTTCAAATATTTGAGTTTGCTTTACAAATACATTAGATAAAAGTTCTAATTTTTTGTGCATAGGTTTGTGAATAGAATTTTCGGTTCATTTGAGATCTCCGATAGTTCAAATTCAGTCTTATGGGCACTAAAAAAAACCTTTCTTTCGTTTGATGGTTTAAAGTGCTATATTTTCATTTGTGCGATATTTTATCTTGTATCATGAGCCCAATGAACTTTCACAACAATCTGTAGTACGCAATGCCGTGTACGGCCATAAAATACGGCTATAACTAATTGGTGGGTATACGGTCTCTCAGGTAAGAGAGTAAGGAGGCGGTGCCTTTAGCCAGGATGGCGTGTCGCGGCTGACGGAAACAGTTGCCCATCAGCTCCAAACTCCTGGAACAATGAAGTTGTGCTAAAACTGATTATCAATCGAATTACATGCTACACATTTCAATGGATAATTGAATAAACAAAACCGCGTTATTTGGGAACAAAACAGTTTTTAATATTTTCATTTGATTATCATTCATGTTTACTAAACATCATTTTTGACAAGATAATTTTATGGGATTTTATAGTATCGTTTGCAGCTAATAATCTCTCGAATGTCGTACCGCATAGGTACTTACATCAGCGCATCTTAGATAAGTGTTCGCGCAAAAAAATGCCGTCAATCGTTGGGAAAGAAAGGCATGGTTTCCTGCTGTTTTTCCATTATGTCATCTAAGACGGTAAGTCACTCATAGTAGGGGAGCCCAAGATGCTAAATGTGGATTTACTCGAGCGTCGTGGAAACCTTTTAGATTGTATAGATTAGATGGTAAAAAAAATGGTTACAAATGGGAGGGTTTTCAATAGTGGGGGGAACGTGTGGGATACAGATTTTCAAAAATGTATCCGCCTCACGTGTTTCTGATAACAGACGAATATTAGACTGCCGGTTTGCATGGTAGGGGTACGAAGAGGTTGAAAATAGGAAAAAAAATGGAATTGAAATTTTCGAACGCGTCAGATTAATATACAGACAGTTCAGCTTGATGTCCTTGTCGTGCTGACTCATAATCTGACAAAAAATCCAATGCCCTAGACGCGCGGCTTATATGGTGGAGGTACTTAACAGGTTGCAAGGTACCCCCTCCTATGTTAATATGCCGCGCTAGAGTAAATCCCAAAATCCCCACTTGGGTTCCCCTACTATCACGCCTAATTCATCAATAGCAACATGCAATAAAATTATTATGCGTACATTCATTTCATATTATATGGTCCAATACAAGACTGCAAAGAATTTTAGTATAATTATGATATTATGTTACTTTAAAAAATGCAGTATAGGTATTAATTTCATGTTAAGATTTGGTTTCGGTTTTACTCATTTTTAATCAAGTACCATGTTTTTGTAAAAGCAAAAATTCAATTTAATCATAGACAATAGTCTATTCAATTGACGTGAATGATTGTTTCACTTTTACAAACTTCCATTTTTGTGGTTTACATGATATAATAATTCTTAATGATGACATCAATGGATGTTATTGCGGTATATTGTGTTATACCATGATTCAAAATTCCATTTAGACAGTCAACGTGGGCAGTTTAGAGAAGTTGGCGCGGTTAATACTGGTTTTAACGTGGACAAAATAAATCATAGATATTATGCAAGTTAATAAACAACATTAAGTTCAATAATTCGAAGGGTTATTACGAAACTATGTCCGACATAAACCCCGCAATGGTCTTTCAATTAGAGCGCGAGCACACGGTGCGTTGCGTCTCCGTTGCGGCGACGCAGTGCTGCCGTTTCACGGTGAAATCTTTGCGGTGCGGCGCCGCAACGCATCGTGTGCCCGCACCCTAACACCCGCTGTCCGAACGAATGCAGAAGTGTGCCAAAGCCATAAAACTTGAAGTGAGCAGAAAGTCGAGGGCGACTAGTCATTTCTAGACACTTATCAAACACAGACTACGATATCGGTCACTACGATAGCTAAGCTTTGATTCCTTTTTTTTTGGCATAAAGTTCTTTAACGCGGCTTGTGGTAGAAGTTAACTGGCAGAAATCGTCACGGTGGGAAAAAGCGTTATACTTCCTCCAGGCGACCATCCCTCTCTTTCTCTCTGTCTCTTTCTATTACATACGGATGTCGGGAAGTCTAAGTTAAGGAATATAATACGATAGCCGCAGTCCGTTTAGCACACTTCTGACGCGGTTTTGATGGGAGGAATGCCACTTCTCGCTGCCTTTTCCGCCTTCACGATTACGTGCATCAGTTCGTCGCAAATAGAGGCGACGGCATACAACGCGTTGGCGCTACCAATCATAAATAAAAGTACGATACGAAACGAACCGAAAAATATCATATCCTGTGTTTGCATTCTGAAATTCGGGCTTCTACCCTACTACCAAGACACTTCTCTTAATAAAATGTTATACCATAACTCTACAAACTCACCGAAGTTGTGTGAAGTGCCCTAACTCTGGCGGTACAGTGAAGATGCTATTGTTGCTGAGGTCCAACACGGCCAGTTGTTTCATCTTAGCTAGCGCGTCAGATGACACGTTGATCTCGTCTATCTTGTTCTCAGCAGCTAGCAGTATTTCTAGGCACTCCAGATCATACACACAGCGCGGTATTTTGGTGAATCTAGACGAAAAATATACAGTTGGCATCATGTAAGTTTTCCGCTTTCAAATAGGCTACAACCAGCAGCGCGCATTGCCATGTGGAACGAAAAGCCTGGCTTGAAAGCAAACTTATGTGACGCGAACTGTACACAGGGCGAGTAATTTTGAAGATTAGGAATATTGTTCAGTCTGCAACACCTATTATTACAATTAGGAGTAAAAATACTTTTACCCCTAATATTTAGATTTGTGAAGTGTGACTTCCGTATGTATCAACCGTATGTACTTCAATTAGATCATTAAAAGGCAGTTTTGAAAATCATTAATAAGTAATAAAAAAATATAATTATATAAAACCACTAGCTGTCCGCCGCGGTTACACCCGCGTCTTTGGTTACTGCTCCGCTCCCGTAGGTTGTAGCGTGATGGTATATAGCCTATAGCCTTCCTCGATAAATGGACTACCCAACACTGAAAGAATCATTCAAATCGGACCAGTAGTTCCAGAGATTAGCGCGTTCAAACAAACAAACAAACAAACAAACACTGCAGCTTTATAATATTAGTATAGATACTCACTTATTATTAGAGATGACTAGTTCTCTTAAGTGTTTCAAGTCGCTGAGTTCGGGCGGCAGGTCCATGAGGAGGTTCTTGCCCAGATCGATGTACTGCAAGCGATGACAGCGGCTTATTTCCCCAGGAACGCTAGTCAGGTTATTTGATGACAGCACCAGAGACGTCAATGTGTCGCCCAAAAGCACGATGCTGGAAAACAATATACATTTTATTTATGCCTTAATTATATTTTTTACAGCACGGCAAAACTGAGAAATGGCGTTGAGAAAGTGCGCCTTCCGTTGAAAATAAGTAATGGTTAATAAAAAAAATAAGTAAATAGTCATTCATATTAATTCATATTAATTTAAAATAATGGCAGTCTGTTTGAGGCATATATGTACAGTACTAACCCGGAGGGTACCGTTTCGAGCTTGTTCTTGGAGATGTCAACGGTGTGCACGTCTACAGCGGCGGCCGCAGTGAACACGTGCTCGGGCACGCGCGTCAGCGAGCGGGACGGCATCATCAGCGCTTGGCTTTTCTTCAGAGTGTACCTAATTCGAAGGGTAAGACAAGACACCGAATGAAATGAGCTGCTTCTATTTCATGCGAAAAATTACTTATATTATATCTTAAGGACACAGTAATAGATTTACTTAAGAATTAACAAAAAAGGGACTTTATTTACATCGTGATAAGGTCTAAAATAATAAATAGGAATAGTTCGTTCTTGACTTATTACAGTTTACTTCAATAAATGTTTTATTCACAAACGAAAAAAATATGATTAACAACATAAAGAAGGAATAATCAACTAGCTTCTGCCCGCGACTTCGTCCGCGTGAAAGGTAAGTATGCCACAAAACAAAGCCCATAATATCATATGTTTTACGGAATACTTATATTGCAAAACATTCATGAATAAAGTAGCTTTCTATCAGTAAAAAAAATTTATCAGCTGGTAGGTACAGAGATTAACCTTTTATAAATTATACAGGATGATTTTTAAAACACCAGAAACCTTTATAGGGGTCATTGTACTCATCATTATGAACAACTTTTTCTATGGGACCAACTCTGAAATCATGAAAAAAAAATCAGCTGTTCCCTACAAAAATGCTAAACAACACAAACATAATGTATGAAACTGCTGATTTTTTTTTCATGATTTCAGGGTTAGTCCCATAGAAAAAGTTGTTCATAATGATGAGTACAATAACTCCTTTTCAGGTTTCTGGTGTTTTAATGATAACCCTGTATATTAGTATAAGATGAACACATATATATTAGTAACATACTCACTTATCAGGCCACTCATCAGGCGTAAACCTACTTTCGCTAACGAGCTCATCTTTGATACGATCTCGTAGGAACTTCATCAATCGCTCGGTGCCTCCTCGGACGACGTCCTGACGCACAAACGATAGCTTGTTGCCTTCCATGTTGATGCTCTGCAATTGGGATAACAAGCCTAGGTTCCTCGGTAACCTACAAACAAGTTTAAGGTATATTATGCTTGTTGTATTTTAGGATCTAATATAACTTTGGTGTACAATTAAGCATAATATTCTATTTTATAAGGTGAGATGTTTGGTTCATAATTGCCTCCTTTTGTATCTAGAGGTAATTACACCACCAAATGGAAAACCGTAATTGTTGAGATGTGTAATGAGACAGGAAAATAAAAATCTAGGCTGGAGCTGTAAATACGTATGTATTCCGAAGTACAAAGAATGCACAATAATACATATACATACACTCACGCCTTTTTCCCATGGGGGTAGCCATAGAACGCCACCTGCTACGATCCTTACATACTTCTTTCGCCTCCTCCACGTTCATACATCTAGTCAAGCACACCGGTTCCGACTACTATGCACCTAACCTTTCTGAAGAACCTCACCAATAAGGTCAGTGTAGGTCTTCCTAGGGCGACCCCTCCCTGACTTACAACTACATAGAAACTCTTTCATATGGACATGACTACACACATTGAAATAGTAATATGGAGGGGCGCGCTATGTTATAGTAGTTTTTCTCTAAATATGAATTGAAGAGTCATATTGGTATTCGGTAGGTGGCAAATTCATGCTTGAAAGGGCCAGCCTTAACGACACGCGTGTACAAATATATGATTATAAACTCACTTATTTAAGTTGTTGTTGGTCAGGTCCAGCCTTTTCAGCTTCTGCAACACTGATATGTTTTCGGGCAGCACTTCAACTTTGTTGTCCCTAAGGTTCAACACACTCAAGTCCTGCATCTGGTCGCAAAACTCGTCTGTAATCTCCTGAAACAACAGTAAAGATAGCAAGATATTTTTATTATCTATACCTACTATTTATTTTTTTATTCACAAAATCCACAGCTCTTATAAATTTTAAAAACTTAAGTTACTAATTTTATAAAAAGATTAGTATGTTTCTTTTTTACTCGACTACGGAAGGGTTATGATTTTAACAGTCTGGCAAATTATTTATCGTGTATTAACAAATGAGATATCGTTAGAAACGTCACGATGTATCGCTTGCTATGTGACGTCACAGGAAATGGCGGCGAACATAAAACACGTAAGTAATTAGAAACTAAAATTAATTTTAAATTTAAGGTGTTAAAAAGTAGAATAGCTGTGTTATAACTGCTAGGTTTTCCACTAACAACTTACAAAGCCTAAGCCTGACTGCACACGAGCCACCAACCACAACCATCAAATGCAGCCACCGATGTATTTCCTGTAGTTTTCATACATTTTATATAAACTCGCCGCACACGGTTGACGTCCGTGGCCGCCACACGCTGTAAAGCCTACCACCGGCCACAAGTGGCTGTCGCGCGCATCAGCTGCTATTGTAGCCGCTTCTTCAGGTGGTGGCGTTTGTGGCTGGGGCGTGTGGCCCGTGTGCGGCCAGCGTAATGGATGTTGCATGTGAACTTTATATAGCATGAACAGGGCTTATCAAAACTGATCCAAACTCCCAGTTACCTACCTTAATAAAATTGTTAGCAATATATAATTCTTTAAGGGCGGAACACCCATAAAAGTCGGGTAGTACTTCAATGTCGTTATGATTTGCGTCCAAAACTTCCATTTTTCTCAACTCTCCTAATGGAGGTAACATTTTAAGGCAATTGTTACTGATATTCATTTTCTTCAAATCTGAAAAAAAAAATGTGAAGAGGAGGAATGAAATGCATGTGACCTAGAGAGTTATGAATATGAATATGGATGGATGGAGAAGAAGAGAAAGGCCAAAAGATGGATGGATTGTGTGAAGAATGATATGAAAGGGAGTCAGTGATAGCGTGACGGCTGTCAGGGCAGAATGGATAAAGAAAACGTGTTGCACTGACTCAAAGTAACATGGGACAAGGGCAGTAAGATGAAGATGATGAATCGAAAACACATAATAATGCAACTCTGTCTACCATATCTGATGACACTAATTACTCAAGTCCCATGTAATGAGACACAATTCATTATCTATTGTTCTATCATACCTATATGACAGCCAGGCCTTAAGCGGTTAGGGTTCATAATCCCAAAGAACATTGTAATATTTCTCGAACTATTGAGCCACTCAAGTCATTATTATGTATATATTGTTTTGTTCTGCAGCTGCATAATATCATCATAATCATAGTTTATGTAATAACACTTTCCTTTCCAAAAAACTACTTATAATATTTAGTTATGCAGATGGGAACAGATACATAATATTATAAGTACCTATTTTATTACTGTAAGACAAGACTTATTTAAATGAAGCCATTAATAAATAATTACCTCGAAGGTTAACAATATCAGGAGGTAACTCTTGAAGCTTATTGTGCGATAGATTAATTTCCACTAACCGTACCAAATACCCCATTCCTGGAGGTAAAATTGTCAATTGGTTGTGAGATAAGTCCTGGGAAGAAAAATTATCCAACTTTTACCTATAATTTTAAAAATATCAATTTATTACTCAGTGTAATAAATTAATATTTTTTTATCATTAACTGTACTAAATTTTGTAACTGTGTCTGTACAACTAGTTTTTGGGCAATATGGTTACTAACAGTTGCCTAATAACCCTTTGACCGCCAGGGACGTCTATGGACGTAAAATCAAAAAGTGCTCACGACGCCACAGACGGCATGGCACGTCAAAAATAACACTTACTAATTACGTAAATAAAGCTCATACATAACATTACTTTTTTATTTCCTTTGCTAATAATGTTCCTTGACTCATCCTAATTTATATTAGTTGACTCCCATTCTTTATATTTCATCTATATTAACATGAGATGACAAAAACTAACACCAATTATATAGATTTGAATTCGTAGCTTGGCGCCGAGGGCACGCTTTTGCTTTTTTGACGTGGCGGTCAAAAGGATAATATAATATTTGACCATGTACTGGAATTTAATAATTACTCAAGTTCCACGTAATGAGACACAATTTATTTTCTATTGTTCTGTCATACCGAAGTCAGCCGGGGCTTGACCGGTTAAAACTGGGACATATACTTCAGATTACTCCATTTTTACTTCTTACCAAAAAGTTCAACATAACAAGATCTCCGAAGTCTGGTTCTATTTTTGAAAGTTCATTGTGAGATATATTCAGCCAGTGCAACTCTGTCAACTTGTAGAATTCTTTGGGAAGTGATACCAATTTATTGTGAGACAAACTCAGATTCATAAGACTCTTTAGTTCACCAAACTCAGGTGGTAGACTTGATATGGCATTGTCATGAAGCTGGAAATAGAAAAACACAATAACTTATAAGGTTTTATTGATGCTGTGTGCTTGATTAAACTATAACCATAATAAAATTATATTATGTGTGTATATATTTTTTAACTAGCTGTCCGCCGCGGTTACACCCGCGTCTTTGGTTACTGCTCCGCTCCCGTAGGTCGTAGCGTGATGGTATATAGCCTATAGCCTTCCTCGATAACTAATCTATCTAACACTGAAAGAATTTTTCAAATCGGACCAGTAGTTCCAGAGATTAGCGCGTTCAAACAAACAAACAAACAAACACTGCAGCTTTATAATATTAGTATAGATAGAAATTTGTAATCCTTCAAATTACATTGTAATGAGCATGTATGGATGTAAAATTTTACTAGGGTTTTAGTTATTCATAATTTTTATTAAAACTTACACAATACAACCGAGTTTCAATTTTAATTTGATTGTTTTGGTATCAGCTAGTATGACAAGTTTTGCTTCTAACACTGTCTGCTAAACAGTAATTAACAATAACATAACTATATTAAAAGCAATAAAGGCTCAAGTTATCCTGCTCACCTTGAGGTTGACGAGGTGTTGCAGAAACTTTATGTTGCCTGATATCATGTTAATAGCATTGGAACTGAGGTCAAGTGTCTTCAGTGGCTCCGCTGTCCACCACTTGTTAGAATCATTTCTTGTGAAGTCAACCTCTTTTGTTTCTTCTAACACTAACTCATCAATTTTCCACACATTCTCTGGCACTAAAACAGTTGATGAGAGTAGGCAATTTAAGAATAAGCAACTTCAGATCTGTTTATTATGGCTAACCATAATACATAGTATTATTTGATTCTCTGATTGAAGTCTTAATTTTGTTACTTAGCTACATTTCAAAACTTTTTCTCATATGTAACACAAGTTCAGAGATTTTAAATAAAACAACTTTTATGAACAAATCTCATAATAACATACATTGGTAATATACAAAAAATCTACCTACTTAGTAATTCAATAGTTTTGTCTCACCTGACCCCAGTCCCCTGTTGCATAAACTGAGTTGTCCGGTCCTCTTCGCTGATTTAATCAAACCATTTGATAATACATTTTCGTCTGCTTTTTTGTCTTGAAGGTGAAACACAGATTTGTTACAAACTTTTATTCGGGATTTAGAATGTGGTCTATTAGACATTTTTACTTGAATTTAAATAGTGCACAGTGCGCTGTATTTTATTGCCGAACTACTGAAGTGATTATATTAATTCATCATTCATTGTTTTTGTTGAAGTCTGACTAGACTTGTGTGCACATTGGCACATTTTGAGGACGATGCGACGAGCGACGACAGACAGGACAGTTTTTTTGTAACCTATCATGCGAGTTTGGGGTTTGACGGCAAAGGACATTGGTTAACACAATGTTATAAAACTTCTTATTCAATCAGTACCACCAATAATTATGAGAATGACCACAAAAGTTCATATTGCTGGAATGCTGACATTAAGTCAGTGGTTTGTTGTTTGTTTTGTACACCTACACACACCTTTACACGGAAAAGTGACATTTCTGAGGAGTGAGGACAGATTAAAAAAAAAGGGTTTTAACTAATAAAAATGCAAAGTCAAAAGCTGTGGTCAAACTCAAAAGTATTCAATTCAGGAGAAATAAAAACAAAAATTATCAAATCGATTTGTAATAATTTGTGAAATAAAAACCTGTGGGTTTTCCTTCCTGTAGGTACTGACTATCTATTGAACCGATCGAGATTTTTAATAAGGTTTAGGAGTTCTTTCTAACATCACAAATAAGAGTATTTTGTTGGTTTCCGTTTGCATCGATACAAGTTTTGATTTGCTACTATAATAGGTAGACATAAACAAGAGTACACAACAGTTTTTGGCCTAATTTTATACATGGCTTGGCTTCCTAAGCCCCACATGACAGCTAGCGAACGAAGTCGTACAAGTGGTTAAATAAAAATATTAGTTCCATCTGTCTCCGAGTCATACTCTTTTATGTTGGATAAAACATCAACATTGAAATTCAAATGTTTACAGATTACTTACTATGAAAAGACCCGAGTGGAATAGGTGGCTTCTCATAACAGTTTTCATTACAAATATTTTCAACGGTGCACATTTTACTATCCGATCTACATAAAGGCGACATTTTGGTGATCCCACACTTTTTCATGAATAGGTTTCACCTATAAACTTTCAATACATAATGTTACACTGGAATTCTGGAAATTTAAATTTAATTGAGTTAATTTTTATTATTATTTATTTATACTGACATAAATAAAATAATAATGGTGACATTTAATTTTAACTTTTTTATTTTTCTTACAAAAATATTACCAGTGATTTATTACAAACTTCTTCCTAGTATGATACCTAGTACTTCTTCTAAATAAAATTATGCGTTCACTTCGAGTTGGCCGTAATTTCCCGTCCCGCTTCCCCACCCCATGCTTCACGTCGGACCCGCCTATAGCAAATTCGTAATTTTATTTCAGTGTTATTTTGTAAATCTCTTGACATTGTTTCTGTCTTTATTTAACTTTGTTGTTGTTATTTGTTAAGGACGCGTTTGCAAATCTTTGTCAGGCTTGCAATAATAAGCTGCTTTTGGTAGATTTTAGGATAAAATTAAACTAAAGCAAACGTAACTATCATATATACCATACATCGTACTTATTTTTGTATTCAGTAGTCCCATGTAATAGGGGGGGGGGGGGGGGGGGGCATCATACTGACACAAATCCAGACTGCGAGGCTGCAACTGAGAAATCCTTGATGGAAAAACGCAATAAAACTTTGCCCGACCTGAGAATCGAAAAAATCTCAGCTGAAATTTTAACCTGAATGAACTGAATTGACACTGTTTCATTTTCTAATTATATTAAATCACTTTTCCTAGTATCAACTTCGTTATCAGCGCATTTTCTATCTGATTTTACTATCGATAGTGTGCTTTATAAAGGTACAAGTTGGTAGACATGTCGTCTGCTGCTGCTGCGCGCAGTCGGCTACCAACTTGTACCTTAAATTGCCGCGCTTTCATGTATTCAGCTTTCGTTAGCCCAATTCTACCTCTTCACACAAAATTGACGATATGGGGTCACCCCTTTCACATTTAGGATCACTTTTCTGCTAAGTACCTAAGTACCTACATAATTTTTATTCTTAGACAGTCATCTCAAAAAGATTGCTTTAATATTTACTAGTGACCCGTCCCCAGTGGCGTAGCTACCAAGGGGCTAGGCGGGGCAGTGCCCCGGGGCCCTCAAGCACAGGGGGCCCTCGAATCCTTACCAGAAAATCTCGATCGAACGGAACTTTTAATTTTTTTTCCCATTTTTAAAATAAATATGACAGGTTGCAACCCGACTTCAGGTCAGTTGAGAGAAATTCGACACACACAGTTAAAAAATTGCAGTAGGGCCCCATTTTTTAATTTGCCCCAGGGCCCTTGGTTACCTAGCTACGCCACTGCCCGTCCCGGCTTCGCTCGGTTGCAATGTAGGTAGATACATGGGTAAACCTTCCTCTTGAATCAGTCTATCTATTAAAAAAAAACCGCATCAAAATCCGTCCCGTAGTTTTGAAGATCTAAGCATACATAGGGACAGACAGCGGGAAGCGACTTTGTTTTATACCATGTATAGTGATGAAAATCTTAAAAAACTCTAAGAAAAAAATAGAACGTTCCATCATTTAATTGAACCAAAAATAAGCACGCACAGCTATGCTATTCTCTAAAAACACAGCGCTGCGGCAGCGCTGCGCGCAAGGCTGTTTATGCTTAGAGAATAGCACGGCAGAACTTTATGATTATGGGTGTTTTATAAATACACCATAATATTATTATTTTTTGTCATTGGTACTTGTACCTATGACGTCTGTCAACGACAGCCAACTCGAAGTGAAAGGCCACAACAGCTGCCGTTAGTACATTCCTCAAAATTACAATAGGTAGATCTGATTGTGGCCTTGTCTATCTATTTAGGTGTACAAGGAGGTGAGAAGGAGTACAAAGAGAAATTAGTAGGTAGGTATAATTAAGTATATTATAAACTAGCTGTCCGCCGCGGTTACACCCGCGTCTTTGGTTACTGCTCCGCTCCCGTAGGTCGTAGCGTGATGGTATATAGCCTATAGCCTTCCTCGATAACTAATCTATCTAACACTGAAAGAATTTTTCAAATCGGAGTAGTTCCAGAGATTAGCGCGTTCAAACAAACAAACAAACAAACAAACACTGCAGCTTTATAATATTAAGTATAGATTGTGTAGTATAATAATGTCTTTGATTATAAAGAACGCTGTCGAAGAATGCACCCCGCCCCGATCCGTTGCGGCCCGGCCCGACACAGTATGCGCGTACCTTAAAGGTTGACGTGTGTCTACACTCTAGACTAATCCAAACAATATACTTATATACATATTTCCTATCTTATTTATTATCTATCAAATAAAATTATCTTGTCTAAGATCAAATTAATAGTTAGAGCCTTAAACAGAAAACCGCCATAGGCAGAATGACGATAATGGTGGAAGAACTAGTGACTAATTTCGCTATATTAGAATGGTCACGGTGGGCTCTTGTTGTTGGTCTGCTTGTTTCAGGTGCATAGTGCGCTACTTTGTCGTCCACCTTCCCTTTTATTAGGAGAGCACTCTCTTCGTTGCTTCGCCAGTAGAGAGACGCGAGAGTGGCTACACACTGAAACAATAGACATTAGGTACAAAAATACAGGTAGATGTAGGTACTAGAATAGCTTATTATCTATACAAAAATCTAACTGTATAAGTATTTAGGTAGACCAGGTAACATAGAAGAAATAATAGTAAGACCATAGTGATTCCAAAACTACAATAATTTATTCTACTTTATTCGAGTTTGCTTAGAATTGCTCGCTAATTCGTGACCTAAGAACATAAAGTGGTTATGTATTTATCTAGGTACCACCCTCCGTGGCCTACCTACCTAAAACCTACCTTTAATTTATTGTTCAGTCGGGCTTACACTTACTTTAATCTTAAGTCCGTTACTTTTAAAGTATTGTTCGGTCAGTATAAAATCTAGCAGCAACGTGGTGGTTTCCAAGTCTGCGTAAGTCCGGTGAACGGAAGGCAGCACTGCTGTCGGAGGGGCTGGCTCGCCGTTGATGTACCATGAGAGCAAGCTGGACGGACGAGATCGGCTTGAAGTGCAGTTTACCAACACGCGATCCCCAATACTGTATTGTGGCCGTAGCCCTGACAGGACTGGTCCCTTCTCTGGAAGGACTAGAAATAGTGAGAAGTTAACTTCTGCAGTATATGTAAGTATTCCCGTATTTCGTGCGTAGTTAAAAGTAAACGGAAAGTGTAAAACGTCTCATTAAGTTTTGGCTAATTGGCTAGGTACGTTATATTTGTGGTAACATCAAAATACTTCTCTCTTATTGCAGTCAGGGCCCGATCTAAGGGGGGCCAGCTGGACAAATGCCCAGAGCGGCAAAAATGAAGGGCGGCAAAATTGAGGGTTCCGGGCGGTTGCACAAAGTCCAACATACTCTCATGAATTTTTGTATGACTTGTTCAGAAGCCGTAGTAGACTAACGTATGTGAATATTATACAATTTAATTGAACAATATCACATATAATATCATCCCATCTTTGGAATAGCAAGCTCTTGACATAATTTAAGGTGTTAGTGTAAAGGGCAGCAAATATTACATTTGCCCGGAGCGGCTAAATAGCTAGATCAGGCCCTGATTGCAGTATAGGTACATCTACTTACTGACGACGTCCATATCTGCATGTTCAGACACAGTGGGGAACAGTGGCCGCTCTCCGGACACTTCACAGCGATAGCGGCCGCTCGTGTCGGACATGGCTGCTGACAGCACCAAGCTCGACCCGGTTGCGTCCGAATGCTGTCAATCAAGATTTGAATCATGGTATACAACCTAAACTACATCCTTCATGTTTCAACTGCAGACATATTGAATGATGCCCATGTAAAAGGCTCGCCTTCTATTACATGGGACTTAAACATAACTGGCGAAATGTGGGGTACGGGGATTCGGGGATTACCTAGGTACAGGCGTGATGTTATGTGATGTTTATTGATGTTTGCAGTGACAATATCAATAATACTTATTTTTAAAAGTTAATAAAACTTATTGTGTGCCTGCACACGGCACAGACACCGTAATGACAAGATGCCTAACAAAACGTGCACCTGTGTCACTGTCTAAAAGTTGAAATTGAGAAAGTCTATAGAAGAAACTGACCTCTACATCAACCCCGGGCAGCGGGAACTTCCTGCGCGGCTCTTGTTCGCGCGGCACGTGCCGGAAGAACTCTTTGCCGTCCTTGTACCACTTGACAGAGTACAGCATGTCTGTGGGGCCCAACGCCCAGCGGCACGACAGCGACTGGGATAAAATATGAACAATTAAAAAATACAATCCTAGAATCCAAATAAATGTGAAAGTTTGTGAAAAGATGTTTACATGTTTGTTACCGTTGAACAGATTTGAATGAAAATTCTCACAAAGATAGACCATTTCCTGAATTAACACATAGGATAGGTACTGTTTATCCCGATAATGTGTTCCCTTGAGATAATAGTTCGACTGACTACGACGAGAGATCGACGAAAGATAGGTACTTTTTAGCCGCGACGGAGTCGGGTGAGGCCGCGGGCAGAAGCTAGTTACATTTAAATGGAGTAATGGACAGTACCGCTACAATATTTCTGTGACCGCTACATTGTTTAGGATTAACAATGCAGGCACAGGAAATTCAGTTTTCTCAACGTTAACCCTATGGATATCACAAAACTTTGTGCTGTGTCTTTCCGTGCAAAAAAATACGAAAAGCCAAAAAACCGATTGAATTATTAAGGTTTTTACCTATGCAAACCAAAAGAGTAAAGACTGACAACAAAAGTTGACCGCAACAGCTTGTCACCTTCACCATCGCTTTGATAGACTTCATCATTACCGATCAGTGAAATCATTAGCTCATTCTGAAAATTAAAGAATAAGTAATACAGAAAACCCCTAAAAATCAATATTGCCGATATTGAATAATTTGGGAAGTGAACCCGTGATGGCCGGCGGCCGCAACCGTAACCCAACTGCAACCGTTAAGTAAGTTCTTTATTAAAATACAAATTTTATTTTAAATACCTAATGTAATTTATTCGTAAGTACCTAACTAGGTTTTGGCGCAGCCTGCCTAATGCCCGTGCCCCTGCCTTGTTCCAGCAATTTTACAGTCTGTTACTGAAATATATCACGTTACCTTTCCAGGAATTCTATAAACCATCTTACGTGGCTATGCCTACCGTTACATACATTATTCTTTTGTTAGTGGTTTGCAAAACCTCGTATTGACGAATTGTCCTATGTATACCGCGGGCTCGGTTATTCATGTGCCGCGGGTACGTGAACTTCCAAAAAATGTTTTTCTAATGTAGTTCACTTTAGGGTCCGTTCACACAGACCGGCTCGGAGATGAGATCAGATTCTTATCACGTTGAAAACAGAGTTTTTAGTATTTGTAGTAAGGTTTATTTTTGCATGTGCACTGCCTGAAAATGACAAAATCAGTGCACATGCAAAAATAAACCTTACTACAAATACTAAAAACTCTGTTTTCAACGTGATAAGAATCTGATCTCCTCTCCGAGCCGGTCTGTGTGAACGGACCCTTACGATTCTAGGAAAGTCCTCGAAAGAGGTTTCAAAAAATAAATTAAATCTGGTCAGTTTTGCACAAAAAATCCAGTAAAAACCATTAGCAAAATAAAATTAATTAAAAAAAAAAAAGATATTTTTTTTTAATGGTTTTTGCTTTATTGTTTAAAGCCAGGAATATTTTTGGAAATTATTCTCAGTTACACCAGAAAATCAATTTTAAAATGTTTGGACTAATAAATTACAACTAAACAAACATTATAGTTATAAGACATTTAAAAAAAAAATAAAATTGATTGAGATTTTTTGCTGTACATCGCTAATAATAAAATTGAATATCATAATGTCACTGACCTATGCGATTTTGACATCCATAGATAAATTACTGACATGTGTCACCGGCACCATCCTAGAGCGTGCAGACTAAAGTTGATTTTAGTTGAAAAGAACAATAAAATTTGCCTATGTTCTACGGAACATAGGCAAAAATAAAATGGATGTACGCATCCATTTTATTTTTATTTTAGTCCCAATGGGAAAAAGGACATAAATTGTTTTTAGATATTACATAAGTAGGTATTTAGGTATTACTCCACTGCGATCTTTTCAAAATGAGAAAAGCGCGAGAAAAAAATGAGAAAATGAAATGAGATGCGTAAGTTTATTAATAAATGACAATTCATTTATTAATAAACTTAATTAACTTAATTTTATAGGGGTTTATTGGGTATTTTATTGGACTACCCCTAAGTATAAAATAATAGGTATTTATAGGTATTTATATTAAAAAACTAGCTGACCCGGCAAACGTTGTTTTGCTATTATACATTACATTTAGGGGTATGAAAAATAGATGTTGGCCGATTCCAGATCTACCTGTTATGCACACAAAATTTCATAAACATCGGTCCAGCTGTTTCAAAGGAGTTTGGTAACAACAATGATTTTAAAATATAATATTTATCATTGGGTAAGAAACACTGCGACACGAGAATAAAAAAAATAATACGAGTGACTAAACCACTACCTACCACTAGCTACCACTTATACTCTATCGGGCCAAACCTTGCCTAGGTGTGTCACTATTCGTGACTTGGGCATCCACCAAGATAGTAAGTTAGTTTTTGACTCACACATTGACGCTATTGTCAAAAAAGCCTCTAAACTGCTGGGGTTTATAATGCGCCTTTCTAAATGCTTTTTAGATGCTAAAACATTAAAAATCTTATACCTACTGCACTTTTGTCAGAAGTCAGCTAGAATATGCATCTCAGATTTGGAACCCACGTTATCATAAGTACATCGACCGAATTGAAAATATCCAAAGACGCTTTATTAAATATCTTTGTTACCATCAAAAGATTCCTTACAATTCTACTGATTATCACCGACTCTGTAAAAAGTTCCATCTGTTACCACTTGTAGATAGACGCAAGATTGCCGATTGTCTATTTCTATTAAAAATATTTAACAACAGCATTGACAGTCCCGAGCTATTATCTAAATTTTATTTTAGTGTGCCAAGTAAATCATTTCGATATAATCCGCCTTTACGTGTACCTCATTCCTCTACCAATTATAGGCAGAATAGTTATATTGTGCGTGCATGCAAGCAGTTCAATGAAATATGCAAGCAACATGACTTGGATCCCTTTACAACATAGAGCAACACGGGTACCTGACGGAAGGGGAGACGCCATAGGCAGGCGTTCCCCTCTGTCGAAACATATGACCAAATGGTCCACTGTTAAGTCACTGTCACCAAGTGCGATAGTGTTGTTATTTTGTAAATAAATTGTTTGTTTGTTATCGATAAAAATATTTACTTACCATCAGTCGATGTGTGACATTTGCATTTGCAAAAACTAAGGCGCTCCACCCACTGAAGATGCGTCCCGCCACGGTGAGCAGAGCGACAGGCCGACAGATAACGCGCGCGGCGACGGAGGCGCAGATCTGCCTTACTTAGCGGTGAAATCTGCTCCCCCGCGCGGTGAAGTAGATTACGACGGCCTCGCGCTAAATAAATTTGTCTGCGTCGAAATCCATCATGCAGATTCGTGCAAACGTCTTTGCAGTATAAAATCACGCCCGGGGCTGCGGAGCCGGTGTGTCATATCCCGCGGCACGCCCCGCGCTCCGGCGCAGATTGGCAGAATCTGCGCGCGGTGCGTCTTCCCGCTCGTTTCCGCGTCGGCAGTGTGTTGTGCTAGGCGTGATTTCTATATAAATTGAGATACTTGCATACAACGGTAAAATCTGCCATCCCGCGCTACGCGACGGGGCGCGGGGCAGTGGGTGGAGCGCCTAAAGACTATAAGTTGTAGTTATGTAGTATGTTAATGGAAAATTATGCTGATACAAGAATTACTTACTTAATGACAAAAGCAAACCCACATAAGTGATAAATCTAAAAACGCATCTAAAAACGCGCTGCAGATATAAATTCTATCTTTATCCTGCAAAAGAGGGCTGCAAAAGGATTGGTCATCTCTTATCTGCTATGGCTTACATATTTATTTTTATTATTTTTTACTACTGTTTTATATTCATCTTCATTGTTTTCACATGTAGAATCAACAAGAATAATGTAACCAGGATTTTGTAAAAACCTAATTTAAAAGAGTGCCGTGGAGATTCTTGCTCGTTCTTCTCCTAGGCCTACCTCCGTTTTGGAACGAGCAACTAGTTTCAGCTTTCGGACTAACTGACCGACTCCTTGACAATTCAAAAGTGCCTGTAAATGGTCTAATTGAAATAAATGTTTTGACTTTGACTTTAAATTATACCTACATGCTTTTAATTATTTTTTAATTGACAACTGTTGAAAAAGTAATAAATAACATAAATAAAGTAAAAAGCCTGATTTCCCTAACAGAGTTCTTTAATTTATCGATAATGCGTATCGACAGCTGTTACAGCAATGTTTGTCAATGTAGTTGCATCATGTCGTTACACTGTTATGACACAAAATGTATCTATGTGTGTACGAAATTGTTAGTGTATTGTTATTATTTCTATGTGTGAGTTTCGTAGCGACAGACGATTGTTTTTGTGTGGGGCATTGAAAAGTGTGTTTGTGTGTGTATTTCCCCCCGCAAAAAATGACAGACTTTTCTGTATTGAAAAAATACGCTATGGCGTCTCCCCTTCCGTCAGGTACCCGTGTTGCTCTATGCTTTACAACTAGTGTGACGTCAGCTAAAAGGTGCTTAAGCCTCAACTTTTTTAAATAGCTTCCTTTGATTATTACTTTTATATTAATTTCTATTAATTGTTCTATTGTAATTAAACTTATAATAGGTTTAAATTACTTAAAATAGGTTTGACTAATTGTAACCAACAAAAACAAACTGTTTCTATCTGTTTTATGCTTACCTACTTTAAGATTCCATTCTTTTTCTATACGCGAAGACTTGTAATTGGCTTCCTGTTAACTATGGTTTCCTATTCTACTTAGTTTTTTTTAGCTGTAAGTCTTCCATGCTTCATTAAATAAATAAATAAATAAATAAATATTAAAGCAAAGGTATATTCATACGGTCATACCTGTAGGTATATAATAATGAGATGAGTAGGTACATAATAACAATGAGAACACTAGGTAAGTACCTGCCTAAATAGACCACATAATCACCACACACTTCACAGATTTCAGGTAGGTAGGTAAGCAGGTAGGCATCAACTAAGCTCGCGTGTATCTTTAGCGAACGATAATATTCAAGTAACGCTGGAACCACCATACAATTTATAGCTTGCACTTTTGGTAAAACAACAAAAAGGTTCAGCTTTTCGACTTGCATTATGGTCAACATATAAATATGCATATGTTTAGTTTATGGTATTTTTATTTATATTAAGTACGTAGTATTGTTTTTTGTACTAAACTTATGTTGTACACTTTATTTTATTTAGATAAATACTTTTGTGTTTATTTTTTTCAAATTAATTATGCTGTTTAGCGCTCGTACATTAAGTAATTTGCACCTACCATTTTTTGCACCACCTTTGGTTGACTGTTAGAGAATGTAGCATTTTAGTAGGGAACAGCTGATTTTTTTTTCATGATTTCAGGGTTGGTCCCATAGTAAAAGTTGTTCATATTCATGAGTACATTCACCCCCTGAAAGATTTACAACGAATTAAAATTCACGTTGTATACATAATATATATCCTTCTTATTCAGCTTATGAAATAATTATTATAGACTAGCTTTTGCCCGCGACTTCGTTCGCGTATATGTCGGTTATCGCGGACGCAGACGAAGTCGAAGTCGAATAAAAAGTAGCCTATGTCCTTTGTTGGGGTTCACACTTATCCTGTACCAAATTTCACACAAATCGGTTCAGTAGTTTAGGCGTGAAGAAAAGACAGACAGACAGAAAGACAGACAGACAGAGTTACTTTCGCATTTATAATATTAGTTAGGATAGAAGATACATCTTAATGAGTACGTATAAAAATCTCGTGTCACGGTGTTTGTGGTCGCACCCCTCCAAAACGGCTGGACCGATTTATATGTTTTTTTTATAATGTAGATATATTTGGTAAATATGAGAATACCTATACCTCTCAAGCTATTCAGTCGGATCTGCAGTTGTCCTTTTCGCACACCGAGGTTCGCAAAGCGATAGCGATAGTTTTTTATAATACCTAATTTTTTAAAATCTCCTCTTCCCCCCGTTTTTCCTCTAAACCTAACTATAACTAAACGAGCAAGCTACACTACAATAGCTACAAAATTAGAAACAGAGCCATTACCTCCACAGACGAATGGTTGGTCTATTATGGTCTGCAAGTAAGTAAGTATCGCGATCAGGAACTTTATGAATCAGTGCCATCGGGAGCTTTGCGATCGCCATATTATTTGACGATAATTGTTAGCTCTACTTGGTGAGGTGGGAGCTGCGCTCGCGCACCCAGTTTGGTTGTAATCATGCCTTTGCCGTATAGGTATTCGAACTGCAAATTGAGCAACTGGAACACAATTGCTACAGTAAAAGTAAAATAAGTAAGTAATTCGGCATATTACATTTAGGTTCCCGTACGTGAAACCGCGGGCTTAGCATAGCCAGTACGGATCATACAACAAAGGTAACCATGGCGCACTTCCGTGTCAACAATAAGTCCACTGTTCACAAGAGCCAGTAAGGGCACCACCCACCGGCGAATATGGATAAACACAATGCCTGCAAATCGCAGCATAATGACGAATGGACCACGGGTTGTTTAGCTTCGAGCCACAAGTATCCAAAGTAGATATCCAAGAGAACGTGATTCACGCTTACAACAGCAACCTACTAGGTACTAAAGGTGTAGTAAAGGTTTGATAAATTGAAGAGTCAGTTTTACCTACTATAGAACCAATTAGAAATGTTAACGTCAATTCTATAGAATAGAGCACCGTGCCGGTTTTCTAAAGATATATTTGGGTTAAAAAACCGCTTGCAATGCATGTAGGTACTTAGGAACGTCAGTACGACGACGGGCGGTGACTTACTGAGATTCGTTTAATTTATTATACGGGCTGACGTATGAGGAACGCAATGCAATTAGTTCAAACTTTGAATTTGGACAGACCGCGGCCATCAGGCGAGAGGCGACTTATGGAACCTTGCACAAATGAGCCAATTTGTTCTGCGTCACCGCTTTTAATGACTTTTTTTTTGGGTCGACTTGATGTTATTTATAGTAAGTCCTTTTTGTTTATTTATTAGCTTCATTTTTATCTTGTTAGCGTCTTTTCATCATTGAAAAGTGAAGTTTGCGGTATTACCTACGTAGTGATTACCTGCCTATACTTTTTATTTTTTTTATGTGGTAAAAATCATCATATGACTCCTTCCGCCCTGGGTGGGGCGGAAGGGACTGTCAGACTTTTACTGACTAAAAAACCACCCTGTTCCTTCTGTTGCCCTTTACGTTCCGGGGCCACGGTATCCTGTTAAGACGTCCCGCAACCCGGGCACCTACCTATACTTACACTCTTTTGTTTTTACACGGCAGCCCCAAAAAAAGGAGTGTTAAGATCAATCCTTAAGAGCGCCAAACATCCCATCCATTGGTATACACACTACAAATGTGGGTTGTGTGGATGTGGGTGTACTAATGGGTGAACCTCTCCCTAACCCTTTGGGGATTACAGGCGTGATGTTCCTACAAATTTTGATTTCCAAAGCTATGAGATTCTGGTATAGGTACATACTAGAAGAGACAGCCTTTCGTCTAACAGTGCTAAAGGCACTAAATTAAGTATGCAAATGTTATGTTTTCTGAAAGGCGATTCTTCTCTATTTTTATCCAGCTTAACGGCGCAATCGTGGGGCTAATGGCTCGTACTCCATTGTCATGTGAAGCGAAGTGAGAGAAATGCCGTGACGTCCACCTCGCTCCTTTATAAAAACATTTTGCGATGGATATTTGACATACAGTTCGGTATCGAGCTTCAGATAAGGTTTGGAAACAAGTGTCTATTCTCTTTTTTGAAAGCAGATTTAGTGCATCGTTTTTGAGTGTTTACATTTACAGTTATCTACTGTTTTTTATTTTCTATATTTTGAATATTTTTTACTGTTACCGATATCTGCATATAATTATAATTTGTGTACCTAAAATAAAGTTAAAGCAGACGTAAAACTTGCTCAATACAAAAATATTTCAGTGTCCAAAATGACGGGACTCATCAGAAGCATGAGTACCACCACCTTGAAGTTAATGCTATGTTGCTGTGCGCTGATCTGCGCGGGCGCATCTTTGACAGGCCGCTGCAAAACCAAGCGCCACACGCACAAGGCCATGCAGACTGACCTCAACGGACGACGGTGCTGGGATGAAGTCAAGATCTTGGGCTGTGGAGGATACTGTCTGTCTTATGAGGTGAAAGTGATTATTTTAACAGACCTTTAGAAACATTTCGGAAGGGTTGTGGTAGTACTTCTGTTATATCAGAATACACACCGTGGAAGGGTCGAAGGGACAAAGTGACGAACACATTTTTGCCTGTTATGTTTCAAACGTGCCTATAAGATCTCTATAGAACCTACACTTGTGAAACTACAATAGAATATTATAGGTACAAATCTCTTATCTATAGCAGTGCTGCAGTGATTACCGTCCTCATAAAAATACTAATTTAGGTATATAATTATGTATAGGTAGTATTCTCAACCAAGTCGTAATATTTGTTATTTTTCAGATATCTGACTGGCAGTTCCCATATAAACAGTCTCACCACCCGGTGTGCGTCCACGGCGACCGCAAGCACGCCTCCGTGAAGCTGCGGAACTGTGACCCTGGTGTGCAGCCTGGCACCGACATTTACCACTACGTTGAGGCTACGTCCTGCAGGTGTCAGGTCCGTTATGTTTTATTTCACACCGTGATCTCGTGACACGCAAATATGAATAATATAACCAATATAACTAATATTATAGGTGAAGTACCTATGCCATTAATATGTTCTAAAAACTTGGTAGTCGGTCGGTAGCAATAAGCAACGAAAGTGAATTATTAACCCTTCAGTTTTTTATAGATTATAATGACTGTTAACTGAATACCTAGTTTAACTGGAAATGCTGTAAAGTAAAATCATTTTGTGCCAATTTAGACGTTGTGTTAATCGGCTTACCTTGCTGTCTGTTGGTAGATAACACCGTATGTTTGTATTCGCAAACACAAACACGGCCCGAGATTTTACTAACTAGAACAGTAAAATCCATAACTGGAAAAGAACCTACCTAAGTTACCTCGTATCTACTAGAAAGTTTATAAGTAAACTGTACCTATGTAGTAACTACTTTTCTATACTACTTCCGTGCTCAACGTAGGTACGACCCACTAGGTACCTACCGTAGTGAAAGTCATGTAGCCCATTATGACGTGGCAATAAAATAGATTTTGCCCCCTCCCCATTATCAACAAATATTATTAAATCAATCAATACTTAGGTAAATAACTACTTTTTATAAGCAAAATATTAGTCACATGGCCCACATGTATGAAAAGGTTTTTTTTTCATTCTAGCTTTGTTACTATTATTACCCCCGCAGGAAAGTCATTTTACCCCCCATAGGGGTAATTACCCACAGGATTGGGACCAATGGTAAGATATATGGCCCGTTTGTAACTACAGCTAATAATAATTTGTGAATTCAATGATCACACATTTGCAGGCATGTTCATCAGAGGACACCAGCTGCGAGTGGCTACCTCCTGACTCTCCACTCCTTGGCGGATTGGTTCTAAGGGAGGAAATCGAGGAAGATATGGAGCAAAATATCCTGTAAACAGCTCGATTTAATGAATGTACAAAACTGAATATTATGAACTTATTATTGTTTGTTGATGTTGCAAGTTACATTTTGTAAAATAAATAATAATTCAAAGATGGTTGCTTTTTTCTGCCTAAAACTGGTAGATCAATTTCAGTGACGGCGCCTATTAAAAATTGGGCAAAAAATAATTATGTGATGAAATGGTAATGTGATGTTACAGTTACATGTGACGTAAAGTTTGGAACTACTTCTTGGAGTCTAGGATAGATGATGGTTTAAGATTGCAGTTGACAATACGTGGGCGAGTAACACGCCTTTCTACTAATACCTTTAATGTGTGAAGAAATAATATTTTTAAATAATGGCAACTAATTTAAATTCACATGATAAAAAAGGACCTTATATCTGGCAACATACACAGTCTGTTTGTCATTATTATTGGTCGGTGTTGTTTCGCTGTAATTCGTGTAATCGTGTTTCTATTATATTTATTTTATGGATTTCATTGTAATTAAGTAAAAAGGACATGGCTCAAAGTTATTTATAATAATTGTGTCTACTGCTACACAACAGAACAACTTAGTGTAACAAGATACGAGCGCTCTATTTGAAATTGTGATAGGCATCGGTGTTATGGGAAGTGTTAGTCATGAAACACTGCACTGTATTTATTGTTTTGTGCTTCTATTTGTGTGTAATTAAATATTCAAGATCCGAGAAAACAGATTCTATCTCATTATTGAAGTCAAACTCAACAGTGGAGCAGAAGGTATGGAACATAAAACTTGACATTTTCTTCTCTAAAACCTTGCCTCCCGTGATCACCAGAGCACCCAAAAGTGATGTACGTTTTAAATGTGAAGCGGTCATGAATTACACAAAGGTTGAAAAATATACAAAAAATAAGGAAGGCATTGCTACACTTTTAAAGGAATCACCTCCTGATCACATACAGCAGAAACTATTAGAAAATGTAAAGGTATATTGGTTAAAAGATAATAGGTTTCTGGATAACTCAAACCAGAGAATGAAAATTACTACTAAGATTGATAAAACCAATGGCACTATAGGTACAAATCTGAGGATCAAAGACATAACTGAAACTGACAAAGGCAACTACACATGTGTGATCAAACAAAATTATGAGAAGAAGCAGACATCACAATTAAAAGTTGAACAGGATATAGAAAACTATGAGATTCCTACATATGCATCACTATTTCCTAATACTGATATCTACAGTCAAGTGGATGTTAATGTTCAGTCCACTCCTGGTTTGATGTCAGAAAATATACAAACACTGAATGCAAACATTAGTAATTCTACTGAGCCCCAAAAGTTAGAGCCAATATGCCAGGAATACTTAGGAAGAGTATGTGCTGAACATCTTAAAGGTCAATTTGTTTATATCCCTTATAATACCAGTCAAGCAGTTCTTGAAGACAAATTGATGAAAGCTTTCCAAGTCACAAAGTATTCTAACGACATAAGCCCCCGCTGTGAAGGCTATGCGGTGCCCAGTCTCTGTTATTCAACATTTCCCATTTGTAGAGATCCTTTTGTAACTAACAGCAAATTCTACAGGGAGGCTAAAAAACTGTTCACAATCCCAACTGATGCTACCAGTAAAATTAATGAAGATGACTTACCAGAAATTGTTTTTGAAAACTTACCTCTTGGGAAATTACCTAGTATGTACACAGATTCCAATAGCTCATTTGCTGCAATGTTTAATTTCCGTCATAATTCAACTGTCCTTAGACGTGTGTGTAAACAAGATTGTGAGATATTGGAAAATGAATTGTGTCAAAAAGAGTATGCCATAGCTAAGAGACATCCTCATATAGGACAACAGCTGACACTGGAGGAATGTCAAGACCTGCCTGAAGATGATCCTGACTGTCTGAGGATTAGCATTGGTGCAGTAATGGTGTCTGATGATGAGTGTTACTGGGAAAATGGCAGTGGGTATCTAGGTAGAGTCAACATAGCAAATAATGGCATGCTTTGTATTGAATGGTCCAAACAGTTACATGTTAGATTATCTGATTTCCCTGAACTAGCTGGGACACACAGTTATTGTAGAAATCCTGGAGGAGTTTTGGAGCAGCCCTGGTGTATTATAGAAAAAGATGGCAAAACAGATAAGCAGTATTGTGATATTCCAAAATGTGCACATAAAATCTGGATTTACATAGTTATAGTTTTCCTTGTTTTGACCCTATCAATTATTGGTTTCATTATTTGCTTGTGTTATAGACATAAAAATAAGAACAATGCTGCTGCAATAAGGGATATAAATCTACCTAATGCTGATAAAAACATCTATGGTAATTCCAGATTGAATTCACCAATAGAAATGAGTGAATTATTGACTAACAATATTGCTAATCAACCTCACTTGACAAGAAATACCCGCGGTAATGGGGTGCTACGTATACCCCAATATTCTCTGTCACAAATAAAATTCTTGGAAGAATTAGGTGAAGGAGCATTTGGTAAAGTGTATAAGGGAGCACTGAAGAGGAATGGTGAAACACAATTTGTGGCAGTAAAGGCGCTGAAAGAGAATGCCTCTGCTAAAACACAGGCAGACTTCAGAAGAGAAATAGACTTGATATCTGAGTTAACCCATGACAACATAGTATGCATTGTTGGTGTGGCATTGAGAGAGGAACCGTTATGTATGTTATTTGAGTTTATGGCTCGTGGGGACCTTCACGAATTTCTGATGGGACGCGCGCCACCCTCCGGAAAAGGATTACCGCCGATGAGATTGCTGAACATCGCAAATAACATTGCAGCGGGAATGCAATATCTTGCGTCCCATCATTATGTACACAGAGACCTGGCGGCAAGAAACTGTCTAGTTTCTGATGATTTTATTGTCAAAATATCAGATTTTGGGCTATCAAGAGATATCTACAGTTCAGATTATTACAGAGTAAGTATATTTCTGTTGAATGATTTCCATTTGAAAAGAAACTGCAATCTCCCCATATTCCAGTGCATTATATGCATGAATAAAGAATTTAATGAATGGTAACTAATTGCCGTGAATGCTTGGCATGCAATATTTCTATGTTGCGCGAGATTTTCTTGATATTTATCGAAGATCTCAGGGCATCACGCGTTGAAGTTTTAATGCTCAGCTTGTGTAGATTTTCTATTGTTTCCTTTCACTTATTGAAAGTGTAGATAGGCATTTAGATCACGATTATAGGTACAAAGTGCTTTTCTATTATAGCAATAAAGGGTAGGGTGGTAGTCAAAAATTATCATTAGAAATATTTTTATATTAGAATTATGTATTATGTTACAGGTACAGTCAAAGAGTTTGCTACCCGTGAGGTGGATGCCGCCGGAATCTATACTTTATGGGAAATTCACTACAGAGAGCGACATTTGGTCGTATGGAGTTGTGTTGTGGGAAATATATAGCTATGGATTACAACCGTATTATGGGTAAGAAAACATAGTGATACCATTGCAGCAGACATGTAACCATTGTCTACATAAACGCATGAAAACCTCGTAAATCGTAATTTTTAATATAAAAAAAGACACGGGTTCATACCAAAAACATCAGGAGATGTTCTTCGTCCTCCTATAAAATTTAGTTTTAGGCACTTTGGAGGGTTTTGCTTGTCGCCGATGTGTAATTCAAATCTCGTTTTTTGTACAGCAGTTACATATTTGACGTTAGTTGTAATTCGAACTATTCCTTCTGGGGTACCAATGTAATGTTGTCATCCACAATTTTCTAATATCTTCAATTTTTGCATTCTGTTTCTGACAGCTATAGTAATCAAGAAGTGATATCGATGGTGCGTGGTGGAGAGCTTCTGGCGGCTCCGGCAAGTTGTCCACCACCCATGTATTCACTCATGAGGGACTGTTGGAAGCACACGCCGCAGAGAAGACCCAACTTCGAGGAAATTGTTAATAGGTAGGTGTTACCCTAAAAGTCCGGAATTTGGTTTAAGGGTAGGTTTGAGGCTGTACTCAATTATTTCAAATAGGAAGGCAGTGTTTCAGACTCTCTTTCTTTCTCTTTCAGATTTAGTTTATTTAGGCATAAGTTATTCTGTAAGTTGGTACCCTGAACTACACACATCAAAAAAGTCTAGGGATCAACATCCCTAACATTTGTTAGGGATGTTGATCCCTAGACTTTTTTGATGGGTATACATAATTATTTCTATATTCAAATTTAAACCAAAAATATTGTTTCAGAATCCAAGAATGGATAAATGTGGGCGGGTGTCCTGAGATCGCAGTTTCCGAGGCAGGAAGCAGTGGTTTCGGGCACCGGCCGTCTGGCTCCAGCCGTGACCTGCAGGAGAGAGTACCACTTCTGCCTCCACACTGTTCCTCTTCCAACGGGTCCCTCGCAACCGGTAGCCTGAAGAAGTTCAGCACTGCTGGATCCAGCTCTAAAGTCACCGATGATAACTGTTCTACGTGCAGCGAGGTACCTCCCCTAGCCCCCAAAACAAAAAAACACAGCTCGGGATCCCTTATTGATACCGACAAAATAGGTACGAAAGACACAGTTGTTCGGATACTACCCAACACACAGTTTGGCAACGAAATTTGAAAGATGGTACAAATCACGGTCTAGTTAATAAATGGAGCGATATGTTGCGGATCTCATCATTAAAAATCTGTCTTAATGCTTATTTAAACTACGGGTTGTACACGTTACGAATTGAGTGTTTGATTCTGTAGACGAACTGGCGTATGTACCACTCCATTTGATTACTACTCCTTGGTATAATAGATAGCCAATATTCGACATGTTTTTCTTTGTTGCTTTATGCATCTTTACACTAAAAAGTGTTCTAGGTTAAGATAGGTTTGTAAAAAGAAGTAGTTTTTGTAACATTTTAGTCTTCATAATATGTTATTTATATGTGAATGTGTCACTTGTACCTACATCTAACTTCAAAGTATTTACAACGAGAAAAACGCTAATAGTGCACGTTAGGGGCTTTTTATTGTCATGCGTGTTTGCGCCCGCGTGCAGGCCAGGTACGCATGCGTGCTGCGGACCGCACGCAGAGCATTATTTTCGCTTCGCCGCCACAGTATTGTGCGTGTCGCCAGGAAGAGAACCCGTGTCAAAATGAATGTTCATATTGATCATACAAACTGCGTGCGACCCGCTTGACAGTAAAAACAACACTGACTGTCAAGGTTCGCCACACGCACACGGGCGGCACGCATCCGTGCGAGCCACACGCGATCCGCGTGCGTGTGGCGCGCATGACAATAAAAACATGTATGATACGATAGGTTGCGGGCAGCACGTATGCGTGCTTGGCTTGCACGCGGGCGCAAACACGCATGACAATAAAAAGGCCCATACTTCATTTTTACTTCCGATTGTTCAATATTATGTTACGTTAAACGACATTTAGCTCACAATAATGCTCGTCTGCTTATCCTCATAAACACCTGACAAAATACTGCCGAGTTAGTTTTAGTTTTTTAAAATAATAACTAAACTTGCAAGTTTTGAATAGGTTCCCGTGTTTAGTATTTTCCATTTGTTCCTTTATATTTACATCTAAGTGTAGTTTTAATAATGGTTGTGTGGTATAGTGTAAATGAGTACCTAATTGTTTTTAACTAAACAATGGAAATTAAGTACATAAATATTCAATTGGCTTTACTATACATATTTAGTTAGTTATTAGTCCAAATACGACAGATAAGGAGTTATGAGTTTATTATTTCGTTGTAAATTATTTATTTTAGATAATTCATGCATTTTAGGTTTTAATATACCTATTGAAGCATGATAACAAGAAATCCTACTTACGAAGTAGTTATTAGTTACTAATCAGCGTACCGTACAACTAGCTGACGTCCTTAGAATAAGTACTTACATAAATTTTCATTAATTTAATGTTGGTAACTCGGAGAATGCGTTTGAGAGAAAATTATGGTCGATGGTTAGCATTTCCCTATAATAAATGCATTTTCATTATATAAATGGGCACCCGCGATTGGCATGTCTCGATGATCAGTCATTTTATGGTATTAAAGTTTTTTAAAGCAGCTATCCGCATAATGTAACTGCCATCTTAAGTACAACTATTTTTTAAGTAATCGTTAAATACACTTTCTTTTTTATTTATAACGATGTAAAACGAAATTGGTTTAACAAGGTTTTTTTTAGAAGGAAATAGGAATGTGAGATCATAATATTGCATAATTTCTGTATTATTAGCCTCGAATCGAAAGTATGTCTTTTGAGATCCAGTACCTATAAGATTATGTTACGAGGCAACAGCAGCTAAAAATTCAAATGTATTAGCTCTTAAGACTGACTGAAAATATCAATACTTCATAATTGTCAATGTTGTACTTATTTTAGAGAATTGAACCTTCACGTTATGTGAACTGTACATGACTGGCTTTAAGATTATAATGTATCTTGATGTTTGATGATTAAAACGGGGTGTAAAAAGACACATCACATAACACAGGCATTAAGACCGCCTTTGTACTTTTGTTGCCTAAAGTTTAAATAAATAAATAGCCATTATACGGGGTTATTGCAAATTTACCAGAAACCTGTGAATAATTATGAGTACAATGACCCCTTTTCAGGTTTCTGGTAAATTTTCAATGACTGTATAAGAATACTGGTCATCAAACTAAGTAGCGCTTAGCAAAATAGATTGATGGGAAACTACTTTTGTGTATGGTGAAAAAAAAAACCACATTAGTCTAGCTAGGGAACAAAAAAAATATCGCAATGATGGAAAGAACATGTAACTTTCGGTTTCGTTTAGTGTCATTTTACACCCGTTAGAATAATACGATCTCATTGTACAAACAGTATGTTTCATAGCAGTGTTACCAACTCATCAAAAGTTGATCTTCCAGACAATATTATAGAATGTATTGAAGTGAACAAGTTGGCAACTTATTAACTCAGTTTGTTCAACTGTGTGATGTAAGTTTGGTGGCACATGTACGCTTGCCTGTTAGTACCTAATCGTAATTTAGTATAAAGTAAGACTTATTATTTTCCTAAACCTATCCAATCGCTTTTTGTGAAATTTTACCCGTTATACATTTTTATACTTTTTTTTAATGAATGTTTATATTTTATATTAGTACTCTCTGTACTTGCCAAAGACTTTTTTTTTGTATGTGATACACCTTACTTCCTTACTTAGATGTAAATTGTATTTCTATAATAAATAATTTTTAAAAGTTTTCTAAAAATAATTTATTATTAATAATTAAGAACCTACATTACAATTTGGAAGAATTATTACTAAATAACAAATATATTTTTTTGAAAAAACCCAAACTACCTTGTCTTGGTAATATTAAATTTAGTTAAATCCTCTTGTTCACTATTCTTTTTAACAATCAAATATTCCCCATGTACTCTCATATGTACTTTGAGATTGTTGTTGCCAGTGAACCCTTTGTTACACACCTTGCATACATATGGTTTTTCACCTAAAAAATAAATATTTTTGGTTAAATAGTAGTTAATGTGTGTGATTTGTTAGTCGTAAGATAAAATCTTTTTCATTATTAGTTCAGCAGTAATCTACGTGAGTACCTGTATGTATCCGTCGGTGTTTGATTAGCACGGTAAGGGTGTAGAACTTAGCAGGACAGTATTCACACTGCTTCGTTCGGTTGCCGTCGTGTCGATCCAAGTGAGCTATTAGCGCGGCTCTCGTCTTGTACTTAGCGGGACATCTGTTACACTCGTACCTTTGAATGTCGCTGTGTTTCACCATGTGCCTCGATAACTGAAACGGGTTAACTTATATAAAATTGGATGTTTAAGTCAAAATTCGTAGTCTTAGTGCTGGCGCGCACGCGTGACTTTTGTCACCGTGACATTTAAGGTTTTGTCACTGTCACGTCACGTTTTCAAAGGTGACGGTGACAAAACTTTTTTGAAATCGAAGCGTCATTTGCCGATACGGATTTCGAAGAGACTGTCGTTGTCTGAGAACTTATATCAGACTCATGCTTGCTCATGCTCTTCCGATGCTTTAATTTACTTTAATATCTGAATACTCTCTTTTCCACTTCTATAAGAATATCATTCATTATAAATATTGTCTTCACGAATCTTTACATTTTGCGTAGACCAAAAAAATTGTCACTCTCCGCGTCGTTCGGCATGCAAATAGCGAACGAACGACGCGGAGAGTGACAATTTTGTCACCGGCGCACAAAAGAGAAATTGTGATTAAAAAAAAAGAAAAAATGTTTTGGCTGCTCGAGGCGAAACTAGGCAACAATTAATGAGTTGGGATTTTAATACTCTTTCAAACAAAAAAGAATCATCCAAATCAATTCATAATTGGCGGAGTAATCGAGTAACATACATAAAAAAATAAACATACAGCCGAATTGAGAACCTCCTCCTTTTTGAAGTCGGTTGAAAAGTTAGTAATACCACAATTCTGCATGTTACTTGAGGTTTTATTTTTCATTCTCCGCTGTCAACCATCACGCTACCGCTATCAGATACACTTTATTCCCATACTAGCTGTCCGCCGCGGTTACACCCGCGTCTTTGGTTACTGCTCCGCTCCCGTAGGTCGTAGCGTGATGGTATATAGCCTATAGCCTTCCTCGATAACTAATCTATCTAACACTGAAAGAATTTTTCAAATCGGACCAGTAGTTCCAGAGATTAGCGCGTTCAAACAAACAAACAAACAAACACCGCAGCTTTATAATATTAGTATAGAAGTATAGATTAGCAAGGCTCATAACTTAAATCGTAATAATTATTATATTCCTATCGACGACCGTACTCACTCTAGCATTTCCATTGAGTTGAAGGCCACATATAGGGCATATAGTTAACTTCTTTGTACATTTATGTTTATCGTGGGCCAACTGAGTCTGGAATGGTCTCTTGCACTGTTTACAGTAAACTTTTTGAGGAGCATGTTTTCTTATTTTGTGATCCTGCAATCAATTAGCTTTATTAGATTTACAGACAGCATCATATTTTAACAATAAAGTATTTTTGTTTCGATTAAAGTTACAACAATAATGTGACACGTTTTCATTTTCAACCGACTTCACAAAGAAGGAGGTTCTCAATTCGGCAGTATGTTTTTTTTTTCTTGTATGTATGTTACCCGATTACTCCGCCAATTCTAAATTGATTTGGATAATTTTTTTTTGTCTGAAAGAGTATACTTCCGAATTGGTCCCATAGAAATATTGTCATGATCTGATGGTGAACTTCGGAGATATGGAACGGAACTCCTTATAGGATCACAGCAGAACTGTCGTAACAAGTAAAATTGCTTTGTTTATACGTGAAGTCGATGACTGACTGAAGGAAGAGGGGGAGGGGGTACGTAAACCCCTTTCTGCCACTTTTCAAAATTAAATATATCGTGTGAGGTATTGTTTGAAAGCGCTTTTTGTAAGGATTTCAACATTAACACACAAGCACTAAAAAGTGAAAATTAAAAAGCTTTTTTATAAATCGGCGGAGTAATCAGGTAACATACATACAAAAAAAAACATACCGCCGAATTGAGAACCTCCTCCTTTTTGAAGTCGGGTGAAAAAGAAAACCGCCTTCAAATCAATCCCTACATAACAACAACCAAAACCAAAGCCGCCGACTTCCAAAAATAAAGTTATTTTTTTTATTTTGTAGTTTTTGAAGACGGTTTTCTTTTTTTGTAAAAAGCTTTTTTTATATAGATTGTTTAAGTTTATAAAGATGAAAAGCAAGAAAAGAAACAAAAAAACACTATTTATTGTTTTGATAATGTGTAAATTGAAATTTTTTTTTATCAGCAACATAGAAATGTGACACACTCGGTGAATAATCGAATGTGTTTTTTGGAGTATTATGTTAAACTTAAAAGATTCAAAAAAGTATGAGGCACCTACTTTTAGTCCACCACCGTATTTACAGGAGAATCCGCACATATCACAAACGTAAGCTTTATTCTCACCATGCGATTTTATATGCGATTTCAAACTCGCTTTATTATGGAAGCTGAAAACAGAAATAAATTATTAAGCATGTCGTTTGGGACTTACAAACGAGAAAAATAGCCCGGAAATTGTTCATAAAATGCGTTCTACGCGCATACGGATACGTGGATCAACGTGGATGAGGCGAAAGGAGATCGTAGCAGGTGGCATTGTGGTTTCTGCCTACCTCCATGGGAAAAAGTGTGTGGATGGATGGATTGTGTGAAAACTGATATATAAGTAGCAAGTCACTGATAGCATGACGGTTGACAGGACCGAAGGGAAATAGAAAACGTTGCGACGACCCTAAGTTACATAGGACCAAAGCAGAAATACGATAATGATGACTCGAGATACTCTGACGGGCTTATCTTGACATGGCGATAGCTTCAATAACGATGACGTTGAACATGAGGGTTCTGATCTGATTATGTTTTAATGTAGCAAAGTAATATTTACTTACCCTTTAGAACACATGTCGCAAAAATACTTAATACCGGAATGTATTCGCATGTGACTGCAAAGTTTTTTTGGCGTGTCACAAGTCCATGAACAGCAATTACAAAACAGCTTTTTGTCCTGTAAAAATTCAATTTACCATAGATTTTTAAAATAAAGTTTGCATAACATAACCTCACGCCTGTAATCCCCAAAGGGTTAGGCAGAGGTGTACCCATTAATACATCCACATTTCGCCAGTTATGTTTAAATCCCATGTAATAGGGGGCGAGCCTATTGGCATCAACCAGGCACAAATCCAGACTCCAAGGCCAAATTAAGAAATTCCCGATGGAAAAACCCAATAAAACTTAGCCCGACCTGGGAATCGAACCCAAGACCTCATGCTCAGCTGTCGCGCTTTGAGACCACTATCCCAGCGAGGCAGTCCGTAATAAAGTTTATTTTTTATTATATATAACATAGCATACATACATCTTCTTTTATGTGCAAATTTCTATAGTGATATTCCAGATATACACTAGATTTGAATTTCCTCTCACAAATGTGACATTTACTTTGTTCCAATGGAACATGCATCATTCTATGAGCAAGGAGCTGAGAGAGGCTGTTCAGTTGCTCTCTGCAAAGATAACATTGTCTGTCCTCTTTATGGCTATCTAGATGGTTATTCAGCTCAATTTTGTCTTCAAATGTCTTAGGGCAAATACCTGGACATAAAATAAAACAATGTTTATTAATACAACAAAGGTTCACTTCAAAAAACTCATTTGTAAAAGCATATCATAAAAATCATAATGAGCAAAAGAACTAATGCTTATAATGCAAAATTACCACAGATCCAATTGAACTGAAGTCCATTTCTGAGGTTTTCCAACAATTTAGATGTTTTTACTTTCAGCATGTCTTGTCTTTTTCTTGACTTTTTTGGTTTTACATCTGAAATAATTATGTTTATCTACATTTAAATAACTAGAATTGCATAATCTATACTAATATTATAAAGCTAGACTTTGTTCCAACACACTAATCTCTGGAACTAGTTATCTAATTTTAAAACTTCTTTCTCTAATATGAAGCTACAGTACTCGGCGATAAATATTGCACATCAACCTTTGGGAAAAGATAATCGGCTCTGTAGAGCGTTATCTCTGTCGCACGAAATACAAACAGTCCGGTATCTATTAGAAGCTGTTAAAACAATTATGATTTGCTTCTTTTGATAATTCTTTTTATTCTTTGTATAAAATACGATAAAGGTTGATGTGCAATATTTATCGCCGGGTACTGTACATTATCCCTCAGTGCTATAAGGCTATATTTTATTAATAAAAGATTAGGGATACATAAGTTAAAATGTTGTTTGGCACTTGTTTAATAATCCATTGCTTCTATGTTTGAAAGGTTCATCTGATGTTCAATGTAAATAACACAATGAATGGTAGAATATTTTTATGAAAAAAAAAAATTGTAATTAAAAATATTTATTCAATACATACCTTCTTCTATTTTAAAAATAATGTTTTTGTCATCCTTTTCATAATCAGAAAATGTGAAATCAAAATTGTTTAAAGATGTATCAATATTATAATCTTCTTCTTCAATTTCTGTCTTTACAGCCAGAAGCTTTTCAGCTTCATTATTTATTGTAGAGCTCTTATCAATTTCTATAATAAGCGTTTTATTTTCTGGTTTAATATCCTGTAAGAATTAATGTCATCAGTATTCAAAAGTATATAAGCTTGAGGGTACAAGATAATTGATATAAGTTGAGCAGGAATAGGATACAGGATCAAATAAGGGTCGTCTTCCAGTTAAAACTTTCCCTTGGATTTAATTTTCCCTATATTCCTTTTATAGCTGATCCTATTTATGATACTCACAGAGTTAATCACTTCTCTCAGTGTAGTCTCTGCCGTTATGGACTTTTCCCTGAATTCTATATAACATTTGACTGTGTCTAAACATGTCTGACATGAAAACTGTGGCATACCATCTAATAAAGTAATCTGAAACAACAAAATATTATTGCAATTTATATATATGTAAACAAACAAGTGCACAAGTTGTAAATGAACTGAACACATTAACATAGTTTGGTAACTAATAGTTTATTAGAGATGACAAATACTTACATTAAGATTTGTTAACAAGTTATAGTTGTTAATGAAAGTTTCATCCAGTGGTAGCATTTGTTTTTCTGTTGATAAACATACTCTACACATCTCCATGTTCATTATTTTACGTTTAACTATCTTTATAAATTAATGGAAGAGCTAATTTTTACAAATTTTATTTGGTTTTTAGTTTCCAAAATATCACAACCCCACTTATATTTCGACATAAAATAAAGACAGCCGAGTGGATTTCCAGTGTTGCCACCTTGATTTTTGAAAGGGTGCTAGGGAGCACCCAAAAAGGGCTAGATTTTAAAAATTCAGTCTTAAAAAGTGGGGCTAGAAAGGGCTAAAAAACTATTTGTTTGAAATAAAATTTTAATCATTTGTTAATATAACAATATCTGGTACCTAATTGAACCGCACCGATTTCTGCTTTCATAGACAAACCTAAATTAACTGACAATTAAATACTGCTTCCCATTCTTTTTTATAATGTTGTTTGTATGTCATATAATAGCGGTAGGTATTTTTGCACAAGAAATAATGCATAGAATAAACGACACACTTAAATCGGTTTCGGCGGTTGACGCACTAAACAAAATTAGAGCAGTGAAAACGTTAAGTATTTTATTTTATTTATTGGGACAAAAAACAGTTATATGCTAAAACATAATACAATGATGAAATAAAAATGAGATTTAATAAACACACAACCCTAAATGAATGTTACGAATGAGACTGCAAAAAATCTCTCAATTTGAACTGTTGTGAACAATCATTACACTATTTTGAATTACTCAATAAATACTGACGTAAGTGACGTATACATGTTTGCAGTAGGGTTACAGAAAATAAAAAAAAAATATTAAAAAAGCACGTTGACAGATTTCAGCAAACATTTGCAAAAAGGGCTAGATTGCCCTTTTAGGGCTAAACAGTGAAATTTGGAGAAACTCAGTCTTAAAAAGGGCTAGATCTAGCCCCAAAAGGGCTAAGGTGGCAACACTGTGGATTTCACGTAAAAAAATATAGATAACAATCATGACAAATGACACCATACAGTCATACTGACATATCTAGATTTTGACATTTTGTTGTGAATTTGACATGTTGTATTGTTTATGCAAAGCATTAATCGACTACAATAATAATATAATATTTGAAACTGAATTTTACGGACCCGGATTCGTCATTGCGGACAATCTCAATGACGACTGAGCCAAGTACGCAGGAGAGATAATATTGTACATTACAAGTGCCCTCACCCAGTCTCCCCCATCCTAATGGTTCGATATAATCTGACTACTCCGATTACTCGAGTAATCTGACACGATCCAGGGGAAGAAATCAGGCGCAGAACTAATCACAGTTGTTACTATACAACTTCCAACACCGGGCTGGCACAGGTGTGAAAATGCTAATGGAAAAATCATAATAACACTGCTCCATCTGGGGGCTTACCATCACCTTTTAAGAAAACGTTCAAATGCCTGTCAGTCAACTTCCATTCAAAAGCAGGCCTGCTTAGGAATCGCTAAAAATCGTACCATGACCGTATTAAAGGTGAACGATTATTGAACGGCAATGCTTGTCTCTGCCTGCTTTGATGATGAAGTTTAGTCTTAGTGTTGTGAAAAACAACGTTCAAAAACTACGATATAATTCTCTAACACATTACCGGTTTTTTTTAATGATCATAACTTGAATTTCTTAGATAAATACACGTTATAACTAAGATTATGTATTACAACTTACCATGATTTATTATCTAAAAGCTCTAAAAAGCACAAGTTTCACGTTAAAAAAACCTTTTTAACAATTAAAGATACAATGTGATATTCAGAACGTACCTACGTTCATCAACAGCTGTCAGCGCGTAAATATAAACAAACATTTCACTTGATTAATTTAATGATTTTCACAGCCTTTTACAAAAGTAATATATAATGTTCAAAGCCCTACTAGACATTAAAGTCGATAAGAAGTAATTTATTTATTGCGGTATAGAGTGCTTTTGGTAAATTTTGTTTCAGTCACAATAATATTATTGTGAAAAAGTATTTTGTTGTGTTGTTCCTACAAAAATACACACATGGGTACATTTACAGTAAAGGAATTTATTGAAATATCGAAATACAAGAACCGCAATGCCCATAATCCAAGAAACATAACCTTTTTACAGGAATGCAACGGAGCCCCAGTATTCTTGACATCTCCTAGTCTACTAAACTGAAAAATAATACTTATATCTAGTAATTCCATCCAGTGGAGAGCCTAACTAATCATTATACATACCTATGTATTTAGGATGAAAATTAAAATAAAGAATAATACTCATGATGTGTTTTTATATACATATACCTGCATATTAGAAACCAACAAAGTACACCATATGAATTTATGGCTCCTGCAGGCAGTCATCTCTGTTACCAGTTTTTGTTCTTGTAAACTTTAATTGCATTTATATGGATAATATGGGTTCCTACTTATATGTATATATGTTTCAGTCAGTCATAAGAAAGTATCATGTGATAAATGATAATAATTTAATTTGTAAACAGGTAAAAATTAAACACATTTTTTAAAACTAGATGCGGTCATTGTTTTATTTTCATAAATTTACTGTGTTACATTATGTTGTGTAGAAACACATGCATTTGCAAAACATTTGTGATTGGAAATGTAGCACTTGATGGGCTAATCAACATCTCAATCGAGCCTTTAGTACATCAATGGTCCTCTCAATAATGTTTTGGGTCTTGTTATGCTTCTCAGTGTAAAAGGCTTCTGGAGACTGGTTCTGCATTCCAAATAAAATTGATGTCATTATTGTTTTTCTGAGTCAATACCGAGAATCTCCTGAAATAAATGGATTAAAAGATTACTTGCTTATGTTTTTCATTGTCACTTTAATACACAGCAAATTATGTTTAATAGCAAGGAACATACACAAGAAACACACTAGTGTAGTTATGCTCCACAATAGAAAATCTGATGAATTGATAACACTCACCTTAGTCTCTGCTTAGATCACTAAGCCTTTGGAGGATTTATTATTTTCATTATAGGTTCAAAACCCTCGCACAAACGGGGGACTAAATCTTTTGATAGGCCTGTAAAATACAAATATTAATTGAGTATAGTAGATTTGTAGAGTAGGTTTTTATTTATACTTACATTACGTATTTTCATAGGTTTTGGTTACCATTGATGATTTTAAGTTATATCTTCTTACCTATATTAATTGATTCTTATTCCCTGTCATTAACTTCATTATTGTTATTTATTTCCCAAATGCAACGCCGTTGGTATGTTTTTCCATACGATTTTCACACTTCAATTTTATTATTTACATATTTCGTACTCGTTACACAGCTACAAAAATGAAAAAGTCTGGTTTAATTCGTTTACAATTCTCACCATCCACTTTAAAAAGTCTTATATATAAACCTAACATGTTGCCACGAATATCATTTTAGATTACAAAACGATGTTGAAAAAGCTAGTCCCTTAGTAACTTTTTAGCAATCGCTAATTTTGACATTACAGCCGTTCCATTATCATTTTGCTGCTGTCAAATAGCACGTCATAGTACGAAAGTCTATACAAAAGAAGTCGGTTAAAAAAAGGTGAACGGTTTTGTAAACGTTAACTTAGCAGGCCTGTTACAGGCCTGCTATAACGATGTCATAGTACAAAATAGCGAGGCAGTTCAATATCCGGGCAACTTCTGCCCTGCTATAGAGGTCATAGTAAGCCCCCTGGAATCGAAATTAGGCTAATGCTCTAAGAAATTAGGACTCGAAGCTCTGACCAGACCAACAACGCGGCAATGGTGATGTGAAAACTGACTAAATATTGATTAAAGATTTGACATTTGATTGAGAATGTATAACAAGCTTTAATTTTTTTTGTCTGTGGGTTGTGGCGTACGCCGCGTACGAGAACTACGAACGAGACAGGGCTGAGGAGGGGCGTGCAGCAGACTGTCAAAGTTGTATAGGTACCTATCGATTGTGCAATAAATTCGTTTAAAACATGATAATTTAATAAATTGCGTTTGTTTTTAAGTAGCAGTAAGTAGTAAAGTCTAGCCGTAAAATGAACTGAGATATATCTTAAGTAACTATAATATTGTGAATGTCTTTTAACCGTTTCTTGTTGTTTGTTGTGAAAACAAGATAAATTATGGTGGAGAACGGGGCCTCCAGCGGGGGCAGCGATAGCCCCAGTGCTACCTGTACACGATCAGGCTTATTGGAGACCCTGGTACGCGGCGTGTGGTATCGTGTGCATTGTACACTCGAAGAGGATTATCTAAGCGTGTGTCTGGATGACGGCTACGACGCGACCACCACACTAAACGGCACCCTGAACAACAACAACGTAGAGACTCCCAACAGCGACTTCACAGAGGTTCCGGAAGCAATTGCCAATCAAAAACGTCTAGTACAAGTTGTGAAATCTGACAATAATGGGTTGGGAATCTCAATAAAAGGTGGTATAGAAAATAATATGCCTATTTTGATATCAAAAATATTCAAAGGTATGGCAGCTGATCTTACAGAACAGTTATATGTTGGTGATGCCATACTATCTGTAAATGGGGAGGATTTGAAGGATGCAACACATGAGGAAGCAGTTAAAGCATTGAAGAGGGCTGGAAAAATGGTCCAGTTGGAAGGCAAGTGATCATTAGTCATTATGTTTAAATGCATGTAGCATGAATAGTTATAGGCCAAAGAAATTGACCTTAATTACACCAATTCAGTGGAGTGGAGTTGCTAATTGAGCTATTCAGGCCTGTACTGTGTATCATAGATAGAACTATTTGTCTGAGGAATGGTAGCTTAGTTATTAATTAAATTGGTCTAATAATTTTGGCTAGTTTATTAGTAATTGCTGGTAGCTATTAGACTACCTGTATTGATTACAATATATTATTGTGTGCTAATGTTTATATATTTTTTTTCTATTAATATTTTCGATGCCCAATAAAATAGTATCTGTCTCATACATCACAGGAGTTCTAATATAATCACATTCTAAAAGACATAACAATGTTGTTTGTTTAGTTCAAGGTTTACCATTTTGATAAATTTTGTAGTATAGGTATAGGCAGAAAGGTAGCTTAGTCACACCATAATTTGATTAATTTTGTTAGCCTGTCAAGCTCCGATTGTGCATTTATAGATAAGCTTATGTACCTATGCGTTGCCATGCGATAGTCGAGAGTTTAAAGCTTATACTATCTTACAATTGAGTGTGTCATAGCCTAATTATGGAGTATAATAATATCATCTCAATTCAAGACCTGGCTGTTTTATTAATGTCAATGTTTATTCCACAGTTAAATATCTCCGTGAGGTTACTCCATACTTTCGTAAGGCGTCAATTATCAGCGAGGTGGGATGGGAGCTGCAGCGTGGGTTTATGGCGGACGTGCCACCCTCGCCCCCATCACCTCGACGTCGTAGGGCTGATACGCGCTACGTGCCTCTGCTGATGGCATGCATCGCCAAGAATTTGCGTCACCGTGATCCAGGTAAAAAACCTTAAATGATTATCATAGAGCCTGTGCTCACAGAAGAAGCTTTCCTCACTAAAAGCTATTGGTATCTTGTTTTGGAAGACTATTTCTTGGTTGTTTTTTCAGGCATATAATCATACAGACAAGCTATGTTATTGCTGATTGTAACAACATCACTAAATTATTTCTTATTCGCCAATTTAGAGGAGCGAACAATCGAGATCTACTCTCCGGATGGCGTGCACGCTCTGGCGTTGCGCGCGGGCAGTGCGCAAGGCGCGACAGGCTGGCACCGCGCTTTGCACGCAGCAGTCCGACGTGCCGCACGTGCTGCCCTTGCGCGTGCACGTCCGCGACTTCGGCCTCTCCTTGGAGATGTGCGATATGCTGGCTGGCTGGCAAGGCGACCTCCACAAGATCATGTAAGACTGTATTTCTAATGTAGCAATTTTCCAGATGAGTTCAAATGGTAACATAAATAAAGTGGTTGATATTGATACACATTTCAAATAATTCCACAGATGAGTGCTTCCGGCGGGTCAGACAGTTCTGATGAGGCCGATGGTTGGCAACCAACCTTTGTTGCGATTACTGATAGAGAAATCAGGTGAGATTAGTTGCCAAGTAGTGTTTACTTGAGAAGTGTAATTTTTTTTTAACATTTTTTGCATTGGTTTTTATTTGTTAATTAGCTGATTCAGCAAAATTTTCAGTCATAAAAACCTTCTTACAATAACAAACACAACAAAAGTTCACGCGTGATGCCGTGAGGAGAAATAGGGATTCATTTTTATATAATTATATAGATCATATAAGATTTATAGATAATGCAGACCATCTGCATTATCTATAAATCTGCATAATGCCTGTGCGCTTGCCAAATCTGATATGTGCATTTGAAGGACTTTTCAGGACAGCAAAAAAACTGTTTTTTTGTAATTTATTATCTTCTGAATATTATAAAAATACAACAGAATATGGCAAAAAATATCTAATTTAGTCTATTGCAAATTTTGTTCCAGTTATAATTTTCACAATGACAGTTTTTGCCATCGATGTGTCGATAAAAATCAATGCCACCTGGCGAAAAAATGAATAATCAAAAAAATGCACATATCAGGTTTGGCAAGCGCTCCGACGATGAGGTTGATTATAGGTAAGCGTCCACTTGTCGGTATCGTACGCATCGGACGGATCGCATCAAACGGATAAATTTTTCACAGTGCGTCCACTATTTCGGCAGCGTACGGATTACTGGCGGTGAGTACCAGCATACGGATTGACGATGCCAGTTCATTCGGATTTTCATAGTGAGCGCACGTGTGGACACTGTGAGAATGGATCAAAGCGATGAAGAACAAACAACAGCGAGCGCGCGGGGTGCGTCCACTAGTCGGCATTCCGTATGACGTCATCGGCACGCATCGCAAAAGTTGCCTCTCGGAGCAATGGTGTCGGCATTGCCGATGTGCGATGCGTACGGTGCGGACAGGTGGACGCACTTATATGAGTTTCTATACAAAGAATACTACGATCCGTTGCGTGCGATCCGTCCGATGCGTACGATACCGACAAGTGGACGCTTACCTTAAGAAATAAGCATTACCTTTGTACTCGAGTGACATTTATGTATTTGGGCCGACGGCGGTCAGGTCGCACCTATACATTTCTGTTCGCTAAGGCCCGGCGCACATTATCGGCATCGGCAAGGAAAGGGATCCTTCGGCATTCCTACATGCAAGCGCACACTGTCGGAAACTATGTCTTGGCATGCTGCAACGTTCTTAGGGATGACGAGGCGTCCTTAAGCATGCCGCACCGTCCTCAAGTGTTGCCTCGGCGCCGGCAACGCGGCGGGCGACGGCGTACCGAAGGATACCGAAGTATCCCGAAGCATCCTCAAAGCTGCCGATACAGTAGCCTCAAGCATACCGAAGCGGTATTTTTGTTACTACGATCATATATCATGGAAATTTCTACTTTATTGCCATGAAGTTAATGTATAATGCTTTTTATCACCTAAGATCCTGAGCCGTGCCGATGCCGATAGTGGGCGCCGGGCCTAAGTGTGTTCATAAAATTAATAATAGTTGTCGTCTATCAGATTGTACGAAGCGGCGCCGTGGTCGGGCGAGGCGTGGTGCGCGCCCACGGAGTGCTTCGGGCTGGCGGCCACGCGCCTGGCGTGGTGGCGGCGCGGGCCGGGCGCGGCGCTGGGCGTGCGCGCGGGCACGGGCGCGGGGCTGTGCGTGCGCGCGCTGCGGGCCGACACGCCGCACGACCTGGCCGCCGTGGCCGGCGCGCTCGTGGACGGCGCGCACCACGCCGTGCGCGCGCAGCCGGAGTTCACCTTCCGTGAGTAATCTACATCTACGTTGTTTGTGGTTTTGTATGTTTTTAGTAATATAATTTACAGCCAAATCGATAAGTGATTCTCTCCCATTCTCCTATACCTATCTTAATTTTAATCAGTCTTGCTAACAAATAAAACATGTATGATCAGGGTGTCGTTTCCGCGGCGCATGTGCACGCTTGTCGCTGGGAGCGAGCGGCGTGTGCGTGTGGGAGGCGGCGGGCTCGCTGGGCCGCGGGGGAGCGCGCGCCTTGTACCGGCGTCCGCTGCACGCGCTGCGAGCCTCCGCCGACGATGATCGCTCCGCTTTGTGGCTGCACTTCGCTGATGATGACACGGTCGTACGTATTTTATTACTTGTTCTTCGACAATTTTGATGAACTGGATTTTGCAATTTAACAGATCGCTGTCACCACCAAACTGATGTTTATATAACATCATTGCAAAAACTGTATATGCTAGCTTCTAAACTGCGATACTGAAATGGATGAATGTAGATAATATTAACGATCACCATTTCCTAACATTCTCCATTTCAACCTACATACCTATTATTCGGTAGGAATTGGATATGGAAGGCAGCCCGAAGCCTGCAGTATTCATCCTGCACAACTTGCTGTCGGCGCGCGTGCACTCGCTGCCGCCGGGCGCGGAGGGCGCCACTCCGCCGCTATAACCCGCGGAGGACACGCGGCCCGCCGGCGACAGTGGCGCCACGCCCAGTGAGTACCCGGCCTAACTAACGACGTGATTCCTTGAGGACTGTTGTCGCGTTCTTTTTAGATTGCGACCGTTATTGTACTAGAGCTGTGGACGTGTTGGAAAGATTTGAACCCAATGTTACCTTTAGGTAATGTGGCAGCAAGTTGTGCTTCGAGATTTTATGTGCGTTTTCACTCTTAATCAATTATGTATGTGAAATCGTACATAAACATCAACAATATGATTGTAGAATTTTTTGGAATATCTATTGTAATTGTGACTATTACATCACCCATTCCTAGAACTATTGTGTTTACACATGAAAGTAGTATCTACCAATATATCATTTGTAAATGTTCTCAACGAATCTCTTGTAACTGACGTATCTGTGATGTTTATCAATTTATCATGATCCCTTCATATCTGACCTGTATCAATAGTAATATTTTGTACACTTATTTAGTGACTGATGTAGTTCATAGAACTATTTTCCAGTGGAAGTCGGTGATGATTACATATTTAAAGCACTTTTTATCTTGTTAATGTATGATCAGTAAAATTTAATAATTTGGTAGTACTGGGTACAGCCCGTAAACTGATGGATTATCTTAATCCCATTCCTAATATCATCAATTTACAAGTTCAATAATAATTTGTTGTACAGACATCATTTCTGTGAACTAAAATTGCCAAAGAGTTGAAAGCATAATGGACAATATACTTGTGGCATAGTGGCCGTTCCCTGAACGTGTATTGCCGAGTGAGCACGTTTCCAGTTGGGCTGGCCGCGCGTGGCTGCGCTTGTCTTCGAGCTTGCCGGCAGGGCGTCCTGCTTCGCTTGTATGTGGCTGTCATTGTTCTTCCAAAGATATCAATTTTTGAATTTTTGTTTTGTTTGACATTGTAGCTTAATGTAGCGTAGAAAATTGTAATTATCATTTGAATTGATCATAATGTATTTTTATAATTTCCGTTGTAAATAAATAGGTATACTGTTTTATAAATGGTACATTCCCAGAATGTAGACGATTACATTTGCTTTAATATTTGTAGCGTTTATCTCTAGTAAGGTAAGGTAAGGTAAGGTTTCAATAATATATTATGATGTATATTGTGTAGTCACATGTAATGAATAAGAAGGCAATATGCGAGGTGATATCTAGCATATTAATATTATTTATTTTGATATCCAATCATACAGCTTGTGTTGTTACTGGAGGTGCCTCCTATTATTATTGAAGTACTCATTTATGTACTACATTATTGAGTACATACTTAAATAATTTAAATCTCCGAAAATTTACCTCAAGATTATTTACTTTGTATAATCTCATTAACATTCCGTAATCTAAAAAATACTTAACTTAAAATTATGCTTGTATTCGATTTTTTATAAATAGGTATCTACGTATAACACTAATTTATATTTCACTAAATTACTAAAACGAACACTTACTATAACTTGAAAAACTAATGTATTTACTAAATAAATTGTATTTCTTGTTTATATTTCAAAATTATAGGTTTTAGGCTGAGAGGAGTGAAAAGTATCAATTTTACGGATATGTTTAGCTTATTTTACCAAGACATCAGTGACAGTGCATCTCACAAAAATGAAAGGCGAATAATCCGTAAAATGGATTACTTCTACAGTTGCAATATTCTGATGTCAAGTTAAGTTCTAAAAACAACTCATTATAAATAACATAGTTACCGTGATTTTAACTTATTTAGGACTGTCGGGAATCTCTGCGCTATACAGTTTCCATATTCGTATTATAAATTAATACTAAGATACTAATCTTGTAATCTCTTAGAATTTCTACTGGTGACATTCCTTCATACTATGATATTCCATTTCCACGGCGCAGGCGCATAAAGTCGGCGCATCGAATAGACTGTATAGAAGTAATATTGTCTGTTGTATTGTTGTTTGTTTATAAATTGCATCATATTTGTGGTAAGCAAAACTTGCGCACCAATGTCTAGTCAACATAGTCTTATGATTTGTGTTAAACATTTTTTACATACAAACTGCATCCAATGTGGCAACAGTGCTGTCAAGCAACATGCTCTTTAACACAAAAACATGTTGGTTCAACGATGTTGCATATCTTTTGCTTACGATGAATACGAGTCTTTAAGCTGCCTTTAGACGATCTAACTTGGCTAGCGATCGGTAAACCTTAGTCAGGAGACCTCAACGTGTTTATCAATCGGCTGCCGATTTGGTGTTAAATTGGGCAGTGTGTAGGCAATTTTTTAGGACTTATTTTTATTGTATCCCAAGTGAGTGATTATTACCATTTTATTATTTATTGAATGTTTTTATATGTATATTCCCCAGTTATTTTTATTATTGGTTTTGCAAGACATTACGGTGACTTGTAGAGTGTTATACCTACCCTAGTCTTGTACTATGAGACTGAGTTTTATTTTCAAATTATATGAATATGTTATTAATCAGGGACAGAATATTTCTACACTGTCTATGCAAAACGCTAGATTACAACTCATAATAAATATTTAGAGGTACTTATTGTTGTGGGCTGCATCACGTGGGCTCAGCTGCTAGTACGAACTACTGTTGTGAAGATTCACGGTTCACTCTGAAAATGTTTGTCACAAAATATTCCACGCAGGTGTCAGAAAAGCACGATGTTGGTTGCTAGGTGCGTGTGTAAATATCGAGTGAAACAACTCATACCTACTTATCTTTATGGTCTACTATTGTTAGACAATCGACACATGCTATGGACGTTTATTGACTTTGTCACGTAACCTAGACTAACGTCTCTTTCAATTTATGCGTTTTAGTGTATTGTATGAAAAAAGATGCCGTCCGTGTGCAGTCCGATACCCGCACCGCTCCAGCGTCGCCGCGGACCGGCACCAAACGGATAAGTTAAAAGAGATCTAATAGTTAATCGATTCGTCACGTCGAACAAGTCGAACGCGTTCGGTTAGGGTCCTGCACCAACGCTCATTTTATTAAAAACAAGAAGTCAAGAACCACTAAGTAGCAACAGTGATTTGTAAATGTATCTGTAACGTATTAGTCGCGCAGCGCTATACTATAGGTGACTTGTATGATTTCAAACTTTGCTATAAGGTTTTCTGAAATGTGTTTGCAATGCTAGTTGACTTGTTTCATAATACGACCCATTGGTAGCTGTTATAACATTCATTATCATCTGTAGTAAGATCTGTTTTCTGTCATGCAATAAAAACAACGAAGAAAAATATTGTGTTTATTTTTATTATAATAATGGTGTGAAAATACGCCTAACGGAGCCGAAAGTTACATGTTCTCGATATTTTTTTTTGTTCTGGACCAAACCTGGGATCCTTCTAGTTTCGAAGATATTGATGGTCAGAATTTTAAATGTTTTAAATGTACTAACTAAATTTTAAATAGCCCCACGACCCATGGGTACAGTCGGGGTCATAAGTGGAGTAGCAATTTATACAGCAAATCGATTGGAGTGTGGAATGTAAGACAGAAACACGCTTGTACGATACCACTACATACAGAAAGCACTGCTAACAGAAATCTCTTTTCCTAGACAGCACGTTTCGCCGAAAACTTTGTTGATAGAAAAAACTGTTCGTAGATATCTCGGTCCATAGAAACCACAGCTGTTGACAGACATCTCGGTCCATAGAAACCACTGTTGACAGAGATCTCTGTTCGTAGATAGAACTTTTTGCCGTAAACTTTGTTCATAGAAACCACTGTTTTCAGATACCTTGGTTGACAAAAAGCGCATTTGGAGAATCAACTATTATTCTAGTATTATATTTCGCGACTCATTTTTTATTTCTCAGATTCAGACACGCGTTTCGTTAGCATCTAGTATTACATGTAGAGAACGTGCCATCCATTACCCAGCATTTTACATTAATCAGTCGTTTGAAATTACTTTTTGTGCAAAATACTAAGTGAACCAAGGTATCTGAAAACAGTGGTTTCTATGAACAAAGTTTACGGCAAAAAGTGCTATCTACGAACAGAGATCTCTGTCAACAGTGGTTTCTAGTTTTTCAGTGGTACCTACGTACACTTGTCATTATTTTCAAATTCTATTCTTTAAATATGACTGCAAATTAGTATATTGTGTTGTTGCCTAGTTGTAAGTATTCTAGAACACTCAGTTTACCTTCAATTATTGTTACAAAAACCACATCTTTAAGATGGAGTGTCGTTTTTGTCGTCTCGGCGACAAAGTGTAGCAGAATAGTGTTGTTCCGATGAAGTCTACGTTTCATTAGGTCGAGGGGCTGAGCAGGGCCGCTGCCCGCCGGAGAGCCCTCGCAGCCTACTTCAAATACTCGGCTTATTACTATCTATACGATAGTGTACTTCACGCCTCAGATCACTTTATTCTCAACCCTATCACCTTCACAATAAGACACGATATTAGCTGGCATGTGAGAGTCAGTATGGATAGTCCTGTCTGAGCTATTGTCTCGCCTTTCTATTGGAAAGCTGACAAAGAAATTAGCTGTCTGTCTTTAGTACCTACGTAAAACGAATGATTGTTTTACATCATACAGAAATCAAGCCTCGGCTCTAATTTAAAGAGAAATAAATACATCTTACTGAGATAGACATGTATCTAGTTACTAGATACATGTCCGACTACTGTAGTCAATATAATATTTGGTACCTACATAGTGGAATCACAACAGGCCTTTTCTCAACTAGCAGACATTTCGACTGGCATCCGCAATCCAACATCAACGGGGAAAGTTCTAATAGGTCAGTCTTATGCCGGCCATCCACCATCCAATCTATCGTCCAGTGACAATTATAACTATCATGCCAATCCACTCCCATCCACGGTCCAATCGGCATGATCCAATCGGTAGGTAGCGTCCTGCCGATTGGACGATAGATTGGATGGTGGATGGCCGGCATTATCCGCCCGATTCAGGTAGGGACTGCTACAACCGGGGGCTAGCTAGATCCGGCCTCGTCGCGTCGGCAAAATGTATAGTAACGTGTCACTCATCTATTGACTGACTCCGGACTAGTCCGGACAGTGTAGAAATCTAACGGATCAATCGGCATAGCAGCTTTTTTTAAATAAAGTGTCAAAAAAATATACGAGTAAACTTCGTAATTATTTTCCGATCTCAAGTAGGTATCATTAATTTTCACTTCCATCAAAACCTTTTTTACCTAAATGTCAGACCATCAAAAACGCTTTAACTTTTACTATAAAGAAAAGTTCAAAGAAATGGAAAGCGCAAAGGTGTACTTGAGTATGAAAGTAGAAGTATGTTTACAACCACCGCCTATCTCATAGGACTAAAATAAACCAGGAAATTCGTGTAACTCCGAAATCTAAGTTAAATAACATCAGTACGACGTTGTGCCATGAATAATTTTCAGGGGATTTGAAGCTGCGATGCCGACGTATCTCGAGTCGCTTTTGCCAAAATGTTGGTCTATATTTTGTTGTAGCGCTATTCTCTAGAGGACGACGACGTTGCTGGTCAGCTTGCGTATCTTATAAAGTGGATTTATCTGCGTTTAATCATGGTAAAGATACACGAACGTAGCTATTTCTGTAACAAACCATTTTACAAAAATGGGATAACCTACATTTTGATGAACATTCCTGTTTCGAATGTCTGTTTATCAAAGTGTAAAACTTCCTGACTAGGTTTTTTACAGCATAGCAAGATGTAAAAATAGTTTACGTTTTGATATTACAGTGGTAGTGAGATAAACCGCACAATATTATTGCACCATCGTGGCAACTAACAATTCAATAAATATTCAATATTATAACCACCAGAATACCTGACTGACCAATTATTAAGAGAACAGCTGTCACTTGGCTCGCCAATTTATTAATGAAGTATATTTCGTAGATTCTGCTTGCCTCTCCAGTGCGATTCATTTCATTGCTATAAATTTAGTTTAAACGTCGTGTACCCTCCTTCCGCATGATTAGCGGATGTCTGCCGGCGACGTTTTCAATTGTGCACGAATTATCGTACTTTGATGTCTATTAAAGTAGAATTGATTATTCCAGTTATTGGGTTATTGTGAAGGGTGAAGGTTAAATTGTGTCATCTTTGGTCAGATATCGTTGATTGATCAATTAAGATTTAATCTAAGTTTCTTTGTAGACAGGTGAACGGAAAGAATAGTGACATAAGTAGGTAATATCCAATTGGTAATTTGAAAAGATGATGAATTTCTTGATTTCCTGTCAATGCTTTGAAATTGTAGCTGTAACAATTTTACTGGCCCATGGACGACAAGCACAAAGCACCCCTAGCGTTGGCAACTGGAGTGAGCCGCCTAGCCACTCTCACTGCTTGTATTCCATGGGTACTTTTTTCTTTTATCTCGCCTGAAAGTGAGACATAATACACCCGCAGTAAGAGAGAGGGTCCAGCAGTTCTTATCATTTCCGAAAACCTGGACACGGCTAGTTGCGTCTTTCTACGCTTTAGTTCAGCAGTTGGTGTACTCAGTTATGTCATATTCATATTATATGTAGGTTCAGTTGTAACCTTACAATTACTTACAGCTCGAAGTTTGGCAAACAATGGTGCAAGTTTAACGAGAGCGTTTGGGGAATCATTAGATAAGATGCATACAGACTTTGCTCCGGTTTAATAACATATTGTGGTTACTTGTATAATAACTGAAAACTTTGCGGAGCTATTGTAAGTACATAATATAAAACTTTTTATTTATTTATTTATTTATTCATAAACAACCAACCTACACTAACAGTTTGTACTAGACATACAAGTTATTGGCCAATAATAATATAACTTAATAACTAAACACAAAAAACATAAAAAGAGAAACATAAAACATACAATTTAACAGAATTACAGTAGATGAAACAAAAATAGAAAAGTAATAGCAAGATAAAAAGGAAATGAATTTATTTATTTAAGACAAAGAGATTGTGCTGGGGGTGGCTGGCAATAGACTCCATGTATCGATTTGCAGCACTCAGGAGCCTCAGTTCAGTGCTTGCAAAGACATATAACGAATCATCAAGCAGCAAAATGTTTCAATGAAGGAAAGGGCTAGGTATTTTTAAAACGAAGAAAATACGTAATTTGAAAAAATACTTAGTGTCTTTAATAAAACACAGACTTGTTGTATTTTATATGTCAATTATTAAATAAATATTTTAGAAAACCAAACTCGAAAAAGGCGTCTAAACTTCTCTATAAAAATAAATTAAGTAGATCTAAACCTCTGCATATCTAAAATAAAATAAAAACAACACAGTGATCACAGTTCAATAACTATCGTAATTTTTGTAGACTTTACGGTGCGCGGCGCCTTGATGCTACAGGCCGCTACGCCGTAGCACAAACCGTAGCGGGTAATTAATACTGCGTAGTGTTGGTATTTCGTTTGAAATACGTAGCAATATGTTGACGTTGATAATAATAGACTATTGTGTTCTTATTAATGGTATTATAGGCATATTATTGATAATTTCTTGGAAGTTTAATAGAGCGCAAATAGTATTTTGATTTTGATTGACATAACACGTAGGTATATCAGGTATAGTGCATTGGGGTAATTACGAAACCGGGTAAATTCCGATTTTATTAATTTGCACCATTTACGTACCACATAGGGCATGCAAAAACCGGGTTGTTTAAAAAAACCGTTTAAACCGGAGTTTTTCTTTACAAAACCGGTGAAACCGGTTAAATCGGTTTTTTCGGTTTTTTTTTAATTTTTATTCAAGAAATGAGAAATATGTCTGTAAAGAAATGAAAATGCTGAAGTCTAATCAAAATATGTTTTTTTTTACGTTTATCTTACTATTTTTTATAATAATGAGCATTTTTTTGGACTGAAATAAGCCACAACTACTAAGTAACAAATCAAAAAGTTTCTTTTCTTTATACATAACATAGAATAATAATAATAAAGCTCATTATTTAGGAAAATATTTCATATTCTTCAAAACTAATCAAACTTAAGGTACATAACATATAAAATAAGGAACATTTGGTAGGTACACAAAGGTCTAAAATCACAGAATATTAAATAACAATTTAACTGTCATAAAATACAAACAGGCAAAATTAACAGTACCTACGTAAAATGCGATCAAAATAATTATTTAAATATCGCGTAAAATAATTTTTTTTAATAGTTTAAAAAACTAAAAAACACGCTTTTAGCACGCACTAATTTTTTTCGTATCCCATTCAGCAAACCCTTTCATTTGATACCCATATCATGAGGGTGCATTTCAAATAGCCTGTCCGCCATCTTGGACGTCCGCCATATTAGATTTAAGTCACCTGACTATTTTTTTCGTATTCCTGACAGCAAACCCTTTCATTTGATACCCATATCATGGGGGTGGTGGGCCATCTTGGGGAGGCCGCCATATTGGATTTGTAATGACGTTTCTTAGCTAGTTATGTATTGTCATCAGAACTCAGAGCGTGTGCAAAATTTTAATCCTAATCGAAGACCGGGAAGTGGGTCAAATTAAGATTCCAAGATTTTCTTACATACATAGTACATACTTACTTATTACAAGTGAAGCTAATATAAGCGTGATAAAATAGAAACCAAAATAGGAACTAACGCCGTTTCGCCGTCCTGTCCTCGTTTGTCAGTAATTTTAATATCTATTATTTGTTTAGGAAAATTAAAGTATTATTAAATCAATAACATAGGAGAAACGTAACCGAAAAAACCGAAAAATCCGGTTTTACTATCCTAAAAAACCCGGGTTTCAAATCAGTCGGTTATCCGGTTTTTTCGGTTATCCGGGTATCCGGTTTGCATGCCCTAGTACCACATCTTATTTTGACAATGTTTTAAAGATGAAACACGTATAATTATTTATTAGCAATGCACGGCAATGTTTAAATCTGTGGCAGCGTTTGATTGAAATTAATAGAAATCGGAATTTACCCGGTTTCGTAATTACCCCAATGCACCTTATATCATACCAATCAAGTACTCACTTTTAAAAATCTTTTGATATCTACAATCAACCAGAACAAAGGTATGTAGGTAACGTGTAAAAGCCTTTGTCTGTTTTTCAATAGTATAATTTTCTAAAAATTGCTATTTGGTTTTTATTATAAGTATTTTATTTTTTCAACATTACTTTTAGCTATCTCAGCTCTCATATCGACCGAGCCATGATACCTAACTAATAAACAGCGAACCGAATGCAAGGCACTTGTGCATTGCCTCTTAAATAAAAGTTTCACGAGCGCACACTGTAAATCATAATTTCGTGATGCACTGCAGCCAGACGCAGCGTTGCGAAGTTACTTCGCTGTAAAAGTAATTTAATATGTAGGCAGAATAAATACGTTGCTCTGAAGAGCTCGCATGATGGTGAACCTGAAGGCACCAGAACAAACTTTTAATTAGCTTGACTTGCTTGTCTATAACATCATTGTCTTTGGTTTATAATGACGTAAAAGCAATGAATAGCAATGTTTCTGGATTTTTCTAAGCATAAATGTTCGTTTGAATTTAAAATAAGTGTTGCGTAAGAGCGAGCGTTTTGGACGTGATTATGATTTGGGGGAACAAGGGTCGTGAAATCATAATGAAAGTCTGGGCCCAGTAGGTACTAGAGAGGTTAGAAATAACAAATGTACAAACTGTAGAGCCATATAAAAAAAATGGGCGTATGAAAAACCTTATAATCTTAATCTGCGATAATTCTCTAGATGTGAGCCGAGTGCCTCAGGCAGTGAATCTTACGGTTGAAATGAGGATGATCACGATGACGTGTACCATGATGCAGATAACCGGCGAAACACATGATGTACAAGAGTTCTGTGGAAGTGTCGATGTGCAATAGGTCAACTTTATCTCAATCCTAGAATACCTTATGCGACCAAGCTGATTCTCTGATATAATTTACTTCTTTATCACGGCATCAAAGTTAATAAATACCTACGTCGTCATATTCGTCGGTCGTGTAACCGTTGGGGCGAGATTCTTAAGGGACTGACTTACTGCGAATTAAATTTCGTACTTACTATTGATTTTGAGCAACTTAAATGTCGAGTGCTCGTGAAGTCAAATTGAAGTGTCACTCGAACGAGCTTCGATACATATCCGAGGGCTCATGTGATTAAATACAAATAATAAATAGCATCGTTTTTTATAAGAAATATAATTTTGTCCTTATTTCATTGTCTCATAAGTAGGTAAGCATAGGTAGGTAGGTAGGTAGGTGGGGTGGTATAGGGTCGCCCCCTATTACATGGGACTAAAACATAACTGGCGAAATGTGGGTGTACTAATGGGTACACCTCTGCCTAACCCTTCGGGGAATACAGGCGTGATGTTATGTTTGTTTATGTTAATATGTCATAAGTAGGTAAAGAATAGGTGGAATAAGGAAAAATATGAATAAAAAAATGGGTAACATACATTTTTAAGAAACTAGGTACTGTATGATATTGATATTACTGTAGTTTTTTACCTAACTTATTACTATTCATGACTTGATAAGCTATTTTTTGTAAGGCGATGCTTTTAAAAAAAAAAAATATTTTTTATTTTTAAAGTTTTCTCTTAATGTTTTTGCGTTAGCAAGTAGTCATACTGGTGCCTGCCATATTTCCGTATACGAGACAATATAATTAACACACGCTAGGAAAACCGATAACATTTTTTTTACGGCATGTGTCTTTAGATTTAATGAATGTGGGACCTTCAGCGTAATAAAGACGAAGTATAATAAACATGATTAGTTTATTCTCGTAGCTTATTTTGGAAACAATGTGAGGAGCATCGGGTGTTTGGTAATTTCATCCGTATTTTAATCAAAGGTGCGGCTCTAAACAATGTGATAACACATTTTAGGTATATTGTGAAAGGAATGGGTAAATTGAAATTTGGATAACTTAATATTGTTGCTGGTTAAAGATTTACTCGTATAAATAGTGATCTGCTGTTTAGTTTCTCTCAAACAAAATCTCTATCAATCTGTTTGACTTTGATTTTGTTTGATAAGATAGCTGTATTTTAAAATTGTTAAATTAATACATTTTATTGTTGTTTTTACTGCTGTCATAAGAAATGGACACGTTCATTGAACTACCGTAATCGTTCTGACGAAATCAATTTTTTAAACCGTCATAACTTTTGTCCACGACTGCTAGTGCTCAGTAGTATGTACCTTTTTTTGATTTAATGAATACAAGACCTGTGTCACTCTTTTTATACCTGTACAATCTAAGGTACAGGCCCATATATTTTTTGGCTATCTCCTTTTATTTTCCTTGTATTTTCCCCTTTTTTATGTAAAGGGAAAAATACTTTTGATTATGTTTTTTAATATTTGCTTTGAAATGAAAATAGTTATTTAAATTCCTTTATTCTTTTTGATACAGTTTATTGTAATATTTTTATTCCTGTATAGATCTGGGGTTCATTTTGTCCATCTCCTTAATTGGGTAGTTGACACTATTAATAAATAATTCCAACCCATAACTTCTTTAAAAAAACGCTTTATTTTAGCCCTGAAAACCCGATAAATTTTCTTCTTTCTTAATTCTTTTTTTTACTGCAAAATTAGATTTTTGTGGCTTTTAATTCAATAAATAGTTAGACAATAGTTGAGAGTTGCCAAATAAGTGACGTCACAACGTGCTATTACCATACAAAATCTATGAAAGAATCGCGTTTTGACAGGTCATAAAAAGTACGTCAATTGATGGTGGTGTCAACTAGCCTAATGTCTGTCATATCATTTTACTTTATATGAGTCTTAAAAAAACTCAACGAACTTTGTTCAAAGAGAACAATCTTCACTAAAGTGATATAAACAAACTCAACGGACTTTGTTCAATGAAAACTATTTTCACCAAATAACACGTAATTCTATTACCCTCAATTCAGGTAATTATATGCCATAATTAATATTCCTGGCTGGTTATATCAAAGAGCTGTAAGCCCAGATAGACATCGCGGTGTACTGGGTACGCTAGTTTGCAATTTTCCGCCTGGCTGGCCACGACTTGAAGCAACTGCACAACCCTGCATCTATATGACGCATACAAAGATTTATTAGTATTACGTTTTGCATGTAAAAATGCTATGGAAGCTAGGCTTGTTGTACTCTAGATTTTGCCCCACTTTGCCCCCACATTTGCCTGCATTTTGCCCCGGGCAAGTAGGTTGTTGCTTTTTATAATGTAATACCGACACTCGCCGGAATTTGTTCGTAATATTACGTGACATGAGTATGAACGGTGATGGATAGAGTAAAACAGTAGATAATTTTTACAAGCTTTTTTTTTGTTTTTGAATTTTCCGTATAAATAATTTTGCTTAAGACATTTGCTTTGATTTGTGTTATTTTTGTGCCAGATTTTAACCATCCAGTAAACCTCTCATTTTATAATGCCACACACACTACTAGGTAATAAAAATACGTAATGCTGAATGACTTCCTGGGAATACGATTAGATCTAATTTATTGTTATCTATTGAACAATAGTAACATGAAAACCAGCACGTGAAACGTGCGGAAGGCATTGTATGCAGCTGTAGCCGACAAATTGACGTTTATTGACGCCGACTAAACGTTAATGTCGCTCATTAGCACATCCAACTGGCTGAATGTAGACAGCAGTACAGAGCACACACTGACAGCACAAGTCGAGGTACAAAGCTACCTTTTGTTAGTTAACGAGCCTCGGAAACCAACAGACTACTACAGAGTACTACAGTCAGGTTTTACTGTAGAAGTCTGTTTTTTTATGTTTCTACTTGTTTACATATTACACGATTTGGTAGTTTAATAGACATAGATTCTCTTTTATTATGGTCCAGAAAAGTATAGGTATAAGGATGTACTGTGACGCAAATATCTGATATCGATAGTATCCGATACGGCCTAACTGCTACTGGGGTATGAATACGCTGTATGCGTATTCATACCCAGATTACTTGGTACAGTGAGTACGTACCTGCCAGTGTATTGACGTAAGCATTTATGGGCTAAGTTGCCTGAATTAAAGGAATTCTTATTAGATATTATTTACCACTTCTGATTGACTTTATAGATTCGTATATTTTCGGCGAGTTTGTGCACTATCATGTACCACCTAGCTATGATTAGATACCGTATAGAACCAAGTACATATATAGGGTGTTAGTCAAGAAAGTTTGAAGGATTTATTTTAATCACTTTTTTCCTGATATTAGCACAAAATTGAGAAAGAACCACTGAAAAAAAATTTCGGTACGAGTACCTATATTACCCTTAATAAGATACTTCTAGACACATGAACGAAAACCAAAATACTTACTCAGTTATTGCAAAACGAGGAAATCAAGGCCCCAGGGCTTAAGTAATGTTAGTTTATACCTTTAAAAACAGTATTTCATGAAGAAACGAAAGAGGACGGCAAATTGGCAACCATTCAAACGCTGGTTGTCGCGTAGCATTAAGCGTGGTTTATTAAAAGAGGCCTAGGTTCAGGATGTAACATATTTGAGCGCACAATAGCAAAATCTCGGTGGACGGTAGTTGAAGTGTACATAGGTCGCGTCGGTAGTCTGTTGTGTATTTGGTGACAGAGTCGCCTGGCGCAGTGCCGCGCCGAGCCGTACTGTTTGTATTCCACCTACCTTCGTTAGACGCACAATTGATTATCGTTGTCTTTGAAATCGCAATAGTGTCGACACTACACTATCCAATTAACTAATGGCTGTGCTGAACTGTCTCACTTTGAAGAGCAACACGTCATTGTTTGTGTGTGACTGGTTAATATACTTATATACGACTATTATGTTCGGTGTACCTAAATTGGCCGAACATTGTCTTTGTTGGCTTGGTTTCGTGGAGATAAAATTATGTTATTGAAAGAATAAACTTATACACGGTTACTTTTAGGTCGTTCTGGAACCGAAAGCCATAAACTCGATCATCAAACTCGAAACGATAGGGACCATTTTTTTTCAAAAAGTAACAATAAAAAAAACAGCTGTTCAGTAAACTTTTTCGAGTTTGATGATCGAGTTTATGGCTTTCGGTTCCAGAACGACCTAAAAGTAACCGTGTATATAAATCAATAATAATATAATAACCTCCTAACCGAATTTAGGTTACGGCGGCCAATCTCAAAGGCGACTAACCATGTGCGCAGGAGATGTTATAGTACACAAGTGTGTGTGCAAACACAAGTGGCTTATCCTGATGGATCTACCCGTGCGGCTGTTATTACTCAGGCACGAACTCCTCTCCTACCACTTTTTTGTAAAAAAGCTTTTTATTTTTCACTTTTTAGTGCTTGTGTATTGATGTTTGAAATCCTTACAAAAAGCCCTTTCAAACAATACCTCACACGATATATTTAATTTTGGAAACTGGGTTGACATACCCCCCCCCCCTTTTCCTTCAGTCAGTCATCGACTACACGTATAAACAAAGCAATTTCATTTGTTACGATATTGCTGCTGTGATTCTGTGAGGAGTTCCATTCCATATCTCCGAAGTTCATCATAAGATATTGAAATGGTGACAATGGGACCACACGGGAAGCACCAGCTTTCAAATAAAAAAAAAATCATGAAAATCGGTTCACCCAGTCGCAAGTTAGGAACTAACAAACATAAAAAAAAATACAGTCGAATTGATGACCTCCTCCTTTTTTTGAAGTCGGTTAAAAATACCTTGCAATTAGCTCTATCCAGAGACACTGATTATATAATAGTTAAGTCCAAGTCTTAACTACACGACTAAGACGGTTACTTAGTGAGACAATTTCGTTCCAAGAACATGAATTAATCTGTTTCCAAAATACATTAGTCATCACACTTTGCAAAATTGAAAGCTTGTCGTTTCAATTATTCATGACGGCTCAATTAAAATTAAAATCTATATCTATAAATTGCCTGTTTTTCTCTAATTAGAATTGAAGCTTAAATGGATTCGGCCTATTTGCAAAATAAATATTTGAACAGGGATAGCGGAAGATTGTAACTGCTATAATTATTTATTTATACGAAGGTTATTTCAAGCCTTCATTTACCTAGCTTTTATAAAGTTTTGTTCAGTAAATAATTGTTTTAAAACAAATCAATTAATAGTTTTAATATAATTCTCGGTATTATTTCAATCTGCCAACCATAACACAATTTCGGTTCGGTTTATAAGTTCGGAACATATTTATGGAGGAGGATGGAGTCGGGATTTGTGCCCGGTTATATGGGACACAACTGGTAAAATGTGGGAGTAGGTACTATTGGGTACACCTCTGCCTAACCCTTCGAGGATTACAGGCGTGATGTTATGTTATGTAGAGCACACTAGATACTCCGTCTACCCCTGAACAGTAGGCTCATCGGTCTCGCAACACGTGGAGTGCAGTGAAGCTACTGAGCAGAACAGTATCGGTTCTCCTTGGCTATACGGGCTCCCCTGTACTCGTCGCACTACCGACGCTACTTTCTTTTTGAACTTTCTTACCCGGAATATACAAACAGACAGGTAGGTTGATAGACTACCAAAAAATTTAAAAACTGAGTATTTGGTATATGTACCTTGTAAACATTCATAAAGCTGTTATTTTGACCTTACAGACAGGCACTTAAACTGTAAATATTTGTATAGATTAGAAATGTTCTCTGTTATAGCTTTCTAGAATATTTATAATACTTGGTAAATCTAGCGAAACAATGTTTCTGTCGCAGTTTGTCAGACTGTTTTGCCGGTAGCGGTTGTTACGTATGTGCTGGTATACGTATTATGGCTCCCTTAGTTCCTATAGCAAAGCAGCGATTCCGGTTGCCGATCCAGTATCCGGTTGGACGATAACCAATTCGAAATACAATGTACTCGCCGACAAGATTGCGGATAAATGTCTTATTGTGACTTCGGTATTATTGAAAAAGAAATAAGTCGATATAAAGTCAACGTAATCAACTTACAGTGATTGGTTGATAAGTTTAAAGCAACTGAAAGAGGGACTGGTATATCAAAAGAAGATTTTGAATCAAATTACAGTGCCTGATACAATCCGATTGTTCATTTGACATTGTAGTATGGGTGACACAAGTGCGGTGACGGCTACACCCGTATTTAGGGAGTTCGTTTGCGACGTGCTCAAGTAGGGTCGTTAGCAATCGGGCTCGAGAGCAACACTGGAGTTTTGAATTAATGCCTTTCCGATCGTGATTACCTGGGCCAAGGAAACGGGCCAACAGCCACTGTGACGTTCGTGACTTAATTAAAGCGAACAAAAATCGTTCACCATTTTGATTCGTCGAGTGTATCTCGGCTGTGAGTGGACGGAATTAGAACAATACCGGATTGGCGACGTCGTGACCGTAGTTCGGATTGGTTTTTAATGGGAAGGGAAACTTTGATGTTTGATTGTACTTACTTGTTTTTGGTTTGTTAAAAATGACTTTTGTACTACGACTTAATATTAGGAAAATATTTTCCTGGAAAGGAAACTGCTGCATAATACAAGCTTACATAGCTTGATTCCTTCTGGTTTTAAATAATTTGTACATATTACTTCATTGTTATTCATTACTTCATTGTCATTTTAAGTATTTTGATAGAATTTTTGAATACATATAATAAAAAAAAATTAACAACGAGTTTACACTTAAAAGTTTCTTAAGTACTAAAAGTTACCCTTTGTCGCCTGAATAAGTCGAATAAGAAGTTTTTCATTAGAGATTTATAAGAAATTATTATTATTTCGTTTATGTGCTCCGGTTATCAGCGACAATAAAATAAATTTCAGCTTAATCTTGATGTACATTCCCCGATAACGGCCTTTGGAATTCTTAATGTTAGGTTTTATGGTTTCGTTTAATACATTTGAATTTAAAGTTCAATTGTGTAGCCATACATTTATAAAACCTACCCCATATGTTTATTATATTTTAGGCGTACCATAGATTTTCGTATTTATTTAAAACGCCTCATAAAACTGTTTCTGCAACATATAATAAAAGTAACTGCAGTACAGTCGACCGCATTTCGGTAGATAGTAACAGATTGATTTTAAAGCCAAATAGCGAGTACAAATTTTTTGATGCCCATGGTCGATTGTGCCTATAAAATGACATTTCGTAGCAGTTTATTATTTTAAAATCATTTAATAAATAATTAAATATCCATATACAAATTCTAGGTAGGTACGTTTCAAAACTCCATAATTATATGCTAAAGTTAATGCACGAAAGTTGTTAACGAGTCAACTTACATTATTATTTATATTTGCGGCGAGGTTAAGTGTGAAGTTTTCTTTTAAAATTTGTGCACTTCACCTAAGTAACAGTTAAAGTGCTAAAAGTTAGTGATAGTGTCGCGAATCGTCGGAGCCTAGCATAGAGTTCTTGTGTAGGTGCTGTACGTCTATGTTACTTTCTCATGTTGGTATTTTCCTGTGACTGTGCAGAATATTATTATGACGTCATTGTCTATCTTTGACGTAACTTGGTTTGGCTTTTCATTCCATTAGAGAACTTTCAGACTTTTTTAAAAGTAATTGCGTCTGTATGTGTCTATACGTCTGGCAACGCTGTACGTACCTGGTCTACTATAGAGACTCTGGCTGGATGAGCCTAATACAACCTATTTCGTTTAAGGGTTAATGACAAAAGCAGTGCACATGCAAAAATATACCTTACTACAAATACTAAAAACTCTGTTTTCAACGTGATAAGAATCTGTTCTCCTCTCCGAGCCGATCTGTGTGAACGGACCCTAAGAGATAAACTACACTACTTTTTAACCGACTTCTAAAAAAGGAGGAGGTTCTCAATTCGGATGTTTGTATTTTTTAAAATAAGAAGAGAATGGGTGAAAATGGGGTGTGGGTCTACGGCTGTCAAGCCTTAGATATTTTTATATCTAAGGCAGATAGACATAGAATAAAAATATAATATTTACACGAAGTTAAGGTAAATAAGTGTTTTGAATCATAGTAGACTAATATCCCGGTACAGTAGTGACCCACGTCCTGGTCGCTACAGTACCTACTATTATTCTGTTAGGCCTACGCCTGTGCCGTAGTATAAGTATTAATAAAACAATGAAATACATGTAATAAGTATTAATAAAATAATGATACACGAATACCTTTTTAGATTGAATAAATATACCCATTGGATACCTTCTCAAAATTGGTACAGTAAGTTTAATGTCCTAGCTAACTTGTATGATCTTCCTATTTGAGTTCCTGGAAGAAATGAACGTTATCTGAACTTCTCTGTATAGTTTTCTCTGTTGATTCAGGAAGTCCTGCGAGGTATGCTCTATGTGATTTACTTCCATTTTTTATTATGTCTAATAGATTCCCTTGCCTCTAAAAGATATAAGATTTATTCATTCAATCAATGTTAGTGAATGTTTGAAATAAAATGAAATATAAATTGTTATGAAATGAGAAAATTACATTTAAAGTAATATGTAACCCCTTGCCGCATAACAAGCCATATATTATGAATACAAAAGTATATATTATTTTCCTAGCCTATTAAACACAATGTTTAAAAAAAGATTTAATAATTAAAAGCATTTTATTATAAAACGTAACGTAAGTCATTTGTGGCCATAAACATCCGTCATCGATATTTGAGGATCCTTGCAGCGTGCAGTGGGTGCGTTCGGCAGGTACCAGAAAAAAGTACCACTTGTGAAATATATGTAGGTAATCCCTATTTCCCTTGGTCACAATGTCATCACGCGTGAACCACTTTGACGTGACTTTGGCGTGACCAATTTCACTAATCCTTTTTTGTTGTAATTTGTAAAGAGAAGGTTCTTATGAAAGAAATATAGCTACCTATATTCTTGCAAATAAATATATCATTCATTCATTCATTCATTCATTCATTCATTCATTCATTCATTCATTTATTCATTCATTCAAATAAAAAAATAAAAGGCGGTACGAAGTTCGCTGGGTCGGCTAAATAAAAAAAAAATGAATGGTAAAAAACTTTTTAAAAACAAGCTTTTATTTAAATGCCTTAAAAAGCTGAAAATTAACTTTAAATCTAACCAATCAATTTAGTAGGTACATGTATTACGTAATTTATTAAATGATATAAAAGCCCGTTACAGTTCGTCCATTTCAAGTTGTTTCCAAGCCAGGATTTACTTTTACGGGATGTTGTACAATGGAGACGAACCAGTGAAGATCAGCGTGTTGTGAAGAAAATTACAAATTACTCTTTGTGGTTAGGATGCAGGTGTGAAATATACGACTGGATGAAATAATACCTACCTACTGCCTAGTAGTGTAATATGTGTTTATAACAATCAAAATAATATGATGCAATTCTTCTGCCCAATAAACTCCGATCAGAGTTCGAAAAAAACTACAAAATAAAAAATAACTTTAGTTTTGGAAGTCGGTGGCTTTGGTTTTGTTTTTGTTATGTAGGTAAGTATTGCCACCGACTTCCAAAACTAAAGTTATTTTTTATTTTGTAGTTTTTGAAGGCGGTTATCTTTTTTTGTAAAAAAGCTTTTTATTTTTCACTTTTTAGTGCTGTGTTTGAAATCCTTACAAAAAGCCCTTTCAAACAATACCTCACACGATATATTTAATTTTGGTAGAAGAAGAAGGGGGTTGACGTACCCCCTCCCTTTTTTCCTTCAGCCAGTCATCGACTACACGTATAAACAAAGCAATTTTTCTTGTTACGACGGTTCTGCTGTGATCCTATAAGGAGTACCGTTCCATATCTCCGAAGTTCATCATCAGATCATGACAATATTTCTATGGGACCTATTCGGAAGTATACTCTTTCAAACAAAAAAAGAATCATCCAAATCGATTCATAATTGGCTGAGAAATCAGGTAACATATACACATCAAAAAAGTCTAGGGATCAACATCCCTAACAAATGTTAGGGATGTTGATCCCTAGACTTTTTTGATGTGTGTATGTATATACAAAAAAAAAAAAAAAACATACGCGCCGAATTGAGAACCTCCTCCTTTTTGAAGTCGGTTGAAAAGTAACAATAGGATGCTTGAATAATAAAGACAGGTAGTTACTATTAAAGTTTAACTACGCAGTAGTCTTTAATATAACCCTTCAAACCTACGTAATAGACGGCATCATTAAGAAAATAAAAGGCATTGATATTATTATTCGAAACGTAGAAAATTACAGGTTGCGTATATTTGCCGTCAACTTAGTGTAAACATCATTTGCTTAGTTTCGGTTAGTTATTAGCATAACATTGTAACTTTGTGATCCCGATCCCTTTACTTTGTTATAGGTACGTATATAACATTAAAATAACTTTTGAATATCATTGTGCCTTATGTATGCCTAACGTTAACATTAGAAAAATATACGATCGACTAACTAGTTCATTTATTCAGTAAATTACAGGATGATTTTAATTCAGCTGAGTAAATGTTTAAAATCTAAACATTTAAAAGCGAAAGGTCACTCACTTTCTCACTCACTCTGCTTGACGTGGCAGGGAGGTAGTTTATATGTAGTTAGTAGACGTCTGCTAAGAAAGGATGTTCCAAAATTCACCCCATAAGGAGTTGAAACGGGGGCCCGACATTTACGCGGACGAAGTCGCGGGCAAAAGCTAGTTAGTAATAAAAGGTTAATTTAGTAAAAACATAACATAACATAACATCACGCCTGTAATCCCCGAAGGGTTAGGCAGAGGTGTACCGTACCTACACCCACATTTCGCCAATTATGTTTAAGTCATGTAATAGGGGGCGAGCCTATTGCCATCAACCGGGCACAAATTCAGACTTCAAGGCAGCTACTGAGAAATTCCTGATGGAAAAACCCAATAACACTTTGCCTGACCTGGGAATCGAACCCAAGACCTCATGCTCAGCAGTCGCGAAACAAACATTGTAACGTATAAAATTTTCCTTTACTACTTAACTAGTCTTACAAGACTTCGAGCATGTTTTATTAAGTCTTACGTAAGATTATGTAACACTTTATAAAACTTGCTCTTTTAGAACTAAACTAAACTAAACTATAGCTGCAATTCTGTTAAAATAAGTCACAGACATGAGACCTGTAATAAAAGGCCTACAGATGTCAAAGCTAAAGTTAAACTACATATAATGATTATTTTGTAATCTAGGTCTTTCTCTTCTTAGAGATTCTCTAAGAAGTATTTTAAAATGATCATCATTGCCTACATTAGTATTAACATTACACATAACGATACCTTTAGGCTCAAAGGGCGTATCCACCAAAACACGACTTTTCAGGAGAGCCAAAAAACACGACCCAAATTTTAAGAAAATCTATGTTTAGCGAACCAAAAATTATGGCTATATCCACCATTTTTTTTTGCGAATATCGATGTTTTAAATATACCAATCGATAGAGGACGAAAAACTAAGTAAGACTGCATTAAAATCTCATTTTGGCCAAAATGGCGTTTACGCCCTTTGAGCCTAAAGGTATCGATAATATTGCCGGTATTCCCGCTACATAAAATATAAAAATCTAGAAAATATATTCGAACCAAAAACTATCCCATTTTAAAACTTATATTCGATAAGTGGAGCACGTGTTACATAAACGTAACATTAGTTTTTGCGGTGAACACAATAAATGTCGGTACGAACAGAAGTGTAATGAAAACAAGTGCCTTATTTAAATGTCTGCCCCCTTATTTGAGTTAGGGCGATCTCGCACCTGAGCACAGGGGCTTAAGGAAAGGATGCTAAATAAATATTTTCTAAATGGAAAGGATAAAGGGCCACGCTTCAGCGATAACTTTCTCGAGGCAACGTGAACAAGCAAGCCAGTTTGCGTAGGTTCCGACAACATTTCTAATTAAGCGATTCCTTGTTATACCGTATCGTATATTACTTTGTACAGGTCTACGTACCTATCTGTGTGTGCCCTGATTTTGTACATAATTTTAAGACAGCCGTGAGCAAAGTTTTTGTTTGGTGGAAGTTTTGCATTTTTTGTGAAATGGTTCAGAGTTTTGAACTTGGTCATGTTTTGTTTGAACTTCTAAAGTATTGTTATTAATAACGGTATTAAGTTGGTTTATCACAATAGATATTTATAAACTGTTTACTTTGTGAAAAAGAAAAATAAACTTAGATGGAATGTAGATAGGCTTGACTTTCTTAGTAAATTTGTATCCGCCTCGAGAAACACATAGAAAGAAATTGTTCCGCTCTTTATCCGTTTCAACTAATTACAAGTTTCTGAGGCGAGCCAAGGAATGTGCTACTGTGAAACTAAATAAATTAACTTTATTGTTATTTCTTTGCTTAATATTTTATTTTAATTTATTCCATTAATGTTTAGTTTCCCTTCTGGGCCGACTAGCTTTCGTAACAGAATGTGTTAATTAGATTTTCTATATTATATTGTATTTGAAACTCTTGTTGTTTAATATCTATCTCACAAATTTTCTGTTTATTTTTGTACAGAAAGGTAAAAATGTAAATATAAGTAGAAGCTCATTACTAACTTTTTTCACAGCTTAACTCAGTCTAAGGATTTTATCCGATTTATCTAAGGCGCGGAAAAACATTCTACCTTACCTGGCCTGTTTTAATAAGAAGTTAAATAAGGAGTCCTAAGCTAACAATTTATTTTGATCCAAACCATCCTTTCATGCTAGGCCGACGTGCAAGTTATGAAGTGTCGGGATCGAGGGGCAGATGAGATTTTCAGGCCGGCTCTGAAAAACTGTGACGAATAAAATAAAATTATGAGTGAGAAATTAATCTTTTTCTATCTTCTCGTTTAAAACTCGACTTGTTATAAAAACAACGTTTAGTAAAATGTACCTTAGATATAAATATTTAATTTTCGGTGTCAGTGGGGTACCAGTGGCACAACCCTAGCGCCGCGTAATCCGCGGCCGGCCTTATCTGTCTCCGTTCATCTTGTAAGCAATAATTTAATGCTGAGATTATTTTTCACTCCTGACAGCAAGTTTTAATGTCTTTTGAAATGAAATTCAGTCACACTTACCGCCTTCATTTCATTCATTAGGGTGATTGCTGGAAAAAGACTAAAAGCACTTTACAATCCAATCAAAGTTTTTAAATCCGTAAATGGTTTAAAATCTTTTTGGAAGACGTTGTATGATGCTTTCATCATTATATTTACAATAAAAAAGAGAGCAATGATTAAGTTGTTTGCCAAGATTCCAGAGTCGCCCAACCTACATCATGTTAATATAGCAAGGTTGAAAATATGTGAGTAGATAGAAAAATAGTTACTTAAGGAGGTATTTTAAGGAAATGGCCTTAATATACCTTGATTTGAAGAAATTAAATTCCTGAATTTTAAGTCAATGTGAATGTACAAGGGCTAGCTAATATCTACCAAAATATTGAACTGGCAGAACTGACACAGTAGGTAGTAGGTAATTATACAGGTAGGTAAATACAATTTCTGGTCAATTTAATTCTTGAATAGACTTACAAGGTTGTCGAAATTAACAAAAACTTCTTGAAAACAATATACTTGCGTACCTTCGTCTCACGTACCTATTTTCGATTCGATAAACTTGTCTGAAGAAAAAGGGCAGAGTCTGCAACATCCCGCAGGGATAGGTGCTACGCGGCAAAAAACTTTGCGAGTAATATCTTTGAAGGAGAAAACCATATCAAAGTTGAATCACTAGAAGTTGATGAATAATGACATGCTCCCGATATTGTATTGTAGGTAGGTACTAGCTTCTGCTTGCGACTTTGTTTCCGTACATTTTAGAATAAAGTCTAAGTTCTAAATTATCTTACTGGAAACGTTAATTAATATCTAAATGTGTGCCAAATCTCAGCTAATTGCGAACAGCCGTTTAGAATATCTTACATCCATCCATTTGTTCATCCATCCATCCTCACAAACTTCACGTTTACAGTAATAGTGGGATAGGAATGTAGGGTAGTAGGATTTGAATTTTTACCCGACTGCTCTACAGAGACTTATGATGTTAGCTGAGTGTAGGTATGTTTTTACTTTTTATGTATGTTCATCTGCTATATGATACGTTGTATATTAACGTATGGGGTATCGTTGGAAGCGTCATGACATTCAGCTGTTTATAGGGTATGACGACACAGAAAATAGAGACGGATAGACAGACGGACAGACGAACAAGAAAGTGATACTATAAGTGTTCCATTTTTGCCGGCTGAGGGACGGAACCCAAAATACTGTTTTCTTTGTATTGTCTAACATTATTTATGGTTTGTGATTTATAAAATTACTAGCTTTTATCTGTGTTTTCGTCTGCGTAAATGTTGGTCATCGCTCATCGCGGACGCAGACGAAGTCGCGGTATATAAGTAGTTTAGTCGTGAAAGCGAAACAGACAGACAAGGTACGCTAAGAAGAAGAAGACAGGTTTACTTTCGCATTATAAGTAATATTTTAGTATGGAATTATACTCCCTCCTTCTCCAAGACATTAACACAAGTAGTTACGCTGGTATGGGCCAGCGCTGTCACAATTATTTCAAAGCTAAAAAAAAAAATATTAGTTCTCTCGTCTGGCAACCCTGCAATGTCATTGCGTTTTTTTGTGCGAGCGCTGTCACTTTGTTCTCTCGACAAAATATATAAATAAATTGATTTTAAAGTGTATTATTGCGTAAAATCACTGTAAAAATGAATAAATACATCAAGTGTGATACCGTTTTCGAAGTGCGATGTGTCGGAGTTATGATTCCTGTGAAAAGTTTGTACTTTCTTTTAACCTAAAAACATGCAAAAGTTTTTCGGTAAGTTTGTTTCTGATTATGATTTAATTTAATATTTTTCTTAATGGTTCCTACGGAAATCGTAAAAAATCAAGTGAGGAACTTGTAATTGTAAAACAAATAACAATCAATCAAGTGACTACTTCCGGTCAGTTGATCAGTTCCGGTTGTAGACTAATAATTAATTTAACAATTTGAAAAACTTCGTTCAACTTCGGGAAAGTTCGGTTTTTACTGACTTTCTCATTACGTTTCATTCTTTAACGTCTTTTTTCATTATTCGCGGCAAATCTTACTTTCTGTGCCGTTGTGTGATCGTTGCCACAAGTTTATAGTGTACAGTTTGTATAAAAATGGGAAAAAGAAAGAACCAAGATAAGAAACACCTTATGAAGAAGATACGAAAACTCGAACGAAAGTTGGAAAAAATACCCGAAGAAATAAATTCAGGAGATTCGTCGCCATCAACTTCCCCAATGCCACCAGAATCTCAATGTTTACCGGTACCATTGTCTCCGGTGCCGCAAAACCCACAGACACCTACTGTGCAACTTCAACCTCCGTCAAATGATTTGGATCAAGATGTTACCTCAGGTTTGTGGAACACTCGTAATAACGTACCTATCTTATTGAAATTAATCTTCAAACGCCTGGGTAATTCCATAAATGTATCTATCAATGACACTTAGGCGCCACCACATGCGGGTGGACACTTTGTCAAGGGTCTCTTATGTACCCATGGGGCTAAGGCTATCACACTGCGGATAGACCAAGCCAATAAGAAAAACTCATTGACTTTAGCGCTATCACTTAGCGGATAGACATGTCATGCATATATATTTTTTAATTATTAAATAATATTTGCGATTGGTTTGATATATCATGTACAAATTTCCTAAATTTGAGTATATCATGTTCCAGAGAATGATCAGCTCCCAGAGGAATATTTATTGGCACTTGGGAATGAGGGAGCGGAAAAGGAAGAAATCGGTGAGCCTATCAGACCTGAACTAGCCCTTCGCTGGTCTAAAATTATGTCTGATGGACTCGACAAAGAGGCTAGAAGTTCAATAATGGACAAATACCCTACTCCTAGTAACTTTCAAAATGCTATTGCTCCAGTTATGAATGCTGAAATAATGGCCACACTTTCAGAGCCCTTAGTGAAGAGGGATAAGCGAATTGTCATCAGACAAACCCTCACAGGCAAATTAATGACTTGTTTGGGCAGATCTTTAACAAACATTATGAAAGGCAACATTAATAGTAAGCTGCTTATCGAACAAATAAATGATGCAGCAAAAATTGCAGCTGAGATTCACCACCAAGACTCATCATCCAGAAAATTTTTTGCTTTGTCAGGTGCAAGCAAAATCATACAAGAAGCTGTCAAGACTTCAAAAGTTGACAAGTTTTTATTTGGTGCAGATTGTGCTGACAATATTAAAGCAGCACAGTCAATTCAAAGGACAAGTTCACAAATTTCTGAAAATATGAAGAAACACAGACAGCCCACAGTAACCAAGAAGAATTTAAACTGGAGGGGCCCACCGCGATATCGTCAAACATACAACCATCAAGCTCGCGGTGGGCAATACCACCACCATCAGAGACCTGTTCGTCGCGATCCACCTCACCGGAAGACTCAGAAACCAGTCGCACCCAGATCCAGGCCCAGATACCAACAGTAGACCCACAGGTACATGCAGGCAAATTAAAATATTATAAAAATAATTGGCTTGAGATAACCGATGATCCGGTAGTTCTACAATGGATAGAAGGTTATCAAATTCCATTCAGGAAAGCTCCACTGCCTTATACAACTAGACAACAATGTTGGTCAGAAAAAGAAAAAGATTTAATTAAAATAGAAATTGGAAAACTATCCACCTTAGGCACAGTCTCTGAGTGTTCTCCTTGTCCGGACCAATTCACATCACCCATATTCTTAGTTCCCAAACCAAACGGCTCATACAGATTTATTTTAAATTTGAAAAACCTTAATACTTATATAGATGCTGAACATTTTAAATTAGAGGATATTAGAACAGCATGTAAACTTCTGTCGAAAGATTGCTTTATGGCATCTATTGACCTAAAAGAAGCATATTTCTCGGTACCCATAGCTAACAACTGTAAAAAATATCTAAGGTTTACTTTTGATGACAAACTGTATGAGTTTAATGCTCTACCTTATGGTTTATGTACTGCACCATTTGTTTTTACCAAATTATTAAAACCCGTATACACTTACCTTAGAAATAAAAACATTTTGATGACTTTTTATTTAGATGACAGTTTATATTTTCATAAATCTAAGAGGAAATGTGTGGAAAATGTCAAAATGGCAGTCACACTTTTACAAGGCTTAGGATTTGTTGTTAACTTTGAAAAAAGCATTCTTGAACCAAGCCAATCATGCAAGTATTTAGGTTTTATTATTAATTCAACTAGTCTTACTCTATCACTTCCTCAACAAAAACAAAATTTAATTCTAGAAAAAATTAAAAAATATCAAGGGAAAAGTCAGTGTCGAATCAGAGAATTTTCTCAAATGTTAGGAACATTAACTTCAACATGCCCAGCCATTCCATATGGTTGGGTATACACTAAGAAACTAGAGAGAGAGAAGTACCTTGCTCTACTTCAGTCGAAAGATAATTATGATACAATAATGTCTCTCAATAACATAGTTTACAAAGAATTAGACTGGTGGAGAAATAATTTAGGTAAATGTAATCCCATTAAACAACATAATTTCAAAATAGAAATACATACAGATGCTTCAACTACTGGTTGGGGGGCCGTATGTCATCAAAATAGAGCTGCAGGCTCATGGTCACATTTAGAAAAAAAATATCATATAAATTTTTTAGAATTAAAAGCAGCCTTGTTAGGTCTCCAATGTTTTACAAAACACTTGCATAATTGTGAAGTCTTGTTGAGAGTTGACAATACTACTGCTGTGGCTTATATTAATAAAATGGGTGGAATACAATTCCCCCATCTAAATAATATTGCAAGGGATATCTGGCAGTGGTGTGAGGCAAGGGGAATTTGGATTTATGCATCTTATATTAACACTAAAGACAACTATGAGGCGGACAAAGAATCCCGAAAGGTTAACATCGAATGGGAGCTTTCACAAAAAGTATACCTTGAAATAGTTAACTGCTTTGGGTTACCCGAGGTAGATTTGTTTGCTTCTAGAATAAATAACAAGTGTAAAAAATTTGTATCTTGGAAATGTGATCCGGAAGCTTTCCAAGTCGATGCATTTACTATTAACTGGGGAAATTTTTATTTTTATGCATTTCCTCCATTTTCAATCATATTAAAATGCCTTCATAAAATTAAAACAGATAGAGCGACAGGTATTTTAGTCTTTCCATACTGGCCGTCTCAACCATGGTTCCCTCTGTTAAACTCGCTGCTACTTAAGGAAATATTAATTTTCGAACCTAACAAAAGTTTGTTGTCATCTCCTTTCAGGGAGAGTCACCCCCTTCATCGTCAACTTACCCTGGCTGCAGGGCTGCTCTCAGCGAGGCATATATAAGAAGAGGCACGCCAACTTCAGCTCTTACAGTTATGCTAAACTCGCTTTCAATTAACTCCATGAAACAGTATGATTCTTCTCTAAAATACTGGTGGCTGTTTTGTCATAAATTAAAAATAGATACCTATCAGGCCTCTGTTCCCTATATACTAAGGTTTTTGAGTGAACGCTTAGAGTCTGGAGCCTCATATGGTTCCATTAATAGTGCCAGATCAGCTCTTTCGCTTTTAATAAGTTCAAAAATAGGAAATGACGAAAGAGTTAAACGTTTTTTAAAAGGAGTTTACCGACTAAAACCACCGACTCCAAAGTACAACTTAACTTGGGATCCAGGAGTGGTACTAACATATTTATCTAGTTTTTACCCAAATGAAGATATAAGTTTAGAGAAACTCACGAAAAAAGTAGTAACAATTTTGGCTCTAACAACTGGACATAGAGTCCAAACCTTATCATTAATAAATGTTAAAAATATTAAATTCACTAATGATGGCATTCAGATATACATTCCTGACTTAATAAAAACTTCAAAAGCCAGAAGCCTACAACCATTAATACATCTTAAAATGTATAGAAATAAAATTGAGATTTGCCCTATCACTGCTATCAAATGTTACATGAATAGAACAGAATTATTGAGAAAAGAGACAGAAAAATTAATATTAACTTTTAAAAAGCCACACCACAGTGCCACGACTCAGACAATCAGTCGCTGGATTAAAGAAATCTTACATGAGTCAGGAATTGACGTGACCTTTACAGCCCACAGTACAAGACATGCGTCTACATCAGCGGCAAAAAGATGTGGAGTTAGTATAGATCACATTCAAAGAACTGCTGGCTGGACCCAAAACTCTGCCACTTTTGCCAGACATTATAATAGGCCAGTCATTGAAGACCCAACTGTGTTCAGTGACATAATTTGTAGCACTATAAACAATTGATTGGTTGATATAAAATTAATAGAAATTGTTTTGAAATATAAGTAGAGGATATGTTTTTGTTTTGGTTTTTATGGTTATTATGTTTTTATTAAATACTTTATTACTTAATAACTTGAGTATTATTCACAAATAAATATAATTCACAACCCCAGCTTTAAACATCTACATGTGTTAATGTCTTGGAGAAGGAGGGAGTATAATTATGTGATTAAACGAACTTACCAAGTGAAGTTCTATCATAATTATACGAAGCTCCTTCTCCAAGACATATACTCCCAACCCCCCCCCACACATAAGTGTTTCCCTATGTAGGGTTGTTCATGTACTTACCTTTAAACGAAATGACATTGCAGGGTTGCCAGACGAGAGAACTAATATTTTTTTTTTTAGCTTTGAAATAATTGTGACAGCGCTGGCCCATACCAGCGTAACTACTTGTGTTAATGTCTTGGAGAAGGAGCTTCGTATAATTATGATAGAACTTCACTTGGTAAGTTCGTTTAATCACATAATTATGGATACCACATAAATGCACCACCTTGAAGTCTTCTGTCAGTTAATATAGGTAGGCCTGCTCCTGTAGATACCTAGGTACAAAATAACCGACAATGTGTAACTATTATCATGTAGGTAGGCCTCACTGAAGTAATAGTTGCGAAATATTCTTCCGGAAACATTAAATGTTTCTGGTATGAATATTGCACAATTTTTCTTTCCCAACGAATACGGACCTCGCAAAAAAAAAACATATTGCTGAAGCAAAGTCAAAGTCAAATCATTTATTTAAGTTAGGCCAATACAAGGCACTTTTGAACGTCAAATACAAAAGAAAAAGGAATTGAATCTAGTTGCCCCTTCCAAAAAGGTAGTTTTGTTTTGTATGGAGAAGAATGGGCAAGAAACTCCATACGTACTCTTTTTAAATCAATGTCTTACAATATTTGCATACAGAATCATTACATAGTGGCACGTGAATGCAATGTACCTTATATAAACTGACTGCCTCGTTGGTCTAGTGGTTAGTGACCCTGACTGCAAAGCCGGAGGTATTCCTATTATTATAGTATTATTATTATTTATACGGGGTTCGATTCCCACACATGACAAACTTTGTGTGATGAGCATAATTGTCTGTTCTGTGTCTGGGTGTAATTTATCTATAATATGTATGTGTTTATAAATTATATAAGTATGTATATCAGTTGTCTGGTTACCATAACACAAGCTCTGGCTTAGCTTGGGATCAGATGGCCGTGTGTGAGTTGTCCCAAGATATTTATTTATTTATTTAAAAAAACTACTAAATCCTAACACTTAAAAAGCATTACATTATACATATTAGGAATTTAAAGGTTAAAAATGTTCATAATTATATACATAGGTAGTGTTCACGTTTTTACAAATATTGGAACTATAGACGACCACTCTTAACATCTCAAACGACATGAAATAGTGTATGAGCCAACAAGTAACAATATTGTGTAACTCTTTTATACGGGGATTTTTTATTTCAGAAACCGAATATAGAACCTACATGCTAGCCTTTTCTTGGCTGATTTAAAGTAAAGACTTTATTACACGACTTACCTATTAGTTAGTGTGTTTTACTTACCTAATTAATATTTGTACAGGGCAATATGATGAACTCCACGGATAAACTGATGTGGTTATTCCCCAATTCGTTTGGTGCGTAGGTACATAGAGTAGACTTGGATATAGTGAGACCTAGTAAAATACATTTATGTTTGTTTAGGACCTGAATCATATAAATAAGATGTAATGCTAGATGACAGCACAAAATGGAAAGCCTACTCTTGGTATTTATTTGTCATGTTCGTGACTTTAAAGTAGCATTTTAAGCAAAGCTTCTTCTTGTTTGGAACATAGAATATGACAATTCAGGTCCTTTTTTATTAAAATATGTAGGTACATAAATGTAGCTCGAAAGCGTAAAGCGAAGCAAAGCTTAGACGACGACGGCAAACAAACAGAGCTTGGACAATACACACGAACTCAAACGTTTTGGCAAACAGGCAAACAGCTAGGTATTTACTGCTCCACAGGGGTTTGTCAAATTATCGAAAAATACTTTTTATTACCTGCTATGATTTATAAAGCGAAGGGCTGTCCAAATTTATATTGCAAACCTTTTAACTGGTGATTCATACACTTTCGGGAACATTAATAATTTGGGTTTTATGACGAATAAAACGACTCGTTCACGACGAATAAAATGACCGCTTCACTTCAACATAAAGTTAAGCCTAGCTGGGTACTCGGAGGTCCTTCTCTGTTCTCGAAGGTCCTATTATTTCTTGACGTTATAAGATACAATAAGAAAATATGGTAAAAGGTTGGGTTATATGGCTCACAGGTGATTCGTGAATGTTTTGTGGTATATTATAATATATACCTATTTCCGTACTTTAAATAATGTTAACGTGTGCTGTGGTTGTTATTTGCAAATAACTAGGCATCTTCCTTTTTCCGTATGTATTTTGTTTGTTACGCCGAAACGAACCAATGGTAAAAAAAGGAAGGTCTTCGTCAGACCTGTCCGCATTCATAGTCTTTACCTCAATCCTACAGTCGCAACGTCCGGCAGTGTACTGTACTTTATCCGTGAATGCGCTGTGACCTGGCCAATAACTGATGTGCTAATGTACGCATTTTGCACTGCGATGCGGGCCGCCCCGACCCGTTGCGGCCCGACACAGTGAGCTCGTACCTTTACTGTGCTATTTTGTGAACGGGTAAAAACATTTTTAACATAATTTCTGTCATTATAGTACTTATCTATAATGATGATAGAGTCAACATGTCATTTGCTTCGCGATTGCACAGCACCTACGCTGCCCGTACGTTCTACGACTGCCTACACGGAACGAACCTAGTTCTTTGACTTCCTATGATTGTACAGTTTCTTTATAATAAGGCAATTGACTAAATAGGCTTAATATAAAAAGACAGCGCCACAAACAGTCCTATCAAAAATTACAAACTCAAATCAAGGTTTTCTTGGAATAAAATGACAAGTAATTATTTTGAAGGCCCGCCGTGTCGGCTGTGATAATGTTAAGGAAGAAGTGGTTCAATTAATGGGACCCATGTTCGACAGAGTCTGCTCCGTGACCCAATTAGGTCGGCTCGTTTCTTATATTGTTCTGATTCTGCAGACTTCGTGTTGGATGGAAGTTCGTCAACGATTAATTAGATAATATTCAGATGACTTTTTAATTGTTGGTGACATATTGGTGCTACTGAAGATGGCAGATGTTAGTGTGTCAATGACTCAATGGCAATCTGTCAGTCCAGTAACTACTTAGCTACGAGTTTTGTTTTATCAGTTGTTTTCATAAGTTACTGTATCGGGCAATGGGGACATGATGTCAAGTATACCGTCGTTTGTGGAGAAGTACCATATTGATATTACCCGAAAAGGTAGACTAGGTATAAGTGTAAATCCAGTTCAGAAACAAACAAAAAAAATTATAACCGAATTGAGAACCTTCTCCTTTTCTTAAAGTCGATTAACAAAGCATTTAAAAACATAAATACAAAAACATAATCACAATTTCTTTTGTTATAAATCATCCCTCGACAGCTGTGCACCAATTTATCTCCAAACGATACCTCTCACAGGACAGTTATGTTGATCCCCTCGCGAATGATCGTGTTTGATGGTTTCCCTAAGGGTTGACGTTCAAGCTGCAGTCGGTCCGGGTTACAATCGAATGTCATGGATGAATGAACTTCCTGCGAGGTTGATAGCAAGCGCACGACTGAGTCTGGACGATGAATCGAGAGATCGAGAGAACTGTACTTTTGATTTAGAAGCTCAAAAAGAATTTAAACATGCAGTTTTTCTATTAGTTACCATCTATGTATGGTAAAAAAGCAATTAATTTTTCGACGACTTTCCTGTTCTTCATATAGTAACATTGGGTGAATGACTACGTAAAGCCGAACCATGCTTCAATAAAATACTAAATTGTGTACCAAACGCCATTGCACACAATTCATAATAATCGATAAGGTACTTGATTATTATTATTTATTTATTTATAAGCTAAAACATCGAATATTACATAGTTTTAAAATTGACACAAATTAAATAAAGAAAATCTTATTATCTTACAACGTGGAGTGCGGAATCTAGTGGAATCTAGTTTTTTGAGTGATGTTTCATTATCCCTTATTATGGGCTACCGTTGGGACAGTTTTATTATGGAAGAAAATAATGGATAATCACGATGATTTATTGCTTAACGTGAATCTGATGAAGTGACATTGGCTGAAATGAAATAACTCACTTTAGCGTATACATAAATTTAAATAATGTACATTAATGTTATTAAAATTTACATAGAACTATCGCAGCTGGCTGAATACACAATGAGGACGAGAAATGGCGGACACAAACTGTCATCGATAAGATGAGAAGGGCAACCTTAGTTGTGGGACCAACGTGTGAGTGATGAGAGATTGACGACAAAGATACAATAACTTAGGTACTTTAAAACACAGAATCGGTTCTGTTTGTATGAAAGTATTGTATATTTGTCGAGCAAGAAAATTCTTATAAAACTCTGGATTCGCTGCATGCTATCCAACTTTAAATATGAATAACGCTGACGCGTCCGTTAATGGGCTAATAAATAAGTTATGATTAATTAACCGTTTCGTCTCTCACACAAAGAATAATATAAGTGCTATAATTATACAAACAACAAAATTGCCTTCGTCTCGTCTATCCGCATATTAACAATATCAATTAACATCGTACACAGGCGCTAAACGCAGGCTGATTCCCGTGATTGTACAGAATATTTCCACGCTCGGCGGCAATGATATCGCACGTACGTTGTTTTCCGGTGACAGGAGGGTTTATGGTACAAATCTCGGCGGTTTTCCTCATCTTAGGCGGGGCCCGTCTCACAGCGAAGGGAGATCCGACAGGGGGAAAATTTATTAGGCCCTATGTTTCAGAGCGGTCGGGAAATCTGAAACGGAGCATTTGCTATAAAGGTTTTTTAGTTCTATTTTAGTAGTGGGATCGGTAATAAATACCTATGTATCCCATTTTTCTTGCCATTGAGTAGCTAAACTCTGAATAAATGGCGCTGATTCTGTATCTGCTGTGTAAACATTTGTGTTGTGTATTACGACCATGTCTTAGGCATAGAATAGTTCAAAGTATACCTATGTTAAAAAGTTTACTTCCTTTTATGACCCTGCTCAATTTATAAATTGTGTTATGTTTAGAGGTAAATAAATAAAACACATTAAAATAAAGTTAATGTCTTACGATTCTGCGCATAGGTATGAGCGCAACGGCTAATTCGAATTAAGTGCAATCGGGATGCCGTCCAAAATGTTACCGTCAATGAAGAAGAAGAGCTACAGAACCATGATTGCTGATTTCGAGATCATTATGGCGCAACATGCCACACGGCGGGCGCCACCATTAATTTATTAAGGCGCTTCCCTGACCAAATGACCTTGAGCATTCGGTCCCTCTTTGCCGCACGCCACTTTCTTATCTCATCTCTTTCTCACCTTTCTCGTTTTCACGCAATTTTTCGGAATTATTGAAATATAAAAAAAACAGAGAGCTTTTTAAAAAAAATAAATCTAGCATTATTTAGATTTTTGAATTATCTAATGATTAGTACAATTCTCAAATTAATAGCACGTTGCATTAAGCAAGAGATGCAAATAATCAATAATTTTAGTCATTATTTCGCAAGGAGGTTTTAAATGTATTAAAACACATATAAAAAAAATAGATCTTGCAATGTGATGATAAGATATCAAACATTAATAAAGTGCTTTTAGATGTCGTTTATTTCCCTTAATCAATGAGAAGATAGCCTCTGAAAAACGACTAAAAACAAGGTTTTGGTCGGGGTACGGCCTTAAGGGAAATATTTGGTAATCGCATAATTTTGCATAATGGACCTGAGAACTGGCTTCCACGATCGTGACCTTTAGATTTCTTTCCTTGGGGGTATGAGAAGTCAGTAGTCTATACTAATAAACTGGGGACGTTGAATCATTTGGAAGTCAACCTTCGCCTTGTTATTGCTGATATACGACCCGATGCTCGATAAAGTTGTCGAAAATTGGACACGATTAAGCTTCATTCGAGCTAGCCGTGGCATCACGTATATACCTATGCCCGAAATCATATTTAACTAACACTAATGGTCTAAAATTTTCTATTAAATAAAGGCAATATCATAGACATTAAATGTAGGTACTTCATTTCATTTTGAATGTCAAACTTTTAAAAAATACACTTTTTACAGGCACAATGTATTTTAAAACTGGAAAATGATTTTTTACTATAAAATAAATAGCCAAATTAATGAACAATCACGAACGGCCATCGAGATCAAAGATGATAGTTATAAAAGCACCTGTGCTTTATATTGTGAGTCACGTAAGAGTATTGGAATTCATCAAGTACTTTGGGTGTTTGGATCCCCAAATGGAGTAGATATTTCACTTAAAGTACGCTAGCCAGAATAGTACATTGAAATTTATGAGTGACCCCGGCGGACAACGTATGGAAGTGGGTTTAACTCTTGAATACGAGTAGTGCTTTCAGATATATAAAACGCATTGGGAGCATTTACTTGAGGAGTTACGGCTCGGCGATAATGTGCCGCCTACTAACATAATTACCTCATATTCAGGAGCGCCGAGATAATTACCTGCCGTGTACCGCGGAGTGGTCCACTGAAAGTCCAATTTCACAGTTCTTACGTTAAGGCGATGAGATTTAGCGAGCTTGTTACATTCTATTATTTTAAAGCTCTTTTCTCCTGTGAAGCGCTCATAGAGAGCTTGACGACGTTGTAATACATATTACTATCACAAAATAGAGTACCTTTCTTTGTTTGTCTACAAAAACAAACGATAAAGTAATAATTTTGCAAATTACAAAGAGAATGACTGCATTGGAAGCAATTGTTCTTCGTCAAAGAGATTGTTCATTAATATTCAGATAACACGACGTCTAAGTAAGTTATAAAGTCATCTTCGTTATATAGAATCAGGCTACGTGGTCAACGTTTAAAATATCTGTGACATTCTAATGAGCGGTTCGGACTGTTTGGAGCAAGCTAATGATTTTTACAATTTTACGTAAATTAGTTATAGAATAATTTTTGTTTCAGTTACGAAAGTACCTAAATAAATAAAATAAAGAGGTGAGACAATAAAAAAAGGAAGGAAGTAGCGATTTTAAATATTAATATACATAAATATGGTACAAATTACTTCTACTGTATAAGTTCATACTCAACTTACTCGTTCCCAAAAGTGATTTAATAAAAGCAGATTAAAAATAAAAGTTTTTCTGTGCCATCAGCCGACGGCGCCACCGCGTAGCATTATGATTGTAACCGAATTCTCCGAGATTGAGAAGGGTAAGCGTCCCCAACCGCGGCGTCGGCGACACCGAGTTTGTTAGCACACACTTGCGAATGAAGAAAAATGTCTTGGCTTAAGCCTTTCCACTCGCCGAGCGCGGAATTGTAAATAGAGATTTATTAAAACGGGACATAGCGAAATTTGCGCAGTTATGTACACCCTTTTGCGAAAATGTTCAGAATGGGACAAAAGTTTCGCATTTAGGTGTCTGTTATAAAACTACTTATTTTGTATTATAAGATCCATTTTGTGATCTCGTATAAGTACCCTCCATATGAAGTCCCGTGCATTCTGGGAAGTCCGCCCTAACGTTGGCTAACGTTTTTACCATGACATGGACTATTTCCATAATAATAAATAGGTAGTTCGAGTCGATATCTACAAGTACTTCCTACCTACATAAATAATAAGTAGGTACCCATAGAAGAAGTAACAGCAGCTCAGCGTCGAAATTAAATATCGTTTGGTGCTCCATAATGCCGAATTAGGTAAGCAGCTATGGCCGATGCAATGTGATACCCGTTTTATGTAAATGACATACTCTAACGAGGGCGGAGACTGCCGTGCTCTCAGGTAAATAAGCTGTTATGTCTGAGCTCCAGAGTACTTAAGCATCATTATTATAACCTTGTTCAACAAAGGCATCTATGCGTAAATTAAACCTTGGTTTTCTGATAGTTGTGTAAACTTTACAACTAGTTATTTAGTGAGCTTTACCGCCTAAATATTTGATCTCACCTATTTACCCTGTTAAAATAGCTTATAAGCGTGAAGCTGAGGCTTGCCGAAATTTGGTATCTAATTACCTCCATACCAAAAGAAACAACAAAACAAAATTCAGAATCATGTAGAACTATTCACTATCTCGTTGTTTTGTACAACCTAGGTATTTTTGTATACAAGGTGCAATTTCGCATACTCGTCAATTTTCTGGAGGTTGTCATCAAAATCATAAGAAATAATTTAGAATAAATGAGAATATCATGTCATTATAATATATTTATATATTATGTATTTGCCTATGTAAGTTTACCTAGGTATACATTTACTCCGTACGGAATAAAATTATGTATAGAATTACTGAACGGTTACCCGGTGATCGCCGCACGAGTTGGGCATAATACATCCGCGATAAGCCTGTCTGTCATGCTAGTTGACAGCACACTGTCTTGACTATTATGCGCCATTTTGTGTTCTTCTCAATTAAGCTAAACCCAATGACCCAATTTGATTAAGTACCTAATTTTTTAAATCATTCGTCGTAGGACATTTTTATGCGACGCTCATATTTTGCGGCGTGTAAAAGGTATTTAATTACCTACTGTATTATTTTTATTACAATTGTCTAATATATAAGATATTATATTATATAAGGACCAGCTAAGTAGTACTAAGGTATTTTGTAAGAATCTTTAGTGATCTTGAAATGGGTACAGATGCAAGTTTCAGTAAATTCAGCAGCCACCAGGCGATTTGTTACGATTTATTTAGTTGCTATCAACTATAAACTACACCATAGGAGTTTGAGATAAACATAGTATTGCACTTTTGTTTACTGACTTGCTTTTAAACATTGCATGTTGTATTTGATTTGTAGAAGGAGCTTCTTTTAACGGATTTTGGTCAGTTCGTTCATTATGACTTTATTCCAATTCCAGACATTTGCATTTTCAAAACAGCTAAAAAAAAGCATTTCATAAAAACACACTATCCTTTGTGCCAGCCGGACTATTCTGTAAAAATCTCTTTCGGTAAAAGACAGTTGGCGAGAATGTATGAGAGTTGGTACCGACACTCACCGACCGCACTGACTCCAGAACTCCAGAAAATCAAGTCCGGGAGCGAGAGGCTACCCGCAGTTGTCGCTGCAGCGAAATCACGGCGCTACGCTGCCCAAGTTGTCACTCCTCCAGCGTCTGCTGCGCCATCTCTTGGCCTATGCGATACAGGTACTTTCGGAAGCATCCGTGTCCAGAAAGCATGACGCAAGCCGCAAGGTGAGGGCACCATGACATCCCTTCAGTTACTACTTCAACACGAGACTTACCGCCACTATTGCGGCGTGCCCTATCTCACCTAAGGCTAGGGACTGATCGCTCACCTCAAGCTCACTTAACCAGAATATAAGATTGTTACAGAATAGCAGATTTACATACATCTTACAGACTTTGTAAAGTAATCCTAGACCTTTGTATAGCTCAGAAGACATTGCTTTTCCTTGGGCAGTTAGTTTGCAATGTTTTACAACAAATCTGGTACGCGGTCCCGTGAGTGTAGGTACGTCACGTACAGAGAAGAGCGCATGTACTTTTGCAAAAATTACATTCTAACTGGTTTTCAAGCAACGTTATTTTCTTTAAATAATGGCTAGGTACTTACCTTATTATAACTACCTATTCGAGATTCGAGTAGCCGCCAGCAAAAACAAATAGGTACCTATAAGTGCTACACACGGGTTCCCTCTATCTGGCAGAATTTTGATGATCCCATATATTTATTTGGCGTAATACACTTTGCATAATCTTCATTATACGAATATTTTGAAGGCATAAAAATAATTTTATTTTCATAAATAAGTGCTACACACGGGTTCCCTCTATCTGGCAGAATTTTGGTGATCCCATATATTTATTTGGCGTAATACACTTGGCATAATCTTCATTAAACGAATATTTTTAAGGCAAAAAAATTATTTTATTTTCATAAATAAGTGCTACACACGGGTTCCCTCTATCTGGCAGAATTTTGATGATCCCATATATTTATTTGGCGTAATACACTTGGCATAATCTTCATTAAACGAATATTTTTAAGGCATAAAAATTATTTTATTTTCATAAAATTATTGTTTGGCCGATTTTTTATATGTCTGAATTGACAATTGCATACTTTTAAGAGGGCAGAATATTAGTTGGCATATTATGAAGATGGCTTGAATTTTATTTGGAATAATTTTTGGCATATTGCCATTTTTATAAAAATGTATTTCCATTTATTTGCCGATTTATATTTTACTGGCGAGTAGCTGGTACTGTAGTATTCTATTCCGGACCGTAAACATACATGTTAAACAGCAAGAATAAAATTCATAAATACATTTACGCATTTTTTAACCGACTTCTAAAAAAGGAGGAGGTTCTCAATTCGGATGTTTGTATTTTTTTTTTTTTTTTTTTTTTTTAGGTTTGTTCGCGCTTAACTCCGTCGCTTGCCAACCGATTTCAAAAATTCTTTTTTTGTTGGAAAGGTTATACTTCCCAAATGGTCCCATGAAAAATTTGTTTTGCAAAAAAAAACCGACTTCAAAAAAAAGCACGCACTAAAAAGTTAAAAATAATACTATAACCTACCTATATTAATAAACCTAACCTTACCTACGATTAACCTATACTAAAATTTAACAATTTTTTGGAGTCGGTGCCATACGGTTGGATATAATATCCTCGGTCTTGGACCATGTTTGTTTTTTACTGTAACTTGATTTATCAGTGTATCTAGGTACAAGTGTACCTACACAATTCGTATATGCTAATCGTTATATATGTAGGTCGTAAGCCATTGAATCAGTCCATACCTAATCAGTTTACCTACCTTCATTTCGGGATTTCTTAAGATTCGTGTATCTTTCAGGACAAGTACCTGGAGAAATTCGACATATAACTGGCGTATTGCGGTCAGGGATCGATCTACAGAAAAAGAAAAAAATAACAATCCAGGTTTTACTATGAGTTGGTGCCGTGTGTTAGTTGTGTTACATGTTATAATACGCTGTGCTGTGATCATCGTGATACCTTCGCGTCGCGTCCAACAAACTACGAGCATGTCAATGGTGATTTTATTTTAATTTTGAAAACCTTTCTGTATAAAATGTTACGCAGACTGAGACTGACTTTATGAGAATGTGGGATTATGCTGTACGAAGAAAAGGTGGGTAGACAGAGCGGACAAACCGTTACTTTTGAAAACAACACACCATTACAAAAAGTGCAGTCCATACTGTCATTGATACGCTGATTCACGCGTCAAGTTCCTGAACAAGCGCTGTCAGTTGGGATTGGTTATAACTGCCATGGCTACATATTTATTACTTCTTATTGTTTTAAATTCACCAACATTGTTTTCATATAAAGGCAGAAGCAACAAGAATATTGTAACCAGGATTTTGTAAAAACCTAATTGAAAAGAATGTCCGTGAAGTTTCTTGCTCGTTATTTTCGATAGAGGCCTACCTGCGTATTGGAACGAGAAACTAGCTTCAATTTTCTCACTATCTGACCTACTCTTTGACAATTCAAAAGTGCCTGTAAATGGTCCAATAGAAATAAATTCTTTGACTTTAACTTTGATACAAATAAACTTCAAAGACATCAAACTTGAACTCTTTCGGAGCAAAGAGCAAACCGTCCGTACGGACCTCAACCCTTTTTATTTAAAGGCCCTTGTAAATTCTATTATGAAACGTAAAAAAATAATAACAATTAAATTATACGTCTGTCGTAGCGGGAACAAGCTGAAAATTTGTACAAAAAGGAATTAAATAATTAAAAATCCTTTCCCTTATTAAAAAAGGTAACCAATTTAGCTTGGTAAAAGTACTTAGTTGCCTACTAGTATTTTTACCGTAAATTGTGTGAATTTTGTGGGATATTCGGGTTGGCTAGGGAATACCCGCGGATATGTTAATTCACGACAACGTAATGTAAATAGGTGGAGGCAATTTATGTCGCTAAAACACTCTGCGGGATAAGTCGGGACAGTCCGGGGTGGGTCCGGCGTAAACAGGTCACACTTCACTCCGATACTTGCCAATGCGTGGGAATTGCGATGCGTGTGATGCGTGTGCCTTAGCGCTAGTCGAAGTCACGAAATAGTTGTGATAAATGTAAAAAATAATGTATTTTCTTTTTTTTAATATATTTGTTGCTATTTTGAGCCAGACAACGTATTTAAAAAATAAAACAAACTTTCAATAAATACGAATATATGTAGATGAAATCAAAACACCTGTACGCGGTGCACATGGCTCCCGACGATGTTTCAATGACCGGCAGACGGCGAAATAACCATCCAATGTTACCTATTGTATGAGTCTAGATTCTACAAACAAAATCTGTACGAATAAAAAGCTTCTGCTAAAATAATCACAACACATTTTAATAGTTTATTGTGATGTGAGCCAATAGTAAATTCAAAGCAATTATTTCATTTAAATCATTCACATACATGACAATTCAAAAGTGACTGAATCAATTTTGAATTGTCAATAGGTCAGTTAGTCAGAAAGGTCTTCTTTATCGTGTGGGAATTAAGGTCTTACGACAACACACACCCTAGTGTCAGAGTTTCTAAACCGACTCAAGGGCCTCTGACATGGTTTGAGTACAACAGTAAGTCCAGGTTTCCTCACAATGTTTTCCTTCACCGATGTCAGTGATGTACAAGATAAACTTTAGTCAGAAAGTTAAAGTCGTTTCAAGACGTAGGTCTTTATGGAGAAGAACGAGAAAGAAAGCCCATGGAGACTATTTTCAATTACGTTTTTTAAAATCCTGGTTACATTTTTTGTCGTTTCAATACGTAAAAATAATTACTTTATTTAAACATTATGCAACAATAGTACAAAGGCGGACTTATATAGCTGAATAGTACCTACTTAATATACCTAAAACAATAAAAAAATAAGATATTACCCTAATTACTAAGCCCGATTGGCTTTAGAGTAGGACCAGCAATATACCAAGCTTTTATTTTTTAAGTGATATATATATCTTGTAACTTGTAAAGTACGTGTAACAAAAATGTTAGACCTTAAAGATACTTGTGGTGACGTATCGCTATTAAGATAGACCCTGTCGCACATTAAAAACCGGTCAAGTGCGAGTCGGATTCGTACACGAAGGATTCCGTGCCATCGTAGAAGATAATAACTATAACAGTAAATTGCCATCATAGTATCGAGTCAAAAACACAAAAAAGAACAGGGCTCTTGTATGGGGAGGGTCCTTTCATTTTTAATCTTTATTTTTTTTTTAATATGGTTTATGGTTTGGTTTATGGTTTATGGTTTGGTGGTTTTATGGTTTTGGTTTATGGTTTTTTTTTTTTGGTTTTTTGTTTTTTTTTTTTTGGTATGGTTTTTGAAAGAGAAGAGGATATATCGGTGTGTGATGTGAAAATAAATGATGAGAGTGTGGATCAAATGAATGAGTTTGTATACTTGGGCAGTATGTTTACTAGAGATGGAAAGATTGATGCTGATGTGGAAAGGAGAGTAACTGCGGGAAATAAAGTGAATGGTGCTATACATGCGGTTGTGACCAACCAGTCCATGCCCAAAAAGGCTCGACTGGCTGTTCACAACGGCGTGCTGGTGCCTACACTTATGTATGGAAGTGAATGTTGGGTTTGGCAAACGAGGCATGAGAGTAGGATTAATGCTGTGGAAATGCGTTCCTTGCGGAGTATGTGTGGTGTAACTTTGAACGATAGAGTGAGGAATGAGGTTATACGGGACCGTTGCGGATTAAAAGAGGATGTAGTTACAAAGATAGAAAAGGGTATGCTTAGATGGTTCGGTCATGTTGAGAGGATGACTGAAAGACGATTAACAAAAGGTATTTATATGGCAGAGGTGAGTGGTAACGCAGGGAGGGGTCGCCCTAGGAAGACCTACACTGACCTTATTGGTGAGGTTCTTCAGAAAGGTCAGGTGCGGAGTACTCGTAACCGGCGTGCTTGTATGACGAGATGTATGAACGTAGATGAGGCGAAAGGAGTATGTAAGGATCGTAGCAGGTGGCGTTCTGTGGTTTCTGCCTACCCCCATGGGAAAAAGGCGTGAGTTTATGTATGTATGTATGTATGTTTTTTTTAATATTTGTTACTTTTGTTAGTATAGCGGCGGTTAGTAAATTTCAACTCTCTGGCTATTACGGTTCATGAGATACATCCCGTTGACAGATGGACAGACGAACAGCGGAGGCTTAGTAATCGGTTCCCGTTAGCACCCTTCGGGTACGGAACCCTAAAAATGTCTCTTAGTAGGTATTCAGTCCATGGGCTTAGTAGTCTTGGCATTTGTAGGAAAAAAAGCCACCTATGATTCGCCGTGTTATAACTGGAAATGCCGTAAAGAAGGTACAATTATTTTAAAAAGGAATAAAAATACCAAAAGTATCTAAATGTCTCACCACACCTTCTTTGCATCGAAAATAATATTTCTCGCTTGAGAAGGAAACGTTATTTTCGACATTTTCACAGAAACAACAAATTTTTGGGAAGAAATCACAAAATCTCAACAGCGTTTGACTTTAATGTCATTATGTAATTTGATTTGACAGGTTATTATTACTATTGCCATAATAAGCCACAATTTTTTGAGTAACATTACGCGCTGTGATAGCCCGCAGTGTAACTCAATTAATGCATATGCAATCAATAATGCTCTTTCTATGATAGCTATAATAATATTATATGTGATACGACTTTTTATACCCCGTATCCGTACGGTTGTCTCTGAAATCGCATATTGCCTATTTGATCTTGATACTAAACAAACTCAGACATACTGATAAAAAAACACTCATCTGTTAAAATGCAATGTTGTGTAAAAATTTCAAGTTCATCCATCGAGTAATTTCCGAGTTTTACGAACGGAAACATACGGTGGCTGAATTTTTATTTAAAAAGATTAAATTTTCATACTATTTTTATATTTCAAACTCTAAATGGAAATATGTAAGTACAAACAAAACCGCCAGAATCTTTGCTTATGTATGCAGTTTTCAATAGCTTTTTTTTTAAGGTGGTAAAAATCATCATATGACTCCTTCCGCCCTGGGTGGGGCGGAAGGGACTGTCAGACTTTTACTGACTAAAAAACCACCCTGTTCTTCACGGTATTTTGTAAATGCTACTTACAATAAGACGGAACCTGTCCTATGTAAATTCATTGTTTCCTCCGATTGTCAAAAACTTTAATTATTTCAGTTTCGTGTTTTTGTCATTCTTTTATATTGGATATATTTTGTAATTTTACTGGTCCTATTGTTTGCTCGCTGATACTGGCATCAAAGGCTAACAGTGAGGACAATACAATATATTGTCCCGCGCCTGATGAAGCGGCTGGCTAATGGTATTTGAAAGGGAAGGGAAGCCGACCACGCATTAACTACCTGCTGAACTATTACAATATTCAGTTCTACGCAGTGCTTTACATAGTGCTATAATTGGTATCGTATTTCTAGCAAATTAAGATGAGATGATAATTACATTATTAAGGGAAATTTCTCAATAACGTATCATTTGCCTTCCAGAAGGATATAACTTCGCCATTTGTAACTCGGTAAAATAGTAATTAGTAGACAAACACGAAGAAAATTTCGGAGTCATGAATGAAAGGTAACCCCTTTCATGAATAGTAGAGATTTCAAAAGAAACATTTTGTACCTGCCGTGAGAGTGGGTAAATTCAAATATGTACCGACGGAGTCCGTCTGTAATGTTTATTTAATGTAGCCAGTGCGAGATTTATAACAAAAGAAGTTTAAATAGCTTATTAGTTAGGGAGTGCGGACCGTGATAGATACTTGGTAGCGTTTCCCTTTTTACGTTATTTCTGGAAATGAACAAAACGTGCCCCAGTTTTGGACCGGAATAAAAGTATTACAATTAAATTATTAAAAAAACAAAAAATAAATAAATAACTAACTTACTTATCAAAGCAGAAGTAACTAAAAATCATATTTAAAAGTATTTTTCCCTTTAAACGTCAAAGGAGATGGCCAAAAATTATATGGATCTGTACCCCAGATTGTACAGATATAAAATGGGTGTCATTTAATAATATAAGGGCCTGTTTCACGACCTTTGATTAAACGCTATTCACCAGATACTTTCAAAAACAGAACAGAATTTGTATGAAATAATCTGCCAAATAATTTAATCGGAACTTATTCGAAGATTGTGAAACAGGCTCTTAGTCTTGTATTATTTAAATCAAAAGGTGCATACTTACTGCTAAGTATCCGTGGACAAAGTTATGAGGGCTTAAAAAGTTGATTTCTTCAGTACTTAAAAAGTTTTATAATATGTTCGTGTAAATAAATATTGTAGACATTCGCATATTATATCATATGGTAATGAAACGACTTTAATCGTGGTGATAAAATCAATATTTTAAACATCATAACTTTTGTCCACGAATGCTGGGAAGTAGAATTTTGATTTATGCAATAAAAGATCTAGGTAAGTATACTATTGATTGAATGACACCTATTTTATATCTGTACAAGCTTTTGTACAAGCTTTTCTGGTGTACAGACCCATATCATTCTTGGCCATCTCTCTTTTGTCCTTTAAGCTATTTGCGTTTTTCTGCGTAGTATTTGCACGGTACTAAGCAGCTCGTATTATAGGCGCCGCGCGGGGCGTGCGTAGGATTACCAGCTACAGGTGTGGGCTGCGGCACACAGTATTACGTCGCCTGTCGCGTTACAGCGCAGCTTTGCTTGTCATCAACTCGTTAAAACGATGTTTATTAGGATGTTTCTTCCGCGGATTATCCGCAGACGTGTCTTTTCAGGATTTAATCGTTACTCTGTTAGCGTCTATTATTATTCATGACATAAATTTTCTTGGCAAGGAAGGCATTAGACGAAAACTCATTAAAACCGAGACGCGGTCTGACTTTTCAAACTAGACACGTTAAGTCCACGCGTGACGCAAGACGGAACTAATTGCTATTCGCAACAAGTAAACTCGTTGCTTATTAAAACTCGCTGTCGTTAACACTAATTTACAAACTTTCACTGTTTACTCACTTCTGTACAGCTTTATTAAGAACACACTGAAACATGAACATTGCGATGAGAGGCACCTAAAGCATTCGAACCGCTGTGTTCTACTGACTCGATGTGAAACCGTTACGCAGTTTAAACGAATACATACTTGGAAGCTCATGCTAATGAAATTAAATGACAAAATAACATGTTCCTCATATCAATAAATAGCAGGTATTGTAATGATTATAGGGACCGCGCTGTTTCGTAATTGTACCCTTTTAAACATGTACATATTGTATGTAGGATGCCGGTTTTTTTGGTAGATTCAGCAATTGAGTCGGTTATAGAAACATGTAACCAATTTAATTTAGTATTCGATAACCTTAGAGGCAATTTGGACAGCTTGTTTGTGCGGTAGATTAGATGTTTACCCTCGAGCCGCGATGTCCCGTCTGATAACGCGCAAGGGTCGGCCGAGACGTGCCGACCGGGACCCAATATGTGAAATCGTTACATTGACGACTCCATTGCTGCATACCTTATCTTTTTTACAGTCCAATTCCAGATAACTGGCAGCGCGTAATATCTGCGGTATACATCTGTAATATTAAAGTGTTAATTTTAGCTTTTTATTAGCAGTGTAACGGTTATACTTCTAAGTAAACTTGCTCCTGTATAACTATTGCACAAACACATTTGTTTTTTATGGCGCGCTCTTACTTAATTCAAATATGGAATCAGGTCGGTTCGAGCGGCGTACTTACTCTTGTGTATAAACAAGTTCGCTATTCCGTAGTTGTCCGCTAATCATTGCGTGAAGTCGTGCGCGATGCGAGCAAGGAGCGAGCAGCCGCGGCCGCCCCGGATCAACCCGCGCCGATACATTAGTAAAGAGATCACTGCGACTAGATGGAACCTGCTGCGAATGAAGTGAAGAGTGCTCTGTCAATGTGTCGTCGTGTTCCGTTAATTTAGATTGACTTGTTTCGTGCCGGCGAAATTGTTTTCAGGTCGAAGTATACACAAAACAACCACCGTGGCACATTGTTGAAGTACGCAATTTATTATTCACAAATAGACTAGGGAAATTGAGTTTTAACGAAGACAAATTGAACTAAAGCGGAATCAATTACGGGAGATTTATTTTCACTGAGAGAAAGAATTAAGTAACTGCGAGGCAAAGAGATGTAAATTGAATTTTTGTCGTAGCCCCGAAAAGAAAGGAGTTCGGGGGAACAAATAGAATGTCGCGATACATTAAAAAGTTTGTCAGATCCGTATTTTGTAATTTTTTGAAAGCAAATAAGGCAGGAACAATAGGGCACCATGTCTCCCCAACCAATTAAGTGAGTTCCATCCTGTCAATATTGGATATAGACCTATGTCTTCATTAGAAAAGTTTTCTTCATAATTTATTCACAACTCAATTAAAATCCTTTCACTGTATCGATGTGCTTGAAATTGTACGCTTGTTGTAACAAAACATGGGACGTCTGGAGGGTGATACTTGATATACTTAAATTATCACACGGATATTTCGAGTGAGTGAATTCTTACAATGTACGAATGATTTACTGGAAGTGACAATAATTAATAAATATTAAATTAAAGAAAAACTGGTAATAAGTACTAATGTAGTAAATGTATAATCCATCTAGCAAATTTAAATTAGCGTGGTTTATCCTTGTGACGTTCGTGCGTGGACTTGGATCAGACTAGACTAGTCCCGGCTGTCATACGTGAATCTTTGAGGGTCGTCAGAAGCCCGCAAGTTTGACGACCAGTCTAACCAAGGGGTATCGTATTACCCAATTGCCGGGTTGTGGAGGTCAGATAAGCAGTCGCTCCGTGTAAAATACCGGTATTCAGCTGCACCCGGTTATCTATACAATTGGCAAAGGCTAGGCAGATTGATTAGTGTGATTGTCATGCTTATTGTAGTTAATGTTCATACTCCTACAATTATCCCAATTTGATTGGGGTCAGCGTAGCGTTAGGATGTCTTCTTCCATACATGGCCATTGGCCGTCATGGCCCTCTTCTCAATACGTCGCCTACGCCGCAAAGGGGCGAACCTCATACAAACGGTCAAAAATGAGATAAGTATACAAAAATGCTCCATTTGTTGAACTCTATGTCCTCACAAAAAGACAAAGCTCTAAGACTAATAGAAACGAAAAAAGATTGACGGCGTATCTCAATATTGGTTCTAGCGAAATTTTACAAAAAGCCCTAGTTCAATTTCGCCCTTTCGTCGCGACCTGCTTCATTTTTTTACGTCGTTTCGCCCCCGTCTAAACGGCTGCGCGAGAGTTACTTGTTTTAGTAATTACGCTTTGAATTACTCGGTTTAGGCGCAGAATGCCCAATTCTTAAAATGACAACAGAGTCGCAATAGGACTAGTTCACAAAATGGCTAATTCTCAAAAAGCCTACTCAAGAATACTACTAGAATACTATATATAATTGAAGGAGTATTCGCGTAACAAACATACAAAAAAAAACATACAGTGGAATTGATAATCTCCTTCTTTTTTAAGTCGGTTAAAAGTCTAGAAATTTCATGATTTTAATTATGTTTAAAACTTATAAGTATTTTAAGTCACTTTAGTTTGTAAAATGTAATTAATGTTTATGTTTTTGTTTATTTGAACCTACTAGTCTTAGTTTTTTTCAACTAGAGTTTATAATTACTGTTAATTACTGGAGCACCGCAAGCCCAAAACGCGGATGATCCACGGGCCAGACTCACGTGCCGCCTAACAGACGAGCTTCCCGACGTCGACATGAGCGAGATTAGAATAGCTCTCGGACAGCATCACAACAACAAAGCTCCGGGGGATGACGGGATAACCACAGAGCTGCCCAAGGCAGGAGGAACACCTGTCTTGACAGAGCTTGCAAAGCTCTTCAATTCCGTCATCCACACTAGCACTACACCGGAGGCATGGAACAGGAGCGTGGTGGTTTTGTTTTTTAAGAAGGGCGATAATACGCTGCTTAAAAACTACCGCACCATTTCTCTCCTGAGCCATGTATACAAGTTGTTTTCGAGGGTTATCTCGAATCGTCTCGCCCAAAAGTTCGATGACTTCCAGCTACCGGAGCAGGCCGGGTTTCGAAAAGGCTACAGCACTGTAGACCACATACTCACCCTCAGGCAAATAATTGAGAAGACAGAGGAATATCACCAGCCTCTGTGCCTAGCGTAGGTGGACTACGAGAAAGCCTTCGACACCGTTGAGACCTGGGCTGTGCTAGAATCTATGCAGAGGTGCCTCGTCGACTGCCGATATGTTGAAGTGTTGAGATGTCTGTATGAGGCCGCAACAATGACCGTCCAAGTACAAGAACAAAGCACAAAACCAATGCAACTGCGTCGAGGGGTAAGACAAGGAGACGTTATCTCTCCGAAACTGTTTGCCAGCGCGTTGGAGGACGTTTTCAAAACGCTTGATTGGAAAGGACGGGGCATAAACATCAACGGCCAGTACATCTCACACCTGCGATTTGCGGATGACATCGTCAATTCGTCATCATGGCAGAATCTCTGCAAGAGTTGGAAGGGATGCTGAACGGCCTGAGCAATTCTCCAAGACGGGTGGGTCTCGGGGTGAACTTGGATAAAACCAAAGTCATGTACAATGGTCTTGTTCCCTCGAGATCTGTAGTCGTAAATGGCTACTCTCGAGGCTGTGCAAGAGTACATCTATCTTGGCCAAACTATACAACTGGGGCGGCACAACTTCGAGAAGGAAGCGAATAGAAGGATACGCTTGGCCTGGGCAGCATTCGGGAAGCTCCGCGAAATCTTTGAATCGTCGATCCCACAATCCCTAAAGACCAGGGTCTTTAATCAGTGAGTCCTGCCTGTAATGACCTATGGAGCCGAAACGTGGACACTCACCGTGGGGCTGGTCCATAAATTCAAAGTCACTCAGCGTGCGATGGAGAGGGCAATGCTCGGAGTTTCTCTGAGGGACAGAATTCGTAATGAAGTCATCCGTCAGAGAACTAAAGTCACCGACATTGCTCGCAAAATTAGTGCGCTGAAGTGCAAGTGGGCCGGCCATGTCTGCGGACGGACAGACGGTCGGTGGAGCAGACACGTGTTAGAATGGAGACCACGTTTAGGCAAACGTAGTGTGGGACGCCCTGCTGCACGGTGGACGGTGGCGGGCAGCGGATGGATGCGGGCTGCCCAAGACCGGGATGGCTGGCGCTCTTTGGGGGAGGCCTACGTTCAGCAGTGGACGGCCATAGGCTGATATGATGATGATGACTGGAGCACCAACTTAGCCTGTTATAAGATTATACTCTACCTAACTTTAATACATACAAACACACTTTATTCCATACTTGTTTTTCTGCAGATGACTGTACTTCAGTAGGTATAGCATCTATTTATTTTTATTTTGTTGTTATGAACATATTTCTGATAGTAATTTTTACCAATGTGAAACATTGTAACAATACCAAATAGTTTTTATTTGATTTTAACCATAATACAGTTACAATGACAAGGAATGAAACTTACTAAGTAATTTGGTTTGTTTAAAAATATATTTTAAGTCAACAAGTTTGTGATCTCATAATAAATACTTTTGATTGTATTGAGTATCGTTTTTATAATTAAAACAACGCATATTATCATAGCACTTCGAGGCGTAACTCTAAGAGAATCACTACATATTATAAAACAAAGTCGCTTTTTCTGTCTGTCTGTCCCTATATATGCTTAGATCTTCACTACATATTATAAAACAAAGTCGCTTTTTCTGTCTGTCTGTCCCTATATATGCTTAGATCTTTAAAACTACGCAACGGATTTTGATGCGGTTTTTTTTAACAGATAGAGTGATTCAAGAGGAAGGTTTATATGTATAATACATGCACCCGTGCGAAGCCGGGGCGGGTCGCTATATTAGATAAACGGGATGTCTTGGTGATAAAGTGGCGCGACGAAAAGGCGTATATTTTTTCTCGGCTTTTCCTCGGAAAACCCAGCATTGTAAAATATTATATTTGTATTAATTTTGTAGTCCTGTTTCCATAGTGCAACTTCGTGTTAATTTTTGTTCATTATTATATACAAATTTTTTAATATCATCAAAATAAGCACGTCATCCGGAGAAAAAAAAACGTTTTTTGGCTCTCCTGTAAAATTTTCTCATTTGAGGTTCGCCCCTTTGCGGCGTAGGCGACGAATAGTCTCACTTACTTTCCAGCTAAATCGCATTTCACATAATCTATTCATCGCTTACTAAAACCACACTAAAACTTTTTGTAATGCCTAAAAAAAGTACTTAATATTTCTTAGGTTCTCTAAAACATAACATTTTAATGTGCAAAATATCCAACCTTGATAACTTGTTTTTGTAGGAACCCATAAAATGGGTATTTCCAGCGATATAAGCAATGTTCGTCTGTCGAGTCTGTTCTGTCCGCGGCAGATGTTCCGGTTCTCACCTGGTGCGCGTGCATATGACCACCGCGCATGCGCCCGCACGCGACGCCTGCGCATACTATGAGTATTATTAATATCACAGTATCGATCACTCACCCTCCCTAAGCCAAATTTAATTTATGTTGTATCATTACACGCTACACTGACACGCAACTTAATTTTTATTTATGTGATTTTTTTCGGATATCGTCAGAGTAGAGCATGTAGTTTTTTGCCAGTTGTACTTTCCGACGAATATTGCTTGCCTTTTATGGTTTTGCTGCATTCGAACCCACAACCTCATGCATGAGAGGCGGGCGCCTTAACCGCTAGGCCATCACGACATAGTAACTAAAGACCTAATGCGGGTGAAAAAACCGGGCGGACAAAGGCAAGTTTAAGCAACATTTGAGGTCTGTCTCATTCAGTCTATCTAATAAGGTGATATTTTATGGGCGTTGTAATAATATCACTTTTATTCGCGAATCGCGCTACACAAACACAGCTGCCTCCTTACGCCTAGATTTGCAAAACAGAATGTGATTCATTACTTTTAGTATGTTGTTACATGAGCGATAAGACGAGGTCATTATCCGTTTCGGTTAAATTATTATTAATTATGAAAGGACGTCTTGTTAATACCCTACCACAACCCTACTTTATGCCTACTTAACACCCGAAATTAGACGATATCTTTTAAAATTTGAGAATAAAAATAGAAAGAAACGTAATTGGCTAACGGGTGTCCCCCTTATTTCGCAGACAGAAATTTCGGACTAGTTTTTCTTGACTAGAATTTACCCACATTCTTTTTGTGAACGCGGTTTTTTTTAATTACACCTCTGCCTAAACCTACGGGGATTACGGCGTCATGTTATGTTATGATGCTATAGCTAGTGGCCGTGGCTTTGTCCGTAAAATCAAATACTCCAATAACACTCAGCAATTGTGTAGCTTTCTATCAGTGAACTTTATTTTGTTATCGGAGCAGTACTTCAAGACCACACAGACTTCCCAGTACTTCTTTATTAGTTATGTATTTAATATGTATTATATATAGGTATATATAAATATGTATGTATGTTTATTTTATGGTATTTTTTATAGTAAGTATGTAGTATATTTTGTACTTACCTATGTACACTTGATTTTATTTAGATAAATACTTTTTGTGTGTTTATTATTAATTTTGCTGTTTAGCGCTCGTACATTAATTTGCACCTACCTTGTTATATCTTCACCACCTTTGGTCGACTGTTAGAGAATGCCTAAGGCATTAAGTCCGCCTTTGTACTTTTGATGCATAAAGTTTAAATAAATAAATAAGAGCTTACTACTTACAAAAAGAAATAAACTATAATAAGTTAGATAGTTTCAATGGAAATAATACGCATAATCCTGTCTATGATTGCTTTAATTTATGTATTTAAAGTATGATTGTTCTTGTAGTAGTATTATGCATTCACAATCACATACATGGTATGTAGAAAAGCTATGTTTCGTGGCGTATAATTATTAGTGTCCGACCGAAGCTTCGGCTTCGGCTTCGGCTTCGGCCACCTTCGGCCAAAAAAGCACCTTCGGCCAAATCTTCGGCTTCGGCCAAAAATTTGCCGAAGGTTTGGCCGAAGCCGAAGGTTTGCTAGTTGTCAAAATTTGAAATTTACTGAACGATGCTAGAGCGAGACGGAGAGTGTGCAGAGCAGCAGAGTTTCGCCGCGCCGCCGCACCGGACCAAACGAATCGCCAATATTTTATTGTATATGTAATTTTGTATATGTTGGTCACTCGGCTCGTTATTGGGCTAAATCTCTAAAGCTCTCACAATATGTATCTAGTATATTCTGAGATCAAAGTAACTATCGTATTTCTCAAGGTCAATGACACCTTCGGCTTCGGCTTTGGCTTCGGCCGAAGGTTTTGGTGAATACCGATTAATCGGCTTCGGCTTCGGCTTCGGCCAGAATTGCACCTTCGGTCGGACACTAATAATTATATACAACCGACATCACGCAGTTTTAAAACAGCGCTTGTTTGTGGAGTGGGTAGTGCATGCAGCTTCACGCTTCAAGCCCCAAATTCGTGCATTTTGATGGAAATTGCCTTTGTGATGATAAAAATTGTGTTCGGCCGGACGAGAGGGGCTGCCGCTCGGAAATGAGTTTATACATTTATTTCACAATCGATTTTGTTTGATTTAATTTCATAGCTCAATACAGTGATCCAACATGTAAATAAGAAAATGTTAATGCATCCGTACTTTTGAACATGTATTTTGCAGACTGACAGATGAGTAATTATGTCATCGGTGTAACGAGTACAATACGGCCGTTGTATCTTGGCGGCTCTGAAGTTAGCCGCAGGCTGCGCAGTAGACAATTTCATTCCTAAAAGATTCATTGCGCAGCTAAACAGCTAACTTCAGAACCGCCAAGATACGACGGCCGTACTGTAAGTAGTTCGAACATATTATACGTTTTCCGTAGCAATCAGAATACGCGCGTAAAATAAACCATTATATAATTAATTAGCTTAAGCCCTCAACTTTGTCCATGTCAATATCCTCTCATTTTTTCTTACGCGGTACCCTAATCTTTTTATAAAATAATATTACGTTAGTAATAAATAAAAGTAAGTTACTCCTTATGACATCAGCTATATGCCAGTGAAAGTCCCGTCAAAAACGGTCCAGCTGTTTTGGAGACATCAAATAGGTACCACCTATAAGACAAAAGTTCATAAATATGTGTTTTTGGTATCAGTACCTATCTACCGTGTAAACTTTCATTATGCATTTAGTAAAAAGTTGTTATTTTGTCATTACAAACCAATTGCTATAAATAAAAACCTTCCCGGCTTTCAGTAAACAAATAAGATGAATGAATAGTTACCTAAATACCTACTCGTTTAGTTGTTTATATTGAGTCTATAATAGAATGTATAAATAATGTGATTTTAAGAGCGATTTGGTTATGTAAATGCCATAACAAATATCAATTTTTCGCTTGGCTAGGTTCAGATAATGTGAGGGCGGTGTCGCACGTGACGACTCGCCGATAACTCGCGGACTGATATTGCTAGTAAAGTTTAAGGGCGCAATCACACATGCTTCGCTTGGCAGCTGGGACTAGGGATTGCAATCCCGCAAAACGGGATCCCGCATTCCCGCGGGATCCCGCACCACTTATTAATCTGCTGGATCCCGCACCTTCAAAACGCGGATCCGCGGATCCCGCATATTTGAAATTATTCACAGTAGTTCAACTTTTTGCCCCGTTTGTATGTAAGATAAAGTATTAATTTTTTGATCTTATAGGGCTATAAGATCGAAAAATTAATACTTTATCTTATTTAAAATTATGTTATAAAATCGAATTGAAACTACAGGTTTTTGTTTTAAAAAATCAAGTATTATTAATTAAACATGTCTTACATTATGCAACAAAAATTATTTGTTTTTCTAGTTTCAATTCGATTTTATAACATAATTTTAAATAAGATAAAGTATTAATTTTTCGATCTTATAGCCCTATAAGATCAAAAAATTAATACTTTATCTTACATACAAACGGGGCAAAAAGTTGAACTACTGTGAATAATTCAAATATGCGGGATCCCGCGGGATCCCGCGCGGGATTGATCAATCCCGCATATCAATCCCGCGGGATTGAGTGAGCTGCGGGATTGCAATCCCTAGCTGGGACGTATCTGCGTCAATCGCAGCATCACGTCGCGCGTACCTAAGAAGTTTGCCACATGTCCGCATTCGTCAGTGTGATTTGCAACCTTTGTCGAAATTGCCTTTGCATGTTTATAGCAGGGTGCGTCGAGCAGCTGAACATTGGCCACTACGGTCGAAAAGTGTATTGTTTCCACAAACGGTCGAAACTGCCAGACATGGTGAGTTCACTTGGTTTTGCATTTTTAATTAATATTTTATTTTTCTCAGGAGCAGCCTCAGAGTCTGGATTTGTGCCCGGTTGATGGCAATAGACTTAAACATAGCTGGCGAAATGAGGATGTACTAATGGGTGCACCTCTGCCTAACCCTTCGGGGATAGCAGGCGTGGTGTACCTAATGTCATGTTTTTTCAACCGACTTCAAAAAGGAGGAGGTTCTCAATTCGGCGCGTATGTTTTTATTTTTTTATTTTTTTGAAGTGAAAACTTCTTTAGCGGCGTTGAGCACTTTTTCTGTAATGGGTATAAAATCTTAAACTCGCGTCAGGACACGTGCGCGTCAGGACACGTGACCTGATCGAAAAAGCGTAAGACGGATGGAGAGTAGACAGCTATCCCCTCTCTACGGCGCGGCGAAAATGTATGCCTGGGCCTACTGTTTCGTTTAGACAGCGCAGGGCGCTTGCGCGAATGTTCGTGTATGTTAAACGTAAACGTAAACGTAAACGTTAATAATCAAGTTTTCACTTCTGCCGGCACTCCCGGAGTGCAACCCGTTTTTTTGTATTTTTTTTTTTTGTATGTATGTTACCTGATTTCTCAGCCAATTATAAATCGATTTGGATGATTCTTTTTTTGTTTGAAAGAGTATACTTCCGAATAGGTCCCATAGAAATATTGTCATGATCTGATGATGAACTTCGGAGATATGGAACGGTACTCCTTATAGGATCACAGCAGAACCGTCGTAACAAGAAAAATTGCTTTGTTTATACGTGTAGTCGATGACTGGCTGAAGGAAAAAAGGGAGGGGGTACGTCAACCCCCCTCCTACCACTTTCCAAAATTAAATATATCGTGTGAGGTATTGTTTGAAAGGGCTTTTTGTAAGGATTTCAAACATTAATACACAAGCACTAGGTCCCATATAAATATTGTCATGATCTGATGATGAACTTCGGAGATATGGAATGAAACTCCTCATAGGATCACAGCAGCAATATCGTAACAAGTGAAATTGCTTTGTTTATACGTGTAGTCAATGACTGCCTGAAGGAAAAGGGGGAGGGGGTACGTCAACCCCCCTCCTACCACTTTCCAAAATTAAATATATCGTGTGAGGTATTGTTTGAAAGGGCTTTTTGTAAGGATTTCAAACACAGCACTAAAAAGTGAAAAATAAAAAGCTTTTTTACAAAAAAAGATAACCGCCTTCAAAAACTACAAAATAAAAAATAACTTTAGTTTTGGAAGTCGGTGGCATTACTTACCTACATAACAAAAACAAAACCAAAGCCACCGACTTCCAAAACTAAATAATATTTTTTATTTTGTAGTTTTTGAAGGCGGTTATCTTTTTTTGTAAAAAAGCTTTTTTTCATTTTCAATCTGCTAGGCGTTTAAATATCTAATACAAATATATTATTTTCTCAAAAATAGACTTTATTTCATTTAAAACTTACTTTAAATAAATAAAACAAGCTTTCAATTCGTAGTAAAGCATTATCCTAGCGTAACAAATTGCAAAATATTATACGTATACAGGCCCTTTTCCCTGAGGTGGTAAGAAAAACTGAAAAAGTAAAATGCTAATATATTGTGGCATAATAAATATTTAGAAATCTTTGCAGGCAACAATGAAATGTATTGTGCCTCCCCCACGAGACGTAAATGTTAAACAAAATACACGTTTAAAAAAACGCAAGGAACAAAAAAATCATTTAAAACTAAAAGCAGGCACTCCCATGCAATTTATTATTAATATCATGTGATAGAGTTACGTAATAACCTGGCTCTTTTCATATAAGAAAAGGTTCCTAGAAACTAAACTAAAAAAAGAACTAAAAGAGATAAACGCTCTACATTTCTTTGAGAAAATAATGGAGTTCACTTTGCAAAACAGAAGCGAAAGGTTTTATAGAGTTCACTTAGTGTAATGAAAACCTACCAACAACGAGTCCTACACATTGACATTTACGGGGAAGTTATTGTATTTCCCTCTCGAACACTTACTTTCAGGAGCATAGTTAATTCAAAAGGGCTCAAAACATGCTTAAACATTAACGTTAAACACGAAATAATCAGTGAACTCGTTACTTATTAGAGTGTAGTTCGGCTTCTACATACACGTGCTTTCGATAAAGTTTCGGTCCCCCGTTGTGAGGCTGTCAGAGAGAGCGCACGACCTGAGCCTTCACTGGAACAATGTTAATAGTTATGTTCATATGGCGACATGGGTACTTGCCTACTTGTCTTCTGGGATTGGCTCATTAAATTCGTAATCATATAAAATAAAAATAAAAAATCAATGAAACTGAATTAAATAGATTAATTCAGTTTCATTTTTTTTCATATGGCGACATGGGTACTTGCCTACTTGTCTTCTGGGATTGGCTCATTAAATTCGTAATACTCTAAAATTGAAAAATAAAAACAATTAAACTGTATTAATCTGTTCAGATCATCTATTCAGTTATATTATTTTTTTTCCAACTGAAATTGAATTCAGTAAACTTGAAATATTATGAATGTGTGTAGTCGGCTCAAATGCATCTTCAAGCAAATGACTTTGGCTGATTACAGGACGATATTCTACGTATGTACACAGTGAACAAAAGAGATAGGTATGCAAAGTCGTCAGATATAGTTGAAGTTTTCTTAGGAACCGATGGTTGTCTTCGATTGAAATATAATAAAATTAATGATCTGTTTATTATCTAATTTTCAATTCCTCAGGTTTTTATTCCAGATATATACACAATAATTAACCCAAACCTGAATAATAATAAAATTAAATTACATTTGAAAACATCCATCGGTTTCTACGAAAACTTCAACTATATCTGACGACCCTGCATAGCTATTTCTTTTATTGACTGTACATTGAGATAAATCTATACTAATATTATAAAGAGGTAACATTTGTTTGTAAGTTTGTATGTAGGGGGTAATCTCTGGATCTACTGAACTGATTTTAAAAATTATTTCACTAATTGGAAGCTACGTTATCACTGAGTGCTATAGGCAGGGGCGCCGAGTTTTTAAAATTCCCGTGGGTGCTCCAGTTTTTTTAATGACATACCTAGCTACTTATATAATAATATATTTTTCGTACCACTTGCTCAAAAAAGTGACATTCTATGCCACAAAAAGCGAACATAACAATAGTCATTTTTAATCTGTTAAAAACAGGGAAAGAAAATTGTACTGAATTTCATTCATCCTCTAGGGAGAGAATGTGATTTAAATTTGGAATACTTACCGATATTTATACTGCACTACATCTATTCTGTGTTTACACCATTGAGTTTGTATATAAAGCATTATACATCTTTTTGAAAAAGGAATACCTACGCATTTATTATGCAGTTATGATTATTAAATAAAATTACGAAAACCGACGAGGCCGTATGAGCTTGATGCGTTTGCTTTTCCGACAAAAAAATATTAGTCTAGGAATTTGCCGCGTTTTTGTTTTCTTCAAATACAGAAACGTTAAGTTTATTTTAATTTATTTTTATAAATAACTTAATGTTCTAAAATGCATATCTCAAATTATTATTGTGTTAATTTTTTCGCAAATGGTACGAAAAGTAGAGTATTTTCCTCGGTGATAAAGCTGTCTTAGTCTTGGGTGAACTTAAATCCCTCGCTACACTCAGGACTCGTCTTAAATCCCTCGCTTCGCTCGTGATTTAAGTTTTTAACAGCCTCGCTACGCTCGGGAGTAAACCTCGAGTCCTTCGTTACGCTCGTGATTTAAATCGTCACCCGCGACAGAAGACACTGCTTTATCCCCTTGGTTAATAATCTACTATTTGTTATTTAATAGACACGAAAGAAAATACAAGATATTTAGAAAAGATAATTTATTGTATTACACAGCAGTTTGACATGTGCACCTGTTAATAAATATCTTATTTATCTTAAAAGATGAGAAAGAGAATTATTTTAGATATTCATAATCGTGGGTGCTCGGCACCCACTATTTACCTTTCGTGGGTGCTGGAGCACCCGAGCACCCACGGAGTCGGCGCCCCTGGCTATAGGCTATATTTTATTATCAAAAAATTAGGGATCCGTAAGAAAATCACGCGAACGAAGTCGCGGGGAGAGTGCTAGTTAACTTATAAAAGTATTCAAGTTAATCAACTCAAATTGCAATCATAATTAACTGACATACACGCAATTGGGCACTTGATACCACCATCGATTGACATACTTTTTGTGAGCTGTCAAAACGCTGTTTCCCCATAGATTTGGTATGGCAATATTAAACTGTGACGTCACTTTTTTGCCAAGTCGATTGAAAAACTATTTATTTATTATCATTTGAGTTACTTATTTTACTGTTAATTGAAAATTTATCGGTATTTCAGGGCTAAAATCGTGTTTTTAAACAAGTTGTGTCTCGGAATTATTTAGAAGTGTGTCAATTTGCCGAACAATACATTTCCCTGTTATAATTAAATTAGCTGTTCCATACAATGTTTTAAGAAATATAGGTATGTACGGTAATATTGCTTATCTTTTACGCAAAAGGTAAAACAACTCCTAAGGGGTAATTATATTCGACGGATTGCGAAATAATAATACGCGGGTGCCATCTACTCCCAAGTCCCAAATGGCTTTCCTAAAATAGTATATAAATACAACACATTAGATCTCAACATCTTTGCCTTTACATTGGCACCTAGGTAACTTTAAATGTATATGGTGATTTCTTATAGAAAGTAAGCGAGTGTGATTGATGGTTGATGACGTTAAAATGCTTGAAATGCTCCGTCGGTGACGGGTGGCGTGCTCGCTTAGTGAACGGCGCCATACGTTTGCACACCTCGCGACAGTTGGCTCCTGTTGATTCGGTACGAAGTCAATTATGTCTACGTATTCGTAATACTTAAATATTTCAGACTCAATGCAAAAAAATGCTTTGTTTTATCCACAACACAATTACGTCCTCTACATGCCCCTACATTCTGTGAGCACTCAACAAGCTCTACAAACTTCATGCAGATGCGATCTCATCTGCATAACCATGCATATAATCTTATTTTGTGAACAATACTAATTTGTCATAGCTTCACTTTTAGTCGGAATTTATGTAAATGATACGAGTGCAGCAATATGAAAATTAACCTGTCTGCGAATCGGAGATATGCGGCTGCTTCAGTTTTATTTGCCACGAATGCACAAGTGCGTTGGGATTCGTTAATTACTGAAATCATGAAAGTTGTGGTAGAGACAGGTTCACATTTTTAAACACATTTTTAATAACTGATCATTGAATTTAGATACTAGTAGGTACGCGAGTGAAATATGAACAAGCTGGTCGAGGCAACAGGAGGGTGGAACTGAGGCGTAGGGCGGTAACGGATGACCGAGTGATAGCTAAAGCTGGCGCTGAGCCGCGAGGCGTTCGGCTCGCCTCACTCGCGCGCTGTCGGCGGTCGGCTTCGCACGGACGAACGCTCACACGTTATTACTACGTACGAACACGTAAACTTTGTCGAACTTTTGAGCTGCGGAGAAGTGTGCAGTGCCCTCAGACCAAGTTGGATGCAATTTGTGCAATTTATTTCATGTGTGCTGTGAAGTAGAATAAATCTGTGAATAACCAAAGTTGGAGAAAACTGTTAAGCGTTAAATATTTTGGATACATACGTTATTTATTCGGTAATGGATGACTTTTGATTGTTTTATGGGTAAGTAAAAAATAAAAAAAAATCTAAACTAAATATAATAAATATAACATTAACAAATATAACATTATTATCATTATTATGAAGAAGAAATATTTTATGATAAAATACTTTTAAGTTTTCTACCAATAGGTACGTACATTCTGAGATTTTTGAAATTCAGCAAATGTTTAATTTTAAACATTTGTGTGACCTAAAGTAACTGACCAGAGCCAAAGGGCATTTAAAACTTTTCTCATAAAATAAACAAAAAAATCTTTACACAAAAGGTAAGAACATGAATGGGTGCATGTATCAGTAATTATACCTATTAATTAATTTGCTTAATCGGTAGGTGAGGCGTAGTGCAAAGCTCTGCATACCTATATGCTGTGCATGCATCACATTTATGAATAATAGATCAAACTGAATATTCGTATAATTAGCGTTACCTAGTTAAACGTGTTTTACAAAATTAGGTATTAATATAAGAATGATATATTGTATTTATTTAGAATGTGGGGCATTTATATATTAGCTTCGTATAAACATAGGTATTGACATACCTACATTTTACTTAGTGACAATGGAGCTTAAAAGCGCATAACTAATTGGTAAAGGAAAATTCAGTTCAGAATGTTTTTTTTTACAATCATGCTGATCTTATAGAATTGAAAAGAAAGAAGTTCTGATGATTAACAGTTTCACCTTTAAATTCTTGCATTGATAAGTGAATTATCATAAGTAGTCGCTTTTATTGACTCCACGCAAGTTTATTGTAGACTATCTGACCTGACAGACATTGTCCAGTTCTTGAGTTTATACAAAATACATGTACGACTACTTTTGACTACGTTATGCGTCTTTTTGCACTTCTTACAGATAAGTAGATTAAAGCAATCGCAAACACACACGTAAGCTCTTTCAGTAACTGAACTTTTTCGATTAATTAAGTACTACTGTTAAGATTTACTGCTGATAAAGGTAGGTCTTAAGGGATGGTACTTATGGTTTTAAAACTAAAGAATTAAAAAAAAAAAATATTGCCTCGTTGGTCTAGTGGTTACAAAGCGCGACTGCTGAGAATGAGGTCTTAGGATCGATTCCCAGGTCGGGCAGTGGTTTGGTTTTTCCATAAGGAATTTCTCATTAGCACCCTCGGAGTCTGGATTTGGACCCGGTTGATGGCAATAGCCTCGCCCTCTATTATATGGGACATAAACATAACTGGCGAAATGTGGGTGTACTAATGGGTACACCTCTGTCCAACCCTTCGGGGATTACAGGCGTGATGTTATGTTATATGTATTTTTAGACATTAACAAATTGATAAGATGTATTTGTGAAAGAGTATTAGCAAAGCTAAAGAGTATTTACAGGTATCAAGTTTAAGCGTCGTCTTTATAACAACAAATTAGGTAAGTTTTGTTATAATGATGACGCTTATACTTGATGCAACACGACGATATAAACAAATTCAGTCCTATATTGCACAAGTAATATTATCAACTACTCAATGGCAAGTGCCATGAAGGAATCGCTATCTCTAATAGCAATAGTGAGTCTACAAGATTAAAAGCTTTGTATAATCCATATTGTAAGTGCTCTAAGATTTCCTTTTACAGTAGAGTGTAAAGTTCTCGCTAAGGTTAGACTTAAGCCTGCACTAAACGCTTCGCACTACATCGCCGTACGGGTGTGCTTAAAGAAGCAAGCCACGTGCGCAAACACCCAGATTTTGAACAAATATTTGATAGTTGAAATATTTTAGCATAATGCGGAGCCGAACGTGTGACCAGAGGGCATAGCGGCACTTTGTCATTAACTTCTAAAAGTTGAAAACAAAGTAAAAAAAGTAGTGTGAAATAATATCATGTAATTTTGAAATGAATATCAGTGGGAAATTGTTTTACAGATATTTCTCAATCTCAATCCGAAAATAAAGCCAAAAATAAGCTATAATATATGCCAAGTGTGTCACATTACTATCCAGTAATAATAATTAAATGTAGGTACAAGCAATACATACATAAACTTAGAATAGATTAAAAATCGATAATTGTAAAAAAAAAACAAAATGATTACACACACACACGAGTAACATCACGCCTGTAATCCCTGAAGGGTTAGACAGATGGTACCCATTAGTTCATTCACATTTTGCCAGTTTTGTTTAGGACCCATGTAATAGCGGGCGAGCCTATTGCTATCAACCGGGCACAAATCCAGACTCCGTGGCTGCTATTGAGAAATTCCTGATGGAAAATCCCACTAACACTTTGCCCAACCTGGGAATCGCCCCAAGACCTCATGCTAAGCAGTCGCGCTTTGCGACCACTAGACTAACGAAGCAATCAAAATGATTAGTTTTTTTCAAAATGGGATTTTTTTAAGTTTTGTTGGTTCGTTTTGGCAGACCTTAAACCAATGTGTGTTACGCAATTAGACTGCTGGTTGTCTTTGATGCTGTAAATCCATCAATACAATTCAATATCGGCAATAAAATAGGCGGTAGTATGTATGATAATGAGAGACGAAAGGATTGAACCGATTAACAGGGATATCTCGATACAAAACGATCACTCATTAAATCCCTACTCAACTTTCGTCTAAATGCTTCAAACATAAGTCAACTGAAGTATTCAGACAAAAGTCCTCGTTATATCGTTGTTAAACCATTTCAAAAAGTTCAAATGAGTCAGAAAACCTAGAAATGTAACAAATATTTTCCATCCTTTTACGGGATCCGTAAACCGGACGTTCCGCGTTCCGCCGCTGCGCAGTTTGGGTCGTCCAAAGTGTAGCTATTAAAAATGGCTCCTCTACACAAGAGGCCGTTTTAGAGGCACTTAAACATCCATTGACAAATTACTGGCCACGTAACTAGACAGGCCTCTATTGCAATTTTGGCATTGATATTTTGGAATCAGTAGAGCTGTTCAGAATCCAGGTGATAAAAAGGGTATACTTCAATATTGTGACAAAAGGGCCCAAGTAGAGTTTACTAATATGAAAATGATGATACGATTATGAACCCAAACTGAGTAATGGAAAACCTTTAAAATATTTATTTTTAAACCCATCATCTGGAACAAAATGTTGTTTGTAATTGTAGAGCATATAGTATGGTGACACCGTAAAGTTGCAGTCAGAATCATGTTTAGCAAAAGAAAGTAAACATAATCATAATAAGAGCCTTCGCAGTTAGGTATAACTGAAACTTTGTAGGTAACTGGTTTTCGAAAACAATTTTTTTTTTATTAATAAATAAATGATTTAATCAAAACACTATGTAGGTACAGTATTTATCCAAACGTTAATTGAACGCTAAAAGTGAACATATACATTGAAAGTTCCCCAATTAGTACCCCAATAGAACCCGTCCTATTTGAAGTTAAAATTAACAAGGACTTTGAAATAAGGTCGCCCTTTAAAAATATAAATTGCCTACTGTTTCATTATGGAGTTTTCATTTTATCCATTATGTCGTAATGTTTGGTTCTCAATAAGACGATATCTGCAACTCTGAAGTAAACTATAAAGTATGCGCCATCTGTGTAGCGCCCCACTTCCGTAAATAGTAATGCAACTAAGAACGAGGGCTTTCTATACAAACCTTAAGTTAAGGACTGTAATGAAACTGTAGGTTGTCCCTGTAAGGCATGCCCTTTTCTTTGTTCTACCAATTCGTATTGTGACTACCTAAGGGCTCCCTAAATCTAATTAATACCATGGGGTCTCAACTAGAACAAAATATAATTAGTCCTTCGGAAAATTTCATAGATGGCAGCATAGGTAGCAATTATGAAATAAACAATCACTAAAAAGCATTAAACGGCAGATTTAGGTCGAAATAAGAATTCATAAAAATCTAAACTTCATTGTTTAATGCTGATTCACAAAACACGTATTTTTAATAAACAAGGTAAATTAAGAATTTTACCTCCATTCGAACTCATAGATTGAGCAAGCAGCCATCTGCAAATCATTTTGTTTAGAACTCTTTTAGCAAAAGATGGCGTTTTTCTCAATTTTGCGCTGTCGTCACTCCTTAATCGTTATTCATTTACGTTTAGTTGTTTTATTTCAAGGAAAATAATTAAAAGATTATTTTTTTTTAATCTGGTACGCTACGAAGTAAAATAAAATTTAGAAAGAAAAAATACATGTTTTTAGTACATAATTATTATCCTTATTTTCGGTTTACTTAGCCTGGAACTATAAAACTTTCTATATAAAAGGATTGCACGAAACGTTTTTAAAGTACCTATGTATCTATTCCGTTTGTCAATGGCAAGTCAATAGAGACTGTTGCGCATTAAAAGATAATGTAAATAATTCTATAATCCTTAAAACTTCAGTCATAACTTAGTAAAGCGTAATTTTAGCTCCAGAAATCAAGTTTCCGCAGTGTAGCGGTTATCATGTGTGCTTCACATGCACAAGGGCCCCGGTTCGATCTCGGGCGGAAACAGTTGCTTTTTGTATTTTATTGCCGATCATAAAAAGTATCTTCACGCTTTTTATTAATTGGGTGATCAGAGAAATCTGAAAAATAAACATTTTGTTAAAATAAAAGTAAACTACGTCTGTACTACCTATTTCTCGCCATGAAACTTACGTTTAAAAATCTATGATTGTTATCAAGGCCAAGTATGCCGCAAAACCAAATTATTTGTCGTATCAGATTACGATAGCACGGTAATAAAATGTACAGTACCTATTGTGTCTTCATAGAAACGGTCGCAACGCGAGTCATACCTACGCGCGTCGAGTTCGGTACACTCTCGGTACACAAACAGTCTTGACTGCGCCGCCGCGCCGCGCCGCCGCGCCGCCCGCCGTAGTGACGAATGGATGATGTAATATTTTTGTAAGCAGTGAGCGTGCGATTTCTTAATATGGCAAGGAGAAATTATAAACTATATTGTGCAGTGTTTGGCTGCTTGAATTCTTCGATAACGAACCCAGAGATAACATTTTTTTAAATACGAGAGGTGAGACTTTAAAAACAATTATACACTTACCTACCTACTATTACGTAATTTGTTTTTTTTTAATACTTAAATACCTACACATTTCGCTTTTTACACCGAGTAAAATACTTGATAATTTATTAATAATTTAATAAAATAGGTACCTACATAAATAAATTGTGGATAGGGTGTAAAAAGTGATACGAATGACCTAACTACGCCGTTCCCGTACAACTGGTACCTAGGTAGGTAGTTTCCTAGTTTCGGCTATCTGCTTACTTATGAACGTAGGTACTTAGTTACTTATTACCTGGTAATGATACCTGCCTACTTAGTAAGATTTTCATTGCTGTAGATACGGCACACGCGATGAGATGGTTGTTATATAACGTTTGCAGCAGTGCGACATTGGATGGGTGACCAAAGTGCTCCTAGCTGTAGGTACTATAGGTAGTAATGTGAACGTTAATAAGCTGAGATGCAAACAGATTTTATAATTACTCGTTCGATGTTTCTTTCATTTTGGTTGAGTAAGTAGATGTTGAAGTTTGTAAGGATTGGAGTTTGGTTTCCTTCGGCGAATTTTTTTTTATTAAATCTTTTAATTATACAACGCAACATGTATTTTTATTGAACACTTCCTATTTCAATAACAACGAATTATTTTTTTAAACAAAAAAAAAATCACATAACTAGAAAGAAACTCAAGTAGGTTGATGAAATTAAAATACTATGTGCGGGCAGCCCTAACGCGTGAGTATGTCGCACGGAATTTTAGGTACTTAATTCAAGGTTACGGCCGAGAGCCACTACTGGTAGTATATTTATACTGTGACACAGACGCCCGACAGTACCTACCTACTACGTCGTCTGCCGTGGCACAGTATAAATATACTACCAGTAAATGGACTCGGCCGTAACCTTGAATTAAATGCCTACTTTTTCTCACGCGTTAGGGCTGCCCGCCGCCTATAGTATTTAAATTTCATCAACCTACTTGAGTTTCTTTCTAGTTTTGTGAATGTAAATATTATATTATTTTTTTAGTTTATTTAAATTAACTATTTTAATTTAATACAAATAATGTTAAAATTTAAAAAACATAGGTAAATAAATATTGTAAACAAAAAGCCACAAAAAATGTAAATTTAGTTTTGAACTCAAACCATTTTGTAGACCAAATTGTTTCATCAAATACAGTTGTAATTAACAAGTCCATTATGTGATAAAACAGTATTCAAAAAATTACCTACCCTAACTTTACGTATTAAAGATCAAATTGGCTTAACTGTATCACACTGTATTCTATAATATTGGCCTCCTTGAACAAGTCGTTCTTACTCATTAAGCTCGTACGTATAGAATAATTATGTTATCTACTGCTAATTGCAGAAGGTTCAAAAGTGATGGTCCAAAAATGTATGGACCAAAAACCCAGAGTCGATTTAGACAAATCTGGTATCAATAGCTTTATTAAAATGCACAATTTACCCCACCGAAAAAATTATGCCCATATCCATGGGATATAAAAGTTATAGGCTAACAAAGTATATTGGAAAAATCATGAATAACTGATTATTTTTACCAGTTTTTGCAACAGCAATATATTAATAATGAATAACTTGTTATTTTTATCAGTTTTTTCAACAGCAATATATTAATAATAATAATCATAGGACAATAATAAATATAAGTAGCGATTATATGAACCTATAAAGTATTAAATCTTATATTTCACAGCTTGTAAATCATATGTCAAGATACTTTTGTCGTGAAATCTTTTTACAGTTGAATGTGCCTATTTTGTCTCAGATTATTTATTTTTTCAGTCGCTTATTTAAAAAAAAAACAAATACTGTAGGAAAAATATTTATTTCAATTATTTTCAATGTCTATTAATATATCACCTAAGAACCCAGCAGGTTGCATAAGGTCGTCTTGGTACCTGGCCCAGGCCAGATAATGAATAACAAAGATAGGTAGAGGTAATTATGCTAGAGAACTTAAAAAATAGACGTAATCTCATTAATAAAGGACTTTGAACTTGATAGTTGCATATGACCGCTAGTTATATTTATTATTGTCCTATGATTATTATTATTAATATAATGCTGTTAAAAAACTGGTAAGAATAACAAGTTATTCACGATTTTTCCATATATACTTTGTTCGTCTATAACTCATATACCCCATGGATATGGGCAATTTTTTTTCGGTGGGGTAAATTGTGCATTTTAATAAAGCTATTGATACCTAATTTGTCTGAATCGACTCTGGGTTTTTTTTGGACCATCGCTTTTATATAACTTTACCATTACTAGGTATTAGGTTACCATTTATTACGGGTGTAAACATTAAATGTTAACAATAACACTCATAATCATTTCATAATGATATTTCGTCTATGGCACCCGTCTTTACTTTGAATTATGCAAACTAACAAAACACACATGCACCGAAGTTTTAACACAAGCGTAAGTAGGTAGGTACCTACCGTATCATGATTCATTCAGAACCGCATAATATAACTACTTATTTCACTCGTCTCAATAACTTTCCGTTACTCTATTCGCTTTATTTATTAATCCAATTTTCGTGAGATAAAAGGAAATACTTATCCATTAAAAAGACACACATTATGTACCTACCTACCTACTAGTAAGTAAAATTATTTTATAGTCTTACCTTTCAGAGTTTCCAGGTAATTTAAAAAAACTTATGTCTGGATGCGTTATTGACGAATTCATACAACCAAAAACAGCACAATATTTCCTACTCGTCATATTAACTGATTTTTAGAGAAAAATCGCGCGGTTATTGTTAAAAAACAACACACCGTCCGTTCGACACTGCGGTACAGCCGTGACTGTCTGCGCCCCGAGCGCACCTCGAGATCGAGGCGCGTAGGTATAGCTCGCGTTTCGTCCGTTTGTATGAAGTTGGAGTACTGATTTATATTATTACCGTGTCTGTGTAAAGTGCATTTTACCGCGCACGAACGTTGTAATATTTTTGTAATTATGGGGCGTCTAAAGTGTCAAGCTTTCTCAATGGAGTGAAGTACCTACCTGTTCCGTAGGAACTACAAGTCAATCTGTGCTATCAGTTTGATTGTTAGTAGGTACCTACTTGATAGAAGAAATAAATATTTTTATTAAAATATTCCGTTGGTTTTTTTTATTATGTTGGTACCTAGTAGCTACCTTCCTACTTGTATGCTCCTACTCCTAGTTCCTACCTACCTATCCCATGCGCAATAACTAGGTAGGTACCTACATTAAAATCTAAATACAACATATTGTGGGTATCTAAATATGTAGGTAGGTATATATTTATTTATTTATTTATACCTAGTTAATTAATACGGCATAATACCAATTACATTAATTAACATAGAAACAAAGGTCACTCACTTAATCACTCATCACGAAATATCGAAAACCACTTGACGTAGGTAGGTATAAAGATGGGAGGTAAGTAGTTTATAGGTAGGTCTGTAGCCTTCCGCTAAAAAATCTAAAATTCCAAAATTCACCCCTGAGGGGAAAGAGGGTCCAAAGTTTGTATGGAGAAATCAACTTTGACGCGGGCAAAGTCATAGGCAGAAGCAAGTTTTCGATAACAAGCAATTTTATAGTTAGCCTTTTTGTTAAAAAAAAGCGCCACTTTCTCGCCAAGGCGCGAACTGGCGCGTACCCATACCCATAGATTTATTTAACCCCTGCAAAAAATCTCTTAACGCGGATATAAGTATTCACTTCAAAAACTAAATTACGCTAAGCGCCAACACGAGATAACAGTAACTTGTTGTACCTATTCACCTATTGTTATACTTGACCTTGAACGCAACGACTGCAGAGAAAGTACCTATCTAATAACGCCATCTAGTAGTATCGATGCCACGTAGTACGTATCTAGTTCGTCGCATAACTCGCATAGATGGCGTAATAAAATTAAAGTCTCTGGCAATTAGTGCGTCGCTGATGCTGCCATCTGTTATAAAAATGAAGGAAAGAAAATAGCCAGTCGAATAGCCAGACTTAAGGAGGTCTCATTTCTTTGTATGGGATTGGGTATCTGTACGTAGTATTATATTATCTGTGTTAATACTAATATTATTAAGAGGTAAAGTTTGTTTGTTTTTTTTGTTCGTAATAGGTAATCTTTGGAAATATATATAATACGTTCGATTACAAAAAACAACAACAACGTATGTCGTGTCCGTGTGTCATAGGCTATATTTTATTAACTTCCACGTAGACGAAGCCGCGCGCAACGTAGCAGAAGCTGGTTATCTAACTTCTACTTATAAAAAAATTAACTTCTGCATGTACGAAAGATCATTACTTGAAAACGGCTCGACCGATTTGCCCTAATTCGTTTTGGTTTGTTTTGTCAGGATATGGTTTGTGTGAAAGAAAACTTATTTCTGCTTAATTAGTAAATTGCATCCGTGCAAAACCGGGGTGGGTCGCTAGTTTGATTATGAATATTAAGTTAATTAATTTTATAATTAGAAAAAGGTAATAGTTTGTGGTAAAAGGTCAGGAGTCACACGTGGATGTATAGTGCAGAGCCGTGTGCGAGGTGGTCTTTAAAGTGAGCATTTTTCCCATTATCCGGTAATGACATAAAATTGCAACCTAATTTGACCTTAAGTGACGATATTGTACTTAATGTGATTAAATCAATTAAATCAACATTATTTAATAAATAATTATGTAAATAAGTTTTTGATAATCACTAGTGTAAATAAATACACTTTAATTTCAAACTTTAACTATAAAATATTGGACAAAAAAGTATTTAGTAAAGCTGACATGAAATAGAACTTAATTACTTTTTGCTTTCAACCTTTAGGCTTTTTGAAGTTTTAGAACATATTGTGATAATATTTAGTCACAAGCTGGTGTCATCACAGTGTCTAATTATTTTTCTTAACGAGCTTCAGAAAAGGAAGTAGATTCTAAATTCGACCGATATGTTTCTTTTTCTTTTGCGCTGTTTTCCCATAGACTAATATAAGAACCTGTCACAATTTCACTGATTACAATCCCCTTTCCGTAACTTTGCTTAATCTATGAGTATTATAAACATGCGGGAACAGCGCAAATTTTGTTTATTTGAATGTGTGAGAGAAAAATACGAGAAAGTATTATTTTATTTTAGAGGCGGCAAAATGTTTTCTTCTTTCACAGATTATTTCAGTAAAGAGCAATTTTATTCGTAAACCTGTTAATTTGCCATTTATAAGAACATTTCTTTTATAAAAATTAAAGGAGTTACACCATCATTTTTTTGAAGAGGTCCATGGTTGATTTTATGCTTGCCTTATCAAAGTATCTACTGTAATACTTCTAAACAAAAAAGACACAATAGATAATTATATGCCATAGTGGGCAAAGGTTCCCGAGGACAATACCTCTCTCCTTGAATAAAAATAGCATACTTTGAATGGCACTGCTTGCTTCTGGAAGTCCCCCTTTTATTAAGCGTAATGAACGACTAGACTACATCGTTTAATAAACTGCATCATCATGTTGAATAGGTTTCCAACTTGTCTTGTTACTTCCACTTCACAGCGGTTTGTGCAGTTAAAAGTTTTTCTATTGCGGTTTACTTTTAGTCAAAAATATTATGCAGCCAGTTTATGCTTTACTGAAACTAACAGCATTATAAATTAAGGTTCTGCATGAATTAATAATGTAATGTTTTGTTAAAGTTTCCTAAATCAATATATCAACGGACTAAAATGATTATTAGAACCTTATATTATGTCATGTCCCATACCTATGTAATGACCAGTGCTCTATCCTAGAATGCCTCTTGAGTAAAAATGGCTTGTTAACGTATGCCTTTGGACTAGCTACCGTGTCTATAGTAAACCTGGTAACCTGAAAAACCAGGGTTGCTTTGGCTGATGACACGGCGGTACATTTTGCATTTCACGGTAAGGTGATTAATAAACATGCTAGTTATCGCCCAGCCTAACGCTGTCATGGTCATGGATAAACTATTGGTTTAAGTCATCGTACCTAATTGGAAGCTGTAACTATACAACACAAGCTTTTGCCGTCATTTCGTCTGCGTTTAAGGCAAAGACTCCCTTATTGTTGCAAAATCCGTTCTTAGCTGACGTCTCCTACTTATGTATAAACTAGGTCAAGTAGTTTTAGATATTTTGTGTATACTCGCTTTTATATGTACTTATAGATTGCCATAGTCATCTCATAAGGTTTTTCTGACGTTTCACAAACTACTTTTACGACTTTTATAAGCCCCTGACCTGATAAGCGGAACTAGCCACTATTGTGTTAATAAACTGCCCATTGCAATGTGTACTCACTGGCCACTACTGCAAAAACAGTTCCGTCACAATTAACAGAAACAACAGTCACCCGACTATTTTGTTTAATTAACATAGTAGCATAATTAATCTACAAAGTTAAACATCATAGCGTAAGCTTTTGAATTAACCCTATCTGAATTTAAATTCAAACACTGTAGTAAGTTATGAAGACTTTTCAGAGTTCTGTGGTATTATTTTACGTGGTTAGAAGCGAGTAAACTTTTCATTCTGTAAATGCGGTTTATTTGATTTAAGCGGCGAGTACACGGACGAACCGGTATGCAGGTACAGAACCCACCTAATTGAAATCACGCAAACTACAATATTAAGTGAGATTGTGGGGAAAATACTCGTACTTACTTGCTATACTTATGTGGTTTTGTGAATTCTGTTAGTAGTAGGTACCTACATAGTTTTATTTGTTCTGCTTGTAATGTACGCAAGCGAATAACAGAGTTTTCTTTTGAATAAGAAAATACTTTCTGAATTATATAAACATTTCAGTTACTGCTATCTATATAGATAGCAGTGGCATTGCGCAAAGCAAAAAAGGGTAGATACTTGTTCTATTTTGCCCTTCCTTTAGAGTAGACCTTAATACAGTTGGTAATTAAACGGATTATATAAGAAAAAATTACTTTAGTGTGATCATAGGCTCCAAAAATAACATCCTGACTTCCTTTCATTTAGTAAATGTAAGTGATTCTCCATAAGTTACAGCGGCAAAGCGCGCTCCACTATTATAATAAGTCCGCCGCGCCGTCTGTCCTGACAAACTTTCGTTGTTTGTGGCACCTGCATTTCTCCTATTCAAAGACAGTAATATCCCAGTTCAGAATTATTACTTCATAAAAGCACACCAAACCAAAACTAACTGAACCACGCCTTGTATTGTAAACATCGCACAATTATAATTAAGCTCTCTAATTAGAATAATCCAAACATCAATTTACACATCGTAATTAGAGCCATATTATATTATAAAACTATAAGCTTTCAGAAGATTAAGCGTCTCCACCGTCTGAGATTTGGTTTCATGTAACTAAGAAGAGTACATAATGTCTTAGTAAATGTTAATTAATAGCATCCTTACGTGCGCCGAGGTCTGCGCTGAACTCGATCTCGTTCAATACTAGTTGGCGCGGTGAAACGAAGCCTGGATTAACAATGACTCCAGAAATAGTTGAGTCAATTGACGACAGAATGTGTCTGGGTGTGATATCGATCAGCTAACATACAGAGAATGAGCATTTCAAAAGTAGCGCAGACGACACTCAAGTTTTTTGATTACAGTGGAAATATGTCCAAAATGTTTTGTGATTGTCTTTCGGTCACATTAGTCTGGATGTTTTGTTTCGCCGATGTTCTGAGGTCCTAGTACGAGTGCGAAAAACGTAAATTTGATTGATTTTTTTTTAAATTGGAAATACCCATTTCACACATAATTTTTATTTACTTAAAGGGCACTATTTATGATTGTTGAATAAAATTTTCTTTCACATACGAAAATCGACTCGAGTCGAATAGGTACTATCAAGTTAGCGCGCTCGTGCTAGGCCTATCGATGTTACAAATGTTAAAATACAACTGAGTTTTATCCCTCCTTGAGCTGTTGATCGTTCAGTAAACGTATGTTTTGTTTTTATAGATTTACAGCAAAATATTATAAAAGCGTGTTCTATAGCGAGGTCAAGTTATTAAAGTTTATCGACTTTGTACGGCCACTACGCTATATTCATCGCGTTTAATATGATGATGATGATGATGGCATGAACGTTTCAATGTAATTTTGGTAGCACACTGTTTGTATAGGCAGGCGTGTTGGTAGTGCTTTAGGCTCTATTCTTAGTCAAACGGGATAAAGGGATCAGCCATATTCGTTTTGGAACTCGGGGCGGCGAAAAATGGAATCAATAAGGTTTGACAATCGCCTTTGTCATTGATGTATTATACAATACCTGGCTGCCTACTAACGAGGACGCAGCTGGGAGCTATTTATAAGATTTACAATAGGTACTCATTGAACGTTAGATCAATTCAAATGTTACTCCAGTCCAGGTACCTAAGTACATTGAATTTGGAAAATCAATTTAACAAAACTAAGTTGAAATGGGTAAAATATTGGCTGCAGCACCAACTAGTTCGTAGTGTATGGATTACAAGTCTTGACTTGGATAATTAATGAAAGTTTCGCCAAGTTCAGCCAAGCGTTTGGCCAGTGAAAGCTTGGAACAACAGCAATGCAATCAGAAGCAGTGCAAATATTTTGAATAGAACATTTTAAATACAGGCGTCTTTTATTTTACCGTCCACCACCGTTCGAGAAATATAAATTAAGCTTTATTCCTTTTAGCTTCGCTATTCTGTCTCTTCGCTAATCACTGCGTAGTATTTCAGCGTATTTGTTAAGCCAACATGAACTGAACTGAACTCAAAGTGTGGCGACATGGCGTAGTCGTCGACATTAGGTCGGAACCAGAAGTACTTATTAGAATTTAATTTATAGCAGCGGAGACATGTCAACGGATTCGTTAATAAAGTGTCGTTTAACCGGAGGATTTATTGACCCGGAGCGGTTTACTAATAAATAAGCGAGTAGCGTCCGCAGGGGCGGGAGTCGGGAGTGCGTTTCTCAAGCGGTCAATTGATTAAACGAAGCAATTAAACAATCAGTCCTCAATGGTAGCGGCGATTGTCGCAAATGAGTGCGGGTTCGACATCTGCGTGCTCCACGACGTTCGTTAGCCGAGCTCCATGTATCACACCATAAACATTCTATTTATTTGTCCATGTAGACGTAACATTTTGTAACGAAGCTTCTAAAAACACACTCGTGTAAACAAAGTTTCAGCCGCTAATTAATGTCACAGTCAAAGTTCATGTGACGATTCAATGTATCGTAGCAGTAGGTCTATTAAATGAATTCTTGGAAATATATCGTCTAGACATGATTTAATTTTTTTGCGCAATACATAAGTCGATTTTTTGTCTGAATTAAAACTTTATGGTACTTGTTTATTGTTTACGTTACGAAAGTTATTCTATTGAGAGCTGATATTTCAATAGTGAGATAACTTTCACCCAAATAAGAAATATGACAGTTTGACATATTTTCTATACAAAAGCTGTCAAATCGCTATATTTATCCCTCCGTTAAGAGATAACTGACAATTGAAAAATTAGCCTATATGGAATCTTTATGGATTTGTTTTATTTTTTTCTAATGTAATAAGAACAAATTGTGTCTGCTTAATATTCGGTATTTACGAGTATAAATAGGCAATATTTGTTAACCCCTCCACAATGAAACTATCAAACTAAAGTAGTTATTGCTCACGATCACGATACGACATAGTTCCTTTATGTAAAACGTCTCATTTTATTTCAGAACCCCTTTCCGGGCGTGTGACACGTTACATTTGCGTTACAATAAACAAGTCGCAGGATAACTTTATAGAGCTATGAATCGTGGCTCTCTGGGTAGCTGTAGCGAATTATTCTAAAATTAAACTGTATTTATTGGTGGACAGTTTGGCGAAACAGTTCGAAACGACTGTGACATCCGGGCCGATCAAAGTGATCGAGAACGAGCGTCGAGTCGGCGTTTTATTGCGCGCACCCGACGCGCTCGCGGAGTGTGTACAGTGTAGAACACCGCTCTACGCCCGCCGCTATGCCGAATAATTGACTCCACTCAACCAGCCATATGAATGGTAATGCCAAATTTAGGTGCAATCCCCGCGATCGCGTGCTGTTCTACGTAAATTGAACCTACAAAGTTGGCGATCACAATATAAATTCAAAAATATTAAGTTCGTTGTAAATATTGTAGCGGTTAATGCAAACAAGCTGTGTTGGGTTTAAAGATGGCTATTATGCATAAATTGTGTGACGTGGCTTGTTAGCATCCTTGGCTACTTATTCACAAAGGCTACGCTAAGAGCATGTAGGTAGTTGTAGCTTACATTATTTTACATTCTGTTTTTGTAACGGTGTCGATTAAAAATCCATCTCACTATTAATAAAAATGAGGTGGAACTTAAACAAAAGAGATAATTGACGCATTTATCTTGACTAGAAAATTATGCTGACACAGAATTATGATTTAGTAAACAAAATAAGCGTTTCAGTTTTTCTTATTTACGATTAAATTCATGAAATTAATTCCTTATAAATATTTAAAAATTCAAATTAGGTCGAAACTCCTTACGGGATTTTATTCGAAAAAGTTTTTCGTTAGTTAATTACAATAATCATAAATTAACAGGGCTAATGTCAGTAGTGACGCGCGTGTCTGTCGACAAGTGGCTAGTATACCACGATTACCACGTAACAGAGGTCACGTTGCGGCTGCGACAAGTTTTCCATATGTTCGGGGCTGATGTTATAACATTTAATCCGTCGACCGTTCGGCCGCCCCGCGCGGGGCCACATGTCACGGGCCCATTAAACTCGGCACCCTAACAAAAAATAATTACTTCACCATACAAGTTCCACGGTCACAACTCGTTCAATTTGTGTTTAATCTCCTTAAAGCGCGACAGACGTAATGAAATTAAAAAGTCACAAATAAACAAACTAAACCACCCCTATGGTACGTATGGGTTTAATTGTTAGTACTTATTGTAAGACGAGATCGGAGATAACAAGGAATGTCTGTGTGAATGTGGAATCGTGCGTGACAGTGGACAATTATTTTCTCATTCATAATCAGGGAATAGTGATATAAAAAAGTAAATGTCATTGCGGTTGAGGCTATCCTGCAGCCCGAGCCGTCTTAATGGAGCCAAGAGCGTAATGATAAATGCTCATGAAAGTCACGTGTGTCATACGTTTTTCAACACATTAGTGAGAAAAAAACATGGTCACATATTTAATTAATGTTTTAACCTGTAACAAAGGTCTAATTAAATATTTTATTTCTTCTACGTATTTCCGTAACTTCTTCTGGTTTCTATACAATCGTCTCACAGAATTTTAGGCTACTTGACAATTATTGACATGCAAGAGGAGTGTGTAAACTTATGTTCTAATAAACTTATTAGGCACTTGTTATCACTATCACATTTCTGTGTTTAACAGCGCATTTCCATAATCTCAGACTTAGTTTTGAGCGAATGTACATTATTGATATTGTACATAATGAGATATAGTGACGATTATTTTTCTGGTTACGTCAAGAACAAGCTGGCCAGGACGACGTTGAGAGGCGGTGATGTGAGCTAGAAAAGGTTCTAACGATCTCTCGGCAGGCAAGGAGGCCGAGTATCACATGTTAACTGCTACTCAACTGGTAATTGGTCGTTGCACGCGTGTTGTATACTTGTACTTTATAGGGGTGCTGTAGTACATGTTGACTGCCCCGTTGCTCCTGTGGTTGCAAGCCCTACTGTTGGTGTTTGGATCCTGAATTCAATACCCAGGTCGGGTAAAGTGTTATTGATTTTTTCATTATAGAAATTTCTAAGTCCGGAGAAGCCGTTGGTCCTCCGCCTGATTTCTCCCCGGTCGTGTCGGATTCACATCCTATGGTAGAGAAGGAAAATGGAGTGAAACGCTGTTTGTGCACGTTAGTGTACTATAATACTCGTATCTCATGCGGCCATGACTATAGTCTCTATTGAGATTGGACGCCTTGACCAAAATTCGGTCAGCAGAATACTATTATACACGGTTACTTTTAGGTCGTTCTGGAACCGAAAGCCATAAACTCGATCATCAAACTCGAAACGATTGGGACCATTTTTTTTCAAAAGTAACAATTAAAAAAAACAGCTGTTCAGTACACTTTGATGAGTTAGTCGAACATAAATGTACTGAACAGCTGATTTTTTTTATTGTTACTTTTTGAAAAAAAATGGTCCCAATCGTTTCGAGTTTGATGATCGAGTTTATGGCTTTCGGTTCCAGAACGACCTAAAAGTAACCGTGTATATCCTACTAATATTACAAATGCGAAAAAGGCGAGAGTTTATGGTATGTACTTATGTATTACAATTAATGTGAAAGTTTGTGAAGATGTTTAGATGTTTGGATGTTTGTTACTCGATCTCGCGTAAATCGTTGAACAGATTTCGATGAAAATTGGCACACAGGTAGACCATTTTCTGGATAGGATACTTTTTTTCCCGGCAATGAGTTCCTTTGGGATAATAGTTTGATTCTTTACAGAAAGTTACTTTTTACGCGGGCAAAGCCGCGGGCAGAAGCTCGTTATGTTTTTTTTTTTATGCATGTTATGCACTAGACTAGAATGAAAATGCTGGCATCCTGGTTGGTAAGGTGGTGGTTAATTATTTTAATTGAATGCGAATATGAAATATCTCATATCTAATATATGAATATGAATAAGTATCTGTAAAGAATTCTGTGAAAGCTATTCTAAGTACTGTAAATACCAATCCACGGTATTATCCTCTACGGCGACGGGTTGTAGGCGTTGTTAGTGACGACTGTATGCGGTAAACTAATTAGCATCGAAGTTGGAGTTGGTCATAAGTCTAAACAGAATTGCAAACGGAACGATACCTAATAACAATCGCACCTAAAGCTTGGACCTTGTTCCCGATGTCCCGGTGGGCTACTATTTTTTACACGACTGCTCGACTGCCCCAAAAAAGGAGTTTATTATAATTTGAATTATTGTTATTTTTCAGATGTCGGAAAAGCAGAACAGGGTTCAAATGTGTTTTCAACCCATCCAGGATCTTATTGACATAATACACATACAATTTCATCTAAATCGGTCCAGCCATTTAGGAGGAGCTAGGTGACAAACATACGTACAGAAAAATTCAGAACTGTACTTTAATATGTAGTGTAAATAAATAAATGAAAATCGTACCTAATAGCTATAGGTGCTGAATCGTTTGAAGTATATGCAGGTACATACAAGGTACCTTCTTAACTTAGGTACCAGGTGGCGAGTTTAGCCTACTAAAGACATCCGAGTCCCTCATTTGACTTTTATAACTTTCACGACAAGGTAAACAGCTGACTTTTTAAGGCTCGTTCTATACTCATTAAACAACGATCTAAATACAATTAACACAATTCAAGTAAGTACATGACAGATTTACAAGTTCAACAACTATTTAATTATTCTCTCAACATTAGCGGATTAAGTGAAAACTGAACTATAGATAAGATCGCACACTATTGTCGATTATACCCACATCCCTATTGGGAAACATTATGAAAGTTTAATAGAGTCAGCGTCGAGTTCATGTCCTTTGCACAAGTCTCCTTTATGTACCCTATGTTAGTTCACAGAGAGAAATTTCCATTACCTATAGACATTTTGTGAAAGGAGGAAGCTTCCGCGTCTCGTGTTTGGGTCGAATATTTTCACCGACCAACCGTGAAATGATTGCGGGCGCAGTTTTATCATATTTACTATAATTTAGAGTGATAATATTGACCGTATTTTTGCCGTTTAATGTTAGACAAGCGTTTTGCCGAAATATAAAAAAATACTAGTTTATTTGTTGGTCCGTAATTATGAGGGGTGCTGATGACAGTAATAGGATGAAACCTTACTCTTGCTTCGTATTTTATCGCTGTTTTCGTCCCGAATTCATTGCCTGTATGTAAACAGGCTTTTGTCATGCAGTGAGATTTTACACGTCTACAAAAAATTAAGTAAACACCATACAAATTTTAGATTGCATTAAGATTAAGAAGCCTCCTCTGAATGCAGTCTTTTTGTATTGTCTGGAGAATAATAACTTCAAAGGAGATTATCACTACATAGTATAAAACAAAGTCGCTTTTTCTGTCTGTCTGTCCCTATATATGCTTAGATCTTTAAAACTCCGCAACGGATTTTGATGCGGTTTTTTTTAATAGATAGAGTGATTCAAGAGGAAGGTTTATATGTATAATACATGCACCCGTGCGAAGCCGGGGCGGGTCGCTAGTTAATTATAACATCTGGTCGATAGTTCTCGGAAGACTAGAGGCGGTTGCGGTGAAGATAGTCGTAGAATACCGCGACGCTCGCTCTCTGTTGTTGTACATAGTACTCGTATTATTTTAACAACGACGTTACTCAACAAATATGGTCGATGTCGATAAAATTTGTATGAAATGAAAAAGAGAAGCATAATCTTGTACTATCATGAAAAAGGCTTAAGTAATTAGTGTTTGATCGGCTGTTATTTGATGGGAAAATTTCAGGATTATTGGGTTAAACGCTGGTAATTATTTTGAAATTGCATTCATATTTTTGAGCAAACTTTACAACTATATTGTACGTTTAAGTATAAAATATTGAGTTATCTACGGTGCGCCGTCTGGGTAGTTGGGTACAGAGCATAGTTGGAAGCAGTGGGTTATTCCGGTTGGTGGCGTTGCAGGAGCGCCAACTGTCGCTTGCGGGGCGGCGACAGCGCTGCGGTCGCCCCGTCCGCCTGTTTGCCTTGAATTCCTAACTCGGGGGAGCGAACAAAAATAACATAACGAGTCGAGCTTGTAATAACATTTGTCCTAATATATTACTATTGTGACGGCTCACAGCGTGCCGGATTTATATACTACCGTGCGAACCGTCACCTTATTATTTATTAATATTAATGCCGGCTGTCTGCACCCAAATTATTATTCATTAGATATGCGAGCTAGAAGAGTTTCCCCGCGTTTAACACGTTAATATTGTGTGTAAGCAAATCTTTTTGATGCGCGGATTTTTCTTCGTTAATTTGCTTGATGTTTTGTGTCTTGATTTGTGTGGATTTTACGTCAAGGCGACGCACTGGCATACGTTTTAATATAAAAGAAAATAAAGTCACGCAACACATTATTACTTACGATCATACGAATGTAGCAGAATGGGTGCCTGATAAAGAGTACAATTTTATTATATTATCTAACCGACTCAAAGCGGCTACATAAACAGGAAACGCTCTAATATGGTATCTCGTATCGTAGATTATTCGCTTCAGTTGTAATTCTAATAAATTTTAAGTCCTCAGATGCTTTATACCCGAATTATTTACGACATTAAGTTTACATTACCAGATTTTTCAATTACAAAACACATATAAATGAAGTCTATGATTGGTTTTAGCGCCCCAGGCGCCAATAAACAGAACAAAAAAAAAAACTTTCACCGAACGCATGCATGGTGTCATGAAATGGCGCCCTGTGTTTAACAGTGTCATGTCCTTTACGCACTATAAATATAAAATGCGAGGTTAATCTAGGTTTAACATTTTGCGGTTACCACCCGCAGCTTTATTTTTGCCAACTTTTAGTTTATCGGTGGTATAACTTTGCTGGACACAATGTACTTACATAACTTATGTATTACATAAATATTAACCGTTACTACGTTCACCTACTATGTATACAAGATAATACAAATGAATAAGTTCTACATACAAACACATGTAGGGAAACATTGTACCCACCTATAGAAAATTACTGACGCCTACGCATTTAAAAGTTGTAGCGAATGCATCCATCAAACAACAAAAATGTTTGCAACAGTGACAAACTTGGTTTAAATATTTGAGCCTTTCAACTATGTTGAGGTTAGTATCAGTCGAACCAGATTATTCTGAAACATCAGCATTTAACTAAAATACCATGCTGCCATTATACTTAATCAAAGTAAGTAACTGAAGTTATCCTGATTGTTATCTAAAAACTAAAATAAAAAAAGCGGCCAAGTGCGAGTCGGACTCGCCCATGAAGGGTTCCGTAGCAGAATTGCGGTTTATGATTTATGACGTATTTAAAAAAAAAACTACTTACTAGATCTCGTTCAAACCAATTTTCGGTGGAAGTGTACATCATATTTTAACATCACGCCTGTAATTCCCGAAGGGTTAGGCAGAGGTGTACCCATTAGTACACCCACATTATACACACACACACACACCCACCCACATCATATTTTTTTGAAGTGAAAACTTCTTTAGCGGCGTTGAGCACTTTTTCTGTAATGGGTATAAAATCTTAAACTCGCGTCAGGACACGTGCGCGTCAGGACACGTGACCTGATCGAAAAAGCGTAAGACGGATGGAGAGTAGACAGCTATCCCCTCTCTACGGCGCGGCGAAAATGTATGCCTGGGCCTACTGTTTCGTTTAGACAGCGCAGGGCGCTTGCGCGAATGTTCGTGTATGTTAAACGTAAACGTAAACGTAAACGTTAATAATCAAGTTTCCACTTCTGCCGGCACTCCCGGAGTGCAACCCGTTTTTTTTTTTAGTTTTATCATGCTCCTATTTTACAAGTTACAGAGGGGGACGACGATGACACACATTTTACCACTTTCGAAGTGTCTCTCTGAACTATTTAGAAACCTCAATCATTTTTGAAGACCTATCCATAATTCCATAGATATCCCACACGTATGGGTTTGATGTAAAATTTGTTTTTGTGAAAATCTTAATGCGGTTCACAGAATACATCTACATACCAAGTTTCAACAGTATTAGTTCTTATAGTTTAAAAAAAAAAGTGACTGTGACACACGGACAGACAGACAGGCAGACAGACATGACGAATCATGATCAGACATGGGTTCCGTTTCTTGCCATTTGGCTACGGTAAGCCCCTCTGTAACCCTTGGCCGCTTTTCTGTTTTGTTTTTAATTAAAGTTATTTTTTTACGCAGTCGGGTTTTTTTTATTTCTCTTATTTCACTACATCAAAAATTGACTTAAAAGTCAAGTTTATTAAAATAATTATTTTATGACACCTAAATGAGCGTGGTTTCAGAACAAAACCAATTGATAATAATTTATAATTTTGAATCTATTAATAATGGGTTCCGAATATAGGTAATTAATTATCCTGTTGCATTGGTAACAGCTGTTTTGCTGTTAACAGCCATTCTGGTCGCATGTAATTAATATATTTCATTTTATGATAAATTCAGGCACCTAATTTTATCAATCAGGTATAATATGATAGTTTTTTCCCGATTCAGTACTGGTTGGCGGCGAGGGCTTTCACAGGGAAACAGATATGTTAAGACTATGCTACTTCAACACGCTTTGTTTTCACATTATCGCACCCTTTTTTTATGTGGTAAAAATCATCAAATGAGTCCTGCCGCCCTGGGTGGGGACTGTCTAAAGGGACTGTCAGACTTTTACTGACAAAAAAACCACCCTGTTCCTTCTGTTGCCCTTTACGTTCCGGGGCCACGGTATCCTGTTAAGACGTCCCGCAACCCCGGCAGGCGTTTGGCCCTGTTGGGGCCCCGTCCCTGTGCTGATCCATACGTTACGATCTTGTTATGTAGCATTTTTGTAGGGAATAAGGGAACAGCTGATTTTTTTTTATGACTTCAGGGTTTTTGCCATAGTAAAAGTTGTTTATAATGATGAGTACAATGACCCCTTTTGAGGTTTCGGGTAAATTTTCAATGACCCTGTATAATACGCGTCATTTTACTATTATATAAACGCGAAAGTTTGTGAAAATGAATGGATAAATGGATGGATGTTTGTTACTCTAACACGCTTGATTGGCTGAACGGATTTTTTTTTTAAATTGAGATTAAAATTAATTGCTAGGCCATTGTTAAAAGTTATAATATGGACGAGAAGAGTTATTTAATCCCAATGCTGGAATTCGTACACTTTGCTAGCGAACCAAAACTTTTTTGTTTTGCGGATCAAAGTATTGGTTGTTTCTAAAAGGCGAAGTAGGTACTTTCCCCTCTGACAACATGACGAAAGCTCTGACTCTTTCGTTCTGACCCCCCATTAGATTTTCAGGGCACTTGTGTCTGGAATTCGGGTTATTTACCCGTTGTATCTGATATCGTCGGAAGTCGTACGGATGCCATGTTTACTTCAGTGACCGCAACGACACGTTAACAGCGCACGCGCCGGCCTATGTTATTATTATTTATTTTAACACGCCTGCTCAACGTTTGCGCAGTTTTCTTTTGAAGACCACCCGATAGTGTTTTCAGTTATTCGCTTACATGAAATATGAAATCTATGAGTAGGTAAATAATGTGGAATATTGGCTGAAAATATCCTGTCGTTACCGTTGAACGGCACTTAGCCGAAAATATTATAATTCAATTCTTTATTATTTTCTACATAACTGTATTTACGTACTTCGCTTACAGTCTCTTGTGTCAAACAAGTCGCCTTGTTTGACATAAGAAACTCATTTATATAAGTTCAATAAGATCACCTAGTGTTGGTTCCTCTTCCAATCCTGGCTATTATTCTGCACGATAGACCTCTGAACTTGCACCTATTAGAGCTACACTATAATATCTGAACCTTGTTTAATATACTGTTTCCGGCATTCAAGTTTGAGTCGGTAGCACCAGTTTGCTTGCCAAATAAACTTGGTGAAACCGATGTACTGCGGAAACAAACTTGAAAGTTTACTGGATATTTTACGGGTGATTAATTTGGTGTCATACACTTTCAAATTCGTTGTTTTAATACATTAACTTTTGTCTCTAGATGCCGCTGTCATCACGTAAACATCGCGCTGCGTTTGGTTTAATTTCTAAAAATGTTTAAAACAGTTTTTCTCTTCCAATTTTAAAACTAACATGAACTATTCGCTGTTATCAATCAGTTAAAGTGGTATCCAAAGACATCTAATTCTGCGAACTTAGTTTCAGTGATTATCTCATTACCTAAGTATGTGAAGCGTGTTTGTGAAATTATTTGGCTTATCAACAACAATATTAGCTTTGATATCAATAAAACAAGCATATTTTAATAACATTACATTGACATAATAATTAATATTTATAAATATTGCAAGAATTTTCAAACAGTGCGTCAATTTTTGAAAAGAAAATGTCGTAGCAGCCATTCTAACGATTTTAAACAACATTGTACATACAAATCTGTAATTCCCATCCTTACAAATCCCACGTTGGCTTCGTACGGTAGATAATGGATTCCTGCTATGCATTAGTGCTTGAGTTCGGATCTGACAAGTTTTTTTAGAAAACATAGCATTTTTAATATAAAATATTTTCGAGAGAAAATGTTTTATCAAAAAATAGTATGAAAACGCATAACCTTTCAATTTTCAATTCTACTGAAGAGTGCAGTGTAAGTAAATAAAACAAGTAATATATGTGTACTATTCTGATCTACACGAGGGCGGAGGTAAGCTTCTGCCCACTTCGCAAAAAAGAGACGAGACCCCGAGTAGAATTATACGTGAATTTATTTATTTAAACTATCACGAATATACAAGTAAACAACAGTGTTTATAATTTTATTTTCTTTGATGTTTTGACTGAATTTCAAATTACAAAATGTTTACGTTTTTGTAGTTTGAAATTCAGTCAAAACATCTTCAGTCATCATCTTTAAACTAACTAGAGCCAATAACCAATACACCATATGTACTGAATGTGACAATTGTTATCACCTTTTACTAAATTGCGCTTAAAATTATAGACTAAATTATCGCAAGTTGCTAGGGCAGCCAACCGTTTCGGCACGGGCTGTCAGTACAAAAACCTTAGCTGGGGCAATTTTGACACGCCGAATCAAGGCGAACACGTCGACCTCAAAAATGATACCAGCAGCAACTCCTGCGTCGGACCCTGGTAGCTTATCTCAACAAACTACTACGTGAAGTTTTAGGCGATTTGAAATATTATTTTAAAACGCTTACTGAACACATAACACTGTGTAACCAGCGCTTTGATGTGTCTGAGGCTAGCTTGACCTATGCAGAAGCCAAAATGTTAGAGTTTGAGGAACTCACAGTGTCGGTAAAAATTGGCATCAATCTCAAATTCACCGACTTGGGATATGATATAAGAGCTGAGCTACGCCATAGCAACAGTACTGAGACCACCGCTAGAGCAAAAACATCACCAAGTCTATTAATTATGAACATTATTGTGTAGTTAGCCATTTCAGCCGGAAACGGTACATACATGATACATGGCGGTTCGGTAATATTCATTAAAAATTCGATTAAATCTAAAGAACGTAAATACATTGCCAGATTATCGGTTGAACATGGTGTACTCTTGTTTGGCAGACAGAAATGTAATAGATTTCTATTTCGCAGAAAATGCTTCAGTTTTCATAATTTTATTATGTTGCCAAATATTCAAAACGTTTTAAAAGTGTGTGTAAAATAGCAAAAGCTCTTTACATTAGTAATAAAATAAAATCAGATGATGACAAAATAAAAACTACTTATAAAATAACAAATACCTAATACAATGAAACAGGTAGGAAAAAAAGAGCGTAATACTGAATTTAATTTAGAGACTGCATCATTAATTCTAATATAGAAGTAGCCCAGGAATTCGAAACTTATTTTGCTAATATTCCCCTTAAAACTACTAAAGCTTTAAATTCCTCTCCCGCGCTTTCTGCTACCGTACGTAGAAAAAATGTTAATGCTTGCCTTTTTGAATTAAGGTTATAGCATACAAGCCCCCAGGCTGTTATAAAATCTTTTAAAGATCTTAAAATTAAATCAACAGAAGATCTTTGGAAAATGTCTGTAAAAGTTGGTAGGTCTATTATCGAAACTATTGCGCCCTATTTAGCCTTAATATTTAACACCAGTGTAGACCAAAGACACAGTAAAGACGTACCATTGTTCAAAGCGCGTGATAGGAAGGAACCCAACAATTATAGGCCTGTTTCGATTCTGTCAATTCTCAGTTTGATAAATTAATGCTAAATCAAATGTTAGGTACGTCACTTTAAAAAAAAAAGACGATCTTTCATGAACAACAGTACGGTTTCACCAAAGGGCGATGTACAACTAAAGCCGGTGTCACCCTAATAAAAATCATTTTTAACGCTTGGGAGGAAGCAAAAGATGCCATTGGAATCTTTTGCGACCTCTCAAGGCTTACGATTGCGTTAACCATGAGATACTTTTGCTGAAACTGGAACACTACGAGGTTAGTAAAGCATCTCTTGGTTTACAAAGATAGCCTGTTATGTAGACAGGTTAGGTTAGATAACGTTTAGGTTAACGGCGTAAACTCATTGGGGTCTGAAATAACTATGGGCGTTCCTCAACCTTGAGCCTTCAATATTGGATCCATTTTTAATTTTTAGTTTATACAAATGATCCAAACCCCGGTTGGTGAGGACTTTTGCAGGATATGGAAACAAAGGATGGGACTATGGGTTCGGGTGGCTAAAGTGGACTGGTTTCCTGGAACTATAGAAGGACTACGGCCCCTGCCTAATTAATGATTGTATGAAACGGATTAAATGGCAGGGGGTTACTTGCACACTCAATTAATGGGCACCAGTAATCGGTAGCTAGCAAGTGACGTAGCGACATGGGACAGCATATCTTTAGGTGTTAAGCACCTCATGATATGTTGCGGAAGTACGGTCAAGATCCTTACCAGCATCTACTGGAATACTTTCTTCCCCTGAGCACGTTTTCTTTTGCGTATCTCTAATTCTCTACCCAAACTTGACAAGAGAGAGGTGGGAGGCGGAGAGGTTTGTTTTTTTGTCAGTGTTCACAATATATGTAGACACACACAATACGCTACTGCCCAACACTGCCCAACAGCTTCTTTTTTCACGGACTAAGGGACGTCAGTAATGCTATTCTGTAATAAACAGACAGCTCACCTCAAGCTCACTTTACCCTAATGCACCGATGAAACATATTAGGTACATAATAGACCAGTTATAAATATAAATTGAACAACACATAAATATTTTCAACATTTAGGTATAATTTAACGGTCCACAATACCTACACTACAATATAGGTTTTTGTGGAAGAAAATAAAAATAAAGCCAATTTAAATAAAAAAAAAACAAAAATAATTGGCACGGTGGTGGACCGTAGCGATAGTTCACGAATGTACTTTACTACACTCTATCCTTACCGAATGTATAATGTACTACACCCTCTCATTCAATTGTTTCGTATATATACAGAACTCAGTCGGTTTTAAATTACTTCAAAACATGACCTTATTCACATAGATTAAAGCTTCATTTCGGCATTATCTTGTTAAAATACAGTTGTCGTTGCGAAGTCACCAAAATATTTACTATCTAAACATTCGTTAGGCAAAAAATTGTCTTTGTATGTACATAAATACTAAGTTAATTGAAACGCCTCGTTAATCGTTACGAGTCGCTCGTAGATTAGGTGCAGGAGAGCGAACATTAACATTTTTTACATTTGCTATGCATCTCTTCCGATCGCGGCGTCCACATGAACCAAAAAAGGAACAGCTCCTAACTGTAATACTTTCCGGCACATTGACTTCAGAGTAATTAAATACCGGAGAACGAACTCAGAACTGTATACATTGAAAAATTGAGGAAAAATTTGTCACCCTCAAAGATTGTTCGTTCGCATTGAGTTGCTAAAGTTCACGATGGGGTACTGGAAACTTTTTGTCGACTCAGAGTGGCCTTTCTTGAACGATCTGCAATAACTCAGATGCGGGAGATATTATCGAGGATTTATTAATCTTTACGCTTTACGATTATTTATTGCGACTTATAAAAGTGCATTTAATCTATCAACATTTAGGTTTTTATGTTCTACTGCACATAGAAATACCACAAACTAACATGTCTACTTCTTATGGAATCTATAAAGCTTACACAACTAGTTTCCTTATGGGACGTCCGTTTCCGGTAAAAGCAATTCCCTATGAGAGGAAGTCACAGGCGACAGCTAGTGTGTTACCATTGTTCAAACGGAAATGCTTATTATATAATATCGAAAGTTGGTAGCTGACCTATTTCGTCTACAATTAAACTCAAGTAGCTAAGTTTGAAAATGGGCAAATACTTGGGTGATGAACGCATCTTTGCCGGCGACCCCATGGCCGCCCGTCATCCGTCACGAGGCTATCGCTTGTCTCGGTCGACGTAAAAATGCTCCCCCCCACTAACACTTGATTAATGTTTAAAAAAAGCCCTTAATTGGCAGGCACCCGAACATTTCATTTAACTTCACTCGTATAACAGCTGGTTAGAAGGGATCCTTCCGATTTCTACCCCATTATAACAGGTAAAGTCTTTATTTTTAGGGTTGAGTATCCTTCGTAATTGCGTTTTTTATTTGAAAATTATGTTAAATACTCGGTGAGATTTTAGCCATCTGCTGGTTGGATCATGAATATTGTGACATTTCTTAAATTGAAGCTAAATATCCGATTATTTGTAGTTTAGGTAAGGAGGATTGACTGACAATGCATTGATTAGTTGTAACACAAACGTCTAAAATAGATGATCCTCACCCTATTCAAAACTTAATGAGACTTTATTTCTGTTTTTAGAGCTTATAATAGTTGAAAGCATTTATTTTTTATAAAAGAAAGGCACACACTTGTTCATCAGGATGAACAAGTGTGTGCCTTTATTTTATTAATTACTAGCTTCTGACCGCGGCTTCGCCCGCGTAAAAAGTAAAGTAAGTTTATTATTCCATTCCCTTGAACTCATTGGAACTCATTGCCGGGATAAAAAGTATTCTATGTTTCCATCCAGCAAATAGTTTATCTGTGTGCCAATTTTCATCCAAATTGGTTCAACGGTTTACGCATGATTGAGTAACAAGCATCCAAACATCTAAACATCTTCACAAACATTCATATTTGTTATATTAGTAGGATATAATAATATTCTCCTGACCGAATTTTGGTCAAGGCGTCCAATCTCAATCTCTAGTCATGGCCGCAGGAGATATTATAATACACAAACGTGCACAAACACCGTTTCACTCCATTTTCCCTTTCTCCCATAGGATGTGAATCCGACACGACCGGGGAGAAATCAGGCGGAGGACCAACGGCTTCTCCGGACTTAGAAATTCCTATTGAAAAACCCAACTACACTACCCGACCTGGGAATATAATCCAGGACAATATTTTTACTTATTATTTCGATATCAAAGAGCTGGTAGTCTTAGCAGTTTGCGAGCGTAAAGATTAAGCTCAACTCAACTCCTCCTGGCAATTTGTTAACTGATGACTTCATGGTGCTGGGACTGGATTCGTTCTTCCACTGACGAGCTTCAATTTGAACTGCCTCCTTGCAGCATTTTGCAGAATACAGCCTTGTTTGTCTCTGCGTAGTCATTCTGTATCTTCATCGGTGGCGTTTGGCGGCATCTCCAGTAACAATGTAACGTGCCCTCAATTAATAAATTACGCTTGGTTGTGAGTTAAAGTGTCCTCAATTTAAAAAAAATGAAGCTCAGGGTCACGTAAGTTACAATAATTACAAGAAAAAAAGAACGAAAAATTACAAAGTCTCTAAACTGCTCATGTTACAATATTTCGTACAATGCTACTAGGCTAAGTTATCCCATATTACTCCAAAATGCGCCAACATTTTATTTGTTGTTGTTTTTTTAATTATTTAATACAGGTTTAACCTAATTACATTTACAATTTTGAATGACCAATATTTTATATTAGGATTTTCCAAAAAGACTAAGTCTAAAATTGATCATATAAATAAGATTTCAGTAAAGTGTTCCGGGAGTAGATAGGTATATTATGGAAAGATTTTAGTTTGCTTAAAAATATATGTTTACATTTTTTGTTATACTTTTACCAAATTCGTAAAATTATGAGGACGCTGACGTCCAAATGAGGTTATTTGTAGGCTTTAGCCGCGGGTAAAATGGATGCTCGGCTAATCGGGGTAAATGGTAAATAAACAGGTTCGGGTTTTTCCGAGCTTTGTCGTAATCATTGTGTGGCTGGTGTAAAGCTGTAATAATTAGTTTATTCTTATTTGGTTAAACCAGAGCAGTGTACCTACTAAACGTCCTGAATTCATAACGCCAAGTATTAAAAAGCTCGTTCTTTTCGATCCATGTCTATCAAAGGCTGATCAGTGACAAGAGGTTCACTAATGTTTAACCAAAACACCATTGACAAATTTTCAGTTGACAACCAACGTTTCTTAAACTGTTTATTTCACAAACAACTTATTCCGCAAATGTTTTATTTTATAACACTCTCACTTTACATACATTTATTTGGCAAATACACACATCAAAAGTGTCTAGGGATCAACATCCCTAAACAATGTTAGGGATGTTGATCCCTAGACACTTTTGATGTGTATACTTCACTTTACAAATGTTTCAGGTGATATTTAATCATTTATACATTTTTCATTTCATATTTAGATCCTTTTGCAAAAATTACGTTTATTCTAAATATCATTTTATGACACATTTTCTAAAGCAGTCACAAAGTGATCATGACGGTATTGTTTTGCATAATTTTATTGAACAACCTCCATATATATAAACTATTATTGCATTACCATACAGTAGATGTGAATAATTTTGTTTCCATATAATTTAGTCGATTTGATCTAACCTAACCTTTTTTTTTTTAATAAACAACCTAATCTACTAGTTCGGTTTCGGGTAGCCTATACTATAAATAATATCCTTATTTTATTACTCAATATGTAAAACGTTTTTATACCAAAAGTAGTTTTATAAGATAAAATGAAATAAAAATGAATTGTTTGTCGAATAATAGGTACGTGTCAAACAAAAGTTTATAGGATAATTATTTTGTTAAGTGAATTATTTGCCAAACTTAATAAATAATGATGAAATGACAAATCATGTTTTTGCCAATCGTAGGTTGTCAAGTGAAGTAAAATATTTTTTGGTAACAAAATGACAGGGCACCGTGACAAGACAATATTTAGGGAGTAGGTAATCTGTAAAATCATTTGATAATTTCCTTGCCAAAGAATAATATAATGAGACGCTAGGACAAGCTTGTTAAAAAAATGTTGCATGTATGCTCCTAATAGGGGTACTCCCCCAATTTTATGCCGATGTCTGATGTTCAAACATGCAGCCCTTAAGGTCTATCCAAGGTCACAGGCTCCTTTTTGACCGTGACCCCTATTTAGTGGCGTTTAGTAAAGGACCGAAGACACTGCTGGCATAGAAAGACAAATGAATGCAGGAAATAAAGCTAATGAAGTGGTACGGGTGTTGCCTACTTGGTGGAAAATCTACGTATAAGGCTGGTCTTGCATGAGTAAATAGACGCTTTTTATACAATCAGGGCGCCTACCCGCCATCTCTTAAAACAATATTATTTTAAAGCTACTTTGTCATTTCTGTTGTTGCATTTTCAACTCTCGGCGTTGAGTCGAGCGTTAAAAATCCAACAGCGCGGAAGGCAAAGTAATATTAAAATAATATTGTTTTAAGAGATGGTGGTAGGGGCAGGTTATTCAAGTAACAGGTTGATTTTATCATAATATGATAAATATATTTTAAATTCAAATTAAATAAACTAAATTCAAATTGTCCAAACCCTTCCTAAGTACTTATCAATTGAAAATACTTACTATAACCATTTTATAACGCTAAAAAGACAGTCTGTTGTTCCCCATATTTCCAAAATCATTTGATCCAAAGCAATACGCCTTGATTCCAGTAAACGTCCTCGGAAAGTCATGAAAGCAATATTAATGCGCTCACGAATCAAACCGCATAGCGAATGAAGGCGGGAACTAGGTTAGTTTTAAATAGAGGGCCGCCCTGAAAAATACAAGGTTTTGAGCTACGTACCAGTAGAAATTGTGCTGTAAGGGTTATCAAAGAGGGGTGAAAATAGAAATAGACAATTTGGCAATGTAAATTAGTCAACATAAAAGGATTTGAACTTTATTTTTTATGTATTTTATTTTAGAGATATTCAAACTCATTTCATTCACCATCTTCATTACTTCTCTCTTGCTTCAGTCCTGAAGGCTGGTGCTACGAGTATACCTAGGTTAATTATTATACACGGTCGTTGTTTCAGGGTGTGTACGTTGATGGTGGCGCGCGGTGGGGAGGCCTGCGCCCGCGACTGTCATCTGCAGTGACCTGGGCGGCAGCACCATGATATCGACGTACGCGTATCCCTGCCTGTTTCTGTTCGTGCTGCTCACTAGAGGTCAGTGCATTTAATTTATTGATTAAAGCTTTTAGTCCATCCAATAAATCACCCATAAGGGGTCGTAGAGTGCGTGAGCAAGGCCCTAAGCAATTTCTTCAGAAAATTGTTCAGGGTACTTAGGGAATAAACATACTAAAAGTCCTGACGTCTAGGGGGTGAGGCGGAGTGGGGGGAGGGGGTTAAAGTTCCCATTTTTCAGTTTTTCGCTAATATCTTTTAAACGGTGCGTCATGGAGATAAGATGTCTTCTACGCAATGAAAGCTTATAAAATTTCCTACAACTTTAGTCTTATACACTTTTTCGAATTACTACCCATTTTTTACATATACATTCTGAAATAGTGAAAATTTTCGAAAAAACTACTTTTATGAATCTCTACCTGTTGCCTGCTACTTTGTTTGCGTTATTTCGGATCCCGAAATAACGCAAACAAAGTAACCTAATAATAGCCTAAAAATCCAAATCTTTAATCATAACGAATTTCATCCAAATCGGTTCAGCCGTTGAGTAATGAAAACTTGTATCTTTGATACATATCATATTTTAATTCGTATATTTTTGTTTCTCTTTTTTACTTTAAATAGATTAGAAAAGGAGGTTTTGAAGATTTCTTTGGAGGACCTCTATACTACTTAAACTATTAAGTGCGGTTCTTGGAGAAATCATCATCAAGAAGTTGATAGTGAAATTACACTTGTCATCATCCCATCGCCTATCTACTCCTACATCAGCAAGTACCCATTCTCTTATACTATACCAATTTTATGACAAATAGTAGGGTGTGTACAAATAGCTGATACAGTTTTATGTTTTGTTTACTCCTAGTTTTCTTAGGATACTCGTAACAAACATGACTTCCAAAAAAAAATAGTCACAATCATTAAAATTCGTCCAGCCAAGCTTTTGAATGGCGAAACATATTGTGGATGACAGGAGTTCGTACTTCATTGTATATTCATACAGCAAGTTCAATTTTAGTGGAGTACCTACAATACTTAATGAAACAGCTACTCAGCAGTAAACTGCACGTAGCAAGGAGTCAGATAGTCACGCTACCAAGTAACAGTATGTAAATATAAACAAATTAGTTTACCTAATAGCGCGCACTGATCGCTTTCCACGTTGGATTCGCTACAACTAATTTTCTAAGCAAGTTCCTTAACTGTACGTACATATCTACATTACATATAGACAAACGTACACAGGTATGTTGTGTACAATATGTTCACTGTCGAGATTACAAGAGAGTAGGTACGGAGAATGGGGATAGAATATCACTGCTTGTACTTTGTAACTATTCAAACATAACAAATAATTGCCGAATTAAAACTGCTTACTGTTTTGTTTACGTTACGTGGATATGGGACCCTAACATTAGTGATATAATTAGCATCCGTTCTCGTTGTAACGTTTGTTGCGGTTATTGATCGCTCATAATGTAATTATCGCGTCAGGAAGGACGACACAAAAGTGCACTTTACACCGCCACTTCCACAATAAGAAAACACGACGCTATTTATTTTTTCACATTTTTTCTCTTTCCCACAGACAAAATATCTACTGACTTTGCTTTTATTGAAATTACCCTCTTCGTCGCGGGAAGAACGAATTAAAATCGCATTAGGAAATCCCGTTTCCGCCTAACTTTTCCAGTCTGTGCACAGAGTCCCGGTGTATCGGAATAAATGGCCCAAACTTCGTTTATTTATATAGTCTTGCTGAATATTTATGTTTTCGTTCCTAATTTTGCATTCCCGTCACTTCAAATACAAGTTTACCGAGTTGAGATAAACTCGGCTTTGTATTTCAAAAAAATTGCTGGTTTCGAAGTTTATTTGAATGTTGTTTGTCTACATTAACTGTTTTAAAACAATAAACAAACTAAAGCAGTTATAAACATTATTGACTCCTGTATAACCTTGAAAGTTTAGAAGAATAAAGTTTATAACTACTGCCTACTTACTTACTAGCTTACTTTAGTGTAGCTTATAAACATATCGTTTTCTTGTAGAAAGAAACCAAGGATTTCCCTTCCAACATGCAAACGTTCAAGAGAAATTTTGTGTGAATTATTTACGGAACTACCATTTAACGTGATCAATAACTACCAAATACCGGCAATACTAACATCAGACATGTCGTATAACGAACGTCGACGTCGATCGTCGCACGTTCAGTCGCAGTAAAAATTGTTTACGATTCGACACTCGTTAAATTACTAAACCTACTTGTAAGAACAAGAATTTAGTGCGAGTCTAATGTGTCCCAAGTTGGTTAATATGAAAAATGCGAATATAGTCACGCCTGTTCGTTGTTGCGCACCCAAATAGGATAATCGCGTAGTTATTGCCCATGTCGGAATAGACACTAGCCACGCCAACCGCTCGTTTATTTACATGCTATAATCCTAGCCATAATTCTGTTATGTGGAAATGTCTTACTGAGGCGGCGCGATGCGAAGACTGAGCCTTGATCGATGCCTGCCGCTATATTCAATGATTGCCTTTCATAGCAAAGACATTATTTACCTCCAGCCGGTATCTCCTCCTCTGTGCAAATAATTAAGCAACTAAGAATTAGAGGGCTTTGTGTAAAGGGTATATTGCTTATTTCCTGAAAGTTCTCCGAAGCAAAAACAAAGACTTCTAAAATACAATCTTCACAAACTGGACTAACAATGCTGAAGATCTGTAATATTTGTGCGTTGTTGTTACACTGATTTTCGGCGTCATACTTCCTTATGGCTTTCCTTATTCTGGGCCATTAAGCAGTAGAGACAGATATGATAATTGATGCAATCATCGCGAGCTTTCATTAATCAGGAACGGTGCCGTAAACAGATATTTTTTGTTTATTCTCGTGCTTGTTTTGGGCCTTTTCTGGCATTATGATGTTATTTACATTTTATATTTTATAAAATCTAATAGCGTTGTCTCGTAAAAGGCAAAATTTTATCCAGGATGCGGCAGATGGCGTCAAGGTCTAATATTTTACGGTGGCTGCCGCTTTGTTGTTGACTCGTCGCAATGCCAAGTGCCCATAACATGCACAAGCAGAGTATAAGCAAACGATATCCATAAGACAGGAGGCATGTGACGCTAACCCCACGTCAGCCCTAGTGATTATTATAGCTAAGTATAGAGAACGATATTGACAAAATCTTCTACAAGTATTACACTTATTATTTATTATTACAATATTAATCCCTAGATTAAAGCTATCTTTAGTGTATAAAAGAAAGTCTAGCAGATTTTAAAGAAAACCGTGATGTATTTTAATAGAGGGCGATTAAAGGAGTCAGTAGGCAACTATTTACCTAACCTTACCTAACCAGTCAAACAGCAAAGGAGTAGAACTCTCTATCTGTGTCTGTATTTCGGAACGTATTTCACCCTAATTTTAAAGAGGTTATCTGAAATTCATAATACTTTACACAATAAACTTATGTTCTTTATTAAATAAGAGCCAAAGTCACGTTATTCTTATGTATCGGCGTATAAATCTTTTTATTATTACATTATATTAATAAGAGTCTTATTCATTCATTCAACTTTTTGAAAATAACATTCATACAACCTGAATTTTAATTCGTTGTAAATCTTTCAGGGGGTGAATGTACTCTGAATATGAACAACTATTGTATGGATCAGCTGTTTTTTTTTCACATTTCGTCCTATGTCCCTTAATAAAAGTTGTTCATATTCATGAGTACCTTCATTCACCCCCTGAAAGATTTACAACGAATTAAAATTCACGGTGTATGTTAAACAATTATTGGTTAATTGTATATAAGTATATTCAGAGCTTTGTAGCGTGACTTTGATATTGTACGGTGGTGCAGAACCGTTCTTGTGCGAGTCTAACTCTCACTTAGCTGGTTTTTTCATTGTCTGGTAATTGCCATCTTTTATTGATTTTACACTCTCTAGTTACTCTATCCTTTTAACTTCTCTCTATCATTACAGTAAAAAATAGCAACGAGATCTAGAGGTTCCCTACCATTATATTATTATACAGGGAGGCTCAGATAAGGACGACCAAATGAAAGTTTTGGAAGCTTCTTTTCTCAGGCTATCCAAACTCATATTGAGAAAATTTTCTTTACGACGTTATTATTTGGACCACCCTCTAAATTGATATACTATGCATTAGTTAGTAACTACAGTAAGTCAGATATGCGGCGTCTAACTACCCACTACTAGGCAAATTTCATCCATGTCTAGATCCAACTAGATGCTGAAGATTGCTGAGTAAATGAATCGATATAAATGCATGACCCATACCTGAATAGAATACCGCATTTAGAAACTTTTTTGAAAACGCCATAATGTTCGAGATTGAAAATATCTTTTAAGAAATTGTTATTTAAGAGCTGACCTTTTTTTCTTTGCCTTACACTAGGAGTGCCCCTGTATCGTGGGTGCGTTTACAAACATTAACTCACAAATACAAACAACCAGACTCGGAACTACTACCTGCATGCCATTTGTACAAATATTTTTTTCGACTGCTGAGCTGCTGGGCTAGGTTTTGAGTTCGATTTCCAGGACGGGCAAAGTGTTATTGGGTTTTGCCATCCGGAATTTCTCAGGAGCAGCCTCAGAGTCTGGATTTGTGCCCGGTTGTTGGCAATAGACTCCCCCTATTATATGGGACTTAAAACATAACTGGCGAAATGTGGGTGACTAATGGGTACACCTCTGCCTAACCCTTCGGGGATTACAGATGTGATGTTATGTTATTTTTTCTATACCCGCTAATTGTACACTATAGTACTACAGTCATCATCATGTTTTACAACACGTTCGGTTTTGAAGAAGCTTTGTAGGTCAAATCGTGGCTATACCTTTCTAATTGTCAATTTGCCATAACCCACGGCCGGTGGGTGTGTTTTCTTCTGCTATAAGTTCTAGTTATTATCTTTTATTTCCCGTTCATTAACTGTTAATGAGTTCTGTGAACTTAAATCAAATAATTTATTGCGTTCATTGTTCAATGAGGTGCAGCGTATCGGAAATAACTTGTCGACATCTCGCTGCAATCGTAGCTCTGTTTTATTACACTCTTAGACGCAATCACGAAGTTTTGTACGAGTATCATTAACAGCAATTAATCGTGTTCGTGAAATTAACAAGTAAAAGCAATTTCAGGAACGCTTTAAGAAGTAACTATTGAAAAATGCAAATGGAAATAATATTTTAATCTAAACTATATAATGATATAATAAGAGCCTCCTCGTTTCCCTATGGTTTGATAGTAATGTCATTAGCCGTGGTACTGTTGTAACTCTCATCGGGTTCATTCATTCTCAATGCCGCGGAGAGCTTTTGCGTATCTTTGAAAATAGTCAGCTCGTCCAATTGCGAGGTTTGCGGGAAAGAGAAGATGTGCAAATTTTTTTAGTGGAGTGCGCCAGAAACACATTTGAAAGAATTAATTATAAATAGGTTAAATTAAAATAGTAGGTATCTAAGGAGTATGTGTATGAAGGATCGTAGCACGTGGCGTTCTGTGGTTTCTGCCTACCCCCATGGGAAAAAGGCGTGAGTTTGTTTATGTATGTATGTATGTATGTATGTAGTAGGTATCTATTCATGGAGTTGGTAATTTCAATTATGTCAAAAGCTTTTCTAAAAAAAAGACGATCGAAGCTTGTCCTAAATTGCTCAATTTCCAGTGTAGGTATAGCTAAGAAAACTGGAAAAAAATAAGTTAGACCCAAATGAGCCTAAAACTGAACTGCTGGCGAGAGGTTAAATTATAAATTATGTACTTTGTAAATTAACCTCGTAATAGCAACTACCTCACTGTGAGTTAAGTTTTTGACATAAGTAGGCCTTACAGTAATATTATACTCGTATTATAACATGGTATATGTCTGGTAGACGAATGTTTTTTACAGTGATCCAGAGCTAAAAGAGCAACTCGCTTACAACAATTTGGTATAATTGTGGTAGGCAATCCGTTTAACAAATCGTACCCAAGAGTTAAAAGCGTAGGTATTATATAAACAGAACACACATATTTTAGCGTCGCTCATACACTACGTAGATTACACAGTGGCATGCTCGGTACTAAGAACAAATAACTGAAGTCGTTACCATAAAAATATACAACGATATTTTAGAAGAGCGTGTATTCCGCATCGGAGCGGTATCTCCATACTTTTCACATTACTTATGCATAGAGTACAGATTGAAACGAGTCGCGTAGTTGCGCCGTCATCGGTATTCAAAGCCAACCCCGGACGGCTTAGCCGCAACCTGTCTTCAGCCCTGATTGTCTACAAACAAAGAATAACAAAAATACACGCTTTATATCCTGTGCTAACCTAGTTCTAATAAATGCAATCGCTGATTGATTCGATTGTTTGGTGCACACAAAAACTTTTTGAATAAACCTTTACAATTGACGACCGAAAGCCTTGGAAGTTCGGAAGTGAAATTAATGTTGACTTGGTTATTTAAATATTGAACATGGATTTAATTAGAAATTATGGACGTTTTTAGGTATAAATACTCGTAAGTAAAACATTTTAAAGTTTTGCTTTATCCTTGAATTGTTGAATATTTTTAAGTGTCAGATGCTAAGGCTGTAGAGTTCAGAAGTTCTAAAACTGATCTTTTATAATACCGGTGGCCCCTATTTGTAGATAGTGTTGACATTTTATTCACCATACTTTCTGTATCAGTAGAAGGTTTATCTCACGACACGGCGCGACGTTTCGTTTGCCTGAAGCGGCCCCTTTTGCTGTCGACGTGAATCCGCTTTTCTTTATCGTATCTACCGTGAAAAACGATTTATTATTTCGTGATTCCAAACCAAATGTTTTACATAATATTTTGACTCTTTACTGCTAACGATTAAATGTATGTGAGTGATCCGATACATTGTCGATTTTATTATGGTGTGATTGTGAACTTTAAAATTGCGTTCAATTTTGAATAATTTTTCAATTAATACATACACCTACATAAACTCACCCTTTTTCCCATGGGAACCACAGAACGCCAACTGTTACGATCCTTACATACTTCTTTCGCCTCGTCTACGTTCATACATCTCGTCACACAAGCACGCCGGTAACCAGTACTGCACACCTGACCTCTCTGAAGAACCTCACCATTAAGGTCAGTGTAGGACTTCCTAGGGCGTCCCTTCTGTGCTTTGCCAGTCACATCTGATATATTTTAAACTTCTTTTGTTATCTGCCTATCACTCATCCTCCTCCTTTTTGAATAAACATTATAAAAGTATTAATGGTTTCATTTCAAAACACACTGAAATCTCCTTTGCTATTTTTTATTTTAATAATTCCCTATACTTAATCACATTGAAACCAGAGAAGTGTCAGCCTTTCACAGTAAGCATCGACACAAAAGGATAACTAACTTATATTCATCATTATGAAATGATAATAATATGAACTCTATACATTTTACGTAGGTAGGTAGGTACAATCAGCAACAAAAGTCGATTAACATTCTTGATTCTTAAATCCTAATTATTAAGTACAATATTAAAAGTAAAACGCAAGAATATAAAATTAAGATATAATAAACCCTCATCTATTACCTGAAATTTTGAGAACCAGTACATTATGTGTTTAATGTCTGTTTAAATGATATAAAAAAGTAACATTGATCGACTTTCGTTGTTGACCGTACATTATTACGCACAAGGTGTAGTTTGCATCCTCGTCAAATTCAAGGAGGTTGGGATGCTAGTGATTGGTTTTTTAATTAGTAGATGATTTTCAAAGAACAAGCCATCTTTCTGCTGGGTGTAGGCTGGCGGGCGGGGCAATGAACACGCACCCACACAGTGATAAAGTCACGAGACACTGCCTACCGCATACGCAACGGGGCGATTCTGTTGTTTGAAAGAGGTGTATTATGAAATATGTCAAAAATAAACAACAACAAAAAAGAAGTATTTATTAATTATTATTTTTAGGACATCTTCCTGAAATTTTGTTAAGACTTGTTAGTTCCACTACCTGCGAATTTAGTTAAACGTATATGGAATTTTATTTGGCCCTACTAAAGTTTCCAACAATGAGTAATGTAATTTGACATTAATTGGCCTTTTGTAGCGCCTCAAAAATAATTAGGTAAAGCAAAAAGAGGCGTAGAGAAAAAGAAATGTAAGAAGCGTTTGGTCGTTATATTGTACTGCTACTATTTATTTTTATTCTAACCGCGATAGGTACAGTCAGCTACAAAAGTCGATTAACAACGTTGCTTTTTTATATCATTTAAACAGACACTAAACACATAATTTACTGGTTTTCTGAATTTCAGGTAATAGCTTAGGGTTTATTACATCTTAATTTTATGTTCATTGACTTTTATTTTTAATATTGTACTTAATAATTAGGATTTAAAAATCACAAATGTTAATCGACTTTTGTAGCTGACTGTACCTGGAGTAATAAACAATATTTTAACCCAAGTTATGAAATATTCGGACCTCAGACGAATTATTATTCCAAAACAATAGGTTAGCAGGGATTTTCAATCAATTTTAAATTTTAGAACATCGATGTACAGTCTATACAGAAACTAATAACACAATAGTTATAAATAGTCTGTAATATAGGATATTGGACCATGGGCTGTACAGTCGCACTCACAAGTGCGTGCCCCTTGTTATCTCACCCTTATTGGCGGGTAGACGCAGCCTCAAATAATTTATGAAATATGACATAATAGCCTTTGTAATAAAGGCTAGAGCGGTGCCTCCATGAGGATAAAACACTTGACGTTTATATTGTTATCGATGGATATCTTAAAATACGAGTAGGTAGAGGGCAAAATAAAAAATATCCTTATGACGCTTTCCGGTCGGAAGGTATAAAATGTTGACATTTTTGTATCTTACAATCGAAATTACAAGGGTCCAGGTATAGATTCGAGAAGATAAAATGTACCTACCCGTGTATGTTATTCTGTTCGGGTAACGTAGCTACATTTCCCTACCTGTTTATTTTTCGTATGTACCGAACTTTAAAATAGTTTTCATATGAAAGTTCGTTCGACACAATGTATTACGTAATCACTTTATAATCAGTATCATTTGCCAACAGGATTAATACAACCACACACGATAGATTAATCATTCAATAGGCTCAGTGATGCCTACTGTCGATCTATCACTATTTCAGTGAAATAACGTATCTAGTCTAGGTATTATGAATACTTGAATAGGTATCAAAGGCATAATCACTTATAACACACTAAATCGAGTCGAAGACGACAGACGATGATTTTTAAATTGAAGGAGCAATTCAATCTCGGGGCTTGCTTGCTCGCGGCTCACGTACTTACGTAGTGGTGTACGACGAAGGCGTGCTGCTTCATGATAATCATTCGCTCGTTACGAGCAGATAATGCGCCCCAAATTCCTAATGCTCGACAATAATTCGATATTTTTGCTCGAGTGCTCGACGCGCCGCGGCCTCTCGTTCTCGAGCACACCCGCCGAATATGTGAAACAATTTTCTCCTTATGAATAAAATTTTAAGGTGCGTATGCAAATTTCCATTACGGAGGGCTGTCTCCTGTAATGGTGTCATATGGGATGTTATTTTCTTTTCAAATAGACTACGTAAAAGCGACGTTTAATACAGTCGCGGTTACTCTTGTTGTCTTCTTCGAGATCTTAACTTGTGTCGTTCTCTAATGTGGTATGTATTGTGATACGTGTATAATGTTATTGTGAATTAAACTATTACTTTATGATTTAAAAATGTGTATTATTGTATTGTATTTTTAGAGCGTGCTAAAATATTAGTATACCTAACACATTTAACATAATGATATAATATACCATTTCTATAAACACACAGCATGGTCATAAGAAACAAGCTGTCAACTGTCAAACTTAAAACCTTTTATGAATATCATAGTAACACTCTTCCCTGCAGTTGACTGACAGCGCGGTGTTGATGACAATATACGTGTCTAATAGGACACCAGTATTATCACTACATATTATAAAATAAAGTCGCTTTCCCTGTCTGTCTGTCCCTATATATGCTTAGATCTTTAAAACTACGCAACGGATTTTGATGCGGTTTTTTTTAATAGATAGAGTGATTCAAGAGGAAGGTTTATATGTATAATACATGCACCCGTGCGAAGCCGGGGCGGGTCGCTAGTACTGTATAATCTATGAATAGGACACTTAATAATGTAATTTTCTCCTCTTTCTACCCAAAACCGGTCTAGCCCCGGTTTCTTGAATGAAAAAAAAAACGAATAAAATAATATTTTTAATAACAAGCTTTAACTTAAATTATGTATTACAATATTGAGTATTGGACATTGCATTGTCATCAGAACTGAAGGTGTGTCGAAAATAGCTCAATTGGATACCAAAAAATGGTTTGCTTTGACAGGACAACTTACTTACATACATACATACATACGAACAGTGCAAGCTAAATAAAAGCTTGTAAAAAATAGTGTGATTATAGCTGCTGTAATTGGTTGATTGAATTATCAAAAACCAATCACAGTAAATAACGCGCGCATGGCAATTCGTCGCATTCATTTACATGTTCATTCAGGAAGATCGAGAGTTCGACAAACCATAGGGTAGTAACCGTTTTATTGTTGTAAAAAAACTCTATTTCTAACTAGTTAATCCAGATTTGGTTTTTATAATTAGTAGAATTTTCCTTCGGCTTTAATACTATAAGTAGGTAGAGACTTGCTCTAAAATTTGATAAGACTTGGAAACATTATGTAACAAGGTAACTAGGGTAAATTTGGTATGAATAAGGTAGATTTTAACCTTGTAAGACAAATACCCATGTTTGTTTATTTATTTAAACTTTATGCAACAAAAGTACAAAGGCGGGCTTCTTCGAAGGCAGGTTTCTTTACTTTGTAAAGAAAAATAAGTAATAAAGGTTACTAAGTTAACTTTTGTATAGAATATCGAATAATAAAGTTAAAATATTTGTCACTTATTAAGGACACTGTAGGTCTAGGCTATAGGTAATTATGTGCACCAGAAATCATAACATTAATCAAGGTAATTATTAGATAGTAGTAGATATTATTGTAAAACAAAACAAATGATTACCATAAATAAATATTCTCATATTTTATACTTGTTACATGATATTTTATAACCAATAGTTATCAAAAAATATCATGGATTTCAAAATCCAATCCCGATACTTAACTAAATTCTTCATCAAAAATCTACTATTTCATATTTCTATCAAATATTCGGTTGCGGGTTCCGCGTTTGCATCGCATCGACGATTCGCAAACTAGCAAAGTAAACTGTGCGGCGAATAAAACAAACAGCATTACTTCTCTTTTTAAACTCAGGTCGAAAACCTCCGCTGGGCTCGCAATAACGTCCTCAAATGTTCATACAATATTATCTTAGGACTATATTAATTAAACTTTTAAATGGGTTAACCTTTTACTAGAGCTAAGTGTGTACATGAGTTTAACGTTTACGACTACACTCCACCGGTCAATTAACATAGTATGTGAATAAAATATTCATTGTTTAATGTTTTGTAATTAGTGTAATTACAAACAGAAAGCTCTAATTTTGTTTAGTGATCACTGTTTCAACTCTATTTGATCATCAGCTCCTGACATGAATTGCGAAAGAAAACAGCACTGTATCAGTTAAAGTGACACCTTATTTCCAAAATCAGAAAGCTGCGTTTCCGGTAAAAACCTGAAATCAAAAATTGGACTCATAAATCCGAAAAAAAATAGTAACTAAAAGTTATAGCTCTTAGTTGCTGGTGATTATACTTTACTTAGGTATTTTTTAATGTTCCTTCAACCGCTGGGCATAGCTTTGTTACTGCTTTTGTGTAACAGCCATCTCCAAACGTCACGCAGTCTCTGATCCGTCTAACTGTAACTTGGTGTTTCTTGGGACATCGAAACATAGGCACTGCCTCGTTTGTCATTTGCTCAATAGTCGCGCTTTGGCGTGACTGTTGAGCATGAGGTCTTGGGTTCGATTCCCAGGTCGGGCAGAGCGTTATTGGGTTTTTCCATCAGGAATCTCTCAGTAGCAGCCTCGGAGTCTGGGTGTGCGCCCGATTGATGGCAGTGGCACGCCCCCTATTAACTGGCGAAATGTGGAAGTACAAACAGATACACTTCTGCCTAACCTTTCGGGCGTTACAGGCGTGATGTTTATCGAAACATAGGCACTATGCGACTTCCGAACACAACAGTTAAAAATATGAATTTCCAGCAAAAAGAATGGTATAGTTTATTCGTTACTGGAGCTATAAATGTCTATCTGTTCTGAGCTATCATAAACTTTGTAGAAACCACATCAAAGTAAGTTTAATTGTAGTGAAGAAAAACGCCGGGAGTACACGAATTCTTTTATTTGTTTGTAGAAGCTACTATTTATATGAGTCTCTCTTTTTTTACGGAGACTGGGCCGGCACTGAACGTGAAATTGAAACATATTTGAAGCTGTTACAATAAAAGGAATATTGGTACTGAAGTCAAAGAATAATAATTTAGTTTTGAATTCATGACTGGCAGCTCATTTCATGATTATAAGAGTAAACTCCTTGACAGTAATGTCAAGCAGTAACTAGTTAAAATTTAATATCTAGGTTAAATTTTAACTTTTAACACGAACGTAGATACAGTACTTGATCGATACAAAAACTAGATAAGTCCGGCGCCTGCTTTTCCTTAAAAATAAGTGTGACATAATCAGCATGACCACGACTGTACACGTCACACGAAATTGGAGTTTAATGTCTGTAGTGACATTACAAGGAAACAAAAATAAATTACAGTCGTTTAAATAAAAAGCTTTTTTTCATAATAACAATAATAGCTAGCTGCGTTCATAACGTTAAATCGGACGTTATGTCGCATCTGTTTATTTTGTTCGATTGCCGACAAAAGTATCCAATTATCGTTATTCGTATTTCTCCCTACTCCTCATTCATTCGTAAAAACGCATTCGGCACTAATTGATACTGTCACGGCATTAACTCAATGACGACAAATATAAACGCTGCCGATTAAAACGAGCCGAAACATTTTCGTTGAACAAATATAATTTTTAGCAACTGCTATAGTCATGACATTTTTTCTTCATTATATGAGGCAGCTATCATAACACATTAAGCAGACGGTTATAAATAGACCACCTCTTCATTTTCCTGCTTAATTATTTAACATGTCCATCTTGTCCATTGTAGGGCGCTTCCAATTTATGCGTTTTTTGCTGGACTGCTGCAGCACTGGATCAGTGGGAGTGTCGGAATGCACACGGACGGCTGTCTTTATTCATACGGTTGACACGTCAAGGGCGCCGTGCGACACCCGCACCACGCACGCACGGCAGGATGACAAACGTCTCGTGTCATCTGTTTCAAAAAGAGAACCATCCGTGTGAAGTCCATCCGCCAGAGCAGTCCGGCACCAAGTGCAAATTTGGAAGAACCCCTTACTGTGGTAATGATGGAAGAGATGGAGGTTATAATTTGAATCCTTCATGACTGGTAACTATTTAGATCAACGATGACAGTAGTGGCTTACCTACAACATAAGACGTGGGTAAAAACTAGAACTAAGCTTCTTATTATTCGTTATTTTATGAGATACTCGTATCTACCGACATACTGAAAAGTTAGCTTTAAATAAGGTACGAGAAGTTTCCTTACGAGAACAATCCACATATAGATGTTGCATATCCGATACATAGCCCACACTGAAATATGAAGTAATGCTCACATAAATATTTTGTTAGTCTAAGTTACCACTCAATATTCTGTATTCTATCTAGAAATGATAAATTGCCTTGTCAATATCCTGTGTTTGTAATGTGTTTCAGAAGTAGGAATACTCCTTTAGTATCAATGTTTTTTTTTAGAATTGACTAGGTATACGATGGTATTCGGCACCTTTGTTTTATGTAACTTACATTAAAATTTAGCAAGATTTTAACCTAAGTTTAAGCCGGTAAATTGGAAATGTTAAATTAAAAGAACATCGCTATATTCGCTTATATTATGTGTCAAGCTTAATATGTGTATGAAAGTCCTAGGATTAAAATTTCAGCTGAAGACTTTCAGGGGATAAGATGTGATGTTATAACTAATGATATGCAGATGAAAAATAGTTGCGAAATCCACATGTACTTGTCATCTATTTAACAAGCGAAATATATCTGCGCATAATAATGTTTCAAACTTCAATTTACGTTTTTAGAATATTTATTCAAGTCGTCGTTCCCAGAATATGATATTGACATTCGTTATTTTGTGTACTTTACAATACATGATTCGTTCGGCGATAGGTCCTCCATCCTGTACGACGTCTGATGTCAATATTTATAGTTCACTTGACTCTAGGTTCCATATTTTCTTCATTACTTATGCATAGAACACAGATTGGCTAGAGTGAAGCAGTGTCATCAATATTCAGCCAGCGAGTGCAAGTAGGCCGCTGTTATATCAACCTTTTGATATCTTTATAATTGCTTCGCCAACTTTGTGGGGTATTGTGTGAATTGCAAATTCCGATTGCCCTTTGTAACCACATGAAAAGTCTACGAGGAAAGTTTATTTGTAGACTTTTCGTGCGGAAATCGGTCGAAGGTTCGGCCAACGCGTGTTATTGTATAGCTATGTCTGGTTGCCGTATTCAAATCATTTGTAGTAAAAGCTTTTGATAAATAAACTAGATATCGTTTTGCATTATTTATTACTCCTTACATTCGATTGAGCGATCGTATCGATTACATCTAATTTAAACAAGTTTCCGATAGGATATTTTCGGCGAAAAAACAAATGCTTTATCGATGAGAAATCAGGGTTCTTACTATAGCTCCCGCTTTATGTACTCGTTCAATATTCATAACTGTAACAAACCTTTTAGTGGAACTTGTCATGTATTCAACAATCACGTATTATGAGGAAAAAACATGTTGTAGAGGTACTTATGTTCGCTCGGAGGACGTACCGAGTAATATCTGTAATACAATCGCATCTAATAAGAACTCTTGATGTGGGTTCGATGTCTATCGAGAGTTTGTTCTTATAAGCATAATAATTTGCATCCGATGATACGGGTTGATTACGCAAATACACGTCTTAGGAATGAAACCATTTTTAATAAAACCATTAGTTCTGGTATCTGATAATTTAATCGAATCTTTGGAAACCTATTTATATGAAATCAATGTTAATGTAAATGAATTATTTAAAACTTAAATGAATCGTGCGTATAAAAGAAAAGTCAGTTTTTTTTCATATCAGGCTGTTTGATGGGTTCGAAATTAGAAAATTGAAATTATAATTAATGTTACCACGAGTGTGCTGAAAAGCCTCGTATGTAACGCGTGAACATTTGTTTATCATCACACTTTCAGCTCGGCTCGGTGCGAATCAGTCTAGTCAGTAATTGACAAGCTCACCTCACTAGTATCATAATGTTCTATTGTCTCAGATTTGTTCATCTTGCACGAAAGCTTCAAGTTTGCTAAAGATCACCACTTAAAAGTAAAGAAAGAAAAGAAAGAAACAATAAAAATACTAACGGACAAAGGAGATTATTTAAAAAATTATTTTACTAAATGCATAATACGACTAGCTCACTAATACTACCCGTTGATATTGTTATATGAAAGCGTAATAAAAGGCTCATGTTGCACTGCTTACATTTTTAATATGGTTGATAATGAACTGCTAATGACAACGGTATAGCCGGACCACACAGTAATATTGCACGTATTTGCATTTCATTCATTTCACACTGATGAGCGATGACTAGGAACACGATAATCCAGCACAACTGTTTCATTTGTATTATTGCTGTTATTCCATCACACAAACACCCATTGATTGATAGTGCTGGCCCTTTAGTGAAGGGGCCAATATTTATGGGGACATAATGTCGTATCCTTACCCCATTTCAAAGATTAGTAGAAGAGATAGGAGACCTCCCTTCGACGTAGACAAAGATCCACTATGTAAAGTTTTAAACATACACAATTACATACATGGTAGTATAATAATAAACAACATACATAGGTACACTAACAGTAGGTTTAAAGTAAGTTTTAAAAAGCAATTATAGTCACAGTCTAAAATACTTTAATTTTCCGAAGAAAAATATACAAAATGTCTGAAGGTTATTTAGCGATGTACCCTCTGACGTTTTTTGTCTGTGTCTGCGGAGTAATTAGACGCTCCCATATGCCACTTAAAGATTTATTATTAGTACACACAAAATTAATGCTTTGTTTTTACATAAAATGGAAATCGCCGTTGATGCTACGTCTACCATACATATTTACGTAACAATCTAACTACCGAGATAACTTTTAATTAATTTAATTAAAACTTCCCTTCGTTGTTGTTAAGAACAAAAATGATAACAAGAAAAATATTTTTCCATTCCTTGTATTATGTTTCGTCTATTCAAATGAATCATTTCTTTGTGTAGCTATTTGAGTAACATTTATTTAAATCAATATTTAGAAGACTTCCCCGCTTTGAATAAAAGAAATGAAACAATTTGTGTTGGCCCAGGTAAATAAAGACTAATAAAATTGGTTAAATAAAATACATTATGCTAAAAGTATTCCACGACATTTAGATAAAATACAGAATGTGACAGTAGACCATACCATGGGCCTGTTTCACCATTATTCAAAAAGTAAATAGAAAATCATATTATGTATTATGCATATATCATCGTCGTACAAATTCTGTTCTGTTTTCTATGTCTGTTGATTAGTATCTATTTCAGAGGTGGTGAAACAAGTCCTGGTCTTTGATATTTTAAGTAGGAGTATTTATTAGAATAAGTGTAAGTAGTTGTAGTAAAAAGAAGAAAAAGTTGGTATATAAGGTACTCTTTCTTATTATCTAATCTACCTATATACACACATCAAAAAAGTCTAGGGATCAACATCCCTAACATTTGTTAGGGATGTTGATCCCTAGACTTTTTTGATGTGTATATTTGAATGTGTATTATAAATCTGAGGAGGTTTTTGTTTGTTTAAACTAGCAAATCTCTGGAACTGCCAGTCAGATTGGAAAAAATCTTTTTGTTTATGATAGCCAGACTCATGAGGAACAGCATAGGCTATATGACATTAAGCTAAGACTCACAGGAGCGGAGCAGTAGCCAAAGACGTTACTTAACGCGGTTGTTAAAAAAAACCACGCGCTTGGGATGCCACCAAAAATAATAGGAAAATTAACTTTGTTTTTTATTTATTATTTATTTATTACGATCTCCAACGAAATATATACACAAATCAAGACATAACAATAATCAACAAATGGTATTTATAGGTGTACCTACTAATTCACTTATAGGAGACTACAGCATGCACAATAAGTTAACAAATAGCTAATAACAAGTGTCATTAATAATAAAATTTTGTAAATATAGACACCGAAAAAATTAAATCAGAATAGGTACACAATGAAAAATGAAAATAATAATAAAATTAATGAAGGAAATAATGATACAAAAATAATTCAAAAATAAAAGTAATACTTACCTATAAAATAAATCTAAACATTTTTTAATACTTACTAGAGATTGGCCAAATCGCATGCATCAGATTGTCTTTTGTGTTTTTTGTTGATTGACTATCAGTGCGTTTGTTGTAAATATCAAAGCAATTTATTGTGTTCAAATCAATATCAAATCAATGTTATTATAATTTAATTCGTAACAAATCAAATCAATATCAAATCAATATTATTATAATTTAATTCGTAACAAATCAAATCAATATTATTATAATTTAATTCGTAACAATTTACGTGTTCACGTTGCACTAGGTAATCAAATCAATATTATTATAATTTAATTCGTAACAATTTACGGGTTCACGTTGCACTAAGTAATTATGTTCAGAATTATTAAGCGCAAACAGACATTAATTTTTGTCAGTCTTGCTTCAGTGAAGCAATTCTAATTCATCGTTCCAAAAACTCTGAAGGCTTGATTAGACGGCGCCTTTGATACTACGGCTTAGGAGTTTTATTGCATGGAAATATTTCGTTGTTATGTATTTTCCTCATAGGTACTTACCTACTATTAACTTATTTCATATTTCTTATCATACTTGCTCGCAAACTAGCTTTTATTGTACTGCTTTTACATTAATATTTTTCTCATTATAATATTACACCAAAGAGTTATGAATGGTTCTATGCCCTATTATTTGGTGTGTAATTTAAACTTTGATAAATAATTTATGTTCTATGGTTGATAGAAAATAAATTGTGTTAGCGTCATTTATTGCGTGTGTTGAAAAACGTCGTTTTCCAGACCGATTCGTTCAGTCGGGAAACCTTTTTCATCAATTTAGGAATATTCTCCAACAAAAGTCCTGTAGTGATATACCTAATATACATATACTCAGACAAAGACGTTAAAGATCAAAAAGTTACCAAGCAAGCAGTTATAACATTCATTGTTGGCCTCCTTTCATAACTCTTGGACCCTTAAGGTATAATCTTGTTTACAAATGGCGGCAAAGATACGCGCCGTACAGACATGGGCCATAATATGTTAATTTGGCCCACAACTGCTGCGCCAAGTCGACCCTATATTGAATATTTTGCTTTCTACTGTATAATTTAACAAAATTAAACTTCAACCTAATTTAAATTATTACAGTAAATGTTATTAATGTTAACATTTTCGCGGATTGTTACTTTTCATGAAAAAATTCGCTGTGAATTTTGAAATGAAGATTTTTTTACTGTAGGTATTACACATGATACTATTATTGATTGCATTTTAATAAAACTTATTTGTACGCTTATCTATGGCTTATATGGCTACCTACATCTATGTTATCTTCACGGTGTGAATCCTGCACAGGGGGTGAGACACGTGTCAAGGGCACTGACCTCTAGAGTTACAATAGATTTTGAAAAACAGTATTTACGATTCGTCATTACCAATGCTCCATAGGCAAGTCCTCCACTTTCAGTGTGTTGTTTTAGGAAGAGAGTCTTTGGTCTAACTTTGCGTAGTGAGTGATATGTTTGTAAATCTAGTTTTCAACCGACTTCAAAAAGGAGGAGGTTCTCAATTCGGCGCGTATGTTTTTTTTTTGAAGTGAAAACTTCTTTAGCGTCGTTGAGCACTTTTTCTGTAATGGGTATAAAATCTTAAACTCGCGTCAGGACACGTGACCTGATCGAAAAAGCGTAAGACGGATGGAGAGTAGACAGCTATCCCCTCTCTACGGCGCGGCGAAAATGTATGCCTGGGCCTACTGTTTCGTTTAGACAGCGCAGGGCGCTTGCGCGAATGATAATTGTAATAGTTTTAAAGTTAAATTTTTAATGTAATATAAATTGTCATGTTTGTGTACGATAGCGCAATAAATGAATATTGTATTCTACCACATAAATGATAGTACTTTTATACTGATAAAGCAATTGGTGCAAAATTATTCCCTAACCATTCCAAAATATCAAACATGCTCAACGTTAATAATCAAGTTTTCACTTCTGCCGGCACTCCCGGAGTGCAATTTTTTTTTTTTGTATGTATGTTACCTGATTTCTCAGCCAATTATGAATAGATTTGGATGATTCTTTTTTTGTTTGAAAGAATATACTTCCGAATAGGTCCCATAGAAATATTGTCATGATCTGATGATGAACTTCGGAGATATGGAACGGAACTCTTTATAGGATTACAGCATAACTGTCGTAACAAGTAAAATTGCTTAATTGCTTTGTTTATACGTGTAGTCGATGACTGACTGAAGGAAGAGAGGGAGGGGGTACGTCAACCCCCCTCCTACTACTTTCCAAAATTAAATATATCGTGTGAGGTATTGTTTGAAAGGGCTTTTTGTAAGGATTTCAAACATTAACACACAAGCACTAAAAAGTGAAAAATAAAAAGCTTTTTTACAAAAAAATAAAACCGCCTTCAAAAACTACAAAATAAAATAAACTTTAGTTTTGGAAGACGGTGGCAATATCTACCTACATAACAAAAAACAAAACCAAAGCCACCGACTTCCAAAACTAAAGTTTATTTTATTTTGTAGTTTTTGAAGGCGGTTTTATTTTTTGTAAAAAAGCTTTTTTTACAATACACTTTTATGTAATAGTAGCTTTTGTGTATCCTCCATGTGGGTTTCTGTTTTCTGAGGGTGTTCAATTTGAAATTAAATCTAAATTCCGTATTTTAAGCAGATATTTTCTGTCGTTTGTACCCACTAACTGTTATTTTCTGTCCGGGTAAAATAATGACGAGATGTGCTTACAGCACAGTCATCCCTATCCGCGATTGCGGCTTGCAACGTCATGGACTGGTAACCGCGATGTCAAGCACACAACACATAGCGTAGCAAATAAAATTCTTTGGATTTAACCTGGAAACTAGTGATATAACGAATTTCAATTTTTAACTAAGTATTCCGTTTTTAAACCTTGCGCCATTTATTTTTGGTTCTAATTTGACAGCAGACGTGCTTCGCGAATCGCACGAACTAGGTAATTTTTCACGGTTTGCATCTTACTCCGAGAATTGCTGAGTTTATCTAAATACAAAAACCGATGGATGTTTGTTTACCCAGGTAGGTATAGAAAGATCGTAAATATAAACAAGTGAATTTTGAGGTTACATTAAGTGATTTCCGACGTTCATATTCTCCAAATATTAACATAATGTATTTTGCAAATGCGAATTACATCACTTCTGGAAACTGACAATAGCGCGTTATTTTATTATAGCTGTGTTGAAAATATTAAGTATCAGTAGCAGCAGTATCAGCAAGATTGGTAACGGGTCCTGGATGCATCAAACTTTTATATTACCATAAACTCATAAAAAAACATACTAATACAAATATAATTAGGTATCGATTGTATTTCGCATAAATTTTGATGCTTTTCCATTTATCCCGAAAAGCCACACAGAATTGCATCAAATCACATAATCTTCATGAGTGCCGAATCAAAGCTTGTATTTAAATGTATACCTACTGGCTCATGTTAAGCAGCTCTGCCCATATTAATTAATTCGATATAATTACACGCGAATGTTATGGGCAATGTAATATTAATATTAGCCGTCACCATCACGTTATGACCGACATAATTGTACCATCATTAACACTTCGGTCGGCTTTCGTGACGTCACGTCGTCTAGGTCCGTCTTTTCGTCTGGCTAGAACAAAAGTCACTGATTAATCGAAACAAAAACGCTTCTCTGATAATGATTTGCTAGTAGTTTTGAATCAGGGGTTGGATTCTCTTCTTGTTTTTTTCTTTGTTGACAAATTGACATGTTGTGTTTTATGATTGGCGAAAGCTTAAAGACTGTGCTTAAAGCTTTCGTGGCCATACCGCTATCAACAAACAAAAATAATGACACTATTCATCTTCGAAAACGGAAGTGTGAAATAAAATAAAGTTGTCATCGCCAGCCGAGCGGAACGCATTACACTATATTCACGGGCGACGGACCAGCAAACTGTTACTACAAGCTCTCCGGGGACCATTACACATTACATCGTTGCGGTCACTAAGCTGCACACTCCACGGCACTGATGCACCACGAGAACTACTTACTACATCAGTATCATTATCCCTTTTGTATTGCAAATCTATCTATCTTCTATCTTCTCTATCTCTATTCTATTCTCTATCTCTTCTACTATTATTATCATACTAGCTGTCCGCCGCGGTTACACCCGCGTCTTTGGTTACTGCTCCGCTCCCGTAGGTCGTAGCGTGATGGGATATAGCCTATAGCCTTCCTCGATAACTAATCTATCTAACACTGAAAGAATTTTTCAAATCGGACCAGCAGTTCCAGAGATTAGCGCGTTCAAACAAACAAACAAACAAACTCTGCAGCTTTATAATATTAGTATACATAGATAAAATTAAGTCTACTTGATTGAGATTGCTTAATATTACTTTTACTTTTTATTTTTATGATAATAAATTAATTTAAAATTATAGAACAACGTTACAGTATGTACACATAACTTACGAACGACTAAACCAAATTGGATAGGTAATTTTTTGTTTGCACGATGTTTCCTTCACCGATATCAGTGATGTCCAAGATAAACTAAGTAAGTAGGTAGATACATAAGAAAATATAAAAGTCACATGGGTACTTGATAAATAAAAACTGATATCAATTTAATTGAATTGAGCGAGTGCTTTCATTGGCATTAAACTTGCTGCCTAAATTATTACTGAAATATATTTAACATTGAATATTTAGTAAACACTACATAATTATCATATTTCGAGAGTTTTCCCAACTATGTTTAGGTCCATTTGAAACTGCGGCTAAATATCAATATTTTACAAGGAGCAACTGCCGCCTGACGATTACAAACCCTTGGACCCGGCGTCGGGACCGACATTTCATCACCCCCTCGTGGGCGAAAAGGTTCTCGTTAAGTTAAAAATGGCCATTCATCCATTCACTGACCGTGGCAAGATTTGACTAGCAGATCAATGGACCTGCTTGTTGTTATTTTTTACCATGAGTAATTAGGTATCCAGTTTAATGGCAGTCAGTTAAAAGGCTGGCATTACCTTGTTAACAATTATACCTTCACGAGTGTGGTAGAATTTATAGTGTGCTGGGGAATAACGAATTCCTCCTAAATTGTAGAGATATTCTTGACCATCGTTGTATCCACAATTAGGTTAAGATTTCGCAACATTAACCCTCATTGGACAAGACAAGAAATTGGCACTATAACACACCAGCTGTACTGTGACAAATAACACTATACTTAAGTACTCATCTCAAGATCAGCATGAAAATTAACAGTGCGTAAGATGTGTATGAGAATATCCTTTATCTAGCAGTCGGCACATTAATAGGCTATTACACAGAGACATTATTTATGTAGTGAGGCGCAGCCATATCGTACGGAACAGCTCCATCTGACGTCTGAAATATGATAACGATACATTGGCTGAATACTTCCCCCTATTATATGTATTCTTCGCATTCTATTATTTCATAGGTATTAAATATTGGCCTACATATTCGTAAGTAAGCATATAATTTTATTATTCCAAAGAAGTGAGCAAGTAAGCTGGATTCGGCCTTATTCAAATAACATTAGTAACTGATTAGTTTTTAACGTTTTTTTTTGAAATCGTAATCCACAAAAGTTTGTTTCTGAAGTCAATGTAGCCGGTGGGTGACGACGGCACTGAACCGGACCATCGCGGTCAAAGGTAATTGGAAGAACATCGTGAGGTTTTAGTCGGGAGGAGTTCGACACACCCCTCCGCCTCCCCGTGGCCGAGGCAGTCCATGCGCACACGGCTTTCTATAAATGTAGGTGAGCACTAACAAAGGATTTTTGGAAATTCAACCCCTAAGGGGGTGAAAAAGTTCGTTTGTATAAAAATCTGATTTCCCAATTTATTCAACTTGTAACTTGGCACGAATTCGAACCTAAGTTCATAAACGATAAAGTTGATGTTATGCCTTTTTTTTACTAAACTTCAAAGGGGACCTAAGGGGTGTTTTAAGTATGTAGGGGAAGTATGAAACCGGACTGAGTCGCGGGCATAATGCTAACTAGTCTATTGTAAACACACTACTTAGTCTAAAAGCTAAATACTTGCAGAATTCAACTAATTTTAAACAATCTGTATACACAATATTGATCCAGTGTTTATAAAAAATATTGCATTGTCGAAAAACAGCTGATGTTTTTAAGGCGAACATTCGATCAAATCGAAAAAAGGAATTTAATACATTTCCGAAACCTGTGTAAAACTAAGAAAATATACGTTGGTATGGTATTTTAGTTATTTTGATACATTTGAAAGCCTATAGCGGGAAAGAATTTTAGTGCAGTATATCGGAAAAAAATAAAGTATATTTTGTTCTTTTAACCCGATAGGTAGGTATATCAATAAACCTGACGCGGTTAAACATAATAATATTGTATACCTACATATTCCTTATTCCTACATGCAATCAATTTTCATCCAAATATTGTTTGGAAAGATCGTGCCCTGTGTTATTTGCACTTATCGCCCAATCCATTATAATAATACGTCCAATATTTTTTTGTAGTTTACACTTTAAAGTATAAATAATAGCTTATAGGCATTTCTGAACTGAATTTCAAATAACTAGATCTTGTATTTCGAAAATCTAGCTCGCTAGAAGTAATAATGCGTGCACAGAACTCACAGTTAATTTGGGTCGCTGTATTGAATGGACAATATTGTCTCTATGATTGGAATCTCTGCAGTGCATATTTACTCATCACTATTATTTGTATGAGCCCTCTTGTTGTTTCATTAGATAAATTAGATTCCACATTTACTTTGAGCCGATAGAATTTTCTATCGGGTAGTAATAGGGTTGGGTTCACTTTCATAATTCAGTCTTTAAGCCTAACTTTATAGACCCCTGATTCAGCTCTAGTCACAAGAAGTGGTAATGTGGACACATTACCTGGTGCAAGTGGGCCTTGTTACCTAGTGCTGGCTACAGCTCATTATGCATGACATAATAATTTGTAATTTAACCTTGTGTTAACAACTGATCCTAAGTTTAGGTTCATGGCGCGAGTGGACCTTAGCGAATCAATTTTAGAATAGCAGTTACGTCCTTGAAAATGAAATACATAACTAAAAATTTATATCTGCAAATGTTGTCATTCTGTCAGTGTTAATTTATTCCTTCTATATTTACAAAACAGCATGTTTCATTTAAACACAAAATGTCGTATTAACGCATTGCTGTCTCTTTATTTTTTGACAAGACGTTGGCACAGAAGCCATTGACGTCATCAAAAACAAAACACCGCCGCCGCGGAAATTACTCGTTTAAGTAATTATGTTCCCATTAAATATTAATTTGAGACCGTTCGGGAGCTGCAGAGATAGTTAATCGTAGTTGTAAATTAGAATATAATAATTTTTAATTCAATTTAAACTAGCTGTAGACAATTGATGGAACTAATCGTTCGTCGCAGTACCATATGTATAATGTTTTACTATTGGCATGTAAATGCTCTAAATCCCATCAAAACACCCTCAGTGGCAAGTAAGGAAAAATATATTGCGACTATCTAAAGGGTTTTAAGGTTTTAACACAATTCAGAGCTCGTGGACCGTTACATTACCCCAGTTGAGCAACCCTAACCACGGATCGCAACGGATAGATTACTATTTACGTACACATCACCACGAATTTGTTTCTTAAAGGAGAAGGTACATTATAGTTTTTAGGTATTTTATTTTATTTTAATCAAATCGGTAGCCGTCATTGTCGTCAAATCTAGAGCAGTCCGAATAAAGCATGCAACGACGTAAGTGACATTTCAGAAAACTCTAGTGTTTTTTTTTTCATAATCTAAATATCGTAGTTTTCTATAGTTTTACAATCAACTTAATTGTATCACAGTCTTTTATTAAAACTTCAGTTCTCTCAGGGAGTCCTCACAAAGTGAAGTCTAACAAGGGACACGACATTGTTTCCGAGAAACACGCTGTACGTATACGTATGGTGTACATATCACGCACGATAGCGCTGTCAAAACAACACGCTAATAAAATTATTCTCTGACACAACAAGCACCCGTGAATGTCTTTACAAAAACAACTTATTAAATAACCGTCTTCCATCCTAAAATATACATCTCTGAAATTTAGCTACTCAAATCGGGACAATGTTATTCTTTCAACGCCATAATGTCCTCATTTTTTTTGTATAAAACCCGAAGCCAAACAAACATTGTTTTAACCAAAACAAAGATTCTGATTAGTTATCGTTTCGGAGAATCGAGAAGGTTAATATAAAAAATCCGTCCGTTATCTAAGACAAGAGAAATACAAGCAATTTTTATAATTTACTTCGTTACTCCACTGAGCTGACATTTTGTATTTACGTCTTCTGTTTATTGTATAGTGAATGTTAAATTGCCGTAAAATCCATTTAACCTATTTCGCTTGCTCACAGTGATCTAATTTAGCGTCATTGGGCTTTCAGATTGTTCCAGTAGTTCAAAGCTACAAGTAATTTGTATTTTAGGTAATATTAGATTTTTCATTCGAGATAGATAAACTTGAGTCCTCTTCGTCGCATTAATTTCCATAAAAAAGTTGTTAAGAAAAGGTATTATTTATTTACGACTCTAAATCCTGAAGCATAAATCCTTTCTATAATTCCATCTTGACATATAATACGCTCATTCTGACAGCCAGTGTATCATAAAATAAAGGAATCCTTTTCCACAGTTGCACATAAATGGGAGCTTAATACGATGTAGTGTGTGCACATAAGTCAGCCGAGTATCGCAATCGTGACTGTAACACTGTATCTACTGCAGGATTAACCATTTTGTGGGGGCTCTCATCAGACTCAGCGGACTTCGATAAATAGCCGTGCACTCGCTGGCCGCGTCAAACAATGCGTGCAGTAATTGAAATGTTCAGACCGTGTCCGTCGCGTCGTCGTCACGTTGTCGCCCACTAAACAATAATCCCATTACGATTTTTATAATCCTATGGCAATTTGGAGACAATGGCCTATATGACTCAGATATCTCCGAGTGTAACTTCTTTGTTCGCTTAAGTACATGGTCGTGTTTCATTTTGCCTGCTATAGTAAGAGACTGGTTTAGGAGCTGACAAAATGACGCAGCATTATAATAATTTATCCTTATGAAAATTTACACAATGGTGTAGATATTGCAAGATTTACTGCCAACTGTATTCGAAGAAAAGATTTGGACAATAGAGATAATCATGGAATTGAAAATGTTAGGTACTATATCTTGCGTACAAGTTCTGACATAAAGGCAAACATATCACAGGCAGAGGCAGAATGAGGCCTCACCAACCATAAGGGTACCATTGTACATTTTGTTACGGAATCAAAAAAGCCCACACGTACTACTGTAAAGTAGTATCCATTTATTCATAAGTACAGGAGCAAGACCCCTATCCGTCCTGAGAATGCAAAACGTAGGCGTTTTTCAAACATATGTACATACAAATACTTTGTGAAAGGTCTAATCGTTGTGGTATCATTCCGTTTGCTCAGCAGAACTCCGAACTTGCAAACGCGTTCGTAATCAAATAGGTTTAAAGTTCTTAAAGTAGACAGATGCTAACAAACTTTTGACGATTGATCGAAAACACAATTATCAACTTAAAATCTCAACACAACATGTTGGGCTGGTTTTTATATGTATGAAAAATGGAAACGCTTTTGAACTTCGGAAATAGTTCTTTATCAAAAATAGTAATATTCAGTCTCCTAACAGCATAGAGTGATTATTAGTTTCGTTATTAAAGCAAGGAATCCCAGTCTCCTTTAGAGACTATTAGAATACCTGGACTTGAGGTGTACTTAATAAGTTGAGATATGGTTTGAATAAAACGTTATATTATTTTATTTCACAACATAAAAACATTGTTCAATTCACAATCCAGAAGTCGCAAAAACTAAAAAGTAGGTACCTCTTTACATGAATAATCGAATACTATGATCAATAAACGTGAATAAAAAAGGTTAACTTAAAAAATATTATACCAGAATCTTATGGTAAATAGGGTAATCAATTTTTTTTAATTGGATTATATTTTTAATGGTTTTGATACAGCTTGTTTTATTTGTCTTTAGTATTAATAAACATGAATAAACTTTTTATTATATCACTAGCTATTGCCCGCGACTTCGTCCGCGTAAATGTCGGACCCCCGTTCATCCCCTTAGAGGGTAAATTTTGAAAAATCCTTTCTTAGTGGATGCCTACGTCATAACATCTACCTGCATGCCAAATTTCAGCCCGATCCGTCAAGTGGTTTGGGCTGTGCGTTGATAAATCACTATGTCAGTCAGTCACCTTTGAGTTATATATATTTAGATTTAAATCATACAAAATACTTAAAACCTCATTCTGAAATAGAAAATGATTCTAAAAACTCCACTTGTATTTCTTTTTCTTATATCATCGCAGATTTAGTAAATATGTCTATTATAAGAATTATTCTACACCACTTTAATCTTATTAAAACCTAGGCCCAAGATTGTATGAAAGCGTATCGGTCTGCTTTCAAAGGGAAGTTTCCAAAACAGACTATTTTTGATTACACACATCAAAAGTTAGGGATGTTGTTAGGGATGTTGATCCCTAGACACTTTTGATGTGTATATTTTATCTCACCCTTGTAACATTTACAAGGTGTGTTCTCTTGGAAAAAAAATCTACGCTACAAATAAGTAGTCATCGAGATAGACCATCTAAAGCTGTCAGTGTCACCTGGCGAAAGGTTTGTTATCACAAGGCCGAGTTTGCGTACTGCGCCTAGCTCGATAACAAAATACCCGCGTACCTAATGACCTTTACAAATTGTTATGCCTACCTACGTAAAGTCTACCATTATTTACTCTATAATTTCGCTCAGTGGTTGGATATATTTCTTATATTATCAGACTACTTCTTAGGTACAATCCAACTTTAATGAATATTTTAAATTGGAAAGTCTATTTGTTTGTTTATTAATTTGGGACGCCCAATTGGATCTGGATATTGCCACACGCACGAGTAAAGAGTTTGGCGAAATTGCTATGTTGGTTTTCGTTCGATGCTTATTATGAAATTAGTATCATCTAATATGAGGCATAGTGATATGTCATTGCCAACATGTAAGGGACACGTCAACATGTTAACTAAGAATGATCAAAAAGAAGTGAAAATGGTGACGTTGTTTCCGAAAACTGTTTTCCTACTTTCTAGGTGATTTATTTTCATAATCTTTGTAATTTCATTTTAACTTAATTATGCAGTATTGTTTGTTGTTTAAACTCGGTTTAATTTATGAGTACCTAAGATTTTAGAGCAGCATTATTATTAAAACATATAGTAGGTACCTACTCGATACTCAGTAAGTTTTGTTTTAGTTTCCTTGGTCACACTGCAAATTCAGCGCTGTTTTTTTAAAAAAATTCTTTTGTTAAATGTACTTTTAAATAAATAATAAATCAGCCGATACCTTAAGTTGATGCGTTTTTCGAAAATGATTTCCAGGTAGGTACCTAACTAATTATTTTATTATTTTCAGTTTTTCTTTTTTACACACCCCAATAATCAATACTTAATTTTTTATTGCATTCCATATAAACCTATTACAAACATTATATATGTAATAAAGTAAAAGATATCAATATGGACCCAGTCGGCCACAGCAAAAATTTAGGAGAGAGGAAGAGGCCTTAGTAGTTATTTATGTTCTTGTATATAGGTATGGTACCTATATTAGTTATTTTTATTTTATGTATTATACGAAAAATCCTGAATACCTGTATAATAAAAAAAAATAGAGAGCATAACGTTTTTCCTTAAGTGACGATTTCTGCCAGATAACTCCTACAGAAAGGCGCGTTAAAAAATTTTGTTTAAAAAAAACATGGGTAATGTTGATATTAAAAAAGGGTTAGTAATATAATATGATATAACTAGAGTCTGCCCGCGACTTCGCCCGCGTAGAAAGTAACTTTCCATAAAGTAAGTTGAACAATATCCCAAGGGGACACATTACTGGGATAAAAATTATTCTAGGTGTTGATCCAGGAAATGGTCTACCTATGTGCCAATTTTTATCCAAATCTGTAAAACGGTGACGCGTGATTGGGTAGCAAACATCCAAACATCTTCACAAACTTTCGTATTTATAAACGATAGGCCTAATGATTTTCAATTAAATAAACGTTATATCCAATGACGTTAAACGAAATAAGTTTTAGAGTATATGAATGTTTTATGTAAAGAATTTATACAGTTAATATATCTCACGTTTATCATACGAGTATCTTGTGAACGACATTGAAAATAAATTATACCAAATGTGATTATATGATATAAGACACACCCGGTATAAAAATATGTTACCTAAGAATATTTTTAGGCAAAGTTAAGCATATTTTAGTAACACTGAGTACATATTAAATATAATTATATAAATTAATGTAAAAGATAAGATTTAATTACTCAAGTCCCACGTAATGAGACACAACTGATTTTCTATTGTTCTGTCATACCATGTCAGCTGGGACTTGACTGGTTAAAATGAACGTGATAAAATAACGAATTAAAGTCGTCTACCGTAAAAAAACTAGGTAGGTATCAATAGTCTCAAAAAATGGCCGTGATTCCCCAGTCTATACATAATTTATTAGGTGAATAGAACAAAATAAATATATTGTTCCATTTCAGGCACTTTTATAATAATAAATAAAATGTGGTTGGCATTATAGCCTACGATGAATATTGTGTTGTAGATTTGTAGTGAATTTAATGGTATTTTTAGTCAAATATCACCTAGTCAGTATTATAAGGAGATCAAAGCTAAAATTAGTTTTGATGAGATATTTCACCTTCCCACAAGTTTCATAAATTATTCAACATAAGATGACAGTTTGTTACGCTTGATTGACAAATGCTGACCACAGCCAGTCAATCTGAATGATAAATATAACATACAATTCTTCATTTAATTGTATTTAAACCCCCTGAAATCTATATTTACCCCTAAGTCAGGGGTAAGAAGAAGTGTGTAGACTAATCAAATCGTGTCCCCCAATTTTACACTGTCAAAGCGTTCGCCCGTTGTCCGTGGAGCATAAACTTGGCAGCAGTCCATAAAACTTGCAAAAAAACTAGCGAACAAATAAATGTCCGTCGTCTGTTTTGTCAAATCTGTGCAGTACGTGCGCTCTTTGGAGGCGAGAGCAGAGCGCGAACTGATTTTATAGCGCCATAAAATCTCGTGAAACGCGCCCTTAAATCACAACGCTGCGTCGTATTTCATCGTTTTGGTTGTCAATGTTTATTTTATATCATATTTTACAGATCCCTCCTGTATAAATCACGCTCGGATTGATATACATTAAGGTCACGTACTTTTGGCAGAAACGCTTAGTTTGCAGCCCCCACGCCGCGCGCCTCGCCGCGATGCGTTGACAAGTGGCCGCCGCGCGCCACTGATCTATCGTGGATTGTTTCATCGTGCCCGCCATAAGTGGGAAATATTGCGCCCGATGCACTTTCAGAATAACCGATAGAGCACAGAACATATAGCCAACAAATACATTTATCATCCAGATCTTTGATGATAAAATATTATTGTGGACAAAATTGACTTCGACTGATCTGTACTATACTCGTTAGGAATCCGAAAATGTTCAAAAATAATAGGGTTAAATTGTGGTCAGCAGTGAGTCATTTGAAGGGGAGGATTGTGAGAAAGAACCCTTAATGTGACGTAATCTTGGCAGAGATTGGCCACTTTAGTGAGAGTCGGAAAGCTATTCATTGAATTCCGTCCCCATTCAGGAGCCCGTCACCGGAGTCTGAACTAATCTCGCCAACATTTTTAATTTGTCACTAAGAAAGTCTTGTCTTTAGTGCCCTTTATTAAATCAGTTAGTAATTTTATTGAAATGCTATTCTAATAAAGAGCCTTTAAATAAAATACCTTTAAAAATATCACCAGTTTTATGTAAAGTTAACAAAAGAGATAGGTACCTATCTATTATAGGGTCGTCAGATATAGTTAAAGTATTCTTAGAAACCGGTGGATATTTTCGATTCAACATTAACATAATTGATAAATGGTTTATTGTTTGCTTTTTAAATAAAATTACATTTGTAAACATACATACATAGTAGGTATAAAATAATAATCAATACTTCTAAAGTCTTAAGTCACCAGGCTTTATATTGCGACTTTGAAAACAAAGACGATAAAAAGGGGGTATTATACCGCGTACATTATCTGTCTGGGTACTCGGCTCCCACAGTACAGCTAAGAGCAACACTTCCAGATTTATCAGCAATAACTATCTCCTTAATTTAAAACTTTGCTGACGCTAGAGTGGAACAACAATGGGAATAAATAAACTAAGCCTGGTACCTCGAGTGTCCGGGGTTCTTTACCGTAAGGCGTGGTTACAGCCAGCTGTGGCAGCCGTCTCGAAAACAGAAGCAATTTAGAAATTTAATTTTGCAACAAGACTACATGCTTGTTTATATTATAAAATCAGGAACAAAAACAAAAAAGTTTTTTCGAAATATGTGTGATACAAAGAACTTATTATCAGCTGAAAGTATACGTTACATAAAAAGGAAACATAAGTTTTTTAACGAAACACGGGAGGCCTATCAAAAAACTTTGAATTTTATACCTATAATTAGTAGGTATTATTTTTTGTTTTTAGCCACAGTTACTTACAATATCAATGCTTCTGATTGCAATTCAAATTCTGTAGTGTCATCAAGAAACATAACATAAACAGCGTCTTAAGTTCGATTCAGTAAACACTCGATAAAGAGGCAGTCGTAATCATCGAAGACAAAACAAAGCGATGAAAAGGATCAGCGATTATCACTGAGCCTGGCTTGAGTCGGAAACTATTGAATAAACAAGCGACTGGCGATCCGTCACTGTGCGCGCTTCTTGACGCGTCACCTTGCTGCCTCTGCCACTACAAAGATCCACGGCAGAAGGTGAGAAACACCGCGACATCACAGCATCTAAAAATATCATGGAAACTGCTGTTTTAGCTTAGACCACTTCTATATTTTGCTGCTTAAGATCGTGTCGAACGCTAATAAAATGACTGTATAGTGGTTTCACAATTGGATAGCATCCAACAAAGTAAGCCAAGGACAAGGAGGAGTAGGACAAGGACAAAAGATCCTGCCAATAAACCAATCATAGTCGATTTCACCACCGTGATCCTTAAGGAAGAATTCCTAGTTAAGTTCAAGAACCACAATAAAAATTCATTTAAAATAACAACAGAACACCTCAAATTAACTGGCCCTGCAAAACAAATCTATGTGTCTGAAAACTTATCAGCTAAGAATAAAAGGCTGTTCTTTCTGGCTAGAGACGCTGCAAAAACAAACGAGTTTCAGTTCTGTTGGGTCTCACACGGGAAGATCCTAGTGCGGGAAAAAGCCGGATGTCCTCACTTTCAAGTGCAAAACGAAGCGGATCTCGGCCGTATCAAAAGAGACGCGTGACTAATCGTTAATTATTATGTAACTTTATTACCTTATTACCCCGTAAACTTAGTGTTATTGTACTTGCTACTTCACTGTTATAGATTGATAGATTTTGAATTTGGGACTATTGTTAAACTCACGTCGTTAAATACTACTCACCTTTTACACTCACACAAATCCTCACACACTCTCACACACCCCCGCACTTTCCACAAACTCTGCTTACCCCCTCATAAAAAAGACTTAGCATGCCTAAATAACGCCTGCCCCTCAGTGTGCTCTTTTAGTTCAACAAAACCTAGGCCGCTAAATTGCGACCACAAGTATGATAACTCTTAACGTACTTAAATCTTGTTACCCCTTTGTTTTTAAAATTAAAAATGGATGATCTTACCTTGATTACTAGTGAAGTTGAGCAAATCACCGTCTCAAATTGCTATACTTGTTCCCCGGAAATAAGTGATAAGTTTTTTAATTGTTCACTCCATGACCTAAAAATATTACATACTAATATTCGTAGCCTAAACAGCAATTTTGATAATCTGGTAGTTTTCTTGAGTAGATTAACGTACTTACCTGACATTATTATTCTGACTGAGTGCTGGTTGAGCAAATGTCCAACTACTCCTTTACTAACCGGCTACAACTCACACGCCTCGTCGTATAAAACACAAAATGAGGGCGTGGTTGTCTATGTGAGAGAGTGCTTTGATGCTACTGTCGAAACACCTATATTTAATGAGGCAAATGTTCTTCTCCTCAAATTCTCAAATAAAGCAGCTTTTATCGCAATTTATCGTTCTCCGTCATACAAAGATTTAACCAATTTCCTTGGCAGCCTAAACAGTTTGCTTAATGCTTTAACCCAATTTAAAAATGTAGCTATCATTGGTGACATTAACCTGAACATTATACCTGGGAGCACCGACTCAAATGCTGATGAATACCTTAATCTTACAGCCTCGCATGCTATGCTCCCAGCCTTCACTCTCCCAACTAGACTCTCAAACTGCCTTGACCATGTGATACTCCGCACTCAAAGCTCTGCTACTACACTCATTATTGATTCTCTCATCACTGACCACTCCCCTATTATTATTTTCTGCAACCTCAATGTTAGAACTAAAAGTCCTTACCTCTCCAGATTAAAAATTGATTTGCCTCAGGTTGTAGACCAAATTAACAGCACAGATTTTTCCTTAATCTTCCAATGTCACAACCCGAATGTAGCTGCGGAATCTCTTGTTTCCATTATATCTTCAGCCATCAAATCGCACTCACATGCTTCACAAATTTCCAGTAGAAAGCGCATCATCAAGCCCTGGATTACTCCTGGCCTGCTGAGGTGCATTCGTCACAGGGATAAGTTGCATCGTAAATTTAAAAAACACCCTGAGGACGAGACACACAAACTGATTTTCTGTCGCTATCGCACCTTCTGCAACAATCTCCTAAAAAAAGTAAAGCGTGAATATGAACGATCTGAATTTCAGCAGGCTAGAAATAATCCAAAGGCTACGTGGAAAATTATCAAACGAGTCGCAAGCTTAGGCCAAAGCAGAGACTCGGCCTCTGAGTTGTTAAACTGCAGTGCCGAACCGTCGCAGGCTGTGGACAAAGTCAACAATTACTTTGCGAAAGTTGGTGGACTCTTGGCGGCTAAAATCCAACAATCTGTCCTTTATAATTATCTCTCGATTAGTCGTCCCAACCAGGAGATTCCTGGTACTTCCATACCGTCTGCACCACAATCAATGGCCCTCCACAGCTTGGATTGTGCTGAGCTGGAAAATATCATCCTTAGCCTTAAAGACAATTGTGCTATTGGATTTGACGGTATATCCCCCTCAATAGTAAAGGCTACTCGTCACACTCTCATTCCAATCCTGGTCTTCATCTTCAATCTGTGTTTCTCAACCGGTATTTTTCCTGATGTTTTCAAAACTGCAGTTGTCCACCCTATCTATAAGTCGGGAGACAAGGACAATGTTGCTAATTACAGACCTATTTCAGTGCTGAGTACCCTCTCTAAAATATTTGAAAAAATTATAAACAATAGACTCACTGTATACCTAAATAAATTTAACCTTCTTTCTAGTAATCAGTTTGGTTTTAGGAGTGGAAAATCCACAGAAGATGCTGTACTGGAACTTACAGAGACAATTATTAGCCATTGGGAAAATAAACATAAAACTCTTGCCATCTTTTTAGACCTGTCCAAAGCTTTCGACACTGTCTCAATTCCTATACTTCTTTCGAAGCTAGACCATCTTGGTATTCGCGGGACGGCTCACGATCTCTTCAAGAGTTATCTTACAGGTCGTAAACAAGTAGTAAAGCTCGAAAACTACCTCAGCAACCGGGAGACAATTACTTTTGGTGTCCCCCAGGGCAGTGTCCTCGGACCCCCACTTTTTCTCATATACGTGAATGAGCTGTGTCACTTATCCTTACCAAACTGCAAAATTATAGCTTATGCCGATGACACAGCCCTTATTGTTCATGGCAGGGACTGGACCGAAACTCGCCTCAACGCAGAGTTTGCCTTGAGCACCGTTATGAGGTGGCTGACCACAAATCTTCTCACTCTTAATATCAATAAAACCAAATTTATAACTTTCTCTACTACTAAATCAAGTCAGCCCCCTACACCGATTGAAATTCGTGCGCACATCTGCCCTAACTTACACGCAAATTGTGGCTGCCAACAATTAGAAAATACCGCTGCTATTAAGTATCTTGGGGTCACTCTTGACTGCAACCTGAAATGGAAGCAACATATTGCTTCAACTGTAGCTCGTGTCAGGAAACTTATTTATGTTTTTAAAAAGCTCAGAGGCGCGGCCGATTTTAACTGTCTACTAACCGTCTACATTGCGCTTGCTCAATCCGTTCTAGGTTATTGTCTAACAGTCTGGGGTGGTGCTGGTAAAAAGGTGATGTTACGGGTCGAACGAGCGCAAAGAGCTGTCCTGAAGGTGCTGGCAAGGAAACCGATCCGATTTCCGACGTCCTCTCTCTATACCCTCTGCCAGGTCCTCACCGTCAGACAGCTATTTATCCTCAAAACTATTCTTCGCAAACATAGCCAACTTACCTTTGATCCAAAATGCTGTTCTACACGCCGCTTGAATAGGGTTTGTAACACTGAGTCTGTTAGAACTGTAGCTGCAAGTCGTCATTTCAAGCACATAAGTTCTAAAATTTACAACAAATTAAACAAAACCTTACACATCTACCCATTAACCAAGAGCAAATGCAGAAAGAAACTTGACTCCTGGCTAAAATCACAAAATTATGAAGAAACCGAGACCCTTGTGGAAGTGTAAATCACTCATCATTCCCTCACACACCCCAACGAAATCACACACAATACACATCCCACAAACAACCCCTCACACACCTCACTAATCACGCACACACACCCCCCTTGCACCCCTCACTCTCCACATTAACGCAACGTTTAAATACATCCCAAATGAAATTATATATTATTATGTCCTGTTTGTTTTTACGTTTATTTTATTTTATTTTATTTTTTGTTTATTTTCTTTTATCGTCAATTTACTTAAATCTTAATTAACTTAAATATTTACTTACCTAATAAGCACTTTTTACAAGGAACATCATTCCATTTGGTATCTGGAGATGGGCGTTGCTAGCTGCGCTACAGTTTATACTTTTGCAGCTATCATCGTTTACTTGCTGTACTTAGCCTTATGTTATTGTTCCAAATAAACTTTATTATTATTATTATTATTATAAGGATAGAAAATTGGATCAACATCAACCAAAAATTAAAGGCGAAACCGTTATGGCTTGCTACAGTTTAATAAGTGCGTACACATTGTGTCGTTATGAACAACGAGTCACGAGTGAGCAAACGATATTGCGATCGACAAACTCGTTTTCATACCGAAGCGACATTCATTTCATGTGGTTTCATATCGTTGGCTGGCTGCGTAGCGCTGTGCCGCGTGTAAGCAATGGAGACAATTTATACGCGTAACACAACACACGATTAAATGATAGCATTGTCATGTCTCTGTTACATTTTAACATTAACACAACACTGTGGTATAATCTCATTAAATTCCGCAAGTTAAATCTTATACGCTCCAAGTGTATCAAAGTCTCGACGTTCGCGAAGCTCGTTTCTTTTTATGGAGCTGAACTACTGCGTGATTATTGTTTTGCGTCGCGTTACTGCGGGCCACGAGTAATCCACTTAGGATTAGCCATAAACAAGAAGGGCCATTGTCGCGACACGAGCGATCTGTTAGCGTCTAAGTGTAACTGATAAAGGGCGTCGACGGTATTGTTCGCAGCGGCATTAGGCTTTAATCCGGTGTCGCGAGCGCGCCTCGTTAGCTTGATTGTTCGGTGTCGCCGGCAGATGGCCGCCGTAATCCGAGCCGGCACACGCCGCTGCCCTCCACACCCTCCCCCTTCATCCTCCGCGAAAATATAGCCTCTTTGTGTTTGTTGCATCTGCAGGTAAATTGTGCGCCAAAATTGGACCGTACGTTACAGTACGTGCTCCGTTTTGAATGCAACCGGTATGAATTTTATTATTCTTGAAAACTTATTGTTATCAGAGCAGCTGAATGCATTGTTTATACGAACATATTGCATCTGGTCATTTGGTAAACATGAATGCTAAAATGTTTTATGTTTAATAATGGGCATAGACCGGGATTATTTCTAAAATAAGCAAAAAAAGATGGCTTTATTTGTCTTTTCTCCTATAGCCTATATTTAGGTACCTATTAAGTTCGACTTAGGTAGAGATATATTTGTGAAAGCTTTGGATTGACAACATTGTCAATCTCAACAACACAAAATCACGTCAGTCGTTACTTCCAAGTTAATTTAAAACAAACATGTAACAATTTTTCCCATGAAAGTTAACACGAACGGCGTTTAACAAGTAATAAAGTCCCCATAACTTTTGTAATTGATATTAATCGTTCGCCATTTTATGATGTGAAGAAATAATAGTAGAGGGAAACAGTAGTAATGTGTTACTTCCTGCTTCTATTAGAAAGTGTGTAAGCAATCAGACCTAACAGTGAGTAAATATAGAGTATGTAGACAGTAGTAGATACTCTGAAGCCTGCTCATAGTCATCCATGACTTGTGTAAACATAACTGGACCGTTTAATTTACTCTGCCAGAATAACATGTGTACGAGAAGTTTATATGTAATTTGAATACCAATTGATTGTGGTACTCGTGTTTGTTATTCGTTGTTGTATCTGAAATTCTGGAGTTGGCTTAGAATTGCGTTATCTGTAAACATTTGTACATATTTAAATATTTACGCTCAATTCCCAAAGGCTTTGTTAAGCAATCGCTTAAGCAGCTTCGCAATTTGGAAAAACAGTTGGTATTGTAAATATCTCAAATTACTATAGGTTTTGTGCCAATAAAGTTTTTTTATTTATTTATAAAAAAAACTCAATTACTTACTTACCTACCCTGAGCTAAAAGTATTATGGTTTACACATTACGTCGCTGGAAATCCAACAAAGTGAAATATAGAAGGGGTTTTCTGTGTGGACTTTGTGAGCTTTGCTGGTTTGTCGGCCAGTCACCATTAGCCTGAGAGGCTAATGTCACGCCTGGGTTGACCTGAGCGACGCCATAGCGCGTGTGGGGTTAACACGAGTCTCAGCTCCGGAATACGCAACTTGTAAACTAGAGTCCTTTAGAACAGGAATGTTAGCAGAGAATCGTATTTTTACAATGATGCTGCGTATGTTTCACTAGTGTTTGTTCATAATTATACTATGTCATCTTCCTAGAGTTCTTCGCCTACATAGGTACCTTCGATGTAGCCTTCGCCTAGTCTTCATGTGAAGAAGAATTCACCCATAATTTTTCCTAACGGAAATGTAGATACTTTACATATAAAAATGTATACATAGATACTTTTGTACACAGTAATAAGCTTCTTATAAGCTCGTAAAATAAACGTAAGGTTAAACGTCAACATATGGATAACCTCTCTCTCCTCTCAAGTCGCAGCTCTCTATCGGAGTGTGAGCAATAAACAATCCGTACTTTGAATGTATTCAAATTCCGAGCAACCTCTCCAACAATTCTATAAATTCACGTGTTCTTTGAAACACGCAACCGCTAACAGATCTGAAATAAATTAACTAGTCTATGTTGTACTTCGAATTTAAAAATAAACAATTTATAAATATTGTTCTCCATTTCGTCTCCCTAGTTCGATAAAGTAAGTCATTAATTTGGGCGAGATCAGTCATCAGAGTAATTTGATACACAATTAATGTGAAATGCCAATTTTGGGAATTATTTTGAACGAAAACTTAACTTAGCTTTTCAAGCATAGTAAAGCCACACCAATCAAAGTAACACCAATGCTCAGACGTAACGCTGTGTGTCAATGGTAAAGCGTTCTTATATTCTCATTACCATAATTTTTAACATTCGGATGACAAGCATGCACATTCTGATGACTTGCAGTGAAGCGCTTTTACTTAAGTAAGTTGATTATCTTCTCGTAAACTAGATAGGTACATTAAAAATAGCTATCTTTTTGGGTAAGTCAGGCGATAGGAAGACTGAGGGAAACCGAACAGCAATAACTACTATATGTGCCAATAACAACATGCTGTGATCACCAATACGTTTACCCACGTGTTATGCAAGCGTTTACTCACAAACCAAGAATACATAACCTTTATTTAAGAGGGTATAAAATAAATAATAGGTTAGGCTGTAGGTAACCTTAATCACTGCACAAACGTAGACGTTTTTGTTGCCGACACAGGACACCACGTCGTTGTCGAGCCCGGTGCCATCCATCGAGCTCAGTTGTTGGTTGCTACTTACTGTTCAAATATGAATATTTCCCGGTGTTTATTTTCCGAGCATTCCGTCAGTGTCCTGTATGGGGCAACTAATAAGTTCAATATTTTTTTCACTCATACGATTTTTATGGAAACTTATTGCTGCTTGTGTGTTCCTCCACTAGAAATTTTTAGTGTCTAGTTGCTAACACCGCACACTTTTGTGATCGGCGATCAGTGTGTGTCAAGTCATATTATTTTAATTTTAATCCATTTAATTTTTTTATTACTTTACAAACTTAACTTACAAAATCTAATTTATTTTACTGTGAACAATCAAATGTGGCAATTTAATTATAAATAATTTCAATTCTTCATTATTTTTAAATTTTATAATTTAGTTATCCATTGAATTGCTGAAATTATGATTTTACTTCATATTTAATGTTGTTTTTTAAGGAATTAGCATTTAATAAGAATGCTGTGTATGCCTATAAGTGATATTTTACACATTATTGAAGATTTATACTTAACTTACGATTGTCTTTGTAAATATGTCATTAGTGTGCCTTGTACCAATAGATAAATAAAGTGGATGCAACAGGTATCAACAGTAGTTGCGTGCGAAGATTATACCTATACAAATTTATATAATAAACTGACGGTTGCTTGTGTCAGACACAAGACACTAAAGCGTTAACGTTTGCGCAGCACCTTAATGATGATTACAATAATAATCTATGTGATGATTAAAAACTAAAACGTTAGAAGTCATAATGCTCTATATAAATGAAAACCTCATTAGGTATCGTGGAGTAAGCGGCCTGACATATTGTACATTTACATTTCAGTGATTAATCAGAAAATGGATAATGAATAATTAAGAGTATCTATTTATGATATCGATTGTAGAGCTTCGGTTACATCGACGTTTCCTAATTAGAGGTAAGAGGCGTTCGTTAATGACGTATAACTTAATAATCCAATTAATACTAGGAACTCTATTGTTTGCGACATCATTGTGATCTTTGTGAATGGGAATTATATCCACTTTTTTAAAGGAATTTTGCAATATTTACACATAATTTGGTAAGCCAGCTTTATCATAAATTGTTTATCATGTTTATCTGTCGACTAGTTTTACTTAAGTATGTGATAAAACATTCACTTATTAAAAACAACATCTCTTAATTAAATGCGGTTTACGGTAGAGCTGGTATTGAAAGAACTGTAAACTCAATGGGCAGCTAGGCTAAAGTTGCACTAAACTTCACAGAATTATACATCTTACGGCAGCGCTGTTTGCGGCATTCGCCCACCGGCGCGCTACATTCAGTGAACACCATTGTTTATTCAGAAAGCTTGTGCAAGCCGTGTCTCAGCAAACCACTCGACGCTGCCGCCCCGCTGACCGGACGAGTGTGATGAAAACGGGCGCTCAATGATCCAGTTTAGGCGAACTAGCGCGCCAGTCATTACCATCTCATTACCATAGACAAACATTAGTCACACATCGGAAAGGCTTAGAGAGCCCGCTGTGCCAACAAGGCACGGCTCTCCCGGCCACTTCATGCACAATTATTGTACTTAGCTATTGTCTGCACAAACACACGGGATGTTTGGAGAACAAACGTAACGGAGCGCAGAACGAGATTAGCCCTTGTTTATAGTGTTACTTATTCTCCTTGTGAGTCACAGGCTCCCGGCTGCATGGTTTTGCTCCGCAAACAAATCGAGCTCGCAACATTAATAAAAAATTGCAACATAAACATGGTGTGTTTACAGGAATCTCCTTAATTGATTTGTATTAAATTGTTACAATATTTTCCCGAAATTTTTGCTCTTACATCCAAACGGTTCTGTTGCGATTTTCCTGAGAAAAAAATAACATTCTATTGAAATGAAAAATAATAATTGTTTTTGATCAGTCTCAGTTAAGTGCAGGTTTTGCGGAAGTCATGTCGTGTATAAGATAATGTTTAATGGTAGGTAGGTACCTTCTTAAAACAAAATGGTCGTTACTCCTTAATATTTCTTTCCAAAGCACGAATCTGATCACTCTGTATTAAATATGAACAACACTGCCCTTCCTTAGCCCGCACATGTTTCACGCCTGCCTCCGATATTCCTTCAAGTATAAAAATCAATATAAGTACCAATTTGATGGGTCGTAATCTGCCAAATCCCTCGTAAATTTGCTTTAGCCTGAGGCCCAGACGTCCTAATTTGGATGTCATTCGATTTTCACGCATAAAAATCTATTGCTCTCTAAAGTCTACGTGGTACTCGTAGATTGTAGGTTCAGAAGTCAGTTGTAGGGCTGTGAATGATATTTAAATATTTATCGATGTTTATCGATCTTTAAGTAAAGAAGGTATGGCGCGGTATAACTATCTAAACTAATGAAATAATGTGCCGGAGCTATAAATTGCTCCTTAGCTTGTGTAGCAGAATAGAACCTCAATCAAAGTCAACACAAAGTTTTCGTTTGCGTTTTGATATTCAAACTGTAGGAGCACGCAAACTATCAAAGAGTGGAATAATTTCACAGATCAAACAATTTTACAAATCATGGCATTTCAGGGCCATTAAACGAATTCAGCATAATGTACAGATGGTGCGAGCCGGCAACATTGTTTAACACAACAAATTCGTGTTGTTATTAACGGCGCGCCCTAAATAATTCATGATATTATTGAAGTTACAAAGTACACAATACGAATTTTGGTTATAATTGAAAATGGACCGAGTTCGGCTTATTCTTTGTGAATTTATCACTAGGGCCGAGGTGGCAGAGCTACGACGACGCGTTGTTCAGATAAAGTTTATTTTATGACTTAAGCGAGAGCATTAATATTCATTACTGGCGCAAAATGAACTAACTTTATTATTATAATAAAGATCAAAGAATGAGCTCGGTGCACGGGTAGCACGGGCCCTCCCGGAGGTTATATTATTATTTTTAACCTCCATATTGCACCTTAATTTGGTGAGCACTCGTAATCTGCGAGCGCCACTTGCTATGTACATATCATATATTTTTGCTCAATCCTTTCGTTCCCTGGTGTCTGCACACGAGGTGGATTGTTGTGCCCACGACACGCCGCTACGCTAAAAAAACATAATAAGTATGTCAAAAAGTCACAAAACTGATATTTTTAAATTATATTTTGTAGTAAACAAGAATAACTTACAGAATTTGTTGTGTTTCGCAGCAAAACGAACATTATGTAGCACCATATAAAACATGATTGTACTCACACAAAAAGGTTGCGGAATAAATCAATATTTCAGCGCCCATGACATTGCTCTGTTTGAATATAATTTAACTCGTAAATTATTAAACATCTAGATCGTTTACTCACAGCTGTAAACTTGGACAGTTACTTTCAGGTAGTACCTACTTTAACATCTTGTTTGTAATCAGAGACTTCGAAGCTTTTATTTTAAATGATCATAAACCTACCTATAGGTATTTGCTTTTACACCAGTCTCATATGATTTTTATTTTCAGTAAATTAATCTCAAAGATTTGTTTGTTGTAAGTACTGTTGGCAAACACTAACAAACCTGAACATTTGTGTCATTTTCTATCTTATCTCCGCCATTTTGTCTAACACAACAGTGAACACTACTTGAAACTTTATGAAAGAAAACTAAGGGTTGATACGTAATAGGTACCTAGGAACTGTAACAAAAAGAACTTTCCCGAAAAATAATACCTAATATATATAACTTTTAAAATACCCTAAATATCTAAATACGTGACTGATGTAATGATACCTTATAATTTAAAGGTTTAAATGAAATATTCTCTAACATTCATATTGAATACATAATTAAAAGTAATGTTATATTTGTACACAGTTTAAAACTCGCACTCGCAGCCCACGTTCATTCGACGTCTTAATGGAGCTTCAATAGATAAAATAATATGAAGCAAATCAAATATTCCCAAACAAGATAAATATAAAAAACACTTTTTTTGAATGGCCAAATTTCTACGGAAAAATTCGCACCGACTACTGCGTGACTTCCTGTTAAAGTCTTCGTGTCATTTCTAGATCTGCGATTCTTCATGCGCCATATCTAAACGAGCATCGTAACGACATGCTGGTAATCTCATAGCGTTACGGGAACGACAAAATTCCACCCAGACGAAAATGAGCCCTGAATCTGTGAAGTTAGGTCTCTTATTTGTGAAGAGCTTTACCATGAAAGCACGAAATGAGTAATACCCTTTGAATAATAACTACATTTAAAAGTTTAAAATATTTTTTTATGATTACACCTTTTGGGAATAGAATGAGAGATCACAAATATATTTTGACAAATGACTAGGAAGAATGTCTGCTCCAAAAGCTCATCCTGTAGGGTCGCTGTACTTAGTTTAAGACTGCTACAATATCGCAAATTATTTAGTACGTATATAGGTACATAATGTGTGTTCAGCAAACGTCGTCTGGGTACCATCAAAACTGTTTTAGATAATTAACAAGAAGTGGTGAACGAGCTGAAAAAACTTTATTTCAACTACACTGATCCAAGTTGGAAGTTCAGTTATGAACGAGGGATGAAACCATAATATATTCGAAACATTTACGAGCCCTTCTCCTTCCAATATTGCAGATATAATAATTTCAAAAGAGTTTCTATCATTTGATAATGAAGCGTACTAGTATAGGTACTACGATATCAAATTAATTGATATTGAAGACCTCCGGCATCAGTATTGTTTCTTCATTTCAAATTTAAAACTGATAAACATCAAAGCGACGCTTCAATTAACTCCAAGTAATTTTCAACCGACACTTCCAGCTAATCAAGTTCAACAAACTTCAAGTATTTGATAAAATCAATGTTCAACAAACGAAAGCCCATTAAGTTAGAGCCGCCACTAGCTATCATGATAATGTTACGCAACCTTTACACAGTGTCGGTGAGACGGCGTGAATTATGCTCACTTAGTTACTGTTCTGCGCTTAATTTCACATAATCCATCTGAGTGTCGCGTAACCCACATAATTGCGGTGTGGAATTTTGCTATGCGTCGGTCGGATTTGTGGGAGAGCGGGCGGAGCGCCGCGATTGCGCGGGCGAGTGCGGTGCGGAGCGGCAGTAGGCGCCTGATCCCGCATCAACTTGCGAATAATTGAGTGGCACCCTCGCCGGCACCACTCTAAGTGTTACACTTAATTAGACCACGTGAGAAGTGCTTAACGCCACTCACTCCAGCTTTGTACACGTTGTTGCATTAAGCGTAAACAATCAGCGGTAATTACATTATGTTTGTTCAACATAATATGTCGTCTGTCGCTATATGATACGCGTTATTATTATTCAGCGTTTGTTTTCTTCATAAAACGCTGAGAGGTGCTTTTATCGTGTTTCATTGTACGCCAGGAGACAGTTGTATATAAGTTTATTTCCACTTGGACCGTTTTAACGACGCTGTTAGATCAACATTGATGTGGCTATTAGCTGAAGGGTGACCAATTACGTTCCGCCTCATCTTTTGTGTGCATGTGACAACAAGTTAAGTCAGGATTCGCAGCTGACACGCACTTTGACTTTACTCGCCAAACGGAGGCTTTTAACTTGGTAAAATGTTTGACTCGGCGAAGGAGGAAGTCGGAAAAACTCGGCCGGTAAATAGTCCCGACCCCTAATCTTTTTCCTTGTATACCTACATGAGAATGAATCGGCCATTACTTAAGCCAAGTAAGTTTTGTGTAAGCTGTTAATTTGATAACTGGTCAGAGGGTCAGTTATTTGGTTAGTTCATATTACATTATTTTCGCTGACGCATGTCAGTCCCATCATGTGAAACTTGGGAAACACTTTATCCATGCTTCTTGTTTATAATGGTGACTATAGCGTTACATTTGCTCCAGCCAGTCTATCGTATTTATCGAAAATAAGGATTTTTAGAGAAAGTATTTCATCGAAGTACCTACGGTCTGAAAGCTTTACTTAAACAATGCCTAGAACAGGGTTTGTGTGGTTCCCTCCTTCATTAAATGATAAAATTATTTTACCTATCGGTCGATGCGCATGCAATGGAACTACTGTTGTTTTCTGACTAAATACACCTTACAATTGATGAATTGTCCCCAAGATACAGGCAGCGCCTAGTTTGGGGACCACCGTTCTTCCTAAAAATGCGGACCGTCAAATATTACTAAATTATAATTATTATGTTAACCTAATTATAAGGTAGATAACCACTGTAATATCAGTTTAATAAACTTAATTATTATTATAACTGTCAATCTTTCTTCAAAAACATTATTTTTCTGTTCGGTGTACGGCTGAGCACTTACTTGTTCAAGTGTATTCCGATCCCGCTGTAATTCTATCGGCGGGAAGACCCTCGGTGCCGGCCGGCGCGACGGCTTCACCTTCTGGATTAAGGAATTTTATTTTGTTCCTTCATTTATGTACCCGTAGTACGCGACACAAATGTCTGTTTCCGTTAGCTGTGGGTAGTCTCCTTGACGTAATTTCTTCGGAAGTTAAATTCAATCCCAATTATTTTGAAGAATGCAGTGTCCGACTTATAAAAATGCTGTAAATTCGCGGTCTTATTTAGAAGTCTCTGTTTAAAAGATAATTTGGTTTGCAGCTAACTTTACGGATCCATGGTGCGTACTGTACCAACAGCGCCTCCGACGAACTTCAACGAGGCAGTTCACATCCTACGACATTTTTATGACATATTATGGGTACAATAGGAACGTATATCCTAGTATATTAGAAACTTTAGCAATTGTACGTGAACCCCTTATGTTTTGCTGAAGCTATTTCAACACAAAGTTTCGACTTTTACGATAATGTCAGCCATTGCCATTCAAACGCGCTAAAACTTTATCAATGTGTGTGAAAGGATAAGCGTTTGGCTCGTATCTTATACATACGTAGCATAATACTATATCAGATACATTCTGAGCAGCTTAATTTGAACAGACATTTTATACATAGGAGCGTGTAGCTGGTTGGTTTCTGCATAGCGTTCCCGTTGTCCTAGCCTTAGTATTCAGTGGTTGCAATGCAAGTCGATAATGCAGCCATTCTGATTTCCCGTGAGAACAATAAGTTTTCTCGAAATGTTGCGCAATAGAAGGTACATGCCCGTTAGGAAATGTGCGGACTGTGAGAAGTAGGAACAAAACAAATTGACATGTAAAGGTAAGTTCATAGTTATTAACCAGCCTTATCATGAAACGTTGCACCCTTAGTTGTATCAATCAATCAATCAAACTTTATTTATGAACTTTCCAAAAGTATACATAAAAGATAAACTTTTAAGTATACTTTTGGAAAGTGAACTCTATATTCTACCAAAACATTGTAGTTAATCTATATGTATTCGTAGAATATAGTTAGTAGTTGTAGTTCACAAATAATTAGTAGTTACCTTGTCATTAATTTTATAATACAGTAATTTGGTAACTATAAAATCAGTAGGTATAGTGGTATCCATCAGATGTGAAATTTTCCGCCAGTTCATTACCGCCAGTGGCATTCCCCCCACATAAAAAATACAGACAATTAATATTTATCATTGTACGTAATATAAGTATTTGCTATAGTTATTGTAACAGTTAAAAAAACAATGGAAATATTATAAAGCAAGATGTCTCACGATGGTGCTGACGATGCAATCACTCCAGCCTGTTACTTCGGCTAATTGGCTGCTTTTTCCATCATCTGTCGCTTTTTTTTTTAAACTAAACCAATCAAATAAGATCCTGAGCAAATGTCAATCCTTATATTAATATGCCATAACATAACATAACGCCTGTAATCCCCGAAGGGTTAGGCAGAGATGTACCTACCCATTAGCACACCCACATTTTACCAATTATGTTAAAGTCCCATGTAATAGGTAGGAGGCGAACCTATTGCCATCAACTGGGCCCAAATCCAGACTCCCGAGGCTGCTACTGAGAAATTTCTGATGGAAAAACCCAATAACACTTGGCCCGACCTAGGAATCATACACAAGACGTCATGCTCAGCAGTCGCGCTTTGTGAACAGTAGACCAACGAGGCAGTCAATGTTTATTTGATTATTTCCCTAAAGTATATGAACCTTTATCAAGGTGTTATTATCACTCGTTTCATTATCCAAATGTCGCGAGTCCCCTGGTGCAGACCCTACAAAGTTTGGAACTCAAACGGGTCACTAAACTGGTCGTGTTCTCTGTTAATAGAGAGGTAGCCATTCCTGCTGTTTGCTTTAACTTTCTATTGCTTATTTTCAACTTTTTGTAAGTGCTTGTTTTGCGGCACTTTTGGATTCCCACGACATTTACAAATTCATTTTGTTTCTCTGATGTGCCTGCGATAAGACTACTACATAATATATATACATCATGCGAATGCTGTCTTTGTAGATTATCATAATCATAAGCATACCACTATCTTAAATCTGCAACGTACGTGGTATAAGCAGTAAAACTATTTAATACATAGTTCCACAGGAAATAAATGTTACCCAAGTACACAAACAGATAGAAGTCTAGGTATTTCATTGGAAAATGCAAAAGTTTTCATGAAAAAATATGCATATTGTATATAGAAATATTGTATGTATGCAAATATTGTAAAATATTGATTTTAAAAGAGTACGTATGGAGTTTCTTGCCCATTCTTCTCCATACAAAACTACCTTTTGGAAGGGGCAACTAGATTTAATCCTTTTTTTGTATATGATTCAAAAGTGCCTTACATTGGCCTAATTGAAATAAATGATTTGACTTTGACTTTGTATTAATGGTTGTTACATAGAAACAATAACCGCTCGAAAACGATACGTATTCGTAAACATAAACAATAATAGAAACAATAAATACCAACCGTTCCAGATGTCTCATTAAATATACAGACATGGCGTAGGCGGTTTCGGTTTTCTAGGAATTTCTGAATACTTATGCGTTCATTGTAATTCTCTAAACTTAAGACTGTAAAGATATACTTTTTGGGGTAGTTGATAGATACGTGTACTGCGTATCGATTTTAGGAATGTATACTTTACCAAGTACCTACCAGTCATAACATTGTAATGTTTAATGTTAATGAGCTAAAATTAACTAAATTAAATCGAATCTGAAAATCATTATCAACTATTTTTAACCGACTTCAAAAAAAGGAGGAGGTTATCAATTCGTCTGTATTTTTTTTTTTATGTTTGTTAGCTCCTTACTTGCGACTGGGTGAACCGATTTTCATGATTCTTTTTTTATTTGAAAGCTGGTGCTTCCCGTGTGGTCCCATTGTCACCATTTCAATATTTGATGATGAACTTCGGAGATATGGAATGGAACTCCTCACAGAATCACAGCAGCAATATCGTAACAAGTGAAATTGCTTTGTTTATACGTGTAGTCGATGACTGACTGAAGGAAAAGGGGGGGGGGGTACGTCAACCCCCTACCAGTTTCCAAATTTAAATATATCGTGTGAGGTATTGTTTGAAAGGGCTTTTTGTAAGGATTTCAAACATTAATACACAAGCACTAAAAAGTGAAAAATAAAAAGCTTTTTCACAAAAAAAGTTAACCGCCTTCATAAACTACAAAATAAAAATAACTTTAGTTTTAGAAGTCGGTGGCAATACCTACTTACCTACATAACAAAAAACAAAACCAAAGCCGCCGACTTCCAAAACTAAAGTTATTTTTATTTTGTAGTTTATGAAGGCGGTTAACTTTTTTTGTGAAAAAGCTTTTTATTCAGCTAATAGGTTAAGGTTGATTGGATGTATAACACAGAGATGCAAAGATATCAAGTGTTCTTATTTATTTATTTCTTTTTTGAAAACAAACAGTTACACATTTCTGTTATAAAAAAGATTGATAAAAAAGTAAATAATCAAATAAGACGCTCGCGATTTTATTCACATCTAAAAACCACTTATCATTTATGTTCATTAGTTTTATAAAACTTTGATACAATATATTTTTAACTGGACTTCGATTCTTTTACGAAGTCATTTTTATTAAACATATTGTTATTATAAGTACCTCATTATTAGTGTAACTTATGTACTACTAAAATATAACATCGTTAGTAATATCATCTGTTATTATTGTTTTCAATTAATTGAGTTCATTATTCGGAAATCGAAATCTTGGATATTCATTACGCGCCGCATGAAACGTAACAGATAAAATATACTTATAAATAGAATATTATAATATCCCATACTAGCTTTTGCCCGCGACTTCGTCCGCGTAAATGCCGGTTATTGCGGACGCAGACGTAGTCACGGAATAAAAAGTAGCCAATGTCCTTCCTTGGGGTTCAAACTTACCCCGTACCATTCATTTAATTTCATCAAAATCGGTTCAGTGGTTTAATCGTAAAAGCATAACAGACAGGCAGAAAAGTTAGTTATGCATTTATAACATTAGTATGGATTTCAGGGGAATTCAGGGGAGCTCCGCACGGGTCAATCCGTCAAGTTAAGCTACGCTTGCCGGGGTTGGTCCGTGGATGGGTGACCATCCTTAGACACCGAGACTCCTCCGTGCCTCGGAAAGCACGTTAAGCCGTTGGTCCCGGCTGTCATATGTGGATCTTTGACAGTCGTTACGAGTCGTCAGAAGCCCGGAAATCTGACAACCAGTCTTACCAAGGGGTATCGTATTACCCAGTTACTTGGTTGTGGAGGTCAGATAGGCAGTCGCTCCATGTAAAATACTGGTATTCAGCTGCATCCGGTTAGACTGGAAGCTAAAAAAGGCTAGGCAGATGATGATGAGTATGGATTTCAGGAAGACATTTTAAAAAATAATGTAAAATAACATCACGCTTAAACTCAACGCGGCTTAGGTGTGTCCTACTTTACTTCAGTAATCTACCTGCCATATATTACCTTGTCGTTAAAAAAATGGTACATATCATTTGGGTCAGGTACATCTTTCTTTAGCCTTCCCACAATAAAATCATTACTAAAAAAAAGCCTTGGCCATTAAGTAGCTAGGTACCTACCAGTATAAAAGAAAAGCTATCATTAAAAACAAACGATTGAAAGGCGCTTATTTTGAACAACAACGTCACGTTATCACTTTGCCTTTTTGCCTCGAGGACCAACAAGTGACCGCTAAGCAGCTTAGATACTTATGCAAAACGTGACGTCACTGACGTTTGTACCTACCAAAAAACTATCAGACTTGATACTTACAAAGAAAACAATAAGTTCGTACCCACTTATTACTTATGTGATCGCGAAGCTTTAGTTTTTTTTATTCGTGTAGGTACATTAAAAATAATAAAATTATTTTGTACTCGTATAAGGCTGCGTTTCCACCAGAGATGTGCGAGGATGCGTAGCGAGGGATGTGTTTGTAAAAAACCAAGAGAATCGCTTCATTTACCTTGCCTCGGTCAGCACAGCTCTGGTGGAAACGGCTCAGCGGAGCTAGATTTTTGCGCATACAAAACAAGCGAGGGATGTGTGCGAGGGCGAGGGATATGTACGAGGGATGTGTGCGAGGGATGTGTTGCAGAAATCTAATCTAATAAATATGCACCACACATTAATGCGCATTTTCACAGCACCGCTACACATCCTCGTAGGCACATTTTCATCGCACAGCTTTGGTGGAAACCCCCACACATTTTCACAGCACAGCTAGACATCCTCGCACGATACATTTCCATCGCACATCTCTGGTGGAAACGCAGCCTTAATCTTGTTTAACAATGTATTATTTTTGCCATTGTAGGTCATTACAAGGTTGCATTTGAAAAGACGTCGAACACAACATGTTGGACTTTCTCCATAGAACAACAAGCTTTCTCCAAACAATCCACAAAAAAAAACAGCATTAAAAGAGAAAATTAGAAAAATCTGAATAAATAAGTTTAACTCCTAAACTATTAAGTCACCGCCATAGGCGTGTTTTTAGGGAATCCGTGAAGAGATGCGTCCAAAATTTTCTGTTGGATGTCGTTTCATGACCCGCCCTGTAGTTGTAGGAAATCAAAAAATCCCAAGTTATAAAAATATAGGTTAAACCAAATAAGATTTTGTTTAAAATTCGCGAAATTTTCTAAATGCTAATCCTAAAACTAAAAATGCTAACACTAACTAGAGTGGTTTACACAACCTAAATATTTTTTTACCGCACGATAAGCACGGCACATTATGAAGTAGAAATTTTGCACCAAGCACTACCTAACTAAATGGGCAAGCGTAGTGTTTTACGCGATCCAAGTTATTTCGTGAAACAGTTAATATTACTTGACCAGCTCTAGGTACAGAAAAGTCGGAGAATATAATTAACTAGCGACCCGCCCCGGCTTCGCACGGGTGCATGTATTATACATATAAACCTTCCTCTTGAATCACTCTATCTATTAAAAAAAACCGCATCAAAATCCGTTGCGTAGTTTTAAAGATCTAAGCATATATAGGGACAGACAGACAGAAAAAGCGACTTTGTTTTATACTATGTAGTGATACAAGATTTGGACCTAAAATTGAATTTAGAGAAGACAGTAAGTAAGTATACGGTTCTGTTTTTAGTTCTCTACTTATCTTTTATAATTAAAGTGTTGCATAGGATAGAGACAACGCTACGGGTTGTCTTAATTACATTTTCCCCAAAATGTCCCCAAATCCTGTCCAAATCATCATCATCTGCCTAGTCTTTTCCCAAATATGTTGGGGTCGGCTTCCAGTCTAACTGGATGCAGCTGAATACCAGTATTTTACATGGAGCGACTGCCTATCTGACCTCCACTACCCAGTAACTGGGTAATACGATACCCCTTGGTAAGACTGGTAGTCAGACTTTCGGGCTTCTGACGACCCGTAACGACTGTCAAAGATCCACGTATGACAGCCGGGACCAACGGCTTAACGTGCTTTCCGAGGCACGGAACGATGTCAGTGATGTCTAAGATAAACTTAGAAAGTCATATGAAAAAGTCACATTGGTACTTGCCCGGATTCGAACCCACAACCTCATGCATATGAGAGGCGGGCGTCTCAACCACTTGGCCATCACGCACAATCCTGTTCAAATAAGTCTAAGTAAAGACAGGTAAGTCACAGCCATTTTAAAGTTCATAGAAGTTATTTTGCCCCAAAATATAATGTCTAACCAATAACTAATTAGATTGAAACATTTTATAGACTTTATGGAACATTTAATGCTGGCTAAACTCGAGAATTACACATAAAATGCACAACTGCTTGTTTACACCACCGCGACATTTATCGAGTACTGAACGGGACTTTTATTGACACATTCACTGAGCTATTAGGGCTGCCAAACATTATATAAGAAGAATAGAGAGCTTTTAGCCAAATCCTTTATAAAGCTGGTAACTGGATCTATGTTTTTGTGTAAAAACTAAATAGTTTAATTTTAAAAGCAAAAATAGATAGAAAAAAGTAGGTAAACTTTTTTCTCAGGGTATAATACATACCTATATTCTAGACGTAGAGAGACTATCATCTTTCAGCACACTTACACCAAATTTCTGAGATGTAGATCAGCAAAATACACCAGATTGTAAACTCACGTTTACTGCTGTGTTAAGCTGACTGAATTATCAAGTTCTCACAATCTAATCACTTCACGTGAGTTTGACAGACTGTTAACAAATGTTGGTGTTGATTACCTATAGCCTTTGTAAACCCTGTAGATATTATTCAAATTAATTTATTGCTAACAAGTCTAAACAAGGAAAGTCAACTAACGGATTGTTCGGCTAGCCCTACCGATAGGTACCTGATTTCACAACAACTCGGAGCTTGTACTTGTGGTGTTTGTGTTGAACGTTGGTACTAAGCACGTGTGACCGTACGTATTACCAACGAGTAATTACTTACTGATCGTTGCTACTGAAGTACGATTTACATGTATGAACTCTGTATCGGGTTACCTACCAACCCGGTTGAATCCAGTTCCTAACAAAACTTTGACATTGATTGTCGCTGAGATGAGATTGCAACTAGATTTTAAAGATTTTTAATTACTGGTTAACCTTCTAGACTACAGCAGCGCATAGAAGATGGTTTCTAAAAAGTTTGTTATCGTATCCCTATGAACGTATAATGAGGAAAAGGCGCACATTATTGTTAAGTATATCGGTGGCAAAGTTTGAATAATACCAGCTGTAAGTTTTATATTAGAGCCATCCTTTTGCTGCAACACTCGTGTATGAGCTACTACTGGCTTAATATCATAAAACAATGTTCAATACAAATTACTACAATTATAAATAGGTACCTACGTCATTTTGTCTCTAAATAAAAATTACTAAAAACTTTTTAAAACAAGCTTTTCTACTCTTCAAGCCCTTTCATTTGATACCCTTATCAAGGGTATTGAGAAAAAATATGTAATCCGCCATCTTGGAACGGCGGCCGTATTTAAATTATTACAATACTGAGTATTGGTCATTGTAGTTACCAGAACTAAAGGTGTATGCAAAATTTCAGCTCAATCGGATACCAACAAATGGTCGAAAAATGGTTTGCAAATTTTGAAAAGACAACTTACATACGGACAGTGCAAGCTAAATAAAAGCTTGTAATTAAAGACTAATATATTATATCTACTTGAAATCAAGTGAGGTCGTGCTCCGCAGTGGGTTATACAGTTATACTAGTAAGGGAGTCCAAGCGGGGAGTTTGGGAATTACTGAAGCGGGGCAGATTAATATAAGAGGGGATATCTTGTAACCTGTTGAGTACCTCCACCATAAGCCCTTTATAGGTATAGGGACGTGAATCAGAATAGTAAAGAAAAATCGGTAATCAGAAATACTCGAGCGCGTCAAATTAAGGTGAAGTGGGTTAATACTTAATTACATGTCGAAATTTAAAAATAATAGAAGATTTATAAGAATATAAGAATCGGTCACTAATTACCATGCAGTCTAATATGTTTTTTTTTTATTTGTATCTTCTGAGAAAAAAACCCTTCACATAATCATCAAGTTATGGATCAGCAGATCTAGGACATCAAGTTGAACCGTCTATATGAAAATCTTACACGCTTGAGTAGGTATTCCAAAATGGAGATTTTTTTTACATTTTCGAGATGCCCCGTGACCTAGCGTTATTTCCAAATCGTCAGTCTTTTCATTGGGAGGATCGGTTCACTTAATATACCCTCTAAAGAACAGACACCGTCGAAATTTTTTATTGTGTACTTTCCCATAATAATATGGCTACACCTACCATGCAAATTGGCAAATTAACATACCTCCGTTATTAGGGAAACGTGGGGCATGTAACTATCAATGCCTAAACCGTTCTAATATTTCCACGTGCGGGTTTTTCTACTCTAACTCCAAGAGAGTACGAGTAATTTATGAATAAACTAAAACAAACAGGTAACAAGGTGTAACTTTATTGTTACTCAGTCGGATTCCTAAACAAAATTTCCCGGAGATTTTTAAAACCTTTCTTTTTTTTTGTAATTGTTTTGTAATCTCCAGATAAATTAAAACAGAAGAAGAGGTAGATAACAAATTGGAAGTATAAAATAAAAAACTATAGGTACCTAACACTGGTATCAGGACTTTCAGGACACATGCGCGAAAGACATTTTTGCGCTCAAGACACTTGCGCGAGTCCCTTTGCGCGCCAGAACACTTGCGCGAATGGACGTTTGCGCGACTAGACCTTTTCGCGAACAGACACTTGCGCGAATGGACATTTCCGCGCCAAGACACTTGCGCGACTCCCTTTGCGCGATAGGCCACTTGCGCGAATGACAGTTCCGCGATAGGTACTTTTTATAAGTTGGTCGACTATAACTCTTCTACTTGTTTTTTTATTGTGACAGGCCCTTCACACTTTTTCGAACCACTGCAACTCCAGAAAGCCAGTATTAACAGAAAGCGCACTCAGAGACAATGAAGCTCGATGAGTCCCGGAAAAACGATTCAACTGTCTTGGATCCCGCAACGAAATTCATCAAATAAAAATGGAGGAGTATCTAAGAAAAAAAATACACTTCCCTCTAAACAAGCAGGAGGCAGAACAGAACTAGACATAAATAAATGTTTACAACTGGGAGAAGCCCAGATTGCCAAGCACCATGGACATTAAAAAAAAATTGCCCTGTAAAACTTACAACAGACAGACCGACAGACAGACGGACATGGCCAACTCTAAAAACAGAGAACTCAATATAATAATATTACCAGCCTAGGCTATTACTGCCCCACTGTAGGGCAAAAGCTTCTTTACAAAGAAGGCACGAGTATTGATAAACTATTCCTATACCTAAATTAACAAAGGATCCTACATACAGAACATAAAGATCCTCTAGATGTAGAAATGATACAGTTAATAGAATGTTGTAGTGTTGTCCCATCATGACTTCATCTAACAAACGACTCGTATCTGCACTCGTTGCATCGTTGGCCTCTCTGCCAAAGAGTACTGAACTAACTGCGAATGAAATAACAGAGATATGGTAATGCTACAATTTGGACGTTAAACTCTTTAAATATTCTAAAATGTCCGACTAAAACTCTATAGAGAAAGATTTATTGATTCAATATTAAAAGTTCAGTAGATTCTTGGAAACATCAGTTTAAAACGACAACGAATGTTCGATTGTTAAAAAGCTGACACGCCTCTACCCCGTAATTATATACCAATACGAAGTCTTTAGAACTACATATGTACACTATAATATGAAATTATAACGACCACTGCTGTCTCCATATGTTATTATGACTATTTTGACTCGTCCATAAGAACAAATGAGTTAGTGTTTTTGAGATCGTTCGTCGTTCTTCGAACTTTCGTATCGTATCGTATTCCGCTTGAACCGGTGTCGCAATTACTGAATACCGCAATTTCGTGAAATCCTATATTCAGCAGTGAACACTGAACAGCCGGCTTATTCTACGATATAGCGCGCACTAATGTAAGCCTACGCACACTCTAAACTATGATGAGTGCCTATTTATCGAAGCGACCATACTGACCTAATCAAACGTCTGATAACAACATTACGTATATATAAGTCCTCTAAAACACAATTGACCCAACATAATGTAACTTCAACTTGAAAAAAATATGATTTAAGAAAGGTTCCTCTTTTATACTATTTACAAGTCCTCTTAATTATTTTTCCGTTACGAACAAGAGCTTTTGTTTAATATAATCTATTTCGGTCTCAGGTAATTTTAACAAGCTACATTAAAATAAGTAAGGGAAAATAACAAACGCTCTTAACTACTAGGTATATCGTTATGAACCAGGTTATAGAAAGTTAGAATTTTAAAACGCCGCTTAAGAACCCTCCCCGATCGTATAGTACCCACTTAACGTTTTTCGTACTTGGTAAGTGGTTTAATTAAAATGTTTTAACGTTCGCCAAACAGTACAAAACATTACGAAGGAACTTGTATTACAACGATAAAAAAACAGAAAGTTTTGCAAATTATTTCGTTTTTATTTTCTTGTACATGAAGCAAAACAGCGTTCTGACTTAGCAATTAACTACTAAACTTTGAAAACAAGCTTAATTTATTGTAACATGAACTTTTGACTTGTACCTTATCATGCAATGGCGAAGCAATTGAAATGTCCTTACTCCTGTGGTATTTACCATTCAAAGTTTATCATACGGGAATTTGTTAGAATTAAAATTAAATGAAATTGTGTTATTGTGAATTTCATTTGAGAAAGTGTTAAATCTGCTACCGACAAGAACCCTTTTCGTCAGTCAATTTATGTGAATGCTAACTATCATTTCGTGCCGCTTGTATCTACGAACTACTTACATAAACAAATAATTTAATTCACAAACGGCCTAAAAGCCTAGATGAGAATGTGTTATGTAATTAGTAAATTAACCTCATTTTATCTGCCATACATTTCCGTACAATACCAGTAAACATATCGTAGTCCACAATTTAGTGCTACCTACTGAAAGCGTGTTTATTTGGTGTGTACCTTGCCTGCTCGTAATCAATGGAAGTGGGTCGCGATTAAAAGGCACTCAATCCGATGCCCATGTGCGAAGTGTATCGACGCCAATGCCACAGCCACTTGTGCTCGACATTAACCAGATGCCCCACACCACATTGATGCAACTTTTTGTACAATTTGTTTAAGAACAAGCTGATATTTAACAATTCCAAAGATTATTTATATATATTTGTGACGCCATCAGCTTCTTAATATGAGCGTATATTTAATTCAGACTAATAACAACAATGACTGCAATGCTTAACATGTATTAACAGTAGTTTGTTGATTTTCAAGAATATTACTCACAAAAATAGTATCGATAACATAATGGTGTAAGTATGGGTATTTCAACAACCGACCTAATAATTTACTTTAAAAATATTTTATTTTAGTTATTGTAGCTCTCTTTAATCAAAATCTTAACCCGTTTTCTTTACGTTTTCATTTCGTTAGATAGAAGAAGAGACAGGATCAAAGCCTTCTTAAAATTGAAAACTACCTACTAATACAAATGTCAAATTCTGTCGGCATGATTGACGCATTATTAAAATTGAATCTGAAAATCTATAGAATTTATTGTAAAACGGTAACAAAAGGGCTGACGCATTTATAATTTAGGCCTTCAGACATTCTAACGAACCTTCTAGAATGATGATTCGCTGATCTTTAAACTACTTAATCACTTGACGTATTTAAAATTGTAACGGAAATTCTTGTTAATACCGATTATTTTTATCAAAGAAAAACAATCTTATTTATTTACTCACTTCATTCACACAGATGCCATTTTCTAACGTAAGTAGTACCTACCTATGATTGCTAATTGCAACTGTATGTGTAAGTAATGTCTCGAAAATCCACATCTTGTTTTTAATTTTTACAAATCAACGCCTGTTCATCATTTGTTTCAATACTCCGTTAAACTCACGAATAAAATATTTCCTAACAATAATATCGTGAAATACGACAGCAACGGTAGATCCCAGGCGCAGGTATCTTACATATTCTAGCATGGATTGTGATCGTAATTTTAGTGACAGCTGCCAATTCATTACCGCAGGATTATCGCGTGACTCCGAAATACGTCATGTTGGAAAAGTGAAGGCTTCTTACTATGGCTCCATTGTGCGTCCACTTTCATAAATGTCAGGCGAACCCAGTTAGAGTTAAATGTAGGTACTCTAATACTTTTATATTATTATCAGTAAATTGCCTTGTTTTTTGTTCTACAAGTAGAAAAACTGATGAAAGTTAGATTTTTCTGCAAAATTTAACATTTACTTATATTTTACTCACTACTTGTAAAAGATATCAATTAAAAGATTGCAATTTCATGATCCAAGTTTAATAAAAGAACCTAGGTAAACAATATTTAGTTTTGAAAATGAACGTTATTAATTCTGTATTCTGCAGGGTCATAATTATCATTATGATTAAAAATGATCGCGTGCATAATGTTGTACCCAACAATATGTTGATTTCATGCCCTAATTAATAATAGCAATTATATATTTACATCGTAAAATCAGTTTGTAAAACAAAATATGATCCAGAACAAAGAGAATTGCTCCAGACGCAAGAGATGTTTTCACAAAAATAAAAAAAATAAGTATTACCTTGATACGGAGCGTCGTATAATAAAAGATGCAAACCGACGACGTTTGCGAGCTGTTTTTTTGATAACACATATTGAAACCATACATTACTTCGACTCTTCGGTATTACCGCTACACCTGATACCAAGATTGCTTGTTAGTATTCAGGGTATCGCATTCTTTCTTTTTACTATCGCACGTTTTAGAGATGATTAAAAACAAACGGTGGTTTACGCAAACGTTGGGTACCTACATTCCATTTCCTCTTTCGAGTTCACTGAAAATAAATGAACCTTCAAAAGCAAAAACGCAGCAACGGTGATATAAATACCTACCTATAATACTACCTATTCTGTACCTATGCACCTACTATGTTTAGTCTCTGCATCACCCTAAGGTAGACTGGTAGAAAATGCCCAAGGCATTAAGTCCGCCTTTGTACAATGTATTTTTTTACTTGTGTATAAAGTTTAAATAAATAAATAATATAATATCAGCCTATTATTGTTCCAATACAAGGCAAGGGCTTCTCATCACGCTTGTTTTAAGCGGGTTGGCGATTTCAGACCTTGCTTATCTAAGTATCTATAATCTTAATATAAAAAAGCGAAAGCTCACTCACTCATTCACTCATCAAATATCGGAACCGCTTGACGTATAGAGATGAAATTTGGCAGGGAGGTAGATTACTCATAGTTAGTAGACGTCAGCTAAGATTTTCCAATATTCGCCCCCTAAGGCGAATGAAACGCGGGTCCCAAAGTTTTTATGGAGAAATCAACTTTGACGCGGACGAAGTCGCGGGCAATAGCTAGTTAATTATAAGTCCAGGTTTCCTCACGATTTTTTTCCATCAACGATGTCAGTGATGTCCAAGATAAACAACATAACTTAGACAGTAGGTACTTATGAATTGAAAAAGTCACATTGGTGCTAAATGGGTATCGAACCAACAACCTTATGCATGCGGGAGTCTTAACCACTGTGCCATCACGGCACTTACAATTTACGACACTTATAATATGCCGCACAATAAATCATGAGATATATTCGCCACCGTGAGGTATATTTTATACACGTTTATAGGACTGTTTTTACGACATTACAATCTAATGGAATAAAATATTCTGAAAAAAACGCCCAACTGCGAGTCGGACTCGCACACGGAGGGTTATAATAAGTTTATTAACGCAAAAAGCATTTTTTTTGTGATGTAACTACAAATTTACGCTTTTCGGATTTATTCTTTTACTTGTGCTACATGGTATAACTTGACAACAAAGTATGGGTTCCGTTTTTTGTCGACTGAGGTACCGAACCCTCAAAAGAGGCCAAATAGGTGAAACCCACCTCCAGCATGACTCGACGGCGACGTTGAAAGTTGAACTATTCGAACAAAAAACAGAATCAAATATTTCGATTCTATATTGGCTTTTTAATTGAAGTTGATTCAATTTATTTTTCATTTGTGATGAATGGGTGTTATTAAAAAGTAATAAATGGCAAATCTGATGTAGGGAGGAACTGAGGAGCAAATCCTCTTAATAACTGGCCGAGGTAGTATAGAGCTAGGCTCTTAGTGCTCTAAGGATGACGCAATTGTTAATTATTTATATACACTTGACATGTGCTACTAGTGCTACTACACAAGTTATTGCTGTGAACGACTAAAGCTATCTTGTATTATTACCTCGCTATTGCACAATCCTAGTCAGCATTGCGAAATGGTTCAAATGTAGGATCGCCTTCTTTAAATACATCGTCACTAATACAAATCGATTGATATCTTCTGTTGCAGTTTAACAAATAGGCGAACGTAGTAACGTAGCTGTCAATTTAGGGTGAACTGAAACAAGTTGTGTTCGTATCAAATATACCTTTATCAAGTCTAAAAGTTCGTAAACTAAGTATTTTGAGTTGTCCAAATCTCTGCCCCGCTTAATCGATACCACTAAAAATACTTTTTATTTTACTTTAGTTTAACAAGAGAATCAAAACCAATATAAACCAAACTACAAAGTCAAACTGTAGCAAAGTGCGCATTATTCACTAAATTGACTTCGTTTTTATTTGTTTTCCATCCAGAATCTACAATAGGTAACGAACGGAATTATTCAAAAACCAGTTGAAGCATTCTACCGATACTTATTCAATTTAATATTTGCTCACCAGCTAGCCGAGGAACATCGTTACATTTATTGAAGCGTACTATTGCCTCCAATTGTTCTGGATAGCGGCTAGACCGGCCAGAGAGGGGCTGTCCTGTGCCTACTTCAAATAATGTACACTCGGCCCCACTGTAGCAGGGGCCTATCTGAAATGAAAATCTGTAGTCATGAACGACAAATTTAAGCTTTTCATTGCTACGATCTGTGTTTCATATAAAAATTTAAAAACGTTTACAAAACTAAAACCCGACTAGGTACAACAAAAATCGAATACTTATATAATATATTTTGAAATATTTCATACCTTTTATAACGATTTCTGTCGTAGTCGGATTTTCAAAAATTAAGGTTTAGAAACTAAATTTCTAAACCTTAATTTTTGAAATGTGTTAATTAAGTCATATAGTCACCAGCGAACCATTAATATGTTTCTAATGATACCTCATTTGTCAAATTATGATAGGTAAGATAGAAGATACGTAAGAAAAATTAACATATAATATTATGTAAGTACACACATTTTGAAATCGTAAACTTCCCTTTTGGCTTCGCCGTAGCCGGGTAAAAATGATATTTCAATAGGTCCTTATCACTTCTATGACACTATAAAATAATAGTGATTGTATGACTACCAGGAAAAACTAATTGTTTCTTCTACCAACGTCTTTAAATTGTTTTTCACTCTTCATCATTTACTCCCAGAATGTTTGTTTAAGCGGCGAACAAAAACTTGGAAGGCCAGTCCTCATTAAAAATATGTCTACGTTTACTTTGTGAATTTATAAGAGTTCCTTTTGATCTTTTTGGATCAAAAACCGAACCGCACCTTACCTTTCGTAGTGTACTGAGTACTGAGCTACATAGAGTACTTCAAGTGCGGCGACTGGTTCGTGCACTATCTCCGGCTGCCGCCCCGCCCGTCTGCTGACACCACACTTAGCACCATTTCCGTCTTCACAAAAGAGCACTAGCCGTCTGAATGCGTGCCTAAGATAACTAAATATCACACGCGGATAACATGCTCATTTGTGCGCAAATATGACGTCACCCTAATAAAATGGTCGCATGCAAAACTCACCATTATTCAGAGGCACTCGCCATACGAATATTCTTTAGAGCAGTGTTACAACCTTTTAGTTTGACAAATTTCTGTCTTGCCATGGACCACCAATTAATTATTTGGCGGTAATATTAATTATTCGTAAGGGTATTCTATGAGTAAAACAATGTATAAAATTATTTGAAACCAAGAGTATGTACACGCGTCGTCGACTCGTTGTTATTTAATCATTATATGATGACGTCGCGGACCATTTCTGGTGCTTTCAGAGACCATCAGATTCTGATAGTCCACTGGTTAAGAACCAGTGCTTTAGAGTATAAGTGTCCTTAAAACTTAGAATATTTATATTAAAATGGAATAAATAATAATGGAATGGAATTAATAGCAAAATGCAAAGCAGATTACAAATACCTGTCGCGTTTGTTGAGCACGGCCGTTATTGCCTTTGTTCTCTGTCAATTAAATACCAATTTTGAACAATACAAAATTAAAATTATCATCACTGTTTAATTTAACTATAAATACCAATGCTGTAGAATCTAATAACATTTCGTCTCAACATGTCTACGTTAGGCAGTTGACTGTGACGAACTGAGGGAAGTAAATCATTTCAAATGAGCGTAAGACATTGGGAAAACGATCGTTCAGAATTTTTATTAGCCGTCAGTTCTCCGCAGTCGTCTTCTAGCTAAATTGTTGTGCTAATATTGGCATGTGCCGCTACTGTTTACTCGTTGTCTTTATTCACCAATTTACTTACATTTGAGCTCGCCCCGCGGGTCGTAAAGTAATATTATCCACCGTTGGGCGAGGGCAATAGTGCCTCTTTTACGGGCCGCGAGCGAACGTCACATGGGAAATTATTTGACGTGGCGTTTAATGGATTTTTGCCTTCATAACACGCTACCTACAGCCAAATAAAAATACTCTTTACCTACCTACCTACTCATAGTTACACTTGCATATGTGGTTCAGCTTTATTGTAAAAGGTTTTTTACCCACGGCGGAACGGAGAAGGTATACATACGGTGAGAGGTTGTTTGTGTGTTTGTTTGTTTGTGAAATCGAATGTTCCCATTTTGTAGACCATGTAGCTGAAAAATTTTTTGTTGACCATTTATTATTTTGCATCCACGGAATTGGAATGTCGTTATAAATGTTCGATTTATAATACCTGGCTCGTATACAAAATAATTGTAAGTAATGATAGGAAATATAGATAGGAAATGGATATCAATTTTATTTGATTGTAATACAAATATAATAGAAAGGAATTATAAGGTCAAGTTTAAATAGCACACATTTTTCAAATAAATAATTACCGTTGAGCTCAACTTTAATTATTTATTTTAAAAATGTGTGCGGGTAGCCGTAATGGTATTGATGATGGTGGGAATTAGTAATCCCCACCATCATCAATATCATTACGGCTATAAGTTATATTTCATTTTCATAATTAGATATAATAGTGCTAGAAACTGGGGCAATTAGAGTTCTGTATAAATTTTATATAATATATTTTTTTTTCACAGAAAATAATTTTCTACTGCAAGTATTAAAATAGTAATTATTTACTGCTATTTTATACGTGTACAGTAAAGTACAGTAAAGTGTAAGAAATAAAGATAATTTATTTGTCATAACACGCGTTTACACACATTAAAACATGCAAGAAATCAAGAAAATATACTATACCTTTATACATATGAGGTCCGTATGTTTAACCTAGCAAGGCGTGAAATTTTTTTTACACGAACAATATAAAATATAATCTTAGTGAACCGTCTCCTTATGGATAAAAACATCCAAAAATTAATGATTAAAAAAGTGAACCAGAGTTTGTTCATGAATGTACATCCCTTATAAATTGTCAGTCAAATTTATTTTATATCTATCACATATTACTATATTGTATAGGTAGTTTTAAGACAAATTTTCGAAACTCTAAAAAATATTAGGAAAACTTACATTTAAACATAATAGCCGAGCTTTTATTGTTACGTCACTAGTATAACAGATAAGCTATATAGGTAGTTGCCTCTATAACAAATAACGCCCCGGCTATAAAATTGTACATCTCTGCTATCTTATTAATAAATAAATAGACTTAGATGACCAGTCCTGCTAATTTGAGTCCCCATCATCCACCTAGCTTATACAGCAAGGTATTTCAAGGTATACGTGCATTATTATTTGCAAAAGTCTTTAGCTCGCTGAGGCCCGCGATATTTTAGCTGCATTCTATCCATCTGCTTTAAACTTCTTTTTTTTTGGTAGAGTACGGAGTCACAAGCCTGAAGCTGCTAGAACTGCGAGTGCCAGAGCACGTGGTGCTGGGCACGCGAGCATCGCTGTCGTGCCGCTGGGAGCTGGGCCACGAAGTGCTGTACTCCGTGAAGTGGTACAAGGATGCCAAGGAGTTCTTCCGGCACGTGCCGCGCGAAGAAGAGCCGCGCAGGAAGTTCCTGCTGCCCGGGGTTGATGTAGAGGTTAGTTTTTTGGTTTAGTTTATCACGTTTGGGTCGAACATTTCCTCTTCAAAATACTTCGGATGACGTTGCCGATTTTTAAATATATATGTCAAAGTCATTCGTCGAATTAGGTTATTAAACGGCGTCTTTTAAGGACTACAAGAAAAAAAAATTATTGAATCTAGTTGCCTCGTTGTAACTGTCTCGTTGGTCTGGTGGTCGCAAAACGCGACTGCTGAGCATGAGGTCTTGGGTTCGATTCCCAGGTTAGGCAATGTGTTATTGGGTTTTTCCATCAGGAATTTCTCAGTAGCAGCCTCGGAGTCTGAATTTGTGCCTGGTTGATGGCAATAGGCTCGCCCCCTATTACATGGGACTTAAACATAATTGGCGAAATGTGGTTGTACTAATAGATTCACCTCTGCCTAACCCTTCGGGGAATACAGGCGTGATGTTATGGTATTGCCCCTTCCAAAAGGTAGTTTAAAATGGAGAAGAATGGGCAATAAACTCCATACGTACTCTTATAAAATCTGAAGGAAAAAATGTGACGTTGCAACACTTTTATATAGTACATATACAGGGTAAAAGAAAATTTACCCGAAACCTGAAAAGGGGTCATTGTAGGTACTCATCATTATGAACAACTTTTACTATGGGACCAACCTTGAAATTATGAAAAAAAAACAGCTGATCCATACATTACGATCATGTTGCATAGCATTTTTGTAGGGAATAGCAGATTTTTTTTTTAGACATTAGACGTGATACTATACGGGTGTAAAGAGACACGTAACGAAGCCGAAAGGTACATGTTCTTTCCATCATTGCGATCATTTTTTTGTTCTAGACCATACCTGGAACCTTCTGGTTCCCGAGATATTGAAGGTCAAAGTTCCAACATTTTGTATGTTTTTTTGCATAAACAAGTTTTTAACTGAACATAAAATCCACGGCCTCTGTATTGTTGCATGTCCGTTTCTATTTCAATTTTTACATGCCCAAAACATTTCACATTACCAATAAACATTGGTTTTTCACACCAAAAAGAAAAGTCGTTTTCCGGCAATAATTTCTGCTCAAACATACTCAATTTGATGGCGTAGTTAACGGCTGAAATTCCATGGGACATATCTTGTGATTTATTGTGCTCTGTATTCGATAAATACTTAGAATAGAAATCCGGGACTAATGGAACTAGCGTTGCCAGGCGTTCGGATAAAGCCGGACATAGGTAGGCTTTTTGATTGCGTGTCCGGCCAAAATAAATAGTGTCCGGCTTGTCCGGCTTTTGTTAGGTTTTTAATTAAAAATGTTGATAAATGTTTGTCTTGAATTTATTTTTGGCTGATAACTCTATTTGACTGATTAATAATTAAGTACTTAGACTGGTTTTGCATTCGATTTTATTTATTAGACTAGAATTTAACAGTATTTAGGGTAAAAATAAAAATAGCTTAATTTCACATCCAACTTTTTTGTCGTACCTATTACTTAATACTGAGACAAAAAATCTTCAATAATGTAGTGTCCGGCCTTTTTACCCAATGTCCGGCCAAACTACCTGGTCTGTCCGGCTATTAGGTTTGGCGACTGGCAACCCTAAATGGAACTAATGGCATGTGGAAATTGAATAGAATGAGGAGCGAGGCAATGATCGGGCTTTGACGGAAACTCTTATTAAGCCAAGGGGGTACCGCCATTTCTTATGTTGCAAAAAATTGAAAATTACCTATCAAACAAAAATTAATATATCTACAAAGTCGCAAAGTGCAGTTTTACATCACCGGCTTTTAGGAGGAATACATAGAATGTAGAATTCTATGCTAGTGATTCTTTTCACGAATGAATAATAAAATAAATAGGGTTAATTTTTGTACGTCACTTTCGAATCGGTCATTTCGGTCTCACCATGTTGCTGCTGGGTTTAGGAAGACGGGGCGATGAACCCGAACGCGTTTAGTGATAATTAGTCGCGCGATAATGATAAGCATTGTCGCGCGACTGTCAGCGAGGCTATTCTGCTCTTTGAAAGAGGTGTATTCTGAAATACTTCAAGAAGTATTTAATAACTTATTGGGTGTCGTATTATTATTCGATTACCTAATGTTTTTTTTTATAATAACCTCCTGAAATTTGACGAGGATGCAAAATATCATCTTGTAGGTAAACGTTCGCGGTACTGCGATAAGTGAGACACCCTAAGTGTTTCACTTTCAATCGATATTCATGTCATACTTTTAATATTTCCCATGTTACACCATACACCATACACCATACCCATTTTAAAGAGGTTCAGTACTCAGCCCTCCATCTATTTCGAAGGTTTACTTGTTCCGTAATGCGGATGAACTTTTAGAGTAGATACGTATAATTGGATTAATCCGGTCGTGAGTCGAGTTTGCTTAGGTCTCCCCGAGAGGAAACAATATAAAACTGGACCGGATATTACGCGGTGAAGAGGCGCAGGTGTAAACACACGCGCTCTCGTGTGGGACTCATTTATACTTTCTTTCATTTAGCTGCCACCGCTTATCATCTACAACCCATTTACAAATTTTTATTGCTTTTTTATATTTATCGGGCAAACAAAACGTAATGAAAACAATATCTCCAAATAAATGTAACATTCACGAGTGTTTTTATGTGCGGCGGTATTGGCTCCCACATTATACACTTGTTTTATGTGTTTCGGAACTCTACAACTCACTGCTGTACCAAAAAATAAGTTAGGAGTTATTGCAAGGGTTGTTACTGTTCGCAGAATATTCTTGGAAATCCTTTTAGTACAAGTATAGCTAATAGATGTTTTTCCTAAGACCACGCTGTTTACCCAGACGATTTAATAATAACAGGCAAAAAATAAATTCCGGGGCATGTTGCAAAATATGGAAGAGAATCTGGGTTTTATAACGGTCTTGACGTATCGAGGTAGGTAAACAATTTTGATGGGAAAATTGCCTTAGGTTACTTTGTACTTTCTAAGTAATTTAATCTATACATGAATACAGCCCAACAAGTCTCGGCACTGGAGCACCGCCGCCAGCAGGGCGAGCTAATGACAACACCATAATTAGCGGTACCTACTTACCAACGGACGTTGTTTAGTTAACTTACTACGAGTACGCTTTATTTCCACGCTGTTTATCTACAAACTCCACAGATTGGATTAAGTGTTTACTAAGATTTTTGGTAATAAGATTTTTCTCTCCATATTTTTCGTAACTTTAATTAAGTTAAATTAAGTTATTCAATTAAGAAAGAAGTCAAACAATTAATTTTAGGTAGGATTTTCTTATATTAATTTATTACACATTTCTGTTAGTCTCTCAAGATAAACAACTGTATTAAAATCTTCTTTGGGCTGCTAATTTGTTAAACGTAGGCTATGTGCTTCCAGCAGTTAAGTGAGAAGACCTCATCAAATTACTTCTGTGGACTCGTATTTTGGCATACTGTTTGAACTAGATTTGTGTTATGTTGTAATTTTACTATTTTTAATCAAAATTTATGCTTGTGAGTACAGGATATAGTTTCGTGGACGAAGAACGTTTGCCCGAATGATCAATATAAGAACGGTCGCCCGAATTAACGGTTGCCCGAAGAACGTTTGCACGAGTTTTGCCAAAAGAACGATACGTACACTTCGGTCAAAAATTCCCGGGACTAACTAACAGATGACGCCGCTAGTAAAAAAGATATATTATAGATAAGTAGTTAGTCCGTACCCATACCCGTCAAAGTTTCAAGACTTTCCAGTCAGTTCTTCGGGCAGTCGTTTATTCGAGTAAACATTCTACACGTTAAGGCTAACCATTAGTATTGACCAAGAATGAACTCGTTCGGCGAAAAACGGTAGGTTTGAAGGTAGCGTCAGGTGCTCAAATGCACTCTATTGTTTGAAAATTGAAAGAGAAATGCTAATTATTACTTCACAGAAATCAAGTCCCAACGCCGCAAATTTGACGCTGTACCCGGCTGTTCTGGAAACGGGCGGCCGCTACCGATGCGAGGTGTCGGGAGAGGCTCCTATCTTCATGACCGTTACTACTCATGCAGACATGGTCATTGTTGGTAAGAAATGCCAAATTAAGACAAATATGACTACGTAGTTTTATGGTTTTTGTTGCCCACGGTTTTTGAAGAATTTATTTCAATTTTAAGGGACTTCTGACTTCTGCTTAACTATTTAATTAGAATCTCTAGATCAGTCTATCTCTGTCTCTCTAGCTTTATCATGAATGTGGTACTTTTTAAACATATAATTATTTTAACCTACCAGTGAAGATTTCGTCTGTCATTTTAAAGAGTTAAAACCATAGCGCACTTAAACTTTAAAAAAGAGGTGTGTTCTAAAAATGACAACCATGGACACAAAAGAAAACAATTGGTGCGAGGCTCGATTTTCAAAAGTCGAGAAGAACAAAGTGCGCGTCTAGCTTGCACTTTATGCACATCATTACGTTTATCTACGTCAAAAGTATATTTCAATTTGGAGATAGACACAGAAGGCGGCAGCATTAGTTTATTGCCTTTACTAGGTGGAATTGCAATACAATTAAGTAATCGCATTCACTTACGTTCTCTTAAGTAAGTTAGTTCGTGGAGCCATGTTGGAACAATAAAGTATTGCTAATAAATTACTTTCAGTAACATTGACCTACAAAATTGGTTCTGCTTTTCGATAATTTTGTAAGTAATATGGGATTATTCGCTATCTTTTTGAGAATATTTTAGTTTAATTATGTTTTTACTAGCTTATAACGGTAAACGGTTTGTTCTATCTTTAAACCTACACGAAAACAACATTACGATACTTGCAAGATACGAATATGTGAGATATTATAGAACGGACTCGTGACGAGTGGTTTCTACGTGTAGCACTTGTTTATTATTCCTATGGCGTAGAACTCTATATTTCGCTCAAACTTCGCCATCAGGTTCTACAAACTAAAATCAATCATCTGTTGAGGGTTGTGGCATGTTATATTTTAGCAACCACTTTATATTTTCCAAGTTTTCTCGAAATAAAAGTAATACCACCTCGTAAAATTATATGTGATGCCTCGGTTTCTATGTTAGACTATAAACATCAGCTACAAATTATATGTATTTGCATTTTTCATTAAATTCATTAGAACCTTTTTTAGTTCAGATAATTTGCCCAATAGTTGGGACGTAATTTAAACTGCAATAAATATTTTTATATGTGACAAAAAATACCACAGACCCATTTAATCAAACATGCATCCTTTACATCTAGCGCTTCCTGATCACGACCCCACAATTACGGGCTCCCGTCTCCGATACCAGATCGGGGACCGCGTGCAAGTTAACTGCACCTCAGGCCGGTCCAGGCCCGCCACTCGCCTGGCCTGGTACATCAACGGGGAGCCAGCCCCCTCCATCGCCCTCATGCCAGCCACTCATGAGAAGCACGAAGACGGTCTCGAGACCACGAGCCTAGCGCTCGACTTTAAAGCGAAGCCTAAACATTTTAGAAAAGGAGACCTAAAACTTAAGGTGAACTAGTTTTAAACTTTCGCAATACTTAAGGTTTAAGTACCTAATTATAAATTAGATAATTTACTGGATCTAACAATATTTATCATTATACAAGACATGGTTTAACGATACTCCGTCTGTCTAAAACTTTGGTTTAAAAACTAAATTTGAACTAGCTCAACAACTTCGTAGGTTTATTTTAAATACCGTTGGCAGATTAAACCACTGTTTGTTATTAGACATTTCCCTAAACCAAACTTTAGTTTCGGGTGTGGTTAAACCATATTTATAATACAAATTTTAGAATTTAAAGTGCAATCAATACCTTTTAAATAGGTACCATAATTTTAGGTACAATTGCAATCTGTTCGAGACGTCAGGAAATTAAAAAATAATCTCTAATGCCCGATTGAACCAAACCTAGGCCTAGTCTAGTTTATTCTGGCCTAATTTAAAAAATAAATGTTAATTCGTTTTTATGAAAAGAAGGTTTGTGTGTTTAAGGATTCGGATATGAGAATACAAATTGCGCAATACACCAATTTAAATTCTGTTAAAAATATATATATTTTTTTATTTAAATGAGTGTTTTACCTAACTTATTGACGTGTTACTTCTTCTTCGTGTTGCTGGCACCACAGTTACTATAAAATTGGGAAGGTCTATCTTTAACAGGTTATTTGGAATTTACATCAGAAATACATATAATATCTTTTGATATTGGTAAGGATCAGAAAATCTTCTTTGAATACAGATCGGTTTCTACATAAATAAGTATTTTGTTACGATTCTTATAATTGACAACACAATCATTACGAATACAAAAAAAAAGCATGTCATCAAAAAACGATTGATTGTTCATAATTTGTCACAAGTGAACATGAGAGTAGAATAGAATAAATATTTCTAAGTCAGAATTTAGCTAGGTACCTACATAAAATCAATAGTTACAATACATAATAAGAATCCTTGTACATTATCCCTTAATATGGCACGTAAATGTTATCCCACCAAAAACATTCTGTAAAAAATTAGCCAAGTCTCGATGGAGCTGCTTGTTTATCTCTAAAAAGTAATGAAATCAAAACAAAGTCGTGTCAAGTCTAAGGTTCCTTACTGCGATTTCTTTATTATTATAGTTAATGTTCTGTGACTTGGCCGTTTAAGGGTACAAAACCAGGTGCTCCATGACACCATTGCTCCAATCTGTCGCTAGAACCGCTACCCATTGACGATGGAAAATTGCCACTTGGAAAACGTTGATTCAATAACCAGTCAATTGTTGACTTGTACACACTAACGTATAAAGAATGTTCAACGGCCAAGTCACACAACATTAACTATAATAATAAAGAAATCGCAGTAAGGAACCTTAGACTTGGCACGACTTTGTTTTGATTTCATTACTTTTTAGAGATAAACAAGCAGCTCCATCGAGACTTGGCTAATTTTTTACAGAATGTTTTTGGTGGGATTTCACTTCTTTTTGTAGAAACGTATATTGATTTATTTTATTAGATTTTCTGATTTGACAGTTTTTTTTTGTTTTTTTTTTCTCTTTGTTTTTAATGAAGCGGCCCACCAAGTTGAATATTTTTTGTAAAGGCGGTATGTCGCGATCTCTAATAGTTTGGTTGGGCTCTTGTGTTTTCTAATCAGGGTTACCAGGTACTCCAGATCTTCGATTGTCCTAGTTTTTATAGTTTTCCCTTTATGTGGCCATTAAACCCTAACTCTGTACCAAATTTCAGCTCTCTGAGTTTATGGGAAGTACTAGTTCTATTTTGATGATCATGAGTGAGTGAGTGAGTGTCATAAATGCGAAACTTTGCTTTCGCTTAACTTCGAAACTAAATGACCTACAGACTTGAAATTTTAGATTTTAAGTATCGGGGGGCACGGCAGTGCCCCCGCCAAAGTCGAGCGCGAAGCAAACACTGCCGTACCATCCTTTACTGGAACCATTTCGCCGCATTTTCAGGCCCCTATTTGAGAACCTCTAGATAAGACCAGAACGCAGAAATTTTCGTCATCCAGTAAGCTGTAATCATATACTTAAAATCTAAAATTACGTATTTCTAAAAGTACGTATTTAGGAACAATGAGGTTTTACAAAAACTAATATAATCACGACATTTAATAAAAAAAATCCCAACGGTATCTTTTTATAGTCAGGTATTTTATTAAAGAATACGTAAGCCATTATAATAACTTTTCTTTTGAATAAACTAGTATTAAATATCCTTGTGCACAATACATTACGGTATTCTGGTATTGGAATCTCATACCTGTTCCCGGTTTTCTAGTTTTGTACGATAAACAAGGGGTTAGAAGCTCGTAAAGTGACTCCAATCAAGTGTAAACTAATGCGCGATAAGATCGCTGGGACCTGCTGACTGGAAATTATTATAACAATATCACCGTAAATGAATACTTTTGTAAAGGTGAATCATCTACCTAACAATCCAAACACACGCTTTTTTTTCAAAAATATTTATTAGAATAATCGAGGCCATTGGTTTCTAGAGTAATAATAATAATAGTATAGTTAATAAGAGTAGGTTCGACATAAAAAAATTGTGCTTCAAGAGACCATTAAAGATACCCAGACTTTTTTTCTTTAATAAGATTAAAGTTCAGCTTGGATTTTAGATTAGTTATTGTGATAACCTTCACCTTGCTGATAAGGTACAAAAAATTATTCGCATGTAATTTGGAAAAAAAATTACTTAGGTACTGTTAAAAAATATATTTTTAAAAACAAGCTTTAATTTCAAATTAATACAATGTTGAGTATTGGACATTGTATTGTCATCAGAACTAAAAGTGTATGCAAAATTTCAGCTCAATCGGAAACCAACAAATGGTCGAAAATGGTTTGCAAATTTTGAAAGGACAACTTACATACGGACAGTGCAAGCTAAATAAAAGTTTGTAAAAAGCACCAAAAAGTTCTGATGAAAACCTTTTTCAACTACATGGCTTATACTAAATATCAACGCTTTCTTTAAAATATCGTGGAAGGGATAGTAAAACTCGAGTTTCAAGCAAAGGAACGAACAATCTTTTCGTCGGTGTTGTAGAAAGCGACTTAAGTATTGTATCTATCGGTAACATGTTTAGATTTCCCGCTCAATTGCAGTCAAGATATAGCGCTGTCTACTTTCAGGGGATAAAAGTGTACCTACCTACTTATTTATGTTAAATAGTGTGACTGATATGTATGCTGTTGTTACAGTGTCTAGCAACAATAGCGACGGTGTACTGGCGGAGCAATGAAGAAAGCGTTCAGAGGGAGAGGCTAAAGGGCTATTCAAGGTCGCAGGAGCTGGCGGGGGGCGACTCCAAGGCAGATCGGGTGCAGGCTGCAGGCAAACAGGGCAACGCTGCGCCCACTCTCACTACCACACCCTCACACTACATAGCTCTTTTTAGTATCATTTTATGCATATCACAAAATAAATACCAAACGTAAAAGAACGATCGTTAAAAATTTCGAAATGAACTATAAGTGAAAAGTTTGCTAAGTAAATGAAGTGATGAAATGTGCTAAAACTTTTTAAATAAAATGCTTGATTCCTTACGACTCCGAGACTTAGGCTTATATGAATGTATCCAATTTTGCATGTCTGACTAATACAAGTAATAAACTTATTGATTAACCATTGTAAAATCTGTTTTGTGATGAAATGTGTGCCATCATTGTCTACATAATAATCAGTATTTTAATCCTCATGCTTGTCCCAAAGAGAATTAATATTCTATAACCAAAGTTAGAGCATTTAACTGTTTTACAGTCTAGCATTTATGTAACAAAAATATATTATAATTACAAAGAAGCGCAAGTTTTTACGTGTCGTCATTCCAATATGAGGTGATAAACCGTTTTATTTAATTGTACATAATATAATTAAGTATGTCATTTTATAATGTCAACATATCACAATTATTGGCTAACTGTACTTTTAATGTTGTATAGCCATGCATTTATTATGTGTACGTTGAATAAGGATACCATTTTTAATCATATGATAGTACAACAGATTCTTTTTCCTTGTTTTACATTGCGGTAGAATTAACAGATTAGAAAGAAAATATGTCCTTTGGATACTTTCAGGTTTTTTGAACGGCACTAGCGTTACAGAAATTATCCCTTTGAAGGCTTATGATGACTTTCTGAATAAATTACCCTTCCCAAACATACATTTTTGACCTTCAATAAAAACAATACTCAAATGACGTGTCGAAAAATAGAAATAACACGTAAGTAAGATTGAACGTGCTTTTTCTCGTGTAAATCAGCAATTATGAAATGTGTGGTGTACACATGTAGTTTATAGCATCAACGGTGATACTTACCATTTCATTTCAACACCTCGTTCAGCGTTGTGGTTGCAAGAGAAGTTATTATTTACATCTAACGCACGTGATTGGTTCATGTGGCGCTTATGCACATTTCAGTTCATACGATATGATGCTCATATTATTAACGATCCATTTACCAATTTAAAAAAAAACACGCTGGTTTTTTTTGTATAAATGCATGAACATATCCCAAATGATGCAAAGTACACTAGAAGCCAATGGCGCTCAAGTTTGGAACTTGTGATATCAGCCAGCACAATATAGTTGCTACAAGGAAAACTTGTTCTACAAGGACTACAAGTAGATATAGGTACCTACACTACAATAGACAAACTTTCCGTTCAACACTTTTGTGGCGAAAAGAAACGATTCTTGTGTAGTTTTATAGTTTCTGGTGGGACTCCACCCCTTTAAGTTTGTATTTGTTTAAATCGACATCAAAATCGTCAGGTTTCATCATTTAAAAAAATTCTCCACAGGTGACGATGTTCCGGGGTTTCTATACAACTAATATAAAAGATCGTAAAGCAATACACTCGTATAGAATCTACTAATTGCTTATCTAAGTACATAAAACAGTAATTTGTGATATTTACATGCGACAAAGCTAGTAAATTTGTCAATTTTGAAAAAATTGCACAGCGATTGATAACATTTTTACGGTAGCAATAACGTTTTGGCATCCTACTTCTGAAATTTATCGTGCAGGTTTGTAAAATGAAAACGAAATTCAATTTTTTTTGTATTCTTATCAGTTTTTTTATTACAGCATCCTTCTTGTGGAGATGGTAAATCAACTGTATATAGATATAGTATATATATAAACTACCCAATTTAGGTAATATATAGTAAAACGTACTACTTTTTTTTATTTGCTTAGTATTTTATAGAGCATTTAAGAGAAATATAACTACAATGTCTATATTTTGTTAATTATTTATGTTAAGGTAAAGACTTATTTTTTAAGTTGATGCGTCAACCCTCCAATTAATTAACTTTTAACTATAAGTAATAATATTGGATCTAAAGTAACATATACCGCTATAAATGGCTCGTCGCATCAATTTCTTCAATTCGATTCATTTATATATTACCTAGTCACCGTATACAATTTAGATGATACTGACGTGACTCTTGTTTTGTGACCTTCCTTATATCGCATCCTCAGTCGAGCTTACGATATGGGAAGATTTTTGCCGTAGTTTCGATCTAAGGCTATCAATGAAATATAACTGTGTATATAAAAAAAAGCAATCACTAAATGTACTGGGATAAAACTTAGTTCTGGAAATATGAAAAGTTAAATGTAAAAAAATATATTGAATGTTAAATAAAATAACCTTATAAAGTCTCTCTGTAAAGTAAACAAGAATAAAACGTTGTGGTTTAGGATGTCCTTATTTTCCGAAGGAGCCATAACTTTCCATGATTACGTCATATCATCACCATGATTACAGTCTTATTTTTTCTTTAAAATATAGGCTCGTTTTCCTCAAGGGAAACAAATTATTTATCTAGCCGCTCCCAGTGAATTAAACGCATATCAATTAGTGTAAATAATGGAGATGCAAAGAAAATGGCGCACTTCAACGCAGCCAGTGAAAACCCATTTTACCGCATTTTGGCAGTTCTTACCTGCTTGAAACCAGAATTCTGAAAGCTTTCATTCATCTAACTCATTCTCATTCATTTAACGTGGTTTTGCAAAAGCATCTCCATCTTCAGTTTACAGAATTGAATGAAGGATGGTGAGCTTTATTTATGTAGTAACGTACCTAATAAAAAAGTCTGTGTAAAAATAATGTCGAATATAAAATTAAATACCATCATAGATTTTCAGAAGCATAAAACTGTCGGTAAGACCACGGCATCGTAAAGTTTAAAATTACCATTGAAAACGGTCATTATGCATTAATTACAAAATTAAATGTGGCAAACAATGTATATCGTCAATTTATTGGCTTGTGTCGGCTTGGGGTTCAGTACCAATAACAAGCTATGTGCGGAATTTGCGTCGTTCATGTTAGTCATGGTCTGGCGCAGAGGTTTTAACCCGACACAGCCTTTGCCTACTAGATCTATAAATCGCCATGCCCTATTAACAATGTTGGATCAAAAAATTAATTGAAAGTAGTTGATGTAGTTCAAAGTTGCTAATTTTCATTATAAACCATTGAGCCTTTATATTTATCCGTCAAAGTAAAAAGGGCATGGCGAAATAATATATTTACATTGTGTAATATAATTACTATTATGTATGTGTATAATTTTGTGGACTACGCAGTTATTGTTGCTTATTGTTATTAAATATTTATAGAGTATAAATACGAGTTTGTACATAATGGACATACTGTGTAGCTCAAAACTATTGAATATAAATAAACCATGTGACCTAATTATCGTGATGTTATTTTTGCTTCTAACCAGGTGTACCAGTGGAGTAGGCGGCGGCACTATTCAAATAATAATGAACCTAGATATTCTCCGATTTTAAGTCAACTACATGAATAACTTCAGGAAAAGTCTAGTCTGTCGTTATGAATAATTTCTAAAGTACCTACTCGTCATTTCTATTATTTAAAATGTAAGTGGGTTATAAACGTAAACTGTTAAGGCTTACAACTTAACTTCTAATAATAAAAAATATAACATAGGTACTTGACATGTATAGCTTGTTACCAACTATTTATTTCCTTAACCCTTTGAACGTTACTATTTTCGCTGGAATAAATGCTTATACATTTTATTCTAATAGTTTTTCTTCGCGGCTGCGCTGCCGTGAAACTGTAACGATTTATTATCCCGCAGGAGCCATGTATAATTCAAGTGATTTTTAAAATATTGAGCAGATTTATTTAAAGTCGAGTGCAAGGTATTTTTGTACGTAGCTTTTACCTAAGATATTGATCTAGAATTCTAGACTCTAAACTCTCCAAACTGATCGCTAACTATTTCTCATATCTAGCTCAAAGGAACCTCTCTCAATTTACAACTTGTATTAATAATAATTAATTCTTTAATGTATTTAATAAAATTGTGGGACAAAGCTAGGTGTAACTAAAAGCTATACGTGCCGAGACCGCAACACCGGGGATTAAATCTGAACTCGGTACTTTCACCCCTTCCTCAAAAGTTGATATAAAATATTTGCTAGGCGCTCATTTAAACGATGTTTATAATGTTACAAACCTATATTTTTTTAAACAATGATAATACCGAAAAAATATCCTTCCGTAGTATCCTAATACCATTATACCACACATGCAGTAGGTATTTAACAGCTCACCTCAAACTAACTTCATCTAAAATCACCGAGGGATTTTTACACAGAAGTAGAGGAAAGTCATCGTTGAAAACAATTCTTGTATTTATACTCGTATATTTTACACTTTTAATTTATATTATTATTTGAGTTAATAATATAATTTAATTAATCACAATTTTATAGAAGGTATATAATACGATTCGTAACATTGTTATTTTGGCAATTTTTAATTATTACTTTGTTTTTTTTTGTATATTTTGATTTAATTAATCACAATTTTGTCATTTTTATGATTTTTTGGGTTATTATCTGTTTAAAAGTTGAATTAGTTTAGGAGTTAAATGTTTGTTGTAAAACACTATGGGCTGGAATTATGTCTGAAATAAATAAAATTATTATTATTTTAAATGCGTAAAATATCAGTGTGAAAATGTGATCTCATAGATTCATTACCTACATTGATCGTCTTTATTGATTGACTTTTTATACAAAGGAAGATTCCTAATGAGAGAAAACTTTGCGACATCAGGCAGTCGATCAATGAACTAGAGCAAATCAATCAGTTGGAACTAAACCGCTATTAGCCAGCCAAATAACTGAGACTCTACGACTAGCAACATCTTAATTAAAAGTTCAATAGCTTCGTTAAAACTTGTACACTTTCTAGACAACTATTATACCTAAGTACCAACAATTTATTAGAAACTTTGTAAGTATTTTTTAAATTATTAAGTGGCTATCATTGAATCTTTTGTCGAAGAAATCAGTCAAACTTGTGCCTGGTCAAATCTGTATATTAACTTACTGTTTTTTAATAGCATCAAATCTATCTATACGTGGTATCAATAAACTTTTTCCTATTTGAATAAATTGGGTATTCCGTGTGTCAATTTTATGTCGAAAACGGGCTTAAGGAACGACCCAAATCTAGGGTCTTCGCGAACGAGAAAACAATCCTTCGATTTTTTATCTTTTCCTCCACGTACCCAAGAGTTTTAGTTTTATACACCAAAGTATAAATATACTTAATAATGATACAAAAGGTTACTTTTGAATAGCTACTAATTCAATATGTTGAGTTATAGGTACTTAAAGCCAAATATATGTCTTATTAGTACTAATACATTTGTATTGTATTTGTATTTATAGTACTCATGGGTACGTTCTGTTTTTTCTTGTAATTCACCGAATTTATTTCAAAGAAAGGACGGGGGTAATTTGCGTTCTACAATTGTGATTTCCGGACCAATACATCAGCATCGGTCTTTGTATCACTACCCTCCGCTTTTCCCCTCGAGTACTTTAGCCTTTGTCATCATAATGGCGTAGCTACACGTGAATTACTACTTCCTAAAGCTATTTATACATAAGTAGGTACGTCAACATAACATAGGATATCCATTAATTTTGCTTGCCATGCCAAGTTTTGACGTAAAAAATGGAGTTATTTATTTCGCACACAACACAAGATTATCAAATTACTTCCGAATTCGTTACAAAAAAAGATTTTCTCCTATTATGTAAACCACGGATTCGTTGCACGAATAAAACTGATAAATGAATTATTCATCAAAATCTGCGTAAACTGGTTCAAATTAACTAGTTTACTTGCTGACCTGAACGAAATAATTTATGAGTTGATGAAATATATTAAAGTTGTTTGTACATCCAGGCCGCTTATCGTCCACGACAAACTTTATGAAGTCTAAAATCCGACTTATTCATAATTTATAACTATACCTACTAGAACTTTACTCTAATTATTCATAAATTTATCTACAACATGTCCTAAGAAATAAGCCCGACCTATATCAAAAAACAATTAAAATTATAAAATATAGTCAAATTAAAATTATAATATAAATATTCATTTGCCTAATGAATGCTGCGGGAAGTTTAATTTCTTTTGATTGATACGCTTGCTTTGTCGCTTCGGAATGAACGAGAACGGCTACCCTATTATGTTTAGTAACAAGGTTTGCAACCGCAAAAAATATGTGAATCATGTATTGCGTGTCATACAGCCGTTAAAAGAGTCCAGCCCTGCATAATGCGCCGCGTGGATGCAGAGCCGCACCGTACCGCGCCGCGCGGCGTCGTACGGCGTCGCACGGCTCTGCGCGCCTCCGGACGGCATCAACACTCACCCCGGCACGCACGCCACCAATCACATTATCGCAAATAGGGCAAACATATTCATTATTCTTAATTGTTTGTCATGTAGTTTACAAAACAGTATTAAACATTGGGTAATAATATTTTATGATGAATCACGACAATGACGGCGTCCCATCGGACATTTAATTATCTATCGTTTGTTGCTGTGTTGCTTATTATACGTAGAACAATAAATAATCAATGTTCGTAGTTACAAATGAAAATTAATAGGTCAGGGTGTACGTAGCGGGCCCCGGTTACCTTTTGCAGCCGGCCTTGGGTGAAAAGTTCGCGCTCAAGTAACCCCGTTGCTAGTACAGAGTGTGTCGGACAGATATACCTACCTTATAATATACATAAATAATGAACGTCCGTATAATCAATTGAGATTTATTTCTTAAGTTGTTTGTTCTTCTTTTTTGGGAAGTATTTCCTCGAAGTGTTGGAATCTTTCACATACGTACCTCTAGGTATCGATGAGACTAAAATAAATTAAGCAAGTAAGTATAAGTCATTATTTGCAAAATACATGCAAATACGAAATATTTTCTCTTACAGACGATCTAGGTGTGCGTGTGGTACGAGTGATCTTTTTTAAAAGTTCATTTGATCTGGTTTAAAAAAAGATAAGAAATTGAGGAAAACTGTTGAAACATGATGGTAAAGTGAAAAAACTGTTAAACCTGAAGTAAAAAAGTTATGGTGAAAAAACTAGATCACTCAATCTGCCCATTTGAAGAAAATGTCATAACACGTATCTCAGAACATACCACCTTCGTGGTTTTAAATTTCATCTCAAAAAACTGTAGATAACATATCAAAGCTAGTAATAATTACTCGTTTCATTGGAATGTCGCGTCACAAAGTTATAACGCTTAATGTGGATCACTCAATCCACACATGTGGCGGTCTGAGTGATCTTTGATTGACCGCCTTAGACTAAATAAGTACGTAATATTTAGCTATAGACACCTATAGATCTCAAAGTAACTGATATTCGTTTAGCATTTTCGTAGCACGCCGTAGCACTTCGTCAATACTACGTAGCGGCGGGTTACGACATCAAATGCCTTGCAATTTTTTTATAATTTTAACAAACATTTCATGCACAACACGTATGGCGCTTTCAACAACAGGAATCGTGACAAAACACAAAGCCCATGTTCCTTTTCCGTGTGCCTTTCAACAAATGTCTAGCCAATCTAAATATCAGAGACAGAGGAGTCTCGCGGGGCGTCACCGCATCCAGAAATAGACTAGCATTTATAGGCTGGACGGAATAGCACCGTGCCTACTTGATACGTATTCTCGTACTTCATGATTTATTTATTTAAATCGACGATGATAGGCCACGAAAGATATATTTTGGTACTTGATTGTTGAAATTGTTGTTGAGGTGAGCTCGAAAGTCTTGGAACCAATAAGGTTACACAGTAGGTGAGTGGTTTTGTACTGAGCGAAATTAGTTGGAAGAAATCATCGTGTAGAAAAAGTTTATATATACATATATACACTATGTAACAAAAACCCTGTCAGATCAGTGTTGCCGTTGATCAGTTTTTATGTTTTATTTTAATTTAATTACTTCTTCTTTCCCCTCTTTTTTTCACTGGGGAAAAATAATAATCTCAAATCCATTAAATGGTTACGTATATGTGTACGCAGTACGATGCCGAATAATACCCTTAAGGATCGGACAGGGTTTTTGTTACAGGCTGTATATAGGTATACTTATATTATAAAGCTGCAGTGTTTGTTTGTTTGTTTGAACGCGCTAATCTCTGGAACTACTGGTCCGATTTGAAAAATTCTTTCAGTGTTAGATAGATTAGTTATCGAGGAAGGCTATAGGCTATATACCATCACGCTACGACCTACGGGAGCGGAGCAGTAACCAAAGACGCGGGTGTAACCGCGGCGGACAGCTAGTAGGTAGGTATATATAATTATATCTGGGAACTTGTGATTTTTGTGATTTCTGACGATTTTTTTAGCTCCAAACCTAGAGAATAAGAGACGATAATTTTCATTCGGAATTCCTAGGTGTGGACTACGTTTCATCTAAAGGTTCATAAATCACTAAACATTAGCTTATTTGTGGGGGTGTGTGTGTGTGTGTGTAAACAATCATTTCCTTGGGCGACACGCCAACACCAAAAAAGTTGTTTACCTCAGCAATGTCATTTTGTCATTACTAATAATGGTCCACAAAATCACAATATTCGTCAACGTCGCCAACACAGTTAATCTAATAACGACGATTTGTACACAAAATGCGGAAACAGAGAGCTCACCTTGGATTCTCCAAGAAAAATTACGACATTACTTATACCTCTTGACTACTGTGCTTTTCCATACAAAGAAAAACGGGTCCCTAGAAGCTTCTTCTAGTAGCTTCTAGAGAGAAGCCACCAGAAGTACTTTATAAATTACACAATCTAAGTAGGTATGGTACCTATTTACTTAGATTGAATAGATTATTACAATTAAATTATTATATAAATCTAAATATTTATATAAAAGCGAAGGGTCACTAACACATCAGGAAATTCGAAAACCGCTTGACGTATAAAGATAATATTTGGCAGGGAAGTAAGTAGATTATAGTTAGTAGACGTCCGCTAAGAAAGGATTTTCCAAAATTCATTTCCTAAGGGATGAAACGGGGTACAAATAAGTTGGTAGGTATGGAGAAATGAACTTTGACGCCGGTAGAAGCTAGTGCTCTATATATTCACAGAAATATTTAATCTACACTCGTATTACGATTTAGCATAAAAAGGCAATATTTAACGTTGTTAGTAGCGGCGGACGTCGTTGGCGTGTGAGTCATCAAACGATCCCCTCATGTAATGCACCCGCCGCGTGTCTCTTCACGTCTCTACCCTCCTGTCGATAAGGAAACCGAGGGAACAAATTTAAATGGGAAATGCCTGGAAATGGCTCACGCTATTGTTGTGCGATATACAAAGGGGAGATATTGGGCCCAATATCTGTCCAACTATTAGCATTGATATTTATTTTGTGTGAGAATTCAAAACAAACTGGCTTCGTGCGCCGCCCTAGAATATGAAGATCAGCTGTTTGATTAGAATAAACATAACGGCCCTGTTTTATCGAACTTGTATCGGGGACTTAACTACCATGTCGCCCCTTTTTAAATTAAAATTACAATATATCAAAACAAGCTTCTTATTGAACATGCAAAAAGTGTACAGCGCACTACAGACGTAACTACTTACTTCCGCGTCTCATATTTTTCCGCCGCGTGCCACATTAAGTCAAAACCACCTGCATTTATAATAATTATCATTGAAATATTGTTGTCTTAGTTTAGTGTGAGAAGTTCGCGTGGTTCCGCTGCGCATTGCCGCTCATACTGCCAACTCCCCGGGCGCATTGTGTGGATGAGCGCTTAACTTTTATTAAAACGCAGCGAGAAGTGGCAAGTTTAGACTTATTACTGTGACGCCATAATGTTGTACGAGGGAATTACTTACAGTTATTTAATATAAACGAGCAGTCAATACTAACGTAAGTTACGGGACGATTGGCGAACTGCCGACACTGCAACTTTTAGTAGAATTGTTTCTAGTCTGCGCGAAGTTAGGACACAAGTTTACAAGCAAAGTCGACTACGTTCTGTAACGAGATTAATGAATATCTATGACTCTTGTTCGTGGTACTTGGCAAACTTCAATATTGCTCGACTAACTTTAGAATTGGAAGTTTTGCTAAATACTCGTACAGTGCGCTTTGTGACTTGAAGTGCAGTTTTGAAAAAAGTAAAAATACGCTTTGAAAGTCATACATAATCAATCATACATAATAATAGACTTATATATATTATTACAAATTAGAGGATTTTATCCAAGATATAAGAATAATACTTGATAACATTCTGATCCTGCTCCAAAGGACACACACGTTCTAGACAAAATCAAACTGGTTGCTAATCTAACCTGCTTAATTAATTTATCCAGATTTTTTTATTGTATTTTTATATTTCTTTTTGCTTTTATTTTACTTTGTTAGGTACAGATTTGACTTACTCACACACTATTTCATTGTTTGTGAAATGAAAAAATGAAATGTTAAGAGTGGTCGCGCTACCGTTCTAATATTTACCCCTATACGTGAACACTGTATATATTATTTGCACATAAAGCCGCCATTTCATTTTTCAGAGGGTATTGCAATGCAAATTATTGTAATGCTAATTATTTAGAATTATATATTCATCAATAATGCCCTCTATCTCGAAAATGGTTCAACATATAAAAAAAAGTTTTGACAAAAGTTGTAGAGAATTTAATCCTCTACAATATGTGTAATCATACAAATAGCATGAAAACCCATAGGAAACGAGATATTTGCAATAAATGTGTAAAAAATCGTTTTTTTGACTTTTGACCTTGAAATATCTGAGGCGGACACCCTACGATAAGTAGGTTTTGAGACAAGTTTTAGGGTGACAAAATAAAGGTTCATAAGTACAAATTTATAGATGACTATCTCTCATTCCGAGATACTTGCTCTAATTTGGCTAATTTTCTGGACTAAAACAAGTATTTTCCGTTTCATTTCTTAAAATTTCGAATTAAAAGTCAATAAAGTGTTCTATATTTTGTTCGAAAAAAAAAATCATTTTTGTAAAACCGGTTAGAATATTCTTTCCACGATACTCTGCAAAATCGCTTCGTTATTAATAAAGGAACAAAATATTTACCCCTATACGAACCGACGTACAATATCGAGGGAATTCAGGATGCCAGGACCTAATAGATCCAATATTTGGGCTCCGATTCGACGGTATTGTTAAATTGTAGACAAATAACATTATATAGACATGTTTTGTGTAAGTACTTACATAATATTTTAAATATTTGATGGTAGGTACACTTGAATATTTAACGTTCACAAACTAGTAGAAAATTGTAAACGTATGTAAAGTTTTGTGGTCTAAGCCCCTGAGTTAATTCTATAGATGAGGCGACCTACTGTCTATTATTCAAAGTGAAAAGCTGAACACTGAAATACCGATGATTTGAATACAATATTCCTAGAACGCAAATTAAAGTCACATTCTAACTTTTTCGAAAGGGGGAAGGTGAACTTGAGAACGGTTCTGTTACATGTTGTCCCCACAGTTCACATTTACCTACTAAAGGTCTCTTTCGATTAATGCGTTTGGTGACGGACTGCACACGGACGGTTGCCTTTTGTCCAACATTTGATACGTCGATAGTGCTATGCGACACCTGTACCATGCAAGCACGACAGCCAGACGACAAACGTCACGTGTCAACTGTAAGAAACAAGTTATATACAGTATTCAAAGAATTAGTGGGCCCTAAGGAAACCACTTTAAATCCTTATGATAGATAATTTTACTTTAAGGAAACATTCCTTTATTTTTAAAAAACAAAACTGCATTCACAGATTTTTCACAGGCTTACCTGAACCGGGAATCGAACCGGCTAACAATTAACATCACTACTACAACTAACATCAACAAACATAGAGCAACACGAAAACACGAATCACTGGGGTCCGCCGGTGGCCCGTGTTGCTCTATGAGTCGAAAGGAACAGTCCATGTTTAAAATAAAAGTAATCCAAGAAACATTAGATCTAACACTTTTCTGTCGTACAAGATATCCATGAAAGTTAGTGTTGTAGTATTTTGAAAAAGTTCAAATAAAAATGTGATTTGATTGTGAAATTGGTGCAGAAACAGACTACATCCCGGAGATTGTCAAAGAAGTTTAGAATTCTGTCTGAGTATTCAAACAGAATTAGCTCAGATGCCAGGTGTCCATGGCGAACGTGCATCAAAACATCCATATTAATGCTTCTGATTGCTCACCAAACATTTAACGAAAATCTGACCTGATTGTTTGTTTCGCGAACACCGAATGAATGTCCCTTTGAAATAAGTTTTAGTGATTTTGGGTGACGATAAGACAGACAGTTGTTTTTATTAATCGAAAACCATTTACATTAGTACATTTAATACATTATGATTAAAAAAAATTAGACCAAGAACAGAAAAACAACAAAATATAATACAAGGAAGAATAATACAAAATAAAACTAAACTAAAAAAAATCGTAAAAATCCAAAATCCCAAGAAGAGAGGCTTCCAAAGTTTTCTTTTGGACGTCGGGAAGTGGGCCACCCTGTATATGTATTTCCAAACGCATTAGACCCTTTATAATCTCTTCAAAGTTAGAGTAAACAGGCTTATTCTGGGTACACTCACTCCATCTTAGACTTTATCTGTGTCACCTCTGACCTAGACTAGAGACAAGAGCGAATCCATGTCAGGTTAAATAAATAAATTAAAATAAAAAATATTTTTAAAAAACAAGCTTGTAACAAACATACAACGCCATCTGGTATTACTTATCCAAAGTACTATGATGAGCGGATCAATAACATAGAAGACAGCAAGTCTCATAGACAAGTGATGCCATCTACAATCTACGTGTGAATGTTGTCTGCACTACATCTACAGAGGACCACACGACGATATTATACACACATGTAAACCAAACCGCTTTATAAGCAGAGCTGTCTTCGAACAAATTGTCATTCACTAGCTAGAGGTTCTGAGCGCGGCAGCCACGCAGCCAGCTCTGATCCTAAGTAAGCCTAGTTCCTGATTCGGTAGCCTAGCAGTCTTTCAGGAACTAGACAGCTAGGGGAGGTCTGAATGGAGATAGCCACGCAGTCCCTTTCATCCCTCCACTTAGGGTTGCGATCTGATATTACACTATTGTAACTGTTTTGTAAAATAATAATAAGCAAGTTGCCAATAAAATATCAACAAGTCAATGGGGCTTTAATTTCACCAACAGCAACCCTACAAGCTTTAATTTAAAAATATTACAATATTGAGTATTGGACATTGTATTGTCATCAGAACTAACGGTGTATGCAAAATTTCAGCTCAATCGGATATCAACAAATGGTTGAAAAATGGTTTACAAATTTTGAAAGGACAACTTATTTACATACTTACATACGAACAGTGCAAGCTAAATAAAAGCTTGTAAAAAAAAAGAACAAAGGAGTTATGTTTTTGTATAGGTAGGTATAGGTATATTTGAACACTGAGTCAGTGTACTCAAATATCTAAATACTATTACTGTACTAAGTAAGTACTGCGTTGTTGTTTTAATGTACTAATGAACAAAAGGATTATTCAAAAAATATGTTGCAACTAAAGTAATGATCAAGTGCACAATTTAATTATCAGTCCTAATAGAGTTGTCCATTTACGCATCTATTACCAAAATTTGGTAATAGATGCGTAAATTGTTATAAATATAAATATAAATATATTTTATATTATTATAAATTGTTACATCTTATTTAATAAGATGTAACCCGTAACTCACAGTAAGACCTGAAAGCTGCAGGTTTTGAAAATTCAAATTTTCGCCTCACTTCTGAAATTTTGCGCCCCTCTAAATAAGTCTTTCACGGCCGGTCGGTATTTAATATCGCGTAGGCATGTAGCAATAAACAATATTACCTTCATATAAGAAGATAATGGCGTGCAATGCTGATATATTATTATTATATTACGTTGGCAGACCTGGGAGTGTTCGCGAACATTACATGCTGTTAATTTGTGTAATAGTTGTTAGGGTGGTCCTATGCTACCCTACAGGGCAATTAAATGTTAATATAATTTCTTTACATTTGCATAAAATGTTATCTTTGCTAAATTGTTTGCTGAGTGACTCATATATTGTTGTAAGTGTTAAAAAATATGTATAATTATTTCAGTAAGTGTGAGTATAAAGCATACAAGTCTGAACAGTTTTGCCGTTATACTATTGTGCGTCTCACTCGGTGAATTTATGTGAAATGTATAAGGAGTGAGCATATCATCCCACCATGAATTTGCAACTCACTTCACACTCACTTCCTCTACATTTACAGATTTTTTATAGTTAACTAGCTTATGCCCGCGAATTCATCGGCTATCGGCGATGTATTTTTTATTGCACGGAACCCTAATTCATTTTCTAAAATAAAATTAGTTATTCCATAAAAAGTGAGCTAATGTCAGTGAAAGTCCCGTCAAAATTGGCCCAGCCGTTTCGGTGATTAGACAGAACAAACAAACAGACAGACAAAAAAAAATTGGTTGTTTGTTATAAATACAGTGTTAACATTCATTATGTATTTAGTAAAGAGTTGTTATTTTGACATTACAATCAGACACTTCAATTTTGTTTAGTCGTATATATTAAAGCTGCGTTTATACTTAACCTGCCCCGCGTGTCGCCATGCGTGGGAAAGCTATCGGTTTCATACATTTAGCAGGTTGCTCCATGCGACGCGGGGCGGGACTAATATGATCAGTTCTATACTAAATGTAAGAAACCGGTAGCTTTCCCACGCGTGGCGACAAGCGGGGCAGGTTAAGTAAAAACGCAGCTTAAGTCCAGGTGTCATCTCGATATTTTCCTTCACAGTTGTCACCGATGTCCAAGATAATCTTAGAAAGCACATATTATTATGAATTTGAAAACGTTACATTGATACTAGCTCGTTATGAACCCACAGCCTCCTGCATGAGAGGCGGATGCCTTAACCATTGGACAATGACGACAATACCATAAGGTAGTCTTTTATCCCTTTTTTGTATTCCCGTAGATTAATTTATGATGTTATAAACTGTTTGGAATAGATGCTTAGATCAAAAGGAGCTATTGTTCATTACTAGCTATTGGGAATACGTAAGTTTATTCATTTAGTTTATTTAAAGTCAATAATTTTTTGTATTTAATTTTCTTTTGTCTACCTAAGTACTATATGCGCCAAAAGTCGATATGCAAACGTACAACGAAATAGCATGAGGCTTAATTTGACTTACGACCTTCTACTTTCGAGAATAGACATATGTCGTCGACAAGTGATTGTAGTTCATAATTTCAACGTTATAAAACAAGTTAAGGTGGCCTATCGGATAAGCTTATGCAGATAGATGCGTGGATCAGTGAGCCGTGAGTTCGTATCCCGCTCCGACTATAGACTTTTTGTATGTTTTTACTCGATTGGAAGAAATGAGACAGAAGTATAATATTCTTTATCTTGTTCGCTTTGTTCACACATTTCGTAAAGTTAAAAAGGTAGATCATAGAAAGTTAAACAAATAATTTAGATTTCTATGAGGTAGACAGAAATAAGTAATGTAGTAATGAGTTTTATGAATACTCGATTGGAAACGTTGTCGTTTGGTTGTAGTTGTTGGTTAGTGACGTGTGGTTTATTAGATAGCGGTAATTATTCACAAAAAAATTGCAAGCAAATATTAACATTGAGACGAAGGCGATTATGCGTTGCATAAAAGTGATCTTATAATAGAACGCAAATATCTATGAAACCGGACTGAATGTGAGTATTATATTATTGTGTTATTATAATGTAACTTAAACTTTTGTTTGAAAATACCTAATATTATTTGGTGACATAATTATAAATTAGTTCTTTTTATTGTTTTTGAAATCCATCTTAAGGCTGGAAAGATAAATAAATTCTGTTTATTATTGCATTTATAAATGTAGACTTAATATCATATTGTTTTATTAAGTAAATGATTGTTATTTTATTAAATAAATATTACTATATTATATAAAAATTAAGTCACTTTAGTATTTTGTTATACCTGCCTAATAGAACTTTTGTTTTGTTTTAGAGGAATACTGTTAGTCTCTGGATCAGGAGATACGAGGAAGAGGGTAGCCTAGTTAGTCGACAGCAAAGTGGAAGGCCGTCGCTTATTAGCGAGGCGCAGCGACGACATAATATGGTGGCGAATATGAATCGAATGGTATCACACCAACGAGGCAATTTGCCAAACTATTCGACACTTCATTGCAAACTGTCCGACGGGCCCTCCACGCTGAAGGCTTGCATCACAGAAGACCAGCTAAAAAGCCCTTCTTCACAAAAAGGCATAAACAAGAACCACTACGTTTCTCACGGGATTATTAAGATTTTTACTGGAAGACTGCTATATTAAAAAAACCTAGATGTTTTGGTATTATTAATTAGACAGTGTAACTAAATATTCAGTATTTTAATATGTCCGTCATTATTCAATGATCTTAAATTGAGGTTTAGTTTCAATCATCTTTTCGTCAAGAAAATGAACACTTAAGCTATTACCTCAATACATTTATTGTGACGTTACATATATAAAAAACATATTCATAAAGTCTAAATCAATATAAAGAAATAATTATATTTGTTTTCAATAAACTCTGCTAAATATCGATACCTATAATAAGTGGGTATTAACAATCATATTTGTGTTATTAGAATATTCTTTTCTTGTTATATGGTTATGACGTGGGTAAACACAAAAAATCTTATGAACGGTTGCATGTGAATTTCTTTTATCTAACTAAGTAGGAATGTAACGTCACAATTCTTGTCAGTTAATTAAATAAATAAATAAAACGAATAAACCTTTATTGTTATTATTAAGCACGACTTTTTTATTTCCACCTTCCAACACCAAAAAAGTAAATTAAAAATCACATAAATAGTTAAAAATTAATACAATAACTAACATTTTCTTCGTATAAAAATAAATAATAAGCATGATTAATTATTAATAAGCATAAACCTAACAAGTTTTTACTTTTCATTATTATGGTTTCAAAGAAACAAAAATCAGCCGAGAAGTAATTAAGATACGAACTCAGACCTTATTGATCGTGTAGCTGTTGCTTAGCCTAAACAGCTACCAACACATATTATATTGATGCGAATTTTAGCAATGCTATGGTAAGAACAGACGCGTATTGTAAATGCAACAGAAATATCATGCTATTTCGAGTAGTGTGACGACAGTTTATTAGTGTGTGTTATCTGTGGAATGTTGAGACATCACTCATACACGCACACGCACCCTCATTGACTGTGTCGCTGGTGTCGCGCTTGTATATTCGAGCTAAAGTAGCCTTTATGGCGCTGATGGACTATTGAACGTTTAGTGTACATGTCTTACGATACAATCTCATATCGCAGGTATGCTGGAAGAGAGTTCAAAATAAACATTATTTTTCTGCTCCTTACCTATATTTGTATGAAGTAAACGTACTACATGCACCAAAACCTAAACTATAACAAATACCGAGCATAAGAGATAAACAAGTCCGTCCGTCCTGTTCCTCATATTTGTTCCCTTGTCACCGCTGACGACTCTCTCGGGAAATGTTGAAGCACTCTATTGGTGGCGAAGCGCGCACCAGAGCCCAGGCGCAGTCATAAAAGAAATATGAATTAATGTATACTGTTTCGGTACATAAGGACACAAAACTATGGCAACAATGCTACTTTCAAAAATATGTTAGGTCAAAGAAGTGTATATACTACTAGCTTCTGCCCGCGACTTCGTCCGTGTTAAAGTTGATTTCTCCATACAAACTTTGGACCCCCGTTTCATCCCCTTAGGAATTTTGGAAAATCCTTTCTTATCGAAGGCCTACGTCATGCAAAGAACACACGCTCCAAGTTTCAGGTCTCTAAAACTGTGCGTTGATCCGTCAGTCAGTCAGTCATTCAGGATTTTATATGTAAGTATAGAAGATTATAGACAGTTTCGTATCTAATAACAAGCTAATTTAATCCACAAAATTCAGGCTACACGTAGTTTCCTAGAATAAGTGGACAATTAACCTATGTAAATTGAATAATTTTAAAATATTCCCGGTCGGGCCCATGTCAAGGGATAGCCGAGGTGAACATTCTAACTAGTTTGACCCGGCAGCTACCTCCCGCTATTCTGATTAACAAAACTTTGCGGCCACCGCCCACTCGACATTTTCATAAATGTCCAGCATTTAAAGTTTTCAACTTAATAATATACTAGTCAAGTTGCAAAATTTACTAGGTGACGTTTGTGCGGAAGTCGCTAATTTGGCGTCAAGTCCAACTTGATTACTTAGCCGCATCAGCACGAGTCAAACCGAGAGCACAGAGTACTACACTTCCTAAACGCGATGCTATTCAAATGATAAGTGACAGATATTAAAATGATAACAATAATTTAAAAAGCAATTTGTGGCTGTGAAATGCAGTAAGGTCGTTCACGGCCTATTAGTGTTTAAAAAAGTATTTTATCTTGCCTTAAGAGAGCATTTAGAAAGTATTGATCTGCACAAAGCTATAATTTCAGTCAGTATCTGCATAATTGCTGAAATATGCAAAAATTTACGAATAAATAGGTACTACCTATGAAGGTTCCCCGAAGAAAAAGAGCAATTACAGGCCGGGAGCAAATTTTCTGCAAGTTAGTTTACCTGCTGAAGGCGTTGTATCGCCGCCTCCCATTCATAGTAATTACGAGCCATCCATTCTAAGAGTATGCGATACAGGACGGTTAATTGCCGAGATTACTTGTTCGTACACGCCCATAGGTCTTAGTTAATTTTAATGACGCCTAAATGAAATACAGCGCGTGTAAAGTTGTGCGAACAACGCACAAGTAACTCAGCCATTACTCGTCCGTCTCGTTTGTATCAAGCTGAATCTTTTATAAAGACGAGGCGTGTCCCACGGCCGCGGCGGCTCCTCTAATGATGATTTACTCGCGCGAGTTCCCACGGGCGGAGTAATTTTCCCTTAGTAAAGCTAGACTACACACACACCATCGTGTTGTCCGAACTAAAGTGAAAACAAATGAAGAAACGCCTCCGTTTAATCATTCATTCGTGTGCGCCACGTGAGGCGGCTTTATTAAGATTTATTTTGCCTTTTATCGGTCAAGCGATAGAGGTAGTTACTTATTACATCTGGGTTACCGCCGTAGGTAGGTAAGCAACGATAAAAAAAATCATGGGCACATTTTTTATTAATCAAGCAGTAAAACTTATTAATAGGTAAACATAGTTCGCCTTATTAGGCGTGAAGTTCCAATAAAAAAAAAAAATCCACAATATTTTAGTGTCCCTTAGTGAACTAAGGAATCCTAAAAATACTGGTCAAAAGAGGATTTTTTTTCGTTTTGGAAATATTTTATAGTACCTGTTATTTTATTTGCTTCATAGGTACAATTTTCCACTGACTTTGTTTTACAAAAAGCAAAAAATTTACAAGCTATTTTTTTCAAATGTTGACAAAACCATTTGATGCGTGTTGTGGGTTTACCGTCAGTTTACTGTTAGCTTCTGTTTTGTTTCTTTTATCGAGTCAAGGGTGATTCGAGGGTGCGGGCATTGAGCATCGGGCACGCGGACCCAACCAACCCGAGTTAATTAACGCGGGGCCGAAGCGAATATTAAATGTTCGCAAATAGACTTATTTGTCCATATGTCGGCCGTGGACCGTGCCTTACGTGTACCGCAACTCGACATTAATTGAGATATCCAGAGCTTTGTTGTACACCGAATTGTACAAATTCAAGGTTAGTTAGCTGGGCAACCGCATTAAACTAAATGTTAACTGTTAGTGATGTGGTTACGATTCGTTTGTACACCACTAGCAGCAACACAATTACGTTCACAGCGGCCGCTTTAAACAGTGAATTGGTATTAAATAGAATAATTACGTACAGAATTAAATAAATTGAAAAACGTGTGTAGGGTATTCAGTTGAACTTTATAATACAATCGAGTGTTATTTGGTTCGTTCACCATTTTGAAATAAAATCGGCAAGTTAAACTGAACGAAATAATTTGAACAAAACTCCGTATTCAAGCTCTGTTTATACTCAAACAACTTTTCATGACTGTTAAATGCATCATAATTTATTTGGCCTTTTTGAAATAAGTTGTTCTAAAAAACCATCCGCAATTACTATAATAGTGTAATTAAGTATACTTAACATTGGAAAAAAACCAGCAAAGTGCGAGCCGGACACACACGAAGGGTTCCGTACCACCGCATAATATTTAACACTAGATAAAAACACGTTTCTTGTATAGGGATTAATATTAAACTTTGTTTTATTTTTTTAAAAACTTGTACCTAAAAATATCCAGATCCTTTAGTATCCACAGGATAATATTCCCTCTAGAGTGTAGAACGTCCAAGCCGACTGGATATGCTTCCCCGGGGGAATAGGATTGGTCTCACTACAATAGTTTAAGAGGCGGGATTCCCAGCGTTTATTGTACAATCTCTGGCCGTTGGAGCGCTATTTTCACATCTCGAAAGCAAATAAGAGTGAGTTCAAGTTTATAAGGAGTTAATCTTTGGATAAGGTGGATATTATATATATAGATAAGAGAATTATTAATTTTACTACTTATAACATATACATAATTATGCAATAAATAACCTAAACATAAAACCTAAAAAGAATTATGAAATATTTACAATTTATAACTTATTACATATTGCTATAATGATATAGATTTGCATTTAAGTTGCAAAATTAATATTGATTCATCATCTGCCTAGCCTTTTCCCAACTATGTTGGAGTCGGCTGTGATAGTTTTCCTTTTAACTTCGTTATATAAACTACTTACGCGAATTTTCGTAAACAATCGTTAAGTTGGTGGAGGGGGTGGGGACACTTGACTTTAACAAAAAGTGCACTTTAAAACGAAAACTGGTGTTCATACGTCCACCATATTTTTGAAAGACCTATCCAACGACACCCCACTCTATGGCATAGACGAGAAAGAAAAAACATATCATCCCCACTCTACATGCAGGGGAGGCACCAAAAAAAATTTTTTTGATCTAGATTCTATTTTACTACTTTGCCGTGATTAATATTAATATACCCAGGCCCAATTGCAGCTATGCAGTACAAAGAGGCTTTGAGCTAAACCACAGACGGACATGGCGAAACTATAAAGGTGCCTTAATTGTTGACTACGGAACCCTAAAAAGCATAAGGGAATTACAACTGAAAAAATATCTGTTCATATCTTTTAATATTTTCACTCTTATATACAGATCCTCAAGGATCTGTCTGTTGATATTTCCGTCAATTTAAGCGTCTACCAATTAATTATGGGCTTGCGAATTGCAATAATTACTTTAAGTTCGGAGAGCTGCAGATCCTCATTCTTGCTGGGTTCTTTTCTCGCCAAAGGAGAGATGGTAGCCGACGACAGATCTATATGACACTCTTTTTTATTCGCAGAAAATCTAGCCTCGTTCAGATATTTTATTATCTGCATTCAACATGTAAGTTACCTCAGAGAAACATTTTTCAGTATCTGCAGTTTTTGGTTTTTCCAATTTCTCTTTGACGAAATAACCTGAACAAACTATTGAAAGGAAACTTCACAAAATAGGATACACCGTTTGAAACTACTCGAACATCCAGCGACATCTAACGAATTGTCATAGAACTAGAGCCAGTCGCCCGACTGAACAACGGAAATAACTTCAGCATTTCTCGCCAGAATGTATACGGAACCATGTTTTATTAACTTTTGCGAAGTAGTGACGTCATAAAATTACAAGCGATGCCTTTTAAATAATTTTAGTTTGTAATTATGTCAACCATAATTATTTGCGTTTATTTATTCATGTTAAGTGAAAAGTACTTACCTATCTAGTACTTACCTACCGCGTTATTGGTATAACAATAAATAAATATTACGAATTAGATAAGACTGTATAGTTTAAACATATTTTTTTCGTTTATTAATCAAAAAACAAAATAGTGTAAAAGATTTAGTTGAATCTTTAACAATACCACACAAAACGTCGCGGGTTTAACAGCGGTATGGCCAGACACGGCAACTCGGTGCCCATGTTAATTATTGATTAATTAACAATTAGGTAGGTACATGGGTTTTATTTAAAATTAAGAAATTAGATGGCACTACAATTATATAGCAAGCAATTATATACCTTTGAGCAATTCTTCGCATATAAAACATTGCAGATATCCTGAAAATCATTTATATACGATTCATATTCATTCATTATTATTTTAGTTTGGTTAGGCATTGCCATGGGTCACGACTAGAGCCTTATAAAACATTTATTTAGCTAGGAATTCTGCATATGCCATTCGTTCAAATAGAAGTTAGGTATATGCCACTAAAAATATGAAATATTAAAGCAAGAGTACGATGTCATTAGGTTTATCTTAGTAAATGTTTTCATTAGATAATTCTTTACAATAACATTTAAGTTACCGCGGGAGATAACTTGTATCCACTCTGACCTCTAGTATAGCGCTTAAAACCAAAAAATATATACCTAATAGGTTTATTAGGTTCTTAAGTCTCCTCAATAAATTATTTTTATTATGTATTTTTTTTTTAAGTTACTTAACTTAAAAAAAATCCTTTTTATTATTGAATAAATTTATTGAGGAGACTATTAAGAACCTATTATATCCACTTAATACTACAAAATTAAATATACTTTATAAATAAAATCGGTAATGTCTAATTGTTTTATATTGACACAAAAGAGGGTTTAATCACGCACACATTATTAATCGACACAAACTTCATCCAAATATACACGGTTGGTGCGGTCGCTGAGCGATTGGCAGGTTCGATTTCCGCTCAGAACAATTAATATTTGTGTGGCCTACAGATTGTTGTTCCAGGTTTGCTGTTTGTATAAATATGAATTTATACGTTATTAAACGCAACCACGATCAGCAGAAATTCTAAGTGTGTTTAACGTATAAAACAATAAACAAACAAACAAAACATTTGGTGGCTTTAATATGCTCGCCGGTGTTTCGTGAACTTTACAATATTAAATTAACGGTTGCTCAAACAAAATGTTAGATAAGTAAAGTCTTTTATCATAATAATTAATGCTGCTGGGTCACATTATAATTTACATTATTGCATATATTTTGTCTGAGTCACACGTGTGCACCCGAATAATTATTTGCCGAGCTCACGCCATCCACCCCACACCCTGCGTGTACCTACACTCGCGGAAAAAGTGACCGCTTTATATATTTAAATAAAAATTACAAATATTAATCATCAACACACAATCTTCTTGATATTGGCAGTACGTTGTTAGCGCGGCGCATGCGCTAGACAGTTCAGTGGCGACCAGTTTTAAATTTAGATTGGTGTCGCCGGAATTTCGCTGGCCTATTTAGACACCGCAAACGGCAGATTTTAACTGAATTCAAAGGTACAATTGTTATTGATGTTCAATTAAATTATTCGAGTCAGTGATTTATCTGCGATGGATCCGTGTCATGTGAAGTGAAGTGAGAGCTGTACAGCTGTCGGGGTACTGTGAACTGTGCGCGTGGTTATGTGGACAGACTGCTGAGATTACTCTACAAAGATGTTTGGCAGGACGATTCTCATGTTGTTGTTGTTGTTGTGGACGCAAGGTATTGTACTACAGTGAACATTATTATACTTCCTACATACACTTTACTTTTAGCTAATGTGCCCGGTGTGTACTCCTAGTCCATGACATGTAAGTAGGTACATTCATAGTGGTAGTTTCGCCGGTAGTTTCGTTATAGAGTTCTACTTCTGTGACTGTGAATGAGTCATAGTCAATTATAAACACTGACAAAAATCTCTACACGTATTGTATGAATACCTATCATAATGAGATTGACGTAAATGAAGATCAAGATATTATTTATTAATCAGCAAAGCTTTACAAAATTTTCTTTAGATAATCAAAGCTGCTTACATGTTGTAATCGAGTACTTACAATGAAAATGTTTTGACATTAATTAGTATTTTGAAGAATAAAAGGTACGCGTATACCTATTGAATTTTAATTATTTAGTACTTGTATACTTTTAAATTTATTTAGATATTTGTTGTTAATGATTTTTAAATCTCATATTTGATTATTTTTCATGTACAATTTTTTGCACCTGCTATATTATCTATTCACCACCTTTGGTTGACTGGTAGAGAATGAGGCATTAAGTCCGCCTTTGTACTTACTTTTTTGTTGCACAAAGTTTAAATAAATAAATACCTAACATTCACAAACAACAAAAATTCAATCCACTTCACTATGTAGATACTGATTACTGTTACCATTGATAAGGTCTTTATTTATAAATGGCAGTAATAATTATGTGAATTACCTAAGTACTAGTATTCATTATTATTACAAGCTGAACTATACCTATAAGGATAATTTGTGTTCAAGTCAATAATGCAAATGTTTCAGATTCAGTAAGGAGCTTACGCCTGGTAGAGCTCCGGGTACCCACACATGAGCCTGAAGGTGGGATGGCCCTCCTCGGGTGCCAGTACGACCTGGAAGGCGACACTCTGTATTCCGTCAAGTGGTACAAAGACGGACACGAGTTCTATCGCTACGTGCCTTTAAATGAACCTCAAGTATATTACTTCCCAGTTGCTGGAGTTAATGTTGAAGTAAGTATTATAAAAATAAATACAATTAACTGTTTGATACACATGACATCACGCCTGTAGTCTCTGAAGGGTTAGGTAGAGGTGTCCCCATTATTGCACCCACATTTCGCCAGTTATGTTATTGCCATCAATCAGGCACAAATCCAGGCTCCGAGGCTGCTACTGAGAAATTCCTGATGAAAAATCCCAATAATATTTGCTCGCTCGGTCTTGGGTTCGATTGGGAATCCAAGACCTCAAGCTCAGCAGTCGCACTTTACGACTACTAGACCAACGAGGCAGTCACTGTTTGATAAATTAACAATTTATTAATTTTGTTTTTTATTTAAGTTCTACGGAGTAAAACTTTGATAATGTCGTTGCCGGAAATATCGAAAAAATCACGTTGTTTGTAAAACAATTTTTATCTCCGGACTATTTTTGATTATGTCTGTAGGCACTCGTGTTTTACAAAGTAAAACAGTTTTTCAGGACATTATTCAGTAAATACTAAATGTATTATGTGTTCACAGTTTGCCAACAGAAGCAGAGGTTCAGCATCACCTGTGAACTAATGTAAAATAATTGAAACCAGGCCACTCGACCGAAGGGTGGCCCGGCAAACGATAAAAAAAATTTTTTTCTTAATTAGTACCCGATTTAATAACAAAATATTTGATTTGCAGAATCATATCTATCATAGTTATAATCTTATGAAATATTATTATTATGTTACTTTATTGATTTTATACTAAGTAATTCAATTAAGTACAATTGAACATAAAAAAGAAATTAAATTTGTCATTTATCAAAATACGTCAAAAACATCCTTGTGTGCCCAAGACCTACACAATAGGTTAGAGATGACCCTGATTTTAAAACATTATTTTAGGTCTTATAATTTATGAAAATTAAATAACTTTATGATAATTAAACTTAGTAGATAGACTTACGTATTTGTAAGTACATAAACACCTACTTACATCAGTTGCAATTCTTATCCTAAGTAGGTATAAGTATGAATTCTAAAATTCTACTTCATTATTTGTAAATTACATTCAAACAATTTTTTCATTCAGGCCTTTTTAAATCTTTCTTTATGATGTCTTTTCGTGTGAATATTTTAAGCGGTTGCTCGTAATTTTACATTGGATAATATCAGTGCTAACATTTTACAATGTGCAGTTACATTTTGGTGTAGAAACAACACTGTTAGATTGAATCAAAATGTCAGTTACGTACCAATAAATCATTAAATAAATTATTCATGAATGTGTTTGTCGTACAATGATTCGCTGTAACATCATGACATTTTAAAGTCGTCTTTTAAGTAGAGTGTTAAAAAGCTTTTTTTTTTCAATTTATTGTTTCGCAAATACCTAAGATAGACGAGAAGACAATATTCAGAATGTGCACCTCGATCTTCAGCGCCATGTCAATCTGAACTCTTCTTTACCTCGACACCGTCTATGTAGTATTTATTTTCAATGCTTTTTATTACGAGTGAACTGGATGTAATGACGTTTACTGATAATATTTAAAAGCATTCTGTTTTCTTTGCACCAGCTTGCAAGCCTGTTTATGTCGTCCTGTAGCATTACAGATTCTAAATTACTTACACTTAATCGGCTTCATAAATATAAACGGGAGTGTTCAGTTATATTGATTATTAACAAAAATAAATAAAATGATCTTCTTTTCGAGTCGATGGTTAAAGACAATCCCTTATTTTTACTATACTTTTTGGGCCCAGTAGGTGGCCACGTTTATCGCGGCATCAGTAGCGTTGACAACGTCCTCTAAAGTGCAGGTGTAAGGACACTTTGGGCACTGCAGTAAGAGAGCCGTTGTTTGATGATGAATCCCCATGACTCTCCTCAGAGCCATGACCATCGGCCCTTCTTAAGGCCAAATAACAAAATAACAAATAAATTGATGAATATAATAAATGTCTATTTAATTACCATTACTATAGTATTCCAAAAAATAGAAGGCATAAAAAAGAAGTTATTGGTTGGCGCCACAAACTGAATTATTATTTAAATACTTGGTGAATGAAATGTTGGTTTATCATAAATGATTAACATATTTAGTTTAATTAATCATAAAAAATGTAGGCATAGAATAATCAAAACATTGCCATAAAAAAGCACCTGTGTGTAATACTTACACCGCGTACTGTGAATCTAAAAGCGGTGCAATAACAGCCACTCTACCCTTCATATAAATTACATATTTTCGAAATCCTAAAACTACAAAGAGAAGATAAATTATAATTGAATAGCCCATTCTTAACTTTTCAATAATAAGAAAGGAAAATAATAAGTTCACGTTCACATGGTGAAGACGATTTACCTACAATATAACCTTAATACGAGTAATATATAATACTCAGGTACTGTAGTGTACTGTGTAGCTAGTTTAATATTACGTTTAAGCTATGGCAGATTTTAACAGGTACTCAAGTTTACAAATACAGTAACCGTAGACGATAATTACTAACATTTTATCTTGTATGTTGTACTTAGACAGAGTTCGTCCCCTTCATTAACCTTTCTTAAAGATGATGATATTGCGATTCTATCCGTTAATTCAAGAAATGGTCTTAAGTGCCAATTTTCATCCAAATCTGTTCAACAGTTTACGCGTGATTGAGTAATAAACATCCAAACATCTTCGCATACTTTCACATTTATAATATTAATAGGATAGGATTAAAAAAATGTTAAATAATACTAACTTGTTTAAAAACCGATTATTGAAATGGCTGAAAAAACATATGTTTTATGACATTAAAGATTTTTTTGACGTTAATGTATGAATCTCTAAAGTTTTGTCATATTTGACTTGATTAATGTAATTGACCATATTTCTGTGACATTGAATAACAATTTACTAATAATTATTATTTTGCATGCAATTGATACATAAGTATTCTGTATAACTAAACATGTGGACTCTAGACCTGACTGTAACATCCTCTTACCATGTTTTAGGCAAATAAAGACTTATCTTGTCTTATCTCATCTTATCTACCTAACCGTACCCGTAATATTAATATTATGAAGAGGTAAAGTTTAATAGTTTTTTTTTACAAGCTTTTATTTAGCTTGCACTGTTCGTATGTAAGTATGTATGTATCGTCTTAACAGGATACCGTGGCCCCGGAACGTAAAGGGCAACAGAAGGAACAGGGTGGTTTTTTAGTCAGTAAAAGTCTGACAGTCCCTTCCGCCTCACCCAGGGCGGAAGGAGTCATTTGATGATTTTTACCACCTACAAAAAAAAAGTATGTATGTATGTATGTAAGTTGTCCTTTCAAAATTTGCAAATCATTTTTCAACCATTTGTTGATATCCGATTGAAATTAAATTTTGCACACACCTTTAGTTCTGATGACAATACAATGTCCAATACTCAATATTGTAATAATTTTAAATTAAGGCTTGTTTTTAAAAATTAGTTTTTATTAAGCTTTTTGTATGTCTCTGGAAGAACGGGTCCGTTTTCCATAATTATTTAACTGAATGAGTGTTACACTATTTTGTCAAGTGCTATGGTTTATTACATACTTGACTTCCACGCGGACGCATTCACGGGCAGAAGCTAGTCTGAAATAAAACTGATTTATCTTAATTCGTTACATCTTTTCTAACTCATGTTGTACCATCTTGCTAATCAGAAATAAGTATTTAATTTTGACACAAATATTCCCAACGTCACCAATTAGGTACGTAGAAATAATGTTTTTTTATAGAAACAATAACACATGGAACGGTTTAGTACTATGACGTCATAGACTGAATTTGATGTATTTTTAATCTCGAACGTACGTTTATGATGGAATAATTCAACTGTCACAAATCTTGAAATTGTTTTGTTTTGTCTAGTTTATTTTTTTCATAACGTTCACATGTTTTTTTTTTATACCTAGATCAATAAATAATCTTGATGTAGGCACCTCTGCAAAAAGGTAACAACTCTCTTCTTTCATTTTTGTATTTCATCTAAAATGTTAGAAACAAACTTCGGGATCGTCGTCATGGAAAATGCTGTCTGTCACTTCTGAACAACTATTCTATATATCAGCAATTCTCGGCAGAACTCTGAACTCAATAAGTAGTTGCCGACGAATTCATAGAACATGTTCAGCATTTTATCATTCATAATTTTTCATGATTGTAAATAATTATTCCTACCCGGATACTCTTACTAAGTTGAGCTTAGTTTTGCCAAACGATCCAACCCACAATCTTTCACCAATAATTAATGTAGAACAACTATAAACTAATTAAATATGCTAAAAGTAACTTATGTTCATTACTATCCAGTAATAACAGTTCAATGTATAATTCAAAACTTATACTTAGAATAGATTCAAAACTAATCGGCGTAAAGTATTTTAAATCATTACGAATATAACTTATGAAAAATGTGAGAAAATTTTGACAATTGATAGCACGAGCAATGTTCCAGTACAACTATTTTATTAACTCATTGCTCTTAGATATTAGCCAACTTTCTGCCACCAGTTTGTGTTTATATGACTAGAATGTTGCAACTGTCACTTGAATAATCAAGACGATTATTCCGATGTCGACCGCTAATATGACGTTATTAGTGAACATGTACGGTAATACGGATACCTGGGAAGTAGCGGGAGGTCATTGTAATTTATGGTATAGCTGTTCTGTGGTATCGGCGTTATGACCTGTTCAATATCAAATATTCTAACAATAATAGTCTGATCATTTGACGCTATGGGAAGGTGGCTCTATGTCTTTCTATCTTCCTTCTTCTTCAAGTTATTAATAGGCTTAATGTTCTATTGCAGGTAGCGCGCTCATCAAGCACAGTGGTGGCGCTGGTAAATTTGACGCAGGAGTCGTCAGGGCATTACCGCTGTGAAGTATCCGGTGAAGCGCCGAATTTCGCTATTGTGTATAGACAGAAATACATAGATATACACTGTAAGTTTGTCTTTTAAACTGTTGTACGTATCAAATACAGTTACCCTTATTCATAAGCAACACACATCCTATCAGGAGATAAAAATTGATTTTATCTGTTTTTTTAATAAAAAGTTGGGGTTTGAGTTTCGGAGTAAACAAAAATAATAAAGTCCGAACTCTCAGTTCAAACATTTATTTGTTTAATGTTAATTTCCATGGGTCACAATAAGAAATTTGAACCGCTCACAAAAAGGTTCGTTATTATTTGTTTTGCTAACGAGAGCAATTCTCGGAATAACTTTTTTGAATTACTTAAATCAATTCTTTTATTTAACCGCCTTCTTTTAGTCACAGATTATATATTTTTGCAATGCATTTTTTTTTAGTACTTCCAAAAAGCGGTCCACGTGTGATAGGTCTCAAAGAGCAGTACAAATTGGATGACATGGTGGTCGCAAACTGTTCGCTGCCTCCATCCCGACCAAAGGCCAATCTGAAGTGGCTCGTGAACGGCAAGCCTGCGCCCTCCTCATACATCCTAGGTCCCTGGTATCGGGTGTCGGCTGAACGACCTGACGCTGCAGAAACTATTTTGCAGCTAAGCTTCTTCGCCACCACCTCTGATTTTGTAAATGGTGCCATCAAATTAAAAGTGAGTATGTCCTAAATAGAACCAAATAATCGTTTTTAATTATGTTAATAATTGTGTCACCGATACTAGATCTATTTGTGTTTTCTAACGGTTATGTACGGCTGAGAAGCCCGATGTTTTGCAAAAAATAGTGAAACTTGCACTTAAAAATGTCTAGTAAATCAGCTTTTTATTCTAAATATCTCCTTTGATCACTTTTTGGTAATCACGACTCACGTCAAGTACTCCTGTGTATTCTATTTCACTATGTTTGTTTTAGTGCCAAGCTACGATAGCGCCGCTCTACCAAAGAGAAATAGAGTCCACCCATTATATAGCGCTACCCTTTACTATCGCGACCAATGAACCTGAGGCAAAGCAAATCAAAGGTAGGTAAGGGTAAAAAGTTATACTTACCCATAAAAAAAACACTTATTCGTGAGTGAAAAATTTGATTTTGTCCGTAAGTTTCTGATAGGCAAGCGGATCGTAGATCGCATAAGAACATAAGAAAGCAAATCAGCAGTTTTTTAGATGTTTTCCAGACCTATTTTCTGTGACGGCGCGGCGGCCAATCGCAATGGAAACTAGCCGCAGGAGATATCAAAGTGCACAAGTCTGATACAGGTCTTAGAGACACCCTCTTCCCTTGCTCTCATAGTCCAATGGGACGGCAGGCCGTCGCAATCGGGGAAATATCAAGCGCAGGACCAACGGCTTTACATGCTTTTCAAGGCACGGGGGCTTACACCACCAACCACTATAACTCCGGTCTGCTATAAACTTCCTGTTGGAATATCCCAATACTACTTCAACCTAAGACCCCATATTCGGGCTTGCGGACGGCGAGTAATGGGTAGCTCGCCGTCCGATCAAGGACCATGCCCGGGTCGACGGCGCGTTCTGTTCGCGCGCGCCTCAAAGAGCTGTCAGCACAGGGACGAGGCCCCAATAGGGGCCAAACGCCTGCCGGGGTTGCGGGACGTCTTAACAGGATACCGTGGCCCCGGAACCTAAAGGGCAACCGAAGGAACAGGGTGGTTTTTTTAGTCAGTAAAAGTCTGACAGTCCCTTCCGCCCCACCCAGGACGGAAGGACTCATTTGACGATTTTTACCACCTCAAAAAAAAAAAAAAAAAAGACCCCATATTCAGCAGTCGCGCTTATGACCACAACACCAATCGGCCAATTAGTTAGAAACATAATGTATAATAACTTTAGCGTTCGAGAGGCAATTTTGCATAGTACTTTAAAACTTATACGAGCATCTAGTATACCTATTATTTTAGCTCTTGTTTTATTTTCAGGTACCGCCACATCGACGGATAATTCATTATCATCTTTACTTATACCAATTTTTTTCTTAATTTTAATGTAGGTAATAAATAGCATAGTGATATTACTGTTAAGACACGGTGGCCAGAGTACTATAATATATATCTCAAATTATTTGTTCCACAAATATTTCACGGTTCATGTTTCAAGTGTTTTGTGGCGAAACGTGGCGAATACAATGTAGACCGTTTTAGATACGGTTAAACAATTCTTTGGAAGTTCGCAAAACTTGAACATCAAGAAATGTACGTGTAGGTTAGTTGTACATACATGTAGAAAACTAGTAACTGGGGAAGTTGGTCTCTCCACGAAGCAAAGCGCTCACATCTTGAATACTGTCGTTTCGGAACGTAACAATTATACAACCTTAGTATGCTGTGCAAGTGTGCACTATCCTGGGGAGAATGCTCTGCATCGCTCGTTGAACGCGTTGAAAATCGCAGACGTCAAATGTATAGAATAGTGCGATTAAATAGGACTACACAATGAATGACTATACATACACTAAAATCAATTTTATTAAAAAAAAAGGTTCTGAGAGCCTATACCGTATTCTTGTGCTTTTAAAGTTTCTAAGAACAATCTACACAGAGGCTAACAAATAGCCACATGGGCAGACGTTAAAGTGCGGTTGTGTGTCCCCTGAACGACAAATTGTAGGACGGACCTTTTTTATTTCCGTTTCAATAAAAAGTCGTCGCCAACCGAAATATTTTCGACCTCTTGGTAGAAATTTTATGCACTTCGAAATAGCAAATATTGAAAATGTCTACTAACTTTATATAATTAACAGTTGGACTAGAATTTTGGTTGAACTACCATCCCCGACTGTGTGCATTCCTGGCTACCTTTCAAACGAATGTAAGAAATAATAAAGACGTTATTTTTCGATGTAGATTTTAATAATTTACCTACCTACTTACACAATATGTACCTACTTACGTAATACCTATCCATATTCATGATCATTTAAACATGACAATAAGCTGAGCTGAACGATAGGTAGGTTTATAACGATACTACGACCAAAGTGATTGTGTATAAGTAAGAGTAATTGTCACAAATTCTGTGAGATTGGGGTAATATACAGTATGTTAACTAACAGAGGGCGTTCCCGTTAAACCGCAATAGTATAGCATCCATACATGCTAAAAAAAATAGTACCATTTGAAAACAAAATGTTTTTATTTTTTTATTTTTTTTTCAATATTAAAATATTGACTAAAAATGTTAAACTAACACGTAAAAGAAACACTCTACAGTATGTTAAATAACAGAGGGCGTTCCATTAAACTTGTTAATCTACATAGAGTGTTTCTTTTACGTGTTAGTTTAACATTTTTAGTCAATATTTTAATATTGAAAAAAAATAAAAACATTTTGTTTTCAAATGGTACTATTTTTTTTAGCATGTATGGATGCTATACTATTGCGGTTTAACGGGAACGCCCTCTGTTAGTTAACATACTGTATGATTTCCTTATAGGCTAAGAATAGAATTAAATATAATATACTACAGCACTAATGGTTGTAGAATACTCTATGATACGCACTTTGATTATAAATCGACTATAAGGACAAGCGGGGATCCACCGTTGTGAATGCCTTCAAATACGCGAATACGAGAAGTTTGAATTTGTTTTTGTATAAGTAATAATAATAATAATAAACAAGGTGCGCGCCTTCAACGGTTGGGTCATGCCGGTTTTGATGTACTCTTTCGGCATACTCAAATGGACTCAGACAGAACTTGATGCCCTGGATAGGAGGGTCCGCACATTGTTGACCGCAAATCGGATGCATCACCCACGGTCATCGGTAATGAGACTGTATGTCCCACGGAAGTGTGGAGGTCGAGGCTTTTTAAATGCTAAGACCCTGCACAACCGTGAGATATGCAGTCTCAGGGAATATTTCCTTAAAGCCGACGTGGGGATGCACCGAGATGTGGTCTCAGTGGACAAGGGCCTTACCCCGCTCTCCTTAGCCAACGAGAACTGGCGCAAACCTATAGTATTGGATACTAATGACCGCATGGAAGTATGGAAGAGCAAGGAGCTTCATGGGCGCTACTACCGGGCCCTACATGGGCCCGATGTAGACTTTATGGCGTCCGTATCCTGGCTGCGCTTTGGTGACCTCTTTGGGGAAACCGAAGGTTTTGTCTGTGCAATTATGGACGAAGTTATGATGACGAACAACTATCGGAGATATATTGTGAAGGACGGTACGGTTGACATTTGTCGGGCATGCCACCGTCCCGGGGAATCAATCCGACACATTATATCTGGGTGTTCTCGTCTGGCTAACGGAGACTATTTGCATAGACATAACCTAGTAGCCAGGATTATTCACCAGCAGCTTGCTCTTAAATATAGTCTTGTGGAATCAGAAGTGCCCTACTATAAGTATGTGCCCGACCCAGTTCTTGAAAATGGCAATATCACGTTGTATTGGGATCGATCTATCATCACTGACAGGACTATTGTTGCCAATAAGCCTGACATAGTGGTGATAGATCGATTAGAGCGTCGCGCAGTGATTGTGGATATAACGGTCCCACATGACGAGAACCTCGTGAAGGCTGAGAAAGATAAACAAATGAAGTACATTGACTTAGCTCGCGAGGTTGTCGATATGTGGGATGTTAGTACAGCAATCATTGTGCCGATAGTCGTGACTGCCAATGGCATAATAGCCAAGAGCCTCGACCAATACCTTAGGAGGCTCTCGTTGGGCGGTTGGATCAAGGGCTTGATTCAGAAAGCGGTACTCATGGACACGGCGCGTATTGTTAGGAGATTCCTTTCTCAGAAGCCCTGACCACCGGTAGCTTGGACCCTGTTCCCGATGCCGGTGGGCTACTATTTTTTATATTTTTAAATGTTTTTATTGTTTTATATTAATATTTAAAAATGTAATTATATATGTATTATTAAAATAAATAAATGTGAATAATAATAAAATTAATAACGTTTATTAACCAAAAGTAGATATTGTGAACATAGTTGGCGAGCCACAAACTAAGCAAAGTTTGTATCTTGTGACTCAGAAAAGTAAAGACCTAAATAAAATTATTCAGTCAGAAATGTATACCAGCTTTTGATTAAATCTGATATGCTTTCAGGCTGTTAAAGTGTCATTAAAATCGGTTCAGTAGTTTATAGTCTAAACTACTGAACCGATTTTTAATGACACTTCACATAATCTAGAGATGTGATACGCGTGATTGAGTCCAACTCGCAATTGACGATTTCAAGTGACGGTACAGTTACCGACACGTAAGTTGGCAAGAGTTTTTGTAGTGGGGGAAGTTTGCGCACGCACAATTTCATACATTTTTATATGCGCGAACTTCCCCCACTACGAAAATCTCTTGCCAAGTTACGTGCCGGTAACTGTAACCACATACTTTTTTGAGGGCTGGATCCGCGCCTGTTTATGGAGAGTAATCTTAATATTATATGCCTACAGTAAGAGATACCTAGGATCTCCATCTTTCATTTATAATGCAGATTCGTTAATGCTACCCATGTTATTTTTTATTTATGTTTTTTTTTTCGTGATATACGATGCATTCGAATGTAATAATTATATTGTTTTCTATGCATTTACACTATTATTTTCTTTAATTGTTTTTGTTACTATTAATGCGTGAAGGCGATATCATACTAATTAGAAGTATTGTGATAGCGTAATGATTGCTTTGCATGAATGCCGATTGTACTTTAATAAAGAAAATATAAAAGAAAACAAGTCGTTTTTTTACATAATTTATTTACAAAGCTTTACAATTCAGTTAAGTTTGTAAGTTTTAAACTTACAGAAGCGTTTTGTGTCTCATAAGGGAGTCGATGTCGTTGTGTTTTTATCAATATCCCGAACCTCGGGGGCCGCTCGGTCCGCCACTGGGATAGCCTTCATCTCCATTACCTCCCCCATTCTGAGATCCTGGGCGTCCTCTACCACCATTCGATCCCCCATTACTTCCTTGTGGTCTACTCGGTCCTCCACTCGGGTAACCGCCGCCATTTCCTCCATGACCACTAGGAAAGCCTCCATTATTTCCTCCTGCACCACTAGAGTAACCACCGTTACCACCCTGTGGTCCTCCACTCGGGTATCCATTTCCTTGGCCTCCACCGTTCAAATCTTCTGAGCCAGAACTACCTCCGCGGGATCTCTGTACGTTCCTCCCATTTCCACCACCATTACCATTACCACCGGGTCTTCCACTCGGGTATCCCATAAATCCATCACTTCCCGAATCTCCGTGTCCAAAGCCATTACCCTCTTGGTATCGGCCAGGGCTCCCTGATTGATCCTGCCCAGATCCTGGGTAACCACCTCCACCGCCTGGGAAACTCCCGCTGGGGCCGCCCTGAGGGTAACCTTGACTTCCGCTTTGTGATCCTCCACCGCCTGTAGAACAGGTTCATTTGAATAACAACAAACATATTTATTAAGTCTGTATTCCAATTGGGAACCTTTTGGTTTAGAGAGAAAGTTTTCAAGTAATGGGTAAAGAGTGAAACTAATTGACTGTTGCTGATGTGTCAAGTCAAGACAATTAAAAAAAATATATTACCACGACCAAACCCGTTTCCGGAGCCACTGTTTCCACCACCTGAACAAAAATAAATATAATAAATAAAATAGATTGAAGACTAATTAAGTACTTAATACATGAATTTGAATCAGCAAATAAATTCAATTTTCAAAATTCATTTCAAATTCACACCAATTTTACAAGAAAAAAAAAAGAAGATACTTTTAAACAACATTTTTCTGAAATAGTGGATGTTTTAACCGAAATTAAAAGGACTATTTAAAAAAAATCCTGTCGGTATATTTTTAAAGACTTTCTCCTATTTGTCAGCTAATGGGCCTGTCTTGCAATATCTGACAACATGCTGGGTATTTTTAATGCAGCTTTGCACATATACTATACACAGGTGTCGCCAACCAAGAATAAGGAACCAACCCTCGTATCGGATCTGAGGCATGTATCCCTGCAGGCCGGCCTCGTACTCGACAACCTGTCTTCTGCCATCGGGCAGCACTACGTTATACTCCCCAGTGGCCAGGTCGCCATCACGCTGCTCAGAATGACCAAATTTAGTACCTGTCTGAGCGTCGTCCACCTCATAGCTAAACTCGTATTTAGCCGGCTCCTGAAAGACAAAAATATTATATGCTATAGACAGGTCTTACTCATACATTTTAATTCATATTTTCTTTATCATAACTGGAAATGGCCTGTAGATCTGCTCATTACTCGATTTGAATATAGGGAATGTACTAATTACTTTGCTTATAGTAATTTGTGTTGCGGTCAAGAAGTTATATCTTACATTAGATTGTCCATCATCATAACTTGATCCACCACGACTATTGCCCCTCCCGCCCGGACCTCCGGGTCCTCCAGCACCGCCACCAAAACCAGGCGCACCATACGACGATGATGGCTGACCACCATTGCCGCCGTTGAACCCAGCTTGAGACTGAGAAGCTTGAGACCCAGCACTAGGAGACAAATAACTAGAGTCTGGTGCTTGAGATCTTTGACGTTGGTTGCCTGACTGACCACCGCCTGAAGATGAAAATCCACCAGTAGGCGGAGGGCCATATGAACTGTCTGGTCTTTGACCGAATCCTGGCCCTGCCCCATTTGATCCCTCTTGTTGGTTTGGTGGACCGTATGAGGATTGCGGTCGGCCTCTACCACCGAAACCACCAGGGCCGCCACGTCCGCCTGGCCCCCTTCCATTAGGTCCCTGGCCATTACCACGACCTGGGGGACCGTATTGCGAATCAGGTGTGTTTCCCTGGTTGAAATTTCCTTGTCCCTGCTGTGAACCAAAACCTTGAAGACCTTGTCCATTGCCTCTTGACGACGGTGGACCATATTGCGTGTCAACGGAGGGACCTGTTTGTCCGTTAGAGTAAGAGTCTTGTGATCCAATTGAGTTTAAACCACCCCCAGGTTGAGATCCGCCCCCCGTTCCACCATTACTTCCAGGTGGGCCATATTGCGAAGATGGTCGACCACCCGAGCCAGATGGAGGTAGGTAGCTATTAACTGGCGGCTCGCATTTGCTTGCTGGCCACGCAAGTGCGCTTAGCAAAAAAATGTACTGAAAAATATAAATATAATTTAAGAAGCGCATTTGTGATGTATTTGCAACATTGGAATTTCATAAGGCCTATGGGCTAAAACTTGAGAGAAACTTTGCATACTTGTTTTTTATTAAAAAACTTAATGAGCACAAAGAAAACTAATCGATGAAAAACAATTCATAACACAAGTCTCAAAACAAAGTAACTAAGTAAGTGTATCAATAGTGCCTAGGTGACATAGGTAGTATAGGTACACACAAATACACAACTAGAAAGTATGATTAGCACAATTCCATACACACGAACACTTACTAAAATCATCACTGTAGAGCTTTCATGAAACCTTAAAGTAAACTAAGCTCTGAAGATGTGTTACTTTACAAAGTTTTAGCTTTTGAATACATTAAATTTGAATAGTTGCTGTTTATATAGGAAAGTTGGTACTGGTGAGCGTGATACCGATACGATGCAAGAGCTCACGCGTGAGTTTGCGTCTAGTGTCGTGCATCTGCCGCGCGCCGTCACCGAGGCGCCCGCGACGCGTCACCGTGGGACTCCTGCCCGGCCTAGCGCAGGCTCATGCAACGAGAAATAATGACTCCGTTACGTGACGAATACACCAATTAATATCGACAAAATGCTCACATTTAATATACGTAAATATGTGTGTTAGTACCTCAGTCAGTGCAGAATTTATAACCTAAGACATAATTGTCATTATTGAACGAGTAAATATTAACTATACTGTACCTAGTTCTTCTAGTTCTCCTATATCATAAGAACCTACAACTCATCACTAAGTATCTAGTCTGTTTTCTCCAATCATTTGACATTTAAATTTTTATAGTCACTCAAATACTACTCGTATGTAACTTGGTGTACTTGATACTCACAGGACAGTGAAAATTGTGTGTATCTAAAATTCTAAAATTGACTATCAGAAAATCCCGTGTTAGAAAATGACACGTCATGAGGTAAGCATAATAATACGATGCACGTAATGTTTTATATGTTCTTTCATTCATTCTTATAATTATTATTCATCATCAGTATTGAACTTGTTTAACTCACTACACTGTGTAGTACCGTGGTAGTGTGTAGTTAAATATAGTCTACAGGGCAATAAATTGTAATCATTTCTAAATCTGATAGTAGGTAGATGTCGTCACGCATCGTCTAGAGAGGTCCTTGCAATACACATAATATACCCCACATTTTTACGTTTCGAAGGCTACAAGAGTGACATATCGACCGGTGAAGCGATGACTATCACTAAACTTTAGACTGCGTCTGTACGTACAACTCTAGATAATAACATAATTATTCTAAACTGCGTGCAACATATTACAAGCCATAAGACACAAGCGATGATGAGTGAAGATAAAGCCTCTTGTCATCGTTATAGTGTTTATAGTCTATTTAACGCATTCGTCTACTTCCCTTAAATAGCCTTGATGCTCATTATAGACTTCTGATGACCTGTTTGTCATTTCGTGATGTGATGGCTAGTGCAGTTACCATAAAATATAAAGACGATGAAGTATAGAATAGGCGACAGGAATATCCTCGTAAGCACTCTTCAAACGAATCGCTGCTGCGTTGCGCTGCCATTACAGACATAGTTTTGATTAAAGGAAGATTAGGAGGTTCACTCTCTGCGTGCTGAAGAATGCTCAGAGCGCCCCCGTGCCCCGGCCAAAGGTATTTGGAGAAACACCGTGAGGTTTTAGTCCATAGGAGTCCGACACACCCCTCCGCTTTCCCAGAGGCAGAGGCAATCTACGAGGATGTCCTCAGGGGGAAAAAAGGCTCACTCTTTGCAGTGGACATAAAACAGATGATGCCGAACAAGACGATAAAAAGTAGTAGTTATTGTTGATAATGTGGAACTCTTTTCTTATAAGTACATGCTTATATTTTAGGATGGCTAGATATTATTATCACTGTAAACTTTATTGATCCAGGTAAAGCCAGGGGTTTTGATGTTTATTGACTAATATAAGCGGTTGTTTATAAATGGAACATTGTATCCGTGATGTCGGGCCGTGCAGTGATCTGTGTCATCCTCGCTAGTTAGCTAGTCGTGAGTGTGAGCGTTGCAACAGAGGCAAGCCGCCCCTTACCGCAGCGCCTGCGCAGCGACACCGACGCGTTGATAACGTACTGCGAAACTTTACACTTATAATGAGGCTTATGAGTTCACGATTTTTGGAGTCGTTGTTATTGTGTCTCGGTTCTCATAACATTGTATTTATGGTTATTAGAGTCGTCACATCTATTTCATGTCGTACAATTATGTTCTACAATCATTTGCATACGGGGTAAGGGGTTGGTGCTAGGTTTTTCATAACAAACTTTTCTTTGGCTGGATTATACCCGCCACTTTGCTTGCGTGAAAGTCAAATATACCATAAAACATATCCTATGGGCGTCGTCAATAGTGCAGCTTTCTATCAGTGAAAGATATTTGTTTTAATCGAACAGTCGATACTTCCGGACATAACTTCTTATAAACGAACAATTAATTTTTACCTATAACATTAGTTTAGAGATTTAAAGTTTAAACTTCATGATTTTTTGACCTTCATCTACCTATTAAAACCGGTATTTTTTAATACTCTTGTTATCTACGGAATTCGATAATTTTGACCATGAAAGCACGGTTGTATTTCATGCATATGTACCTACAATTTAACGTTCTAAATCTCATGGGTCCACCCTTTATAGCAGAACTTTTTACGTCATAATTTTATTTTGCATAGCAACGGATAGCATAAACCTCTTTTCGCAGAAAATCGTTTGGCATACACTCATTTATCATACACCGAAACCCATAATTTTGTAAGTTAGAATCATCTTTAGGCATAAATTTCATATCCATAATAATCAATAAGTATAACCATCATATTGTAGAAAGTTCACAACCAGAATCATCTTTTGGCATGCATTTCATATCCATAATAATAATAATTAATCATAAGTTCAACAAATGGTCGCTCTGGGCAGTAAAAAAAAAAAAGCTGCCGCCCTATCTCCCGTCAGCTATGTCGTCGGAGCTCCGCCAGCCTTCGGCCTACGCTCCTCATGTCCCAAAGTCGGACTTCTGGGGCCATAATTAATGATAATTTCAACAGATGGTCGCTCTGGGCGGTAAAAAAAAAAGCTGCCGCCCTATCTCCCGTCAGCCATGTCGTCGGAGCTCCGCCGGCCTTCGGCCTACGCTCCTCATGTCCCAAAGTCGGACTTCTGGGGCCAAAATTAAAAAAAAAAATTCGTACCCATTTTTTTTTCAATATGACTAATAAAATTATTTCTATTGAAATACTGTGATCTTCGTAGTATACTAAGTCAAATTATGCCAAATAATCGGCGCTCTAAATAAACGTTATGCTAAACGAAATTATGCAAAATTGTAACTCTGACAAAGGTAATTATGCCCAATACAATTCTGCCATCTTAAAAGTATCCCATTTTAAATTCGGACATAAAAACATTAGGCCAAAAAACAATTATATTAAATATTTTTTATACCTTAACAATGTTCGTTTAAAAAAGTTTATGCCAAGTGAGTTATGCCAAATAGGTTTCGGAGCAACAAGTTTCTGCCAGATAGAGGGCACCCAAATCTCATCTGTTCAGATGGATCGGTTGTACGATCGATTGCCAATTTAGAACTAGCTACTGCATTGTTTGTATTACCTGCATAATGCATGTAATGAGTATCGAACCTCAAACCGATATAGGCATTACCTGTTCATGTTCACAAACCAATCATGACATTAGAAGTGACTTGGATACTTGTTATCGGATGCTAAATCTTGCAAAATATTTCGTAAATAACTGCCATATTCAGTGCAACATATTACCTATGTAGGTACATTCTGAGTCTAATGAAACTTTACAATAGATTCCAGACCAAGATGCAAACAATAGAATATTCGCATGGTAATGCTCTATTTAATTAATTCCACGAAACCATAAGATCTACCTTGGTTTATATAATGATGTAAGCATTGTCTAATAAACAGTCTAATACGATTCGTGAGTTACTCACGGACTTACGGAGAATCGACGATCCTCATTGTTCATCATTATCAGCTATTCCTAATGCATAAATCCTACATCGTTATGGCCGAGGTTGTACAATTGTGTTGCACTCTGTGTTAGTACTCGAAAGTGGGTCAGCGAGACAGATTGATGACGTATGCTGGCACATCGCTCCAAACCGGCGACCCTTTGTCAATTGTATCATGTACGTTCGTCCCTGTGGTGTGATCACTTAAATAGATTGAATCGTCCTGGCAGGCTCTTTAGAATAATTGCAGCCTGCATATTTGCAATCAAGCTTAATATTTATGCTATCGTAAAAGATCGTTGTAAAATTGTACATACCTAGGTAGGTACTTATTCGATCTAGTTAAATGTTGTTAGTTGAATTTGTTACGAATAGGTTGTAAATTTAGTTTCTCAATAAGTGAACTTTGTATTCTTATGAGAAATAAAGATCTTAAACCAAATAGGTTTTTGTTTGAAGAAGAAATAAGATCTCTAATGCTCGGTCTCTGAGTTTCTCAGATACACTCTTTATTCTATTCAATTATGGAACTACGTTTTAGAAGGGGCAACTAGATCAAATACTTTTTACCTGTAAATTCCGTTCAAAAATGCCTTTTAATGGTATATTTGTAATAAATAAAATTAGATTTTGATTTAGTTTGGTTCGACAATAAACTGTCTAGAATAAGTAAAGTGAAGAGTCATAAAAACCCAGTAACTGACTGTGACGGACATTTTTTTCTACAGAATAGATTACGGTAGTGTTTACATCCTTTGGAAACACAAAAAAACTACAATTGCGAGAAACCAAATCGACAAGCCCTAAAGCATTTAAAAGCTGGCGATCTCAGCCTTAAATTGGCGTCATTAGTGGCAATGTTTATTCAGTTTTTTTTTTTTTATTAATGCTTTCTGGGTGAAACTTAGGGGAAGATTGGAATTTGTAAATAAATGGTAAGTATGGTTCAATAAAAAATATGTTTCGTTTTATTTAAATTCTTTGTAATTCTCGATTTCTTGTTTAAATACAAATAATACATCGAAGAAACAACATAAAAATATAAATAAAATGTACTTTATTTTTCATCTTTTTTTATTTAGATAACAGTTATTGAAGGCTGACAGATAAAACGTATTACATTTAAATATAAAATGAACTTAATGACAGCGACTGTCTTTACTATTAAGTTTACAAGTCTCAGCCATGGCTTCGAAATTTGGAACGGTTGTTAATAAATTACTAAATGTTTTCATTTCAATACAACCCAAAGCAAAACTTATTGATGATAGGAAAACGGTTTCTACGAGTATATTGAGTATACAAACATTACCTACTAAAAATGTTGTCATAAGGATTTCTTTAAGAAAGCATAAATATTTTGAATCTACGTTTCCCTGAATCCGAAATGAAAATCGTAACATTGTTTTAGGGAAAAAAAATCTAAGTACCTATATCTAAAAGTTATTTTTCGTGGGTATCTTCAAAACTATATACAAATATTATAAGTATGAATTTATTGGATAAAAATATAAAAATTAAATTGTTTGCGAAAACTTTATTAGTAATCTACTTATCCTACTACAGCAACTACATTGTTTAACAATCCACAATATAATTGGGACAATATAATATACATTGCACTTTATATATTACACAAATATCTTTAACAAAACATCTACATTTCTGTTAATACTATATTATCTTACTATATTAATATCACTATGGTACTTCCCTACATCTTACAGTTACCTCATCTATCACAGTTTTCAAAGGTACCATCTATATCTACAGAACTACTTTCTTAATATCTACTCTATTTAAATTGTATCAAACTGTATTAGGTATATAAACCATGATTGGGTTTATCTTGGATCAAGCTCCCTGCCCATTCCCCAACATAACCCAATATTAGTGAGAATACAATATCCGTACATCTGACGTTGTTATAAATAATAATATATTTATAATACTAAATAACAAAAATCTTGATTCAATAAGCACACCACTGATCTCACTCGCTACAATGACCGCTTCATTGTAGCGCTTCATTCGCGGGCGTGGCGGCTGGCAATAGCAATATGCATCAAAGTGAATTGATTGCAAGGCATTTTTCCACAGGCATAAGGATACGATTGCGCTTAACAAAACTACATAATTAGGTACTCTGCTTTTACTGTCCATACAGTATTTTTACAATGAGAATAGAGATTAGCTACTTATATTAAAATATAAATATTCGTAGTTAACTATTAATAGAACAAGATTTATATGAAATAAAATAAAATGAAATGAAAATTATTGATACATAAAAACATTTAGACAAAAATAAATAATAAATAATATTACAATTACAGTGAATTAAGTTATATGGCAGGACAGCCACCCTTGATGAACAGGGCTGGAGCATTATATTCCTCTGGCTAACTTATACGTAACAATATTTTAAATCACAAATGGCACACAGGTACACTATTTAGTCAAGAACATATGCCATTTGTAGGTACCAAACTGAAAATTGAAGTAAGTTAAAAGGCTTAACTTTCGTAATTCATACAAGCCTCGACAATTTTAGGACTGTTTTTCGTACTAAACAACCAATAATTTGATCGTTCACACCACAGTAGCAATGTATTTAATTTTGATGTACCTCAAATACATAATCTACAAAATTGACAAACCATTTTCTTATAATTGCACTTTCTTGGCCAAACAAAAAAGGCTGATTAGGCAATCCTTACAGAATATACATTAAAACTACAAAACTGTTTGCATGTTGACGATCTCTGCTTTTTCCTTTTTACTCTCTCCGCGGAAGTGCTGCTCGATCTCTGCGAGGGATTTACCTTTCGTCTCGGGGACCATGAACAACACGAAGAAGAAGGCCATCGCACAGAAACACGAGTACAACCAGAATGTTCCAGCTGATGTTAACACGGCCTGTGAACAGGATTTTTTAATTAGAAATGTCACATGAATGTACAGTCAGCAACAAAAGTCGCTTAACATTTATGATTTTAAAATCCTAATTATTAAGGAAAATATTAAAAGTAAAACGCAATGAATATAAAATTAAGATATAATAAAGCCTTAGCTATTGCCTGTAATTCTGAAAGCCGCAGTACATTATGTGTCGACTGTCTGTTTAAATGATATAAAAAAGTAACATTGTTAATCGACTTTTGTTGTTGACTGTTGTACCTTACTGAAAATCACCCTTAATGTAACGCTATGTCGTATCGCTGGTTGAAAGTTCACATTATTATTGCAAAACAACATTGCGTCTGCATAATATTAAAATATATAGATAAAATAATCATATTAGTTCCAAATTATACATTATATTGCCTGCAATATGATATAATTATGATTACATACCGATCCTGCTTTCAGTAAGTAATTATATGCGCGCTGAAAGGGATGCATAATTATGTTACAGTTAGCATATTATTGGCATATTGTTATTATTAAAATGCAAATAATCAAAGACCATAATTATTTATTTGTTCTGAACGCGGGAAGCACAACGTTTATTTTTGCTGACCTTTGCACGAGAATTTTAGTTATTTCTTTCTGTGCAGGTACCTACTTACAATGAAAATACTACTCAGCTACCTACATTCAACTAAGATCGACCGGCCTTTTTCACATGACGTAATATTATTAGGTAGGTATTGTTTTAGCGCTGGCTGGTTTAACTTTTATGTCATTATAATTTTAGTTTCTTACTTAAAATTTTGTTAATGAGATAAAATCTTTTCCAAAGTAGAAGAATAACGACTTAATAGCTAGTCTATTGGATTGAAAAACGGTTTTTTATTTTATTATTACGAATATCTTTTAAAATCGTTATCAGAGTTTCATTTCAGTAGAAATAATAATTGAACGATCCTAATTACAGCTCTAAGTTCTCACAGTACGTATTTTCCGATTATATTGTTATACTTACATCTAGAATATGATACGACTTGATGACAGAGAACATGGATAACAAGTTAACGGCACTGGCCATGGCGGACAGCTGTGAGCGGTATTGTGCCGGGAACAGTTCACCCAGCAGCAGGAACGGAAGACCGCCGAAACCGAGGGAGAATCCCAGCATGAACACTACCAGACTCGCGATGGGAAGGTACCTGCGGATTAATGCAATGATTAATAAAATACGGAAAAAGCAATGCCTTTAGTTAATTAAAATAAATTGGAAATACGATGGAAGGATAAACCCGAGAAAAGACGTAGCGAAGGTAGGTATGTACCTAATTTTAAGCATTAAATATTCGGAAGCTGATTATTGAGGCCGTCGGTACCGTAGACTACGAGCCTAAGAAGAATTTATGTAGGTAAGTACCTACTTAATACCGTTAAATAAAACCTTAAATTATTATTAACTAGAAAGAAATAAAACAGAGAAGACGGACATCTCATATTGTCAAGATTATTCGAACGGTGAATGATGCGACTAAATAATAATTCAAAACGAGCGATAGGAAAGTTCCTTCTGAGAAACAATTTATATGCTATCAGATGGGAGAGAAAATATTGCACACCTAGGACCAATTGCCTAAAAAAATTGAACTCAGAATTAGTTGCTAACACAAGAATGTCATATAATCAATCTTACTCGTAGCAACTAACTCGAAAATAAAATAAACTCGGGCCAGCAAAAGTGGGCTTTACAAGGATTATAAAAAAACGTGTCAAAACGACAAAAGTTCGCGTAATATTTCACAAAATGTTCGAGTACAATTTAAATGCTCACCAAGTCACCAAAATAATTTTTAATCCCTAAGACTCCCTTTCGTGGTTATTTTTTCTACAAACCGACTAAGCCTATTAAACAATTTGGTGAGCTTTTATCCATTCTGGCAGGTATTTATTAGTAGTGAAATAGGTGCATTTCTGGTAGGCGTGTTAACACAAGCCTATTTCATAAGTACCAAATCATAGAAAACAGCGTAGGGTCCACCCTACACTACACTACAGAAAACAGACTGCAAATTGATTTCGAAAAGAGCTGATTCTTAACCAATCATCTATCAGAAACAATATCGAAAATTTCTTGCTTGCTTGATTGGATTCAAATTACAACTCGTTAGCGCTGACAAGGCTCTATTCCAATGAGTGAAACCTTGTTACTTTATGGCCTCCTTAAATCAACATTTTTGTACTTATATTAAAGGTAGATAAATAAATACGTGCTTTTATTTGCTAATAACATAGATACCTAAATTATTCTTAATACGAAAGAAAATGTTTCTTACCCAAGCCACGGTGACTCCTTCAAGTGAAAGAAGAAAGCTGCTCCCATGGACGCCATGGACGCACACATGATAGCTGCAGAGATCAGCAGTAACGGTCTACGACCAGCTCGGTCTACTAGTAATGTGCTGACGCCGTTGCTGAGGAGTTGTACGAGACCAATTATAATGGTAGCTGTCATGGCGTCTAATGTGCTACCTGAAATAAATAGATAGTTTAAAGAATTGATGTTTTTGGAATGAGAGAGGGAGACGTCTGTAGCCATTATTGGATGAAAGATATATTTAGTGCCTGAAGTAAAATAAAGACACCTGATTTTTTCCAGTTTTAAATAAAACTGCCTTTTTTAAAAACAGCACACTCTTTTCTTTCCAAGATTATCTTTCACTTCATAAAGACTCTGTTAAACATACAGTTGTGGCAAACCAACCTGCGTTCCTGAAGATCTCAACAGTGAAGAATATAACAGCGTCAATGCCACTGAACTGCTGGAACAACAGCAGGGCAAACCCGATGATCATGGGCTTGAGGACCACGGGCGAAAACATCACCTTGCGAGTGAACAGGCTCGGAGGTCCAGCTGGGTCTTCGGCTTTCCTGGGAAAACGTGACGGGTAGAATTAACTTACTGAAATATCACTCGTAAAAAAGGAATGCCACCAAAAACAAAACTTGTAAAAATTCCAAGTCTCGCAACTCAGTTCTTCTACCGTAAAAAGTTGTGAGATCCATGTAATACCAAGTCAGTCGATTTATTCAGTCCCTACTTAAGGGACCTTCTGTCTTAAGTTATTACGTAATTAGCATTTATGTTTAATTATAATAGATTGACTTGGCAATCGCATGAAAACACAATGTAACTCACAATCAATACATATTGTAGTAATAAGATTGTTTACTGCGATAGCAAAATCGCGCTGACTGAGTCGCGAGACTTGGTTTTTTACAAGTTTTGTTTTTGATGGCATTGTGTTTTCATGCGATGGCCAAGTCAATCTATTAAAATTAAACATAAATGCTAATTACGTAATAACTTAAGACAGAAGGTCCCTTAAGTAGGGACTGAATAAATCGACTGACTTGGTATTACATGGATCTCACAACTTTTTACGGTAGAAGAACTGAGTTGCGAGACTTGGAATTTTTACAAGTTTTGTTTTTGGTGGCATCTCATTTCTTTTTGTAGAAAAAAACTGAACTGCATAAATAACTTTGTAATCCCATATGATTATATCATGTCATATGGGATTACAAAGTTATTTATGCAGTTGGTGTATCTAGAAAACTGGACTGAAATTGCAAAATAATTTAGTTTTTCCTTGATTTATACACTAAACACTAATTGCACTCAAAATTTGAAGCTTCTATGTCTACTAGAAGTGCCTTAGACTTTTGATGATCACACCAACTGCATAAATAACTTTGTAATCCTTTAAGATTATATCATGTCATATGGGACTACAAAGTTATTTATGCAGTTGGTGTATCTAGAAAACTGGACTGAAATTGCAAAATATTTTAGTTTTTCCTTGATTAATACACTAAACACTAATTGCATTCAAAATTTGAAGCTTCTATGTCTACTAGAAGTGCTTTAGATTTTTGATGATCGGTTTAAGAATTGGTGTATCTAGAGAACTGGACTGAAATTGCAAAATATTTTAGTTTTTCCTTGATATATACGCTAAACACTAATTGCATTCAAAATTTGAAGCTTCTATGTCTACTAGAAGTGCTTTAGACTTTTGATGATCGGTCAGTCAGTGAGTGACAAAATTAAGAACTTTGACTAGTTATAATTCTTAAACTACTGGTTCAAATTAAATGAAATTTGAAATATACCATGTTTATACAATGCTTGCTTGGTAACTAGAAACACAGGCTTCTAGTTTAATCCACAACGAAGTTATAAGGGGTCGAAAATGGCCTGAACTGCTTCGAGAAAAGTATGGTACGGCCGTGCCGCTTTTTTTTGCTCGACTTGGCGGGGGCACTGCCGTGCCCCCCGATTAAAACCTATTTAGTAAATTAATAACATTTTCTATTTGTTCTTCTTTCGTGTCACCAAGAGAGATGATAGAACGTGAGATGATATTATCACAGTATAAAAATTATACTATTACCGTGATATTATTGTTGAACTACTAATTCCACGGTAGGTACTTAGGTGCTGTTTATGCAAGTTTTTCAACATTATGGCTGACAATGGCGAAAGACAAACAGATAGGATTATGAATTATATAGACGATAAATCTACAAGATTTAATTAGTCTAGTCCAAGAAGTGAGAGTTTCTACATCATTGATCATTCTTTGGAAGTATACCCTATACCTACTTTATTTATTATAGCATTAGACACAAAGCGGCCATTCGACAGTTATTAGGCTATAATTGTTGAAATAACTGCATTTTAGTGATATGTTCAGTACTAACGGGAAAAAGATATGAATCGCTTTTTATTTATCGTGAAATAACGAAAAACCACAGAAATACTATAAGTATGTCAACATTGAAAAAACGATAGCGTAATAACTATATTTGTCTAATGTTATAATGAATAGAGTATTAGTAATCTGCTAATCTCAAACACGTGCTACCGATCTTGCGTGCCATATTAAACAGACAGAACACGCCAATAGATATAATTATTTTGGAAATTGTCACATCATCCTCATCGATAATTATTTATTATTACAATCTACCTCAGAATATTTAAACACAACGTGTCCGGTAGCAATTATTTATGTCACCGGTTTCTGCTAACTGTAACAACTAGATGCGTCTTTTTATGAAGTGTGGATGTAAGTAGGTACCTAGTGGTTGCTCGTTCAAATATCTGTTACTGATAGCAATGTGCAAGTTATGATTGAAGTCGCTTGTAGGGTTCAGTACAAATAAAATAAAAAAATTAAGGGGGTAAATACAACAACCCTTTTTTTTGTGTACACACTACATTTTGGTTTCAGTAATCTTAAACCAAAATGTAGTGTTAAATATCTATTATACGGTGGTATAAAACTTTTTGTTCGCTCGACATTCAAAATCAAAAGTAGCAAAAGATTACATCATAACAAAAACCATGGTCTAATCAATATGGTAAAGCAATAAACTTAGGTAATTGAAGAAAATGCTATAAGGAAATAGGTAATTACCCACTTAACTGCACCACGTAACATGATGAAGTAAAAAGGAAATTGAAGTGAAAAATTCGCAATTCTACCTATTACGGAAATATTTATTTTTCTGAGAGCAGCATAACTCAACACGCGACATACGATCTTGATCCCATTATTTTCACAGGTCGTAAAAGCAACTCTGGACTCTGGCTCAAAGTAAAAGTCTAAGAACTCCCTCTGAATGCAGCTTTAATATAACTATTATGTAAGCTGTGGGATTACTTTTAAACACAGAGTAAACTCTCCTTACCTATTATGCAAAGTTTGGATGCACCGATTACATTCAGGGTCATGTATAATGTGTTTTAGAGTATTACAACGACGAAGGGCAACCACATGCACAGATCAGTACGTAAGATCTGTTTTATATTGATACGCATAGTCAAAATTAAACCCTTTTTTCGTGATTGCAAACAAAAGAATATCGTCAGGGAAAATATTTGTAAAACACAAATACAAAACGGCAAATAGTATCCAATTAATTTCAATATCTTTTTGGCAACCCTCACGAGCAAAATATGAGTGATGCAACCTGAGCAGCACGTTCCGAAAACATTCTTGCTGATTGGCATACTTTATCCATTCATTATTGCAAGTAAACTTATGTTACGTATTCGTCAGCACAGCATCAGAGAAGATAAATTAGTTAACTTTTAACAAACCAAGAGTTAAAAATCAGTAGAAAACGCCCTTATACTTTCCAGTCGCAGGTCTGCTGAAAAAGAAGCAGTGGGTGGGTATCCACCTTCGTGTATATGTGTTTTATCTACTACTACTATTATAAAAGCGAAAGTTTAAATGGCTGATCGGATCTAGATGAAATTTAGCAAAGTGATTAATTATAGTCCGGAATAGCACTTAGGGTACTTTTTATCCGGGGAAAATATACGGTTCCCGTGGAAGAATTTATCAACTTTGACGCGGTCGAAGTCGCGGGCAGAAGCTAGTATGACATAACATCACGCTTGTAATCAACGAAGGGTTAGGCAGAGGTGTTTTACCCATCATTAGTAGGTACACCCACATTTCGCCAGTTATGTTTAAGTCCCATGTAATAGCGGGCGAGCCTATTGCTATCAACCAGGCACAAATCCAGGCCTCGAGGCTGCTATTGAGAAATTCCTGATGGAAAAACCCAATAACAGTTTGCACGACCTGGGAATCGTACCCAAGACCTCACGCTTAGCTGTCGCGCTTTGCGACTACTAGACCAAGCTAGTATGCCCATAATTAAAACACTACTTACTCTTGATTGTCTTCTTTTACAGTGGCAGTCGCCCTTGCAGATAAGTGCAGCCATTTTATTGACTCCGAAGCGTCCAAACCTTTTGACTGCAGCCACACCGGAGACTCTGGCAGAGGTAGGAGCACCATGAATAATGCCACTGGAAATAAACAATTGAATATCATTAGGTTTAGTAAATACAGCTGGTAGTATATAGTCTTGATAGTTAGTCTATTCTGGAGTCAGCCTGCCACTCTCAGGCTCTCACAGAGCTGCACCACGTGAAAAATTGGGTAACCTTGGTGGTTCTTAATCTCCATGATAACACATAACATCATCACGCCTGTTATCCCCGAAGGGTTAGGCAGAGGTGTACCCATTAGTACACCCACAATTCGCCAGTTATGTTTATCTCCGTGATAGTTCTACGTAATTTATCAAAACTTAAAATTGCATATCATTATGATATTGGGTTATAATAATTATGAGTCAGCCATTAATTACTACGGGCACGATCCAATTTTAAAAAATCTTGTAACAACGATGTCGTTAGTCAAAATACTCCCCTTTTGTAAACAAATGTAATATTTACCACAAAACACAGCGGAGAGGAAGGCAAGGTATCTCCAGTACAGCCAGTTCCCGGCCACGTAGGAAATGAGGATCCCAAGAGACATGGACAGGGTCGGCAGAGAGCCCAACCTTCCGCGGATCTCAGGATCGCAGCATTCACTCACCTAAGAAATACAGCCATAATGATAATAATTAAGTATTTTGATTGCGACGTAATGACGTTCGAATGTACCCTTACATAAACAACCAGACCGGAAGCTTCCTGTAAGCCATACAACGTGTGGGAATCGAACCCGAACACGCAATTCTGCAGCCAAACGCTCAGTCTCTGCGCTGCGCCAACTATGTCGTGTTATATAAATAAACTTCGTAATTTGTTAATGATGATTATGCTGTTACGATCCATAAATTTTTAGGATGTGTTTAACTCTGACTGATGGCTTATTTCAGGTGCCTATTTTAGTCTGAATAAATAAAACGTAAAGGATAAAAATTTGTACAAACTCAACTTTAAAGAATATATTTTTTTAGGTACCTATTACGTTTCAATAACACTGAAAATACTGAAATCGACGATCAACAGTTAGGTACATACAACATTAGGCACAACATTAAGTAGATTAGGTACAAGAACCAACTTTTAAACAACAATTACATTCTTCCTTTTTAAATAAATTAATTAACAAGTAAGTTATAAAAACACGTTTTTATGATTCATTTGGGTGCATTGTTGATGAAAATCGTTCATCATCATCTACCTAGCCTTTTCCCAAAGTATGGGGTCGGCAACTAGTGTAACCGTATATACGATACCCCTTCGTAAGACTAGTTGTCAGACTTCGGGATTCAGACGACCCGTAACGACTGTCAAAGATTCATGTATGACAGTTGGCGGTATTTCAGAGTCGGTGGGTATTTCAGAGGCACGGAACAATGTCGGTGACTTCTAATGGAAAGTATGTAAGTAAGTATGTATATGTATAAATGTAATAATTACCACAAAATGTAAGCGGGCAAGTGCCTGGATTCGAACCCACAACCTCATGCATGACTGGCGGGCGCCGCAACCACCGCACCAATGTCGTGAGGGATCACGACATTACATTCATTGTTGATAAAAAACGTTCACAAAACCAAAACGACGAACTATAATTTTAATGGCAAACTAAAGGCAAAGACGAAAATTATAACGACCGCAAAAATGCACACCAAACGTAAACTATCATCAACATACATTTATACATTACTAGCTTTTGCCCGCGACTACGTCCGCGTGGAACTTTGTTTATACCGTACTTGCATGCAAACTTCAACCCCCCTTTTCACCGCCTTAGGGGCTGATTTCCGGGATAAAAACTATTATATGTCCTTCCCCGGGTCTTAAACTATCTCCATGCCAAATTTAATCAATATCGGTTCAGCGGTTTAAGCGTGAAGAGGTAACAGACAGACAGACACACTTTCGCATTTATAATATTATAGTATGGATATTTAACACATTTGCATCACATTTATTAAAACAAGGTATTCGACTGTTTAAGATGTCCATCCTGCGGTTAACTAATACCCGTACAATACAATGCTCACTAGTAAAGGTCAAGTGAACACTGCAAACATTCATATAATTGTAGATTAAAGACGGAGGTACCTACCTATTATATTTGTGCATGTTAATATTATCATGCATGTGTGTGTAATTATTTGATCGAATGAGTTTGAACTGTTCCGCTTATTTTATGGGTCAGTGAATGCGCGTCATTCTTGATCATTAGCAAAATATACCAGTATAATTTATTTTACGTCCTACAAAATTTACATATATTTGAATAGTAATAAGTTTTTTAGGTATACCTACTTCCATTATTGTTGTTAAAAAAAAATTGTGGAATTGCTTTAATTAATAATAATGCATAATGCTTCCATCATAGTAACAGAATATTTAAATATTTAAACAATATTTGCATAAATTTGAATTGCAAATCGAAAGAAATATTAATGTTGGGTTAGTTTAGATACTTAATTTAGGCAACAAATATGACATAGAGGTGGATTAAATGCTTTTATTATAAGGAAAACTTACGTAGACTTGTGCCGTAGCCAACACAAAACCGACTCCGACCCCCGTGATCATTCTGCCAAGTAACAGCAACGGGTAATATTTGGCGAAACCCAAAATTAGCCAGGCTGCCACCCAGATAGGCGAGGTCAGCTGCAGCGTGCGCTTGCGACCCATTCGTTGCATCAAGGTGCCCGATAACATGCTGCCGAGGAAGGCACCCAGTGGAGGGATGGCACCTGCGACAAACGTATGGTTATATGAATTATATATATTATCTTAATATTTATATCATGATCACGTTAGTCCTCCTAAACGGCTGGACAGATTTAGATGAAACTTTGTGTTTATCTATATTTCAATGGGTTCCTAGATGGTTTGCAAAACACAATTGAACCCGGTAGGTGGCGCTGCTGTCGGTGTGTCACTATTTTTTTCTATTTAAACAAGGAAAAACTTCACGAAAAATATATACAACATTTTTTGATTCTCATGCGGTAGGTACGAAGTCCGCCGAGACAGCTAGGTATATAGGTATTTTATAGATATTCAACACTAGCTTCTGCCGTGGTGCTCAAGAACGCCTGGAGGTATCAAGCTGAAATTAATATCAAATAATCAGATCTGCTAGGTACCCCATGGAGCAGTGAAAAATTTAAGTCAACACAATCTAAAGATAAGGTCGTTTATTTTGACGCTCACTAGGGAATCGAAACCTATACGGGACTTTCCGTTGACTAATGCCCGTTTACACCATCAATCCCTAATTTTTAAGATCAAACAGAAACGCACTCTAAGGGTGCGGGCACACGATGCGTTGCGGCGCCGCAACGCATCGTGTGCCCGCGCTCTGACACGGTGAAATCTTTGCTGTGCGGCGCCGCAACGCACCGTGTGCCCGCGCTCTTAGTCTGCAGATTTTAGAGTGTGTTTCTGCTTGATCTAAAATGTCTTGAGCCATTCCGTAGAAAATTGAACGTAAGAAAAAATAACTGTCACACAACTTTACAAACAGTTTACAAGACTATCTCATACTCTGTTGAAAGCATTTTTTTTTATGTACAGTATAGATCATTAACTTAAAAAATATATATATAATGGAGTCAATTATTGTTAATTTAACCGATTAAAAATTAAAAATAAGAAGCAAAAAAGAACATTTTGGCGTGTCACACCTCCTGTCCGTAACTTTAACCAACCGAAGTTCATAGTTTTTTTATAAATACTTCAGCGTTTTTTGGCAGCTTTTATAGAATATTGCTTTTTCTTAATTATAACATTAATTTTACTCATAAATCTTATTGTTTTACAACAAAATTCGTTAAATTAAATGATAATCAAATTAGCACCAAGGTGGACATTCCACTTTAGTCACTACGGTTTTATTTGCTTTCTGTTTTAAAAAACTACCAAAACAAGTTATTTTCGTATTATGGTAACATTATTGTAGTAGATCAGCCATTTATTTTTGCCAATCGTGCAGTTGTGACGCAGTAATCGGTGACGAAAGCCGTGTTTTTAACACGTAGTCGATTAAGAAGTCCACTATAGTTACAGCATTAACGTGATACTGGTAAGTTTTTATAACATTCTTTTAATTGCGAATTATGCCTAATGTATGTGTGTATGTCGTGAGATAATTATTTCCTCTAAAAGAATAAAGAATATTAAGTATTGTCGTCATTATTATTAGTAAGCGGAGTTCGTCACGTCCATTTAGTGTCGTGACATATTAGCGGAACAATAATTGTGACGAAATGGACACATAAGGCTAAGTTTACGTGGTGCATGTTTTACCCTCAACGACTAAGATGGAATTATGTGTTTTCTGTTAAATTATATTTATCATAATAGATGATCTATCTTTGACTACTTTAGTTAGGTAACGTTTACTGTCGTTTTATTTACGGAACAGATTGGCTTACATTATTGTAGGTATAACTCTAAAAACCATTTAATTTAATAAATAATAGTCAATTAGGATTTTTATTTTTTTGTATTTGTATATTTCCCTTTCAGACTAAGTAACCACGCGACGCGCAAATGTGAAGACAAGCAATCATAAGTAAATTTCAAGATAAGCAGGTTTATATCCTACGCAGATACAAAGTTCCTATTAATTTAATTTAACTTAAAAAAAATACCAAAAAAAATTGTGAACATAACAGAAAGTAATTAATAAAGCTAAAAGAAGTATTATATAAAATATCAAGAATTTATTAAGTTGGTTGTAAGTGAAAAATGTTTTGTTTTTGTTTGTTTGTTAATATTTGATTTTTTTATTAATATTTTTGATTATTAAACTCGTTATGAACACCGCTTATGTTTCAATTTAGTCACGATGACATTTCCTACGAAGTCACTGTCACAATTTTATATTCCACATTTTAGGCTGTAAAATGGAATTTATTACTATTAATGGTTTCTTTTGGGATGAAATATAATAGAATATGATACTCATTTTCATTTAAAATAGTTTGAATTATTTCAAGCAGCCAAATTAACTACAAAGTTAAAAATATAAGTCGCACTGACCTAAAACGTGACGAAAATATTTTAATATGTGATTTAAAGCTAGAAATATATTCCAAATAGGGTAAACGAAATTGATTTCAAAAAGATTATATGTATTTTAACTAAACAGTGTTAAGAATTTGTAAAATATAGTTCACATTGCTGATAAAATATTACGTTAGTGATCGTTACTAAATGGACAGTGCTTGTCATGGATCATGTTTGAAAATCCTTTTTTTTTAAATTGTACACTATTTAGTTATAAACTTTATATTTTTCTTAAACTTTGATAAATGCCGCATAGATTGATAAAGAAAACTAAAAAAGAAAATTTTTAAATTGTCCATTTTGTCCCCTTAGTAACGATACAGTTTTTCACGGAATGGCTCCTTAGGGGATACTTAAAAATTAGGGATTGATGGTGAAAACGGGCATTAGAATCATGAAAAGAAGCAAGAAGCATTGCCATGTAGCACAAGCAAAGGAAGGAAACATTGCGTTTTTAATTTATTTTACTCTAATTAAAATGTCTTTAGCCAATGACAATAAATAAACCTTTTGTTTATGATATCAAGGTAACCTTAATAGTATGTTCCATTAACAAATGATAACGGGTAAAAACCGATATTATTTTTTTTACGGTTTTAAAATTGCAGCGATGTTTTACTTTTTACATCACCATAATCGATATAGGAATAGTCATATCTTCCGCAAATATAATTCGAAATATATATTCATGATTTATATGATGATAATTTTACAAATATCATCATAGTTGCCGCGTAATATAAGTTTTATCCAACATACAACGTAAAAAGGCATTTTCAAAAAAAACTAAGATATTATCTATTTTATTTAAATCGACCTCCCTTTATCTTTAAGACCTTAGCATTGTCCTTAATTAATTTATGCGGGTTATCTTGACGTATTCTCTTTAAAATGTCTAATCAATATATTTGGTGGATCAAACAAGCGCATTTTCGTATAAAACTTAGTTATCTGTACATGTAAATTGACAGCCTGTAATTCCGACCATGACACAACAACCAATATGTAAATTGGTGATAAACTTCTTTAATTTACTCAAAATTAACGTAAATAACTATTGAAATGGTCATTGCCACTCTAGTGCTAATAAGACAATTTTGCATTGTTAGTAAGATAATGATGACTACCAAATCCTGAATGAGCACACATCTTGTTGCACTGATTTCCCATTTCGGCTAAAAAATGTCTTCATCCCAGCTAGACAGACATTCCCAAGAAAGTTAACTTAGCAAGAGATCACCCAACTATGTGATACCTACCTATTTTGAATATATTCTGCTTATCAAGTCACACATCCAAACAGCTGAAGATTCTTATGCGCAGTTAGATTTCTGTAGATAATCGATAAAACACATGAAGAAATACCTCCATGACAGACCTTCAAGCGACCAGTATTCATTATTTATGTAAAGTACAGACTTACACAGCACTAAAATATAAGGAAGAAGCACACATAGTAACAATACAAAATAGCCGCTAGAATGTGATTGTGTCTAAAATGAAGCTGTCCACCCACGCAATCGTTGTCTTACTCTGCTTTACAACTCAACGCCTCCTCAATGTTTTACTTCCGTCACTAACCAAACAGTTCCTGATGAAAAACGATTTTCTTAAAATGACGCTTGTGTTCCCGAAAAGGGTTAATCAGCGAATTTTTCCAATTATCTTTTAGTCCTCAGACATCTTTATGCTCAGCGTAACAAAGTCAAAACGGTCTCCTATAAATACTTACCACCAACTACTTCAAAATAAGAAAGAGCTATATACCTAGGTAGGTAATCTTAACAGTGTTTCAATTAACGGCCGCTTTCTGTAATGCGATCTGTAGATTAATCCATCATCTGTACAAAGCAGCCCTATCTTTAGCTCTTACCTATCCATGACTTCTGTTCACTGCTTTGTATTATTCCTGGATCTACAACCTCGATGGACGGGATCGCAGAGGCAGAGTAGCCCCTCACCAAGCCGATGATTAGGAATGACAGCGATGCGCCAAACGTCAGCCATAACTGTAACAAGGATACATATGAATGTCTCGAGTGGAGCCATTTAAACGAAGGTCATTTGGTGTTCCGGAGTTCCTGAGTTTTACATCTGGATGTATCTAAGTGACTGTATCAGAGATCTACGATATCATTTTATTATCCATTTTCGTTGTTTCTGTTACAGAGTACTATACAGAGTACACATATAACGTATAGTATTATAAGTGCCTACCTACTTGCTTCTATACAAAGTGCAGTTTTGCATCCTCATCTTTCAGGCGATTGTCATATAAGACATTAATCATATATATATAAAAGGCTACCGTGTGGAAATCATCCTATAGTCGAAAACTATAGGATGATTTCTACAAATCGACTCGCATCGCATCGGTTCGGATAGGATACGAACGGATGCGGCGTCCGGCAGGGTGTCAACGCGTACGACCCGTTTCTGCGCCTAGTTAAATAGAATGCAATGGTAGGATTAATAATTCCTACTGTTTTGTCGTGTTCTTATTCTTGAAAGGATCCGATCGGATACGACAACAGACGAACAGACTCAATTACTCATGGCAGCATACTTTCGGATACGATCGTGTGTCACGGAAGACATCCGCGGTCAAGCTGCTGTGCGCGGCTGGGTCATGTTGCGGTAATGTAGGCAGTGCTGCGCACAGAGGTGCTGCGGAACTACAAATATGATTAAGTCGTGTTGAGAATCACTACCATAGTTATCTACTTACCTCCTACAATTTAACGAAGATGAAAAACCGCACCTAATAGGTCAAGTAGGCAAAATTACCTACATAATACTATTTTGAGTTTGTCCAAAAATTATGTACCTACCTAAAAATAAACAATCAACAGTTTCCATAGAAATAAAATTATAGTGATTCTAAAGATTTTAAACGTGACATTGAACACTATCATAGTGCGCAACAAAGCATTGCAACTTTGTAGTTAATCGTAGATAATCAACAGGTGAAATTGGCACCATAATAAGTAGATAAGTAAATATATTTGCACTGGCGTTTGCAGAGTAAACTTATTCAATAGGTGACGCAAGCTGTGATTGCGTGCCTTTTGTTTTCGCTCATACTTTTTATAATGAAATGTACAGATTATTTTTAAATTAACAATATTCGTTAGCACATATTTTTGCAATGTTCTTTTGTACCTCAATCAACCGGATCCATACGGCGATTAACACACGGCGCCGCGTACCGCCGCGGTTGGCGGTGAAGCGGATGTCATGTCGCATTGGGCTCTAAGAAATCCGTTGATGCCTAACACACGTACGTACACCGCCCGACCGCGCGGTCGAGCGGTGCAATGCGCTTTACCGCCACCGCAAGCAATACTGCAGTATTATGCAGTTCGGACTGAGTAAGTCAATTTAGACGTTACCTAAAAAATGTTTTTCCTTTTATGACTCAATTTATTGGAAATTTTGCCAGATTAGAAATATTTTGTGCTAACTGAAAAAATACACTAGGTAAATGTACCTAGTGTATTTTTCAGTAGCCCTTAGTAGCCATTTTATTCACTCCATTGAGTGAATAAAATGGCTACATAAGGCCACAGTAGAGGGAGTAGGTACGTATATGTACAGAATTTTTCAGAGAATCTAGTTTTTTTAATGTCTATAACACTAGAAATAGAGTGGCTGTTAGAAAGAAAGTTTTAAGTTGTCTAAAACCGGATTTGTGAATAAAATTTTTGTTAATTTAAAAAAACAGTTGAAGTTCATTAACCTATACGGAGACAATAACTCTAGTGTTACATGACACCATATGTTTAGTCTTACATTCAAAGTGTTACATAGGTAAGAAGAGACTATAACTTTATCATAATTACTTAAATAAATTAAGCCAATTATCAATTACAACGGCAACGTTAATACTCGTGTTTGGTATAAACAATATCCCTTACTGGAGCAGGAAACAAAGCTACGCCTTCAAAGTAAATCTAAGCCTCTTTTCAAAGCGCACCGAGTTTAAAATAAAAAAACCCTGACCCAGCTCCTTTTCATGATAACATTTGCCGAAGTTTTTAACATTCCATTAATATATTGATCACCAAAAACGGTCACGATCACGGAAACGGCCATAATAGGCACAATGACCATAACTGCTGAGGTAAAATACTACATGGCCGCAACCTTCAACCTTATTACTGTGGCCTTTGCTTATGGAGGCTCTCTTCATAGGGGGTGCCCCTAGAGTAACAATATGTATATTATGTAATCAACATATCAGCACTTGAAAATAATGATTAATGATTATGATTTACTGAGTAGGCATTTCAATTTGATAAAAGGGTAATGAACCACTCTCTCTGGCCGCAAGCAAGCAAGCCAGACGGAGACGTGACGTCCCAAGTATGTTTCTCAAGTTCACAAAATCAATTCTGGGAATGAAACTGTGTTGAGACCACTGTCATTGAAGTAAAAGGCACAGTTTGATATTACAGCTTCTAAAACAGCAGTGCTTTAAAAAAAATATTAAAAAAAATTGAATCAAGTGTGTTCGAGCTGAGCTGTCAGTACTTAAGCCGTAAGCACACGGGCGTATTTCAAACGCGTGGATGATTCGCGAATAGGAGCTTCAAACGAGATTTCTTCCTTCTAATCTTGTAACCTATGCACACTATTGCACACGGCGATCGTGAATCCCGCCTCGACTGCGACTGCGCGTACCCATATGCGTAGTTACAGCCATACAGACGTGCTGTAGTCGCTCGTAGCTTCCGCGTTTTAATCAGAGACTTTTCTTCAGTTGTACAATGGCATGTAGATCAGATGGACGCTTGTTTATTTCTGTAATAAAGCGGTCGGTGCCGATAACGTCCTTAAAACGTGCGTCGTCTGCGCGTTTTTAATACGCCGTGTACTTACAGCCTTAGGTCGGGTTTTTACGGGAAAGCACAGCAGGTCATTATGCTATTGTAGACACCTCGATCACATGTTAAGGTATGTTAATAACAGGATAAACTTGTCTGAACGAACATAAAAGAATGATAGGTAATAAAATGTGCTGCTTATATTGTGTTATGTTTCGTCAGCGCAACGGACCGTAGTCTACGAGACCCGCGACGGTCACCAGTCAAAATAATGACCGGCAAATTACATAACTTGTTTAATAAATTGATCCATTTGCCATTCACGTCGCTATTTTAGTATGATATACAATTGGATGCATCTGCCCGTGGCGTGACCGACGGAAGAGGGCTATCACTCCACGTGATTGCGTTTAAAACGATTCACGTGTACCTACAACAGCTGTATCATTCGCGAGACATACCCTTCACACTGAGATTTTGAGTTTAAGTAGGTATTTTAAACAGAAAATGTATTAGGTAAATAGTATTGATGATGCATAAAAATATAGAGATTTAACAAAATTTCTATACTTCGAATAACTTGCTGCTATTTGCACACAAATGTGAGTGCAAAGTACCTACCTACCTCACTCAAAAGAGGATAAGTATACTAGACAGATAACTTTTGATAACCTGCTAGGTAGCTAATAAAATTTTGGAAACTTGTTATAAAATGTTATGTTAATAAATTAGGTACCTAGTTAAATTGACCTTCGCTTAATTCAAAATTCAACAGGTTAGAACATTTCTTAATTTTTTCAATGATGAAAATGAAGTTCTATTTAACGAACCTATTGTCTTTAGAACTTAAGTTCTACTGACTTGACTGAGTTCTAGTGAACTTAAGATTGTTCTTTTTTCTCCTGAAGTACTTACCTACCTACCAACTTATTCTTCATCGTTTGTTCGTTTGAATGCTCACTTTACACAATGATAATAACAATGAAATAGTTAGGTACATACAAAACGTACCTTCTCAATTAATGTGAGTTATAACTACAAAGTATTTATTATTTACGTTATAACAAAATTATTATTTGTGAAAATATTACATGATGGTGTTAATTAGTTCATTCACGAGGCATAATCTGATGAGGAAAGTGAATAGGAAACTCAAATAGAAAAAGTACCTAGGTACATACAAAACAGCTTTGGAAGTACCTAGGTATCTCACAATTCATTAAATTTAGCTAACATTTTGGGCCCTTACTTAAAACATAACGCAGTTAACCCACTTAGTGTCAAGCTACTCTCCATTTAAAATATGAATACAGTCGTATTAGAGAGTCACCTACCTAATCAAGTAGATAGATAATACCTAATTGCTGTTTTTCATTTACCCGTAGATGAATTTTTACACATCTATCACTGATTAGAATGACTGGGCAAAAATCTTCATCGCTTGGCGTAATCTTCATTACCTGCATCCAGGATAACGAAGTACTTACGTCGGCAACGTGACGCCTGCTTCGTGACCAAACGAATTTTGAGCAATCACACACTCGTTTTTTATTGCCATCGTATAGGTAATCATATACCTAGTAGTTCTTCACCTCATGAGATATTCATTGAAAAATTACTTAATATATTACTTAATGTTACACTGCATAAAGTTCATGGATGGCCATGGCATAATGTGATACGTGTGTAGCAATTCTATCACGTAGCATCGGCAGGTCAATGAGTGCCAAAACATACCTAGTTACTGTAATTTAAATTTTAATGTATATGTTACAGTTATAGTGGGTCAGAGCCCATTCGTCCCCTAAAATTCGTCCCCCAGCATAAAAGTTGTAGATTCGGCCCCTATATAGGTACCCATTGGTCTCCTGGTAGGGGACCAATTAATATTTTAATAAAAAATATTAATTTTAAGGTACCCATTCGTCCCCTCTAATATATATACAATATAAGTTAAAGATTCGGCACCTATTCAGGTGCCTATTGGTCCCCTGAGATAAAATTAGCTATATTTTACATAAGAAACGGTTAACATAGTACACTTGTGAACAGTTTATTAACGGAATTAATTTAATAAAATAATTAATTAATTAAATAAATTATTTAATAAAAAATAAGAAGTGATTATTTACTGTTGATATGTGTTCTATTTTTTTTTGCATATTTTATATTTAATGTTGATTTATATGATGGTCTATCAAGGCTGATTTTTGTAAAAGAGTTGTATTTTGTTAGTTTCTCTATAGGACATTGTGATTTTGTATGTGTTAATCTTATTTGAAATAAACATGATATCTACCGAATTACTATATTTTTTATTTTACCTTTTCTGCGCGACTGTACCAGGACTACCAAGCTGCAGTATACACATATACATGTACTTATATTAGAAGAATGAATAAAAATAAATATTTATTTATTTATTTTATTTATTTATTTAAACTTTATGCAACAAAAGCGTACAAAGGCGGACTTAATGCCTAAGGCATTCTCTACCAGCAAATAAAAAATTTTAAAAAAATTCTTCAGGGGACGAATGGGCCCCTCAAAAGTTCCAGGGGACGAGTGGGCACAGGGTGCGAATCTTAGGGGACGAATGGGCTCTGACCCGCGTTATTAGTTAAACGCGTTTTCTCTAGTTAAAACTAGTTTTTACGAATTGTCTTTCGAATTGCCAGAGTAGTTTCACGAGATAAAATGTGACCAATGAGACCTATCTACACTTCACTGACGTGTGGCGTCTTATGAGTCTGTTTCCGCCTTAATTTTATGTTTTTTCCCTATGCTGTTTTATCGATGTGACGTGGTAAAATTGTTATTAGTAATTCTATTGGTCGAATAAATTACTTTTAGTAGTCAGTTAATACGATCGCTCTTTATTTCATCACTTCTACTCTGATTGTTATAGAGTTCTATTTATCCATGCACGAAGTTTCAGTACTTCTATCTACAATGCCTATCAATTGGAGTACCCGTATACCTACTGTAGGTACTTCCTAGATCATTTGCAACAAAGATCACAATGAGAAGTGACGTCAGTCGATTGCGGAAATTAGCATAACGGTCGACGAGTAGGTAGGTTATTTTGATTATTACTTATTTTCATTCTAATAATTACGATGCTGTTTATACACAACTTAAATCAAAACACAACTTTACTTCAAATTATTATGTTGGTCTATTTCTTTTACTTTGTAAAAAAAATATAGCAAGGATTTACATAATTATTTAAATAGGTAGGCTCCGCAGTTCATATCGGATAATAAATATTCGGTCGGGGTGGGTTATACCTGTATTATAAAAAAAATATAAAATATATATAAAATAAGAAAAAAAATTAAAATACAATATATAAATATTTTTATAAATAAATTACTGCTACACATAATAATATTATGCTAGAGACAAAAGTTTTGTGTAAACGTCCTGTCCCTGAAAGTTATGGCAAGCCTAAGTAGGTATATAGAATACTTACTTTTTATAATATGTATTTTTCGTTTCCACTAGGACGACTGCAAATTAATAAATAAGTAAATAAATAAATATCTTGGGACAACTCACACACGGCCATCTGATCCCAAGCTAAGCAGAGCTTGTGTTATGGTAACCAGACAACTGATATACATAGGTACTTATATAATTTATAAATACATAGGTACATATTATAGATAAATTACACCCAGACACAGAACCAACAATTATGCACATCACACAAAGTTTGTCCTGGGTGGGAATCGAACCCACTACCTCCGACTTTGCAGTCAGGGTCACTAACCACAAGACCAACGAGGCAGTTAGATTCTTAGTAAGTACCTCTACCGAGAATCATGTCAGAAAAAACATTGTTTTATAATACCTATGAGTATACGGTTTTTATGAGCTACCTACAGTTACTTACTAAACAAACACTTCTTTCGCAGGAAGATATCAGCCAAAACTAATAAATAAAAGACAGTTCCGGCATTAAACGACAAAAACTGCAGGATTAATAATAATAACAAAATGCCGTGCAGATGTAAGCATAATCAAGTGCTTTTTATGAAAGAACGGTAAGAAAGTCAATATTATATTGTAAGATTCATAGTTTTATGACATTAGCTTAGCTTAGCTTAGCTTAGCGGAAAGTTGGCAAACATTATTCCATGCCCAAAGTATTAACCACACTATCTCTATACAAAAAAAAAACAGAAAAGATCTACCTATCTATTTATTCGTCGAGTACAACACGACTTACCAATTTTATTAAAAACTATAACGAATTCTTTTTCGTCGAACCATACGTAGAGAAACAGTACATAATATGTAAAATTATAGCAGCATGCGTATACGCAATAGATTACATAGACACGGTTATACGTAGGTATAATACATCTCCATGAGATTTGCCTTTCTAATATGTACTTACATAGTTTTATTCAGTTTTTGTTACCACTTTACAAAAAAGAATTCTCAACGGTAGTTTTTTTTTTAAGATTCACTAAAGGTAGACGAAGTTATTAATTTGTTAGAATATGTAACCTAGCTTTTGCACGAGACTTCGTCTGCGTCAATGCGAAATGTCGGTTATCGCAGCCGAAGTCGAATAAAAAGTAGCCTATGCCCTTTGTTAGGGTTCAAACTTACCACGTACTAAATTTCATCAAAATCGATTCAGTAGTTTAGACAGACAGAGTTTCAGACAGAGTCACTTTCGCATTTAAAATATTAGTATGGAAGTATGGTTGAATATTCTATTTAGTAGTGACGTCTTATTAGGAAGTTACTCGACTAATACCTACTAATATTGTAAATGTGAAAGTTTGGATATTTGTAAATCGAATTTAGATGTCTGGCATACATACAGCAGATACACAATGACATGGCATGATCATAGATTAATGTACAAACAGCAAAACAGATAGTTATACAGGGTCGTCACTTCGTCAGATATAGTTGAAGTTTTCTTTGAAACCGATGGATGTTTTCGAATGTAATTTAATTCAAAACGTAGTTATTAAAAAGTTCTTTATTTAGGTTAAGTTGGCCCCGGCTGTCATGCGTGGATCTTTGACAGTCGTTACGAGTCGTCAGAAGCTTTAAAGTCTGACAACCAGTCTTAACTGGGTTGTGAAGGTCAGATAGACAGTCGCTCCATGTAAAATACTGGTATTCAGCTGCATCCGGTTAGACTGGAAGCCGACCCCAACATAGTTGGGAAAAGGCTAAGCAGATGATGATTTAGGTTAAGTTTCAGTCAAAGACATCCATCGGTTTCTTAGAAAACTTTAATTATATCTGACGACCCTGCATACCTATCTGTTTTGCTGACTGTACCTTTCATCCGGGTACTATAATGTTCCCCTGGGATAATTTTAACTTTTTCTTTGTCAGTTTTCGACATCAACGAGATTGAAGTTGTAAGTAATAGTTATATAAAAGCTCGATAGAATCACTTCTAAATGTTCGTGTTGCCTGTACGATTTTTATTATTTTTAACTACTGTTTTGTATTCATCTTCATTGTGATCACATGTAGACTCAACAAGAATAATGTAACCAGGATTTTGTAAAAACATAAAAGAGTGTCGTGGAGTTTCTTGCTCGTTCTTCTCCATAGAGGCCTACCTCCGTTTTGGAACGAGCAACTAGCTTCATTTTTCGGACTAACTGACCGACTCCTTGATAATTCAAAAGTGCCTGTAAATGGTCTAATTGAAATATTTTTTTTGACTTTGACTTTGACTTTGAATTTTGATTAACCCTGTATTACTTAAATAAATGACAGATAAGCTCTACATACCTAATCCATTACCTACGTTAGATAAAATTCATTCTTCACGTGTAATGTAACACGGGGATTTCCCGATAAGACGCAGATAATTTTTCTTAACGCAAATCTTTTTCTTATAACTAAGTAGGTACTTAAATCTATGAGTGTAGCACAATCTAGTATCAAATGTAATCTTTTTAGCTATCGTAGGCGATGATAATTCAATAAAACAGTGATTTTTAAATAATCAAGATAAGTACTGAGGTTGAGATAAATAAAAATGTTACTTAGCACGTTTCTACTTTGGCTTAGCTACGGTCCTTCTGCTGCCACTTCCTACTTTATCTACAATACATAGGTAGGTACCTACTTCCAATATTTTTCGAATATGATGAACTATCACTATATTCCAGTAATTAGTTGCGAACGAGCCTTACTATAATGAAACGGCCATTTCCTATTATCTTTTTTTAAGTAAGACAATTTGTGTTAATAAATGAATAGATACCGAATTATTAAAAAAAAATATTAATTATAACGTAAGTAATATATCTATACTAATATTATAAAGAGGTAACATTTGTTTGTAAGTTTGTATGTTTGTAAGTTTGTATGTAGGGGGTAATCTCTGGATCTACTAAACCGATTTTGAAAATTCTTTCACTAATTGGAAGCTACGTTAGCACTGAGTGCTATAGGCTATATTTTATTCAAAAACATCAAAAATTAGGGATCCGTAAAAAAAATCCCGCGAACGAAGTCGCGGGGAGAGTGCTAGTAGTTAATAAAAATGCAAATTATTTAGAATTTTATATTTATCAACAATACCCTCTATCTCGAAAATGGTTCAACATATTAAAAAAAAGTTGAGCCAAAAGTTGTAAAGAATTTAATCTTCTACAATATTTGTAATCATATAAATAGCATAAAACCCATAGGAAACGAAAAATTTGCAATAAATATGTAAAAAACTATTTTTTGACCTTTGACCTTGAAATATCTAAGGTCGCGGACACCCTACGGTAAGTAGGTTTTGAGACAAGTTTTAGGGTGACAAAATAAAGGTTTACACAATTTTATAGCTGACTATCTCTCATTCCGAGGTGAAACCCTAATTTTCCTGGGCTACTAAGCTGGTGTTTCAACCCCAAACGGCTCAAACATATCGCTTCCAAGAAGTTTGTTATATTCGTGATTACTTATATATGTTTGTTAATAAAAACCCTGAACCCTTAAAGACCATGCTAAAATGACGTAGGTAAGTCTGGCGACTTTCGGATCTCAATCTATACCTGATATAAGATTCTAGAAGATTGTAAAATGTCAACGCCCCGGCCGTTCAAATTTTTCGTCGTTTATCTAGTAGGTCACAACGCCACGAAGTTCGCCGTGTATTTAATTTATTGCAGTCAAACACCTTTCGTTTATCATTATTAGCATTGAAAGGAGAAAGTAGCAACTTGCAAAACATCCCTTGGTTATGGCTCATAATACGCCTTACATAATACGTTTGACTTGTTCCGAGGTGTTACTCAAACAACTAACAAGTTTAACTGGGTCAATGGATTACAAAGTGTCAGACAGATTTTTACAATTCATTGTCGATTTACACAGGCCTTCAAAAAAGGATGAGGTCACGGCCATTTGAAATTGGCCAAGTGCGCGTTGGACTCAATCACGTATGTCACAATATCGCATCTAGACTAAACTGCTGAACCGATTTTAATGAAACTTTCACAGCTTGAAACCATAGCTGATTTCATTTACAGCTGGTATACATTTTACACTGAATAATTTGTTAAGAAAGGTTGTTTATTTTTTTTTTCATTGTTACCTATTCATATTTTTCATATTTATTTATTTGCATATTATTATCATAACGTTTATAGATGTAACATAAGGCTAAAGTACAGTTATGTACCCTGTTAGGGCACAGCAACATAGTATTCAGGCCACAGCCACTCAAGGCCCGGCTGTCCGGTATGACAGAACAATAAATAATCAATTGTGTCTCATTACGTGGGATTTGAAGTATTAAAATTAAAATACAAGAATAAAATTTATGAAAAAACATGGCTAATTCTTATAAGTACATATATTTATGAGTAATTATAATGAACTGTCCGGGTGCGCGGTGATGAGTTATCCAAATGTTCTTCTAATCAGCAAAACGTTTGGAACTCTCATTAACAAGATGAGTTATTGTTACTGTTATTGAAATCCTAACATAACATCACGCCTGTAATCCCCGTAGGGTTAGGCAGAGATGTGCCCATTAGTTTACCCACATTTCGCCAGTTATGTATAAATCCCATGTAATAGGAGGCGAGTCTATTGCCATCAACCGGGCACAAATCCAGACTCCAAAGCTGCTACTGAAAATTCCGGATGAATAAACCTAATAACATTTTGCCCGACCTGGGAACCGAACCTAAGACCTCATGCTCAGCAGTCGCCCTTTGCGACCACTAGACTAACGAGGCAGTCAAGTTATATTTTACAATTATTTATAACTTGCACTCTCCCCTCGACTTTAGGTCGCGTGATTTTTCGTACGGATCCCTAATTTTTTGATAATAAAATATAGCCTTATTGATACACCTCAGTGATAACGTAGCTTCCAATTTGCGAAAAAAAAAATCGGTTTAGTAGATCTGGATCTACTGAAGTGATAATCTGATAACCGGTAATCTCTGGAGATTACCCCCTGCAACTTCACAAACTTTACCTCTTTACAATATTAAGTATACAGCATGTAACAAAAACCCTGTCCGATCCTTAAGGGTATTATTCAGCATCGTACTGCGTACACATATACGTAACCATTTAATGGATTTGAGATTATTATTTTTCCCCAGTGAAAAAAAAAAAGAAGAAAGAAGAAGTTATTAAATTAAAATAAAACATAAAAACTGATCAACGGCAACACTGATCTGACAGGGTTTTTGTTACATAGTGTAGATTTTATTGAGATCATGTTCAGTTTTATAATTATAGGTGAGAATCCTACTAATACTATTATATTATAAATGCGAAAATTTGTGAGGATGTATGGATGTTTGCTACTCTGGCCTCCAAAAATTACGTAACGGATCTGGATTAAATTTGCCACACATATACAACCTGAATTTTAATTCGTTGTAAATCTTTCAGGGGGTGAATGTACTCATGAATATGAACAACTTTTACTATGGGACCAAACTTAAAATCATGAAAAAAAAAGTTGTTCATATTCATGAGTACATTCACCCCCTGAAAGATTTACAACGAATTAAAATTCACGGAGTATAGATTACAGTCTGGAATATCACATAGGCTACTTTTTATTCCGGAAATATATATATATATATAAATATATTCCCGTGGGATAATATCAACTTTGACTTTTGTAATCATAGTTCATCATTAGGTAAGATATGTTTCACTCTTTTCCTCTTAACTCAGTGAAGGATAATAAAGAAATATTCCTGAGGTCATTGATAGGTAGGTACTACTTCCGTCCTGCAATCCAACTTCAAAAGATTACTCTGCATTGACAATTTGACACCCACTAAAATATACACAGCTGATCAAACACAATAAAAATTACGCATACGCCATTCGATGCATATGTTACCGGCAATCTGTATAATCCGGTATTCTATACAATACCTAGGCAATGTATAGAATACCTAAAACGGACAGGTAATGTATGAAATATTATTTATTTTATACTTTGCCTAGGTATTCTATACAATACCGAAAGCCGGCAATGTGTATATAAGAGCAAGAAAGGAGCAGAAAGGTCCCGGTCAACGGAGCCCCGGCTACTATTTCTGGGTGGTTTAAAAAAAAAATAACCCCCACCTAACCTAACCTGTCCGAGTCGGGGTGCCCTAAATCTTGAGCTCGCTCCGCTCGCTTAAGATGAACCAGATATTGATGACATATTTTCTATACAAAAGCTGTCAAACCGCGATATTTATCCCTCCATTAGGAGTTATCTGACGATTGAAAACTTAGCCCTAAGACAAATGTAAGAATTTTAGACCCGAACCAAAAAAAGGGATTGTGACTAACCATTCCACAGCCAAATTGGTTACAGTTCCTTGGCTAATACCAATTCTAAGATTTACTTATAAAACCTATGATTTACAGTAACATATAGACCAAAATCTATTTATTTACACATTGCCGATGGACTAGCAGGTACTCTATACAATCCCTAGGAATTGTATACTTTACCTAGGTAAAGTATGTAATAGAGATTAATATTCATAATGTTTCATACATTGCCTGTACGCCCCAGGTATTTTATACATTGCCTAGGTATTGTATAGAATACCTGAATTATAAAGATTGCCGGTAACACATACATATCAAAATAACAGTTACGTTTTAATCACAAAAACTAAAAAGAAGTTCTGAATAAACAATAAACGATAATCGCTCTGCTAACCTCTACTCTCATTTGAAAAACCGATGACTTAAACACTACACACGAAAATTAACGACTTACCTGTTTTAACATTGCCGGTGATATTTTAGCCATCGCGCTGCTACAACCTTACTGCTCAGTAAATACGGCTGATTATAGCAACAATACACCTACTATCAAATTGCTAGCACTGTTTATGTGTGACCACGTAAGAGCGCGATGTACCTATATATCGCACATATAGTTTCGAACAACGACCGACGACCGACTCCTCTTGGCCGTCAAGAATGACTGTACAGATACCAGCCTCCTACCACCTGTTTTGATTACAATCTGCGCAAACGCCTGATCATGTGAGATGATCCTCCACCGCTAGCTCGACAGCCTCGTTGCAATAACCTCTCCAACTGTTGAAAGAACCGGTTCAAAAAAAAAAAGTGACATTGTGCCATTAACTTCACGAATACTTAAAATAAAATTAAATGGTTGTGTACTTACTTGATGAATTATCTTGATAGGAAGTAAGTATACTACCTAATCTAAGGCTTTAATATTGATTGGCGCAATGGAGAATTTTCCCTTTGTTTACACAAACAGCAGAAATAAAATCAACAGGAATCAAATTATTTTTTCAAAAAAAAAATTGTTGCCCAAGACACCATTCATAAGCCTCTTTCTAATATTCACACGATACCTACTAATTAGAACGGTTGTTAAGAACCTGCCCGGGTTGTAATAATCTCTTTCGGGACAACTCACCTCAAGCTCAATTCACCAAAGGAGATGTTTACATAACAGCACTGCTTGTTCCATTACCATTGTTTGTTCACAGTATTTTATTGAAGCTACTTTGTACTGCAATTATTAGTACTAAAATGATTGAGGTATTTTATTTTCGATTATTTTTTATTTTTGGCTTACTTAAACATGCAGTTAAACAGTAGAGTGCACGCGTACTTATAGTGATTGGTTATGGATTGTTCAATAAACATAAAAAATACGTATTTAATTTAATTGTGCCCGGTTATTGGCAATAGGCTCGCCCCCTATTACATGGGACATAAACATAACTGGCGAAATGTGGGTGCACCATTGGGTACACCTCTGCTTAACCCTTCGGAGATTACAGGCGTGATGTATGGAAAATTTATCCATAATTTTAAAGTAATTTTAATTTATATTTCCAATCATAAGTAGAAATTAAGTAAATGTACTTTCTCCCAAGAACCTTTAGATACCATGATGTGGACCTAGTTTTGACGTTTTATAAATACATAAGTATAAAGGGTAAAAAAAACTGGGGAATCTTCACTGACCTGACGACTATCGATATCTAAAAATGAAAACATAAACATGAAAACTAAAACATCCAAATACGTAATTTCTTATAACTACAGCTATACGACGAGGTGAAAAGATGGAATGGATGAAGGACGTTGAAAGTGTAATTACTACAAGTAACGAATTCCAGAATTTAAAAAACTTTCTAACGTATTAGCTAATCCAATATTAATACGCTCTTTAATTGAAGGAAATACAGTCTATGCATAGTAGGTATAAATAAATAAATATACTGCACAAATTCCTATAGATTATCCAACAATGATATCAAGTGTAGTGACGCAAGCGCAACTAGGGAGAGGCTTGTGTCCAGCAGTAGGTACACTGCGCCGCGATAACTGATGAATGATGACACAGTTAAGACTTGGGCACACCAAAAGCAGTTGCAGTGCGGTAGCAGTGCGTCTACCGGCTCCGCCACTGCGCCGCGCACGCACTGCTCTTCTACAAAACTTTTGGACGGGAGCAACGCAGACGCGGGGCGGTGGCAGCGCAGGCGCGGGGCGGCCGCAGTGAGTGCACGTTGTATTACTACGTCCGCCATATTGCTAGTCACACCAAAGCAGTTGAGCGGGACAGACGCAGCGCACGTCGTAAACGGTTGTGATTTTTTACAACTTATCATGGAAACGAAAGAAAAATTGATTGAGTTGGTGAGGAATACTTCACACATAACGCAGGCTTGGGCACACCAAAAGCAGGACAGGCGCAGCACCTTAGCAGGGCAGGTCGGTTGCGCCGCGGTCATGTCACACCAGAAGCATGAGCAGTCAGAGAGCAGTTTGAAGGCGCCCCTGCTTTATAACTGCGTTATGTGTGTCGTATCGATAGCCACACTCAGTACACTTCAAGATGTTGAACGGTTCTGACTCTGACGAAGAGGAGCTATTGTTGCTTCTAGCTTTAAGTAAAAAAAAAGAATATGGGTTCACGATGTAAATAAGAGAAGAGAAGAATATGGGGAGTACCATCGTCTATGTCGGGAATTAGAATCTTTTGAAGATAGGTTTCGAAGATTCGTTTCCATGATAAAGTTGTAAAAAATCACAACCGTTTACGACCTGCGCTGCGTCTGTCCCGTTCAACTGCTTTGGTGTGACTAATCAATATGGCGGACGTAGTAATACAACGTGTACTCACTGCGGTCGTCCCGCGCCTGCGCTGCCACCGCCCCGCGCCTGCGCTGCTCCCGTCTAAAAGTTTTGTAGAAGAGCAGTGCGTGCGCGGCGCAGTGGCGGAGCCGGTAGGAACTGCGGGCCCGCGTTTGTTCAGTGTGTCATCCCTCATATAACTACATTATTTACTAACGTAGACGCACTGCTACCGCACTGCAACTGCTTTTGGTGTGCCCAAGCCTTAATACCTTCTATTACTTTTTCACGATATCATAATAAAAAACATTTCCTTTTATTTAGCTGCACTAGTTAAGTACCTACATACATTTTATGTGTGAACTTTTTTTTATTAACCTGTAATGCCCCACTCCTGTGCAAAGGTCTCCCCCCACTCTTTCCATCTTTCACAATTCTGTGCTTCCTCTTTTCTACTGAAGACTGGACCAGTAACAGTTAAAATATCTAATTACTAGGTATTCAAGTCGTAACTAATACTCTATTCTGAACACAGAAACCAAAATTTAGATTTCTGTGATTCTGAAGTATGAGTATTGTCAAATGCCATGAATGTCCACTACAACCTTGATATCAGGCTAACTAACTAGTCTGCTGAAAATATAAAGAAATAACTTCGAGAAATCATAAGAAAATATAATATACAGACAGCGGTGAGGTTTGTAATCGGCGTTATGAAAATAAACAAAAACAAACATGGAATTGATTTGTTATGACTCATCTTTAAGCTATGCACTCAGCTGGCCAGCATTAAAAGTATTCAGAAGGTATTTTGCATTGTGCCTATACTAATAGCCTAATACATTGCTAATATTTGCCTACTTAAGTAGTTTTAAACTTGGAGTCTATTATACCATACAAAACGATTACACAATCATTATAATTTTGGGAAGCTGTCACAGTATTTAGTTTTCCGCTCGATAATATGCATCCCTCTTCAATTTTCTGTCATAAACAGTTTAAATAACAATTACAAAAGTAGGAAGTTCAGTAGGCGAAGGCGTACTGAACACATACAGTTACACATCCCAACTCCAATGTTATTTATGATTTATAAAATAAACTGCAACTTTTTAAACACCGTTTTCACACTAGGCGACACACCCCAATTATGATAAAAACATGCACTGTAGTTTTTTTTTTACTGTGAATTAACCTTATGTCTAAAGTAATAATATAATACAGAGAAAAGATTGGTATTTTTTGTTTGTAATTAATAAAATCAATAACTACCTATGTATCTATTTAAAAAACATTTTAGCTGTGGAAAGCTACATAAGTACATCCGCAATAAAAAATAGCCTATGTTATCTATGACTTAAGCTACTTACATTATTTTTAAAATTACAGATTCGTAAAAAAAATCCACGCGAATGAAGTCGCGGGAAAAAGCTAGTAATTTGATATTTAAATGTAATAACTATTATATGCCTCGTTGGTCTAGTGGTCGCTAATCGGGATTGTTGAGTATGAGGTCTTGGGTTTGATTCCTAGATCGGGCAAAGTGTTATTGGGTTTTTCCATCAGGAATTTCTTAGTAGCAGCCTCAGAGTATGGATTTGTACCCAGTTGATGGCAATAGGTTCGCCCCCTATTTCAATGTGAGTTAAACATAACTAGGAAAATGTGGCTGTAGTAATGGGTACACCTCTACCTAACCCTTCGGGGATTACAGGCGTGATGTTATGTTGTGATGCAATAACTAAGAAAACGGCCATTAGAACTTTGACTGTTGAGTGCAGCCCAAGAAGTGCAGTAGGTACTTACTCATTAGGTTACAAATGTTACAAAATAAACCACATTTGGCTGTAATGTTTGTGGTTTTTATCTACATAATTATATATCCGAAACACCGACGTTGTGTGTATTTATACTAATGACTAATTTTAGGCGCCTTGCCTAACAACTTTGTAAAAATCTGTCCAACTAAAACATTACTGAACAAATAAAATGCAATCCTTAAAAAACAAACTAACATTAGAACATAACATAACACTTTGCCCGACCTGGGTAATCGAACTCGAGACCTCATCAACCGGCAGCTCAGCAGTCGCTTTTTGTGACCACTAGAGTTAACGAGGCAGTCATACTAATTATAATTAGAATGACAAATCATCGATAAACCATAAGATTGGTTCTGGTCCTGTGATAAGTAAGCTCATCTCGATATGCTCACATGATTGACATTCCACGTGATTTTGTCAACCTACAACAGCACTGTTAATCTATTTAGATAGAAAGATAGAATATACATACTTTATTGTACATCAGACTTGTACATCCCTTATCTTAGATTACGAACATGATCTTTTCAGATTGAGGTGTGATGGTGGCACTTATGTAAATCTTTTATAAGATAAGATTTAATCTGTTTATGCAGATACATATCGATCGATCCATCTTGGCTATTTGTCATACCTACGTAAGGAATTGAGAAAATAAAACAGAAACGACTTCGTATTCTGAAACAGAATCCTTATTACGTGAATTGAGCTCATTCTTGTCAATGAGTTCACGTATTACGGATTAGATACCAGAATTTTGAAAACAATTTCGCACTTCGGGTGCCGACTTCAGGTGCAATTTACAAAAACATATTTTTTTTTTAATAAAAAAAACATATGACGATCCAAAAATTTTCTTTCCCTTTCCCATGACAAATTACAAACACAAAACAGCAAAACAAAAACGTCAGCCATATCAGTCGAGCCGTTCTCAAGTGAAGATCTTTCATAGTTATGCGCTAATTGATTTTTATTAACGTAGAAAATACCCAGGTATATCAAATTAAAGTGCAGGTACCTAATAATTGTTTGTCACGGTAATAAATCTAATTCAAAATATTAATTGTCGATGTTAACAGAAAAATTGATTATACCTATGTGTAAAATTAAAAAATAAACAATTTTGTAACAGTGTGTAGTGCAACTTCTGAAATGAGTGCTGCAGGAATGATCTATAATAGTTCGATTTTTATTTCAAAGTGCAGTACCTATCCTGAAAACACTGCATCGTTTTTTGTCCGCTGCCCGCATTCAAGCGGTTTTCCGCGACCTTTTTCAGCGTCCACCTGGTGGGCATTCCCACACTGCGGCTACCGGTACTTGGTCGCCACTCGAAAGCCGTCGTCTGCAGCTGCTCTACGTGCTATATGCCCTCACTGCCATCGAACAAAGTAATTAAGAGTAACACTCACGAAACAGAAAAACGAGCACTGAAGGGGACATTATTTATACTTAAACTGCAGCAGTTGACTGGAAAAAGGAAGTCAATGATGATGACCGCAGAATAGAAGAAGAATTTCTTTGAAACATCTTTTCCATTTCCTCACAACCTCTGAACTCCTCACACCGCTCTCTGATGCTATTTATATACATATTGACATTGACATCGTGCATGTGACGAACACGTTCATAATTGAAAGCGACAAAGAACATTCAGGCCATCAACGTTTAGGTACTCCACAAATACTTGCATTATGCATGTCACACGGGAATTTTCAAACTTGTCATAACGCAACAAATTACTGACAAATACTGTCAAACAGTTCTATGTTAACAAACATTTAAAAATAATGGTATGGTATTTTAATAATAATAAATTTATTTATTCAGATTACTTAGATCCATACAGTGAGTTTGAGACATACTAGTAAAAAATAGTAAGCAGGGACTTGGTCCGCTGCACTAAAATCCATGTCAGTGGACAATCGTGCCTAGCAGCAATGGCACTCAAGATGCTGTGGCGACTTCCACGCAACCGACTAACGAATGACGCCGTCTTTTTGCGCCATAAAGCTGCAAAACCATCTGTGTGTGCATCAGCAAACATTGCTGATGCGCTACAGAAACGTGGAAGCCGCAACAGCGCCCTGAACGCATTATTAAATTGGACCCGCAGAGCATTGTACGCCCGCTGCGTGTAGTTAGCCCACAGACTACCCGTGTACAGTGAAGTGCAATACGCATTAAATAAAGTAATTTTGACTGCGTCTGTACACCGAGAGAATCTGCGCGCCAACATATTCGCCCGAATCGACAACGCTCTGCGTTCCCTCTCCATATCAAAATCATCTTTTAAATCATCAGTCACCCAGTGCCCGAGATACTTAAACTTGTATACTCTGTTTAAAGACTCGCCATTCAAAATAAGTGGTTGTACAGGTGGAGCCTTGGAGCCTGACTTAAAAACCATGAAAACAGATTTCTTTACATTATACATGAGACCGTGTGAAGCTACAAAAGACTCACAAACTGCGAGTAGCTTCCGGAGAGCTCCGATTGAGGGGGCCAGAAGCACCATGTCGTCCGCGTAACTGAAATTGTTGCAACAAACTCCGTCCACGTAGCATCCGACATGCATGCTGCTGAGCTCCTCAATCAGGGCGTTCACGTACAGGTTGAAGAGCAAGGGTGAGCTCAACCCTCCCTGTCGCACCCCACACTCCAACCCGCTCGCATCCGAAAGTTCGCCCGCCCACTTCACACGGTTCTCCTGGTTGAGATACCAATACCTCAGGAGTGATGCCAACTCCGATGGCACCCCGGTCCCTGCTAACTTCTGCCACAGAACGTCATATGCCACTAGATCAAAGGCTTTACTGAGATCCAGAAAGCAGGCATACACAGGAGTACGCCTATCCGTATAATACCTGACAGTGTGCTTCAAACTAAATATTGCAGTATCTGTGGACAACCCAGGCCGGAACCCGAACTGGGCGTCGTGCAAAATGACATGTTTGGAAAAATGTGAGTTGAGCACACTGTCAAGTACCTTGGCAGTTATTGTCGCCAAGGAAATTGGCCTATAATTGGTCTTGTCCGCCATATCTCCTGTCCTGTTCTTGGGAATAGGAACCACCAGAGTCTGCATCAGTCCGTGAGGGAGGTATGCGTGGCTTATGCACAGATTAAACAACATGGCAAGCACTCGAGGTAGATGGATACCAGCATTTCTCAGATGTTCAACACTGAGCCCGTCATGGCCGGGAGATTTTCCACCTGTCATATTTCTCATAGCAACTTTGACATCTTTTGCAAGAATGACCGTTGAATTATCTATATGACAGGCATCAAACTCCCGACATGGCGGACCCAGCGGGGACTTAATGGAGTAATATTCTCTAAACATATTTGCTATCCCTTTTGCACTAGAGATACCCTCGATCAGCTGGTATTATTTAGTACAATTAGACAGAGATAGGTTTATTGGCATCGTCATCAAGTGTCATAAGTAAGCAATAAATGGTTGCACCTACAGTAGACTATGGATATTACTGATTAAGATACAATTATGTACTGATGTACTTATTTACTTAGTAATTATTATGTGATTATTAAATATATTGGGCTCGTAAATATGAGATAATTATTATTACATTATATGTATATTGTAACATAGGTAGGTTTATATTTACATGCTTACTATCTATTTATTTATTTAAACTTTATGCAACAAAAGCGTACAAAGGCGGACTTAATGCCTAAGGCATTCTCTACCAGTCAACCAAAGGTGATGAAGAGATAACAAAGCAGGTGCAAAAAATTGTACACACGGAAATAATCAAATATGAGATTTAAAATCATTTAAAACAAATATCTAAATAAGTTTAAACGTACACAAGTACACAAACTCATATATGTATACGATATATTGAGATCATCCGGAGAAGACTTACACCATTGAGACAAACATGTTTCAACTGCCAAGCAGCGTAATTGTGTTCCGGTATTAAAAATGCTGCGGTGTAAGACATTAAAATTTCAGCTTAATTTTAGGCCATACATATGAAGGGTCCACTGCAATAATGATGAATGTCCTTTTTACTGGCCTACTGGCTGCTCTCTGCTACTTCTTACGCATGGGTTTTTACAAGCTTTTATTTACTTTCACCTATCAGGTTGACTGCCTCGTTGGTCTAGTGGTTAGTGACCCTGACTGCAAAGCCGGAGGTAGTGGGTTCGATTCCCACCCAGGACAAACTTTGTGTGATGAGCATAATTGTTGGTTCTGTGTCTGGGTGTAATTTATCTATAATATGTATATATTTATAAATTATATAAGTATGTATATCAGTTGTCTGGTTACCATAACACAAGCTCTGCTTAGCTTGGGATCAGATGGCCGTGTGTGAGTTGTCCCAAGATATTTATTTTTATTTTATTTATTTAGGATTTCTATTTATTTCGGGGAGGCTATGATGATGATGATCCAGATTTCTGTGTTTGTCATCAAATCTTGCGAGTATTTGATCCACTTCCCGGTTTTCGAGTGAGTTGAAATTTTGCGTGCATGTGTCAGAGAACAATTTAATATTATTATGACATGGAGCTGATCTGATGATGGAGCTGGCCACTGGTACTTTGTAATAAAACGACACGACCCCATCGAGTTTGGACTCGTTTATTCATCTTAACGAGTACTATGATCCTAGATAGTAACCAGGGTCTTTTTTAGCTGAAAAAGGGCCATAGGAACGTGGTAATTAAATGATGCAACCGCATCGAGTTTGGGCACGTTTGATTCGTCTTGACGAGTAGGTTCTATGGTCCTACTTCTAAAAATCCTAGATAATATCCATAATTATGTACTTAATACTTAACCCTTAATTTGTGTAAATAATATCTTGCATCTTATATTAATAAAAAGATAAAAATTTTAAAGAAAAAAGGTTTTTAAAAACAAGCTTTTATTACCTGTTAATAAAAAGAACTAAAAGTATGGAAATAAAAAATATAGAAAAGGTATGGAAATATTTATTTTTTAAATAATTTGGACGTCAGGAGAAATAAAGAAGGTGTAACACGCTCATGCGCATCGTGGTCAATTAAAAATATAAAGAAGCTATTGAGTACTTACAAGGTTCTAGGACAAAGGTAGTTTTGTTGCTACCTTCAGCCTAGTCAATAAGCAATTTATTGTATCTAAACATTCTATATTAATACAATGTTAGCCAAAAGATGTCATGTCGCGAAGGAATGCATTGGTTCCAGCTGGATTGTCTCTTGGTACCTGTAAAAAATAACAAAACATATTGCAGTGTCTTTGCAGACGCTTTCGCTATCGCGAGAGCGTGTGTGCATTGTTCTTATGGATCTATGAAAATTATTAAACTGGCATTGAAAATCTTGTTTCATTTACATAGTTACTCTTACTTACACTATGGCCAGCATCGTTTATCCAGAAGAACCTGAAGTTTCCATAAGACTTGTAGTAACCTTCTAACTTATTATTTTCCCAGATAGGATGTCGTGGTGCTTTCTTATATTCTTCCGCACCTGGCCATTTCAAACGATCCACCCATAGTATTTGTCCTGAAATTATATAGGTATTAATTCATTTTAACCATGATTTAACTATAACTACGAGATCTGGTTTTGGATTTTTTAAGTTTTATTGTTACCTGGAGGGTTAGATTTTACTGACATGTAGCTACATATTTAAGGCTTCCAAGTGGACTTTAATGGAAGAAGGAATTCAATGTCCAAGGAAAACTAAGCAAGAATGAATTATTTTACCTGGAGTATCACAGATCAAATCAAGATTTCCATTATATTTCGTCAAAATAATATCTGTTTCGTTCAATAACTTCTCAACTGAAATTTTAGTAGAAACATTTTAATCAGAATTAAATATTTCGTTGAGTTTCCATTTCCAACCATTTTGGACCAAGCGAGGAGCTAAAAGGAAGCTCTGTTTATTTAAGGTAACTGTTCTGATGAAATGATACTAACTGCCGTCGGTAACGGGTTTCATGAAGTCTGGACGCAAAAAGTTAAATACTGCGTTTGATTGCGAACCCCACGTCACATGCTCAGGGATTTTTAGAGCTGTTTTAACGAGAGTGTTCATCAAGGTGTTTAGATTGTACACGGTTTGTCTATTATCCGATGGCAATTCGTGTCCGGGTAATATTATTCTTGAATTATCTGTAAGCAAATTAAATATTATAAAGAGAATTAAACAATTATGTTCTGTCGTTTACTTTGGGTAAGTACCTAAATTAATAACTGATGTGCATGGTTCACTCCTTTGTACTCCACCTGTATTATTACTCGTAACTTTATCTACATTTATAGCAAATCAATGATTGATTTGATTTGAAGGATTTGGAGTTTAGAAATATGTAAGTATCAAACATAGGTAAAACCCTTAGGAACGAATTTTGCTTATTGGCTTTTAAGAGGTTACCTACCAAGAGCGCTTGCAGCTGATCTATCATAAGAGCTCACCCTTTTTGTGAGTATATTATAAAAATCAACGTTGTCTGTACGACGTAGCACTACTCCCTGAGTGAGTCCCCAATGTGTTGTCGAGAGATCATAAAAGCCTTCATTAAAGACGCGTTCAGCCTCCCTGGCAGCAGCTTGAATTTCATCATGCCCTTCTTGGTCCACAAGTCCAGCCGCCAGCAACAGCGGGCCCCATGTGAGGGTAGCGTCTAGTGGAGAAATCCACGCATTACCCATTGCAATTCCCTTCAAATTAGAACCAATTGTTCCGGCTTTTTCCGCCTAAACATAAAAAATAATATTTAGTACCTTGCTAAAGTGCTAAAACGTAGTTTTGAGTACTCGTATATTCATACTAGTTTTGTTTTACATCACTGTATCACATGCTTCTGGTCTTCTAAATTAACACTGGGAACCCATCTCCCATGAGTTCCACTAATATAGCGTAGCTTACCTCATGCATGCGTATGCCCATATCAATCGCCATTTTTCCGCCGTACGATTGACCGTAAATATAAAGTGGTATTCCTTTGAATTCCGGATGATCATTGTAGAATCCAGTCATGAGCTGAACAAAGTCTCTGGCTGTCGAAATAATTTACTTTTCAAATAATAACCTTTTTACAAGCAAGATAAATAACAAAATAGTTTAGATATTGACACGACTTACCTATTTCATCGTTAGTAACTGTCAAGAATCTTAATTCATCGACGTAACTAAAACCAGTGCCTACTGGGTTGTCTACAAAAAGCACATTGAAGTTCTTTATCTATAAAAACAATAGTTATTGTTGAATTACTCTGTTTTCACCTGCCTCAACCATGTGATATTTTTTGCTATTTTATAAAAATTACATTCGATGAAACTGCACTCTTTACATAATTGTGTATGTATAGATTTCTTACCCAAGTGTAGTTTCTTTCCTGCAAGGACAAGTCTAAAGGCCCTAGTATCTCAAAATTACCGACGCCTGTTGAAGACCCGCCAGGACCGCCTTGCAGCCATACTATTAGGGGTCTATCAGTGTAATTTTCTACATCAGCAGTGGTATAAAACAGCCAGTAGAACATATGAGCCCCGCCCCTCACAGTCACATATCCGAAGTCTTGTTTGAACGGCCCAAATTGACCTAAAACAATCATTAGGTACCTGATTATTGAATTATTTACGTTTCTTACTAGTTTGTTTACGGAGATGACATTGCTATTAGAAGATCCCGTGCACAAAATTGTGTCAATGCCATGCAATTATCAAGGTTTCGAGTTAAGTAAATAATCATTTTACGTTGCTGTACATTTTCAAAACTTATTAAATTACAGAACTATCGAGTTTTGTGAAAATAACTATTCCTACGAGCCCTGAAAAACTGCCGATTGCGTTTGCATTGACTCGATATTTGCAGAGTAGATATTTTATTTGTTTAGTAAATTGAAGTACATAATGGATATCTTAATTTGAATTGGAACTTACCGACGACATATCCACTGGATACGCTTAAAATTAAAATTGAATAAAACCACATAATGATCCTGAAGTACACAATTAACTAAAAGTAGATCAATATACCTGCCTATTATCAATTAGTGATTACCTTATCTTTCCGTAGTCATTTTCGGTGCCTGTGTCTCTAATATCTTCGCTTCTTGACGATAATATTTTATACATAATTATTGTCATTTTCCTGTCAAATTTTATGTTGAGTAGATACATACCCAGTTTATAGAAAGAATATATTGATCAGTAACTCATATGTGGGGCGCTAACTATTTATTAAGTTGGTTATTTATAAATAAATTAAGGATATAGTAGTTATCTTAAATACTATATTATTTAAGAGATGTGGGAAGTAACACAGGCACCGAAAATGTCTACGGAAAGATAAGGTAATCACTAATTGATAATAGGCAGGTATATTGATCTACTTTTAGTTTATTGTGCACTTCAGAATCATGATGTGGTTTTATTCAATTTTAAGCTTATCCAGTGGATATGTCGTCGGTAAGTTCCAATTCAAGTTCCATTATGTACTTCAATTTACTAAATAAATAAAATATCTACTCTGCAAATATCGAGTCAATGCAAACGCAATCGGACCAACCGCAGCCCAATACCAAATCGGCAGTTTGTCAGGGCTCGTAGGAATAGTTATTTTCGCAAAACTCGATAATTCTGTAATTCTAATAAGTTTTGAAAATGTACAGCAACGTAAAATGATTATTTACTTAACTCAAAACCTTGTTATTTGCATGGCATTGACACAATTTTGGCACAGGATCGTCTAATTAGCAATGTCATCTCCGTAAACAAACTAGTAAGAAACGTAAATAATTAAATAATCAGGTAATGATTGTTGTAGGTCAATTTGGGCCGTTCAAACAAGACTTTGGATATGTGACTGTGAGGGGCGGGGCTCATATGTTCTACTGGCTGTTTTATACCACTGCTGATGTAGAAAATTACACTGATAGACCCCTAATAGTATGGCTGCAAGGCGGTCCTGGCGGGTCTTCAACAGGCGTCGGTAATTTTGAGATACTAGGGCCTTTAGACTTGTCCTTGCAGGAAAGAAACTACACTTGGGTAAGAAATCTATACTTACTATAATTATGTAAAGAGTGCAGTTTCATCGAATGTAATTTATAAAATAGCAAAAAATATCACATGGGTGAGGCAGATGAAAACAGAGTACTTAATTCAATGATATTTATTGTTTTTATAGATAAAGAACTTCAATGTGCTTTTTGTAGACAACCCAGTAGGCACTGGTTTTAGTTACGTCGATGAATTAAGATTTTTGACAGTTACTAACGATGAAATAGGTAAGTCGTGTCAATATCTTAACTATTTTGTTATTTAACTTGCTTGTAAAAAGGTTATTATTTGAAAAGTAAATTATTTCGACAGCCAGAGACTTTGTTCAGCTCATGACTGGATTCTACAATGATCATCCGGAATTCAAAGGAATACCACTTTATATTTACGGTCAATCGTACGGCGGAAAAATGGCGATTGATATGGGCATACGCATGCACGAGGTAAGGTACGCTATGTTAGTAAAACATATTCAGTTTTTTATGGACCTCATGGGAGATGGGTTCCCAGTGTTCATTTAGAAGTCATTTAACAAGAAGCATGTGATGCAATGATGTAAAACTAATTATGAATATACTCAAAACGACGTTTTTGCACTTTAGCAAGGTACTAAATATTATTTTTTATGTTTAGGCGGAACAAGCCGGAACAATTGGTTCTAATTTGAAGGGAATTGCAATGGGTAATGCGTGGATTTCTCCACTAGACGCTACCCTCACATGGGGCCCGCTGTTGCTGGCGGCTGGACTTGTGGACCAAGAAGGGCATGATGAAATTCAAGCTGCTGCTAGGGAAGCTGAACGCGTCTTTAATGAAGGCTTTTATGATCTCTCGACGTCATATTGGAGACTCACTCAGAGAGTAGTGCTACGTCGTACAGACAACGTCGATTTTTATAATATACTCACAAAAAGGGTGAGCTCTTATGATAGATCAGCTGCAAGCGCTCTTGGTAGGTAACCTCTTAAAAGCCAATAAGCAAGAATTATTCCTAAGGTTTTCTAAATTCATAATAATTCATACCTACTATTTCCGAATTCCAAATCTTTGACATAAACATGCGAAGTAAAAGGAGAAGGTCGTACGAATAATTTAGGTAGGTACCCAAAGTAAAGAACGCCAGAAGAGAATTATGTGATTTTCTTTTTATTGTTTAATTTGCTTACAGATGATTCAAGAGCAATATTACCCGGACACGAATTGCCATCGGATAATAGACAAACCATGTACAATCTAAACACCTTGATGAACACTCTCGTTAAAACAGCTCTAAAAATCCCTGAGCATGTGACGTGGGGCTCGCAATCAAGCGCAGTGTTTGACTTTTTGAGTCCAGACTTCATGAAACCCGTTACCGACAGCAGTTAGTATCATTTCATCAGAGCAGTGCCCTAAATAAACAAAGCTTCTTTTAGCTCCTCACTTGGTCCAAAATGTTTGAAATGAAAACTCAACGAAATATTTATTTCTAATTAAAAAGTTTCTACTAAAATTTCAGTTGAGAAGTTACTGAACGAAACGGATATTATTTTGACGAAATATAATGGAAATCTTGATTTGATCTGTGATACTCCAGGTAAAATAATTCATTAATTCAGATTCTTAGTTACTTTTCCTTTATAGTTAAATCATGGTTAAAATGAATTAATACCTATATAATTTCAGGACAAATACTATGGGTGGATCGTTTGAAATGGCCAGGTGCGGAAGAATATAAGAAAGCACCACGTCATCCTATCTGGGAAAATAATAAGTTAGAAGGTTATTACAAGTCTTATGGAAACTTCAGGTTCTTCTGGATAAACGATGCTGGCCATAGTGTAAGTAAGAGTAATTATGTAAATGAAACAAGATTTTTAATGCCAGTTTTTTATAGATCCATAAGAACAATGCACACACGCTCTCGCGATAGCGAAAGCGTCTGCAAAGACACTGCAATGTTTTGTTATTTTTTACAGGTACCAAGAGACAATCCAGCTGGAACCAATGCATTCCTTCGCGACATGACCTCTTTTGGCTAACATTGTATTTATTGAGAATGTTTAGATATAATAAATTGCTTATTGACTGGGCTGAAGATAGCAACAAAACTAACTTCGTCCCAGAACCTTGTGTAGTACTCTATAGCTTTTTTATATTTTTAATTGACCACGATATTCTTTGACACAGTACTTTTGTTGCTACGGCTCAGTCATGTAGGCACAGTTCCTTTGGAGTTGTTTTATTGAATCCTCATTGCAAACATATCAAGCACTCACCTACATATATATACGTAACATCCACATGACCAGCCAGTGCCTGGATGATTCTAGATAAAAATCTCTGTATTCTACTTCAACCACCAAGATATTCTTTGATGATTAGAGACCTATATTGGTACTTGATGGTTATTAAAATGAATAAACATGAAATCGGTTTAGGTATTCAGCCATATAAGTATTAAATCTTATTATTATATTTTGTTACCGTAAAAACCGGTTTACATTTTCTGACAATTGTAATAGGTATTCCTTATCGTAATGTCCCTGATTTAATGTCGTATTTCATGCGTCAAAGCTGAAATTGGGAACCTATTTACATTTTACAGTACTTAAAGGTAAAATTAAAGGTCCGACTTTTTTGTATATTCCAGAGTTGGTCCCTTAGTAAAAGTTGTTCATAATCAAAAATATTTTCACTCCTGGAATGATGTGCAGTGAAATTAGCCTGGTATACTTAGGCAGGTAAGGTTTCGGAACAAAAGTTAACAAAACATTTTTTGATTTATTTATTTTCACGAAAAATACATGGAAAGCAACAAAATAGCATCATGCTTCCTTTTTATTTCAGAAGTGTAAGGACATCGTAAAAATCTATTATAATAGATTCTCTCGTGGTGAAAAGTGACTGCCTTGTTGGTCTAGTGGTTGCGATTGCAGAGCATGAGGTCTTGGCTTCAATTCCCAGGTCGGGGAAAGTGTTATTGAGTTTTTCCATTAGGGATTTTTTTCTCGGTAGCAGCCTCGGAGTCTGGGCTTGTGCCCGGTTGGTAGTAGGCTGGAGTACTGTGGAGGACTGTGTGACTATGTAACGAATGGTAGCTAGTAACTAGCCTAGCCATATAAGTATGTCGTTCTTGCTCTTTCAAGTTCATAATATTGAGGTCGGTCTCTAATACTAGACCAGACTGATAATTCATATTTTTCATGAAGATTCACTCATGCATCTTTAAAGCGCCGCATTTTACTAACTTGTCGTAGTCAGTCATCGAGGAACTGATTAACAATTCAGCACAAACACTATGTACATATTGGTTAACCTTAATTTATCATATCATCATCATGATTGTCTACTAATTTACAAAACGTTATCATTTCCAAATGCTTCTTATATCAGCAATATACTAAATACTCGGATATTGCTTAACATTATCACAAGATAACTAATAAATGTATTGTGCAAATTATTAGGTATTATCATAAAAAATAATGCTGTCATTATCATTTGATACCTAGGTACCCATAGATAATTATTTCGATTGAGGACAAGATTTAGTTAGTATACATACTCAGGCTAGGCTAGTTTATTCTGGGCGTTTTTTGAAAGTCAAAAATGGCAAAGAGAAGTGTTATAATCGTAAGTGTTCTAGCGGCAGCAGTTGTTCTTGCAGGAATAGGAGTACTTACTTGGTGGTTAGTAACTAGAGAGACAGATGAAGACGTGCCAGTAGATCCAGTACCAGAATCTTTCACTGTTAATCGTAAGTTTCTATAACGATAGATTCGATATATTCCTGCACCTAAAACGATAACGAAAATATCTATGCAAGTAAATGAAACGGCTTTTGATGCCATTTAAATATTTTTTATATGTAGATCTATGATAACAATGCACACACGCTCTCGCGATAGCGAAAGCGTCTGCAAAGACACTACAATATGTTTTGTTATTTTTATAAGGTACCAAGAGACAATCCAGCTGGAACCAATGCATTCCTTCGCGACATGACATCTTTTGGCTAACATTGTATTAATTTAAAATGTTTAGATACAATATATTCGCTTATTGACTGGGCTGAAGGTAGCAACAAAACTACCTTCGTCCTTGAACCTTGTATAGTAATTAGTACCTTTAATTGCTTCTTTATATTTCTGGTTCTATGTCCTGTAAATAGGTACCTACCATTCCACCTTCACAACACGCTAAACAAAATCTTCATAATATTATGTATGTACCTTATTACTTATAGTAATAGGCAAAACTACCAAGTGACCAGATAATACCATGAAAAGCACTCAGCGGAAAAAAGTGTCTGTTTATGTCCGTGACCGTGAATGCTGACAATTATTGTTACTATGTTGATGACCGCCTTCCGCATTATTATCATTTTTATATGAAGATGTCAAATTATGAAGCTATTTATTTACTAAATACATCTTTATGTACCGACAAGTACTCAAATTTACCCATGTGCTAGTATTTTTAAACAAAATTGGATGTTAAGTTTTTAATATTTCAGTGGTTAATCGAATTACGTACCTATTTAATCGTATTGTCGTTTTCAGGCTTGGAAGGCGAAGGCATTGGTGATTTGAACTACACTGCGGCTTTTACACAGATCCCACTTGTCGGAGATATATTCTGGTGGTTTTACCCTACGACCACAATTGGTATTGGCCAGAACAGACCATTAATTCTGTGGTTAGACGGTGTGATGAGCATTCCACCTAGCCTATTGGCCAATTTAGGAATGTTTGGCCCATATGACACCAACTTCAACAGAAGACAAAACTCTTGGGTATAAAACTGTTTTAACTTACCTAATCATTAAAGTTGACGAAAAACTTAGGAAAAGTAAAATGAGGTAATATTTCAGCAATCACGACTCTAGGTTGAGTTGGTTGGATTTTTTTTTTAAGAAAAACGTTACTTCACACTAGGAATTTTATTTATCCTGTATCGTGGCCAAACAGCCGTACCTGAAACAACTATCTGTAGGCCATACAAATATTCGTTCCGCGACAAGCAGTGCAGCAGCCAATCGTAGGTACCCAACCGTGCCGTCAATAAAACTAAGACAAATTGTTGCATGTTTTTAATGTCATACTGCACTTATATTGATGTTATTATTACCTATTATTTAGGTACGGTCTACCCACAATGAAGTGGATAGAAAATTTTAAACCCATCCTACTTACTATGCACGAGAGCCTATGCTACATAGTCTTTATGCTACATAGGTATATCTTCCTCATTTTTTACGTTATTTGTTACATTCTGGGTTATTTTATTTCTTTAAAATCGAATCTAAAGTTTAGATGATATATCCGTATACCTACTTACTTTGCTTATGTACACACATCAAAAGTGTCTAGGGATCAACATCCCTAACATTTGTTAGGGATGTTGATCCCTAGACACTTTTGATGTGTATACTTTCAGATCAACCGATACAATTTGCTATTCATCGATTCACCCGTGGGTACAGGATTTAGTACACCCCTAACTAACACTGTTATTCCTAAGAATATTGATGAAAATGGTAAGATTTAAGTTTTCTCAAGTCCTGTTGGAGCTTGATTTTGGTTTACAATAAAATTCATCATATTGAAAATAACATTTTATACAAATCGACAAAGAAATTATAAATTGCAAATTATTTTATAACATTAATAACTGAAGTTTTCTGTTCTTTTATAGCTGAACACTTGGCTATTACTTTGGAATCTTTCTACTTTGTGCATGAAGAATATAGAAATACTCCATTGTACATTTTCGGGCAGGCACATGGAGCACAATTAGCCTTAGCATTGGCTGCTAAGCTTCATGAAGTGAGTTAGATTAATTAATTAAGTCAATCAAATCTCAAAAGTTTAATTTATGACATAATTATCTGTATTGCAGTCCAATGCCAATTCCAACCTTCGTGGTGTTGTGTTAGGCAACGGTATAATTTCGCCAGCTCTAGCGATGACAAAACTTGGATTTTATCTCGAAGAACTCGGTTACATTGACGCCAATGGCCGCGACGCTATAGAAACTTTATCTGAAGAGACAACGCAGTTAGTACAAGAAGATTTAGAAAATGCATTTGACAAGTTTATTTCTTTGGGCCAGTTCGTTAATGATAATGCTGGTGCCGTGGCCGTTAATCTTAGAAACATCGTTGAAAAACTAACTAGGGAGCCCTCAACAGAAGGTAAGTAATATTTTAACGCAGCGTATTCTCCTACTTTATTCTATGATATTATTCTGACGACCGAATTTGGGTAACGACAGCCAATCTTATTGAAGACTATCCAAGTATCAAGGAGATTGTAATACTGCATTAGTATGTGCGCAAACACAGACGAACTCCCTCTTGCTTCACTCTTATAGTCCGATGGGACGGTAATCCGACAAGGCACAAAAGAGATCAGGCTCAGGAGCTACACGTCTATGCGTGCTTTCCGAAGCACACAACCAACTTCCATACTCCAGACTGCTACTAAGACATTCCTAATGGAAAAACCCAATAACCCTTTGCCCGACCCGTGAAACCCCACGCTTAGCAGTTACGCTTCCATTATGAGACCAACAAGACTGCCAACAACTTTTGACTGCCTCGTTGGTCTAGTGGTTAGTGACCCTGACTGCAAAGCCGGAAGGTTGTGGGTTCGATTCCCACCCAGGACAAACTTTGTGTGATGAGCATAATTGTTGGTTCTGTGTCTGGGTGTAATTTACCTATAATATGTATGTATTTATAAATTATATAAGTATGTATATCAGTTGTCTGGTTACCATAACACAAGCTTTGCTTAGCTTGGGATCAGATGACCGTGTGTGAGTTGTCCCAAGATATTTATTATTTATTATTAAGACAAAGTTCATCAGACCTACTTTCTCTCTAAATTGGTTTTTGTAGGCTAATAATTTTAAGTATCAAAATATTTCAGAATTGCCTGTTTTTTTTTTTAAGATATTGTCTTTGTTGCATATAATTTTCTTTTTTCCAGATTATTTCGGTCAACGAGAATATTTGAGAAGTGTTTTAAAGATCTCAGATTTTGAAATTATGAATAGCGTCGTAGCACCAGCTTTGGGAATTCCTTCATCCGTAATTTATGATTCAGGTCGAGAGGCCGTCAATGATGCTTTTAGAAGCTCTTTTATGACACCTGCTACGGACAAAGGTATTATATGAATGTAGTTTTCATTTTAAATGTGCAGTGGGACAGTAATAGGCTGGTATTATTATTATTTATTATATTATACAAACCACCTCTTTTTGCTAATCTAACTGAAGTCAAAATTGCGACCACTAACCAACGAGCATTTCAAAAGTTTTAAAATAATGCTTGATCTTAAATAATATGTACCAAACAATAACATTATTTATTGCAGTTGAATATATTCTTCAAAACACGGAACTCACCGTCACAATCTATAATGGTAATTTGGACGCAGTATCAAACACGCCAGGTAAATAACTAACAAACAGTAGGTATTACAAAACATATACCTACATATTAAGTATCAACTAAATCGGATACCTACGATTAATTTCATTCATCATCACTCCTAATCAACTCTAAATTGAAACTATCTAAGTTGATTTTCTTCTTCCCTTCTCTCCTCTTTTTACTAAGCTTGCTATTCGCCGTATAGTGATACTGAAAATTCAGTTACAATTATTTTAACAAGGAATAAAATATTAAACGTACCTATCTAGGTAAAAGTCTCAATCCAACTTACCCCATTATTTGATTAGACATGTAACAATTATTTATTATTGACTTAATATGAAAGTAACATTTTTTTTAATGCTGTTAATTTCTATTAGACCTATATAAACTATCATAATTTTATAGCCCTTAGAAGAAAGGAATTGATTTTTGCCTGCCTCGTTGGTCTAGTGGTTAGTGACCCTGACTGCAAAGCCGGAGGTAGTGGGTTCGATTCCCACCCAGGACAAACTTTGTGTGATGAGCATAATTGTTGGTTCTGTGTCTGGGTGTAATTTATCTATAACTAGCGACCCGCCCCGGCTTCGCACGGGTGCATGTATTATATATATAAACCTTCCTCTTGAATCACTCTATCTATTAAAAAAAACCGCATCAAAATCCGTTGCGTAGTTTTAAAGATCTAAGCATATATAGGGACAGACAGACAGGGAAAGCGACTTTGTTTTATACTATGTAGTGATATGTATGTATTTATAAATTATATAAGTATGTATATCAGTTGTCTGGTTACCATAACACAAGCTCTGCTTAGCTTGGGATCAGATGGCCGTGTGTGAGTTGTCCCAAGATATTTATTTTTATTTATTTTTATTTTTATAAAAATTATTTTGATTGCCATTCCATTCAATATTATGCATACCTATCTACCACTATAATTCCGCACAATCAATAATATTCATAATTAATTAGGCATTCTAACGATTTAATGATAAACTGTCACTTGTCTTCCTTGCTACAAGTAGGTACTGCATCGTGGCTTCATAGTAGGTATAGCTATCGGCACCAGTGGTGAGCACTGCGCATTTGCAAATTTTTCGGTCTCTTTGGCGGAATGAAGAAGGCGGGGGGCGCCGATCTTGCACGCGATTGGTTCGTCAATTGATACTCGTCGTCTATTGGTCTATCGCCTATCATTCGGCTACTGTACACTTTTGTGCAAATTTAATGAATCACATTTTAAATTTTCTAATTGTTTTTTCTTGTTATTACGTATTAGTTGTTTTTTTTTTAATGTAGTTTAATTTCGTTATTTCGTATTTGAAGTGTTTTTTTGTTTATTATAGTTCATTTTTATTATTTCGTTTTATAAAATTGCTGTGTTTTAAACAAATTTTATTTTTTGAAAAGACATTGAAAATCTATATGTGTTAGTCTTTATTTGGCCAAAAGTGTACATGCGCGAAATCGTACAATCTGTGCTCACGACTTGTGCCTACAATTATACGTAATTACAGTACGCCCGTTTTCCCTAAGGTACAGATGTAGGTGCCTACACCTGCACCAACACATACATTTCGTCAGATTAAAGTCAGATAAGTTTAAATCTCATGAAATATTGGACAAGCCTATTGTCATCAAAAAGCAATACCACTTTGTATTACCTGTGAATTAAACCCAAGGGATTCAGTGCTGTGCATCTTTAAGATTTTATAATAAAGCTACTGTCATATTTCCAGGGCAACTAGAATGGGTGGAGAATCTTGAATGGTATGGACAAACTTACTTTAGGTTTTCGCCGAGACGATCTCTCGTAGTTAACAGAATTGTAGAAGGTTATTTCCGGAATGGAACGAGACTGCAATTCTATTGGGTAAACGCCGCTGGACAATGGGTAACTATTTTTTTATCATTAAGTACTTAATTATTAGAAAAACTCTACCAAGTAGTTAGATATCTATTATTCCCCTTATTGACGGTCAGGCAATGATTAAACTCAGGCAGAGTCTCTCGCTCTCACTCTCTCGTGGCATTTATTTATTTAAACTTTATGCAACAAAAAATTACAAAGGCGGACTTAATGCCTTAGGCATTCTCTACCAGTCAACCAAAGGTGGTGAAGAGATAACATAGCAGGTGCAAAAAATTGTACATGAGAAATAATCAAATAAAATATTTAAAAATCATAAAAACAAAAATCTAAATAAATTTAAATGTACACAAGTACTAAATAATTAAAATTCATGTATAAATTACTAAACATAAACTCTTATATACCATACATAATATATATATACATATATCATATATACATACTGGCATTCCCGGAAACACGTCTTGACGACACAGTTGGCGCAGTGGCCGAGCGATCGACTGCTGCGCTGCGTGTCGCGGGTTCGATTCCCGCACGGAACAAATATTTGTATTGCCTACAGGCAGTTATTCCGGGTCTGGCTGTTTGCATAAGTGTCTTTAAATGTTTGTATACGCACGATACAGGGAGTGATATGAAGATAGTGTGAGGCAACGTTTAGTAACAAAAATAATGTCGGACCTATGCTGACAATCGATTAAAAAGTTATCTAACCTAACCTAAACCATTATAAATCTAATTACTAGGTATTTATTAAGTTATTTTTTACAGGGACCTCTAGACAACCCCGCTGCACTGAATAGTATTCTGGATAGGGTAGTGCTAGTATAATACCGATTACCGACCAATAAAATTTCAGTTATACAATTTGTAATTTTTTATTATTCCTCTTACCTATATGTAACACCATGAATGCATTAAAGGATTTCGACTTTATTTCGATATTGAGTTCGACTTTATTTATGTACCTACCAATCTATTTTTCTATAAACGAGGTATTGTTAATTCATACGATCCATAAAGTCAGATGTTAGGGTCAACTCACACCGAAAGAGCGGCGAAGGGCAGCGAAGCGCGGAGTCCCACTTCTCGCACGGCTCCGTTTATGGAATTCGCCGGAATTCCCGAGGCGGCGGCGCCGCGGGCATCCGCGCGACTCGTTCGAGTTTCTCATGCGATAATAAGTAAATATAGAAATGAAAATAAAGTTAAAATTCATATGACACTGAAACTGCGCTCCGCCTCGCTGCCCTTCGCCGCTCTTTCAGTGTGAGTTGACCCTTAAGGTCATGGCATCATTATCCCAGCACCGCAACGGCTCCGCTCTAAACCAGCAATTTACTTGTCATTCAAATTAGAGCATTAGATCGTACATGTGGTACTTATAATATACTAGCGACCCGCCCCGGCTTCGCACGGGTGCATGTATTATACATATAAACCTTCCTCTTGAATCACTCTATCTATTAAAAAAAACCGCATCAAAATCCGTTGCGTAGTTTTAAAGATCTAAGCATATATAGGGACAGACAGACAGACAGGGAAAGCGACTTTGTTTTATACTATGTAGTGATTTCATAATGTCAATATGAAAAAAAGCCAACGGTGGGCAGACAGCGCGCTTGCCGCTACCATACAACTTGACTCACAGTCCACGCGCTGCAAGCGAGCTTGCACCTCGTGGCCGGCGACGCCCGCGGCCGTGCTGCGCTGCTGCTGCTGAGCAGCTGTTGCGGTGCTGTGATAATGTGCTATGACCTTTAGGCTGGCCGCATATGTCCGGTTTCCTGATCAGGTTTCCTAATCAGAGAGCGTATATGTATATAGGTACATACACACACATACATAATAATATATACACACACATACATTGTTTTTTTCGGATTTGTATGCAGAGTGACGCTTCCTGATCAGGAAACCGGACGTGTACGCCCAGGCTTAAGTGTGACGCTTCCACAAAAACATAAAATGAGATTTATCATCAATTATTATTACCTAATTGATTGTTTTGAAATCTATAAAATATCAACGGTCAGTGAGACTGACATCCTTAAGTGAGTCTTCCTGTCAAGTTTTAGTTCTAATTTATTTACCACAAGCTACCATGCTTTTGAGAAGAAAATATGAGAAATCATCGTATTTTAAAAAAATCTATGAAATATCAGCGGTCAGTGAGACTATTGTCTATAGGCAAAGACAATTTAGAATGTATGAGACCCTTAGATGAGACCGATAGAAGGTTTTATCAATGTCAGTTCTTACTGTCATTCATCAGTGAGTGACAGTAAGCTGCTGTCTGTCAGGTCAGTCAAAGTCAATGTCATATAAAGTCATTTTAGTTTCTAGCTTGCTTGGTGGCTGTCAAATAGAAAATAAATTGAAAAAAAAATTGTTTATTTCAATATAATTGTAAATTATCAAGCAACTGTATTTTTACAGATAAGAATTAGTGTGTCCGTTTAAGTGTTAATGAATTAAGTGGCTTGGAACCACAAATCTTTGTTCCTTGTAAAAAAGTGCCAAAAGCTGTACAAAGCTCAGTGTAAGATTTAATTAAATAAAATGGCTGATATACTTGATATATTGGAACTAGAACAACCTGCGTCTGAGATCAGTAGAGATAGTATCATACATGGAGACAAAGTGAAGAAGAAGTATGTGACTGCTAAAGCAGTGAAGCGGCCCGAAGGCATGCACAGGGAGGTGTTTGCATTGCTTTATAATGACAACAAAGACTTACCGCCGCTGCTACCTACTGATACAGGTAAATTGTAACTAAAAGGTGCCCATTTGTTCATCATGTTACATACAATATTAATTCTTCCCATCAAGTTATGTGTTTACATGCTAAATTACAATTTTAACCAAACATACAGATGCATCTATTGACAAACTCGCTATTTTCTTTATACTTGTTGATTACAATTAAGTATTTATTATCTTTACATCCTCTTAACTTTTGGTTTATTAGGAAAAGCCTACAAACAAACTAAGGCAAAGCTGGGTATGAGAAAGGTGCGAAAATGGGTGTGGGCACCTTTTACAAATCCTGCACGTACAGACAATGCTGTCTTTCACCATTGGAAAAGAGCTGCTGATGAGGCCAAGGAGTATCCATTTGCACAGTTCAATAAGGTAAAATACTTACAAAATAACTTAGATGAATAATAACTAGATAGAACTAATAAATTTTTATTTTCTATTCAGCAAGTAGCAATTCCATCATATTCCGAATCTGAGTACAATCAGTATTTGAAGTCAGAAGACTGGAGTCAAGCTGAAACTGATCATCTAATGGACTTGTGCCAAAGATTTGACCTGCGCTTCATTGTCATACATGACAGGTGGGATAGAGCTGCTTTCAGGGACCGAACTGTGGAGGACTTGAAGGAACGCTACTATGGAATCTGTGCTACATTAAGCAAAGTATGTTTGTATGTTGTTACTTAAAATAATTATAATTTTTTATATGAGACAACATAAAAATTATATTGTTTATTGTATTTGTTTTTTTATTTTTAGGTAAAAACAAATCCTTGGTCTAATACTGTCACAATGGTAAATGGTGAGAAAAGGATTTATCATTATGATGCTGAACATGAGAGGAAGAGAAAGGAACAACTTAGGAGACTGTTTGATAGGACACAAGATCAGGTAAGTTAATCATACTTTTATCAATCGTCACCAGTGCAGAGTATTGTAAGAATGTGTCATTGTCAACTAGCTGTTTGACAAAATAGGTGACCAAGAAAAAGGTAGAATCTCCGCAGAAAACCCTTTGAGGAATTCCAAAATTTTAAACAATACTTTTTACAGATTGATGAAGAACAAATGCTGCTAACTGAATTGAAGAAAATTGAGGCCAGGAAGCGTGAAAGAGAAAGAAAAACTCAGGACTTGCAGAAATTGATATCTAGAGCAGACAGTGGTAACTTGCCTCCTATAAGCCAAGTTAACAATAACAATGAGGGTACCAGTACTCCGTCAAACACGGCAGCTAATATAGCCAGGCGCCATGACAGGAAACTACATAAGAAGAAACTTACCACTCAACAACGACCTGTGCGCACTGTAGAAAGTGTTGTAAGTACTATTATTTTAGCTCCATTATTCCATCTCTTAAAGGCACTGTCTTCTGAGAGTCGAAATGAGCATAAACTACACAATTTGCCAAAAAAAATTACTTAACAGGTATATACTAGCTTTTGCCCGTGACTTCGTCCGCGTAAATGTCGGTTATCGCGGACGCAGACAAAGTCGCCAAATAAAAAGTAGCCTATGTCCTTTCTTGAGGTTCAAACTTGCCCCATACCAAATTTCATCCAAATTGGTTCTATGGTTTTGTTTTGAAAGCGGCAGACAGACAAAATTACTTTCCCATTTCTAATATTAATATGGAAGTATGGATAATATTTGTTTATGTGATTAAATACAAATTTTAATAAAGTTTCACATACTTATAATTAAAACAATTGTTGTTGTAATTTATTACAGACAGTTGAATGGTCAGGCATCAAATTCCCTGAAGCACGCGGCACTGGCGTCTGGTTACGCTCACAACGCATGAAACTGCCCCCCGGAGTAGGACAGAGGAAGACTAAAGCCATAGAACAGGAGCTGAGACTTATGAATATTGGTTTGTTCATTTTTAATTATCTATGAGAGAATGTTAAACTTCAAGGAGGCCTGCAGTGGACATCTTTCAGCTGAATTATAATTAAAATTTTGGCTGACAATTAATTTACATCTATGTTAATATTATATGTTCTTTTTTAT